>CM057383.1:13871484-15122372 GCA_030015415.1 Cynopterus sphinx | reverse complement strand
CCCCAAGTTGTGCCTGAGGTCACCCATCCCTGGGCAGAATGTGGGTGGGGAAGAGGGCTCAGAAGTAGCTCTCTCCCCAACCCCCGGTGCCAGAACAGCTTTTTTCCCGTTTCTGACCCACCTGATTGGTGACCACCGGCACTTGCAGCTGGAAGCCTGAGCGCTGTACCAGTCAGCACAGGTCTAGGGTTTCCATAGCCACTTCCACACCAGCCCTCAACCCTCTTGAGAAGCTACAGAGAAATGGTGCCTGGTGGGAACTGCTCCCCGCCCCACAAGACAAGCCCAGCCCTGCCGGTGCCTCCCTCAAGAGAAGGATGAGGGGAAGGCGTGCAGCCGGGCCACCTCTGTGGCCACCCCAGAGCTCCAGCTACTAAAGCCCATAGGTAAGTTCTGATCTGAAGGCCAGACTGGGCCAGGCAAAGCCCCAGTGGGCCCTATGATCAGCCAAGTCTCCCCTTTGAGATCTCAGCGCTCCCTGGTCCATGGACCCTGTGGGGGAGGTCACAGGAGGGAACTCAGCCTTCAACCCTCCTTCACTCTCACCCATCCAGCCCCCACTACACACACACACACACACACACACACACACACGACTCTGGGACACCGGAAGTCCAGGGCCTAGTCTAGTAGCTGTGACACACTGTGACCTCGGCCAGAAGTTTCCATGGATTAAGCACCCACACACCCAGCACTTTGGCTCGGTGATGGCCAGGGGCCTGCGTCCAGCAATCCCATCCCCGTGTCGTCTCTGGCCCTCTTCCTTCTGTGCTCATTCTCCCCACCCAGGCCCAGGCCCAGGCCCCGGGAGCTGAATGAAAGGCTTGGAGGAGCAGATGAACCAGCAAACGAACGTACGGAGTGCAAGGCCCTTCCTTCTCCACCATCCCCGCCAATCCCCTGACCCACCCCCACCTTCCCCAGCTCACAGCCTGGCCGGGGCAGAGCCCAGGTGGTTTTCATTAGGGTTTTATTGCGGATTCTCAGGCTCTGGCTGAGGAAGGCTGCGGGAGCTACCTAATCCTCCACCCCACCCCCAGGCTGAGCCAGCACAGCAGTCAGGTGACTGAGGAGCCTGTCCTCTCCCACTGCCAGCCCTTCTCAGGGAAGCCTCTCACCCTTGCCCGGAGGTCACCCAAGCCCCAACTCCAGGCTCCAAGCCCATTCCCTCCCACCCGTCGTCCACACTGCCACAGCCAGGGCATTCAGCACAGCCAATTGCTCAATGCCCCTCTTTAAACTCCAGCGGAGGCTGCCCTTTATGATTTCTGTTCTTGTTTTCTTAAACAACTGGTTCTGATATGCAGCGCTTGCCAATTCCCAGGGTGTAAATATTCCCACAATGGCCGGTTTCAAAGTACGAGTGTGAGGTCACGGAACTCAGGGCACAATCGGCTCTCACAGCCAGGCGGCGTGGCCCCAGCTCACACCACCTATTTCCTTCACCCTTGACCTGGGGTGCAAAGCCCCCCTTTGCTCGTTCTAGTTGCTGCTCCAGCCTCCTCTCTCACTGTTTTCCCACGTTCAGCACAGACACCGCACACTGGATGGCACCTGCAGGTCCCCGACAGTGCCAGCGCTTGCCCGAAACACCCCTCTCCTGTCAGGCCTGGCCCGCTCCTTGGATGATACCCCATTCGGATGTTTCCTCCTTCAGGCCGTACCTCTAACTCCCCGAGCTGGATCAGTGCCCTTTGCCTGTGTCCCCAGCACTGCCTTGGACTTCTGTATTATTTAATAAAGTGTATCTGTCCTTGCCACAAAACTGTGGGTCCTGCAAAGGCCGGGACTGTATTGTAGGTGGGGTGTCTGGGTCCTGGCCCCAGGCCCAGAAGAGGCCTTAGTGAGACGCACCAAGCGACGAGTTCAGGCCCGGGGCTCCTGGGGAAAAGCTACTCCCAGGGCCCCCGTCATTCTCTGGGGCCTGTCTCAGAAGAGCTCAGTGCCACCTCCTCGGCCAGCTTCCTAGGGGAGTTGCCGGACAGGAGCAGGAGACACTGTGCACACTCACCTCCCTCCCGGGAGAGGGGAGAGCCCCCCAGATCTCAGACCTGAGCTATGCCAGTGTCGCCCCCAGCCCACCCCCTAGAACAGAGAGACGCAGAGTGGCAGGGGCTGGGGCGAAGGTGAGCGTGAACCCTCATGACCGCAGTTTCCTGCAGGGCGGGTTATCACTGTTGACCTTGGCACCAGCGCCCAGGCATTTCAGCAAAGCCACCCTTTCCCACACTGGGGATAGGCTTGGGGCTCGCTGGGGCAGTCCCAGCCTGGGAGAGCCTCCCCCACGTTCTGTCCACGTGGTCCTTTGTGACACGGGAAGCAGTGGTGGTCCAGGGCAGTGCCATGGGCTTCTTCTGAGTGACAAAGGCCTGGGTGTGCATGTCAGCCTGGCCACTCAGTACCTCTATTAAGCAACGGCTCAGGGCCTCTGTGCCCCACCTGAAAAACAGGGTGGCGATACCTGCCTCTGGGGGGTTTTATGAACGTAAGGGTGACAGCCACTGTTGATGGAGTGCTTGCAAAGTGCCCGCAACAAAATGCCGGGTTTGCGATGCGGTTTACTCACCTTACGTGGTCCTGCCTCGGCCGTCGGCGATCAGAGCCGTTGGCCCATCTCACAGGTGAGAACACCAAGGCTCTGGGTGTATCGATAGCCACACGGCAGGTAAAATGGGGTCAAATTCGTATCAAGCATAAAGAAATGAGGACGTTTTGGACTTTACAGAATGGATTCCATAGGAGCCAGGATAGTCGTGTCAACTTACACACAAGGGGAATGCCCTTAGGGTGTGACCGGACCCCCAAAACCACAGGCAACAGCCCCCATCGGCAGAAGCCGATAAGCGTGAGGCTCCCACCTTCTTAGAGCCATCTAAGCTGAACACCTTAGACAGACGATGCTCGGGCCTGGCCTGACAGCATCACGGACAGGTGCGCTAGAGCCCAAGACTCTGCCCTCCTGACCCGTTGTGGCCACTGGCTTGAGAGTAGCGGGCAGCTCTCTGAGCCGCCAGTCAACAGAGCTCACTGGGGAGGCGCCAAGGGCTTTCACCCCTTCGCCCTGTGCTTTGTGGGAGACCCTGTCCTTCCCCGCTCCATGTGCCGTGTGTTGTGTGAGGTACCTGACTGGTGTATCTGAGAAGGTTCCGGTTCCACTCAATAATCCTGGCCTTCGGTAGCCGCTTTCTTGCAATAAAACTCCAAAGCTCCTGCCACTATGTTGCTGAAACCAGAGGATGGGTGAGCGCAGAGCCTGGTGCACCCTAGGCACAGGGTAGAGTAACCACTATCTAAAGTTCAACAAGTGTTGGGAGATGGAATTGTTTATTTATTTTTATTTTCTAAGAAATCTTTTTCCCCCCTCTTTAATTCCCCTCTCCCACTCCCCCCCCTGACCTGGGAATGTTGCTGCCTCCTTTCTTAAGGCCTGGATCTCTGAAGACAGGGCTCCTCTCTCTGAGAGCCTGGCCTCCTGTGAACCCAGGACCTTCTGGGTGTAAGGCAGACGGGCTGACCCTACACTATGGAGCCACCCCGGGAGATGGAGATCTTTAAAGTCTCTTTTGAAGTCTCCCCCTTTCCCACTCATTCTGACCTCTGCATAAATCTGAATATTAACGGTTCTCACTTAGTGGATGTTCCCCGAAACGCACCTGCGTGCGTTTGCTCCGCTCTGCACAGAGAAGGCAGTGGGCCCCAGAAGCCGGTGCTCGCTCCCGGACCCGCATCCCCCCTCAGCTGTGTCCTCAGCCTGCCCCTCACCCGCACCTTCCAGTGCACCCCTGTTTCCTTCTTCGGGGGACTCTGGATCGCTTCAGACTTAACGTCAACTGATGTGGGTCAGTCGGCAACTATGTGATGAAACACTGGAATTCCTGAGACGTTTCCATGGTTTATGGGACCATAATATTTGAAGTGGAAACCTGGGAACCGTCCTTGACACCTCCCTCTTCCCTGTCACCCACCCCTCTCATGCTCTACACAGTCAGGGGAGGGGGGTGCCACAAACTACCAGGCCGGTGGCCTGAAGGGGGCTCAGGCCCGACTCTGTGGCTTATCAGTACAAATCCCGTGTCACAATTTTGGGAATGGCAGTTGACAATGTTTTTTTTCACTGACCCAAAAGTGCCCAGGACTCTTAATGAATCATTGAAAAAAATCAATGAATGCACTGGCTCCTCAGGTAGTCTGCCTTCCTGAATGTCTTTATGGCTCCCGTCCTCAAGGTCACCGCTTGTTCCAGGCCATGCACCCATCACAGAGGCCCCTACTCTTCCCCTCACACTGTGGCCACAGCGATATTTGGAGAAGAAAGCCACTCCCTCAAAATCACTGGCACACAAGGAACACATGCCAAGTCCTGAGGATAAAACAAAAGACCCATTAGAAAAATGGGCCCCCAAATAGCAACAGTTTCCCTATGAAAAAAAAAAAGAAATACAAATGGCGACAACATGAACCATCTTCTCACTTCGCTGACAAATAAACACATATCAGAGCCACCATGTCTTCTCCATCCCCCACCACATGAAAAAAGAAAATGAAACTGTTCGGTGATACCTGAGGTGGACTTTGGGACTTCCACACGCAGTCTGAGTATAGGGACGAGGGTGGCAAATCGGTGAAACTTCTGGAAGGTGAGCACAAGGAGCACCCCCCTCCGATCCAGAACCCACTGCTGGAAAGGTGTCCTGGTGTGGACTTGGGAAAGTTCACCGCGTCTGATTCAGATGATGCGGTGCCATGGCCCCGGGGGGGCTTTATTAAAAGCCTGGAAGTGAGACGCCCACCCAGAGGGAAGAGCCGACTCAGGAACCTTCATCCGAACGACTATGTGCTCTGCCGATATTGAGAAGAGTGGGGACACGTGCTGAGATGAAACCGGAAAGGGGCGGCGTGTAGGACCGTCCTTCTGGCGTAAGGCTTGAACAGCACAGGCTCATTCTCACGAGCACAGACGTGGAAAAATGTCTGGACCACACAACGACGGCCTGTTCCGTGGAACTGCCTTTGGCAGGAGAGACAGGTGGGGAGAAGGAGGCCTCCTTTCACTTTTCACTGGGACTTTTCTGTCCCGCTTGGATTTCTCATCATGCGCACAGAGCATCGTGATTTTTAAAGTGTCGTCGGGAAATATCTGGGTGGGGGGATTTCGTGTCCATTTTGTTTTCTTCTTTATACTTTCCCATATCGAAAAGAATCAAAATCGATGGGTTCAATTGTTGCGAAAGAAACAAAATCTTCTGCTGCGCGGGGGATGAAGTTCACGTTCCTGAACTTGAGCTGAGAGGCATCGTGGGGCAAAGTGTGGGGTGCCCTGACTCCTGGGTCTCCATCACAGCCAACCCCACCCACCTTCCACCCCCCAGAGCGTGGATGTCCCCTGCCTCAGGGCCTTTGCTTTCCATTTACCTGGAATACTCTGTCTGCCCCCTCCGACTGCCCCTTAACTCTGCCTCACTCATCCTTCAGCCGGACGCCAGGTGCTAGCCCAGTCCTGTCCCCAGGGCCATCCTGCCCAGCCTGGCTGGCTCCCCGGCCCCCTGGCCAGTGCTCCTGGATGCTGTTAACGGCCTTTCCACTGGTCAGCCTCCCTCACAACAGCCTCGAAGGCGAGGCCGGGGCCCTGATTCACCGGCAGCGTCCAGGGCCCAGCCCTGTGCCTGGCACAGAGTCGGCTCCGTAAATGTTTGCCGATCGAAGCGACAGTTGAGCCCTGAGCTACAGGACAGAAGAGCTGGCCGCACGCAGGCGGGGTGTGGGCGGGACCCCGGGCGGGCCGCAGACAGGGCGCTCGCAGGCGCAGACAGAGCAGCGCCCGCTCGGCTCCAAGGTGGCGTTTGTTTCCTCTCCTGCGGTGCCAAGTCCCTGAACAAATATTTTCCTGGAGTGGAGGAGCGGCTCAGCCCCGCGCCTTAAGTGCTGGAAACGCCGCCGTGCTGTGTGGGGCAGGTTCCAGGAACCAGAGGAGGCGTGGGGGCTGGCGGCGGCTGGGGCAGGGGGTGTCACCAGGGCTGCCCCCTGGGCAGTGCCCACTCTGCGGCCAGTCAGGCCCCAGACAGCACCCTGGGCCTCTCCGCCCATCAGTGAGGACCCTCTGGGATCCTGAAGAAAACACAGGCCATGTGGACCTCCATCATTTTTCCTAAAAAAGCTACAGTGAGGGTCAAAGGAACGAATTAGAATCTCAGAAGCCCTTTTACAAGCTCCCCCCGCCACCCCTTTACCTTCCTTACTGCAGAACTTCATACACGGAGTACACTAAGTGTGTGACTCAACGGTTTACTTAGATATACATGCACCTGCAATCACCACCGACATCAAGCCAGAGGAGGCTCCTTTGTGTCCTGCCCAGCCCATGCCACACCCCGGCAGAGGGGCCCTGGCTTCTGTGGCCATCGGTCAGTTTTGCCTGTTCCTGAACTCTGTGTTTGAAGTGTGGGTTCTTTTGTGCCTGGCTTCGTGCACTTCATGTATTGGCTGTGATATGCACGTGTGGGGTGTGTTTGGCAGTCATTTATTCTTTTTTATGGCCGTGTAATATTCCACGATGTGAACGCACCGCAATTTACTCAGCCATTCTCTGGCTGATAGACATCTGGGTCATCTCCACGTGTGAGCTGTGACGAATGGAGCTGCTGGGAGCCTCCTTCCAGTGGACACGTGCTCTCGTTCCGCTTGGATCAAAGAGTAGGAAGATGTTTAGCTTTCGAAGATCCTGCCACATACGTGTCCAAAGTGCTCGTGTCGATTGGCATGCTTTCTAAGCACACAGGGGACTTCCCGTTGATCCGCACGCCCGCCAACTGTCCTTCCCTGACGTCAGCCTTTCTGGTGGGCGTGCGGTGCCATCCAGCACCGTTACTAAGCTCCTAAAGACCGCTGGACATTGGGAGCAGGACAGCAGCCCCAGGTGGCCACAGTGAGCACCCCAAAGGCAGAGACTGGATCATAATACAGCGTCTGCCCTCAGAAAGCACCCAGGGTCGCAGGAAGCCAGTGTGGAACCAAACACCTGCGGTGACATGGAGAGAGGCCACGGGGAGTGACCCAGAAGCTGTGGGGGTGCAGAGGACTCCCTGCCTCTCCCTAGAGAAGCTTTGAGCCCGGACCCGAAGCTGAGCAGGTGTGGGGCACAGCACTGCCGAGGGCCTGACTTGGAGGCACAATCACCATCACTCACACCCACACACACACACCCTGAGTAGGTGCAAAGGTGGCGTACCCCAAAGATAGGCACTGGGTGGAGTGGGGGTGCAGTGGTGCTGGGGAATAGGAGGAGGGGACAAAGCCAGGTGAGGGCTGTGCCCGTCCATGGCTGGGCAGAACCTGCAGAATTCCAAGCGCCTCCCGGCTCCTGGCCAGGGCCATCCTCTGGCTCCCACTTGGGCAGCCCCAGGAACCCGGAACTCCCCTGCACCTGCCAGTCGCTCCCGCCAGGCTTTGGAGTTGGGGGTGGGCAGGGTTGGCTGCAGAGAGGTGGATAGGGTGTGTCCTCAGCGGGAGCATGGCCCTGACACTCCTCTCGGTGGACTAGGCCCCTGTAGACCCATTTAACAGAAGACTTCTCTCCCAGACGCTGCTGTGGGGTCCACCTACCACCCGTGCCCAACAGGGGAGGGAGGCATGAGACATCCCCCTCAAGGGCCAGCTCTGGGAGTACTGTCCTTCTGGCCCCACCCTTGACCGCCAGCCCAGAAAATGGCCTCATCGCAGGCACTTCTTCCCTCAGGCTCCACTTGAGAAGTGTCCCAGTGGGAGGGCAAGGTGCCACCCAGGGAGGCAGGGACATGCCTCACAGGTCCTGCCGGTTTTGCCTCTTAACAAGTTCTCAAACCCAGCCCCTCCCTACTCCTCACCACAGCCAGCCTCTGCTGTCACGGGGAGTCCTTACTGTCACCTGGCCTCCAACTCCCATCCTTCTGATATTTCTAATCTCTCCGGCTTGCACCCTGAGGCTCCAGGCTCTCCCTGGGGTCCGCGGAGAGGTGACAGGCCTGCCCACTTTCTCACCACACTCCAGCTTCGTTTCTTCCCACACCTGCTTTCCGTTCCCACCCACCGTGAGGCCTCTTGCGTTCCGATTTTTGCCCAAACTGGACCTTCTGCCAGGAATGCCTTCTCCTCGTTCGAGAGGCAGATTGGAGTTTTTCCTTCAAGACCCAGTTCAAACACCCTCTCTGGACACTTCCTTGACCCACCAGATGCCAAGCTGGATGAGGTGCCCCCGACTTCTGACAGCCTACACCAAGCACTGTCATTGAAACCTCTGTCACCTGTCTGTCTCCACCGGACCACAAACTCCCTGACGGTGGGGCCCCGCATCTTTGTCGTGGATGTGAAAATGCGGTGCTGCGTCCCAGGGCCAAGCCCCAGAGGCAAGTCAGAACATGCAATGTATGGCAGAAGCTGGGGCAAATTCAGGTGACACGATCACAGAGAAGATGGCTCATGCACATAGAAAATAAGACCCCCCCCATTCCCATACAATGTAGGACACACACGCGTGCATGCACACTAGCACACACACACAGGCACACCATGATCCAAAGGGGAAAATGAAACCCCGCTCAACTGCTCCGTTCCAGGGTGGAAAGAGTCTCGAAAAGCAAAAAAGAGGGGCGGAGAAGGGGTCAGCGGCGTAGGTGGGGCAGCAGGCCAAGGCGGGGAGACGCGCAGACGTTCTCTGAGGCCAGGGTGCCAAAGGGACTTGAAGGCCGCGTCTGAACTCCTTCACGTCTCTGCTTCTTCACTGTTTAGTCTCATTCAGCAAAGCCCCTTTCATGTCACCACCTGTCTTGGCAGTACCCGGGGCCAGAGGGAGAATTCGGCAGAGCAAGAAAGTGGTGGCACAGGGGTGGTTTAACCTGCTGGGATGTGACAGGAGCAGGTGGACCAGGAGACTGGGGTCTCTGAAGCTCGCGGGTGGAGGGGCCGTCCTCCCGGTCCTAGTGCCACCCTCGGTGTGTGCAGGGCCTGGCCTGTCGGGGCTCAGGGGCCAGGCTGGCTGCACCCAGTTCCCAGCTCCACTGCTCACTGCCGAGATCCTGGGCATGACCCTCCTGTCCCCCAGCTGTTGTCTGTCGTGCAGGGTCATTAACAGCAGGGCCGTCTCCGCCGGTTAGCTATCGGTGGTGAATGAAATAATCCAGGTGTCGAGTCCCGCAGTGTCTGGCCCATGGTGAGCTCAGTAAAAGCTTTAATTTCCAAGGAGTCTCTTCGACAACTGTCCTCACTATCCAGCCAGGGGACTGGCAGGCAACAGATGCCTGGTTTTCAGGGTTTGTTGAACAAATGGCTGAGCTGAGGACTTTGTCTCAGCCTCCAGACCCTTCCAATACAATGTGTCAGGGGGAGTAACTTTCTCCACTTCCCAAAGCCACCCAGGGCCTGCATTCCCTGCCCCACCAGGAAAGAATGGTCCCTCCTGCTCTGGTGGCCTGCACCCAGGGCCAGACTGCGGGTCAGGTGCTAAGTAAAGGACCCAGGCAGGGAGACCTGCCATGGAGGAGCAGCTGAGGGCCTGGGTGGGGTGTCTGCAGGATGCAGAAGACTAAGGGGAGGACAGCTAGATGCTGAGAACACTGGGGCTCCTGCAGTGCAGCTTTCTCAACCCCCCCCCCCACCTCCCAACTTACACTGTTTTCCCCTGATGTGTAATTTTTGCAGACCTTTGGCACTTGAGACCATTTGCTAGTGAGTTTTCAGGAGTTGCATGAGCACTGGAAGAGCTAGCAATCTGGTCAGTGGGGAGCCTCTGTCCTTGAGGGAGGGGGTGATCGAGGATAGTGAGGAGGGGCTGGGAAGGAGAGGGGATGATGAGGGGTCCTTCAGCTGTTCTTCACCAAGCCACAGCCCAGCCCAGCCCCCCAGGTCAAGAAGTGACTCAACCACCACCATAGCCTGGAACGACAAGTACCATTTATTAAAATTACATGAACGGGGTCAGCCAGCCACAGGCTCAGTGCCATCCCGGGGACCAGCAGAGATGAGCATGGTCACAGACCCCTTTCTCCCCACCCGCCGTCACGTCCAGGCATACACTCCAGGCAGGAAGTCCCAGCATCGAACACAGGGCACAGGTTCCCTTTGTCGGGCGATGTGTCTGAGTCACAGATGTCCCCACCTCTCAAGGCAGCCAACAGGGCAGCTGGAACATTGTCAAATTAAATAAGCAAGTATGAGTTCCCAGAAGCCCCAGGGTGGCGGCCTCTGATCCTAGCTAAGGTGTGAGCGAAGGCTTGTCCAAGGTGTCTGAGAGGCAGGCCTTGGCTCTGGGCCTCGGTGGGGCCAGTGGCCTCAGGTCAAGCTGTGCTGGGGCTGTCACAGCTTCTTTAACCATTTAGGGGATGGCACTTCGAGCTTGGCAACACACAAATTCACACCAGGCCTTATGTAACTTTGGCTGAACCTACTGACCTCTGGAATTTTAGCAAAGACTAAAAAGCAAACCAACCAGAGGGCAACCTGGCCCCAGAACCCCTCCCCACGGGAAAGGTGAAGGCACAGAGCTTTTAGTCTCCCAGCATCGCTGCTGTTTAGAGGCAAGTCTGGTCACATCCACAGGACCAGCACAGAGTGAAGCACAGGCGGCAGAGTCCACATGACTACTTTATATTAAAGTTTATTACATTTGGAAAATCTACTGTACAGGGAAAAACCCATTGGATTAAGTAGAGTTTTGCCAAAAGCAAAAGACTATCACTCTTTGGAACATTCCTGATTCCAGCCCAGGGCAGGGCCACAGGAGCTAAGCAAAGGGGAACCCGGTCCTTCGTGGAGCGGCTCAGTGCCAGGTGCGGCCAGGACCCCTCTCATCATCTTCCAGAAGAAAATGTCCCCGGAGATGGCATCAAAGGAAGGGTGTGATCTGCAGGACATTCTTTGGGCCCACTGCCACCTCTCCCACCCCATAGTTCTCTCTGTCCCCAGCCTGAGGTGCCAGGATTCAATGCTCACATCGGCGCCTCGACATCACAGCAGTCCGGGCCATGGCTGTGGCCCCAAGTTCACGGACACAGGCATGACTGCTCAAAAGAAGTGACCGCCACGGCAGCTGAGAGCGGCCGGCCCACCGACGGGGCCGCACAGCACATTCCATACCCTGTTGCACACATGAGTGACGAACTCAAGAGACAACACATAAACTAAGGCTTCCAGATTTGGTTCTTGTAGTAAAAAAACGAAAAAAAACAAAAAAAACAGTCTCCTTAACCCTGATGCTGTCTCCCGAGGGTAGATTAGCAAGATGGGGGGATAACCAAATCAACTTAACTTAGGTCAAAAGTAATAAAGTCTACTGGGCTATGGAACGAAGAAACTAGAAGAAATATGTGCAAAAACGAGTTGATATCTAAGTGAGACCTCCCCACAAAACAAAGTGAATTTGGATGGAGCCCTGAAGTCCTCTCCCGGCCACTCAGCGAGTGGTAAATGCCCCGCGACAGCTGTGGCAGCCGTAGCCACAGCATCCTCCAGCTGCAGTGGGCTGTGCAGGTCCAAAGCGGTGGGGGTCCCTTTTCTCTGCAGACCTGGGCTTGGGGAGGGGCTATTCCAGTTTGGAGAAACTGAGTCAGAACGGTGCGATGCCAGGTGCTGAGGTGGAAAGGTCAGATGCAGAAAGCCCTCGCGCCCTGGTCTCCAGGCAGAAGTCAGAGAAGCAGAGAGAACTCCCGCGCCCCAGACCTCCGTGGGGAGCGGGCTGCAGGGGCCGGGAGCACTGGGGAGGTGGCATGGTGGCAGGGGAGGGCCTGCAGTTCTTCACGGAAGAGGCAAGTGGGGGCCTAGCGAGTGGCAGGGGGAGGAGGGGGAGGACTGCTCCCGTCAGGCGTAGAACTCCTCCTGCTTGCTGGGCTTCTGGTAGGCCCCGCCGTTGGCTTGCTTCGGCTCCTCCAAGGAGTAGCTGCCCTCGTCCTTCTTCTTCATCCGGTACAGCATGAAGCCCACGAGGCACACGGCAAAGATGAGCCCCACGAGGCCTCCGGCAATGACCCCTGGGTGGGCAGACAGAAGCTGGCTCAGCCCGGCTATTCTTGGGGCTGAGTGGCAGCCTCTGCCCCACTGGGCAGCCCCAGAAGTGGCCTTGGCTGTGGTCAGCCCCACACCAAGGCTAAAGGCAGCCCCCCCACCCCCAGAGAGGCAGTTTGCCCCCCTCCCCACCCACCTGAGGAAAAACTCACCTCCCAGCACTTCCTTCCTGTCCAGGAGGCCCTGGGAGGCCCCAGTGGCCCCGTACCCATCCCGGGGCTCGTGCGGCTGCTCAGATTCCACACCAGCCCCAGCTGTGCTCTCTCCAGACACATCAAAGGTGAAGTCCTATGGGAAGACAGGGACAGATCAGGCTGGGGTGGGCCACAGTCAGCAGTGGCATCCAGGTCTATTTCCAAACCCCGAAGCAGCTTGGGCCTCCCCAGTCACAGCGGCCATCCACTCAGATATAGCCAAACCGGGGCCTCTGGACCCCAAAGCCAGGCCTCTCTCGCCACATCATGCTGAGCCCTGGCTGGACTGAGTGTGGCAGAGATATGTCAAGTGACATAAGGCACACATTTTTATGTGAAAATAAAAAGGCCCATTCCAGTAGGAAGTGTGAAATTACCAAGTCACTATAAGATAAACGTAGGACTTGGGAGAACTCGCAGCAGGGGCCTTGCCCGAGTTTGGGAAGCTCTCATCTTGGTGACCTTGAAGGACTCTTGCTCTCTCACCCTGTCCTATCCTGCGCTCAGTCCTGGGGGCAGGGAAGGTGGGGCCTTGTGATGCCCCAAGGCCCTGCACTCAACCAGGCACTGAGGGGCCACCCAACATGCCAGGCACAGTAGGCACTCACCTGCTCCCCAGAGCCCTCTCCTGCTGGGAACTCAGCGACGACTCCATCCTCAGCAGCCCTTTCAGTGGCAGAAGGACCTCTGTCCTCCATGCTGGAAGTATGGGAGTCAGGATGGCCGGGTCCTACGGAAGGTGAGGTCTCATGGAGGTCAGGCTGAACGGCCCTGTGAGAATGGGAGGTGACAGGTGCCTGGGCGGTGGTGGCTCTTGCTGTTGACGCTCGGTGGGTGGCTGGGTGCAGTGTGGTCTCACTGGGTGGGTGGGTGGTCTCCTTCTCCAGGGTGGTAAAGCCAGGCTCCACCTCTGCCTGTAACACCGCCTTTCCCTCCTCAGGCCCCTCTCCGGCCAGCAGGATGGAGGTGGAGGCAGAGATGCCATCAGTGTTGGTGGGCTCTGCAGCGGTGGGCATGACCGTCAGGAGCCCCATGTCCTTCCAGGTGGAGGTCTGATGTGATAAGGTGATATCTTGCAGACCACCTGCAAAGCCAGAAGCAGAGCTTGTTTGGGTGAAGGAACCTCAGAGCATCGGGACCAGCCAAACTCAGGCTGCAAGGACGGCCTACGAGAGGACTTGCTGCTCTGGTCCCCAGGCCGGCGTAGCAAACTCTCTCTTCCCGTGACAAGCTCTGTCCCCCAAGGTAGATCTAGCTGAGGCTACACTTGACTTTGGAAAGTGGACAGGAGAGATGCTTTTGTCTGCTTCCTGTGCCTGGGGACAGCCTGGTCTCTGGGATCATAGGACACCAAGGCCATCTGGGAAGAAACCCTTCCTGTCACAGCTGAAGCCCCTTCCCTGGGTGGAGGAGCCTTCAGGAGCCTGAGCGCCTCATCCCCACTGCACATACCTCCCTGGGCCACTTGCTCCCAAGGACAGAGGCCCGTGTCCCACCTCCCAGGTCCTGGGCCCCTGGCCTAGGCCACTCGCCCCACAGATGGTCTCAGCTCTCTTCTGAGGTTCAGCTCAAAAGTATCTCCTCTGAGAGGCCTCCCTGACCACCTCTAGCTCAGGGATGTCACTCCCCCCCCGGGAAATGGGGATGGGACATTTATAAAGATACACACAGGCTCGGTGCTGCCATACATACAGCTTCCAATGATTTTACAAAGTCAAGATATTATCCCCATTTTACAGATGAGGAAATAGAGGCTTAAAAGGGCTGCCCAGGGAGCAAAGAGAACGGGAGGCCATGTCTGCGGCAGGCAGCCTCCGGGGCCCGCTGACACTCCAGCGGTCATTCCCTGCCAATACACGTCTTCTCCTCTCAGCGAGGACCCCATCCTCTTCCCCAGCGTCGCCCTTTGGGGCCAGCCAAGAAGCTGCCTGACCATCCCCAGTCCACGGCCTGCTGCCCCATGGGGCCCTCCTGCCAGCTCACCTGCGCCTGAGCCAGAGAAGATGTCGGAGTCATCCCCAGAGCCATCCTGATCTTCGGGGGGCACGTTTGCGGCCACGATTTGCTGGAAAAGGATCAGAGAAGGGTGTGAGTGGAGGTTTGGCCAGGGCCCTGCTCTCCCAGGATCCCCGTCCTAGACGGCTGAGTAAATGACACAAACACCCCCCACACACACACACAGAGAGCCCTGGTGGGTGGCCCAGGACCCTCAGCTCTGAGTAGCAATTTGGTCCCCTCCACATCCCGTAATGCTACGATGACACAGGCCTGTGTCAGGGGCTAGGCATGCAGAAACACACGAGAAGGGCCATGACTTTTGCCCCCTCAGAAACGTAGACAGAAGATGCCATTACCAGGAACACAGGCCATGGCTCCCATGGGACCCCATTAGCCCACCCATGGGACCCCATTTGCCTACCCTGTAGAGAATCAGGTCTTGGGGCCACTGGCCAGGGAGCTTAGGGGTCCAAGATTGGGGCTTTTCTGAGCTCCCAGGGACTATGCCACAACACCATAGCTCCAGAAAGGCAGCCTCCAGGAGCACTGGGCACTAGCGTGTGGACAACAAGGGCCCAGGGTGAGGGGCAGGGATGGGCACAGGCTGAGCTGTCCGTACTGAGACAGGTCTGGCCATGAAACTCCTTCCCATGGCCAGTGGGGAAGGAAGGACAGGGATATCCAATAGGCTGCGGACACATAAGGGTAACGTAGACAGAGCCCTGTAATAGTCTAATTAGAGAGGGCCCCAAGGTTGGGGGTGGAGGACAAAAAACGAAGAGAAGCAGATCAGCACAGTGCAGAGCACATAGGCTTTAGAGAGCCCCTGATCTCTGCCACCTGCTAGCCGAGTGGCCCTGGAGACATCATTAAGCCTCTTACGGCCTCAGTCTCCCCATCTGTGAAATGGGGCAATAGTTCTATCCACCTTCCAGGATCACTGCAAAAATCCAATGAAGAACCTAAAGGAGCCTGACCCGCAGGAAGCACCCCACCGGCAGTGGGGGCTGCCAGAACTTGGGGAGCAAGAGCTGCTCGGCATGGGGAGGATTCTGGGGCCTGTCTGGGAGGAGGTGAAATAGAGGCGGGTAGGGTTTCATAAAAGGGGCAGGAGAAAACGGGCTCACAGGAGGCTCTGTTCAGACTTGCTAGAAGGCAGGCCCCACCCGGAGCCAGGGACCAGGCCTTCTCGGCCCAAAAGGCCTTGCCAAATCCTGGCCACAGGCCACAGGGCCTCACTCTTGAGTGGAGCAAAGCAGGGAAGGACAAGCCCTGGGGCCTCCTGAGGCTGCTTGGGGCAGAGCCAGAGCAGGTGGGGGCTTCACGTCCTGGGCCTAGGTGAAAAGGAAGTTTCAGACGTGTAGAAACTGAGAGGCCAGAAATACCACCGAACTTCCTTTGAAAGCACAAAACCCAAGCTGTACACTCCCCCAGGACCACCCAAGAAAAGGGCTTTGGCCCCAGAAGAGCCCGTGTGAGCTGGCATGGCCCACCTACAACGTACAGTCAAGCCCCTGACCTCCATTTGCAACCCAGGCCATAGCCTGTCTCTGCCATCCCCAGTGGCATTTCAAACACCTGTCCTACCTCCAGAGCTTCCGGCTACCCCAGCTGGAAGCTCCCCAGGTCCGTCACCTTCCATAACAAAGATTGCTGCCCATCAGACAGGTGCAGAGTGGGCACCCCCGCAACATCCTCCCATCTGGGCCCATGACAGACTACTCCCAGGGCACGCATTCAAGGGCCCCCGCCCAGCCACACTCACCAGGACCCTGCTTTACCCCTGCCTAACACCTCTGCCCGCCCTCACTGTCCCAAGAGGCCCTGGGGCTGAGCACTGGTCCTGACACACTGGCCCCCTCCCCGGGAGACAAAGCAGGGCATGCAGCAGGGGTCAGGGCCCCAGCCAGACCAGCCTCCACTGCCCGGGCTCCCGCAGAAGCCAGAGTGTGGGTCCAGGCGGGGGGCCTTGGAGGCACCGTGCACCACCCAAGACCCAGGCAACGCCCAGGGCGGCCCAGCCGCTCACCCACACACCAGGTTAGCAGTTTCCTGAGAGCCGGGCCTCTCTCCTGAACGGGCAAGACTTTGGATCTGCCCAGCCACTAAAACAATGTTTCCTCAACTGTTCAGCTTGTCCTTCCCGTGGATCTTGTTTACACAACAAGCGCTTAAGCAAACCCTTTCTCCAGTGGAACCAGCTCCCTGGCCTCAGGGCAGCCTCTCCCCTCAGGTCTCCACAGACTGGGTGGGCAGCGGGGACCTCCTCAAACCCCCTCCACGCAGACCTCCTGGCCTCCTGGCCTCTGCTCCCTGGGGAGGAAGTTAGCAGAAACTGCTGAGTTTGGACTAGGACTGCCAGGTGACAGCTGACCCTGGGGGTGACATTTCCGGTTTCACTTAGTCCTGCGAGTCTGTGGCCAGCTGCCTCTGAGGCCCCGTGTGGGGCTCTCCTCAGGATCGCCTCTGACCCCGGTCCTTCCAGAGACCACTTGGCCAGGGCTCGGGGCTCCTCGGGGACAGGCTGGCCCAGCTCGGAACTCGCCTCACGCTGCCTAGGGCGGGCGAGGCCAGCAAACCGTACCTTTAACCTCTCCGAGTCCCAGGAAAATCAGCTTTTCAACAACCAAAACCCTTGTGGTGGACAAGGTCTAAACTACACATTCAGTTCGTTCAAAGCCAAGGCCGATTTGCACCTCCCCCTCCCCGCCCCCACAACACGGACCCTGGAAGCCCACCGCCCAAAAGGTCAGGCCAGCTGTGACTCTGGTGGGGGCCGGGGACTGTGGGACAGATGCACGGAGCCTGGGGGACAGGGAGGGTAAGAGGAAGACAGCCCACCTCTGTCTCAGCCACCTTGGTCTCCTGGCCACACCTGGAGGCTGCCAGGGAGGAGCCAAGCAAGACCTGGGGCCAGGGCTCCAGCCAAGTGGGACAGAGGACATGCAAGGAGTGAGGCCTCCTCCTTTCTCCCCCTTTCATCCCCTGCCCCTGCAGGTGAGGTAAGCTCGGCCGAGATACCCAAGCTGCACTTCCACTTCCTCTCCTCACCTTCCGTCAGGCTCCCTCGCCCCAGCCCCAAAGGGGCTGCCTTCCCTGGCTGGCCCATCGAGCATCACCGAGTAAGATTCCCCATCCTGCCCCAGAGGCAGAGTGGAGGAAGGTGCCAGCTCATACTCCAAGCCTTGAAACCCCCAGGCAGGCTGGAGAGGATTAGACCCCGCTGAGGCCGGAGCCACTAACTCTGGCAGTGGCGTGGCAGCCTTTGCAGCATCTGGTGAGAAAGAGGGTTTATGCTGGTCATAAACGTCCTCACCTCGAAGCTGGAAAAGTTCCTGAACTTCCAGAGGCTCTAACCCCTATTCCCGGCAATGGGAGAAGCAGGAAACAGAGGAAAGCAATATGGGACCTGAGGCTGGGCTGGGCCTGCCCCGCCTGCCGGGGGTGCTGAGCACCCCCACCCCTACCTCCTCCTCCCCGACCTAGGTGTTCCAGGCTGTGTTCCCCTCAGCTGGCCTGATGCAGTGACCCACAGGAGCTGGAAACCGTGACACTTCTCTGGGGTGGGCCCTGGCTGCAGGCAGAGGCAGAGCTGGGCTGGGCCAGAGAGGGGAGCAGCGCTTGCAGAATCTCGGGGTGACTTAAAGGCTACCTGCTTGTCCAGGGGTGTCAGGGGAAGAGAACGCTGCATGAACCCCACTGCTGCAGCCCACTGAACACCCTGGAGCCCTGTGGCACTGGGGTTTGTGACTGCCTTCCCTCATTTGGGGGGATCCCCTGTACTCCCAGCTTTAGCCCTGGCCACCACGGCCTAAACATGGATCCAAGAGGCCAGGAAGGTCAAGCCCAAAGCACCTTGGAGCAAGGGTCTCAGGGAACGGACCCTTGCTGGGTGACTGGGGAAAGTTCTGCCTCTCTCTGGACCTGTTTTCACCTTGGCTGGAGAACCCTAAACTCCCTCACGACTTTGATGGGCTAGGCTGGGATGTGGGAACAGTGGCCCCAATTCCTCATCCGTGGGGCCAGAGTTGTATGGGATGATAAGTTAGCAACTGACAGGCAAGCCTGCTGGGGTAGGTGAGAAGGATGGAGCCACAGCCCAGGGCCTAGGAAGACACTGGCCTCCCTCTTGCCCTGGATACCATGGTGGCGGCTGATAAATCGCCTCCTCTCCCAAGGCTTCTTCTGTCATAACTCGGGAGCTGCCAGGGAAGCAAGCTTAGGCCACCGAGCAGGCACAGAAGCCCACCCTTGGCCCCCAGACCCTGAAATCTCCGGGTCTGGCAGGGGGCGGGGTCCCACCATGCTGCAGGGCAGCACCGTCCCCATCCGGCCTGACAGTACATGCCGTCTCAGCTCTGTCACTCCACTGAGAGCCGAGTCAAGCTGGGACCTGCAGAGAGGGTAATGGGACTGACCCAGGGTAGGAGGGGCGTGGGGAACGGGGGGAGGTAGGCAAGAGGGGGCTTCTTCTGCTTTTACTCTGAGAAAGTACATCCTTTAGGGAACCAAAAGGCCCCCAAGCCCCACCAGCAATTCCGCAGAGGAGTGCCTTTCCGGGACCTCCTGGGTACCCCCTACACACACACAGCCCCACTACAGCTGTCCCCACACTGCCACCAGGAGACAAACCTCAGCGCTCTGGGGCATTCCAGGGCAAGACAGGGGCGCAGGGTGTCACTGGCCTTGGAAACCCCTCTGCAGTAGTTACTTCTCGTGGCACTGAATGCCAGGGCTTCACAGATGGGAAACCCGAGGTCAAGGTCAGAGTCCTTCCCCTGCCCCATGCTGACCACTTGGGGTACCCCAGGAGGCCAGGGTTGTGTTGAGAGGGGATCCTGGTAGCCAGTGCCAGCCCCAATGCCCAAACCAGGTCAGAGCCACCCCCAGCACCCCCATACCCAGCCCTCCAGAGCGGGCGCCACCTCCAGCTACATGCTGGGACTAGCCTCAGAACAGACCCAGCTGAGGGCTGGGTGTGGGGCCAGGAGCTGGAAGACCAGTTCCTCTGCTTTTCCCCGCCTGCCAGAACCTGGGCCAGGCTGGACAGGACTCCGCTCGGTGTTGAGCAAGGCCTGGGAGCCAGACAAGGAGTGGCTGGGCGACAGGAAAGTGACCAGACCGAGCACTAGGAAAACCCAGCTGTAGCCCGGGCTCTGTTCCCAACGGAGTCGGCGATCTTGAAAAAGCCCTTGCCCCAGGTTGCCCCTCTGTACACCAGGGGCTTGGTCAAACGGAGGCGAGGGGGCTCCTAGTTGCAGGGCTGTGGCTGGGGACTCAAGGCTTGCCCTGGAGGGCAGCCTGATGCAGCAACCACCTGAGAGGTGGCTCACCGCACACCAGGTGCTCGACAGGGGGAAGACCCATGATAGCAAGTTGTGGGGCAGAAAGAGACTGGATCAGTGACTCGGTGTCATTGCTCTCAGCTTCCCAAAGGGGATTATGGCCTAAGCAAGATGCTGGAGGTGTCCCCAATCGAGGTGAACCTGGGGGTGGCAAGTGGCAACCCACAGGGACAAAGGGAGCAGCCAAGGCCTGCAGAGCCTTGTCTCTCCCCAGCCCTGGCTGTCCTAATAAGACAGCGAGGGCCAGAAGCTGTGCAGCATCTCCCAGTCAGCCCCCACGCGGGCCCCTGGAACTGCTCTCTAGCTGATTAATCCCCAACTCCACTGGCCTTCAGGGCCTGACACCTCCAGCACTTGGGCTTGTAGAGGCATCATCCTCCCCCTGCTCTGGCTAAATAAAGTGTTCTTAAGTTTCAACAGAGGCAGAAACTTGCCGCTCTGGACACACCTGCCACCAGCCAGGGCTCCAGCTGTGCACATGGAGGGGGAGGGGCACTCTATCTCCCAATCTCGCCCATCAGTGACCCTCCAGTCGCAGAGTGTGCCTTTCTAAGTGTGAAGGCCTCGGAGAAGGCTGAGGTACTTAGTCACTCACAGTAGATTGTAAATCCGCTCTATGTGGGGGAGGCACGAATTTTGGAACTGGGGTACCAGGGGTGAATAGGAGCCATGGAAGACGGGCAAGGATTGCAAGAGGGATGCTGGAAGATGCAAAAGCTGAAGTTTCAACCTATGTCAGAATGTGGTTGCCAGCCAACCCCCATGTCCAGGAAAGAAAGACTAAATCCCCTTTGCTCTAGCTCAGAGACACAGATAAGCTCAGAGACACAGGAAGTGCAGTGCGCCCTTCAAGGAGTCCAATCGGGGCCCCATGGCAGAATGGAGCTGGTACTTGCTGGCCTGAGTAACAGAGGCAGGATCTTCAGTGCAGGCTGGGCCTGAATAAACTGGGCTTGCTCCCCGGATGAGTGGTGGGACCCCAGCCCAAACAGAAGCAAAGGAGAACATAGGCTCCGTTCCCTGTCAGCTTGCTCTCCCCTCCAGGGGCCCTCTTGATGGCTGGAAGGTTTGCACAGGCTGAAACGCCCAGCTGAGGCCCCAGGCCCTGGCAGCACCTGCACACAGTAGGTGTGAAGTTAAGGTGGTCAAAAGAGAGACTACAGAAGCAGCCCCAGTTTTAGAAGCTGAGTTACTCCAGAAAAAGAAATGGCCCTAAGGCCTTCCCCAGGGCTCAGGGACAGTCATGAGGTGGAAGGAAGAACCTAAGGATCTAACCTGGGCTCAGTTTACCTGAAAAATAGAAATACCTGAATTAGGCCTTGGGAAAAATAGCAGTGACAACTAATATTTATTAAGTACCGTGTGCCAGGTACTAGTCTAAGCCCTTAGCTTGAATTCATTCATTTAATCTTCACAATAAATAACCTTAGATTCTCGCACCATACCCATCTTACAAGTGAGAAAACTGAGGCAAAGGGGACAAGCCGTCCATCCCAGGGCACACACCTACTGAAGTGCTAGAGAGAGGCTTGAGACCAGGCAGCCTCGTTCCAGCAGGCATGCTACCCCGTCACAGGGAAGGCCCCAGGGCCGGCTCTCTTACCCCCCGGGAAGAAAACTGCCATCATTTCCACTGGAGCTGGCAGGGAAATGTGCAAAAGGGAGGACGCTAAGGGTGGGGCCACCCTCAGCCTGCTGTTCCGGACACAGGCCCCTTCCCCCACAACCAGGGGCCCTGCTCAGTTGGCCTGAGCCCCCTCCCACTGCCCACACCTCCGTGGGTCAGGAGCCAGCACTGGCAGAGGCCAGGCGGAGGCGAGCAAGGTCTGCCTGCCAGGGGAGGCTCATATTTCTGAGAAGGGGCAAAAGCCACGTTTGCAGACCCTGTTAAGTCAGCACCCTGGGGTAAGCCCGGCCGGCCAGTCACAAGAGTAGCTACATGGCCAGGCCCGGTCAGACTGTACCCCTTCTCCCAGTCCCAGCCATCAGGGGCTCTTCCCAGGGACCCCCCAAGCAGAGTCAGCCCCAAAGTTCCCCCAGACTAGCTCCTCTGAGTCCAAAGAAGGAAGGAACTCGAAATCATGCCACATTTGTTATTTATTTCACTGGATCTTTTCAAAAGCCCTGGGTGGCAGGACATAAAAAAATCCCAGTTTACAGATAACAAAACTGAGGCTTACAGGCAGGTGAAGAAACATGCCCAAGGGTACACAGGGAGGAAGTGGTGGAGCCTGGTGATGAGCTGGGTCAGCCAGACTCCATGTCCTAGGCTCTTCCTCGGCCCCGGCACCTCACTGTTCCATCCAGTCCTAGAGGGGGCTGACCAAGGCAGACTGGCCAGCCAGTCCCGGGGCCTTCCTCACCTGCCCAACAACAAGGCTTCAGGACCCCAGACTGGGCCCCAGTACCTACTCTAAAGGTAAGCAGACCTGACATGGGGGGGAGGGGGTTAGCAGAATGATCCTGTTCCCAGGGGGGCGGAACAGGGAGGGGTCCTGGGTTCTCATCTCCTCTCTCAATCCCCAAAGCCCAGGAGGCCTCAGCCAACTGCTCCAGACTCACCCTGGAGACCTCAGGGCCTGCTCACTAGCTGGAGCCTCCGCAGGACTTTGTAACAACCAGGCCTGCCCCAGGAAAACTGCCCCGGGGCTCACCCCACCCCCAAGCCCTGTGCGTCTAGAGTGCCTACAGAGTGTGGGAGGGGGAGGCAGGGGCAGAACCCAAAGATCTTGTTCAGCCCAGTGGGTCCATTCTCCTAGCCTGGACCACAGCTCAGCAGGTCTTGCTGCCAGACCCTCCCCACGCCCCGTCCTGGAGATGCGGTCACCAATGACAGCAGCGCCACACCCAGCGCTTCCTTCTGGAAGAAGCTGGAGTGACGTCATCCAAGGCTCCTAAAACACCCTGCAGCCTGGGGCTCTGCGAGCCCAAACCTGAGCCCAAACCTGACCTCGTGTCCATCCGGGACACTCCCTGGAGATGGGACACTCCCTGGAGATGGGACACCAGGGATGCTGAGAAGCTACTGGAGAGGAAAGCCAATGCTGTCCCTGTGCCCCTGCCATGGGGCTGAAACAGTCACGTCCCCAACCGGGCCTGGCAAGAACCTGGGTATCGGAGGCCACCGCAGTGGCATGGAAACAACAGTTCGAGTCCTCCTGAGGACTCCTGGTGTCCAACACATGCCAGGGGTGGACGAGCTCACCTCCACCTCCCCCCCCCAACATCCCATCCACCCAAAAGGCATCCAGTGAGAGCCAACGTGGCCACAGGAAGTGCAGGGTAGCTCCAAGTGGGAAAGATGGTGAATTCACCATCATTGTGATGGGACAGTTCCCAACACTTTTAAGAGATCGATGATGGCCAAGAGTGGTCCCAGAGCAGCACTGGCAGCCTCTGCTCTTCCTGCTGCTCCCATCACGTGGTACCCCAACCCCCACCTTCCCTAATGCTTCCCATGTCCAGAAGAGGCCCTCCGCTTACAGCCTGTCATATTGCGGAACTCTGGGACAACCCATTTTTTAGGATGAAATGACCTTCGGCTCTTGCTGCCCCTCTGATCTGTCTGCACAGATTGTCCCTTCTGACTGGCCCCAGTAATGGTCACCCGCTCTTACATGCACTCCTGGACCAGGCACGGTTCCCTCCCATCTGCACGAGCTGTGCACATAGCAGGTGCCCAGGCTCTGGGCTTCAGATCTGATCAAGCCAGGCAGGGCTCACGACCCCTGTGCTTGAGGTAGAACTCTCGGGGCAGCAGGAGCAGAGGCAGGCCATGCCCACGGGTCCTGCGTCTCAGCCATTAAGACTTCACAAACACCCAAATGCACGACTTTGCCTTGGCTTCTCAGCCCCCTCCCCACTTTCAAAGATGAATTCACTGAGGCCAAGAGGAGCCTGTACACAAAAGTCTCTTCACAATAAAGAGGGCTGGACGCCAGGCCCCGAAGCCCTAGCCTGCCTGGCTATACTCCCACCAACCCCACAGCTGGCACACAGTGGGCTCACTGTCAAGGCTGGATGGGTGAGTCTCAGGGGAGGACCCGTGGGCCTGGCACCATGACTCAGCTGATGAGTGGAGTGATAAACACATCCGCCTTCCCCACTGCCCCAACCTGCCCGACATGGCTTCAATTCCTGCTGATGAGCGGACTGGGGCAGGTGGCCAGCAGGCCTGGGTGTGTGCAGACAACATCGCCTGGCCCCCACCCCCCGCCTGACCTTGCCCAGGGACCTCCATCCACCTCTGATTCCTACACTGAGCTGTAAGTTCACCTCCTCCAAGCAGCCTGCCCTGACTCTACTCCCTTAGACGACCCCTCAGCCAGCCAGTGCTGCCTCGAGCTCCCAGAGGAATAATGAAGGACCAGCCTGAGCTTCCCCCAGGTCCCCCTTTACCTTTCCTGGGACAAGATCTCTCTGCAATCACACAACTGTCAGAGCTAAAGAAGGGAAAGAAGGTCCCTTGAACAGGTGGGGAAACAAGTGCAGAGAGAACAAAGTCAGAGGCCAAACTGGGACTGGGAAGGCCAGGTGTCCCGCTGCCCTTCTCTGTAGGAATAACTTCCTCTTCCTCAGACTTCTAAAGCCAGGGACAGAGAGAGGAAGAGAGCTTCCTGGCTTCTGAGGAGGAAGTTGTAAGGCAGGTGCTGACCAGGTTTTCCAAAAAACTCAGGCTGCAGCCTAACGAACCAGCAGGAAGCCCAAAGGGACTGTCCAGGCAAAGCTCGGCCTTAGCTGCAACACAGGCTTTGAGCCCCCCCACCCCCGATCTGCGTGTGTACACCACCCCCCATACACACTCACACGCACACACACGGCCTCCCGTGGGTCTGTAACCCCCCGGTGAGTCACTGGGAAGAGTTTTTCCCAGGGTTGAAGGCCAAGGAGAAGCAGCCTCTACGTATAATTAGGCAACCCACGGAGCCATAGCTGCCAGGAGACCCTCAAGGGCCTCCAGAGGCAAGAGGGGACACATCTGGAAGCCTGAGTTCCAGTCAACAGGAAGGACTGGGCAGACGGCAGAGCTCAGGAGTAGGTCCAGCCACCAGCCTCCCCTCTCCCGAATACATGGTCCCAGGCACCAAGACTGCCTCCTGTACCCCTATTTTCCTATAAGCCAGCCTCCAAATGCTTTTGGTCCCCACCAGACCCACAGGTTCCCGCAACCTGCACAGCCTGACAGGCAGCAGAACACTTTCCAGAGAAGCTTAGGCCACCCGGTACTCAACCCCACAGCACCAACCCCAGGGGAGCTGATTAGTGGTCCTGCCTGGGGCTTGGGAATGCAGCTTCCTAGGGACCCGTAGAACCGATGACATCACACAGATAAAGCCAGCTCTTTTTGGGGCCATACAAGGGCTTCCCTTGTCCACCAGAGCTGGACAGTGCAGCTACTAAAGTCACCCTGAGCACAGGGTCTTGCCTCGGTAGCCTTGCCTCTACAGCCCGCACCCCAAACAGCCTGTGCCCCAAACAAGACAGAGATACCTGCCTGCCCTCCCCAGACACTCGTGACCCACTCAGAGAGAGATTCCAGACCGCACACTCCTATCCAAAGCCCAGCCTCTGCTGGACAGCTGAAGGGGAAATGACACTGTGCTGACTCTGTTCCAGGGTGCTGGATCCTGGCGCCAGAAGCCCTCTTTCCACAGACTCTTAATCCCATTCCTCCTCTCTAGACACACTCAGGCAGGCCCTGGGGGTGGGGGGACTTTCAACCCAAGACTCCAAAACTGGTTGTTGAAAAGGAGAAAATCAGGGAATAATTTGTGCTGTAAAACTATCACGGTTGAGCTAGAAATCACTTAATGACCAATTCCTCCCATGTTTGCTCCCGTAGCAGGACCTGGCATTGGAGGGGGTTGGGTAGGTGAACCCCACACGGGAGCCAGATCGTGCCTGCCTCCCCAGGCTTCAAAGAGCATCCACTAATTCTGCAAATGCTGCCCAGTGCCCAAGATGAAAAACAGCACAGGCTGGCTGTGCCCTCAGGGCAAAACTGAGGGTACCATCCAAACATGGGGCAGTACGGCCCCCATCGCACCCTGCTGCCTGACCAAGGCCCCTGGGAAGAGCTCCTGCCTGTCCCTAAGTGACCATCAGGTGAACCCAAGCCAAGCCCAGAATGCTGCCTAAATCCTGGATGTCCCTAAAGCTGCTATTTCGGTGAGCTCAGCCCACCCCTACGTTCTCCCCCCCACTCCCATCCAAAGCACACACGTCTGTTTCTTTAGGATGGAACAGCAAATACCCACCAGGGCCTTGCCAGATCCAGGCAGGCCCGTGAACTGGGCTTCATGGAGGAAACCTGACAGTCCATCAATTTATTTATGCCATGCCCGTCCTCATGCGTACACACACACACACACACACACACACACACACATCCTGGTCCTGCCCCTTGGCGGGGCTCAGCTCCACAGGCTTCATCCACAAAACGGGGCAATGATCTAGGTTGTAAAGATCTGGGGTAAAGATTAAAGATTCAGTGAAAGGCAACCCTAATCGTTATCAACAGCTAACTTTCCTCTGGCAATTTCATTACCAAACACTTTCACGCATTCGTTATGAAATGGATATGCAAATGACAGAATGAGGACAGGCAGAACAGGTATGTTATCTGCTTTATATGGGATATCAAGGCTTGGACGTGAAGTGACTCACCCAAGATTACATGGTGAATTAGTGGCAGAGGTGAGACTCGGTCCTGGGGCTCTACTTAACCTGCAGCTCTTTCTGGCCTGCCAAACAGCATGGGTGCAGCGAAGCAGGTGTGCTACAATCCAGATGAACACGGTGAGCCGATGGGGATGCGACCTGAGCGAGGTTCGAGGACCTTGCCGATCGTGATTTATAGAGTTAGCCTTGCTGGGTCCAGGCCGCCTGTGACTGGCAAGTCACTTACAACTCAAGCCAGGTAGAGGAACATGGAGTCATCAGGAGCTTCCACCCAGAGGTCATTCACATCTGGTCATGGAAGGAGCTGTAAGCACCTCCCTTGACAGCCTTTGTTATTCTAGTTATTAGCAGGGGACACAGCAGAGGTCCCAGCTCGGGTCTGTGATGGCACAAGATCCTCATGTCACAGATCACGAACATACTGGCAGGCAGGATCCTTACTCGAGCTGAAAACTCTTGTCTTAGAAATCATTCTAACAACTTCTGATTCGTTTCTTAATCCGGCTGGAGAAAAGTGCCAATTAGAACTGAACCGAAAAGCCGCTCGCTACACTTAGGCACACTCAGGCACGCTCATGTCATTTTTGGCTGCTATCAGACAGGGGTGGAAGAGAGAAAAGAACAAACCAGAATTCAAAATGTAGTCACCTGGGGCACCAGGCACAGGGGCAAAGTGCCCTTCGGAGCTCAGCAAACCCAGGAGACATACCCCAGGAGACATACCGTAACCTAATACAGTGACAACAGTGAGGACCCTGGCATCCAGTGTCAATTACGCGTAGTATTCTTCTGTTAATAAAGGGAAAGAGAAATGAGCATTTCAGAGAGCCCTGCCTGAAGTAAGAATGCTTTTGAGGGTAACATGGATTCTTAGCCCCCTGAAGAAGCCTGTATATTTAATTCTTAAGGGATTTCAGAATCTCACATTCGGCTGCAATAGAAAAGACTCCTCTATAAAAAATACTCCGAAATCCAAGCTTCTCACTAATTCTTTCCAGGCCCCTCTCCTTTCTCATTCATCTCTCTCCCCACCAATGTGGGTTAATGAGGTTTTACTGGAACCCACTATGAGCCACAGGTAGAGACTTAAACCAGCTCCACCCTCCCAGTAGAGCTGAAGCCAGGAGTGACATCACCGTTGGAAGGCTCTCTCAGCCTGGGCAGAGGCAGTTAGCGCTTCTCCCCCCCCACCACCCAGCCAGGCCATGGAGAAATGTTTCTACTAGCCCCCGTAATTAAGGCAAAAAGAGATTTTATGCCTTTCAAGAAAGAGAAGAGAAACAGAGGAAAATAGCAAATAACAACTCCAGAGCAAGACATTTATTTCTCTTGCACAGCAGAAACAAAAGACCACAGGAAACCACACACACACACACACACACACACACACACACTGTTAGACAAACCTGTTCTCTCGGGAGTGGTTTGAGCAGCCTCGGGCCCTAGCAGCCCTCCCTCACCGATTCAAAGTCAGGAGCCCAGGGATTACACCCTACCTCCTCAGGCCCCAGGGGGTTTCTGACCTGCTTCCCACTGGGTCCAATGCAACCTTCAGAGAGAGCTAGATCTCTGCAACCCGTGGATACCTTCTCTCACTTTAAGCAAAGATCGCTGCCTCGTTTCTTTTAGGAAGTGGGTAGAAGAGACCTCTGGGAAGATATTTTATGCCACTTTATGCCCTCACTTCTAACCGAACCTGGACATCTACTGTAACAGAAAGAGGGCAAAGCAGGACAAAGAGAAAAAAAAAACACTAAAACTTTATACATAAAAAAGAAAACCTTCTCTCCAAGCCTGAGTCTTACTCTTATCCCAAAGTGTTGTGCTTTCAGGCTCAGTGCAACCACCCTGTCCAGACTCAACATGGGCCCCGGGGTCTGCATAATGTGTCGAAGTTTCTAGGCAAGAAATAAAAG
Source organism: Cynopterus sphinx (assembly GCA_030015415.1). Taxonomy (NCBI): domain Eukaryota; kingdom Metazoa; phylum Chordata; class Mammalia; order Chiroptera; family Pteropodidae; genus Cynopterus; species Cynopterus sphinx. The sequence continues at coordinate 15,094,211 of CM057383.1, read as the reverse complement.
CCTCAAACTGCAGCATCTGCCCCTTACCAGGACACAGGAGACTCCACAGACAATCTCAAATCTCATCTGCCTTCCCCAGTTAACGGTCACTAGGCACATCAGCCTCACCCAAGGCTGGCAACGAAACCACCGCCACCGCCACCACCACCATCCCGCCTGGGATTCTGCCTGAAAATAGGTAAAGTCCACCTCGGCATGCTGCTGAAGCCCTATCTTGGGCCTGGAGATAGTGGGGCAGCCAGGTAAGGCCAGGCCAGGTGGGCAAGAAACATAGGCCAAGCAGCTCCCTTCTTTTCTCAGAGTATTCGCTATGATTCAAGGCGCAAGCTGAGTACGACGGAAGCCACAACCCTAAAGGGCCAAGCAGAAGACAGACGCCAACGGCTTAGACCTGAAAGCCTGGATTGCACTGGAGACCCAGCTCAGGATTCCTGTCCCCAGGCCTCCCCGGATGGGCACCCCCCCTGCACACACACACTCCAGCTCAGCAGCAGTTCTAGAGGCCTCAGGGACCTTCTCGAGAACAGGCACCTGGAGAGGAGGGAGGGCGCTCACACATCTGCCCGGGAGCGAGCCAGACCCTTTAACACACCCGAAGTTCTCCATAACCGGGAGCTGCTGGTACTCTAGAGGGGTGGGCTTACAGAGGGCCGGCGCGGGTGAGAGCCCCGTCCCGACGCCGCCGCACGCGTGGAGGACCCCTGCCTGGCCACGCGCCTCCCTCCGGGGCCGGGGCCCGGGGAGGCGAGCCGTCCAGATGTGGTGGCGGCGGGATGGCCACTTCCGGGGGGGGCGCCCCTCGTGCCGCGCCGCCCCTGCCCCCCTCCCCCCCTCTCCATCCCAGGGACGGCCAGCCCGGCCCGCGGGACTCCGGAACCCGGCGTGGGGCCGGGGGCGGCCGGCGTGGGGCCGGGGGTGGCCGCGGGCCCTGCGCGGCCAGCGCTGACACCTGGCGGCGGCCCGGGGTCCCCGCCCGCGTCCGGGCCGGCCCCGGGTGGGGGACGAGGGGGGGCCGGCGGCCAGAAACGGGCTCCAGGGGCCGGGAACAAAGCGCCCCCCTTGGGGAGCGCGGGCGAGCGGCGGCGGCCGGGGACCCCTTTCGGGGGACCCTCGGGATGCTCTTTGTCGGCTAGGTGCCCCATTCCAGAGGTGGGTGCGGGAGCCGTACCCCGAGCGTCCCCGGCCGCGGGCTGCACGTTGGTCCCCCTGTCCCCGCGGGCCCCGCCGGGCAGGCCGAGCGACCCGCCTTCCCGGCGCGCGGCGCAGCACAAAGCCGGGCCAGGGGAGGGGCGGGGCGGGGAGGGGAGCCTCGGGGACCCCGCGCGGGGAAGCCGCCCGCCCGCCCGCTCGGCCACCCCGGCGTCCCCGGCACGATGCGGCCCCGGAGCTGGTGTGCGGCTGCTCTCCCGGGGGCTGGGGCCGCCTTCCCGGGGAACCCCCGCGGCCAGCGCGGCCGGCTCCGCCGCGGACGGCACGAGGGGGGCGCCTCGCGCCCCACCTTGCGGGCGCCCGCGGTCCCTGCCTCGTCCCGGGTGCCCGGCGGGGGTCCCGCCATCGCGGTGCCCGGGGGGACGGGGTGGGTGCCGGCGGCGCCCCCGGGCGCTGCCGCTGCTCCGCGGGGTCTCCGCTCCGCGGGGCGCCCCAGGGCCCCCCCAACCGACGGCGGGAACACGGGGCCGAGAGCCCGGGCTTCGGGGCGCCCCTCCCCCCCACGTGCCCGCCGCCCCCCGCCCGGCGGGGCCGCACTCACCGGCAGCGCGGGCGGCAGGCGCGGCGCCAGCGCGCACAGCCACAGCCACAGCCACGGCGCCGCGCGCCTCATGCTGCCCGGGCCGGGGGGCGCGGGGGGCGCGGGGCTCGGGACCGGCTCCGCCGGGGGCGCGGCGCGGCCTGCGCTCGGCCTCCTCGGCCGTCGGGCGCTCGCTGCCCGGCGCGCGGCGGTCCGGAGCTGGGGGCTGTGTGGGGTCCGCGGCGGCAGCGCGCTCGGCGAAGGCACTCCTGGCGGCTCGGTCTGCTCGGCTCGCGCCCGCGCCTCTCCCGCCGAGCTCCGCCTTATAATAAACCCACAGGCCGGGAGCCGCCGCAGGAGCCAGCCCCCCGCCCCCGGCGCGCCGGGGCCCCGGGCCGGCCCCCGGCCCGCCCCGGGCCCCGCCCCCTGGGCCGCCCGGCCCCGCCCCCGGCTCCCGGCCACGCCCCCTCCCGCACGGCTGGCGCCGAGCCCGAGCCCCTCGGGTAGCCCCGCCCCCAGAGCCCGGCCACGCCCCCTCCCGCAGCGCCGGGGCCGAGCCGCGCGGGGCCCCGAGCCCGGCACCCCCCTGCAGGGGCTCCCGGCGCTTCACTTCGGGGGGCCGGGACCCTGAGGCGCTGTCCGCGAGCGGGCCGGGCGGGGAGGGCGGTAGCTGGCCCCCGACAGCGGGCGCCAGTCTGCAGCGCCCTCTGGGCGTGCACACCCAGCGCCTCGCAGGTGCCTTGGACTCCCAGACCCGGCGGGAAGGCGCTCAGCGGCTGGGCGGCACCCCGAGGCGGCGGGGCCCTCCCCCGGCTCGCCCCTCCCCTGCCTGAGCTCGGGTTCCCACTCCGCCAAGCTGGAAACTCGGGGCCTTCCTCTGGACCGCTGGGCACGCTCGCGTAAAAGTTCCTGGGGCCTTCCGTGGAAGGATGTCCCCCTCTCTCCATCTGCTGAGTGTAAAGGGGAAATGAACCGCTTTGTTCCCGGGTGACCTCTGTCCTGCAGATCTAAGGAGGTCTCCCCTGGGTTCCTGGTCCTTCGTGATTCCTTGAGAGGCCCTGGGCCTGTCTACATCACCAGTCAGGCACCACGCAAAAGGCTATGGAAGGGCCCTTGGCCTTGGACAAAAGGCCCTAAGGAAGGGAGCGGGGACTACCTGGCCCTGCCTGCAATCTGAGGCAGGAGAAATGACCTTCGGACCTGGGCCTGGACACCAAAGATGGCGGTGTCCCCACCCAGCCTCTCCAGGAAGAGGACTGGCCGGCTTCTGTTCGCCTGAACTGGGATCCAAGGTTTCCTAAGGCTTCTTGGCCTCAAACAATCTCCAGTGTTTCTCTTTAAACAGATTAAACATTCCTGGGTCCTGGGCTATGCGGGCAGGGACAATTGGCTGCGGGCTCCTGGATTCAACCCCAGAGCTCAGGAAGTCCTGGCAGGTTAAGCTCTGCTGGTAGAAGGCCCTGAGTGTGTCCCAGGGCCCCGCCCACTGCCTGAAGTTGGCTCACCTGTCCTTTCAGCCCAGCGTGGAGGAAACTAGGTCAGTTTGGAATCCTGTCTTTCTCTATTGCCCCAAATAATGCCCAATAAACAAAGTCAGGGAGGTTTTGATGGAGTCTTTTCATATTATAAAAAGCACCAGTGTACAATTTCTTTCAAACTGAGTCAGTTTGTCCCAGATTGATGTGTGTTTCTTTGGGCAGTTTAGGAAGAGGAGGAGCCCCAAGGGGGAACAGTACACAGAGAAGGGAAAGAGAGGGTCAGGGCTTGTCTCGACCCTGGTGACCCCTGGCCTACTTGCTACTCCTAGCCATAATGAAAGACTTGTATGAAAGTCTCTTCTCCCTGGAAGCTTCCTCGGGGTCCCACTCCTCAGATCCCTGCAGCCTTTTAGAATGCCACTGTGACATCAACCTATATATACTAGTATGGCCAGCCCTGTCTGCATTCATCAGTCCCTTTCTTGGGATCCCCTTTTCCCCTGCCAGATCCTTGCAGACCTAACAAGTTAATGTCTGGCTGAGCAGGGGGCCTCTACCCTCCCATCTGGGGCACTAAGGCAGGGCCTGCATGCTGTATTCCTAATGCAGGTTATTAAATACTGTCAGTATTATCCCTGGTGAATCACTAACTGCCTTGAATGTTTCTTCCTTTTCCGGGAAGGCAGGGCCAGTGTCTCCTCCCCTCATTTCTTTCATTCTTTCCATGGACACACAGCGCTTCATTCAGGAAGAAATGCACACCATTGCCACTGGGGTGGCACCTGGAGGAGAGCAGGTAGGAAGGAGCCAGCAGCTGTGTGACAGGGGGCCTTGGGCAGAGGCTGTCCCTTTGATGCTTTAGGCACCTAAACTCTGCAGACATTCTCTGGGCAAGTCGACATCTATCAAAACGTAAAATGCAATTATCCTTTAACTCAGGAATTCTGTGTCTGTGAATGTACTCTTCAGAAGTATTTTCACTAGTGTCCAAAGAGGCATGTTTAAATGATCATCAAGAAAGGAAAAGTGAAATAAATGTGAGTATTCCCACGCTGTGGAATACTGTAAAAGACTTTTTAAAATAAAGTGGATGGTTAAATCCTGACATGAAATGTTTTTAAAATCTATTTTTGGGTATTAAAAAAAAGAGCAAGTTAAAGAGTGATCTGTATATAGTATGGCTGAATTTTTCTTAAAACTGTGTGTAATGTGCATAAACTCTGTATGTCATAAAAAAAGATCTAGGGAAATTTATCTCTATATTCTCAGGTGTTTATAATTTTGTTTAATTTTTGAAATTGGAAGTTATTTTCTGAGTCGATGAAGGCACTTTCAACCTCAGCTGACACTTTCACTTCAAAAAGCTTGACTAATAGGACAATTATTCCACATGCCTGTACCTGCATTGCCCACTGTACAACCAAAACCTCCACAACCCTGGAACTGAAGCCCCACTGCTCTCCAGCTCTGCCATCCCTTGTGTGGCTTCATCCTCAGAATGGTGGCAAGATGGGGGCATTGTTCCCAGCCATCAAAGCTACCAGAGCCACTCCAGAGACAAGGCCTCCTTCTCCCAGTGTCTTCCTTAGGAGCAAGGAAATAGTTCCCTGAAGACCCCCTTACACACTCACACACTCACACACTTTTCCCATCTCACAAGCTCGAAGTGGATCCTATGCTTTCATGAAGCCATCATTGGCAAGGGCATCTTGAGCACCAGTACGGGCTGTAGATTAAGCTTCTAGGTGTCTGGATGCGAGAGAGCCAAGGTCACGTGCTCTAAATATTTTGACTTCTTACCAACTATCAGATGCACGGAAGGACATTCTACTTCAAAGTGATGCAAAACACAACTTTTTTCATCCAACTTCTTACCATCACGAAGCGTTTTGAAAGATAATTCTTTTTACTGTGAACCATTTTGAACGTATAATAAGGAATAACGTTCCTCAATAGATTAAAAATAGAATTACCATGTGATCTAGCAAGTCTGCTCCTGTGTATCTACCCAAGAGAATTAAAAGCGGGGATTCAACAGGCATTTGTACACCGATGTTCACAGTCAAAAGGTGGAAGCAACCCACGTGTCCATTGACAGATGAATTTTATTTAAACTGTGGTACATACACACAATGGGATTATTATTCAAACCTAAAAAGGTCGGAAATTCTGATACATGCTGTAACACTGATAAACCTTAAAGACATTATGCTAAGTGAAATAAGGCAGTCACAAAAGGACAAATACTTTATGATTCCACTTATACAAGATCTATACAGTACTCTACCTCGTAGAAGCGGAAAATAGAATGGTGGTTGCCAGGGACTGGAAGCTGGTGTGTGTGTGGGGGGGGGAGGGGTAGGTAGAAATGAGGCAATATCATTTAATGGATGTGAAATTTTAGTTTGAGAAGATGAAAAAAGTTCTGGATATGGATGGTGGTGATTGTTGTACAACCATGTGAATGTACTCAATGCCACTGAACTGTACACTTAAATAGTTAAGATGGTAAATTTTATGCATATTTTAATCCCTAAAATGCAAAAAAAAACCCCTCAATTGCAGTTCTAAAAAATACTAATATAAGGAACACCTGCAGAGTTTATCAAAACTCAGCTTGATGTCTTTTTTCTTTACTTTTTAATCATTTTTTTATGAAATGAAATATTACAGATATATTGAATCTTCTCAATTTATGTTTTGAGATTTATCTATGTTGATACATGTGCCTCTGGGTCATTTATATTAATTGCTGTACTATATAATTCAATGCTTGCATGTATCACAGTTTATTAATCCTTGGACATTTGGTTGTTTCCAGTTTTTCAGCATTACACTCAATGCTACAGTCAATCCTTGTGAGATTTTCCCCAGAAGTGGCTTTAGCTCCTGGGTTACAGGAACAAATAGCTTCAGCTTTCTTAGGTGTTGCTCTTCGCAATTTCTCTAAACAAATTGCTATCTAAAGGGCTTACAGCAATTTACGCTCCAAGCAGCAGTTGTGAGAGTTCCCATTTTTCTACATCCTCTACGTGACTTGGCATGTATTGGACTTTCATACTTTGCCAGCCTGAGGCAGGTAGAATGATATTTAATCATCATTTGATTTTGAGTGGCCCTCTCATTATGAAGCATTTTGCAGAAACCTCTGTTGCTGACTGCTTGGACAGGTAGTACCGGTTGCTTCCCACATCAGTCTCCCCCCACCCCCAGTCCCTTTTTAGTAATAGGACTTCTAAAGTGCAGCTGGGCTCATGGCCACTCAAAATAGACTACCTTTTCCAGTATCCCTTACAGCTACATGTAGCCACGTGTTCAGGGTTTTGCTGATGGGATCTGAGGAGAAGTGGATGGAATATGTACCTTCAGGAAAGTGACAAAGGAAGAAGGCATGCCCTTCTCTTTTTCTCTTTCCTCCTGGCTGGAATGCAGATGCGTTAGCTGCAGCCACAGCAGTCACCTTGGACCATGAAATGAACTTGGGAACAGAGGCCATACATGGCAGAGGAACAGGTTAGAAGGAGCATGGGTCCATGAGGCACCATGCTGGGCCTGGACTGCACACCCAGACATGTACAGGCTACAGAAACAGGCTGCTTTTCTTCAGACACCGTCATCCTGCACTTTCTACCACTTGACAGCGAAACTAATCCTAACAATACACTGATCAATTCAGTCTTCTCCATGCCCCAGAGAGTGCTGGGAGGATGGTTTTGCCAGGGGAGGAGGGAAAGAGGAATGTCTCTTAAGATGCCATCAATAAGTGCTTGTAGGAGGTGACCCGGCCAGTTTCCCAGTCCTGGACCGTGTGTTAAATTCTGGAATTGACTCAAGGCACCCAACAACCTCTGTCCCAAAAAGAAGTATGGACAGGCAAGAAGGATCTTGCTTGGGAGAGGAGGTGTTTTCAGAGTCTGAAGCCCATGCAGGTCTTCTGTTCCTCTCATGCTCTTCGGGCCCGCCCGCCCTCATGGGGTGCAGGTAGCATGGCCGTCACACGAGGCTCTGTAGGAAGCTCCTCTCCCAGGCCTGCTACGGGGCTGTGCTTGTGTTCACTGTGTGACATGAAGAACTAAGGGCCGTGGGACCTTCTTTCGTTTCTTTCAAGCTCCTGATAAGTTTTTTTCTCGCAGATGTTGAAAACTTCATGTGTGTCCTGTTTTCATTTTTGTGCTCAGGTATCTCTGAAACCACAGGTGATGGGGTTACTGCAAGTGTACTGGACTTTACATCCTGTTCTCAGTTCCCACCCTCACACGCTGCCTCGCTCCTGCACTCTGTCCATTCCTCATGTATGTCTTCTCAGTTGCCTCTAATATTTGCTAGAATGTCAGCGGAGGAGAGAGAATAAACATGGGGTTTTTTTTGTAAATATCATTGGAATTTACACATCCAAATCAGAAGTTTTCCTACCCAAAGGGATCCCCTGGGGACACTGCGCTTATCACCTGATACTGCCCATCTGATCGCCTTAGGATACCTTTTATTTTTTCTTGGAGAAGGGTAGTCTGTAGTTCATTCCTTTGATAAATGTGTCCAGAGCTTGCAGTGTTGCCCAACTCCAGGAAGCAACACTCCAGTGCCTTCCAGGTCAACTGTGACGCTTGGAACTGTGCTCTGGGGATTCACATCCAGCAGCGCCCGGCCCGAACCGTGCCCCTGGAATTGGGCAATGCAGCAGCAGTGTGCCGGCTGCGGGAGGACCTGTTGGGACCAGCGCCCCAGCTGGATGCTGGTTCTCGGTTTTGAGGAAGTCACGCTCTTTGGAGAGAGACAGTTATAAATAATCATTATAAAACGAAGAAGTGTGTGTGTCACATCGGCCAATTTACTGGCAACTGGAGGGAACAATTGATTTGGAAAGCAAAGAAAAGATTTCGAAAGGTTTCCAGGATGAGGGAGGAGCTCGGGCAGGGGGTTGGGGGAGTGGGTGTGGGTGTGGGTAGGGGGTGGTGAGTGGGTGGGAGCCATTGAACCCGGACCCTAGATAAAGAAAGAGGATTTGGGCAGTGTATTCGTTCCCCGTGGCTGCTGTAACAAATTACTACAAATTTGGTGGTTTGAAATAATACAGATTTATTCTTACCCTTATGGAAGTCATAAGTCCTGAATCAGTTTTAGAAATCAAGGCATCAGCAGGCCTACACTCCCTCCAGGGGCTTTAAGGAAGAATGTGTTCCTTCCCTCTTCCACCTTCTGGTGGCCGCCAGCATTTCTGGGCTTGTGGCCACATCGTACCAACCTTCAGCGCCAGCATCGTCAAATCTCTTTCTGCTCTATCTTCACATCACCTTCTCTTCCATGAAATAAAATCCCCCTCTGCCTGCCTCTTATAAAGATACGTATTATAACGGAGCATTGGGGGCCCACCGGGATAATCCAGGATAATCTCTCCATCTAAAAATGCTCAGCTGGGCTTCTGGTGGCAGGACCTGGGGAAAGGGGTGGCAGGCTCCTGTGTGGCCACGAAGGTGGCAAGAAGAAGCCCCTGAAATGGTCCGAGAAGCAGGCCACGGAGATGGAAGAAATGCAGCGTTCAAACAGAGGCAAAAAGAGGAGCAAAAGAAACTCGAGGAGCTAAGAGTGAAGGCTGTGGGGAAAGGCCCGGGGCCTCAGGTGGAATTAAGAAATCTGGCAAGAAGCGAGCCGGTTTCCTTGTCCCTGGGGCAATAGTGGTACTTAATCCCATTCCTGTTTTAACATCTGGATTCGCTGCCAGAACATCTGTTGCCACCTATAGCTAGAATGAAGTGTTGTTTTGGAGACTGTTGTACATTTAAGATGAACTTTTGTAAAACATAATAATGATGATGATAATTGTGCAATGGCTCACCTCTTTCACTTTTCTTACTCAGCCATTTCAACCTGAGCGGTGAGGTCAGAGAAAACCCAACTCAGAATCCTGCCAAAGTGTGTTCTTTTTAGTCTTCGTTCTATCCTGAATTCTGTGCCACTTGGAATTAAACCACCTCATTTGAAATGGCAAAGATAAATAAAAAATAAATTAAATTAAATTAAAATGCTTAACTAAATCACATCTGGAAATCTGCAAAGCCCCCTATCCTTCAATATTTTTCTCCAGGGATGGTAACATTCACAAGTTACAGGGGTGTGGATTTAGCTATTTTGGGGGCCATTCTTCAGCCAACCAAAGGCAGGTAGAATGGCCTTTCCAGGTGGGGAATCCAGCAAAGAACAGGCAGGGAAGCAAGAAAGAGCTTCAGAAAGCTGAGGAACTGGAAAGAGTCTGCAATGGCCTGGATGGGCCACAGCACAGGACCTCTGGCGAGAGCTGGGACACATGGAGACAGCCTGTGTGGTTTTGTGCCACTGCCGGGCAGGCCTAGGCAAGAGGAGCCCCTGGCCTGTCAGAGCAGAGGAGGGGCACAATCCGTTTTTTGTGTTAGAAAGATCCTCTGTCCCCTCAGGGAGGGAGACTGCAGGTGGGGGACATAGGGAAAGCCAGCAGGGAGACAGGACCGGGGTTAGCCTTGAAATTGGGGGGAGGGGCGAGGCTGACCACTACGGAGGAGGCAGAATGCAGTGAGGCTTGGGGATGGGTGAGGGAGAGGAAGGGTGCGATTGTGACGATCAGTGGCCGTATCTTTCCATCTGGTTTATGTTAATAACTGGCATCGGAGTGGGCCAAGTCGGCGGTGGAGTGGCTGCAGGGCAGCGCTGGGTGCTGAAGTCATGGGATGACTCCCCCTGTGGTTCCTGGCTCAGTTCTGGGCCACCTCCGGAGCAGCCTTTGTTGGAGGCTTGGACAGGAGGCTCCCCCGCAGGCAGGTGTGACACCGCCAGCCACACCCTACCAGGGTGTAACTGGTTCGATTCACCCTGAGCTACTTCTGAGGGCGGGGCAGCTAGTGCCAGGCCCACACCAGCGGATCCCCACACTGCGGAGGCCACAGACCTGGTGTCTGAGAAGCCCCAGGCGCGCTTACTCAGCCCCTTGCTGGGAAGGGGCGCTGATGGGACTCCTTAGGGAAGGGGAGCTGTGGCCAGGTCTCTCACGCAGGCCACCCTCTCAGCCAGCCACTGTACGCAATTTCCTCCTGCAAATTTTTAGCTACTGTGACCTCCAGCAAGTAACTTAACCTCTCAGAGCTTTAATTTGTTCCTCTTTGAATCTGGCGAATACTAGTACCTACCTGAGAGAGCTGTTGTGAGGATCACGTGAGCTAAGCACTGCCAAGGGCTAACAGTGTGCCTGGCACACAGGTAAATGCCACCTGCACATTAGCGATGCTGCAGGTGAGACAGTGTGGTGCCCTAGCGTGCACACGTATTCCTCACCTCCAGCCCCAGGGTACACATGCAAACTCACTCCACAGCTGGAAGGCGACCCTGCTGCATTCCATTACAGAAATTGTAAGGTAGACGTGGCAAATTGATAGTCCCCAGGGCTGCATTTGGTCAGGGGACATTTGCCATCATAGTGTTTCGGAAAGATCTCCAGAAGGGAATTGACCAGAAAAAACACCCAGATTTCTGATTTTCTAGCAGAATCAGAAGAACTAGGAATGCTGGACCCACATCCCTTCATGGCAAGGACCCACTGAAGCCACAAGTTATGGAGTACGTGCATTTCTAGCTCACCCACCACCTCCTGGCGTGTGTGTGTGTGTGCATGCGCGTGGTCTGAGTGCCTAAGCCCCTGTACAGCCATTAAGTGTGTTGGCTCTGGCATTAGACTGGATTTAAATTCTGGTCTTGCCTTCCTGGGTAAGTCATACACCTTAAGCCTGTTTCTTCATCTGTAAAGTGGGCATAAGCACAGTACCTTCCTCATAGTTGTTAGGAGGGTGAAATGAGATACCTAAGTAAAGCACTTAGCACCTGGCATCTAGTAGGTGTTCTGTACTTTCCAGCTATTGGGTTGCTTCTGGTGCCAGCCCATGACTTTGGATCAAAGCTGACCTCTAGGAGACTGCAATGGTCCTTAATTTGGACATGTTTTCCCCCCTCAGGTCTCACCCCTGCCAGCTAAGAATGCCTGGACCTGATGTCTCCACGTGTGTATGTACACCAGTCTCCAGGTGTACGTACTTTTTAGGTCTAATCAGGAAACAGTCAAAGGAAAAGTCTGTTGAAGAAGGGCTGACACCCTATAGACAGCATGGTGTCCTCTCAGAGAGTGAGAGCCTGAGCGACTCAGAGGGACAGAGACAAGAGGCTAGGACAGGGAGAGACAGAGGGACCCCGACTGTTTGGGGAATTGTTTATATTTCATTCTTTACTTCCTGTGAGTTACAGAGATTTTGTTGACCCATTTCCTTTGCTATGGACATAGTGAGGAAGGGGAAGCTTGCATATGCAGTGTGAAAGGCCTGCTGGAAGTTCCCAGCCTTTAATCCAGCACTCAGCTACTGACTTGTTGGTGGTAGACCTCTCCTTTTACAGAAAAGCTCAAACTGCTCAGTGAAAACAGTGCAAGCGCTGGGTGTGAGGAGTGGCAGAAATCGTGGTCTTGAACCAGAGTCTTTCATAGAAACCTCAGCAGCCTGAGTCTCTCACGTGCTTTTCTAGTGGTGTGTGTGTCTCCAACCACACTGTCCTCAATTTCCTTGCTCTGCCTCTATTCTGGCAGCCGTACACCTCAAGGCAAAGCTATTGTTGTTAGTACCAAGAAAAAAAAATTAAAATGCTGTAATTATATCTTCATTTTACTGATTTAGTGATTTATTTGCAATTGAAAGAAACATCAATGAGCTCCAAATATTCTGAGTCTATTATTTATGTTGGCAAATAATTTTTTTGTTAAGTGTGCAGAAGTCACTGAGTACTCACTGCCCCTGCATGTCACATATACTCATTCTTACAATTTTAGGAGGTGGGTGTCATTTCCCTCACCTACACTGTGAGGAAACTGAGGCTTAAAACACAAAATCGTTTGCCTAACAATGTAAAATGAAAGGGTTTGGGACCTGGGCAGTCTAATTCGAGTCCAAGTGATCCATTATACTCCCAAGAAAACCCGAATTAACGTTAATCTGGCCAATATCTTTTTTAAATTACCAGACAGAATACAGGGCAATTTCATTTGGCTTAAGTTCCTGGCAAATACTTAAAAAAATTTTTTTATTTTTGAACTGGAACATAAAAGAAACTGGCTACAGAATTTGGAGGTAATTAAGCTCAATAAAAATTTTGTGTAATTTTAAACTTCCTCTGAGTCTGTAGTTAGGTTTTTAGCACCAAGCATCTACTCCTCAGAACCGATGTTCTGTGCGCAGAGTATTAGTCCCACCCTACAGAGGGATAACTTGGAGGCCTAGAGGGTTTGCCATGATCACGCAGGCCACTTCCCCTTGGGCCCAACCTAGGTAGGCCCCGTCACCTCCCTCTGCCCGCTGCTGCGAGGCACACTGAGGCCTCAGAGCACCTACAAGTGAGCACCCAGGCCACAGCACTCCACACACTGTATTCATGGATGAAATAACTCCAAGTCTGGGGCATCCAACTCCCCTCACAAATGTCAAGTCCAGACCCTTTAAGTTAGGCAGGTTAGACAGTGAATACTGCTCCTGCGGGTTTCTGAGGAAAGCATTATATCGAGGGCAAACAAAACAAATACTATCCACGTGACATAAGGAAGCTGCCCTTAGGTTGGTAAGCGAGGGGAGGAATGTATTATTTCCTTTGGAAGACCTTTTAATGTCATCATGACAAAGGCAGGTCAAAAATTCCAGGACTCCTTCCAGCTCAGAACCAAACCAAGACAAAATTACAACTGGGCACAAACAACACGTAAGATGAAAATTCCTTTTCCCACCTAGTTCTATGTCATCTCCATTTTGGATTCTATCAAATCACATGGCTTTTATTTTAAAAAGCGACAGAAGGGACAGGAAGATGGAGACAGTATTAACAATGGTTGTGAATTAGGTTCTAGGTGTCTTTTAACTAAGTATTCTCAATTCTTAAAACCAGTACGGATTTTAAAACGTACTGTCCTATGGTAAAGCTGAAGTCAGTGCCTTCGTCTTTGCAGCTGATGAACTTAGATGAACTAACACACCAAAGTTCACAAGGTCTGCAAATACAAGGAGGTAAACTTTAAATCCATGCCTGAACTCAACCTGTACTTTCCTTTAGCCAACACTGTCTCCTTAGGGCATGTGGAAAGGAAACGAACACCTATGGGTAAAGATAAATGCTTTAATTTAATCCTCAAAACAACCTTGAAGAAATCACTTTATCGATAACAGCTAAGTTTCATTCTATGAAATCACTCTATGTTATTAGACAGAGATCCAGAAATTAATCAAAAGATAGGAATAATACCATCAGTGATCAGTGGCCCCAGACTAGTGTCCATGTGATAAAAATATTTTTGTTTTCCTTAAGTCAGAGTAAACTGAATGGGCAACCTGAGGTACAAAGGGGTATTTATCTAGAGAAAAACACAAGACCAGGTTTATTTCATACAATGTTATTCACACATTTTTCATTTTCTAATTTATACACAATATACAAAGAAGTGAAGATAACATTATTTTTTATGAACCAATAAGAGCCAGGACTTAGACAAACTGGTCCAGAAACAATCCATGTCAAAAAGAGACACTCAAGAGTAAAGCCTAAGTGGTTCTGCCCAATTTTTATTCTGAAATGCTGTTTTCTGATTTTATCAAAACTCCATGCCAACTTAGCAAATGGTGGATTCAGAGATGGGCACCAAAAATGGTAGGCCATAAAATTCCTACAATAACCTAGCTTATCTGAGAACAGGTCCCAAGGTACTGGGAAAACTCGACTGTCAACATTAGGACACATAGGACCATCAGGACCCCAAGAAGATTGTTTCCTAATGTGCCATTCTCTAGGATTTCCTAAATCTGCAGATAATAGCCTGTGCCAACAGAGGTAAGGACAAAGAAAAACCAGGAATTCAATTGTGCAAACCCAGGAGAGTCACTACCAATCTCCAATGAGGACTACTTTGATCCTAACACCATGAGCTGGTAATAGGAAAAACATTTCCACACGGGGCCAAGACACACTGAGGCTGGCAAAACAAGGTAGGGAAGGGTTGGAGAGAGCAACTTCGTTTGGGGGAAAAGTACTGCCAACTGTGACTGGGACATGCTGACGAACTGGTGTGACCATGAGAAGGGACAGTGACAAGTGGTTGGATTTAATGGCCTCAACATGGAATGTTGGGTTAGAAAACTAGAATAACTCAATGTCAAATATGAAAACGTATGCCTGGCACCCCAAACTTTATGCCATTATTTTTTAAGTTCATGATATGAACGGCTAAGTGATAAAACCTTTATATTCAATATTGTGCTCAGAAGATCGCTTTTCTTCTGTGGACTTCTAATAAAAAATCCCTTACATGTTCAATCTAAAGATAGCATGGTTGGTTAGTTTTCAGCACTAAACATAAGTGGGTCAACATAAATGTTTTATACAAAATACTGACTTCAACAAAATACAAAGCACTTTCTTTATCTTTCAGAAACTGAATATACAAAGCAAGTTTTTTTCCAAAATATTTTCATAGGCAAAGGATTAAAAACGATTTTAATTATACACATATGGTCACAATTTTGCCTTAAAAAGATCGTTGGGAAATGTACATAAGGCCGCTTGTAAATGTACATCATGTCACTGTTGTCTTATGTCCAGAGGAAAAAAATGTTATCATACAGATTTGCTCTTACTTGGGAGTAGGCTATCCAAAAATACAGTACTCTTCTGTACAAAGAAAAAAGTCACATCACATTTAATAAGATGGAAAAAGCATTGGCCTCCATGGTAACCAAATATCTCAGTCCAATACTTTCTTATTATGCACAATACCCTGACTTCTTGAAAGTGATCCAAATCCTAGCATGTCCATATTAACAGAGTTTACTATGCTATAAAACAAAATGTTTCTCACAATAAAAAGAAAGCTGGTTCATACTTCTGAAACCATATAAAGATAAAAAATTTTTTAAAAAATCACTCTCGATTTGGAGAAATAAATTTACATTATACAACACTATATGCCAGGTCAAAGAGGGCAGGGACATAAATGTACACTAAAATGCAAATGTTTCTCAGAGATAAAACAAATTCCATTTACAGCATGAAGGTTTACAAATGTACACCTGTACAACCAAGGAAAGCATCACTAAGTTAGCAAGGCTTTTATAATAAACATTGAAACAAGATTTGCTTTCAAAGTGTAAACTTACATCTATAACTACACACACAATGCATATATTTATAGGAAGCAAAAAAAGCTATCTGAATATGTAATCATGCTTAAATGCTGAGCTATCAAATTCACTTTTCAGTGGCCCCCTTTTCACCTCTATTTGGTTCCTACTTTTTGAATCTACTATGAAAAAGCAAAATAAAGCTCAACACTTCCTCAACATGTCCTTGTAATTCTATAAGCAAAACAATATACAAATTTCCACTTTCTTGTTGCAAACCAAACTGAAAAGTTAAAATGGGACTTAACTTTCCGTTTAGCACACTTAACTGGATGGAAGTGTCACCATGATTGTTTTTTTTCTACCTCTTATAACAATTACATATGTAAGTATATACAACACTTCTGTACATTGCCAGAGATGTTTTAGGGCAGTATTTGTTATTAAAACCACAGCCACCATAAATAATGTAGGTTCTTTACATCTCAAATCATTTAATTCTTGTCTTACTTGCGAAGTTTTATTTGCATGATAGTTTGTGAATTACCAAAATACAACTTAACTTTCTTTTTAAAATATTAATAATATTTATGTAGTTGATTGTTAATCTGTTATAAAAGGCTTCACACAAAGGACAAAGAAAAATGACTATATTTCTATATACATCTCTATAAACCTGTTGTGCTATGGGGTCCGTAGACCTACCAGACTGCAAGCCAGTTTATTAAAAGAATACTGTACTTTTTCCTTTAAAAACTATTTTTGTGACTTTACAGGTAAAAATTTACAAAATATGTGACAGTATTTTTTTGATACAGTTACATCATATACAGGCATTCTGTGCTTTGCCAGCAATCCAATCTGATAGGTCTCCACTCAGGGTGGAATACAATTTATAATTCACCACCCCCACCCCCCAAATATACACAAGAACCTTAAAAAATTTACAAATGGATGAATAAAGTCAATAAATAGTTTTGCTTTAAAAAAAATTTTGAAGATTCATAGTTGAGTTGTGTTTTGATAATTCACAAAAGAAACATTCTTTTCACATGGTCACATCATCTTTCTCTTTTTCCTTTACAGCATTCCATTTGGTGGTCCTCCGATAGGCCCTAGATCTGGGCTATTTTTCAAATAATATTTTTCCAACTTGGCCAGTATATGCTTCCCGTATGTGTATTTGCGTAAAGTAGTAATGTGAGGTCGAATCTGAAAAACAAACAATCTGTTTAGAAAATCCTGTTATTTTAGTTTCTGATTTCTTTAAAAAGCACCTCCGAATCTGAGTAATTTAGAAGAATAGTGAGCTATTAAATTCCTGTAAAGTTTATGAAGGCAAAATTTTATGACTTGAGACAGCTGGACAAAAATTCAATAAAAAATGAGGCAAAAAACATGGACAATCAATCAGATGTGTGATGGTTAATACATTTATGTTCAGTATCTCCCCAATAATTTAAAAAATACAGATGAAAAGAATCACACCATTATCTTCCCATCTGGGCTGGCAAAGATTTTATAAAGAATAACTGGTATTCATGAGATTATGGTATAGCAGGCAATTTTCATATACCGAATAAACAGACGTACAAACTTGTACAAGGTTTTATAGGAATTTGGCAGTATCTATTAAAATGTATGATATTTATATATTTTGCTCCAGCAAGTCCACATTAAATTCTTAACTTACAAAAATAATTATGTAAATATATTCATTTAAAGCATTGTTGGTAACAGCTAAAAATTTAGAAATAACCCCAATATCATAAATGTGACACAGGCTGAAATAAATAATGTAGATGTCAGAGACTAAAAATTCTTTATAAGTATATATTTTTAAGAGAAATATTAAATTTTGAAAAAGGTAAAAGGCAGAAAATAAATCAAGTTGAAGAATTTAAAAAATCAGAAGGCCAAGACTTTAATGATCTTAGATCACTTTACTTTTTCTCTATATACAGAGGTCCAAAAAAGGCAATACAAATGTACTTTGTCCTACTTCTTAATAAATTTAGAAAAAGATTATTTAAATATTATTTCCTCCAGTGCTCTTTTTAACAGTAAGTTTTCCAATGGAAACTAATATTTCTTAAAGAAATCATCAAATTCTATTAAGAGGAAGAGAGAGAAAAACAGCTTAACTGATTTTAAAAAAGCCAACCAAATCAACATAAAATCTCTCTTTGGAAAATGCATTAGTGAGAAAATCTAATTAGATTTTAAAATCAGTGTTCTATCTATGTAATATGGCAAACCAAGTGTACTTAACTAAAATGGGGATGGGAAGAGCAATGCTAAAGGTAGATAAATAAGAAATAAATGTGACTTTATTGAGATTACCTTTTAAGAATTTAATAATAGGGTACACACTATATCTAGGTCTGCCAAAGGTTATTCACTGATTTTCACCCATTTTTGATCCCTTCCCCTACCATGTTATAACATATACAAGGAACTTAAAGCCTAGGGAAATTAAATGTACAGCCTAAAGTCACACAAATCGAATCACCTGTTTAAGTGCTACAAAATGTATTACCTTGTGCATGATTATCTTTCTCTGAGCAGGTTCGGCCATGTCGATCATCTTCTGAACCACATAATTGGCATACTGGTCCTTCATCATGGTGTATAAGGCACTGTGAGGACCATCATTCTGGCAGCAAACTTCATCAATCAGTAAAGCTCTCTCAGCACGGGATGCATGAGTAACACACTTTTCTACTACATTGCTAAAAATTAAAGTACACATGCAAAAAACATTGTTATTTTTTTCTTTATAGCAAATTTCTTCGACTTTTGAAAAAACTTGCTCAACACACTGGAACACAGAAGAATCAAGGTGGGATTCTCTTGTAATTCTCTTACAATTACTTTTAGGACAAATTAGTATTATAGGAGAATACATATTGGACATTTACAAGTTTAATTACAAGACTTTTAAAATTATAGTTAAAATTATAATTTAAAAAAGGGGAAATGAGATCATTAATAAGGTCTGAGACTTTCACAAACATGCACTGAATAAATTATGTGCTTTTTGACTCTAGCAAAGAAAACATTACATTCCAATGTCATATTCTATACGTATTTTACTAATAAGCGTTGAAAGAATTGTTCTTGAATTAGAAAATATCGTAATACCTGGCAAATTTGTGCTGACTCAGGGCTAAGACCTTTCCTCTGATTTCAGAAACAATTTTGCTCTTGTCTTCAGGTCGACCGTGTTCCAGTACATGTTGAATAACGTAATTGCCATACTGGTCCTAAATACAGATATTTAAAAATTATTTTCCTTAAGTCACTCCTTCAGAATAATGATTATTCTTTAAAAAGATGTTAATTGTTTTATAAAAAATCCAGAAGTATACTCAGGAGTCTTTTTCTTTTGTTCACTGTGCATCTCTACAATGTGTTAATTTCAGGAAATTATTTTCTATAAAATGGAACCCCCTGAACCATTTAAAAATATATAAACATTTCAAATTATTAGGGAGTTTATACCTGTACCAACTGCTCTGTATGTTGGTGAAGTTCTTCTAAGATAGGTAAGGTCTGCTCTGCAGTGCAATGCTCTAGGATGCGCTGGATTACTCTGCAGCCATAAGGATGAGTTGAGAGCACAAACACCTTAAAACAATGGGAAGAATTAAATTTCTGTTCTCTGACATTTTTGAAAAGTTCTATGGGGCAGACAGGTTTCTGATGACATGCTACATTAATTTAAAACAGAAGGGTTGGAGATTCACATTTATTATGATCATCATGTTAGCAAAGACTAAGAAGTAGGGGTGCTCAATTTAGGAACCAAGAGATATTTGATTAAAAGGAATCTAATGAGTAGATAGAGGGCATGCAATAATGAGAAGAAATGGACTGTGGGGTGGTGTTTGTGCTTAAGTCATTAAGAACTATTAATTACTATGCATTAGCTAATAATTACTATTTAATTTATTATAGTCTTAAGTCTTCCTCCCTCCTCTCCCTGGAAATTTGGAAAACGTTGGGTTCACAATTCTTTTTAAAATAACTTTATTACTTTTATTTATTTTTTATTATGGTGACACTGGTTAACAAAATCCAGTAAGTTTCAGGTATACAATTCAGCAATAAGGGAAATACATATATTGCACTGTCTGTTCACCGCCCATAGTTAAATTTATTACCACATATCTGACCGCTTTTACCCCATCAATTTCCCCCCACCTCCAGAGTTTACAGTTCTAATAGAAGCTATTTTTACTTCTTAAAGTAACATAATTAAACTCATATTTCTATAATTTTCAGGTTCAAAAAAAAATGAAGCTATCTATTGATTTACTCTACAGAAAGACAGAAATTAATGCACATTCCCTATTTTGCCTATTTTTGTATGAATATACTCGGTATTATTTTGAGACATTAAAAAATATATTAACAATCAAATTTTAATAAAATGCTTTGCTAACTAGTTAGAAGTGAAAAATCAATCTTACTTGTGCTTTGAAAGCATCAATGATGAACTGTAGTGACTGTGGTTGAACACATTCAATACACTTTTGTACAACATGGTTCCCATTCTGATCTTTGACACATTTGAGTACATGACCATCCAGCTCCTTTACCATTTCACTCTGCAAAAGAGATGATTGTCTCATCAATGTAACATGATTAAAAATACTGAGCTAGGAACAAAAGTATAATCAAAATTTTGTTTGAAAGTTTTTATAGATCAGTTTCAAATCTGGCCCCAAAGTACAATTAACTAAGAAGCCACTGAAGGTGAGAATTACTAGAACGTTTTGCAATATAACGTAAATCATATTTGCTGAAATATAATCTAGTGATGAATTTGCCATATTTAAACTACTATCCCCACTGTGTATATCTTCTACTCATCTTTCTCAGCTGACAACTAATAACTCATTCAGAACTTTTTCTCTACTTAGCACCCATTCCTCCTAAATAATTATTTTTAATGATTGATGAGTCTGTAAGTGCATGAAAAACGGTAAGGAGTTGTGCAATTACGAGACATGAAATGACCCCTCTCCATTTATATTTCTTTGATTACTAATAAGGTTAAACCTATTTACAGTAAAGTGTATTTACCAATCAAGTTTTTTAGCTAATACTCAATATTTTTTTTTCTCACAAATTTCTAAGAATGTTAACACTTTAATCCTTTGGGATAAATATGTCATCACACAATAATCTTGTGCCTTGCCATATCAGTTTGACAGAAAATAGTATTGCGAAGAAAGGAGTATACAACACTGTAAAGGTATTTACATTTAAAATCTCTACCCAAAGAACTCTCAACTATATTCTGACATAATTGTGGAGAAATCCTGTTAAGCTATAATGGACGTTTAGTTATAAACTAAATTAGAAAATAAGGACGTACTTAAGAATCTACAGAGAATATAGTATCATTCATTAACTGGTTCATCTAAGTCTCATTCCCAGTGTTTATATTTTCAATTAAAGACATTAAAAATATCTTTAAAGTATCTATGTAAACTTGAGACAGCAGAGAAGTTCTGAGATTTTACTTTATCTAATTTGTTGATATTTCTCAATTGTAACATATCTTCATCAATTACTCTGAAACTCAGATTTCCTCTAAAGAAATGTTATTTTCTCAGCTTTTCAACGCTTTAATACGTAAATGCACACATCCATCCATCTACATATTATTATTTTTAACACATACAATTTACTTTATTGTATCGGTGTGGTTTGCAGTCAAAGCTCATTGCTTTCCAAACTTGTTAAGACTACCTTTTAAGAAGTAATTGCTTCTGTACTTATTATTTTCATTGAAATACTTAAACCAAATACAAAAATGTATCGAGTTATAAATTTCATTTCAAGAGTTTAATTTCATACAAATGCGACTTCAATTTATTTAATAAATTTGGATCAGCATTTATCCTCATCCCAAGGACTATTCGCCTTAATATTCTTGTCCACCTTAAATAATTTTAAAAATTATTTTGACCAATTAAGGAAAAATTCCCATGAATATGTGATTTGAATTGCATTAATTGTTTTAACTTAAAATAACTTTTCTCTCTCCAACTGTAAATCTTGTTAAGAGGATTCTTAGGTTACTTTTCCTGTTAAGTGAGATTTTTAAAAACTTTAATATATATATATATTTTTAACTGCCATATAGAAATGTAATTGATCTTTAAAATTTCATTCTTATAATAGAAGTACAAGTACAAACCAAATAAACACTACTAATAGTAAAATGTATTCATGATAGGATAGAAAATCAAGTAAGTGAAAGCAAAAACAGTGTCTAGCACTCTGTTCGCCACACAGCAGGTACTCAACTATCTTCATTCAGAGATGAAAAGATGTTACAGAGAATGAATAGGAGGACAAAGATCTGTTGCATAACTTTTAATAATTTACCAATTGAAACAGATTAAAAAAAATCTTTTAGATATTTTAAAAATCTCACTGTGGAAACATTTAATATTTACTCCAAGATTATTATAAGATATAAGAATAAAGTAATTTAAAAATTAAATAAAATACAAAAATTTTGTCTTAACTTACAATTACCTGCTGGTCAGATGAAATAGACTCTAATGCTTTCTGAATAACACGGCAGCCATACATCTGCAAGGCTAATGGTAGAACATGACCACGAATACGAGTAGCCAGGGCTAATTTTTGATCCAAACTCCCGAACTGACAGGGAAAAAATATTAATAGGAAGTGAACATAATGTTATTCTTCTAAACTTGAATAAACCCACTGTTTGCAGCCTAAATAGATTTTTAAAAAGCACATTTGGTAATTATGCAAGGAAAAAGCATTTAGGTAAAAGCTAATTGAGAGTTGTCATTCTACCAAAAATTTCATTGTTACTAACATATTAACTGTTATTCTTTTAACAGAAACATCCTTACTCTTCTATTCAAGCAAGCAAAAAAACCAAACCCCTCTCATCTTTAATATAATAAACTTCTTAGCCATACTTTCAGACTAGATAATTTTCAAGTATATTTTGACATAACAAGGTACAATACAGATGTCTAATTACAAACTAAAAATCAGGTAAATTATAAAATTAATGACACCTAAGTAATCCAAATAAAGACTACAATATTATTCATTGCTTCACCTAAAACTTAACTCAATGCTTTATATTTTCAGACATTAATCATGATTAATATTAAGCATCCTATTTAAAGTAGGTCCACATATTTTAAAAATATTTTGTAACTCATAAGCTATATAAACATCAAATCACTGCTGTATGCCTGAAACTCACATTGTATGGCAACTATATTTTAAAAAACGTTTTGTGATAATATACCATAAAATGTCATTTCGACCATTTCTAAGTGTATAAAACTCAGTGGCATTAATTATATTCACATTATTATGCAACCATCAAAGTGTTTCTAAATCTTTTCCATTGCCCCAAATGGAAATGCTACATGTATCATTAAGCAGTAACTCCCCAGTCCCTACTTTGTTTCCAAGAATTTGCCTATTCTGGTATTTCGTATAAGTGGAGACTGATATTTGTCCTTTTGTATCAGGCTCACTTCACTTAAGCTTCATCCATGTTGCTGCATGTATGAGAACTTCATTCTTTCTTGTGGCTGAATATACAGACCACATTTTGTTTATTCATTCATCTGCTGGACATCTGGGTTGTTTCCACCTTCTGGCTATTCTGCATAAGGCTGAAATAAACTCTTGGTGTTTGAGTCCTTGTTTTTAATTCTTTGGGGTATATACCTGGGAGTGGAATTACTGAACTGTATGGCAATTTTCCATTTAGTTTTTTGAGAAACTGTTTAACTATTCTCCACAGTGGCTGCACCATTTTATACTCCCACATCTCTACCAACATTTGTTAATTTTCTCTTTTTGAGTAAAGTCATCCTAATAGATGTAAAGTGGAACCTCACTGTGGTTTTGATTTGTGTTTCCTTAAAAACTAAGAATGCTGAGCTTCTTTTCATGTGCATATTGGCCATTTGTGTGTCTTCTACGGAAATATGTCTATTCAAGCCTTTTGTCTACTTTTGTTGTCTTTTGTCGAGTTTTAATTGTTCTTTAAATATTGTGGATATGAAATCTTTATCAGATAAGTGATTTGCAAGTATTTTCTCTCAAGCTCACATATTTTCATGTGGCTGGATAAACAAACATGTATGGGTGCTTACCTCAAAAAACTTCTGTATAACATAGTTGCCAAAAACATCTGTCATTAATTGATATGCTGCTTGTAGAATTTCATTAAATACCATCTGTCGTTCAGCTGGAGTAGCTCTCTCTAGCTTTTGTTGTATGAATCTATGTGGAAAAATGTTTAAATGTCACAAACAGTACATTGCAAAGCTCCTGCAAAATCTGTATTTGATTTAAATGAGTCTTGCACACCTCCAACACTACATATACACACATGAATAAAACTATTTTCAGAAATAGTACTAACACATTTTATACTGTGGTCAGCCAATGTAAAACAAAACAAAAAAACCCCAAACAGTATGAAGCATTTCTCTTTTTTTTAATATCTTAAAATAATTCCTAGTTAGAATGGGAAAAAAATCTTGAACAGAAAGATGTTTCAGCCTTCTTAAATCAGTTCTGGCTGTATTATCATCAATGAAAAAACTAAAAATAGTTTACTGACTATTCATGTATCTTTCATAATATACATACAATATTACTAAATCTTCTTAGAACACAATAAAAGAAACACTAATAAATAAAATTCATCAAACAAAACTAAATACCAAATAAGCTAGCCCTTGTGATGTGAGGTTCATCTGCTAGGAGATAAAATTTGTATGCAACTATCTAATCAAAAACTATTTTTTAAAATTTCAGGTTTACCGTTAAACTATAAAAAGAAACATCTCAAATTTAATATGTAAGAATTCTACTACTACTTCCCTTTCTGTGCTGTATCTTGAGAATACTAATTAACATGTGCCTCAGGCACTATAATACATGTACAGTATTTAATGTATACAGAGGCACCAAATTTTTCTATAAAAAAAGTGAATGTTTTAATTTAAGCTAAGTTATATTGAATACACATCTATAAAGCAACACAAAAGCACTGAACTTAAAAAAAAAAAGACAATTAGAAATGCTTAAAGTCCACAAATGTAATTTGAAGTATTTTCAAAGGAAAATTTAAAGTTAAATGTATTCTGAGTCAATGTAATAAATATAAGGCACTGCTATATTTTTATTATAAAAATCTTCATCACAAAAAACTAGAAAATCTTAAATTTAAATCTGTATTTTAATAATTTATCCTAATATTAAAGAAAAAAACATAACCCATATTGGGTATTTATTTTTAACTTGCAACTTTTATGCAGATCAAATGATTCAAAAATAATTTAGGGTCTTACAAGGCAGCAATTTTCAAAACAAAAAGGCAGGAGAAAGTATCAAATATATTCACTTACCTAGAACCGTGCTGGTCTTGAGAAAACTCAACTATGTGTCCAATCAAGTCTCTAAGTTGCAGGTTTGGGAAGCGGTTGTTTCTGAAATCTTCTAATAATCTACTTCGGCCAGAAGGCATAATATCAGACCTGTTATACCGAAGCCGAGAAGGAGGAAAGAGCTGGCTGCTGGAGCTAAATAGACTGGAAGTGCTTGAAGCACTTCGATATTTTGCTTCTGCTCCAGGGGCTGCAGAGATATATCGACCACTACCATTTGTCAGTCCTCCTACAACAAAGCAGTTGTGGTCAGCAAACATTACTGACAAAGTCATTGCTAAAATAAAAGTTACTTAAGCTAAAAATTCAGTCAATAAAGAAATAGTCACCCATTACTTCCTATATGTTATATTAAGAAATTAAAATTGGAGGAAAAAAATCTCACACATTTATTTAATACGTGTAGCTATAGGATATGGGAGAAAAGAGACTAGAAAAAAAAAGAAAAAAAAAACAACAAAAAACAAACCTGTATTTGTTCTCAACAGTTTAATTTACAACATTATAATTTCTAATATCATTCATGAAACCTGCATTTAGTGTTGGAAGCTTAGTTTACAACATAATAATAACTAATGTCAAACATAGTAATATCAATACCAGAATACTGAAATCATCAACAAAACTTTCAGTTACATCAACAAGAAAGTTACAAATAGCTAGCAAACTCATATTTTAAGCCGCTGAAATAGTTTGACTAATATTTACTTGCAATGTTAATAGAACACTGGGGCTAAATCTGTTCTTTTTTGGAATATATAAAAAATTCATTAAATGTATACATGTCTATGTTTAAATGAATCATTTTAAGTTAGCACACTGATTATTTTTGAAGTTAAAATACCCACAATGTTAGATAATACAAACTCCTTTTAAAATGTTTTATTTAAAAAATACTCTCCACAAAATACTATATTTTACAGATAAAAAATAGTAACAAATAGCATTTATTAGTCCTAGAGCTTTAATACTGATCATTTAAGACAAATTAATAAAAATTCTCTTTAACTTATATCCCATTTTAAACAAAAATATTAAAGGGCAGTCAATAAAAACAAAAATAACTACAAGTGAAAATTGTTCTACTACAAATAACTATTTAAAAATACTTGACAGTGTCCTTTTAAAAAAGAAATTGTATAGAAAATTGCAAAATGCAGATTGAGTAGTTCAGATAAACAAAATCCATTATCATCTTTATGCTACTGTACACCACCTCTATACAGAGTAGTGCGATATATACAAGCCAGGCCACAGTATACATGATGTCAAGGACACACTGTCAGTGCGAAATTATATAGAAGCGTTCAAGGCCCAAAAGAATTATAAGGACATGGAGCAGTAAAAGTGTTTTAATCCTGAAGAGTGAACTGGTTAGAACATTCCCATGTTACTTTCAGTCCCCACTGCCCTAATTTTTCTTCACTGAATTTCCAATCATCCAGCATTTATCATACATATTATTTGAATTCTCAGCCCTCTTTCTAATATGAGTAACATAAAATTACATTCACCTACATAGTAGAACTTTGTACCTAACACAATGTCTGACAGTAAGTATACAATAAATACTGGTGAATATTTTATGCAACTGTCCTGTAATCATTCCTTCAGTATAATTCAGCAAGCCATTTTATTCAACAAATAATCACTGAAACATCCAATTCTCTTGTTTGTTCCAGTTTTAGATAACTGAGTCCTCATGTATGAAATATCTAAAAAGTGAAACAATTCCGTGTTTCAATACTGTGGCGATTTTCTCACTATTAATGCTTTAATCCCCTATTGTTTTCATTAATGCTAACTGCATTGCCTGTGTGGCTCTCCATCCCTGGGAGTCTATCAACTAGTGATTTATATTTCTTTAATCCTTCACCCCTTTCTTTCAGCCACCCCAACCCCCCACCCTCTGGCCATCACCAGACTGTCCTCTATATTTGTGAGTTGGCTTTTGATTAGTTTGTTCTTTTTGCTCCTTAGATTCTGTGTATAAGTGAAATCATATGGTATTTATCTTTCTCTGACTTGTTTCACTCAGCATAATAATTTCTAGGTCCATCCATGTCATTGCGAAAGGTAGGATTTCATTTTTTTCTTTTAATGGCCGAGTTCACCACAATGTGTTTTCACAGTTTCTTGAAAGCCACTTTGATGGTGTCACTTTACACTAAAATCCTGCTGGAGTACATCCTCTGAATTCTTCTGCCTAGTTTTCATGTCACTATTCCAAACCTACATCTCCTAATCGTACCCTACTAGTAGTCCTAGTAGTACCTTAATTGTTCACTTTCCCCCCTCTTCATTACTGTTGCTTATCAGAACCTGAAACATAAAGCCTAATTCTACCTCTTTACCCTACCCTTAAGGTACTAAAGATTTTCCACACCAAATTCAAAATTCATACTTACCCCAGGAAATGACCATGGCAATTTTATTTGGTACCTTCTAAGTCATCCTATCAATACTCAACAGAAATTTCTCCTATGGCTAGATATTCTTTAACGATATCCTATTAGCTCCTAACACCAAACTCCTGATGCACTGACAATTTAAAATGTCTAATAATGTTCAACTGCCTCGAGTTTTTTAAAAAAAACATGAAATTTCAGTTCTTGAAGACTAATTAGTATTTTTCTTTATAAAATTAAACAAATTTCACTCAGCGCAGGATAACTTCTATTTCATACAAATTAAGCAGTATTCAAACCTTAATTTATAATATACACATTATGTATTTTAAATTTCATTGTCTAAACACTGGAAACATGTCATCCAAAACCTATTTGGGGATTTAGGGACGTTGTACAAAACAACAGGCCTATAATCTTCAAAAATGTTGAGGTCATTTAATAGCAGTATTATGTTATTGTTAATTTCCTGACTTTGATAAACAGTGGTTATACAAAAGAATATCTTTATTTTCAGAAAACATACACTGATGTATTTATGATTAAGGGACATTATGTCTGTGACTTACTTTCAAAAATATCAGGAAAAAACACCGGGTGTAAGGGGAGTAGGAAAGAGAAGAGGGGAGAAAGATGGTAAAGCAAATGTGATAAAATAACATTTGGGGTATCTGGGTGAAAAGTACCCTGGAATTTTTTTGTTATTAGTGTTACAACTTTCTTATAAGTTTGAAATTATTCCACAATTTGTTAAAAACTAATATACAAATGGGTAATCTATATTCAGACCACTGCTACTGATTGATAGTTTAAAAGCACATGTGTTCTGAACCAATGTGCTAAAGGGATAACAGTCCTTTCTATACATCGGTGACATCCCCCTATCATTTTACCACTTCTTAATCACTATCTGAGTAAGAGTGTATGGAACATGAAGATCTATACTACAGTTTCACAGTGAAGTCATATGGTCCAAAAGTGATGTGACATGCAGCTAGCTAGTCAGTCATGAATCTTAGGCCAGAGATGATCACACAAAAATAGGCTGCTATTCTTTATATGCTAATTACATAGGTACATTCATGAAGCTGAAGGATGGCAGACAGGTTACAATTATCCCAGTAGAAATAATACGAATTTTAAGTTTTCATTAATTTTCTTGAGGCTATTGTTTTAGAATCCTTCATTACTAAATATCCGAAATCAAAAAGACTTAAAAATACTGGGAAAAACACAGGGTAGAAAAACACTGTAACAAGTGAAATAACCACAAAATGAAGAAACCTGGCTAGTCTTTATTTTCATTATTTTCCACCTCCCTAGGATATAGAATGGTAGCTCATCAACATGTCTATCAGGTCTGTGTATTCCTTTAAAAATACAAGATTACTGGATCTTATTCAAGACTTACTGACTTAACCTTAATGTGTTTTTACTTAAAAAAAAAAATCTATCTGAAGTTTGTGTGTGTGTGTGCGCGCGCGCTAATTTGGTTTAGAGGCTTATGAATTAAAATCAAGATAATTTAAGGTTTCATTTTATAGCAGGTTGTCAACTACTAAATTCAAACAAATATCGTAATCCAAGTAGATCTGAGCACAACTACATATAGGCTACTAGGCAGTCCACTGGAAGGTCAAGAAATGTAATATGATAATGGAAGATGACTAGTTAGTTGGAGTAGGCAAAGAAAGATACAGGATGAAAGAGACAGCACAAAAAAGTCTAAAACAAGGCAAGTTTTTTATGGCATTAACTTTAGTTACTTCTAGCCCATAAAGAGATCCACGTGGTACTTTTTAGTATTTTTTCTCTGATCAGTTTTCAAAAGAAGAATATGGAACTTTCAGGACAGACACTTAACAGCCTTGGATAATCTGACTTCTTAGTACATTTTACCTGCTTGCTAGACTTTAGTGGGGAAAAACCTTCAGTGCAATGCTCTCACTGTTCACATGAACCGCTCTAGGATATTGATTTCATATTTCTAATATTATGTTATAATTTTTCAAAGGACAATGCTCGTCAGATCATTGTCTTGAATTCTTTCACTTAATTTTAAATAGACTTTATGTCTTCCACATAACCAGTTTCTTTATCTACTTTACAATGTCCATTTAAATGACTCAATGCTCAGAGATGATACCAAAAGCTAGACCCTGAAGATCCATAAAATGTATTCTTCTGTTAAGAAACAAAAAGGCAACTATCTGTAAGTAAGCCTGATCCAATCTAGTATCAGTACATTAATATGGTTTTGGTGCCCTCCTGCACAATAAGCATTTTTAAAAGGTAACTACCATTTATTAAGCATTCTTTGGACACTGAAAACCAAACTCTGCATAAAATGCTATACTGTGATGAACTGTCTCTCCCTGAAAGTCTGGCTTTTGTTTTAAACCATCCGGCTGTGGTAATATGCCACAGCAGTCCTAGGAAACTAACACAGATTTTGCTGCTGAGAGTGGAGAGTTAATATAACAAATGCCTGAAAATGTGGACGTGACTCTGAAACTAGGTAAAATAGGTAGAGGTTAGAAGAATTCTGAGATGCATAACAGAAAAACACTAGATTGCCTTGAAAGCGATATTTCGTAGAAAACACAGATAGTAAAAGTAGTTCTGGTGAGGAATGAGAGATGTAAGAAGCATGATAAAGAAAACTTCTATCGTCTTAAGAAAACACACACCATCATGAACAACATTAATAGAAATATATAAATGCTAAAGATACAAGTGATGTCTCAGAAGGAAATAGGAAACATGTTACTGAAAACTGGAGGAAAGGCAATCCTTGCTATGAAGTGGTGAACATTTGGCTGAAATGTGTTATGCTGGGTGGAAAGCAAAACTTGTACAGGGTAAACTTTTGTACAGGGTAAACTTGAATATTCACAGCTGAGGAAATTTCAAGTGAAGTGTTCCAAGTATGGCCTGGTTTCTCCAAGTTGCTTATGGTAAAATCAGAGAGAAAAAAATTTGGAGAGAGAACTGTTTAGCAAAAGGAAACCAGCACTTGAAGATTTGAAAAAGTCTAGGCTTATCCAGAGAGTGCTGAGGAAACAGAGCCAGTGAATGTGGCTGGACACTGCTGACATTAATGGAAGGCCAACTATGTTTTTGAGAATTTTGTATCACCAGAAACACTGCCAGCCTAGACTGAAGGAATAGAGATGGGACAAAATGAGAAGGCATGCAGAGGCCAGAGCGTGGGGCTACTGTCCCAGCAAATCCCGAGGACAAAGTTATCTACCTAGGGACAGATTACCCTTAGGCCCTGAAACCAAACAAAACTTCCCCGCTGGCTTTCAGATTTGCTTGGAACTGGTAACTCCTTGATTCCTTCCAATTTCTCCCTTTTGGAATGGGAATGTCTATCTTACGGCTGTCCTACGATTGCATTTTGAAAAAAAACTTTGACCCAGGACAAACCACATATAGAGTCTCAAATAAAACTGATTTCAAAAGAGATCTGAGGCTTTGAGTTGATGCCAGAATAGGTTAAGACTGTTGGGGGGATGCTGGGATTGGGTGAACTTATTTTGTATGTGGGCCAAACATGAATTTTGGGAGACCAGAGGGAAGAGTACACTGGGTTGAACTGTGTTTCCACAAAAGATTTGTTCAAGTTTTAACTCTTAGCACCTGTAAATTTGAGTTTTGGATATAGGGTCTTTACAGATATAATCCAGTTAAACTGAGGTCACCCTGGATCAGACTGGGGTCTTATCCAATTGGTATCCTTTAAGAGGAGAAAAATCAGGACAGAGACACAGAGGAAGGACACAATAGTGGAGGCGGCGCCTGGCGCAATGTGTCTACTGGCTGAGGAAGGCCAGGGCTGACCTCTACAGCCTTCAAAGGGAGCACAGCCCTGGCCAACACCTAGTTTTGACTTCTAGCCTTCAGAACTGTGAGTCATTAAATTTGTTTTAAACCACCTACTTGTAATAATTTATTACAGCAGCCTTAGAAAACGAATACATATGCTATCCTCTTAACTCTATGAAACAAAGACATTATTTCCATTTTACTTATGCCACTATAGGCTTAGAGAAGCTAAAAACCTTATTTGAGAACGCACAGCTAATAATCGGACTGAGAGATTTTTTTACTATTATGTCTGAATAATTCACTTAAAGCTTTCAGTTATACTGTTATATTTCATGAAAAGCCATTTAACGCCATATGTACTCTTAATTCTAGGATACGATTAAGGTTACATGAGG
Organism: Cynopterus sphinx; assembly: GCA_030015415.1. Taxonomy (NCBI): domain Eukaryota; kingdom Metazoa; phylum Chordata; class Mammalia; order Chiroptera; family Pteropodidae; genus Cynopterus; species Cynopterus sphinx. The sequence goes on along the minus strand of CM057383.1, from coordinate 15,062,727 downwards.
AGTAAAGCACATAAAAATTTTCTGTTAACTATATATTTGCCTTACAAAGACTTAAAAATTTTATTGGGGAAAATGAATTTAAAAACCAACATGATTCTAATTAAAAGTATTATCTTGCACGTGATTTTAATATGCTAATATTCAAAACAAAAAGCAAAAACTTGTCAAGTGTGCTGTGCTAACTTGAATTTATCCATTTTATAATATGTAAACAATAGACGCAAACTACAAACCAGATTAAAAATTGGTTGTTTCCATTTCTATTCCTTTCAATTTTTTTCTACAAGCAATTAGTAACCTTTATTTGAGCCCTTTTAAAAACTATAAAGACCATTTGCAAAGAAGATATTTAATGATCTTCCCTTATTCATCAAAGAGCATTTAAACAGATTGCTTTTAACATATGAACTACAGTCCTTGACTACTACTATTAATCATTCCTATAACTGTCGCCATGCCAATTTCCATTATTCTATCTAAAAGGCTAGATTATGCTTTGTTTCAAAAACTGCCAAAATCTTTTATCTTCAGTGAAAACTAACTTCTTACTTTGTGACTGTTGAACAGGACACTTTAAAAACTACCACCCCCACCCTCTTCCAGAGGAGTAAGTAGCGGGCTGAACTTCACTGGCTGTCTAACATGGGCAAAGGTATTCTCCTGCATATATCAAATCATCTCAGTTGACCTAAATCCCCTTCTTTGGTTAATACTTTTGGTGACAGTTAATAAATCAGGCCATATCTGCATTTTCTTGTGAATATTTCTTCTGAGATTTCATGTCCAGCTGCCTTTCCTGACTGAAGTGAAGGAAAACTGTAGGAACTAGAATTTTTCTCTTAAATCATGTTTACCAAGGATCTGTACTTTCTTAAGGTTTGCTTCATAAATTATGACTACTGAGAATAATTCTGATCCTAGACAAATGTTATATGCACATGCATCTTCTCTCTTGATGGGGTTATGATGATGGAAAGAGGGCTGACCTGGGAAGGTACTGTGAAAGCAGCATTTAATCCAGAAAAACACACCCCCCCCCAAAGAAAAAAAGACTGCACAAAGCACACACATAGAAAAATAAAAACTCCACAACTGACTGTCATGGAACTTTTCAAAGTGAAATAGGCTAAAGAGTATGATCCTAACACACTGATCAAGAACACACTAATTGGGAATAGTCAAAAAGGCTTAAAAGTAGAAATCTTTGTAAGATATAATATTTTAAAATAAGTGGTCAGTGTCCAAAAACAAATTCATCAATAAAATATAAAGCAACAAAGCCACTCAAATTCATTTACGAAAACATTTGTCGAGAGGTGAACTCTTAAAGTTGTATAGAAAGGTCTGAGCTTTCTTGCTTTAATCTAGTGGGGACAATAAACTCAGAAGCAACTCTTATGAAACCCAGTTTGTGGACAATTTTGTACAAAAACAAAAAACAAGGAAAGATGACAATTCTAAAGGAAAGATAACTATGTTTTTAGAAAATGAAATTATTAAATAAAATGCAATAAGGCAATAGCAATACAACCGATGTACTGTATATAACTGCTGGTTTACTTGTCTGTATTCACTGCAAAACTACAAACTTGAAGATGGGTAAGGAAGGTGGTTTTGTCCAACACTATCTCCTGTCAAGCAGCAGACAGTCTGACATGTAGGTAGGTATTCAGTATTTGCTGAATGAATATATAAGCAAAAATTCTATTCAGACACAAAAATTCTAAAATGGAGGCCAATAAAACTACACAGAAAGAATAAACATAAAACAGGGACTTAGTTTAAATATATAGTAACGTTATCATTATTCTATTTTAAATACTTAAAAATAACACTTAAAGATCCTTATCCGATCTTTTAATTTATAAATTAATAATAAAAAACTTGAAAGACCCTTGAGGTAAAAGGTATTTAATTTGAAGTAAAGGTCAATTATTAGCAAGTGAAAAGCCATGAAGACGCCAATATATTGCCATTCAAATTAACTTTTCTCACCAACTCACAATAGGCTAAATTATATTTTACCACAATTTTATTAAAAGGTCACAAAAAATCTAAATGGAGAGAACAGGAAAAGATCCTTTATATATTCATTGATTATTAGACAGAAATAAAAACATCCCTTGAGAAGTGGCGTGGTATCTTATAATTTACTTTAAGACTATAAATTACTTAATTTCTTTGAGAATGAAAATTATGTGTGTGGTCTAGGAGTCAAAATGCATTTCTCCCATTTGGATATTGAGCTGCTCTAGTCCAACTTACTAAAAAAGACCATCCTTTCCAAACATACCAAGTAATTAAATGAGTAGGACTACTTCTGGATGCTCTATTCTATCCCACTAGTCCATTAATCTATCTTTGTGCCAATACCACAATTTTAATTACTGTAGCTTTATAATAAGTTTTGATAACTGGCAAAGTTAAGTTCTCTAAGTTCTTCAAGAACGCCTTGACTATTACTTGCCTCTGTCTTCCCATTTACATTGTTCAGCTTGTCAATTAAAAAAAAAAAATCTAAAAAAAATTCTCATTGAGATCATGCTAAATTTATACATCAACTAGAAGAAAGTTGGTATCTTCATAATCTGTAGGTAGTCTTTCAACCCACAAACGTGATATGTCTTTCTGTTTGTCTTTTTTAACTTCTGTCAGTTTTATAGTTCACAGTACAAAAGACATTGCCCTTCCTCCACTGGACTTATTCCTGGGTACATTACAAAACCACAGTCTCATATGTTGAAAATATTCTCAACGAGATACAGGTCAATTTTAAACATTGTTCCATGGGACATGTGCTGCTTTCATTTTTAAAGGTTATTTGGCTAAAGCTGCAGATGTCTCACGAAACACATCTGCTTATATTTTAAAAGCTATTTTTTTTATTTTGTATTTATTTAATGCCCACTACTCAGTGCACAAACATAGTGCAATGATGTAAATTCTATGTAAGTTCTTGGTAGATTAAAATAATTTTTAAGGCATAAAAAGACATCTGCTATCTCAGTAAGAAGAAAAAGACACAAAAACAACTAAGTGGAGAGCTGAAATGTGAAGGAAAAGTAGATACAATGAGTAAAAGAGAAACTGACAGTAAGTATCAACACAAAATTACAGTCAAAAAAATTAAAGAAAAAACTTCAATTTACAAAATATGTTATCAAGGGGAAAAAGTGCTTTGAAACATATACAAAAAGAGATCACACTTTTTTCTATTTTCTATCTCTCATCCTGTAAGCTTTTCCTCAAAAATTTAAAATATTTGATGGCAAGCAGAGTTCATGTTAATAAAGTAGGTAAGAAGAAAAAAATGCATTAGGGAAATAATGAGGGAGACAAGGTCAAAGGCTCATCTGAACACACAAGTGATCCAGGAATTTACGAGTTAAAAGGAAAGCATGAACTAAAGTTGTATGCAAATTATGAATTATTGCTACTCCTGAGATTATCTTAACTGAATTAATGGTGAAAACATTCACAGATGGTATTAAAAGATAATGAGTAAAACATAAGGGCAAAATTAATCACTATGACCCCAAATTAGAATTAAGATCAATAAATCTGTGCAGAGAAATGAAACATAAATTTCTCCATACAAGTAATAATTTTAGAATTTCTTAATAACACATTCCATGTTTATCAACACATCAATGACTTTTAGACACACAAGGGCTTGAAGCAATGCTTAAATCTACACCACCATGAGACCTGGAAATCACATTCTGCTGAGGGCTGGATATGCTGTATTGTAGCTAGTCCCTGAGACGCCTGCCTTATAATTAATACATTCTTATTTCATGGATTAGACAATATATTTGGACCTTAAAAATGTCTGACAAGAACTTTTCTATAAATTGAGAAAAGGATTTAGAAATCTAGTAATTTTATACACAACTTAAAAAACATAACCTACGCCACTGTGAGATAAAGTTTCTGAGAAGTTGACTAGAATATTGTTATTTTACACTTTGTAAAACTGTTCAATTCATTATAGAATAGCATAACAGAAAAAGCAAGGATAGTACCAGGAATTAGAACTTTGTCTAGCCACAATTCTGTTACTTACTGGTTTGGACAAGTCTCTTGGGTTCAAATGACCTAAAATTTTCTCATATTTTGGGCATATCACTAGGCAGTCTATGTTAACAATTAGGATGAAATGAAATAATGAACATGAAGGTGCTTTAAAAAACTATCAAATTCTAGTTGGTTTATGGAGCCTACTACTTAAAGAATAGTACTTTCAACAGAAGTTTCAAAAAATTGTTTTCTGCTTTAAAGGCCATATATGAAACTCAGAAAAACTGGACATAGCCTTACAACCAATTTGATCATACTTCTTTTAATTCTTAAACACTTCTTTCTAAGAGAAGCAACTGACTAAATTTGCCAAAATCTAGCAATTTTAACAGATGTAATTACTACTTAACAGGAAAAATAATCCTAAAAATATTATCCTGCCTATACTTAATATAAAATTTGCTGTGATTAGAAAATAGGTTATAAAAATTTTCCAATTTGTAGCAAACTAAAGTATCACTTGATTACAGAATACATGACATTGAGTCTTCAGAAGCGATAGCCACTTTTCAATAAATTAATTTCACTAACGTCAAAGCTTGCATTACTTTCTAGTACCCTTTTCTTAAGAAAAAAAATAAGCTGGTTCAAAAATGAAAAGGTACAAGAAAAATCTGTTGGTTTGTCAAGTTAAATAAAAATACAGAATACTGCTTTAAACACAAGAAGTTTTATATCAATCTAATTACTACGAGCATAAAATAAAGATCAGAATAAATCAGTAATCGACAACATTTTGAAAGTTTACTAAAAGAAGAAAAAGAAAAGGAACAGGAAGGAAAGAACTACTTAGTTAGCTCCAGGTGGAAGAATAAAATAATACTGGAAATAGTTAATGTTCTTTCATGGGGAGTAAAGTATCTCAAAACTAGATACTGATTTCTATCAGACAGAATGATTCAAGAAACAACTACAGGCAGATTTTATTTCCATCTCTACAGATTAATATAACATGAGAAAATAATTCACTTACTATTCAATGCTGAAACTGAGGCCCAGAATATGACACTGCTCTTTGCATTTTGAGATAAAAAACCATTAGTTGTAAAGTTTCTCTTTCCCTGTTCTTTTCACACCTCAGTTCTCCAACCCTCAATAATTTAAGTGCTGCTTTTAAAGAGTTTGAAGTCAATATGGGAGCCAATCCTCTAAAGGGGCTCCAAATGTCCAAAGATGGTAAAATTTTAAGATCAAAAAAAGGTGTCCAAATTATGTCTCTCAGACTGCAACAGAGCAACTGTCCTAAAATTCCATCAATTTACAGGTAACGATGATTTTATAAACACGAGTCACCTTTAGAAGTTGTTAGGGTATCAACTCATTCTCAAAGTTAGAAAATAAAGGAAAAAAATCAAGTACTACCTTGACTCCTACCTACATAAACCATATTTCAGGGTAACATCATAACTGATGAGGTAATAAATACAGAAAGAATGACAGAATTAAAAGTATTACCATTCTGCAATCTCTGAATATGAGACTGATATTTAGGCAATGATCAGTCTGACTACTTTACAATAGATACAAGCAGACATGTGTCCTCTAATATGGTGCGACAGAAAGATATAGAACCACATTTTGCTGAATATAACAAACTACCCACAAGCCTCTAGATTTAATTCTATTTACAGAAAATAGAGAATAGAGGAACATGTTAAGTAGTACCATGTAGAAACAATAAAGTCAAGAATGGGAAATTCAAGAGGACAAAGTTTCTTCAACAAATACGTGAAAATAAAAGTAAAAAAAAAAAAAATGGGGGAGGCAGTTCCCTATTAAAAGACATATCAAACATGCAAGGTGTAGACCTTATTTGGACCCTGATTCAAATAACACAACTATACAATGGCATTTAAGTAAAATAGGGTCATAAGAATGAGAAATTATTAATTTTAAAAGGTATGACAATCATATTGCAGTTATAATTGTTTTTTAAAAAGAAATCTCTATCTTTGAGAAAATTCATACAATAAAATTATTTTTTCAGGTTTCTGACATTAAAAAAGTAACAAGATTGCAAACCCTAACAAAAAATTTTAGTTTACAAAAAATGAACAATAAAAACTTATCAACTGAAATGCTTAATTAAAAAGTGACTACTAGTCATTCTGCTAAAAACACTTATGTTACTCAAATAACAATTTTTAAAATGAAACATCTTTTGTGAAAGCCAAAAGCACTCAATGTTGCTATTTTTCTGTGACTCAAATAACTAGCAAGAGCAAAGGGAGAACTGGTTTAAAAAAAAAAAAAAAGTTAATGTTTTATCCAACACAGATATCAAGACCGAGTAATAACTATAATGATCACGTCTTGAAATCTTACAAGAAAATAACCCGGAACAAATTCCGACCAATTCTAATGAGACTGACAACTCATCTCTATCTAATGGCACTAATGTGTGAGCTTAGTAAAATTATTTTTTAAATGGATATGCAAATTTATTTCCACAAGTATTTTGTCATAAACCTTAATAACTTGATTCACAAACCCACTTCAAGTATATACAATTTAAAGAAAAAAAATTTTTTGAGATAATACGTAAGTCTTCCATCACAAATGAATCACAGGAAAGCAAAGGATCAATTATCTCCATGAACATTGTGCAAAGAGCAAACTGATGAAATTTACTAAATTATTTTCAACCTGGCAGGGTCTATTTTTTGATTACAACATTGTCAGTTATATTACAGCTAAAGCTAAAAGAAACCAGAGATTACAAAAGAAAATAATCTACAGATAATTCCAACTAGGTATATCAAAATATCAGATTTCAAGCTGAAGCTAAACTGAGGAGTTTAACTATGCGTACAAAAGAATCAGGATGATGTAGAACTGCTGGCCCAAGTGATGATTATCCCTTATAACTGACTAGAGTTCCTTCCCTAAGCATCTATATAGCTAAATTCTTTACAGTCTAAAAAAAAATACATATATATTGTTTAATTATAGAGACATCTAAAAAGTAATTTAGAATCCAATTTCTAAGTAATCTATGTAGAATAATGTCATTTATACAGGCTCTAAAACACAACATAAGCAATAACAGTTGACAAGAATCTGATCTGAAACTTACCTATGAATGACAGGACATGACAAATATAATCTTAACAAATAAAACATAAATTTATTATGAAAGGTCTATTTTTAGGTTTGTTATGTTTCAAATTTTTATGTCTATTTCAAAGTTTCAAATGCATGTCTTATGGGAGGGGTGGTAGAAGTATGTCTGAACAGAAATAACAGTAATTAGGAACTGATTAGCTTCTGTACTAAGATGATAAAGGAAGGTGTTAGACTAAAAAGACTGATGAGTTTACACAAATAGTGCTGCAAAGCAGACCACAGGACCCCACCAAATAAATATCCTCAAGAGAGCAAAGGCCCAAAACTTAGGGCAGTGGACCAATCTTTAAAAAAAGGAATCCAGTCCACTTTGCCATTCCAAATGAAGATTATTGCAAAAGATACCTTTGTTACACAACATTTACTGTACAATGAACGTTAGGAAAAAATAACTATATATTTATGATGGGGGGGTCGTCAAACAATTGCTTTTATCTGCTTACAACAGCAACATTACTTCTTAAATAGCAAGCTGATTTAAATATTGCCAATGACGTAAAAATCTGCAGTAGAATCCCTCACTTTTAGATTTAGTTGAGGTAACTAGGATTACAAAAATCGAAAATCTAATTTTAATGAAATGCTTTCTTTGCAGAAATAGGGATTCATACACAGCCTCTGATATCCAAAAACCCTTCAAAATATACTGTTAACTACATGGGTAATTTCTGGAGAGGGTAAAAAGTAACCACCAATTCAATAATCTTAAGAGTGGGGGCAATTTTAATATCAGATACAAACAAAAAAGTTCTAAATGCTCCAACTTCAAGGGTACAACATGCTTAAGCCCCCCCCCCCCAAATAACATATTTAAAAGTAAGAGAAATACATGGACCAAACCCTCAGATTCTCTAACTCACAAACATACTGAATTCACATATCCTGATATAACCTTTGGTAAAATGATCAGGCATTCAAAGGCCAAAGCAAAAACATTGTACAAAACTAAATTATGTAAATATGTAAAGTCAGATAACTACGTGACTAAGTTTTTTTTTGGTGTGCAAAAACTTTTGATAGTGCAATTTCTTTCACTACCATGTATAGTTGAATTTTCAAATGATCTAAAACACACACAAATCAAAAGCACAGACAAGAAAACACACTACTGTATTTCATAAAAGGAACATAAGATACAATAGGGGTCTTTACCTTACAGTACATTAGACCCTTGCTTTAAATTTTCATGACAGAATTTTTTCAAAAGGCTAGTATCTAAAAGCAAAAGCAATTTGGCATGTTTTATCCAACATTAAATATTTTACATATATTATAAACACACACAAACACACTTACATGTATACATACAAATAAAAAGGGTTTTGGTTTTTTTTTTACCTAAATGCAAACTGGATGAGGATCCATGTGATGAAAGTGATGGCGGTGGCGTAAGTGAATGTCCTGGAGTTTGGCTTGGCAGAGGCATGCCTATTGGACTTGGAGAGGAGGAAAATCCCAGACTATTGTAAAATGGTTGCCCTATGGGTGCTAGGCTGCTACTAGATCTTTTGTACAAGTCAGAGCTAGTAGATAGAGACTCTCTCCTTGTGGCACTACTACTTGCAGAACTGCCAACTGAAGAAGAAATAAAAAAAACCCTAATTACATACAGTGTTAACTGAATAAAACCTATCCCCAACTCTTGCTGGGAAATAACAGAAGTGATCACAATAATTATTTCTAGAAACATTATGGAGAGGATAATTACTGTGATAACTATAAATACACTACCTTATTAATCATAAAAGGGTATAAATGCACCCCAATAAAGTAACCAAATACTTAACAGAGCAGTCATATGTTCATTATTTCACACATTATTTACCAGTGACACATATGATTACTGTGCTTTAATACCCTGGTATGATTTATAAACCCTGGAATTGTAAGCTGTCTGCTTTATGTTATGTTAGAGAGTAAATTCCAACAATTTTGGTAGTGTCCTAACCTTTGGAACCAGTTTCTTAGACTTCAACTCAATGCCAAGTTTATATTGATAAACAGGATATTAATACATTTCCCTTACCATTCACATTTAATTTGGCTTCTACCTTGTGTTCAAACCATAGTACTTCAAGTCCATATTGGCCCGAATATTATTAGTCAGTTGTCAAATATATGGCAGCTTATTCCTCAGTACTATTCACACTACACATTCTCCTTATTCTTCAACAACTAAATTACAAAGTACATGTGAAAAACTCAACTTTTAGAAAATGAATAGCTCTCATTACTGTTATCACACCAAAAACATGCTTTCACTTACCCTCAGGATCTTCCATTCCTAAGATTTTATTACTGTCCTCGTTAGCCTCTTATCAAAGTGAAGACTGCTCAGCCTTTTTTTCCCCTTAGATGATATGTAATTATTTTATATCACATCCCTTATTGTACTACATACTAAGTTTTTTTTTTTTACATAATTCCAAATTAAACTATTAACCCTCTAGTCTCTTTTTCCTTTTACACTCTACAGAACCATAAGAGAATGGCAGAATCACGTAAACGTGTAGCTATGCATGTGTGCATGCTCAAAGAACAATCCAAGATCAGGCTGTTACCATGCATCCAGATAATTGCATCCTTTACCAAGTGTTTAAAAGGCCTGTCCAAAACTCTCAATTCTTAAGTCTCATTTAGAGTTCATATTTTCAAGTATGCTTCTTTCCTCTTTCTAAGCACTGGTCTTTAAACCAATGCCTTTACATCTAAGAGAATTTCGTATTACGTTCCGTAACCTTCAAGTTTTTTTAAGATATGCTCTATATTCGGACCAATATGGTAATTTGTTTCAAGAGAATTTTAAAGTTTCTATTAGGTCTTGGTTTTCTAATTGTAAGTCAATTACAAGCAGGTCATAGGGTATAGATTAAAGAGAAAAATTAAGCAGAGTACATGATGGGTAGAACAAGTTAAGCTGATAATACACATAGGAAACTTTATTATATTGGTTTTTGCCAAATTCAAAATTCTATAAAAGAAAAATACCCGGCTCACGTTACTGTATTAAGCAAAATATTATATCAATCAATCTTTTATACCAGCCAGTGTAGTTTCTGAAAGACTAATCATATCTTTTATTGAAAATTTTACATATTAAAATATCATTTTTTGGGGAAATACTAAGTAACTATATATGCATTTTAATAGCAAAAACAAATATAAACAATAATGTGGTAAACTGAGTTGGTTTTGGAAAAATTTGTCAACATATGCTACATTAACTATACTAATTTAAAAGGACACTGTCAAAGTGATTTTTCTAAGATATGGCTACATTTTAAAGTCCTATTTATTGAAAAACAATTTAACTGACAAAGAAAAAGACAAAAGCTCTATGGTAAGAGAGCAGTAGCATTATCATTCTCCTGGCAAATAATCAAATAAACCATAGTTTTGACACATGCAGTATTATTTTCTTCCAAAAAGGAAAAAGCCAAGCCAAACATTTAAAAGTAATTCAGAAACAGCTTTACTTTCAACATAAACAAACTAGCTCTTTTAAGTTTTACTATCTGCCTAAATTCTCAGCAGCAGTACGACTATGAAATACGAAACAAAGTCTAGCTAAAATATCTGAGAAGTCAGACAATGGAGTCACTAATCATTTATCGTTACTGAGCATAAAATCTTAAATTACAAACTTTCAATTGTAACAGCACTTTCTAAATAATGGGTCCTCAAAAAGAAGATTTAGTTACTGTATTACAATGGCTAAGCTTCCTAGTCAACTGTTATAAATTAGGGTATTTAACACTGTTAAGCATTAATAATTTCATCAGATAGGTACGAGGATGACTGTGTGTGTTACTGTGTGTGTAAATGTGCACATAACCACACTACACTTTAGATTTCGCATAGGCATGGAACTGCCATAATGTGAAACGACAAGGGTAGATTTGTCTTAAGATTGAGTCAGCATGTGCAGCACTTGAACAAAATTTCACAAAATATCCCAGGGAGATGATGATTGACTATTTACCAACATTCGGGACTGGCAATCTTAATATCCTATGAAGCAAGATGAAACAGAGATAACCGGAATGGAAAGCATCGAGCTGAGTAAGCAATGCTTATAAATAAAGAAGGCATGAAGAAGATGAGTTTTTGGGAAAGAGGCATCTGCAAGGGACATCTGTAGGTAACAAAATGTTCATGCCAACCAGTTCCTGTAGACGGGAACTTTTTAAACCTAAGAGACAAATGGGAATTTGGAAGAATTTATACTAGACCACCAGTGACATATTTTATTAGAAAAGGGGAATATAAGGTTCAAGGCTCTTCTCTATTTTCCCTGGATTATTTAGAGTCTATAATCTAGTTGAGAAACTAGTTATTTAAAAAGTTTATTTTTTTAAGTTATATGTTTCTTGAGTTTCTTTGGCAGATTTAGGATTATGTGGTGAGAATGCTTGTCAATTGTATTTTAAACAAAACATGAGCCCTACAGGAATGCTTGAGCTAGAGATAAAAATACTAAACTCTAAAAGAAATGAAAAAATTCAAGTTAGGAAAATTAAATAAAAAGACTGAACAGTCTCCATGTTCCCTAGATTTCCCCCTTATAAGTTCTTATGCCCATTCTTTAGGTAATTTTGTTAGGCAAGTATGATTATTTCCCTATTGTATTTCATTATAAAAAAAAACATTCTGCATCTATAAGTTTAAAGCTATTCTAGACCATTCCACCTATAAATACTAAAAGTTTAGAAGACACTTCCTTAGCAAACTGACAAGCATATTAATGATAACTGACACGTGCTAATTTTGCCATTTTCCACACCAGGAAAGAATATAACTTAATGTGGTGGGAAACAGATGAGAAGTAGATATTAAAGATTCTAGGTCATTACAGAAAGGGAAAATCTCTTGAGATCCAAATTCATATCCCAGCCCCTTCTGAAGAAAGGCTGCCAACTGCACTGAAGAATAAGTGTAAATATAAGTCTTTTATGCCCACCGAATGTTTCCTCTGGAAACCTCAGAGAAAGAGACTGTAAGGTGTGGTCAACAGTGGGCCTCCTCTGATTTCCCTGGGTTCTTCCTCAGTTACAGTTTGGATGGGTAAATTATTTTGAGAAGCTATTTAACATTTGGATTTCTTAAGTACTCTATATCGAACTAGAAAATATCCTTTTAAATGAATTTTTGTTGATGAAGGCTAAATTATTTAATATAAAATACAGATAGGCATATTGATAGTTTCTAAGCTGTTTCTGTTTAGAACAATTTGTTATATTTTATTGTTATATATTATGCCAAATAAAGAAAACTATAATGAAACATTAGCATTTAATAAGCATAAATTATCTAATAAGCACATGGACGATTATTTTAAAATACTAGAACTTTAAGATGGCAAAAACATTTACTTCCTCAAATGCTAATATTATGTAGAGAATAAAGAAGAGCTAATAATTAGCATAAAATGTACTACTCCAAACAAACCTTACTAAAAGAAAAATGACAATAATCTGATTTTAAAGCCAGGGGGAAATGTATAGTTGAGAAAAGGATGGGCTGCTTGAAATGAGTTAAACATTTATAAATGTTTAAAGGTTTGCAGGAGATAGTTTCTCTTCCACAAAATTAAACCAGTAAACCAGTATTTTAATCTTATCTTTTCTTTACTACAAATTACTATTGCTTATCTTAATGTCAAAAACATACATATACCTCATATCCATCCATTCAGCAGAGTACTCATCATAAAAAGAAACGTACCTGATGAACCAAATCCACTAAGGGCTGAGCCTATAGCAGTGCCCAAAGAGCTGCTGCTTCCAAAGCCAAGAGATGTACTTCCAGGCTGGCCAGGTCCATGAGAAAATAAAGAGCTGCTCTGGGAGCTATTAGTCAGAGAAGTGCTCCCATAAAACGAATTTGACTGCAGATTACTGCTTGGCTGCTGCTGCTGCTGCTGCTGCGGTGGCTGAGTGCCAATTGGCCGAAATAGACCATTTGTGCTGCCTGTAAGACTATTTGCAGTTCCTCCAGCTGCTGCCGCCGCTGCTGCAAAATAAATTTTAGGTACTCCTTAGAACTTCCAACATGATTCTCTATTTTTAAAATATCTCAAACACCACCAAAAAAATATTATCTCTGAAAATGTCTGGTACACTTACCAGCTTGTGCTGCTGCTGAACTAATTAATACTGGGGTTGGAGCCATTAATCGAACTGGAGCTCCAAGGCCAGTTCTTGCTCCAGGGCCAACCACCAAGGCACCAGTCTGATCATAATAGGCAGTTGGGGTTAGTACTTGATAGCCTAGATAATATTAAAATAAATGTTTACTAGTGAAAACATTTATTATAGAAAACATACATTTACTTCCTCCTACATTTGTGTTTTTATCAATCAAAAAACAAAGCTATTGTATACTATTAATATAAAACCCGTACATAGATACCATGTGAAAAGCAAAAACATTTGGGAAGATATTACTACTTATATAAAAATGTTACTTTCCTTGATATAGAAATTATAGGCTATCAATGGCTGACACTAAAACATATTTCCATTTAGTCGCTCTGAGAGAATGTATTACAGAAAGACTAAGGGAAGGTAGAACATTATAAAGAAATGTTTATTATGCAATTTTAGTTATGTTCTAAATCAAGTACTTCATTATTGGAATTCCTTTAGATTTTCACTTGCAAGCATCCCTTTAAAAATTTAAATGATACATATACCTTAAAATCATAAGGTAACAGTCTATTTGTAAAGGTTCTCAAGTTAGTTTGAATAAAAATCATGAAGGCATTAGCTTATAGCTCTGAACACAAGGTAGGTGACAATTTGCATTATTCTGAAATATAGGAGAGTTTACAGTCTTTTCCCAGCAGGGATTCCTCATCTGAACCACAGAATAGAAAATGACTATTTTGAAAAGAAAAGTGGCTATTCTGCCAATTCTCCTAAGAATGGCACATAACAAGTACCATTGTAGAGGCATAGAAGAAAAGTAAACTATATATAGTGGATGGTTTAAGGCAATAGGACTTAGTTCTCTCCCAGAACTCAGGATGAGAAAGGTTTCCTTATACAGTAACAAGAAGGACTTAAGCTCAACAGTCTGACAACCATTTTGCAAAAATGTGCTGGCAACCTCTGATACTTTTGGTTTAAACACTAAGACCATTAAGACAAACACTTCTATATGCAAAGGCTTTTTTTAAAAAATTAAATACAACAATTCTGTTTTACAATTACAGTTTTATTTTAATGGACATAAAATTGGAGGACCTGACAAATGAAAAGAGACACATAGGGCAAAATCTAAGAGGGAATGTTGAGCTTCAAAGCACTCTCCTCAAGGAGTGACAAATCTGAGAAGATTATTAGATATCCAACTAGATACGGTAAATGGGATATATACAACTCTAAAGTTCAGGAAAGGTCCAGGCTGGAGTTATAAATCTGGGCGTTATTAACATAAAGATGTTATTTAAAGCCATGACAGGATGAAATCACCAAGAAAATAAAAAAGGGGCCTATGAACTGAAGAGTACATCACATTAAGAGGTTAGAGAAAGGAGGAACCAGAGAAGACTTAGAAGGAATAATCGGGAAAGAAAACTGAAACAATATGGTCTCTTGAAGGCCAAACAAGAATTTCAATGAAGACTGAGTGAACAAAAATGTCAAATGCCACTAAAAGCCATTAAGAGTTGAGAACTGACCAATGGAGTTAGCAACACAGAAAGTCATTCTGGTAAGGGATGAAAGCAAAACTGGCAAGTTCAGTAAAGAATGGAAGCACCATGATGTCATTCCACAGTGCAGTGGTTAGCACGTCTGTTTTACACGCAGAAGGTCCTGGGTTCGCACCCCAGTAGAGCCACAGTTTATGGTCTACAGCCATGCCATCCTGAACATGCCCGATGTCTGATCTTGGAAGCTAAGTAGGGTCGGGCCTGGTTAGTAATTAGATGGGAGACCACCTAGGAAGACCAGGTGCTGTAGGCATAAATAATAATTAAAAGAAAAAAGAAAAGAAAAGAAAGAAGCACCACAAAGTACAGAAAATGCTTTTGAGGAGTTTTGCTGTAAAAAGGACTAGAGGGGAGCAGGAGAAAAAGGGAGTATTGAGAATAATTTTTTCTTAACCAGAAAGAAAACACATCAAGAACACAAAACAGTATAATGACTATGTACAAAAAAGTGTAACCATCACCCAAATAAAGAAAATTGCCCAGGATCCCATCTCTCCCATGTCGCTGCTTTACCAATCTTCTCTTTCCCTTAGTTAGTTATACACTCTTTTACTATCCATAAATGCCTCCCACTAAACATCATTTGGATTATTTAAAAATTTTTATGCATGATTCACCCACGTGATTGTATATAGATCCTTCCTAGTTTCCATTTCCATTACTGTATAAGCACCTTATTGGATGGACACCAAAATGCACTTATTCATTCAACATTTACACTGTTCCCAGTTTGAGACCACTACCAACAGTACTGCTATAAACATTTTTGTGCATGCATCCTGGAGTGTTATGTGTATATACTACTCTGATCTACATATCTATCTATACGAGCCGACACCCTGAGTCACAGGTTAGGCGTATATTACTTTCAACTTTGGTAAATAATGCCAAACTGCTTCCAAAATGATTGTGCAAATTTAGACTCTTACCACCTTGCTAATAGAGTTCTCGATGCTCCATGACTTTAATAATACATGATGATGTCAGATTTTTAAAACCTGGCCAATCTGGATGATTTAAGTGTTTTGTTGTGGTTTTGATGTTCTTTCTTCCAAAAACTAAGGAGAATGAGCATTTTTTTCCCTATGTTAATTGTGCATTTGGATTTCCTCTTAAGAAATGCCTGCCTGTTCAAATCTCTCACTCATTTTCCTATTGGGCTGCTTTTTATTATAGATCGGTAATTTTTTATGTATGCTGGATCCAAGTCCTTCTGCGTTTTAACGTATTGAAAGTATCTTCTATTCTTCAATCTTCTTTATGGCAATTTCTAAGGTAATGGGGTCAAGTTTATTATTTCCTTTACTTTCACTAACAAAACCTCCTTATATTATCTTCTAATAGCTTTATAATTCCACTTAATTCTAGCAAGGCCTCTTTTATGAGAATGGTTTTTACATTTATATTTGTAAAGAGACTAAATGTTGTGGCTCGGGTTAGGCAAAATAATGCCCGCCCCTGGAAGTTGCACATGCTTTTAATTTTATCATCGTTTTAAAGATACAGTCAATTGTTTTTAGACAAATATAGTATAAAAGTAGCTTTAAAGTCACCAACATAAGAGTTCACTGTTGAACAACAACAGAAAAAAAAGAGCTCTCTCATAGAATGGGAAAAAGTGAATATAAAAATAAATTTTGAGAAGAACCAAAGTTGATAAAACAGAAAATGCCTTGATATTTTTAATAAAAAATGAGCTGAATATGAAGAAAAGAAGCAAAGACACTTATAAGAAATGAATAATAGGACCAGCACCAAGAGCCTAAAAAGATTAGCAATAGTTACAAACTGCACCAAATATACAAAGGCCAGAAACTCTCTTAAATCAAGGTCCTACTTAGAATCTACTAAGGCAGGACTGCTGTATGCCCATGACTATTCTTCCCTTTGTACCTGCAGGCAAAACCCAATAGGAACAGACTAGTTTTATATTAGCAGTGGCTTTCATAAACTCCTAGCTCAGTTCCTTTTAGCCCTGCCTCCATGTCCCTCCATTTGCCTAAAACTTAAGCTTCAAAGTCCATTTCTCAAAGGGCTGCTTCTGCCAACATTTCTAATCCACAATGGCTTAAGGACAGCAGTATTAAAATCTTCTTTTTATCTAGTGAGTAAGACAAGATAATAAACCTAGACCTTAAAATTTCAAAGCAAAGAGAATGAATGCAACTGGTGTAGAAATCCTCAAAAATAACAGAGAAGTATTTAACAGCACTTAACACATAAAAGAAACCCTACATCACCTAAGTAATGATCTTTCCCAATACATTCAACACATTTCCTAAATGATCTGAATAGAAAATTTAACTACACTATAATTAAACTGGAACTCACATTTCCTTAATAGGTAGCTGTTTCATATATTAACAATGAAAAAATAAGATACTTAAGAGTCTTTAGGAGTGGAATGAAGGAGAAGAACAGAAAGTGATAAATTATCTACTGGTAATTCAAATGTAGTCTTTAAATCTCACTTTATAAACATAAGTGCTGTTTTATTGGCTTAAGAAAAATACCTTCCTCTTTCCATTACTGTCAAAGTAGTAATTTTGTATCTAGTTTCATAAAAATCTGCTCCACAAAAAAGTATTTTGTTGATTCTTTCTAAAAGTTGTACTGGGGTAATGGGCAGATTTTAAAATTTTCCCTATATTAGGCTTTTATAGGCATATTATACTAGACACTGCTATGAATACCAACTTTAAAATACTATAAACAGGCTAAATAAGACTGAACGTACAAAGTGGAAAATGTTAGATACGAACCTCTCAATATCAACTAACTATTCTTATGAGGAAGGAATGGCAAATAGGTTTTGTCTTAGATGACAACTCTAACCCACTGGTTTTATTTCTTGAAGGATGGCAGTGAGAATTCTGGGTCACATTAGGGTGGAAAGATGCCATAAAGAGAGAAAAAATGGCTGTGTTTAAAATTTGAATACATATTTTCTATCCCTGTCATTAAGTCTCACCAACAATATTAATTTCAACTTTTGGCATCTGAATTCTAAATTATTTATTGCAAGGTAGGCAAGATTTTAAGCGGCTTTCTCTTGATTTTTTTTCACTCTTTAGTGTGAACAGTCTACATTTAACATTTTAAGTCTATTCAAATTCCCACAATTAACCAACTATATACCTGGCATGCCAGTAGCAAGACCCTGACCAAAAGCCAAAGTTGGATTTGCTGCTGCAAGTGATTCTGCTTGCTGCCCTTGCTGGCCCTGATTAGGAGTAAGAGGGCGCTGACCTGTTCCAGCACGGAGAACCTACAAAGGACAAATGATTTCCTTAAAAATGAAATTATAAAATGACAGATAAATAAGTTTACCAGGGACAACTTTGTATATATCAAAAGTAGCCTTTAGATATTCTTTGAACATATTTATATTCAATGAAATATTGATTTAGCATGAAAAAATTACATAATACTTAACATCAAAAACACAATCACTGACTCATGACAACTAGAACACTTAAGCAACATGGAGCTTCTAGATGTCTTTGGGAAAAAATTATTTCTAGTATTTATGTTCTTTAACTTACCAAAGTAGTATTTAAAAGACAGATTTTACTGAGGAATGGGGAGAGATGGGAAAATCTTAGATGAAGACGAAAAAATTAATTTAGGTTTTATTATTTTCTAAGAATAAAAACAAACACATGAAGCTTAAGGAAATAAATTACGTATGATTATTCAGTGAGTCTGTTAGAAGATTGTGGTATGAGTGAAAACTTCAAACTGAATCAAGTTTTCAGAATTCAGAAACTTTAATAAAAATAAGTTAAGGCTAATTTTTAGGATAAAACCTTAGGGTGAAAAAAGAACACAAGATCATATTAAAACAAAGTGGAAACTCTTAAGGCTGGTCAAGTTTTATTACTTTGTAATACACAGCTGTTGTAGCATAATACAGATTAATTTCACAAAGGTAAATTTTTAAGTAATTCAAGACAAGGGGATTCATTTTAAGACCATCCTATAAGTAAGCATTAAGAAGTATGTATATCTTTCATGTAATGTGATATTTTGGAAAAAAATTTAGATTAAAAAATAATTTATTAAATGATACTGTGGTATAATCTACAAGGACTGAGCCAAAGGACAGCTTTAACAGATCAAAATGGTATTAAACCATATTAAAGGAAATTTAGAATAAATTTAACTGCCAAGTAACAATATAGTTATCATTAAGTTGCTTCTGTGGTATAAATATGTAGAAGTGACAATCAGAATTCTGGTATTTATCAATAGTTTTTACATTTATCAAAATAGTTCTAGTAAAGTGGCTGAAATTTAAAATAAAATCTTTATGATAAACATTTTAAGAAGTTAAATCTAACCTTTAGTGAAAATATTTCATCTTTTTGTGCTTAAAAATATAAAGTACCTAGCAATCTTGTTTTTCTGGTCAGAAATATAGTAAGTTAATATTTAAAACAATAATTTAAAATATCCAGAAGAAAACTGAAAATTCAAGTAACAATTACTTGGACAGAAATGTTATGAGCACCCTTTAAGGAATGATGAAAATTAAAAGCTTCTAGAGATTTCAAAGCAGTATAAATAACAGAAATGTAGAAACGAAATACAACTAAATCTTTAAATTCACATACTACCAATTAGAAAATAAACAACAACAACCATGTAATCAATACTTGTGTACCAACTATATATGCTAAGTAC
Source organism: Cynopterus sphinx (assembly GCA_030015415.1). Lineage (NCBI taxonomy): Eukaryota > Metazoa > Chordata > Mammalia > Chiroptera > Pteropodidae > Cynopterus > Cynopterus sphinx. The sequence goes on along the minus strand of CM057383.1, from coordinate 15,043,118 downwards.
TGTATTACACATTGAAGAGAATAAAAAGAGAGAAGACACAGATCTTGAATCTAGGAGCTCATAAAATTTCAAAAACGCTTCAGGTATTAACTGAATGAAGGTGGGGCTATACCTGTTGCTGTCCAGGCTGAGCTTGTGACGCAGCTTGCTGATTTGCTGTGTTGTTTGCCGCAGCAGCAGCTTGTTGCTGGAATAAATTGGCTGGATACACCCCCCATGGAACACCATAATACTGAGGTGGAACCACTGCCGGACCTAAACCCCACACCCCACCCCCCCAAAAAAAAAAAAAGAAAAAAAAAAGTCACTACATTTTATAGATAAACGAGGCCAGTTACCACTACATCGTAAAAAGGGACAGTGCATTAAGATTTAGAGCAGATGTCCTTACATGTACTATACTTTCTATTTTTTCCTATTCTACTACGGAGAAAATCTCATTCAGGTTTGATTATTAAGAGTGAGGGAGGAAATGGGGTAAAGGAGGTCAAATATGTGGTGACAGAAAGAAATTTAATTGTGGGAGGTGAAGACACAGTGTAAATATACGTGTGCCATACTGTTTAGCAAATAGCTGAAACTTATTGGATTAAGTCGACCTACATCACCATAAAACAAACAAACAAAAGAGTGAATGTTTAGGAGCAACAGCAGTGGCTGTAATGGAGAGATGTGGAACTAAACTCAAAAGAGGACCAATAAACTGACAGGAAACTGAACTAACCTAGTCAACATTTACTGAATGCCAGCTTGTCACATAAATGTGACAGATCAGTTTCAGTCTGCTATCAGACAAGAATCTGAAATTAAGTTTTTCACTCCTTAAACTCCTAAGTATTAAAAAACAAAACGTCCTCAAAGTCTTAGAAAAAGACTGTTCTACAGCCATAAGAAGTAACTACCAGAAATGGACCTAAAATTGTTTAACTGATGAGTGACAATTCACTTTAGTGAACTTATCTCTGAAAGTAAAATATCAGTGACAGTCCATCAGCAGACTCACTGCAGTATGAACCCACTTCCATGGCTGACACACCCTGGTTCCTGCCTCAGTAAACCAACACAATCCACGCCCAAGACGAACTCATGTCTGTGTAACCTACTCAAAACAACCTTCCACTCAAAACCTTATAGAAGATGAGCAAATTGCTCCGCTCAGTAAGAATGTGCCTGCCGATCAGCACACAACTCTCCCTTATTGTAAGCAATAAATATAGCTTTGGTTTAAAGAACATCTTTTCTCCTAGCTTCATTGTGATAGAACTGATACATAACACTGTACCATTTTGGTGTTTACTTCAGTTTTCCAGTAGTGGTTTCAAGATTTGATGGGTTTAAGTAAATTCTTTCTAATGCCATCCCCTCTTTTTGCCTGCTTGCACATTTTAACACTGCTAACTAATTGTTAGACTATTGAAGCTCAAGACTATTGAAGCTCTTTACTCTCTCCTTGACCTAGGTATTTACAACACTTATCCCCAGTTTATTTCATTGAGAAGTAACTTTGCATTGTCTCTGTGGGTAATGGGACTGGTCACAAGAATGAAAATTTATATTTAGGAATGTAAGATTTCTTAAACTAAAAAACTAAAATGTAAAACCAATCATGTATTGGAGGAAGAGTTATCAGGTTTAGGCTTCTCTTGCAACATTATAGTTGAAAAATTACTCTGGGAACTTCAGCTCATTCTGGATAAATGCTATAGTTGTTCCTATGAACTTCAAATTCCCCAAACTTCAAACTGCCCAAGCAGACAAAGATAAAGCTTATATCAAAAGCAAAACTAAAGCCCTAATAAGCAACGAGGATGAACAGTAAGTTACCTGCTAATGTTGCTGCTGCAGCCAATCCTGCTGCAGTATATGGATCAGTCCCTGGAGGAGCAGCACTAATAATATATGGATTTGGCACAAATGCAGCTGGAGCAAGGCCTGCTGAGAATACACCAGCTGTATTTTAAAAGGGGAGAAATAATGAATTGAAAATATAAAGTATGATTTTCTTCATTAGGTAAAAAACATTTCTACTCTGAATTTGGGGTGGAGAAGAGTATGCATAATGGTTTAAATTCTTAAGTGCTAAGGGCACAGAGGGGAGCATCTAAAGAGCTTTGGAAGGGGCAGGTAGAATGGAGTGGGGTTGTGGTACATTATAAGATAAAACTGGAACTATAATCAGAACAAAGAGCCATAAAGAGCGTCTTGATCTTTACTCTGAAAGCAGGAGGAAAACAATGAAGTTTTAGGCAAAGGAGTGAATTTAAGCCCAGTTCTGAGTCTAACATATGCTAGTGAGGTTTCAGCAAAGGTAAGAAAGATTTTTAAAATATTCATTTGCATTATTTATCAGAGAGTCAACAAACTGCTGATATTGAGGAATCGCTGTATATACCTTTAACCATAAGGTACTAAAGAATTACTTTGAAAACGTGCTGTTAGAGTTGCCTTTTCTGGAAAATAAGTACTCCAATAGGTTCAAGGTAAAGAAATAATAAAAAATAACATGTTTAAAGGAACTCAAAAAAGTTCAAATTTAAAACATGCTTAGGTCTATGGCCATGTCACCCTGAACAAGCCCGATGTCTGATCTCAGAAGCTAAGCAGGATCAGGCCTGGTTAGTACTTGGATGGGAGACCACCTAGGAATACCAGGTGCTGTAGACAATAAATTAAAAAAAAAAAAAAAAGAAAAGAAAAAGAAAAAATAGATGCTTAAGGGGGGATATGAATATAAAAGCAGGTGAACATAAAGTAACTTTAAAAAAAGTATCTAAAAGGAGCATTTAATTTTAAGTCAATATTCAGAAACTTAATTTTAACTATTTTATAGTGGCTTTCAAATATTCTGACTGTTACCCACAATATGAAATGTATCACATTGACCTTGTGTCCACATATATATAGACATACCACAAAAATTTTGAAAAGATATTTAGCCTTACAAAGTTCCAATGCAATCTATTTTCTATTTAATTTTTCTCTTTATTAATTTCTGTAATCTATTTAATTTTTAAAAATACTGGCTATAATCCACAACCCTGATTTCATGTTTAATAAAGGAAATAATTAAATAAGAACTAAGAATTAAACATTTTACTGAACCAATAAAATCCTTGTTGTATTTAAAATACTATTTCCTCAGTCACATTCTTAAACTGTTCCATAGGTTAAAGGCTTCAAAACTTCCCTCCCATGCCTTGCTCATGAATTACCGTTATCATAAGAATAGCAAATGATGTACTGGTATTCATGTCCTATTCATACAACTACAAAATCTAAACGCCAAGACATATTTTTTTATAATTTATATTTTTATGATTAAAAAATATTTCTTAAAAAAAAGTCAACTACAATTGGAGTATATAAAATATAAAGCCAAAGTCTTCATGTAACCATTACTGAGTTGTTTTATATCCAAGTTTTTTTTTCGATTTTAGAAATGGTTTTAATATAGCTCTCTCCATACTTACATTATAAAGCAGATATGAAGTAAGGTTTCAAATATTTGAAAAACAAGAACTTAGTTTGACCTAATGGATATATATTAAAACTTCTGCCGAAAAAATGAAGAAGCACGTATTTTAAGCTCACATGATTAAGTTAGAAATATTTACATACTAGACATCCAATGTTTGCAGGCATAGATACATGTGTTTGTATGTGTTTATATAGGCACATATCTGGAAATATATATATCTCCTAAAATCTTAAGTGCACACACACACACACAGACTCCCTCCCTCTCATACATTTTATATTCTAGGCTATAATGGTTTTAATATGCTTTTTTCATTTGCCAGCCATAGTTCCCTATGTCAACCGTTACCTATCTAGCCTATTCTAATGGCTACACAGTATGTATTCTACTGTATAGAAGTAACATGATTTAATCAGTCTACGATAGATATCTATTTAGATAGATATATATTTAGATTTATATTTAAATATATATATTTAGATTTATAACCTTTTGATATAAAGAGTGCTGCTAATATTCTTTAAGTGTATAGGTCTCTGCATTATCATCATCTCCTTATGAAAATTCACTTTTAAATGGGCAAATATCTTAAAATTCTTTATCATGTTTCTATATTATCCTCCAGGAAAGTTGTACCAATTTACATTCCTGTCAAGAGCATGAGAATACTACTCACACTCCCACACAAATATAACATTAACAAACTTTTTAAACAATTGTCAATCTGAGATAAAATCAAGTCTTTTTTATTCTAAGAACACAAGAATAATTCAATTATTAAAAAATATCATTCATAAAATTTAATATATATACACTAATCCAGAGCTCTCATAGATGCCAAGTTAAAGATATAATGAAAAAGAGGCCACTTATAATTACAGCAAAAGATAAAATATCTACAAACTAAGAAATGTGCAAACCTGTATGAGAAGAATTTAAGCACTCATAAACAAAAAAGTAAATTTGAACAAAAATATAAACATGTCCTTGATAAGAGCACTTCATCTCATAAAGATGTCAATTTTTCCTAAGTTAATTTAAAATCTTAACCTGATCTTCTGAAGATAAAATAAGCAGATTCTAAAGCTCATAAGCAAGAACAAAACATTTAAAACTCTAAAAAGGAGGAGAAATAGGAAGTGTACCAGCCTGCCCATATTAAAACATACAACAAAGCCTCAAGAAATAAAGTGTTGCACCGACCCATGGACAGGAACCAGTACAATTCTAAGAATGAGGAGGAGGAAGTACAGGAATAAAGATGGGAGAGAAGGGGAAAAAAACAAGTCCAGAGTGTATGCTGTTGTTAGAAATCATCTAGAAATGTGTCGTCATCATTAATTAAAACCAAAAATAAAATATGGGACCTTGGAAGCCTCTCAGATCAAAACAGTACAATCAAAGAAAAAAGAACCAACTTAGCATATCTCCCCTTCCATAAATTCTAAATTTGAGAGTATTCACATCTTTTCCAATCAAGAAATAAATCAAGGTTAGCCAAAATTGGATAGGCATAAAAATGGTTACATTAATCTACACATGGGTAAAATTACAAAACTATACATACACATTTATCAATGTCATATTCCTGGTTTTGGTATTGTACTATCATTATGTAAGATGTAGCCATTTAGGGACAACTGGGTGGGAAACCTTTGTACATTCTTTGCAACTTCATGTGGATCTATAATTATTTCAAAATAAAAAGTTAAAAAACAAACAAAACACCCCAACATAGACAACATTCAAATGCTTGAACTGTGGCAGTAACAAATGTAATAATTCACATTAAGGACTAAAGGTCAAAGACAAAATAAATGAAGTAAAAAATATTTTAAGAAATTTTCTTGAGATTTCTATTTTTAAACAATTTTTAAAATAAACTTTCTGACTTGATAATGGACACAAACTACATTTGAATTTCTATGTGTTTGACTCTTGACTTTATATTGTGAAAAAAAAATGTGCTGACAGCTTTCATCAATTTACATTTTTATTTAACCAAGGATACAATAATCAGAAATAGTTCTTCTCTAGTAAATCTTTACTCTTGCCATGTAATCTATTTTTTATCTCATTGAGATATTTCAAAAAGTAATGAAACGACACCATTTGGTGAAAGAAAAGCAAAACATTTAACTACTTTAACATAAGATTTTCTAAGTCTAACCACAATGGTAACTCACAGAGACTCACCTATGTGCGGCTGCTGGGCTGTGGCTAGCGCGTACTGCTGCTGCTGTGCTGCAGTTAGCTGCTGAACCGTCAGTGCACTAGTCCTCTGAAAGAGCTATTCGGGAAAATATTTAATACAAAGATTAGTCTCAAAGCATTTCATTTCTATTTAGAAAACTGGGAACAGAATATTTTAAACCTATGTGAATGACTTTCTCAACTACGAGGACATTTTAGTCAATAAAACATTAAGGGTTAACACCCCTATTATTTGTGTCAATGTCTCATGGCACTTCTGCCTACACCAGGGCACAGTTAAGAGGAGGTTCTTTAAAGGAGAGTATGCTTTACCTGCTGCTGGGAATTGTAGTCAAAAAGGCCTACAGTAGCTCCTGAAGAATCCATTGGTACCTGATTACCAGGATAGTCAAACTGTAAGGAATCCAGACCAACTTGTTCCATGGCATCCAGATTCTGAGTTTCAGGATTTGAAAATTCTTCAACAAGTGGTTTATTTGTTGTAGGATTAGGAAGAGGCCCCAGTCCTTCTGGGGGATTAGTATTGGGGCCCAGGCGCTCAACTACTTCAGTTGGAGAGGCTTGACGACTTCCAGGAGTACGACTATATAAAGAAAACAAAAAGGAATTATGAATAAAAGTAAAAAGTCACAAGTTGAAATGGGAAATAGTAGGTAAATCAAGAAAACCAAATGCTTATAAAATATAGAGAGCAAATTAGGCATCCCAGGCCACTAACAATTTCACTCCATAACATTTTTTTGGTCTAAACTGCTCTTAATTGACATAGTTTTATTTTTAAAAAGTATTATTAATGTTCTCCCCAATTTGAATAGCATTAAGATATAATGCCATTATATCTTTATTTTATGCATAAGAAAATTGGCCACCACAACATACACTTAGATTATCTGAAACTTTTTCAAATAGACAAACTATACATGAATAGCACACTGTGAGTGACAAACATGGAAAGGCTCAGAACCAAAACCCACCTAATCACACTCCTGTCCTGCCCTTCTGCACATCATTTTGCCATAGCAACCTACTTAATATTTCAGGGGGAAAAAAAAAACTGGCCACAAAGGATCATTATGGTTTTCAAGACTTAAGGGAAAAAAAGGTAAGATACATCAGAAAAAGGCAGTGAACTAAGAGAAGAGGCTGACTTCTGACTCTGCATAAGATTTTGAGCAAATCATTCCATTTTCCGGGCCTCAGATTCCTTAGTGAAGAGACTGAAGAGATGACCTGTGGTTCCAATTAACAAGAACAGAAAAACTATTTGTAAAACTCTCTTTGACAGCTCTCCAAAAACCAACTTTATGATATCAAAGTGTTCCAATTTAAGTCATCAATGAAAATGTATAACACTTATCAAAAATTAAGTATGCACAAAAATGAAAAATATAATTCTACATATTAAAAAACCAACATTTTATACTTCCTAGCCTCCTTGACTTTCCCAAGAAATTCATTAATATTGGACTACATTTTAAGCACTGACTCTTTTTTTTAAACAGTATCGCTCATAGTCTAAACTTTATTTCTAGACATAATCAATCTTTATTGTCTCTTTTCAGCTACAAAGATATTTTATATAAGATCTTTTCCCTCACAAGAAAGAAGTTTGTTCTGAGGAACCATGAGTTCATACTATACTCTACATAAGGGCATTAAATAAATAGCAATAACTATTTTACCTGGCTTTCACTGCCAGTTGTTAACACTCATGTTAACTCTGCCCCCAACTTAATGTACTTCACATGGGGATAAATTTGCTAACACGTACAAAAAAGCATTTTACTAGCAATTAATTATAAAAATTGTTTCCCAGATATTTATATGAACTTACATTTTATTTAAAAATCAACCATTGTCCTTTTGACATTAAAAAATACTTCAAATTCCTTTCTCCTTTAACCATATCTACTATTTCAGGTGACTATTTTAAAGATTTGTTTTCCATTCAGAATACATGGGAAGAAAAAATAAAACTGAAAGAATGTTCTTTAAAATCAGCCCATTAAAAAAAAAAAAAGGAACAGCCTGCTATAGTTCTTTTGCTCCTTTCAGTTCTACTCCTGTAATGTATATATTTATGATTTATCTGTTAATGTACATATTAATAATGTGACCAAATGGCCAAAGCTATTAGTTTGAAATGTTTTCACACTGTCAAATACAATCCTGTATCAAAAATAATTCATAAACAATTTAAAGCATACTTCAAACTTAAAATCAGAATGCTAATAAATGTGAAGTTCATATTAATATGGAGAAGTATAGCTTTTCATACAAAACTCTAATATAGCAAAAAGCAGAGAATACAGTAAAAAAAAAGTCATTGTGCTATCAGTGGTGCTCTTTTCTTGCTATAGTTAATGGTGTATTAACACTTCAATTATAAATGTATACACTGAGAGGTTTATATATAACCGTTTTAAATACATGCCCTAGACTAAAACTTTAATAGCAGAAGAGCAAAATGAGGATAAGGTTTTAAAACAATTGACTAGCATTAAACTTATTTGTCAAGAGGTTTACTGGTTTTGGATGCTTTTTTGCACTTAGAACAGATACAAATGACACTTTAAGAGGCATTGTTACTCTGCTTTTAATAATTAAAGGCAATAAATATAAAAGTATACCATCCCATGTACCTACACTCAGTTAACTGAGATTCCACAGTTTACAAGATCTCAAAGAAACAGCTCATTTTCAGGTACAGGAAGCATCTGACTATTTAAAGTACAAGAAATCAGTATGAAGAAACAACTCACTAATATTTAGACAAATGTGCACTGCCTAATCTAAGACCAAAAGCTATAAGAAAATAAACACTTCTTTAATTGCCATAAAGAGACAACTAAGGAGCTACAACTTACAGAATTCTGAGCTTAAGGCTAACTTTTTGAAGTCTAATATGTTCTCTACTTCCTAATTTCAGGAATGTTAAGTATTACCACAACTCATATAAAGGTCACAGATCCTGAGAGCTAATTACGTTTCCACATTTCTAAGATTAAGAATTAAATGGGGATGGGATATAATACAGGAATAGAAAGAAGGGGAGACTCCATAGAAAGGTGCTCAAGAGCAACCCAAAGGAAGTTTGCCAAAAAAAATCACAGATTAAACCTAAAATTCACTAAATTTTAGCAAGGAGGAAAAAGTTAAATTTAAGACTACCATATTAGTAGAAAAGTAACAGCAGCTTCTAACATTACTCCTTCAATGGAATGTATTGTTTAAATGTTTTAAAGAACTATTTTTTTAAAAATGGCTCATAATCATTAATATTCCTTATGAAAAAAATTAAATCTTCTTCCATGTTAACACAAAGTACAAAGGGAAATAAAACAAAATTGGAAAATGTCTAAATCAGTCACATCAACTAGTAGTAATAATCCCTAAAGAGATATGCTTTTCTTCTTGAGAAAGTTAAAATCTTACTTAAAATCTTTGCAATCGGCATCCATTCCATTTGGCAAACCTCTGCCATTTATTTTAGAATCATCATCATCTCCTTGTTTAAGATCTCTGTTTTGGTCCTCCTCAAATGGAGAAGCCTTGCCTTTTTGATCTCCTTTCTCAGGTCCATCTGTTTCAGCATCTCTAGTGCCCTGAGGAAAAAGAATCTGTTTGATTCTGAATATTTAATAAACACAAAAAAAGGCACCACAAGGTGACCTAAAACTACACTAGAGTGCATGTAAACAGTAAAAGCATTGACTCTTATTTTAATTTTGTAGTCAACTAATTTATTAAATTGAGTACAAACCAGTGATTTATAACAGAAGGGCTAAGGCAACCTTAACTATAGCGGTGCTGGAAAAGCAGTAACACCACAAACGAGATTAAAATCCCACTTCATGCATAGATAATTTTGTCTAGTTATTTTTATATTAACTGCCACAGACAAGCAATTTTAATCTTGCAATTATATATTTTAATTAATATGGTTTGGCTTATGTAACATGGTTAAGAGCATAATTATTCCCAGTGGCTCTACTAATTTATGTACTTAGGGTCGTGGCCAAGAGAATATGACAAGAGCACCAACAGCTACACAATTTCCTTTTGCTCTAGGAAGGGCCAGAAATATAAACTGACAAAAGATAACCAAATGACCATGAAGTAATTATTAAATATTTCTTTATTCAAAATACTTACAAAAGTTCCCTTCCTAAATCGAGAGTCCAATTTATCAGCAGGAGAAGAACTTAGCACATATTCTACCATGCTCACACCAAGGCCTCCACTTTCCGATCGCGGAGACAGTATTGCATTTACTTCACTGTTTCCATGAAAACCCTGTCCAGATCTTCTCTGTACCATAATAGGTTGGGACATTGAATGGTCTGTTTGGAACAAAGAACACAATTACATATACGTACAGTAAAACTAAACAAATAGACTTAAACAAATACAGTAAAAAAAAAAAAAAGCTAGTATATAGTTTTATTTTGAATGCTGTTATAATCTGTAAATAAGCTCTTAATTCTGTTGAGACTCAGTGGCTTGGGCACATTTCTTGAGAATACAGATAGAACAAGCCATTCAGTAAAAAAAGGTAAAAGCCTATGTGAAGGTTGTTTTTTTTCTGAATGACAACTAAAAAAGGTCAATGGAGGAACATTAATTAACTCAAAGGCTCAGCTGCCTAGAAGCATCTTATTAAGAAGTTAAAGTTCTTCAAATTGATGGTTGCCAGTTGGGAGGGTTATTGGGAAGGATGGGTGAAAAAGGGGAAGGGATTAAGATGTACAAATTGCCAGTTAAAAAAACAGTCATGAGGATGTAAAGTACAGAATAGAGAATATAGTCAATAACACTGTAGTCATTACTTATGGCGTCAGATGGGTATTAGACTTATTGGGGTGATCACTATGTAAATTATATAAATGTCTAATCACTGTGTTGTACACCTGAAACTAGTACTATATCAACTGTAATTGAGAAATTTTAAATAATTAAGTCCTTTTGGTGACTCATAACAATTCAAAACAAAAACCTTTGGTAGTAAAATCTAGAATAAAGATGACTCCTAAATTGGCAGAGGCACTTCTCAAGCTCACAGTTATTCACTGGACAGATGCAGAACACATGGCTTTACTGCTATAAACACCAACAAACAAGTTTGGAAAAACCAGGAATATCACAGTTTTTCCTATTCTCAGTGTAGAAGTATCGCCTAAAGAATATTTTTTAAAATATTGTGAAGTTTAAATGTTTTCCATTTATTCTTGTTTAACAAAAAATTATTCATCTCGTACAAACACCTTTTCTACATATTTTTGAAATAAAAAGAGAAGGCAGAATTTAAGATCAAATGGAATACAAATATAATAGAAGATACAAATAGAGGCAATATTCATAGTTGCTAAAAAATACTTTTTTTTTAAAGGAATCAATAAGCTGTCAGCTACCTCTGTACAATACTCTAGTCCTTAAATAGGTCTAGTCCTTAAAGGGCAGTCATTGTTTCATTAAGTGTAAAAATTTTAAATGATTGCTACCTCTTCTAAACCATATTAAAACATCTATTTTAGTACCTTTATCAATGATAATCAGTTTTTTATTTAATCACACACCCATTCATTCACCCAGTTCAAATACTGATTTTCCTGTCTCTTACAAGCAATCACAAACATGACAGTCCCTGCCTTCAAAGAGATTATAAGGCAATCATAATAGAGTATAATAAAAAGAATCCAGTACACTATGAGAACAGAACAAAGGGGTAGCACTGCTTCCCATGCTTAGGGAATCCCGAAGAGATGGGTAAAATTTAAAGTGAGCAAAAAGTAGGTGGGGGTGGAAAGAGCATTTCAGTTAAGAGAAAACACCATGTTCCTGCCAGGAAAGCACAATGAAATTAACAATCACCAGCAGCTCAGCTGAGAAGGAAGTATGTGTAAAGCAGTCTCTTACACTGATAGAAACAATATTTCTTAGAAGGACAGTTTCTTTAGTACAGGAATGTGTTATTCATATTTGTATGTGCCTGGCATTCAATACATGTTTAGCAAACAAAATAATTCCATTCATTTATCATGTCTCCTAGTAAAAACTAATATTCGCCTTCAAAATTTTATTCGTACAACTAAAAACGTTAAGTTGGGAGGAGGAATACAAGAAATTAACTAAAATGATAAATTTTAATTTTATAATTAACAAGAAATATCAGGGATATATAAAAACATGTTGCTTAAATATTTTATTGCTGGAAGTAGTTGTTTTCCAAATATAACATACTAAAAATAATTTCCCTAGCATCCATCTTGAAAATAACATCCACTACCATGTTATGTTCAAGATGTTTTGCTTTGGAATGCTTTAAAAAATATCTGGTTCTGGTAAATAAAGTAATTAACCATTCAACCGTTAAAACTAAAAATCATAGCACGCTTACCAACCAAGTTTTCAAAGTACATGCGATTTTTAGCAAAGAAAGTGCCTTTTGTGGGAAAAATGTATCCCAAATAATTGAATAATTTAAAAAATTATGAGTTCGATCTAACACAGGTTATAATTAAGACCCAGGGAAAAAAATTCCTTGAGGGCAAGGATCATATCTCATTTATCTTTGGAGACTACTTTACCATATTGGTTGAACGCAAAGAAAATGTCCACTGTTTTGAGAAAATTTTAGTTGAAATTAGTAGTTAGCAAGCTTTCGATCTTTCTCAATTCTGAATGTAAAGATTATTAATCATTAAAGTTTTCTAGCATTTCCTAACTTTTTGGCAATTATTTTAAATAACAAAATTTAAAACTATTAAAGGACTTTAAAATCTTTTAGTATACTTTAATGATATGGAGAATAAGGAAATATCTGATAGTTTACACTCAAAATATAAAGTATATCTGATTGTTATCATCCCAAACTTTGTTTTTATGTTACTTTGATCATTTTGTAGTTCCATGTGAACATTTCTCAAAGTTTACCAAACAGAAACATTTGAAAATATAATCAGTGCTATTTTAGGAATGTAACCATGCTCTTTAATTTACTAATACTGTCAACTCCTGTGAGGTATACTCCTTACATACCAGTTCCTTTTCTCTTAAAAGTTTCTTGAACCTACATCTCTCTCCAATACTTATTTCAAAGTCTGCTCCATTTCCAGGGATTCTACCTTACAAAGGGAGTTTATTTCCTTTCTGGGTGTAGCTAATGCCTAAACTAATAAGGCTAGACTGAGCTGAAATTTAAAAAAAAATCAGTCACTGTCCTCTAATACAATTTAAAAGTGAAAATTCTTAACATTAATGTAGATTCTATTTTAATGAAAATTCAGAATTTTATCATTACTCTTTACTTAAAAAAAAAAGTCTTAAAAAATCTTATCGTTGACAAAAACTTCTAATCAATACAAGGACCATTAGATAAGGGTTAATTTATATCCCAAAAAGTGCCCTATAATGATTGAGAAAATCTTCAGCAAAGACATCACAAATTTTCTCCGACTACTGTCTGAGTAGGCAAGGCTTTAAAAAAATCCAAGTAAATTCACAATTCTCACATACAAGAAAAACTTACGAGAAGTTCCCCATGCAGTCTCTCTCCATTCATCATCCCCAAGAAATATGCCTTTTTGTCCATCTTTTGTTGAATCATCAGGTTCCCAAAACTTTTTGGTAGGCAAAAGCTATTTGGGAGGGAAAAATATTACATTTAAATTTTATTCTAATTACAAAGAAGTAGAATGTAGAGGAAAGCAAACTTACCACCAATATAAATGAACAAATTAGTTATCAATATTAATGAAAATTCAGAGTGACCTATTTCCTATTTTTTCCCTCATTAATAAAAAATAACTCCCTACTTTTGTTTGGGTATTGGCTTTAATAATTCCGGACCTAAGCATTAAAATCAAAGTCTACTTCTGACTTTTTTACATTTTTCAAAATACATAATGGTTAAATATCATGTGCTTTCTTTATAAAGTCTTCAAAAGACTAAATTTCTAACTCAATATAGATAATACAATAAAATTATACACTGATAAAATTTTCCTTTACTTCCAAGTACTGCCCTTGGATCACCTCTTATCTATCCTACAGCTTCTTTGATGGAAAATGTATTTTCATTCTGACTTGACTTAATCAATACAAGTGAACTTCACAACTTTTCCTAGGTCCTAAGTACTAGTAATCTATCAGTAAGCTACAGGTGGAGGAAGAGACATAAAAAAGGCCCTCAAATACTTTTGAAATAATCTCAAAGCCCTGTGCTCTATCCTATATTGCAACATACATAGCACATAAAAATTGTGTTGCTACAACCATTCACTAGTTACTCAAAGTATACATTTGGCCATTTTCAACTGATATTCATCCAGGTGTCTCCCTTCTACCTACCTTTCTTAACAGTCAGAGGAGGTGGACCTAGGGATATATTTATTTGACAAAAATAGACTGGTTTTCTGAGAGGTCCATTTGGCATTTTAAATAAGCATTTGTAAGATACCCAACTCTCTTAGCTCAGTCTTTCAGTGCTCATAATTAAACCTGTATACGCTTCTATTACTACACACTAAATTATCTGTGTTTGCCTCCTTAAAGGCATTGTGACCTTATCTTCAGAGAGCTCAGAAACAAAATGACCGAAATAAAATAAACAGTAAAACCTGAATTGGGTCTGAGAGGTAAGATTCTGTGTTTTGGGGGTTGAAAATTTGAGTGGAAAGCACAACATGAGAAAATGCAGTGTGTAGAACAGGATGTAAGGTGGCGGAATAGATGTAGGAAGGTCAATGTTGACAATGCTGATGCTGGTAAAGCTCTCTAGGCCAGATTATGAGGAACCTTAAAGACATGCTAAAGAAAATGCACATTACACTGAAGCAAAAGGGAAAGGAGGGGTTGGTAAGTGATTTGTTTTAGAAAACAAATCAAGTTGTAAGAATAACCGCAGGAGATCAATTTAGGAGAATTACAACAACAGGGCAAAAGTAGCAAGACTTAAAACAGTACTGGCAGAAAAACTAAAAAAACAAAATGGATTTGAGAGACATTCAGGAACGTCAACAGAAAATAAATTAGGAAGTTGATAAAAAAGATAAACCTTTAAATTTTGGGTAACAAGGTAAATGGTAATATTTTTGAATAAAACAGGAAAAAAAAAACCAAGCAAAACAGCTTTGACAAGGGGAATTCAACTTGGGCATGTTCCTTTCTATTTTTATTTTTTAATTTTAAAGAAAACTAACCTTTGCTATGTTTAAAAAAAAGTTTTTTGCATATTATGATCTTCCTGGGGCGCAAATAATATGTATTTAAATTATAAACCTTTTAAACAAAACTCTGCTCTAACAAAGATCCCCATAAAACACAATCTCTTCTCCTTCCATTTAAATAATCTCAGTATAAAAGTTTCATGTAAATATGGAAACAAAAATAAAGCTGATATCACAATACTAAATACTGTACTTGATATATTTAAGTAACTGAACATTTATTCACAGTAAAATCCAAGTTAATTCCTTTAAAATATTACACACACACACACACACACACACACACACACACACACACACAAAACCGCTTCAGGAAGAAAACGACAAATGGTCAGAGAATTAAGAATGCTTTTATCCAATATCTTATGAAGACAAATGTTTCAATGCGAAAATAAGAAAACAAATAAAGAAAGAAAAAATAGTTTTAAGAACTTAACAGAGACATTTATATAGAAGCGGCTAATCTTATGAAATATCAGAAATAACAGAATCTCTTTAAGGAGACTATCCCAAAGTCTCCTGGGATAATGTTCCGAGTAGTGATTTAGTTATAGATCACTGCACAACTGGGGGGGTGCGGTGGGCATGTGGGTGGGGGGAAGGGCTATGTCAAGCACTAATCTTACTTTCTGCCAACCACTATGCTATGAATAGCTCTTCATTTTGAAAATATTTTCAAGTTACCATGCACAGGAAGATAATTTAGTAGTTAATAAAATTAACACTTCTAACAAAGGCCTTTACCAACATTCTAGGAATAGCTTTCTGTGATAACAGTTTAGACACTGATTCCAAATACTTTTAGAGAAACTACTAGCTTGTGACCAAGAATAAGTCAAAAGAACTAAAAATTAAAAGACAACCATTCAGGATACAATAGTTAAAAAAAAAAAAAAAAAAAAAAGAATTAAGTGGTAAACTGAAACTGCAATAAAAATAGACATTTGCCCCTGGAGACTCTTTTACTATAGCAGAAATTGTGAAGCACATTACAGAAAACAAGGGCTAGGAGATCTTGAAGATCTGTAGAATATATTATTCAATACCACTTATTAGTTTCCTAATTCACAAAAACTCTAAACCAAGGTCAGGCAACTCTATTATTAACCTGTTCCTCTGTCATCCTTTCAACTCAGAAATGATTGGGTGGACATACATATTCATCCTCCAATGGTCCACCATTAGATTTAAAGGCTATATGTTTACATTATTGTGTTTTAAATGAAAGTGTTAATATCCAAACTGGGACAGTTCAAAGAAAGGAGGTGCTATTAAAAATGTCATGAAAACAAACATGTATCTCGACTGTATAGGTAAATTAGAATGTAAGGTAACTCTCTATGATGAAAGTTGATAAAAAAATAGGCATAGATGTTAATAACTACAGAGAATAAAAGAAACAAGGTAATTCTCTAGAACCCCAGAATGGTACCTTTCTAGACTTTAATCTTTTGTTAATAAAGCATATCAATACCTTTTAATTTTTTTCAAATACTACTTCCCTAAATCATCTTCATTTCCCAATAACCTGTAATGTCACCAGCAAACATTATTAGATGTTGTCACTTCCAAAGGGAAGCAGTTACTATAAAAGGTCAAGGCACTCATGAGTTCAAATTGTTGTTCAAATACTATTATATAGTATTGGACCAGTTAATTAACTTGAAATAACATAAGTAAACTGTTTAGAACAGCATCTAGCACATAGTAAACACATATTAGGTTTCTTCACTACCAAAAATATGAATCCTTTAATATTATAAAATACAAGTAATAGACTGGCCAGTTACATTTAACCAGCTGATTATTTTAGAGGACTATAATGTGATTCATTACAAAATTCCTGTGTATAGCTGTTTCTTTTCTTTCTTTCTTTTTTTTTTGAATCTGAGTAATCTAAGGAGATGGTGAGAGACCCCACTACTTATAAAGAACAGCTGGCCAATGCATTCACATTTTGTGTAGTCAGTGGTTAAATAAATTGTCTAAGGTTACAAATATAGCTAGTAAATAGCAACATTAAGATTTGAACCCATATCTCTTTAATTCTAAGACCTATTCTCTTTACATTTAACTACTATAAGATGGTTCTTTTCAGTTATAGTCTAAATTTCTGAAAATTTCCAGTCCTAGGCCACCACTAGACATAATAAAAATAAAACAGTTTAAGATATTATCACGACATTCAGATCATATAATGTAGGTATTCATTATAGTGGTCAAAGTTTAAGACAGAATTAAGATAGGGATTTATATAGACAAAAGTTTGATTGGCTCTTTGAACACTATTTGAAACAGATGGTTTCCATTCCACTTTTAATCAGAGGTAGAGCACTGGACAGATATGTCATTCATACAAAAGGTTATCCTTATTACAACCTTCAAAGAAGTCAGTCTTACTAGTGATAAATTTAAGAGAGAAAATGGAAATCTTACTCCCCTACCCAGTGTTTTCCACTTCACCATACCACCTGGAATCTTAGTACAAGTACATACATTTTCTTTAAATATTACTGTGTCAGATAAAAAAAAGAGGAAGCATTATTTATAATACTAAGCGATGGAAATTCTCTCAAAATAAAACATATTAATTCTGTGATTGAAAGTTAAATTCTGCATTCTCTAGAGAATTTCAGGTAGGATCCTCTTTCCCTTTATTTAAAAACTAAATAGTAACTTATTTTCCTCTCTCTATATATACCTACATAAGATATATAATAAAACATGTATATAATATAAAACGTGTGTGTGTGTGTGTGTGTGTGTAAAATAAAAGCCTCAGCAGTGTAGTTTAAAAACACTATGCTAATGTAGTTTTGTTAAACCTATAGATTAGCTTTGTCCTTTTTGAGCCACATGACAGACATAATGCAGATCGGTAGGTCTCTGACAAAAATGTATTATGGAAAAAATGGAAAGGATGAATTTATGGATGGATGAATAGAAATCTTTTTCTATTTTTGGATGAACAACTAGAAGAGACTCGCCCTTATGATGATGGGTCAGTAAAACTATCATAATCTACAAAAACCAGTACATATGAAAATAGTCCTATACGTAATGCAGTGCTTTGTACATTACAGATTTACGACAACTTGAGACATAAGGAAAACTATTTTTAAAGAAAAAGTCAAGAATAGGCCAATCCATTAAAAAAAGATGTTGCATTAAAAAAATAAACACAATTTTAGAAAACTCAAGAGCCAAAAACTCAAGGCTGCTTTAATTTTTTAAAGTGAATGAATTCTGGGATAAAACAAAAACAAAAAAACCTCACCTGTCAGGAAAGGAGGAGAAGACTGGTGAGAGAGAGACAGGCAAAGAAGGAAATCCCAGAAGGTTCCCTGCTGCCTGTGAGATGAGGAAAGATAGAAAGGCTTGTGGGAGAGAGAACCCAGAGACAGAAACCTAAGTTGGTTTCTTAGCTATCTCTTAAAGGTAACAGAATTAGCTGGTACACTGTTAAGAAAAAAAATTAGTGAGCAACAAATTATTTAAAAATACATTTTTACTAGATGAAGGTCACAGAAACACTGACCTGCTGCTATATGCCAAAAAGGAAGGCAGTCTAATCCCTATCTACTTTTACTCTGCATTTGACATTTCCATTGTCCTAAGTTAGATAATTTAACCAACTATTCATTCCAGTTTCTCTTTTCCAAAAACCTCAAATATCCCTCTCTTCCACCCCCAAGTAACTAACTAAATTCTTTCAACTACTGTGGTTGATCATGATATTTAACTGTAAAGATGTCTTTGGATTTATCAAATACTATTTAGAATAGGAGGAAAAGGGCCAATCTGTAAATATGTACACAATGTAGACTTGAGAAGTAAAGTGCTGGGGTGGGGGAGAGGGGTCTAAATAGAATTAAAGTGAGGGTGTGACTCTACTTGCTCTTAAAAAATCATCAAGTTCAAATTTGTCGCAGATTAGGCTGAAATACAGTTCAAATCTGCTTTTTAAGATATGTCATTCTGCTTTCTAAAGACCAGAGAAAACAAGTAACAGGAAAAAAAAACAAAAGCCTTTTTCAACTGCTCCTTTGTGTTCACTCACAGTGCCTAAGCAGCCACTGCATTGTAGTGAACCTGTAGCTTTGTTTAAATAAATGATTCCCTCTCAAATTTTTCTTAGGGCCCAGAATTTTACCTTATGCGCTGAACTAACATGTTTACTTTGGCAATACTTATGCTTAAGCACCTTAACTCACCCTTAAATCAGTCCTCTGAAAATGACAAACTCTGAAAAACGCTGTTCTGGAGAAAGGGAGGGTTAGCTAGCTGCAGGGTGCCCTCTTGTGGCCCAGAGGAGTGACTGGACTCTTTTTCTGCATCTGAAGAGCACAGCATTTGACGGAGTGAGTCTCAGAAAGGTCTCTATCTACCAAAGTAAAATAATCTCCAGGAGCAAGTAATTAATTACACATCTTAGGTCTGATCACCATTATTTTCTTTTATCAAAGTTCACATTATGTTAGTATTACAGAACATGATGAAATAACGATGTTATCACAACGGTCTTTACAATCAATTAAAACTGTCTATTCATTATGTATATGGAAAGCTAAGTATTTTTAATGCCTTAAAATATAACTGAGGTCAATGAGATGCCCCAATAAGTCACAGATTAACAGGACTGATAAAATGCATTAAAACAGAGTGCCCACAGTGTCTTAGTTATTCAAAGCTACTGACCTACTGAGACTAACATAAAACAATGAACTGTAACCAGTAACATGATAAAGTATATATAAAGATCTAGAAGAAGTCAGATGAGGAAGTATAATTCTACTGCAAACAGCAATGGGACAATAGATAAGCAACTTTTCCAGTAGAGTCTTGCACTGGATTAGAAGTCTTTAAGCAAACGGCAAAAAGAGATTTTTGGGAGAGAATAGTGAACAATTAAGTGTGGCTAAAGCAAACATAGCATACATATATAAACCAGGAAAACATAAACCTAGAAAGGCTCTTTTCTGAGCAAAGCAATTATGATTCATTACCAAAATATAACACATCACCTAACCAAGTCAATCAAATCAACTGGACACAAATAATCTCACTTAAAAAAAAAAAGCTGAAAATCAAAACTGCATAATCACATAATCTGAGATTTTAAAAACCCACATCATTTGGAGGATATAACCAATATTTTCAAGATTTATGGTTAAAGTCTCTGGCTCCAATGATCAAAGTGAGGTATCCATTTTTAGTATTCATAAATATTTACCTCTCCCATTCCCCGAGATTCTAATGCAAGAGCTTGAAAATCATGATTCATTTCATCCACAGATCAAACCTGTTGAATAACAAAAACAAAAATTAGTAGAAAGAAAAATTTAAACAACAGACTGTATCAACTATTTTTATACTACAGTGAAGCTATTACTGCTGTTAGCATGAGCTGAGATGGTCAAGAATAGATTTCTCTATGAAGAGACAGGTTTTCCTAAATAAAACACATAACAGCAGTCTACATTAAAATCTGTGAGAAAGTGTATTTCCAAGGGTTCTTGGGTTACTTTGTGTGCCAAAAGATAACCTTACTTGAGCAAAAGAATAGATGGAGAAAGTAAGAACAGAGGAAGCAAGTGTAAGTACTAAAATGTAGTTACCTTTTTTCTTTTTTAAATATTGTAATTCCTACAAGTTTATTATTTTGCATTACTTCAGTTAAGATTTTTCAAATTTCTCAGCATTTCATTATTGGTAGGTCTTATACCAATGATGAATAATTCCTTTCTCTTCTCAAACTAAAACTAAAGCATATATTTCTATTTTTCCATTTCTAACAGTTTAAATTGCTTTTTATATTCCATGTGACAATGCGTTCTGGAGTCAGACGGCTCTTTGCCTCCTAGTGTTAAGTACAGCTGGAGAAAATCATTCAAGCCAGAAGCAAATTCACAGCCTTCTAAGTTTGTGCCTTACAACAATCCTATTATTTCCCCCAGTCAGTTCTAACACTCCATAATATTTTGACATTACAAAGCACTTCTCCCTTCCTGACACACTGTTCTCTGTTACTACTTTGTCCCTTATGATAATTCTTCTTTTCTACTTTCCTATGTGTCTTAAGTTGTTTCATCACGGACTCCTCACTGTCTTAACTCTTAAACGTTAGTGTTCCCTTAGTATTCTTCTATTTGAGGTTCTCTCTTCTCTACCCTTTGTCCTGAGCCATCATCCACTTGCATTGTTTTGAGAAATATATGTATATACTTAGGGCCCTCAGCCCCATATTTGTATTTATAAACCAAATCTCTCATCTCTTCGAAACATCCAATTATTTTCTTCCTCCCATCTCTGGAGGTACCACAGGAAATTGTGATACCTCTTTCTTCCCCACTTCTAACTTAATTCTTTTCTTTCTTACACTAATATCCAATTAATAAAATCAACCTCCTATCTCATTTAAATATATCCATTTTCCAACTGTCTTGCTGTTCAGTCATTCTCTTCCTAAAATACTGTAATCCTCTCCAGTCTTCCTATCCTAATCTCCAAATTGTTAGTCACCTTTTAGAATTGTAGTCTGATTATGCGACTGCCATATTTAATCCTTGACTTAAAGATAAGGCTCCAAATTCTAAACGTGGTTTATAAGGGGACAGTATGGGATCCAAATTATAGTTCTAGCAGGTAGTAATTCCGTAACGGGCTAAGTAACCTACACTGTTTTTTCTATTTCCTCATGGGAATATAATGGCAGCAGCTGCCACATTACTTGTAAAAATTGAATTAGGTAACATAAAACACACTGTACTGGGTACATAAGAATTCAAAAGTTAGATATTAAGAAAACCTCTTCAATCTTTTTATCAAAAAGTACTCGAACTGGATGTCCATATGCAAAAAAAATAAATCTCAACACATACCTTATACTTAATATAAAAATGAAATCAAAATGGATTATACACCTAAATGTAACACCTAACACACAAAACTTCTAGAAAAACTGAGCTGAACAACCTTGAGTCCATAAAAAAAACAAAACTGAAGTCTAAAAATTTGACTTCATCAATCATGCTCTATAAAAAAAAAACACTAATAAGAGGAAGAAAAGACAAAACACAGATTAGGAGAAAAATATTTACAAGTTACATTTCCAATACAAGACTTGTATCTCAAATAAATTAAAAACTCTTAAAAAGGAACCCAATTAAAAAATGAGCAAAATAGCTGAATAGATACCATGTCAAAGATATATGAAGAGCAAATAAGCTATTCTTTCTCCTCACTTGCTAGAAAAGCAGGATTAACAGTTCTCAGAGTGAACTTTCATTCACCGTTTCATTAATTCAGTAACGTTTTACTGGGCATCTTAAATGTGTCAGATTTTGTAGAGGAAAAATTGAGGTAAAATATAGTCACTGTTTTCAAAGAGTTTAAATGAGTCTGATATGCTTCCTGGAAATTGGAGTAGTTCCTATCAGACAAAACCCTTAGAAGATAACAATAAACTGAACAAAACAAACAGAAATAAAACGAATAAACAAAAATCTGAAGCAATGGAAAAGTAAAAAACAAACAAGTATAGTCTACACTTAAAAGAAAGGACTGGCGCAGAGTGAGATTTTTAATGGCTTTTTTTTTGGCTAAGGACAAGCCTGGGGGTGGATGTGAAGTGCCAAAGTTCCTATAGAGAACCCAGTCTTTAAAAAGCTTGAAGAGTCAAAAGACAAGAATTTGGTACAAGCAGAGCTGCTGGAAAATGAGCAGGAAGACTCAAAAAAGGCAACCAAACTCTGCTCAGATTTTTAGACAATCCCTGAACTATACATGTGTGGGAGACACCACACAGCCCAATGAAGGCCTGAAGAACTAGGCAAAATGTTAGCTGCTGACCCACCACAGAAGTCACAGGAATTTAGAGTTTGAGTCCTATGAATACAAACAAACAAATAAATGAACAAATGAACAAAGCAAAACACTCATATTCTCCATGGGAATATTACAGAAGAGTATCTACAATGTAAAGTCTAGAAAACAAACAAAAATTATTAGACATATATTAGAAACAGGAAAACTCAACTAATAAAGACCAACCCCAAGACGAGAAGTCAGGATTAACAAAGACCTTAAAACTACTACTATAATTGCTCAAAGATGGAAGAAAACACATGCTCTAAATGAATGAAAAAACACAAAACTTCAGCAAAGTAAAACTATAAAAATAACCATGATGAAATTCTAAAACAGAAAAATATATTTTAAAAATGTTCACTGGATGCACTTAGCACATTGGTGATAAAAGATCAGTGAATATGAAGACAGATTGAGATTTCCAATCTGAAGAAAAAAAAAAAAAGGAGAGAATGGGATGGAAAAATCTGAAGAAACAACAGCCAGAAATCCCTCAAATTCGATGAAAGCAATTTACAGATTCAAAACAATTAGTGAACCCTAAGCAAGCTAAACAGAAAAAAAAAAGCCCATACCCACACACATCATAAAAAAATGCTGAAAACCAAAGTTAAAAAGAAAATCATGAAAACAGAGGAAAACCAACAGTTCATAAAGGGGGGAAATCATAGTATGAATGGCCACTGACTTCTCACTAGAAACAACAGAGACCAGAATATAAAGAACCAGACGTTACAGTGCTGAAAAGAAAAATGCCAAACTAGAATATCATCTGGTGGAAATATCCTTCAAGAATAAAGGCCAAAAGACAGACATTTTTAGATAAAAAGAAAATTCATTACAACAGACTTCCACCTCAAGAAATGCTTTAAAAAAATTCTTCAGGCTAAAGGGAAATGATACCAGATGGAAACGCAGATCATCAGGAAGGAATGAAGAGCACCAAAAATGGAAGTATGTGCATAAGTACAAAGGACTATTTTTTCCTACTAATTTCTTCAAAATACATATGCCCATTTAAAGCAAAAATTTCAACACTATCTTGGGTTTTATAACAAATGTAGATGAACTACTTTACATATTCACTTTACATACCTACTATAATAAATATCTTTAGCCATACCATCATGACACTTTGGATTTTAAAGCAAAACCCAATTTGAGATCAAAATATTTTTATCACAAAACACATACATATAATTTTTTATGTACGTATATTTTGAAAATTTATATACCCCCCTCCCAATAATAAAGATTAAAAAAAGAAATCTTGGTCCAAACGTGTCCTACCACTTTGTAGTCACACAAAGTTCTCCATCTTAATATGGCAAAATTTACAATAATGTCTTGGTACAGTCTGTTTTAACCATCTTCGATTTCTAAATGTTTCTTTTAAAATTCCTAAATTTGGACAAAATCCATTCATTATTCTATAAGTACTTAATAGGATTTCATGTTGCCCTAGACTATGCCCTTTACATTCTTTTCTTAAATTTACATTTCCGAGCTCACTGTCTCTTAAACTTTGTATTTTATAGCCCTTACATTTTCTAGACCTCTCACTCCATTACAGCCTCAATTTCTTCCAAGCACTCATTGTTTCCCAAGTCTAATGGCCACTCATCTGCAAGCTTCAAGATATTGCTAACATGTTACTGCAAATCTTCTAATATTTATGCAACTTTCTAATTTCTTAAGAATGCTACAAATTTAAATCTTACAAACTTAACTGTGTAGCCACATAATTTTTTTGACTTCTTAATTTGTAAACATACATTAAATGATATTAACCCCTCAAGTTTGGGCTCAATGTACCAGTCAGTCATCTAAAAAAGTAATCTTCTATGGAACATCTTATCTGTATCCCAAGAACAGACTGTCCTCATTGAATGTTCTTTTAAAGCCAAAATTACAATGGTTTTATAATTCAGGATGAAAATGGCTCAAAAAATTATTATTCTGTTATCCTAAAGAATAACAAATAAATTTTATATATAATGTGGTAGAGTAGAAATAGTCTATGATTTAGAATGAGTTGACAGTTTTACTTTTACAAGCTGTCTATCCCCTAAATCTTAATTTACTTATCTCTTATCGATGACATAATGTATTCAAAGTGCTTTGGGAGCTATTAAAAGTACTCACCAAATACCAGTTATCATTAAGAGCATCATTACAGACTATTCTTGAAAGAATGGATACTTTCAGAGGCTCTTGTGGGACTCAGTGTTTCTCTCTCTCATTTCTGCTTTTGTTAGTATTTCAGTTCCCTGCCTTGCTGTCAAGTTAAATATCATCTGACTGGATCATAATGGTACCATGTCTAACCTTTATAATTTGATTGCTTTTAATGTGCAATAATCTGTAGCCTCAGATATCCAAATATAGTAGACTTGTAAGAGTAAACAGTCTCTAAGACAGAAACTACCTCTAACAAACACAAAAACACATTCTAAAGTTAGAATCCTTTATTAGGAAAGCAATTTGGCATCATATACATACATGCATATCTCTCTTGAACTAGTCTCACCAACTTTGAGAATCAATTGTAAAATTAAAAACTAAATATAAAAAGCTTTATGTACAAAGATGTTTGTAATAGCATTGTTTGCAAATCCTGATATTAGAAACTGCTTAATGGTCCCACAAGTTAAATGACACAACCTGTTTATAAAATGGAGTACCAATAGTTATTAAAGTAGATTACAGGGAAATACCTTTTAAGAAGAAAAAGTTTACATAGCAATGTTAAGAAAGATTGAAAGAAACCAAAGTCCTTAAGTGATCAGAGTACACTAATTTTTCCCACTTATTTATCTGTATCTTATTACCTTTCTATAACAAATCTGTATAATCTATGAATAAGAGGGAGATTTTTATTAAAGAAAAAAAAAACACTATAGACAAAAAATATTCTCAAGAATAAAGCACTGGAACTTTAAGGAAGTCTTCTGCTTATTTCCAGATTTTTATCTGTTATCCAAATAGATGAGGTCATAAGTTAAAGAACCTCTAGATAAATGCAAGGTCTTAGCTCTGTGGATCAATTCTTATGTTTGTAGTGATCATGCCCCAGTGCGAGCAGGGGTCAACAAACTTTTTCTGTAAAGAGCTAAATGGTAAACATTTTCATTTTCAGTTTTGTGAATCTTTGTTGCAGCCTCTCGACTATACCTTTTAAGGACAAAGGCAGCCACAAACAATAGCGTAAAGAATGACTGTAGATGTGTCCTAATAAAACTTTATTTATCAACAGCAAAATTTGAATTTCATATATTTTTCATGTGTCACAAAATTATTATTCATCTTTTGATTCCACCCCCACCAATCATTTAAAAATCTAAAAACTAATCCTATACAGTGGGCCAAAAAATACATCCCACCAAAAGGGGGGAAAAAAAAAACAACAACAAAAAACGGGTGGTAGGCCAAATCTGGCCTATAAGCCATAGTTTGCTGACCTCTGCTCTAGTGCATTTGCACTTTTGACTGCTCCAAAAAACAAACAAACAAACAAATGCAATGCAGATAAACCACTTTTTCAAATATGAATAAATCAAAAGCATTAGGGCCTTGCTTTCAATTTTTTTATTTATACTATCTACATGTGTATTTTAGAAATAATGATGAGGGATTTCAGGTTTATATTCATAAGGAGGTGATTTTATTATTTTCTTTAAATAATCAGAGAAAAAACTAAAACAACAAAAAAAATCTGACATAAGATTCAAACTCAATCTCTTAGTTTAGGGTGTAACCATTTATTTCAAATATAATAAGGAAAAGAATGGAGGAAAAGTGGGCAAGACAATAGGAAAGTAAATAAACACCGTTTGGATTCTCTTACAACAACCTTCATATCAGCAATAATAAAGCTAAAGGGGCAGGGTCAGCACAAATGCCACTAAGTGGGACTATAAAATTTATGTGAAATGCCAATTTGCTATGTCGTAAGCCGCAACAAATATTGGTATCTGATGGCAAGGGAAATAGAATCTGGACATGAATTTAGCAACTTTACCTTAACAACTACAGATCTTAGGGAAAAAACCAATCTTTTAACAAGCAACAGAATACCTAGAAACTAGTTCATATAATACTGAACTGACTATGTTTACTTGAAGAAAATGTATCCAGGATTTATAATAACAGTACTACTTGAGGTGCAGCCTGTGTTCAGTTTTTTTGTCTGTTACTGAGCAGAAATCTCCAATATTATTCTTTTAAAAAGCAATTAGAATTTGCTAATATATCAGATACATAACAGAAACTTTTCTATGGCCAAGATCCCGTGTAATCTTGGTGTACAATTGAATTAGAAAGTTAGTTTTTGAGGTTATGATTGTTTCCTAGTAAAAGAACAGTATTATATTAAATCTAAAATCTAACAGTACAGTAGATGGGGAAAAAATTAAATAATTTCTTCAATTAAAAAATCTACAGTACAGGTATACTTCACTTTTTTTGCACTTCTTTTTATCATGTTTCACTTTTTTTTTTTTAACAAACTAAAGGCAAATCCCTGTACCAACAAAATGATTACTACTCGCTTTATGCGGTATTTGTTTCATTGTGGTGGTCTGGAAACAAACCCAAAATATATCTGAGGTATGTTTGAAGTAGCTAATTTTCCTGTAATCAGCATTATTACTTATTATGTGAGAAAAATATAAAGCACATAAAATAACTGGGTTAATTTCTGTGAGTTTTCATACATACTAATGTATAGTCCAAAAGGTTTCTGGTCTGTCTGAAGAACCAAGGATATGCATTAAGTAGTATATTTACATCATTAAGAATACTAATTTTTCTCAGCATCTGATCCAATTCTTCACCATATGCCTATCATGAAAAATAAAAGGGAATCTCATTTAGAGGTACAATAAATGGTAACGAAGCACTTTCTACCACCATGACACTAATCACATTTTCATATTATAATTAGCTTTATTTTAAGTCCATAGTAGATATTAAACTCAGGGTTCTAGGGGTCTAGGAATTGTCTTAGCTATCTAAATGCTAAATATTGAATGAGAAAACAAATTATATTTTATGAAATGTAACTCTGGATCATGAAATTAACCAATACTTGGTGAATAACTATAAATGCCTTCATCTATATTAAAACATGATGCTCATAATTGAAAGATGATGAACATGACTTTTAGATTTTTTGTACTGCTAGACACTTATCAACATAAAATGACTTAGAGCAACTTTCCATTGGCACTACTTCTACCAATGATTCTTCTAATACCATAGGGCTGTTACCGTCTTGTGCATCAATTACAGAAACAAAATTACATGAAAATTTAATTCCATAAGTCAGTACACACAAAGAGTTAACTTGAGTTGCTTACAAAATATTCTTGGTAGTCATCCTCCTCATACTGTTTTTAACAAACATAATCACATTAAGCACTAGTGGTATCCATTGCAAACAAAAGATGCTAAAGTCCTTAAGAATTCCTCAGTCTCCTCCGCATATTGAATCACTTCTGCAAATATGCCACCTAAATACATTTGTTTAGCAATGCCTTTTCTTATCCATATGACAAAAGTAAAGCTAAACCCAGATTTAAGTTATATTAGAAGTTTCTACTACTCACCATCAACACCTAGTAACTTGTTATTTTTCTGGGGGCACAAACTGAATTATATATTTTTCCAGTGGTGTTAAACAAGTCAATTAGCTAACGGTTGAGCCAAAATCCAGATTACTTTTTGATATGTGCTACTTGTTTCTCCATGTACTTCACAGGGGAATTATGTATGTTTGGTTTTACCAGCATAAAGAATGGTATTATTGACCTATGTTTAAGATACGTCAAGTTTGAAGCTTTGAATGAAATTTGGCAAAAATAAATGTTGTCTGTATATAGACTCCCAGAAACCGGCAATCTTCAAAGGCCCTAGCTTAAATCTTCTAAGGTTAGAAATTAGATTATTTTAGCACCAGCTCTTAGACATTAAATAAAAATTTACCAAACATTTCTGTGCAGCAATGCTTTAGCTTTGAGGATCTCACAGAAATATTCTCGAGTAAGCAAAACAGGATACATACACTTACACATATACAAATCTAATGCAAGATTTTTTCCTTAAAATTCTCTGAAAGGAGAATCACTATATATATTTGAGTCATTACAACATCTCTTGTATTACAAGTCATTTTCTCAATTGATTTTTTTGAGAAATAAAATACTGCTTGGGAAAATTTCTTATTTTGAACAACAAAATACTGCTTAGAGACTATCTGCACACTAAACAACCTCAATCAATACCAGTTTTGGATGCTTCTGGATATTACCTGAGAGAAGCAAATAACAGGTGGTAATGACAATGACATGCTTTTATATAAAGTGTTAGATAACGCAAAGTAGCTCTGCTCTAATGAGTCAAAGACACATGTGAAATGTCAAAGATGTATTACAAAAGCAGTAATTCCAAATTAATGTGACTTTGTTACTTGCTATGCCATCATCCTAAAAGTGGACTAAGCAGACATTATCTGCTACGCGATGTAATATTAAATAGACGCTCACTTATGAAGAATTATTGACTAAACAAAACCCACCACTAAATTTCAACCTACTTAATAAAGTTGCTAGAACTAACTAGTATTGGTTAATCAGAAATATGAGAGAGATCAATATGAACAGATGACAAAAGAAAGTAATTGCCTAATACAGAATATGAAGAAAAAGAAAAACATAATCACCTGGTTTCACTAATGTATCTATGGCAAGAAATTTTAAGAGAGCAGAGGAGGAAGACTATTATATAGACTAAGAGGCTTAAATGTCAAAATACTTTGTAAACCTAGCTTGAATCCTCATTCTAAGAAACACAACTACAAAAAGGACATTTTTTGAGAAAATCAGGGATATCTAAATACAGAATGGTATTAGGTAATATTAAGGAATTTTGTTAGCTGTAATAGAAAAAGGAGTGTATTTTCTAATAAGTCCTATCAGTAAGAGAATGTATGCTTAATCTAGCATGTTGTCTGGGATTTGCTTTGAAATACTACTTTAAAAAGTAAAATATAGTCTACGGTAATGCCACCCTGACCATGCACGTTCTCGTCTGATCTTGGAAGCCAAGCAGGGTCGGACCTGGTTAGTATCTGGATGGGAGACCACCTAGAAATACCAGGTGCTGTAGGCGTTTAAAAAAAAAAAAAGTAAAATATGGATATACAGATTTCTTACAAACAGTATGACAGAAGACCATGTGAAGCCAGTTATTTAAGTTGGGCCTTGAAGGAGAGGTAGAATTTGGACAAATATTTAAAAAACAAGCAAACAAAAAAACAACAAAATATTTATAAACCGCAGATTGTAGAGGACCCAGGTTACTCTCCACAAGTTTAACTGACTTAGGGTCCAAGCTATTGTATAAACTTAATGTCACTTACTACCTAATCACCATTTTTGATAAGTAGTATATGAAATTTTTTCCCTAAAAACTGTTTTCCAGCTGAACCCAACTTCTTTGAACTACTTTTATCAGACAACACTCCCAAAGAGAACAAGAGAATTTATTGAACACTCAATTTTATGCCCGAGATCATACTTGGCACATAATATCTCACTACAATCTAGCAAAGTAGGTATTGTATTCTCACTTTACAAATAAAGAAATTGTGGCCCATTTCACTACCCTAAAAGCCAAAGCTACTGAAACGGCAGAGGATTCAATACTATCAACACTACCAAGACTGAAAAAGCTTCAAGCTATTTTCCATACCAACCAAGCATAAACTATCACTCAGTTGGTATGTTAATTATACAACTCTCTAAAAGCTCTTCTCTAGCTTTTACCATTTATCTCTTTATGTGCAAATCCTACAATCCCTCCAAGTTTAGCTCAAAGGCCACTTTCTTTACTGAAACCTCTTTCTTAATTCCATGGCATTTAATTGGCATTTCTCAATGCATTAATAACACTATGACATGAACATTAGACTTTAAAATTTCTGTAAATCAGAATAAAGATAGAAAAAATATTTAACGCAACTCAGCAAACTGTTCTAGTTACGCCACTGTTAACGGTAATGAGGGAGGGGAGCAAAAAGAAAGATAACTGATAAAATTATCAGCTATGCACCCATTAAAAAACATAAGGTGGAAGTAATTATACTTATAGGAAGTAAAATGGCAAAGTGAGAGAGAGTCTGTTCCTATCATCCCATTCTTGAAAAAACAGGATACAAACATACTTGTATATGCATTTATGGAAAACAATCATGAGTGACACTTAAGTGTTTATAGTGGTCACATCTGGAGGGAAGTACGTATGACTTTTATTTTACATTTTATAGTTCTTTAAACTAATTATTTTTTAAATATTTAAAATATGTTAAATGAATGGATAAAGGTATGATAGATATATATGCACTAGAATATTATTCAGCAATAAAAAAATGAAATCTGCTGTACAACTGAAACTAATATAACATTGTACGTCAACTGTAAGTGAAAAAAAAAAAAAGAATGAAATCTTGCCATCTGAGACAACATGGATGGACCTAAAGGGTATTATGCTAAGTGAAATAAGTCAGAGATAGATAAATACCATATTATTTCACTTGCATGTGAAATCTAAAAAGCCAAAATCAATTAATAAAAGGAAACAAAAAAGAAAACAGACCCAAAGAGAGGACAAGGTGATGGTTGCCAAAGTGGAGAGGGTGGGGGATGGGAATTAAAAAAACAAAATATGTGTTAAAAATCACTAAACACATTTATATAGTTCTTTAAGAGTCAAATCAGATTGATAATCACTGGCCTTATGGTAGATTGCAAATATTTCATCAATATACCTATATATAAGCTATGTATCATGACATATATAACCTAGGCATCATTTAAAAGAGAAATATTCACTTTTGTGAACTTCTAAGGGTTTTTAAGGCAATATAAAAGAATCTACATGTATACCGAATACCTAAAATAGTAAATATCTCTAGCCACACCTCCATGACAGAGTTTTAAAAGATAATTTGTAGATCTAAATATTCTCTCATTACCTGATTTAAAGGAACTGCACTGTGTCATTATCACTTAGTTTTCTAACCATTTCATCTAAGTTCTGCCCTACTCCTTGATACATTCATCAAAGCGTAAAAAAATACGGAGCCAACCAAATCATTTAAAATCCTTAACATATTTGACAGTATGCTGTGATAAAACATAATTTCCATTATTTCTGGCTTTCACAGTATTTCACAAAATTGTTCTTTGATTTCTAAGTATTCTCTGACAAGTTAGGGAAAAAAAAGTGAACCGGTTTTTTAAAAATTTGCCATTCATTACTTCTATCACCCAAGACTATTGCTGATCTGAATTCAGAAAATCCCAATAGAAGCCACCCTACTCCAGTTCCACACTGTTTCATTCCTAACAGCAATGTGAATAAAAAAGATGAATTACTAAAGGAAGCCAACTCTGGTGGCCAGAAGGTTTAACCACCAGGGATAAACTACACATTAAGATTTGGGGGCAAGGGGAATTAGGTAAGCGTAAAAGGGGTCAAATATCTGGAGATGGAAGGAAATTTACCTTGGGTGGTGAAAACACAATGCTATATATGACGTGTTGTTGAATTGTACACTTAAGACATTTAGTTTTATTAACCAATGTCACTGCAATAATTTTAATTAAAACAAAAATAGGAGTACTAAGTTATATACCCCCCCAAAAAGTCTGTGGTATATTCCTGAGTACAATTTAAAATGAAATTTACTCTTTGCTTAAGCAAAAAAATTTGAAAGAAGGCACACTATCTCATAGAAAATACACACACTAAACAAAACTAATCTTTGGAAAGTAATGAAGCAAATATTGAACAACATAAATAGTAAGTATACTCTCAGTTTAACATTATAGAGGACACAGAGTTATAACAAAATATCTTCAATGACATTCTCTTAACAGATGCAAGGTTTCACAATCTTATTTTTTATAATCAGTCCCTGAAGGAAAGTCAGTTGCCAATCCAGGGAAAACAATTCCACAGTAGTTCTATAAAGGTTCCCGGACAATACAATCTAAATCTTCCTAAATTACCATCTTGGATTTCCAAAGTTTTTCAGGATTGTCCAAAAGCCCTTAAACCTGGTGAAGCGCCTGCCTACCTCTCTCCAGTCTTCTCTTCTATTCTCCTTATCTCCACTTTAAGCTCTGCCATTCTCCCCATCAGAGTCACTACACATACTAATCCCTCTTGCTGAATGCCTTTTCACCCATCTCTTGTCTAAATTAACTTCTCTAAGTCTTTTTAGACTCTTCTGGAAAGCTTTTCCTGACCCCTGCAATGTCCACCTACGTGAATCCATGCAGCACCTCGGTGGCACTTAGTATACTGCACTTTAATCACAAGTTTAATCATTTTCCTCTCCCCTTGACTATAAACTCCCTAAAAACAAGAGATAACTCAGCACCAACATCTTCGGACAGTGTTGCCTGCAAACCCTCCAAAAGTGTAAATTTGTGGTAGTGCAGCTTGACGAAAGGATACAATTTAAATATCCACAGCAACAAATGGACTGAATGTTCATCAAATATTAACTCCTTAAATACCTTCTCAATCAGACTTATAAATATTAGCAAACAATTTTATCTTTGGCAAGAGCCTAGAGTACTCCTATTTTTGCTAGTGTGAGAGCCACATAAATTTAGAGAGGCTTTCCTTTGGATGAAAACTTCAACTGCAACATGATCCAAGAAAACATCTGTAGGCAAAACTTGGAGCTATCATCCTCTCTAAACCTCAAAGCTTAATTGTTTATGTTGAATTGGGTTTTAAATATCCAGGCTTTACCATTAAAAAAGAAATTAATGCTTTGTATTTAATCATGCTGAAAGTGCTGATAAAATACGATGTAGATATGTTAATAAATGACCCAGTCACTAAAATGGAAGACACGAGTAGCTCTTTATATATAAAATGCTTTTTCAGTATTAAACAAAATCACACAATACATTCCATATTTTCCCCTACAATATGACTGCCTAGCAAAGCCTATACTTAGAGTCAAGTCACCCTAATTTACCTTCTTTAATGTCTGAATGAATAAAACCAGCTACATCTTTCATAGTTAAGACTATCTCCAATCACTGAGAAGTCTTTTCAGAAAGTGCCTAAAATCAGAGACCACCACTTTAAGATCTAGAACTTCTACTCTTGACATGTCTACTACAACAGAAATCACAAAAATCTATCCTCGAACTAGGTTCTCTACATATTTTTTTTTTTTCTGGAATAAGAAAAAAGCACCCCCACCCCCAACACACAGCACTTTTGTACTTTAGCAGCCACTTGCCAGTTTTATTCTAGATAGTTGTTGTGTAAGTGGTTTTGTAGTGTCATTTTATAGTCAATTTCACCAAATCCCTTCCAGGAAATAGATTTTTAGAGGTTTTTGTAGTTCAAATTTACATGTTGCCCTGGGTAGGTGATGATTTTTTTTGTTGTTGTTGTTCCCATTTGCAATCAAAGTATTCTGACACTCCAACTACCTTCTCTTCCTTTCTTTCACACTTCTTCCCCATTTTTTCTACTTGGCAGCTACAGTGAAATCCTGGGATATGCACAGAAGGTATGGATGTTTTCCAATACTCTAAAATCTTTTCTCTCTCCATGAGAATAGTAAGAGAATAAGAAGTTAGATGAAAATCTGTGACATGTGGACTGAAAAGATGAGATTACAGTGGTTAAATTTGCTGAGGTGCGATATATTAAAGAAACTGTTTGCCAACATGCTTGACTAACCAATTGTTTTTAACCCTTAAAAGTACTTAATATAAAAAGCCAGGTAGGGTCAAATAACACTTTTCATTAAAAAAAAAAAAAATGTCCTCAAAAGACAAAAACTTCCAATTTCATTAAGAATTAAAATGATTCTTTGGAAGGTGACACCTGTGTTGAATCACTGGAAGAGAAAAGCCACCTTAAGAAAAAAATATATTAACATTATGCCTCTCAACACACAGCTACCGAAACTGAGAAAAGCATTTATGGTGCACCCACCTATGTGTAAATGCTACAGTGTTTCACTGGAGAAGCTTCAAAATATTTCTCTGTAAATTCACTTTCTCCACTACAAAGGCAATAAATTTTAAATGAAATTTCGTTTAAACTTTCTATTTACATTGCTAAACAAAAATCACTATTAAAATATTAGCATCTAAGTGATAGGGTTTAAGGAAACCCTTTTCCCACATCAGCATTTAGAAGTGAGAGACACAGGAATTAGACTGATGGCAACACAAACACCTTTATTACTGATAAAGCTACACTGGAAAGCATAATTTAGACCTAGGCCAACTGAGCTTCCTAATACCGCACTCCACAATTATCCTAACCCAGACACAGGTAGCACCAGACAACCATAGTTCACCAGAAAGGGGTAGAGTCTATGGTGGCCTCATGAAGCAGCAGAACAAAGTGCTTTCTGCAGGGTGCAGACTTCCAAGGAGAAAAAAAAGGGGCTGAGCCACACTTGATCAGTTCCTCTTAGAAATTCATCAAAGGGAAGAGTGAGGAGGTGGGAAAATAATAGCAAGTAAGACTATTTTTATGCCTTCTTAAAAACAGCAAGAAACCTAGCTAACATGTCACAAACTAATCTACCCAGTTATAAGAACAATTTTTATCTTAATTATATCTGTCAGTAAAACGGCCTCAAACTGTGAAGGCCAGCCAGCTAAAGTCATGAGATACAAACGTGCAAAAGTTTAAAACATTCATGTCTTAAGAAAACTAAAAAATATAGAAAACTTTACTATCTTAGAAACCCAGAAAGTTTAAAGCTTGTAGAAGCTTGTAGGGTATGTAAGAACTTCAGTTCAGGAGAAAGGAACCAAACTAAAAATTAAGAGCCTGTCAGTATCTATAAAAAGGAGAGTCTGGTCACTGAGAAGATTGGCTCTGGATTCATACCTGCCCCAAATCTCTGATCATAATTATTTCTGCCAGTTAGGATAAGTACCTAGGTAGGAAGACAAATTCTCTTTGAAAGATTTATAAACAAGTATAGATTTAAGAGATCCCGAATCCTATTAAGTTTTAAACTACAATATTTGGTTTATATACTTGTAATGTATTAAAAAACTTGGCTTATTAAAATGACAACCTTTAAGTCCAACTTAAACATGGCAGTAATTAATTTCCACTTATTTTAAAAAGTTGAAACCTTACTAAATCTTGGAACGTCTAAGAGAACTCTGGACTCAGACAAGTTAAGAAAACTGTATTAAAATTAAACATAGTTTTTGTTTGAAAATGTTTAACAGCAAACCTAACTCAAAAATAAAATAGCTAAATTTGTAAAAATAAGAAAACTGAGCTTAAAAAATACTAAACTTGAAATCTTAAGAACCAGGATTCTGACCTTTTAAAATTAAAAGTAAACCTTTTCTGAGCACAAAAACCGCCATCAAGGACACCAAGACAATTCTAAATAACTTAATTTCACCAAAAATTAGACTTTTAAAGACATTCCTGCAGTAGGGAAAATGCCAAGAACTATTTATGATGACCATGCAGATAATTTTTGAGAAGCAGGATCTCAAAAAACTAAGAACAGAAACTTAGCCAATTAAAAATATGTCTTTATTTTTAACAGGATTCCTAACTAGATTTCCTTAAACCATCTTCGAATACTCCAGGGTCACATGGTGTAGTCATCCATTAAACACGAATCTTAGCGGTAAACAAGCTTTTTAAGAAGTAAACAAGCTTTTAAAACGCTTAGGTAACTCCCTTTATTAAAACTGTCTTCCTGAAATACAATATCTTTACAGACATTACTTTTCTCTTACGCATTTAAAAGCATCTTTCTACATAAAGCTTTTCTTAAAAAACTTAGTTAAAAAAAACAAAACACCTCTCGCCAGTTTTAAAAACCTTACAAAGTACTAACTGCTGATGTTAGCTGAAAGGATTATCTTATTGCACCTAATATGTCTGCAGTACTACCCCCCACCCCACCCCAAAAGTTTAAAAATGTTAGAATGAAAAACTCAGTGAAGAAAGTGGGTTTTCCCTAGCCGTGTTCTCAGAAGGAGCACTAACGTTTACAAGCGTGTTTGGGCATAAAACTTTCAACAATGTTTCCCCCGATGTGGCCCAAGCCAGACACCAAACTTTGGCGACAATGTGTGAGCGGCCTCCACTCTTTCCTTTGGCTTTAACTTACGGAGTTTGAAGCAGCGAAACTGTTCCGACGACAAAAACACGACATTCCTCCCTCCTGGCCCGCAACGAGCCGAAACCCAGGTCGCTGTCTGTCCCATACCCACACACCTGTCCCCCGCGAGCGTTTCCCGGACACGCTCGGGCCCGCGACAGCTCCCACGCTCGCGTGCACAGCCCACTCCTTCCTCCTCGCCCACGTCCGCTCGCAGGCGTCTCGGCACCCACCCGGCCTCTCCCCCCACCCCGTTTCCGAATCCGAGAGCCGGGGGGGGGCACCGGCAGCTCCGTCTCTAACTCACCCCGGGCGCGCCGAGGCCACACAGCCCGGGGGGCCCCCCGGGGGGCCCCTCGCGCCCCCACCACGGCGCCTCGAGGCGGCGGGGTGGGGGGAGGAAAGAAGGGAGGGAGGGAGGAAGCGCGAAGGCCGAGCTCGCCCCGCGCCCGGCGCACACCCCCTTCCGGCACCCCTCCCCCTGCATTGTGCGAGCGGGCCCCAGGCCGCGGCCCTCGCGGGCGCCCCGCCGGGCCCGTCCGCCGCCCACCCGCGGGCGGCCGCGGCCGCCACACAAAGCCGTGGGGGGGGGGGCCCGCGCCGCCAGCGCGCGGGGAGACGGCGCGAGCGCGCGGACGGACGGGCGGACACACTTACGGGGCTGCTGCGGCCGCGCTGCCTCAGCCGGGGACACCGACCGTTGGGCACACGGCGGCGTCGCTCGGTCGCGTCCTCCCCTCCTCCGCCTTCGGTGGCGGCAATCGCTTCTTTCTCCACCTACCTCCCTCCCCCCCACCCCACCTCCTCCTGCTCCTCCCCCTCCTCCACTCCTCCTCCTCCTCCGAGCCGCCGAAGGACCGAGGGTGAGACACAGAGACTCACAACAACATGGCTGCCGCCGCGGCCTCCCCTCCCCGCCCCCCGCCCGCCGGGCGCGCGCGAGGCACGCCGGGAGCGGGGGGAGGGGACGGGAGGGGCGGTGAGGGGGCGCGCTCACCGCGGCGCGGCTCCTCTCGGGGGCTTCCGACGCCGCTCCCGGCGTGCTTTGCGCGCGCCCGGCGCCGGCCGGCAGAAGCTCTGCGCATGCGCACGCGGGCACGCGCCCTGTGCGTGCGTACGCTCTCCGCGCTCGCGCACGCTCTCTCTGCGCGCACGCACGCACGCTCTGTGCGCCCCGCGCGCCTCGCTCGTCCGTCCGGCGTGCGCTCCCACGCCCTCCCCTGGCGGGCTCGCCGCAGGTTCCGGGCTCGGCGGCCGCCGCCGCCGCCGGACGCGGGCGTGGTGCCTCCGCGTGCCGGGTCCGGCCGTCTTCCCGCGTGGGGCCTCGGCTTCCCAATTAGCTCCCTCGCCGCTTCCCCCGGGTGGCTCATCTGTCATCCCCCGGGGCGATGCACGACGGCTTCGTTCTCTGCTTCCGCGGTGCTGGCGGGAGTCCAGGCCTTTAGGTGTCACCCTCAGCCTGTCCCCGCAGCAAGACGCTGGAGACGCACCTGGGGTTTAGAAGCGGGAACCCCTCAGCCGTCATTCCAGGCGATGCCTCCCCTCGCCTGGGCACGTGGAGCCAGCTCCGCGAGTTGCCGGCCGCGGAGGGTGGCCTGGGAGAACACCAGGGAGGCTGCGGTGGATGGGGCCGATTTCCGTCCCTCTGCACCCCGCCCGCGCCGGCACACGCTCGCCCTCGCCGTGGGTCCACTTCCGTGTTGCCCACACTGTGCTCCCCGGGACTTGGGCCATCGTATACTGTTAAATAATCACACGATGAGTAGTGCATGCGCTCCTCCATTTTTAATCATTACCAGGAAACATAGGACACTGGAATCTACCTCCAGC
Organism: Cynopterus sphinx; assembly: GCA_030015415.1. Lineage (NCBI taxonomy): Eukaryota > Metazoa > Chordata > Mammalia > Chiroptera > Pteropodidae > Cynopterus > Cynopterus sphinx. The sequence continues at coordinate 15,004,303 of CM057383.1, read as the reverse complement.
TTTTACCTCTGGCCTGCGTTTCGTGCTATTAGCTATTTCCACTTGAATATTCTTTCCTGCACCAAACATGTTAAAAACCGAACCTATCCCTCAGCCCGAACTTTTGCATGATCTCAATAGTTGGTGGTGCCGCCACCTATTCAATTTCCCCAAATTAGACTTAGAACTACCCTTGCCTCTGTCTCTCATACCCCTCTCCCCAAACAGGCAACTTGCCAAGGCTTGCAGATTTTTCCTTCCTGAATATTTCTGAAGACATTGTTTTACTCTGCTTCCCAGGTCTGGATTTCTTAACTTGGCCTTCCTGTATTCAGTTTTACTCCCTCAGGTTAGTTCTGATCACGGCCATCTAAAATGGAAATCTGATTCCTGCCACTCATGCCTTTTCTTCAGCCATTCCATTGCTTCCTGTTACCCACACCTGCATTTCCTAAGTGTGTTCTGCTCAGTGCTAATAGAGATTACTTAAGAAATGTCCCATGATCAAGTAAATATGGGAGACAGTGGAATGGACATATTTTGCCTGCTTTCTCTTTCACCTCCCATTGGCTGCAAATAGCAGAGTTTATATACAGTTGTTTAATCCAGGTGAAAATAGAGCACTAAAGCACTTTCCATACAGTGTCTCATTTAATGCTCCCAATATCCCCATGAGCAGGGTAGTTTCATGGCCATGTGACCTGTTCAATGACACAAGGCCTCAAGCTTTAGAAGGGTTCTGCCATTGGTTTAATGCTCTGATGGCACCATTGAGAAAGTCTTAGTTTTTGGAAAAGAGGGCTTTCATTTTCATTTTACATTAGGCTCTACATATATAGCCTGTCTGTCTATGAGGTGTTATCTCTATTTAACAAAAGCCTTTACCATCAGACTCCTTAGCACCTTTAAAATCAAAATATGCATTATAAATGCATTATAAATATTCAAGTGGAAGACACAGTATGCAACATTTCCCAAATTTGATTCTAGAAGACTTTCATTCATGAAAAAATTTTGTGCTCTGCAGAACACAGATTAAAGCCTGACTAGTGATGTGACTCCACCTATCTCCGGCTCCGGATTCTCTAAGTATGGTGAGCAGTTTCTTGCCTCTGTGCTTTCACATATGCTTTGCAATCTGGCCTTGCCTATTTAGCATCTTCTCATTATAATTGGCTTCTTTTGTAGATTTACCTACAAAGAAAGAATGCATTCCTCAGCTACTATAAATATTAGTTAAAGTGAACATTGTAATTGACTGCCTGACAGCAATTCTAATCATTTAGGAGAGCTAGTTAGAAGTGCAGAATCTTGGCCCCACTCCAGAACTATTGATTCAGAATCTGCATTTTAACAAGGTTCTCAGGCAGTTCTGTACAAAAAAATTTAAGAATCATTGGTAAACCACAGTAATTTCATCTGACTTGATAGGAACTAGTACAGTAATGGGTGTGTCATCCATTTGGGGCCAGTGAGACACAAAGAGATACCAACACAAAGCATCTGGGAGAAAAAAAGCCAGTGTCCTTTTTCTGGATATAAACAAGAAAGCATGTTGCCCCAGTTCCTGCTGACAGGCCCCTTGTGATCATAGGGAACCCAGACTGTTGCCAAGACTGCTTACCCAGGGTATTGGTTTTCCCTTTCTTTAGTAACAACAGGTCCTGCAGATTTTCCTGTGGGCTGGAGGAGGCACAGGATGAAATGAATGTCCTGACTTTCCAGCAATGCACATTGCATCTTAGGAATGTGTCTCCATGGCCTATTGAGACAAGTGGTTCTCAACCAGAGGTGCATATCAGAATCCCTTGGGGAACAGTTAAAATACATAAACTCTCAGGCCCCACCCCAGAGATTTTGATTTCATGGATGTAAGCCAAAGCTCAGATATTGATATTTTTATAAAGCCCCTCAGGGATTTATAATATGTCACTATTGAAAACCACCAGTTTAGACAGATTACATCTTAGAGCATGATGCCATTTTAATATTCTCCATGTAAATGTCCCCTTTCCACTGGGACAGCTCATGAAATTTCTATAAACTGTTTTTATAACTTTTTTTTAAAATAAGAAATACAGAAAAGTTCACATCATCCCAATTTTAATAACACTGATATACTAATATCTAAATTTGGAGAACATCATTATTACATGCATAGATATAGAGGATGGATAAGAGCTACATAGAGTGATAACTGGAATAGGCTCAATCTGCACATGTTATTTTAAAAATACCGTGTTGAGTTTAGTCTTACTTGAATTTAATGAAAAATAACCGAAGAAACTGCTCAGGTGCATATTTCTTCATTGCAAGAGAGATTGATGTATAAAAGTTTCCCAAAAGTTAAAGAAAATTATAGAAATCATTAATAAGAAAGTAACTTTTTCAAACTATATTCATCAGTGTTGGTCAATATTGAGTTTCTCTGTTCTTATAGAAAAGTCTAAAAAGCATGAAAGATTAGCATAGTTTCACTTCCTTCTGCCTCTTCCCTATACTTCCTAATTTTTTTGCTTATATTATTTTTCACTTTGTAAGGGTTTATACTACTTACATTCTATTTTTGTCCATCATTTACCTACTGATTTGTCTTCATTTCAATGTTTATTCTCTGTCTTTTGTGTGATATGCTCCTTTTTTTTTACTCCTTTGTAGTCTGTTTGCTTAATGGAAAGACCCCTTTGTTTTCTGGCTACTCAAGGGTACCATGGGCAGACCTGGCACACTTTCTTTGTGTTTTGACCTTATGAGGGTGAAATTCTTTTGATAGCTTCCTCTCTCATCTGGGACCAAAGCGTCTTCCCTTCAGAGCTATAGTCTGAGTATTGAATATGGTTTTAAAGTGCTTTTCTGTAGCCTGAGAAAGACTTAGTCAGCATTAAGTCAAATTCTTGCCAAAAGGCCTGGATTCTCTTGAGATTCTCTTGAACATTTTTGACCAAGGCCATGCTATCCAGGCAAGGGTCTCTTTTACTCAGTGGCCATGGGCTTTATCTTGTTCTGTTAACTATGAGTGTTCGGGAAGATGGCAAACTATGGTGATGTCCACTTTGCTTCTTGGCTTGTCCTGTCATAGCAATCTGGTCCATTAGAGCCCTATCTCAGTCCTAAAGCAAAGCAAGAGCCCCAACCAACTTGGGCATAGCTGCCAGGAGCCCCCTGACCCTTCCCAGACTGAGTCCAACTTCTGAAGGAATTATGTATTTGTAGAGGCTTGGTTTAGATCAATTTCCCATTTTAGAAATTCTGAGGAAATTTTCTTAGCTGTTCTTAGTCTGGTGACCCTGCATAACATGGAATACCCCTGATCTGCAAGTAAAATGTTTAGCCTCAAGCAGAACACTTCTCTAAACTTTTTTTTTCAATCTTAAAGTCATTTCCACAACTTCCTTCTGTCATTCTGGTAGTTTTCTCGGGAGCAACATGGCATGTGCAGGCTTGAATTTTCCTCCTTTGCCCTAAAACTTTTGCAAAATAAAGACCCCACTGTTAACAGTGGAGTACTTATTGTTCTCTATGCAGCAATAAAACAATGGGGATCTGGACCGTAGTATGATTTGGGTTCTGGGAACAGTCCTTTTAGCTTGGATAAGCTGTGGTGGCTGTGGGTTTGTTTGCTTGTATTCTCTGAACGTTCACATGGGAGTCCAGTACTTTCATGATCTTACGTGTCCCACTGACCCCTGAAGGAGAAGCTAAGTGAATATTGGAGGGAGAGCCAGAGGCATTTCCCTGAGTATGAACAAGCCTGGACAGGGTGGGGCTCTCCCAGCTTGTTATGGTTTCTCAGGGGGAAAGTCCTGACTATTCCTTGCACTTGGGCACGGTGAAGAGTAGGGCTTTTCTTGGCCTACAGTAAGGTCCTAGAGACAGGAAGATTCATGACTGTCCAATGTCTCTGGTTAAGGCAAAGGCAAAACTGGACCAGGAGACTGCACTCTCTCAGATATGCCACACTTCCTTAATTCCCAGAGGATGACTTGCATACCATTGGGGTGATTCTGGGGCTGTGAGTAGGTGAGTCAGGAAGACAAATTATGTTTACAAATTCAAAGACAAATCACCATTAGTCCATGATGTCAAGGAAACTCTACTGGTATTTTGTACTTTATAGGCTTCCAGGAATGGAGATTTTGAAAGTAGATTCTATTTTCCCATTTGGTCATTACACTGAAGATGCATTCCCACAGGAAAATTATATACAAAATGTTATAGAAAATTTTCCAGGACGCAGCGGGCTTCCTGTGATGTTTTGATTGATAATGTGGACAAAAAAGAGGAGCTGTAATAAATCTAACCAAAAATAACCTCACTGGGTGACCTGGTCATAAATTCCTAACCGGACAGGTCACAGTGGGTAGTCACGCCCCAGGCACACAACTTCTTTAGTAAAAGGTTTAAGCAAGCTCTGTCCATTGTTCTTGTGCATCTAGGTTAACACACCTTTGAAATGCCAGAAATAATACTCTTTTCCAGACCCATCCAATATATAACTACCCTCAAGGGAGCACATAATCTTGTTCACTGTCTTATACCTTGCTTTCTCCCACCTTTGTATCATCTTCCTTATGGTCCCTTCCTAATTCCAGAGGTATAAAACCAACCGCAAAACTGACAGTCTTCAGAGCATTTAGGATCTTGCTTCCAGTGTTGTCAATTAGGCTCAAATATAATCTTATAAAAATTCCCTACAGTTTATATCCTAAAACGTGATGTAAGACCATTGGTAAATGTTAACAAAAGTAAGAGACAAAAAGGACCACGTGTCTGTTAGTTTGAGAAGTGACCCCTAAGGGAAACCATTAATCATTGGTAATTTCATGTTCTCTTAGGTCACCATAGCAATGGAAATGATTCAGCTTTTTGTGAGACAAAACATGTATGTCAAAAATGTGATTTATGTAGGGAATAATTGTTTTTTTTAGTTTTCATATTTAGTTTGACAAAACAAATGCTCTCCTGATTTTCACCCGTTTTCTGCAGTGTTACTACTGTGTTTTCTGTGATGGTGATTTATTTATTTATGTGCAATAAATAGTGGATCACGTAAAAAAATCTACAGGTTTGGATGTTTCTTATGTCGACACCAATAAGAAATGTATACTTGGTTTTCATCGTCATTCCTGGCCAAGAGCTCCCAAGACCCTTGGAATTTCTTGAGTGAAAAGACAGATAAAGGTGTCTTTTGTTATCCTGAACAAGTCTTTTCTCAACCACACCTGAGTTTATGTTAATATAGTGACTTTTGGAAAGCCCCAAAGTATAGGAGCTGGTTGCCACAGGAACCAACCAGGTAATTACAGGGTTGGGACTGTCAGCCCTTTCCCCGACCTCTGGAGAGGGGTTGGAGGTTTAATTAATCACTAATGGCCAATGATTTAATTAATCATGCCTACATAATGAAACTCCTTAAAAGCCCTAAACAATGGAATTCAGAGAGCGTCTGGACTGGTGAACAGGTGGGGTGCTGGGAGGGTGACGCATCTGGAGAGGGCAAGGAGACCCCCACACCGTGCCTGTGGCATCTCTTGCGTCTGGCTGTTCTGAGTTGTAGCCTTTTCTAATAAACCCTTAATCCAGTAGGTAAACTATTTTTCTGGACTCTGTGAGCCTCTTCAGCAAATTATTAAACCTGTGGAGGTCGTTAAGGGAACCTGGCAATTTCCAACTCAGCCAAGTGGTCAGAAGCACAGGTAACAATTTGGGCTCTTGTTGGGTTCTGAGGTCTGTGTGTGTGTGTTGGGGGGAGGACAGGTCTTGTGGGACTAGACCTTAACCCATAGGGTCTGGAATAAACCCTGGGAGATGGAGTCAGAACTGAACTGAACTGAACTGAACTGAGCTGAGTTGAATGTAGGGCACTCTTGCTTCAGGGTCTTGGGGATTTTAAGTCCTCTGCCTGAACCATTTCTCCCAGATTCACACATAGCTCGACTCCCTCGCTTCCTCCAGGTCTCTGCTCACTTGCACTTTATGGAAAAGGCCTTCTCTGAAGACTCTTCCTTGGATAACAGACACTCATGTCCTTCCCTGCCAGCCTGTATCTCCTTACTTTGATTGATTTTTCTTCTTGGCACTTAGCACTGTCAAGAGTATTGTTTGTTTACTGTTTGTCTTCCCACACTAGAATGCAAGCTCCATCAGGGCAGAGACTTCATTGTGTTCACTGCTGTATCCCAGCCCTGAGAACAGTGCCTGACAAGAGGAAAGCACATGAGAAAAATGTGTGGAACGAGTGAATGAACGCCTCATGGGAAGGTGGCTACTCGCACTCGCCTAAGTGTTTCTGGGACAAAGCTTTTACAGGGATTTCCTCCAGATCCTCTGAGGAGGGTGCCGTCTGGTTATGCTTCCCTCCTCACCAAAGCGGGCTGCTGCCCCGGGAAAGTCAGATTGAGCTGGGGGAGAGACGACACCTGTGAGGTGTTTATGTTTTTAGAAGCACAAGCCCCGTGAAATGGAGCCATCCAAACCAGTCTGACAAGAGCGAGGGCAGGATTCTGCCCAGACTAGTAAAAATGAGAGACTCGTGGGGGCCTCCCAAGCCCTGATTCTGCACATAGCGAGTGAGGCTCGCAAAGGGGACACTGTGGCAGTGAGGGGAATGGGGCATTGTCTGAATACACAAAGGGTACAGACGTTGCCACCTGTTTTGCCATGAAACCAGCAGCTACAGGTAAGCAGACCTCTCTCGTAGAGTCATCCATTCACACGGTGAATATCTACTGAATCTCTGCCAAGCATGGTTTTGTGCCTTAGAGGACTGTTCTAGAAGCTGGAGTTTCCTTCGATATGGACTACAGGGCCACAGGGAGAGGCTGAGGTCTGCTCAGGAGAGTGCCCAAACCCCCTTCAGTTGAGTCCTCCTTTTTTCTCCAGGGGGAGGCAGCTGAGAGATGGCTGGGCTGCCTCTCTACCAGCAGCAGGCATCAACATCACCATCACCAAGGCTGCTGGTGGCCCAAGGAGGTACTGGGCAGCCTTCGGAGGTTCCCACCACTGCTCTTCACTTTAAGGAACCCTCAGCACCTCCTCTTAACTGCTGCTAACTCCCCAAGAGACAGAGGGATGTCTCTATCACCTGCTGCCTGGTGCTTGAACCCAGGGCTCCACCTGCTGACAGACTCTCCCTTCGCCACCCTGGAGTCATCCTGGGCAGTGGCTTTGTGGCATGCTGGGGCAAAGAAAATAAATGACTGTGCCTGGTGTGGAAGCAGAAACTGGAAAAAGACATCTCTTTAGGGCAGGATATTTGAGCAAGGTGGAATCTGGCAGAGACAGGAGGGAGCCAAGTTGTAAGCCACTCATTTTGAGAATTTTAAATGGAGCTCAGTTCTCGCACTGGAGCCCAGGCAGTGAGCCCAGGGCCCGTCTGACACCAGAGAGGTCCCCTGGGTGCCGAGGCCTGGAGGACAATGGGAGAGCCACAGAATCTCAGCAGGTCGTGATAACCCTGAGGTCTTACGGGTTGGCCTAACCCATTCGCCTTAGGTACAGGGCCCACAGGCCCAGCTCAGACTTCCTATAGGACTCTGGGAGTGGCAGGACTCGGTCTGTGATGACTATCTTCTCCCTGGCAGCTGGAGGGGGTGAAGTCACCTATAAACACTTGGGTGTACATCTGAGACAGCTGGGTGAGGCTAAGAACACGCAAAGGCAGATGTGATCTGGTTTTCAGAATCTGGAGCTCTCTGCCTGGCCCTTGCAACTCATCCTGAGTTCTGGTTAATGACCAGCCCCGTGGGGCTGGCGCTGTCCTCACCAGTGGAACAATGGCATTACTTTGAGTCACTCTGCGGGTGCTTCCAGCACTGTTGTTCCCTGACTCAGGGCAGGAGAGATGTATCTTACGGGCCTGTAGACTTCTTCGTTTCCATATAAGAACACTCTGAGCTCTGAGAACAACACTTTCTTTTTCGGGGCATATATGTATGTGAAACTCTGGAGAGAACCCAGTCCTGCTGCAGGGCTGGCCAGAGGTTGTAGTTTACAGAGTCTGGGCACCAGGGATGTTCTCCAGGCAAGGGCAGCGGGTGAGGGACAAGGAAGGGTAAGTCACATGAACCGCATACAAATTCCTGAGGGCCTCAAAATACCTGCAGGGAGGTGCTGTCACCTGGGCCCCACCTCAGAAAGAGGGAGGTGGGAGGTGGAGGAAGATTTCATTATTGTTGAAAATTAGGCTTGAATTTTTTTTTTTTTTAAATGACCTTATTTGGCAGCCCCAGGTTGCTGAGAAAAGAAGGGATGCTCTGGTGGTGGGCCCGTCAGTCAGCAGCTTGGGAAACGTGGAGAGAGCATTCTTGGACAGATGTGTGTTTTGTGGGGGGCACTTGTGATGAGGCAGAGATAAGGTGTCCTCGCTGCAGGATTATGAACAGGGGACATCAGCAGAGAGCAGGGCGGGAGGGAGATGGGTGAAGATGTCTGACGCTAACTATAGCTGACAGACTGGTTTGTGAGTGACACGAGGCGCTTCCTGAGAACACCCCAAAATGCTTGAGGGATATTTGCAGGGCTCTGGAGCCTAGAGTGGGCAAGTGGGAACAGGAGCAGGCCATCTGACTTAGTTAATCTGCATCCACAGGCTGACGGGAAGTGGGGCCTTTGGGTCATGCTCACAGGGTTCCTGCGAGGTATTCAGGATTTCTGGTTTACAGACTGGGCAGCAGTCAGTGAGACTTTTAGGAAAACATACCATTTAAAAGCAAATTCTTGGTTCTGGGGTGCTCTTCTTCATCCCCTGCACCCCTTGCTGAGAGGAGATGGGGCCACAGGCAGGATCCACCCCCTTGCAGGAGTGACTGGGGCACAGGCAGTGGCCTCACAGGGACCCCCACTGGAGCTATGACAAGAGGGAGATGGCTCTGGAAGGACTGGTTTAGCCAACAGACCTCAGCCTCCCCAGTCCTCTTAGACCGAGGAAACCGTGAGCTGGCCCTTCTCCTTCCCCATCATTTACTTGGCAGTTCTAAGCTCTAACCTTACTTTCTTACCTGCCTCTTTAGGGCAGAGACCCCGCTGACCTATGGGGTCAATCCTTATCTTCCCACGGGTGTATAGATTCCAGAAGGCTCCTGAGGCTTTGGAGTTAAAAGGGGATCATGTGGTTTATACATTAATAAATCCTCACCAGAGGGGCCCTAGAAATGGCTGGTTTCTTACCTCGGACACCAGATATTTTCTCTTTCCTGTTGACCCCGTTCTGCCCCCTCCTTTCCTATCGTTTCTTTCCCCGAGTTTGCTCCCCTTGCTCTGTTACTCCCCACGCATAGGAAATCCCATGGGTGTTGGTCTGAAGTCACATGTGGCCAAGTTAAGTGAACTCAGCCGCTAATTGTGGTCCAGATGGTGGTGTCCGGAGTGGGCAAAGCAAAGGAGAAACCACTCCCAGATAGGCACTGTCGGAGCATGAGAGCGACCAGTTTCTGAGTATTCTTTTCCTGGTGTCATAAAGGGGCTTCGTGAACGGGTTTTTGACCTATGTGTAAGTGAAATCCCACACGAAAATGATTTTTTGATTATCCAAGACAATTGGAAACTACCAAAATAACTCACATAATATACCAGCACTCAATTTGACTGTACAATGACCACAAATAGCCACATGTGCCTATTTAAATATTTTCATTAATACAAATTAAGTAAAATTAAAAATGCAGTCCCTCAGGGGTATTAACTGCATTTCAAGTGCTCCGTAGCCACATATAGCGAGTGCTACTGTATTAGACAGCACAGATAGGGAACATATTCACCATCGCAGAAAATTTCACTGCAACTTTGTCCTAGAGTGTCATTCGGGCATTAAATCCACTCGCTTCACAGTATGGAGTTGGTGAAACCCTTATTCAGGGGTGACTGATGAAAACATCTCTGTCCTAACCTTGTTCATATCTTCCTTGTCTTTAATTCTGAGGATTTCTCCACTGTGTCCCTTATCCCATGCTGTCTGGCCTAGAAGGAGTGCCTCTGATATCTCTGCTGATATGCTCATGGTGTCACATCGGTGTCGTTCCATCTACGATTGCTTGGAGTTTACATTTTCAGAGCAGAATCCTCTCCATACCAACTGCTTAAAGGAGTGAGTCCTAGGAGCTTGCACGAAGACCTCTCCTTTTCGGAACTGACCTGAGTTGTCCTGCATTTACACGGATCTGATTCCATGAGGAGCCAGACACAGCGGGGGCCAGAACCAAGGTCTTCAGACTAGCTTTCCTGTCCTTTGGTTCAAACATCTCTGCAACGTGTAATCATTAACTTTTGCAAGGGGTCTTAGATCACTACCAGTGATCAATGAGAGGCGGTGTCTACTGAAGTCTTGAGATGGGGAGGAGTAAGAAAAAAAAATGGGATTGAGAGGCTGGCAACAACAGCCCAGTGGGGGGGGGGGCACTGGAGAGGGAGGGAGATTGAACAGCAATGCACTCTGCAGTTGTATTAGTCCCTGTGGACAGCCCTGGGGCCAGCCTCATAGTCTGGGCAGCCTGTGGCCTCCTGGTCATGCTGGTCGTGCTATGCTGAGCTGGGTACCCTGGTTCCCGAGTCCAGGGTGTTCTGTATTTACATTTTATCTCCCCATGGCTCCTTGCCTGCCTCCCTTGACACCTAAACACTGGTCCTGGTAACCGGTTGTCTCTGAGCCTGGCTGCTCCTCATGGCCCCAGGTTGTGGTCAGGCCATCATACTTCATGCTGGACTGCCTCCCATCCTGTGCTGAGGCTGTTTTCACGTTGCTTGGGGTCTAACACCCCATGCTGAGCTGCTCCATCGTGCAGAAGCCCTCCTCACACATCAAGCTCCAATACCTCATGCCAGGCTACTCTCCTGCAGGGGCACACTCTCCTCATCCCACTTGGGCTGTGACACCCTGCACTCCGCAGCTGTTTCCCATGTGGCACCCCCCTTACCGCAATTAGTCTCCAACATCCCAGGGCAGGTCACTATTTGCCTCGGACTGTTCTGGCTGTTGTAACAAAGTAGCCTTGATGGAGTGGCTTATAAACAACAGAAATCTCTTTCCCTCAGTCCTGGAGACTGGGAGACTGAGATCAGGGTGTCAGAACGGTTGGGTTCTGGCGAGGACACAGTATCTCTTCCAGGTTGCAGACTGCTGTCCTCTCAGGGGATGACAGAGCTCTCTGAGGTCCCTTTTATGAGGACCCATTCATGAAGCCTTCACTTTCATAACCTAATCACCTCCCAAAGGCCCCATATCCTTATACTGCCATGTTGGGGATTAGGATTTTGACATATAAAGTTGGGGTGGGGACACAAACACTCCGTCCATCGCACCCTTCTACCCAGATGTCCTTCTTCCACGTGCAGGCTCCAACACTACCCTCCCTGCTCACTCCTACACACGTGCCTGTTTTAGTTGGTGCCACCAAATGACTTTTGGACTGAATTGATTAGAAGGGAAAGGGAAGAGAAAGAGGAAGAGAAAGAGGAAGAGAGGTTGTTTATTATTAAATCTAGTAAGTCTTGGCAGTAACCATTTTGTGTCAATTCATCCTGGCCCACAGCATTTCAAGTTGCCTTTTCCCACAGGAACATTTTCTTGCTCTATTGTTCAGTTCCATTGTCTTGTTTTTCTCCTTGGAGATTCTGTTTAGGGGCTTGTTGCCTCTCTACTGACTGTCCTCTCTCCATGTAGCCATGTCTGTATGAGTTGTTTCAAAGATGTCTTCTGTTTCATTTTCCACACTTGTTTTGTTCCTATTCTCTAGCTCTTTGTAACTTTTGTTTCCTCTACTACTCACGCCAAATGTGAAGGTTTTCTACTAGAAGCAATTCTCCAATTTTCGGTGCAACTGGGTGTCCTGCAATTTAATTCCCTTCTGACACTAACCTCCTGGAGTTAGCACAGACCTCACAGGTTAAGAGCTCTATCCCACAGGACTGCCCTCATTTCAGATGCTAATTTTAAGTCTCAGGGTGTCATCTGTACTTCTGGCCAACTGGCTGTAAGTTGGGGGTTCCCATGACCCTCTCCTCATGTTTGATAATTTACTAGAAGAGCAGAAAACACTTATGTTTACTGGTTTACAATAAAAGATATAGTAAAAGATACTGATGAACAGCCAGACAATGAGGTCCGCAGTGCAAAATCTGGGAGGGTCCCCAGTGCAGGAGCTTCTGTCCTTGAAGAGTTAAAATACACCACCCTGCACCAACCCAGAAGATGGAGTCTTCATCTCTTAGGCATCATAGATTATTAAGTCATTCTCTAGCCTCTATTTCCTCCCTGGAGGATAGGGGTTGGGGCTGAAAGTTCTAAGCTTCTAATCATGTTAGTCTTTCTGGCTCTATCTTGGAGCCCACCAAGAGTCATCTAATTAGAACAAAGGATGCTCTTATCACCCAGGAAATTCCAAGGAATTTAGCTCTGCATAACAGGGTCTTATCATTATCACCATTCAGGAAAGTACAAGGGTCTTAGAAGCTCTGTGTCAGGAATGGGATCAAAAACCAAATATTGGAAGAAACTTGGGGCATAGACCAATATACATATTTCTTATTATTTCACATGTACCACTCTTCTTATGCCCCTTCAGTGGTTTTCTGTAGTTGACAAATCTTTACGTTGACTTTTTCCTTTTAATAAAATTACTGTGTGGTTTCTGTTACCTGATTGGACTTTGACAGATACATATGGCTTCTGGGTTTTGTGATATAAAAATAAAATTTTCCATATCATCTTGTAGTCCCTTCAGGACTTTTGTTTTTACATTAAAATTCTTGATTCATTTGTTAATTATCTTGGTAAAAGTCATGAAATATAGACATACCTTAATTTTTTCCCCCAGGTGGCTACCTAGATGTTTCAACATCATTTATTGAAGAATCTATCTTTTTTCCATTGATTTGAAATGCCATTTTTATTACTGTTTTCATCTATTGTGAGTCTGTTTCTGGATGTTTAATTTTGTTGCATTTTCCACTTGTCTATCCTTGTGCTAGTATTGTACTTTTAATTACTTTAGCTTATAATACATTTTCATACCCTGTAAGGCTAGTCTTCTCTCATATGCTTTTATTTCAGAATTTCCTTCTTATTTGTTAGATTGTTTTCTATAAGAACTTTAGAATCAGTGTATCTAATTAAGTAATGAAAAATTAATGAAAAATTAATCAATCTCCTAACATAGATGATGGTTTGGTTTCCATTCATTCTAGTTTTTTTTCTGTTTCCATCAAGAAAGTTTAAAAACTTTAAAGATGTATCTTGTACATTAAGTTTTAATTTGCATTCCTATAATTATTATTAAGGTAGAACATCTTTTTATATTTTAATCAGCTATTCATTTTTTCTTTCTTATTTTGTGAATAGCCTGTTTATAACTTACTGCCAGTTTTACTGAAGCTATTTTTTTCTTATTCATTTATAAATGTTGATTTATACATCTTACATAGTACAAATACTAATTTGTTTTATCAATTGGAAATATCTTCTCTCAGTCTGTAGCTTATTCTTCAACAGTGCCATTTATTTTTTAAAAGTTTAATTTTAAAATGTAATAATATTTATCGGTCTTTCCTTTTATGGGTAATGCTTTCTGGATCCTGTTTAAAAAAGAAATGTTTTCCTAAACTAAGATCAGATATATATTTTTCTATGCTTTTTTATCAACAATTTAAAGTTTTCATATTTAGTGCCTAAGTCCATGTAAAATTGATGTCTGGTATGGTGTGAAGTAGAATTAAATTTTATTTCGCTTTTCAACATGGTTAAGCTATTTACCAGCACCAGTTGTTGAAAATGTACTGCTGATGGATAGTAAGTTTTCATAGTGAATGTTTAGCTCTGGGCTCTCAGCTCTGCTCCTTTATGGTCTTTCTTACCTCATATCAACATCACGCTGTTTTTAATTACTATACATCTTGCTGTTCAGGCCAAGACATCTCACCTTCTTCTCCACCCCCCCTGCCACCCTCAAGTTTCCTTGGATTGAAATACACCTTTGGGTATTTCTATGTCATAATATAGTATATTTCTTCATTTATGTAGGTTCTAAAATACTTTCAATGAACTTGCAAAAATTTCTCTGTAAAGATCAGGAAAATATCTTCATTAGAGTAATTCTTAGGTATTTTTAAAATTGCTATTATAAAATGATGTGGTAGGGGATGTTATTATTTCTGACTCTTCGTCTTTGCTTGTTTCTGAAACTTTTGCTATGTGTCTTCGCAGTTCTTGCCAGAGAAGGAGTAAAATCTACCCTCAATACTGTCTCTGAACTGTGGAATTTGGGTGGAAATAATAATGTGCTAGACAGTTTTGAGACTGTTTCATTTATACCTATAGGATTTTAATTTATGGAGGTGACTATGTACCGACATAGAGAGGACAATGACATTGAAAAAAAAAATTATTACTTATCATTCCTGAGATAAGGGCCTGCTAACTTAACAGGGACACAGGGGAAAGGACCACACGTGGTCAGGAGGCAGAAAAGAGCAAGAAAGCATAGGCTACAGCCTCTACAGGGGTTTCTGTGGGAAAGACAAAACGGTATAGGTAAACAGTGTAGGATTAGCTAATGGGATAATGCTGGCAGGCTTTGGGCTATTGGAGTGCTCTCTAGTTGCCTGGTATCTGAGAGCAAATTGTTAAATTTCTAGGAATTTAGTAAGCCACTTGGTTAAACTGCTTGTAGCTTGAAATTGGCCATGACAGGATATTCATATCACAGAAATTGGCAAACATTACAAACCAGGGCTTTCTCCTACCTCTTTCCAGAGAACCTGTTTATCTTTATGTCACTAGGATTATCTGGGGACGTGGGTACACAGAGAGGAATGCAGCTATATTTGAAACAATCTATTATAGTGAATGTGGTCTTTTTTTTTTTTTGTATTTGACAATAGTTTTTAAGCATAATCATTATTTTTAAGCATAATCATAATTGCATGGATGGATAGATAGATAGATAGATAGGTAGGTAGATAGACAGTTTGTATATGTAGTGGCCATTTATGTTTTTAAAACACCTTTTAGTCTTTTCCAATAACAGACCTTGCTTGAACCAAGCTAAGCCACTCTCAGTAACACAGTGATTTATCCAAAGGACAAACTCATGAACCAAACTAGTTCAGACAGAATTACTCCCCAGGTTTTATTATTTTTTTCTAAAATGAAGTTGGGGAGAGGGAGAAGTCAGTCTTACAAATTGTGATGATATAGCCAAGAGCTGACAGCAGTCATAATCATATTTCTGTGGGGGACATCCTAAGAGAGAAAAGCTAACATATAAAGATTTGCATGAAAGAGAGGTAGGAACGAAGAAAGAGAGGGAGAGAGAGAGTTAAAGGAGAGAGAGGAGAAAAGATGGATCCATCCCAGCCCTTCTTGCTGTTTGGTTGTGTCTGATACTACGTATTTTATTGAGTTAACAGTTTCTGTCACTTGCAACCAAATAGTCCTAACACAGGAACACACATGTCTTGTTGGAGAGGTGGAGAAACTAGGAAAAGGAAGGAAGTGGCATTGCTGTGCAAAGACAGGATCTGGGTCAGGGCATTGTGTTCGCTCTGGTGAGTAAATTAAGCAAAGGAGGGTATTGTTAGTATATAAAAAGCTCCTCTGAGATTTGTAATTCTCTCTATACCCCATCCCCTGTGTCAGTTCGAGGTATGGTTGAAGATAATGGAAATGACTCTGGACAATTGAAGGAGAAAGAGGCTTACTCTGTGGAATTAGATGATTACAAATTTGTTGAGAGGGCAGGAGGAGCAGGCTGGAGTCTGAGCTTCCAGGAACGACTCCCATCAAACAACATCACAGAACCGGCCTGCCGAGGAAATCATTCCTCTCCCTGGCTCAAGGATATACCATCCCAATTAGGATTTACATGAAAAAATTCTGCTCTGCCTCTTTGCAACCACAAAGCTAGCACCAGACACTGAGATTTCTGTTCCTGCAACCTCCCCCGACAAAAAAACAAATTCCTCCTCGACCACGCTTGTTAGCAGAAACACCAGCAGCTGCAGAAGCACATCCTCACTTCCCATGTCACTCCTTAGAGGCAGCACTTTTTTCTGTATCTCTCCGGAAAATTTCCAAGCATATGCAAACATGTACGCTTGTGTATGAATGTGAACATATGTGTAGAACGAATGGGATCATACTGGGTGTTGGCCTGGTTGCTAATCGATGTAAAGGACTTCTATTTGGATGCTTTTTCTATGTGAAAAAATGTGGATGAAAGAATGTGATTGTGTTTCTTAAAGGATCACTCATATCCCTAATTTTAATGTGGAATCAGCATTCTTGGCAATAAATCTACAATATTTAGGAACAACATTAATAAATAATGGAAAAGGCACATAACTCTTTGAAAATCACTTCTAAATGAAGCG
Organism: Cynopterus sphinx; assembly: GCA_030015415.1. Classification (NCBI taxonomy): domain Eukaryota; kingdom Metazoa; phylum Chordata; class Mammalia; order Chiroptera; family Pteropodidae; genus Cynopterus; species Cynopterus sphinx. The sequence goes on along the minus strand of CM057383.1, from coordinate 14,987,962 downwards.
TTCTTTTGAAAGGAAAGTTAGGATTTGTGTATATACATCTTTTTTCATTTAAAAACAATTTATAAAGGTGAAAATGTAAATTAATTTTTCAAAGGGCAGAATTTTATAGTTTTGTCTAAATGCTTTTTCAAAACTTACAGAGCAAAGGGGAAGTACATTGCTCTTTTACACAGTGTAAATGGCAAAATAAAAACAGAATTAAAAAACCTCCAAATACTAGAAACTAAAAAAAAAAAAAACCTAAAAATATAAAAAGGAAGAAAAATTTCTGCGTCTAAGAGTAAACGGCATTTATGGGCTTAATTTCACACAAGACATAATCAGATCAATGTATTACCTAGTCAATGCCACCGAATCAGACTCTGTATAGTTCAGTGATGTAACACAAAGAACAAAACAAAGAAGTCGCTTGGCAGAGCAGAGCACCCTGTCACCCTCACTTCTCACTGGTGCAGGCGTGTCCCAGGAGGTCCCCACGGGCCCTGGGGGTTATGTGAGGGGCAGGCGAGGCTGGACTATCCTGAGTTACTGCCTTTGTGCGGTGACCCTGCACCAGGAGCCCATCTCTGTCTGTGATTCATTGATCCTGGCGCCGCTCACCACTGCTAGTCATCACGGCCCAGAGGGTGGCCTCTCGCGTGTGAGCCTCACACAGGGAGGGATGCCATCCCGTCTCCAAGGACAACCAGGCTGCTCTAAAGTTGGTGTCACCAGCTTCACTCTCTAACACTGGGGATGCCCCCTGGCTGGCCTGCTCTGGGAGTGAGGTGGGGCCTGACTGGGCATCCCAGGGAGGACGTGGGGGTCAAGTGAGTATCTTTTGGCTCAGATTCTGGGGGTCCCTGAGTGAGGTGTTTGGGTTTGAATTCCACTGCAGCTTTGGAGAGGAGAGTGATGCTCTGGCAGGTGAAGGTGGCTCCTTGCACTGAAGGAGCTGAGGATGAGAACTGAGGAGGAGGAAGGTGGTAGCAGCAGGTCTGAGGGGCGTGGATGGATCTGTGACCCACAGCAAAGGAGGACTGGGCTGGTCCCCTTGGTTGTGGGCCAGGAGAAGGAGGTGTCAGCCATGACTCAGAGTTTGATCTCTGGTGACCAAGAGTTGCAGATTGCATTCCCTGGAAAGGGGTCTCTGAGACAGAGATTCACATTCCAAAGGGTGGTTAGGCAGTTCTCTTGGGATCCCTGTGGGAGGGAAGGGAAGGAAGCAGGATTTGGAATATGGAGTTGAGGCACAAAGCAGCCTCAGCAGAGAGCTCAGCTGCCCCTACGGGGATGGCCCTGCAGAACTGTGACAACTTGGGCAATGGGGCTGGCCTTCGTGTCCCACACTGGTTGGTCTTTGGATGCGAACCTTGAGAAGGAAGTGGTCTCAGGGGCAGTGGCTCCCTGCAGATGAGGAAATCCCCATGGGAGACTAACAGCAGAGGGCTGTCTGCTGGCAGCACCCCAGCGGTTGTGGGGATAAAGCCATCATTCTCAGGTGGCCCTTGAGACACTTGGCAGCCCTCCAAAGTGTCCGTCACAGTAAGGAAACATGGTAGGGCCCAAAGGAAGAATAGATTTGGGGAAGGTGATGAGTTTTGTTTAGGGTGGGTTGAGATTGAGGTGTCGAAGGGGCAGGTGTGTGGGGCATCCAGTGGACAGCTGGGTGTACAGGTCGGAAGCTCTGGAGGAAGGTGAAGGGCAGGAATACAGATGTAGCAAAAACGTAAAAGTGGAATGGAAGTCAGAGGAATCGACGGGCCAGTTGGAGTCAGAGAGAGATGACGCCTGAGCTGACCTGTCTGGTGGCTGGTCCTCAGAGGGCTTTGCAAGAGGAGGCATCTGGGTAAGATCAGCCAAAATCAGTGGGTTCGGGAATTCTCATCTTCTGTGGAGCTCCTGGAGTGGAGTGACAGCTCTGGTCACACACACCCTGATAGAGCCCTCAGTGGCCGACGTACAGATCGGGTGGAAACACTGAATGCGAGGTGAGAAACAGCACTGCCCGGGGATGGGGTGCTCTCACACGGAGGCCTCTCTTCTTCGGCTCACCACAGTCTCCTCCACCCATTTGCCTTCCAGGCCTTTCTCCCTCCTCCCTCCTCTGGCCCCCTTTCTCCGCCCTGTCCAGTTCTCTCTCCTTCTGGGCCCACTAGAGGGCGGCAGCTAACAGTCCAGGCTCCAGGGCCACTCCCAGCCTTTGCCTGTGCTCTGCCCTCTAGTGGGGGTGGAGGTGGGGACAGGGGGGGACGAGGGGGATGGGGGATCAACACCAAGATGACCCTCAGGCCCTTGGGCCTCCTTGCCTCTACTCTTAGGTCTCCAGTGTGTGTTCAGTAGGGAGGGCAGGAGTTGCTTCTTCTTTACCCTGATTCCCTGAAGCATAGAGACACAGGGGCCAGTGGTACCCACTTTGGACACATGAGAATGTCAAGACCCAGAGAAGAGCCAGGACCTCCTTGAAATCTGTGAACAGACAGTCCCTCTCACCTGCAGTATGCTTGGGCCTGCATTCTTGAAGGCACAGTCAGGCCAAGACTAAGTTTTTCCAAGTGAGGGAAAGAAAAATGGAATGACCTGGTTGGGGAGGGGGCGTGCTGGGAGAAAACGCCTACAACAGCAGGCCAGGGACCAGGAGCGCGTGCCTGGAGTCAGGAACCCTTGCCTTCTTATTTACCTCTCTGCCTTCTTCTCTCTCTTCTTCCTGGGCAGGAATCTGGGAGGACCTCCTTCTGAATCTTGGAGGGCCCCCTCTCAAAGATTTTCTGAATATGATGCTTTTATGTTTTCTGAGGACCTGTGCCCTGTAAACGTCCCTGCAGGAGGCAGGATGGACGACACCCCAGCAACCACTGACAGCGAAGCCTCTTGCATCTGTCAAGAGCTTTAGTGATGGCACACATACGTGAGATCCGAGTAGCCCAGATGGCTGGCTTGCGCGAGGTCAGTCTCTGTGGGAGACTGCAAGTACATTTCTGCCCACTTTGGGTGCCAGCATCTTTACCCAAAATGCCAGTGAGTTCCGCTGACCTTTCTCTAACAATACTAGTGAAGGTTCGATAACTTAAGATTTAAAAAATATAAAGATCAATAAAAAAGTTATATACTATATTCTGAAATGAACGTTAATGCAATTATGTGTTCAATTAAATATGTAACGTATCAACACACACACACACACACACACACACACACACACACACACACACACACACACACACCTGAAATTAGGGACTCATGGAACTCTTAGCTAGATAGCAATGGCTAACATGTAAGGAACGCTCACTACATGGCATACACCATTCAAGCTGCTATGAATAGGCTGTGTCCGAGGTCTCCAACCCTTTTGGCACCAAGGACCGGTGCTCCTGTGAGAATCTAACGCCTGATGATCTGAGGTGGAGCTAAGCGTTGGAGAATCTAACGCCTGATGATCTAAGGCGGTGATGCCAGCGTTGGGGAGTGGCTACAAATACTGATGAAGCTTCGCCTGCTCACATGCAGCTCACCTTCTGCTGTGTGGCCCAGTTCCTAACAGGCCATGGACCAGCACCAGTTTGTAGCCTGTGGGTTGGGGACCCCTGGGCTGTATTATTTAATCCTTAGAGCCGCTCTATGAGGTGGGTATTGTAATTGACAGATGAGTAGGGTGAGGTTCAGACACTTCGTCCAGGGTCATGCAACAAGGGGCCAGAGGTAGGATTCGAATGCAGGCAGTCCCACCCTAGACCTCGTACTCTTTTCTACCCACTCCCTTCCTGTTAGGGGACCAAGCTTGGTCCTGCACTGTTTGGATCCTCTTTGGTCATCTCAGTTCTTCTTTAGAGTGGGGCTCATGAAGTTTTAATTGGAATCCTGAGGAAACAGGGATTTTAGTGCCGTGCTGATAAAGCCGTTGTAGAAAGTCCTAGGTTCTGGATGCGCCACCGCTCGGCAATCACACTGTCAGCATAGAGCACTCATCCAACTGTCATTCCACACATATTGCTGTAGAATTGGGCGACGGGGATTTCTGCTAGATTTCTCTTTCCGTGACTTTTCCTGGGCTAGATTGGCCAACAGCTCCTGCAAGCTGCCTGTCCTGGGTATGAGTAAAATGGGGATTGGTATATCAGTGAAGGCTCAGAATCTTCTATGCATCATGCTGTAGCTCTCTGGCCAGGGTTCCTCAGATGCTAGAATCATTAGCTCCTGCTGGAAGCCCACAGAACAGATAGATACATATCAGAGCATCATCTGCTTTTGCTGAACTAGGCACCATGACTATTGAAGCCCTGGGATGGAGAGAAGTCAGGAGAGAGATGGTGGTGAGCGGGTGGCAGGGCAGGAGCCCGGTGGTGGGGGGCTGAGGTCATGGAGGGAGATGGGCCTGTGGAGTGCTGTGTCCCTGATCACTGGCTGTATGATTGACTCCGGCATCTTCATGTCACCATAGAGAGTCTTGGTCTACACAGGCAGCCCTGGAGCCAGTCTTGTGTTCCAGGCAGTCTGTGGCCTCCTGGCCATGCTGGGCACCCTGTGCTGTGCTGAGCTGGGAGCCCTGGTACCCGAATCTGGTTGGGGAGTATACGTACATCCTGTGAACCTTTGGCCCTTGCCGGCCTTCCTGGTCATCTACACATTTGTGCCGGTGGGTCAACCAGCCTCCATCGCTGAGTTTTGCCGAGTATGCAGCGTCTCCCTTGTATCCTGGCTGCTCCGATGAGAATCTAATGCCTGATGATCCATGCTCAGGCTGTGCTGAAGGGTGTGGCTGCCACTTGCATCCTGCTGCTGGTGCCGGTTGATTGTTGGAGCTTGTGGCTGGCCACCTCGCTGACAAACGTGTGCACAGTTGCCAAAGCATTCTCCTTGCTGGTCATCGTTGGGGGTGGCATGGTGGTGCTGGGCCAGGGCCGAGACCACACTAAAGCCCTTCTGTCCACCTTTCACAACATGACACAGCAGGCTGGATGAATCGGCATGGCCTTGTCCCAGGGCTTGTGGTCCTCTGATGACGGGAATAGTCTCAGTTATGTGATGGAGGAGCTCAAGAATCCACAGGTGAGTCCATGACACCGCTTTGGGGGTGCGAAATCTCCGAGCGTCAGCAGTTCCAGTTGTTGTTATTTGAGTGAACTAAAACCATGAGAAATTGGCTGAAGAGAGGGACTCCCTTCTAGTACTCATGGGACCTGAATGCCAGCCACTTCGATTAGCTTCTGGAGTTCTATAAATAACAACTTCTCTGCCCAAGCAAGCAGAGAACTTCGTAGTACCTCTGAACTTCGCAGTATCCCCAGGGTCTCATTTTGCTGCCCTGTGAGGTAGGCATCATCTCATGTTTCATGTGGGAAAACTGAGGTTTAGAAAAGGGAAGTGATTTAGAGGTCACACTGCTAGTAAGAGGCCAGGCTTGCTAACTCAGCTCCATAGATACTTAATTTATACTTGCCAAGGCACAGGGGCCACTACAGCATGGTTTGGGGCAGGGAAAAGGGGCCAGTCCTGCCTGGTTCACCCACCTATAGACCTGGGGTGAGCTAGTCATTGCCCTGGTCGGGGGTGGATTTGCAGGGCCCCTTGGGAAGCATTTGGAACATTTGGACTCTTGGGTCACTAGGAATCTTAACTCCTTGCTATAAATATATTTGCTTAGGACGCTATTTGTTTTCCTGTTCCCCTGCAGGAGTTTTAAATTCTCATAGGAGAACTGCCGGTGTTTTCTTCTCTGTCCCTCGGGTTGGCTTAAAAGCCATGACCGCTCTCAGCCCTCAGCAAAGGCTCCCTAGAAGGGGGTTGGGGAGATGTTCAGCAGAGAAGAGGAGCTTGAAGGCTGAATCTGAGAGCAGAGCGAGCCAGGAGTTCTGGGACCTGGTCTTTGTTCATACGTTAATTCCTCGTGTTTCCTTTGTCTCTAAAGTGGGGTCACAGTGACTGCCCTGCCTACCTCACAGGCCTTTGGAGGATCGAATGGGGCCATCACCGTAGGCGCTGCCCAGGGCTCTGAGTGACGTAAACAGTTGTACAGTTGTTTTTTCAGGTAAATGGTTAGTGTGCGCCAGGCTGGCTCTGGGATGGGGTGGGGACCACGGAGCAGGGGCATCGGCTCATTGTGTTCACAGGGACGAGACCCCTTTCTCTCTGAATCCAGGCCCTGGGTTCAGAGCTGTTCCAGGGTAAGAGCAAGGGCCCCAAAGATAAGTGTGACGAGCTTCCATGCCACAGAGAAGGGATTGGCAAGCTTTTCCTACAAAGGGTCGGAGACTTAATATTTTAGGTTTGCAGGCCCAACAGTCTCTCTGGCATAACGACTCAACTCCTGTAGCATGAAAACAGCCATCAGTAAACCAATGAGTGAGGCTGTGTCCCAGTTAAAGTTTATTTACAGAAATAAGCAGTGGGCTGGCTTTGGTCCCTGAGAAATAGTTTGCAGACTCTTGCTGTTTGCAGAGTATTTTTGACAAATTTGGGTTTTAAAGCAAAAACAAAGCCTTTCCTCTGAATGCTGGGCATTTGAACTCCTGGCTGTCACTCTGCTCTTGGAAGCACACGTTAGGCTAGGAGTATCTTTGTCCATTTCACGTTATTTTTTTAAGGAACTGCAGAGCCTGTGTCAAACCTGGGCCAGCCTCAGGCCCACACAATGAGCATTCGAGTGAAGAATTAAGGTACTCAAGAATAAAACCAGAAAACCTCTCTGTTCTTGTGGTGTCTTTGCCAGAAACCTGTCTGTGGCAGAGCTCAAGGCTCCATAGCTGTCACAGGTCATTAGCTGCTGTGGGGGTTGCCCAGGACGAGTCAGGTGCAGAAGCACACCAGGTTCCATCCATCCTTGGCATGAGGGGTTCCCAGGGATGCTGAAGTTTCAGTGCTAAAAGCCAGAAAGTCCCAGGAAAACTGGGATGAACTGGTCACCCTACATGGCCTTTGCTCTCAGGACAGGACAGGACAGAGCCTTACATATGATAAAGCAGATGTGCTTATTGGGGTGTGGTCTCCACTTGCTGCTGGAGCTCAGACAAGGGAGATCTCCACGAGGCAGAGCAGCCTAGAAAGCTTCCTGGAAGAGGAGGACTAGAGCTGAACCTCAAAAGGCTGAGGCAGCTCTCTGAGACACCTTCCTGCATCTTGGTAAACAATGACCTTGTCTTGGTTGCATTTCATGTTGCATTTGTCAGTACCATGTTCTGGGATCATCAGGGCTTGCCTGTCCCTCTCAAGGTGAGCAAGAAGACATCTGGAGAAAGCCCCCAGGAGATGGGGGAGGGCGGGTACCATGGACCTGTTTCCTACTCTGGAGTCTGAAGATGCCTATCCAGCATGGCCCGAGCCTGGAGAATATTGGGTAAAGTTCTGTGGGTCCCCAGGGAGGCCCCTTTTCTCCATTTGCTCCTGGCTTCAGAATGATGTGCAGGGCTAGGGGTGTTTTCATTCCCTACTCAGTTTTTGTTGAATGCCTGCTCAAAACCTTTAGCGGGTGAGTGTGGGCCAGCTGGGCCCACAGCCCCTGTCTCCAACGGTCTCCTCCACTTCCTCTTTGTTGACCCTCACAGCTTGCGGAGAGAAAGAACAGCAGGGAGTCCCATATTACAGATTCCCAACGATCCCCAATTTCCAGCGGAGGCCACTGAGGGTCAGAGCAGAGCCCGTGGGTGCAGCGGCCCTCAGTCTGGGCCTTAGTCCTGCGGACCCAGAAACTAGGCAGGGTTGGCGTGGTGGGTTCCGGAATATTCCAGCTGGCATGATCAGTGAACAGATGACTCTGGGCATCTTTAACTGTCCTAGCTCTTCTCTGTGCCTCTGCTCTTGTGGTTGCCCCTGCTGGAACTCCTCCCCTTCCCACCTGCCCCAATTGCTTCCGTTCTTCAAGGAAATCCCAGCATAAGGCCCTGATCATTCTGGAAGCTTTGGTGATGGCTCCTCTCCCTTCCCACCGCTGTCAGCCCCTCTGTACCTCCACTGTTCTGATTGGTTAGTGGTTTCCCAGCACATTGGCCTGTTCGTGTGTCCATGCCCAGGGACTCTGAGCCCACAGAAGGAGGGCACACAGCCCGAGTGCTCCCGGGGCCTGGCACATGCCCTGCACCCAGGATGAGCTCAGTGCTGTGCTGTTGAACTTGCTCTGGGGGCCTGAGAAGGACCCCAGCACTTAATGCATGGCCTCTTCTCTCTGCCTCTACAGCGGAACCTGGTGTGGGTGCTGATGTTCTCTGTTCCCATTGTCGCTTGGCCTGTACGTCCTGGACAACATCAGTCACCTACCTGTGTTGTCACCCAATGAGATCCTTTCCTCTGATACTATGGCTGTGAGCTGGGGGTGAGTGAGCCACATGATGTGTTCCTAGGCCACCGGGCAGACGTTCAGGATGGAGAGGATAATGCCCCAGGTGTATTTCGACTTGCCTCTGATGTCTTGCTTGCTCCTTTTCCAAGTGGGGCCTTGCAGTGGTCTTCAGGTTGTTGCCAGAGTCCCCTTCCTTGATCCTTCTGTTGTCCCAGAAATGAGGTTCTGGGGGCCTGGGCCTGGCTGGTGCCCTTCACTGTCACACTCTCAACATTCAGCTCTGCCAATGGGACGTTTTTCAGCAGAAGCCGTGTGTGCTATGTGGCTGCGAGAGAGAGAGAGGGCCACATGGTGCTGGCAAGGTGCTGGGGCTACAGGCGGGTGCTGGGGCTGCAGGCGGGTGCTGGGGCTGCAGGCGGGTGCTGGGGCTGCAGGCAGGTGCTGGGGCTGCAGGCGGGGTGGTGGAAGAACTGCAAGCTACGCTTTCTCCTGTCAGAAGCTTTAGCATTTGGCTCGAAGCAGGACTTCCCCTCTAAGATGTCACCCGCTCTTCTTCCGAGAATGGGGCTCAAGGCTTCCATGCCTCTCCATTTGAAATCCAGTCCCTTTACTTTTAGGTTTTGGGAGATCACTGCACCGGGCCACCCTATGGAGGTTGTAGGTGATGGGCATGTTTGCGCACACCACTAGTGGGGGCAGTGGGAGGAGTGACAGTTGCAGAGCCAAAGTATACTTCTTGGCCTCTCCGTAGGGCCACTCTCTGTATTATTATTAGTTTTTGCTACAATAATGCTAAACGTAGACAACCCCTAAATCTCAGGGCTTCCAACAGCAAACATTTGATATTGCCCTTGCTTCAGGCTGGGCTTGTGTTCAGACCTTCTCATTCCAACTATAAATTCTTTCTCATCTCAGGGACCCAGGCCAAAGTAGCAGTGACTCCTGGGTCATGTTTTGCCATGGCTGGTGCAGGGACTCAAGAGATCAAACCAAACCACACAAACCATCCATATCTTTTGGCCTTCTCCCCCTTGCTGTTCCCCCTGCCCTGTCTCTTTTTCTGTCCTGGGGGTGAGCAGTAGAAAGTCAAAAAAAGACCTGGCCTGGTCTCTGCCTCAGCTCTCCACAATCCAGCCCTGCATCCTAAGCTATTTGAGCCTTGGCTGGCCTGGAGGGACAAGCACCCCAACCTTCACCCTGAGCCTGGTCACCCCAGGGGAGCCACAGCAGCCCTGCATCTGAAAGCCGTGGGGCCTGGGGACTGTTAGGTTGGGCACACTGGTGTCCAGAGTGAGTTGAGCAGGGGACAAGGGCTGGCAGCTTCCTGGGACAGACACACACTGAGGCTCCCCTCGGGGCTGCCTGACACCTGGCTTTGCTCCCAATCCCGACTTCTGTCCATGGTTCATGTGCATCGTCTCACACCAGCTCCAGCTCTGCCGTTCACCGCTGCAGTGGCTTTGGTCCTGGTCATCCCGGGAAACTCCAGCACCATCATGAACTCCTTGAGGCAAGTGAGACTGTCTTCCCAGGCTGAGTATCTTGTGGCCCCACATACACACGTGTACATGTATATATCAATACATGCATGCACACTTCTGGAAGTCTCCTGTGAGTGTGGACATTACATATCATACCCACACACACCTACCCGCTGCTGGAAGGCCAGGCTCAGGGCCCCTGCGCATGCACACACAGTTCAGCTGTTCTCTCCCAGTTACGGCTCCAAAATTTATTGTACCTCCCTTCGCTTGTGCTCTGTTTTGAAAAATTCAGTGAGACAGATGTTTTGCCAGGAGACAGACGAATTAAAGGCTTGTGTTGTCTTTGTCATTTTTTTCTTATTGTTTTATTCTGTCGCTGATAACATTAAAGAATATTCAGGCTTTACTCTCACTCCTGTAGCCCTGGGCTCGTCTGGTCTGCATTCTGGATTGTGACTCAATGTATCTCTGTTGAATTCAGGGCAGAACCACCGCCAAGCTGTGTAGGCACAATCAGTGATTGCATCAAAATGTGGAGATGTTCTGACCCCCTTTATCACCTTCCCTGGGGCAGAGATAATGGGCTGTTGGGCTATCCAGTTGAAAATTTATAACCTCGTTTAAAGCTGGTTTAATGGGCATTTTCTTAAACCAACAGGCAAGCAGAATGGCTGAATGCAGAGGGAGTTCTAGAGTGATCTTTCAAGCATCTCGTGTCTCTTCTTTTGTCGTCATACGCATAATTATTCTCCTGGAACAGGATATGCAGTGCTCGCTGTGACTTTCTTCAGAACATTAAGTAACAGACATGGTTTTCCTTCTCATCTTTTTCCCATGAGAAAGAACAAGTCATTTTGTGGTGAGAATAAAATTAAATCCATGGTACCTGTAGGGGGTCCTCAGCCTGAGATTGGGGAGCGTGACTGAGAATGTCTCAGCACAGAGTGAGAATTCAACAAATTCATTTCATCTCAGTTAGTACCCAAGCTCTTTGATCTTGGCCACCTCAAGATATACCTCGGTCTAGACCTTGCCTCTGAGGTTAGATGGAATTTTCATTAGACCTACATCAGCCACCTGACTACCCACACACTGGAGAAGCAGAAGCCAGGGTTTTTCCCACCTGTCACTAATTCTAAGGTGGAGGGATCAGCTATGAGTGTGCTTGTCTCCGAGGGCAGCCCGAGCTTCTTTGAGATTTCACCACTCTCTTTTTTGAGAAATACAGACATTCCTTTGTCCCTTTGAAAGTTGTCCTCCTCTCTCTAGCCAGGGAAGTCAGAGGCTTGATCAGGAGCCACGTGGGTGACTGGGTTTGTGCCCCTTTGTCCTTGAAAGTGAGGAGGTGGGAATGAATCAGTGTTCATCCTCCAGTGCATCCGTGTCCTCAGTGCCTGTCGTTGCCTTCTCTCCTTAGTCTGTATTGATCAGAGGAGCTGGAAGTGGCTGAAGGGGCCTGGATGAGCTTGGTCTGCCCCTGGTTTGAGCCTAGTAGGCCAGCTGGTGCCAGGGCCTAGTAGTGAGTGGCTCAAGTTTTCCTTTCAGCTTCCTTGCCTATGTCTCCTACAGAATCACTGTCAGCTGTCTCCTGTACTTGCAGATGAAGAAGAACCTTCCCCGCCCTTACAAGGTAGACTTTGGGGTCAACATTGGGCTTTTCCAACCTTAGGTTGTTGCATGAGGCAGGTTGTTGGACCTCAGCCTCCTTCAGGACCCAGGGGAAGAATGTAAGGGGTGGCTGCTGTCACAGGTGGTAGAGTATTTCTGTGTTTCCTGGGCAGAGGGTATTGAGGGATGCCTGAGTCACAAAGTAATGACTCTGCTCCTGGGGACTTATTTCTCCTCTGGAGAACCCCATAGGAGAACAATAGGAGACAAACGCAGGAGGATACACACACCCAGTTGCATGCATAGAGCACAGAGAGGATTAGGCTGGTCCCCAAACCTCTGCTCCCTGTAGCCCAGCAGGTGGCTCCCCTAACCAGGCAAGGTATCATGTCAGGGACTGGAGGAGAGGAGCTGGTGGCAAGTGGAAGCAACAGGAAAGCAGGGAGGAGGGACATAGCCCAAGGGCCATATACTACCTCCCTTGCACCTCTTCATCATCCGGGTCTCTGTACCCACTGCAGGTCCGCACCATCATCCCTACCATTGGGCTCCTTGCTTCTCTCTGCCTGGTGATGGCACCCATCATCAACCATTCCCAGGTAGAGTTCCTGTATATCCTCCAGTCCCTGCTCAGTGGACTCTTGGTCTAGTTCTTGTTTGTCTACTTTCAGCACCAGCCCAAGTGTTTGCAGATGGCCACCTGCATCTCCAGCTGCTCCTGGAAGTTGCTCCAACTGCTAAAATTGTTGACTGAAGGGCTGAACAGGTATGCATTGTCCTCTTTGCTGCAGGCACCTCTATCCTCACCCAAATGGCCTGGCTAGCTTCATTATAGGTTGACTATGCAGAATTCTAACAAGCTGTAAAGTACTATGACACAGCAGTTGTGGAGTTTGGGGTTTTCCACCCAGGACAGCATTCCACCCACCCTGCCCTGCCCTCTGCACCGTCTCCTTCCATACAGCTGACTCTCACAGCCACACTGAATGTGAGAGTAAATGGGATCTTTAGAGCTAGTTTCCCACTAGAGGCAATCAATCAGTATATCGTCAATACCAGGTGATCTGGTCAAAGACGAAAAGGCAGAGAAACAACTCAAAATGGACCAAAGACTCCAATGTAAGACCTGAAACTATAAAACTCCTAGGAGGAAACAGAAACAGTAAACTCTCTGATATTGCTCTTAGTAATATATATTTTTTGATATGTCTCCTCAGGCAAGGGAAATAAAAAAATAAATTAAAAATAAATAAGTAAACAAACAAATAAACAAACAAATAAATAAATAAAACTACATCTGAAATTTTTTTGCACAGAAAAGGATACCATCAACAACAAAAAGAGACAACTTACTGAATGGGAGAATCTATTCGCCAATGATACATTTGATAAGGTGTTAATCTCTATAATTTATAAAGAACTTATATGACTCAACACTAAAAAAACAGCCCAATTAAAAAATGGGCAGAGAACTTGGATAGACAATTCTCCAAAGAGGACGTACAGATGACCAACAGACACATGGAAAAATGTTCAACGTCACTTATCATCAGAGAGGTGCATATTAAAACCACAATAAGATATCACCTCCCACCTGTCAGGAAGGCATCATCAATAAACCAACAAACAGCAAGTTGTGTTCAGGATATGGAGAAAATGGAAGTCTTGTGCACTGTTGGTGGGACTGCGAATGGTACAGCTATGGAAAACAGGACAGAAGTTCCTCAAAAAATTAAATATAGCACTACCTTATGGCCCAATAATTCCACTTCTGGGTATTTATCCAAAGAAATCCAGAACACTAATTTAAAAAGATATACGCAGCCCTCGGTTCACTGCAGTGCTAGTCACAATAGTCAAGACGTGAAGCGACCTAAGAGCCCATCAACAGACGACTGGATAAAGAAAATGTGGTACACATCTATGATAGAATAGTACTCTGCCATAAAAAACTGAAATCTTACCTTTGTTGACAACATGGATGGATCTAGAGGCTATTACGCTAAGTAAAATAAGTCGGACAAAGACAAATAACTATATCGTTACACTCGTGGACTCTAAAGAACAAAATAAATGAACAAACCTAACAGAAACAGATTCATAGATACAGAACACAAGCTGATGGTTGCTAGATGAGAGGAAGGTTGGGGGATGGGTAGAAAAAGATGAGGGCATTAAAAAGGACAAATTGACGGTTACAAAATAGTCACGGGATGTAGATAGAGTTCAGCATAGAGAATTCAGTGAATAATGTAATAATTTTGTATGGTGCCAGGTGGGTGCTAGACCAATCGGGATGGACCACTTTGTCTCGCTGCTATGCTAAACCAACATTAAATAATACCGAATGTCAACTGTAACTGAAAAATTTTTTAAAAAAAGAAGAAGAAAGGAAAGGCAGAGAAACATTTAGATGGTGAGATAAAAACGGGATAGAAAGGTCGCCCCTTGGCAGAGCAGAGCACCCTGTCTCACCCGTACTTCTCACTGTGCAGGCGTGTCCCAGGAGGTCCCCACGGGCCCTGGGGGTTGTGTGAGGGGCAGGCGAGGCTGGACTATCCTGAGTTACTGCCTTTGTGTGGTGACCCTGCTCCAGGAGCCCATCTCTGTCTGTGATTCATTGATCCTGGCGCCGCTCACCACCGCTAGTCATCATAGCCCAGAGGGTGGCCTCTCGCGTGTGAGCCTCACACAGGGAGGGATGCCATCCCGTCTCCACGGACAACCAGTCTGCTCTAAAGATGGTGTCACCAGCTTCACTCTCTACCACTGGGGATGCCCCCTGGCTGGCCTGCTCTGGGAGTGAGGTGGGGCCTGACTGGGCATCCCAGGGAGGATGTGGGGGGTCAAGTGAGCATCATTTGGCTCAGACCCTGGGGGGCCCTGAGTGAGGCATTCGGGCTTGAGTTCCACTGCAGCTTTGGAGAGGAGAGTGATGCTCTGGCAGGTGAAGGTGGCTCCTTGCACTGAAGGAGCTGCGGATGAGAACTGAGGAGGAGGAAGGTGGTAGCAGCAGGTCTGAGGGGCGTGGATGGATCTGTGACCCACAGCAAAGGAGGACTGGGCTGGTCCTCCTGGTTGTGGGCCAGGAGAAAGAGATGTTAGCCATGACATGAGTGTGGAGGCTTGGTCCACGCCAGGCCCAAGGCACTCAGAGGTTGGCCAGCAGCCTTGCTGTCTGGGGCTGCAGGTGCCACCTCCTGTCCTCAGAGTAACCTGCCACACTCAGAGTTCTGGCTCTGGGTCTGGTCTGGGTGATGTCTGAACAAACCGCCAGTGTTTGGAAGGCAGAGGAGATGTTTGGGTGCTTTGTTTCTCTGTCTTGCACCATGGCTGCCCTGGGCCCTGGCCCCACCTGCTAGGCCCCACCTCCCAGGGCTCTGAGAATTGCCCTGGGCCTGGGTCCAGTCCCCAGCTGCTCCTTTTCTGTACTAAGTAATGAACATGAGGGCCGTCTAAACCCCTGACCTTGCCTGTTGTCCCCTGAGAATCTCTCTGATGCTGCCTGCCCACTGGTGGACTTGGTTGCTCCCCGCAAAGCCTCTCAGCTCCTGCCCTCTGCTGAGTCTGAAGAGAGCTGGGAGCTTCGCTTGATGCTTCATGGCTGATGGGCTCTTGCTGGGGAGAGGCTGGCAAGATAGTGAGCAAACAAGAAGGAGCAAGTCCCTCTCTCCTCCTGCCTGCCAGTCTGCTTCGGGTGGACCCTATCGGCAGAACCCCCCAGGAACCAGCTGACAGCGGGACATGAAATTTGCAGAGCTTCAGCCCCAGGGGCACAAAGCAAAGTGTGGGCCTGGAGCTGAGACACGACAGCTTGAGGACTAGCCAGCACAGTGACGTCTCTTGCCCATCCTTCAAGTCTTAGCTCAGGTGTGGTTTCCTCCGGCAGCTTCCTCTGGTCCCAGTGCCCGCTGTGCTTTCCCACAGGCCCCTCCATCCGCTTCTAACCAACATGAGCCAACTCTCTTTATACATCTCCTCTCTTACTTGGCCGTGAACTCCTGGAGGAGAGAGACTTTGAAACAACTTACAAGGTTCTCGGGACTTACCACACGGCTCAATAAGTCTTCGCCGAATCACAGCTCCTGAACTTGCAGGCACTTTCTGGAAGACAGCTGGGAGTATGTGAGGAGCGATGGTTTCCTCTCTGACACAGGGTTCCTAGGCACTGCCACTTTTTCCTCTGACAATAACAACAATGAGCATTTATTGAACACCTGGCAGGTACCAGGTGCTGCTCTTCACACTCCACATCTATCAACTCATTTGATTTTCACAAGCGTATGTATGAGCAGAGGGACAGAGAGGTTAGACAACTTGCCTAATGCCACACCGGTAGAAAGTGGTAGAACCAGAGCTTGAATCCAGGGCCTGGGCCCTCAGCCACCACTATTTTGTCTAGAGATAGTGGGAATTAGGAAAATGCAGCTAACTTAGGCTAATGGCGGCGATAATAACAATATGATTGATGAAACATTGCCTCCATAGTAGATGTTTTTCCATCACATCACTCACCTCTCGGAATAACACTTCTCTCTTGGGGAACCAAATGTGTAGTT
The DNA here is from genome assembly GCA_030015415.1 of Cynopterus sphinx. Lineage (NCBI taxonomy): Eukaryota > Metazoa > Chordata > Mammalia > Chiroptera > Pteropodidae > Cynopterus > Cynopterus sphinx. The sequence continues at coordinate 14,972,063 of CM057383.1, read as the reverse complement.
CTCCGAATATGCTGTTCTAGAAGAGGCTGCTAAACATAGTGCCCCATATCCATGGATGGACATGCGACCCAGGTGGGATCTTTCAAGTCGGTACTAGTAGATGAGAGAAGCTCCTCTTAGCAGGTGAAGCTGGAGGATGCTCCAGGCTTGCTGGAGAGGCCCCACTGATAGAGGAAAGCTGGTTCGCAGAGAGCAGCAGGATGAGAGAGGAGGGAAGCGCCCCCTTTCCCCGTCCTGGGTCTCGATCCTGAGTCAGTAAATTCCTCCTCGGCCACATCGGGTTTATGTCTGGTTTCTCACACTGGGACTGAAAGAGCAACGGAGAGTTTACAAACCCCTTTCATAGGAAACTGATTCTTAGACCAGCCCGAGGAGGCAGGCAGATCCGCATCATAGCCCCAGTTTTCAGAAGGGAAACCGAGGTTTGGAGCAGCTAAGTGACTTGCCAGGAAGCAGGTGAGTGGCAGAACCGGCAAAGCAGCCAGCAGCTCCCCCTTGGGCCTGGGTTCTGTCTGTTTCTCCACCTTGTGCTCCCATGGGGTCCAATGGAAGTGGGGTGGAGGGAGAGGCGTCAGCCTCATACCTACATGATAGGTGCTCGTCCCTTACTATCTCAGGGCCCACGGCTGGGGGGTCCACCCACCTAGTGCTGGGTACCTTTACGGCCTGTTGGGAAGCTCCTCCTCTTGTCAGTCAGATTTGGGGTTCTCTCCCTGGTCTGGGTCTCGGCATGGGGCGGGGACTCGGTGTAGGGGCCTCCTCTGGCCTGGAGGCTTGGTGATTCAGCTTAGGGTTGCCAAAGGCCAGCACTAGCTACTATTCTGAGTCCTAGTTCAGGATCTTCCTAACCCTGGCGAGACGATCCATGAGCCTACAGCTGGAGGGAGCTTCCTGTTTACTGCTGGGGTCAGGGCTGGTCTGTGCTTACTGAGAGCCCCGACGTCTCCCACCGTCCCCTCAGGCTGACTCGTGTCCTCCTCCTGCCTCCAGTGTTAAGGGTTTCAGCCCAGGTTTGCCCCTCACCACGGCCCCACCGGCCTGGGCTGGAAGCAGTCTAAGAGCAGAGCAGGCCCTGTTTCTGCAGCCCGCCCGCGGCCCTCACACTCACTCAGGACTTTGTTGACACCCCATTGCACAAAGGAAGAAACTAGGGTGCCAAACTTAACAAAATACACAAAAAAAGAGAATGCCTGGTGAAATCTGAATTTCAGCTAAGCCACAAGTACTTTGTAGTGTACGTATGGGCTGTGTTTTATCTCGGGCCCACGGAGGAGGAGTGGCCTGCATGGCCGCTGTGACTGGCAGAGCAGGCCTGCGAATCGGGAGCATCAGTGCCAAGGGCAAGGCCCGACGGGTGTCTCAGCCCAAGGAGAGAGCAAATTCATGCCTCCCCTACCTTTTTGTTCCATTGTGACCCTCAGCAGATTGGATGATGCCACGTTAGAGAAGGTGCTCCTCACTCAGTCTGCTGAGTCAGGTGCTAGTTAATCTCTTCAGGAAACACCCAGTAAATTCCTCTCGCTGCTATGCTAAACCAACATTAAATAATTCTGAATGTCAACTGTAACTGAAAAATTTTTAAAAAAAAGAAGAAGAAAGGAAAGGCAGAGAAACATATAGATGGTGAGATAAAAACGGGATAGAAAGGTCGCAGACCTTTGCCGGTATGATACCTACCAGCTGTCTGGGTACCTGTTAGCCTGGTTGAGTTGACGCATAAAATTAGCCATCACAGGGACCCACTACCACGCCCCCCTCCTCTCTACTCCAGGTGCCCTGTTTCTAACAGATTTTATTGCCTCGTCTGAGGTACCTGGTATTCTGTTCCGTCTCACACTGTGCAACATTTTCGAGTCAGTCTCTTCATTGCTTTGTGCCTCAGTTTCCTCATCTGTAAGACAAGGCTTAACCAAGCCTTGCTTACGTAAGGATGGCATAAGAAAGTGTTTAGCAAGCCTCTGAGGACGTGAACACGTCAGGGGGGTTTGCTAAAATGGCATGTTCACTCCCTACTGGTGGCCACGAGAGGGGTGGGAAAGGCTGGCTGGATCGAGCCAGGTCATGCACCGGACAACATGAAAGGGCCCCACGGAGGCCCCAGACAACATGAAAGGGCCCCACGGAGGCCCCGGCTGCCTTTGCCTCTTGGACCATGTGATCTGCTAGACCCTATGGTGGTGGAGGTATCAGTGCTGGGAAAAGACTCCATTTGCGGCCAGTCCCAGTGGGGAATCACAATGCAGACCCTTGGGGTTCTGGAGTGGGGCCAGGCCCTGTGGGGTGGAAAACTAAATGTCCTTCGAAAAACAACTTCTGAAATGTTTCTGGGCCCTAGAACAGACAGAACCTCTGAGCACAGGACACCAAGTGACCACGCAGCTGGAACCACCCATTGAGTCCTGTCGGATCGACCAAATCACAAGGGTGAGCGGGCCCAGCAACACTCCGCAGTGGGATGGCAGTGCGTCATCTCTGAGCGTGAGCGGCACCAGAGGGCACAGCAAGCAGGGAGCCCAGAAACCCCACGACACCCACCGCAGTCGTCTCAGTGCCCCTCCCGCATTCCCATGGCTGTAGGGGACCTGAACCCACCAGCTGAAGGCAGGGGAAAGAGTCCAACCTGGCTTCATGGACCGCTTTCCGTGGTGACGTGGGCGTAAGCTGAAAATGGATGGAGGCTTCTCTACAGCCTCTAAACAACTGCAGAGCTGAGAGCACAATGGAAGTTGCTTTTCATTCTTTCACTTTCGCATTTATACATTAATTTCATCTAGCCATTCCATTCATTCTCTCAGAAAGCAGCTGTGCTTCGGACCTGCCCCCTGCCTCCTCCCCTAGGACCTGACACTTTTATTTGTCTTCTCTCTAGTGCATCTCCAGCGCTTACCTTTACACAAAGTCTATTCCATCAGCCTTTAAAAAGGCTCAAGTCTCTTTGATCTTATAGGAACACAAAACTTCAACCCTCTCGGGAAAAGGAAAGACCAACAAAACGAAACCAAACGTAACTCCATGGCCTTCTATATCTATTGCTCACCTCTCTTCTCTTTATGGCCAAACTTCTTAAAAGAATTGGCACCTGCTGTCTCAGTGTCCTCGAAGTCCTCAACCACATCTTCCAGTCAGGCCTCTATTCCAGTCACTCTAAGTGGCCCTGTCCTCCCGTTCTCTCCATCTCCACGGCACTAGCCTGTCACAGGCCCTCCTCACCTCCTACACAGGTGTCTGTGGATACAGGTGCCTGTGATAGGCTCCTAACTTATCTCCAAGTACAATTTTTATTCCTTGGGTGCATCCCCTATATGCCAACCAGGATGATCTTTTAAGAGCATAAATCCCAGTATTTCACATACTGTATTCGTTTGTCAGGGCATTCATAACAAAATGGCACAGACTGGGTGGCTTAAACAGCAGAAACTTATTTCTTCACAATCCTAGGGGCTGTAGGTCCAAGATCAAAAGTTGGCAGGTTTGGTTTTGGGTGAGAACTTTCTCCTTGGCTTAAAGATAGCCACCTTCTCTCTGTGTCCTCACATGGTTTTCCCTCTGTGCATGTTCTCTCCTGGCATCTCTTCCTCATCTTAAGAGAACAAACACCACCTAGGACCCAAATCCTTTCTGCACCTATGTGGTCTCCGAGGTCCTGCATGACCTGCCTCTTGCCTGCTCTCCGGTCTCATCTGGTCAACCCTCCCCTTTCCTCTGTTGATCTCTCAGTTCCTCAAACATGCGGGCTTCTTCCCCAAGTACCTGCTGTTGCTTCTGCATGAAATGTTCCTCGACTGCCCTCCCCCACTGCATTAGCCTCAAGGAAGTTTCCGATGACCCTGACACCAGGTCAGGGCCCTTGCTTGTGTGTTCTCTCTGTGTGCCTTACTTCTCCATCGTAATTAAATCTTTAACTGTATAAGTAATCATTTCATGCCTCTATCCCTTCCATAGATTGAAAGCTCCAAGGTAGGAGGGACCATACCTGTCTGCTTCACTGCTGTGTCTTCAGCTAGCACGATGCACTATTTATACAAGGTGCTTAAAAAGATTGTCATTTAAAGAGCTAAGGCTGAAGGTAATTTTCTCATTGGACTTTCAGGTGAAGAGAAGAACCAGCAACCATCATTATTTTTTAAATAATTTTAAATTAAGTAATTATTTAAAATTAAATAATTTAAAAACTCTATCCCTCTGTGAACCTCTTTCTTGCCAGGAAAGCCAGGCTGATGAGAATAATATCATGACCTGTTTGGGAAATTGCAAAGAAGACTCTGGTTTCAATCTCAATGGTGAGTGTGGAATTTCCATCTCTGCCCACATTGTTCAGTCTTGGGAGATTGTTTTCTAAGATGGCTGAAGCAATCCATCCCATGTTTCTTTGCAATGTCCAATGACTTTGCTGCCCTTCTAACAAGAGCGAGTGCCAACTTGTCTTCCCCTTAAATCTGGACTGGCCTTGTGATTTGGGTTGGCCAATAGAATTGGACAGAAGTGATGCTATATGAGTTCCAGGCCTTGTCCACAAGAGTCCTTGGAGCCTCTGCTTCTACTCCCTTGGGATGCTACCGCAAGACCACTATGTAAGGAAGCTGGGCGAGCCTATTGGAGGGTGAGAGACCACGTGCAGGGGAGTGAGGGCGACCCAGCCGACAGCCAGCACCAACCTCCAGACATGTGCGTGGGACCCTGTTGGGCCTTTCAGTCCAGCCACTCCTCCAGCTGGAACTAACCAGGCGAGGAAGCACAGAAGTGACCAACAGAAAAACCCACAGAACTGAGAGAATAACAAACATTTGCTGGGTGGTTTATGACCTAAGAGTGGCTGAGTAGAACATCAGTCTTGATTTCCACATGATAATCTCATTTCCGCTTCTCTAAGCAGTCATGCCTCCCCTCCTGACTCTCTCGTTATCACACTCAGTATGAATCATCAGAACACTCTAGAATTTCACTATTTCCAACTGTAAATCCAAACAGGAAAGCAGGCAAGAGAAAATGATTCACAGCGGGGTCTATCCGTGTGACTTCAGCTGGGCCTGGATGTAAGGGCCTTGTCATTCTTGGAAAGGTGGCCACATTTGCTTAGCTAGGACATGGGGCTCCCAAGCTGGAAGACAGAGGCACATCTCATATGCCCTCGGCTGAAGTTTCTAAACTTGAGATGCAAGCCAGGAATTTTGTTATATAAAAGTCTTTCCCTTACAACATAGGTAACCCGGAAAGTCTCCTACATGCACACACCGGCCTAATCAACTGCAGCATTAATCATCGCCACATTGTTTATATTGGAAAAAATCATGGAAATAACCCAAATGCCCAACAATAGGAGAATGGATAAACATTTGCAAAATGGAATATGATACAGGTAAAATGAGTGAACGACAACTACATGCATTAACATAGCCAAATGTCAAAAAGCATCACTGAATGAAAGCAGCAAGCTGCAGAAGTTATTCAAGTACGATGCTATTTGTGTACAAAATTAAAGCATGCGAAACACCACCATATGTTCTTTAAGGCACACTCATCCGCAGTAAATGAATAAATATGTGCACGGGATGATAAACAACGTGTTTGATGGCGGGAGGCTGGGGAGGACTGGGGAGAGGGACGCAGGAATTTCATCTGTACCACAATGATCTGACACCAATGCAGGAAGTTTAAAGATTAGCAAAGCTGGGTGGCAGCTATTATTCTCTCCATTTTACTTGTGCTTGAATCATTATGTGATTCAAAAAGATAAACGGTCGCCTTCCCTCTTCTTACTGGCCAGGCACATCTTTTCTACAGTTCAGCCTCTTCAGTGTGGCCTTGCTGGCAGAGCTCCTGCTGCTTGGGGTAAAGTAATACAACATAAAGAGGTCCATGGCATGCTTACTGTTATTTTATGACAATGGAGCTTTAAGTCAGGGAGTTTCAGAGGGGAAAAAAGCAGCTCTCTCCAGGGAGTGCTGTTTTCCCAGTGTGGGCTCCAGAACCGATTATTGATTATTGCGGAGGAGTGAACGACTTTGGCTGGACTTCCTGCACCACCTGTGCTTTGCCAGGCCCGCTGGGAGGTCCCACACACAGTACCTCTCTTGCCCCTTCACAGGGCTGATGTGTTTTCTTAAAGAATGGCAGGCAGGTTCCGGGAAGAAGCAAGTCCTTCTCAAGCTGCAGCTTGTATCATCATTCTTACTAATGTCCCTTGGCTTAAGCTAGTCACATGGCCAAACTCAGGCTCATCGTGGGAGGGGACCACACAGGAGTTGAATACAGGAGAGGGAAGGGTGTTGTTTGATGAGGGCCACCAAAGTAGCAATACACCCTTTAACTCATTCCTTCCCTGACCTTAGGCCCCTCCCCTGTGCCTACCTATTACAGCACTTACCACACCAAATTGAAAGAGTCAGTTGAACTGTCATGACTGTTACTCTGTTTCGCTATTTATATGTATGGAGGGAGCTCCTCTGAGGGCAGAAACTCCTTCTACTTCCTCCCTGTAACCTACTGCTGGCACAGAGCATGGTTGCATAATGAATAATTGAATGAGAGCAGCAACTGTCATCCCCTCCTTATCTTCCAAGTTCAAGCCCTGTCTCTACCGCATTTGGATGTGGGCAGTTCAATAACTGTGCAATGCTAAGTAGACGAGGTCCCTGAGTTCCCTAGAGCTTGGCAGCTAGGTCCTCTACCGAGGTACTGGAGGCACCTAACACTTTAGTGGAATGAATGGATGAAAGAATGAATGAATGAGTGAACTTCTTAGGCATACTTCTGAGATTTCCAAGGTATAAATCTATCAATGTCTCTCTTAAACATGCTCTGTGACGCAGCTGAGCAGAAGTCAGGCATCTCCACGTTCCACAGAGGAAGCAGTCCCACCAGAGTTGTGAAAAGAGATTTTCCAAGCTTTCCTTTCTGATGGAGGATCCTCAAGTAGAATAGTTCCTTTAGCTGAGCCGTGTTCCACTGACCTGTGTGGCTGGAGCCAAAGCAGAGGCCCCAGAGGGTGGGGTGAAGTGTATCCATCACAGCCTCCCCGGTTCTGAGCAGTGGCTCCTAATATAGGCTTCCATCTCGTGCTATTAATAGGCCCAGACACATCTTTGGTTGGTAACACCTTGGAGTGTGGAAACCCATTGTGAATTCAACTCCTCCTCTATTGCAAAAGTCTGACATCATAAGGGAACACAAGAAGTGAATCATCCCTGAATAATATACTTCAATTAGATCATTTGTTTTAACTTCAAGACCAAAAAAAAAAAAAGAGAGAGAGAGAGAGAGAAAACTTGGTGTTACTGCCTTCTGGACTGACATATGGGGGTGACATCTCCCACCCTGTTGAATGTGAACTCCCTCGCAGCTGTGACAATAACTAATTCTTACTTAAGACCACACTTTGGAATATTTCATCCTTTGTACCCCAGTGTGTAAATAACTCAAATAAAAGTAGGTCTTGAATGATAAAGTTAAATAAAAAGATTTCTTTTTGCTTTATGAAAGATTTTTTTTCCATTTAAGGAATAAATTAATATTATTTTCTGCAGGGAAGTCCCTTTGATCTGTTAAACCTGAAATTCATCTAGTCAGGGGCCACAGACAGATTCTGTTGGCTAAACCTAGCCTGCTCTGCCTGTGCCTCTGTTGGACAGCACAGTTGTTTGTTTTCAAATTCGGAACGTCTCTAGTCTAGTTACAGCATGTTCTCTGGTTCCCCACAGTTTCCACTGCTGTTAATTTCTTACACAATTACGCTACCCTTGGGACCCCTAGGGACATTTGAGTTCTCAACCCCAGGTTTCCCTTTCATTTTACAAAACTGGGACCGAGGCAGGATGATTTGACTGAGGCTGTTCAGCTAGGAATTGGAAGGCCTGGAAAGCAGGTCTCCAGCCTCCTGGCACGAGGCTCTCTCTCCTCTGCTTACTGCGTGTCCGCACCACGTTCTGGTAGTTTGGGCTAAATTAACACATGTATGTAGCTTTCGCTAAATTAGCAAACATGTGTGCAGTTTCAGCATTCGCCGCAGAACCTGCAAGCATTTGCTGGGGTGGATTTTGTAACGACAGCACTTATGCAATGACAAGTTCTTGTGACCTTCCTCTTTCCTTTCTGCTCTCCCATTCACGGGCAGGAGATAAACCTCACCCAGACGCTGTCATCAGCCAAACCTCACGGTGGCAGGGGGAAGGCACACTTTTGTACTTCTGCCTGCTGCTACTTCTCCTTCCTCATCAGATGGCTCTGGTTGGAAGCTTTCTTCACATAAAATCCACGCAGTAGATGTTTCAGATAATGCAAATGGAAATCTTTTTCTCCTGGAAAAATCCATCTTGTTATTTAAGGCCTTGCTCAGATGTGACCTCCTGTGTGAAACTGGCACTATCCTTCATTTACACATTGGTGATATCACAACCCACAGTGGGGTGTGTGTGTGTGTATGTCCTTACATGTTGGTCCTAAGCCTTATCTTTTGTGCTTTTCCCTAACCTTCTCCACTCCCTCCTGTCAATCCTTGGTTACTGAATTGAATTGAGAAGATCGAGGGAGCTATGAGAGTTCCAGAAAACAATCTACAACCCCGCTTTTCTACCAAAATTGAACAAGGACTAGATTTTGATCCTCTTTTTTGGAGAGGAAATAAGTGTCCATGCAACAAGGCCCTAGAGCCTCTACTGTTCAAGAAAACACCACCTAGTGTTGGGATGAGAGCTGGACAGCATAGAGATGGGCTGCTGCTTTGGGGGGATACATAAAAAACACCAGTGGTTCCTGGTCTGGAAAGCAGTGATGCAAAGTGGGACGAGGAGGCTCCACGTGGCCCCAAACCACAGTGTTCATCTGAGCGTCTGAACGCTTCTGAAACCCAGCAGTAAGCTTAGGACAAATAAAAGGACATCATACCTGCAGGAAGATTAGGGGTTCTGGGGGGCTCATACAAAGTTGACTCTTGAGCGGATGGTGAGTGAAGGAGTAGCCAGGGAGCCACACGAACTTGTACATTTTAGAGCAGTGCAGTCCAGTAGAAATATACTGTGAAATATACTGCAATTTAACATGTTCTAGTTGTCACATTAAAAAACATAACAATATAAAATTGATCCAAATATATCCAACCTATTAAATCTCATATATTTAAATATATATCTACTATACTCCAAATATTATCAGGTCAACATGTCATTAATATAAAAATTATTAATGAACTATTTTACATGTTTTTCCATCTAAGTCTTCAGATCCATGTGTTTATTTTGTAGTTACTGTTCATCGCAATTTGGACATGACATTTTCATTAAAAATACTCAACCTCTATTTAGATTTCATAAACTTGTCAGTAGGGTAAAGGAGATTCACATACCCAAGTTGTTTTAAACATACATAACAGTTTCCCAATAACTGAATCGATATCAGGATTTGTTTTTTATTTATTTTTGGGTGGTTCATATCAGTATTCATTTAATTTTTTGCTTTATTGAAATATCATTGATATATGACACTATATAAGTTTAAAGTGTACAAGGTATTGAACTTACATATTACAAAATGATTGCCACCATAGCGTTAACAAACACTTCCATTACATCACATAATTATCATTTCTTTTTTTGTGGTGAGAACATTTAAGATCTACTTCCTTAGCAACTTTCAAGTATACAAACAATATTGTTAACTACAGTCACCACACTGTTTATTAGGTCCTCAGAACTTATTCATCTCGTAACTGAAAGTTGATAATCTTTGACTAACATCTTTCCATCCCCCTATATCAATTTTAAGTTGAAATTTAATGAAAATTAGATAACATTAAAAACTTCGTTCTTTAGTGACACCAGCAGCATTTTAAGTGCTCATCAGCCACGTGTGGCTCGTGGTTACCGGAGGAGACAGTGCAGTTTTAGAGCCAGCAGGAGCTGCCCATTGCCTACTGTCTGCTCCCCTTGGTCTGGCCCTGGGCTGGACAGACAGGGGGTCTGATCAGGATTCATTGCCCACATTCTGAAATTTAACAGTCTAGCTATGGTGGTTTTCCTGTGAGCCAGCCTTCTCCGTCTGAGGCCTGTGTCATACTGGGTCACAACCTCAGGGCAGGAGAAGGATGTTTTACCTGCTGTTGCTCGTAGCTGGAGACCCAGAAAAGCAACCTGACTGCTCAATTTTGTAACTTGTGGCAGAATGGGCCTCAAACTGGATAAGATCACCTCAGTTTTTTTTTTTTATGAGAAATAATATGGCTAGTTCTAGAAGAGCCTGTCCCTTTTTAAAACTCATTTCATTGAGCTGAAATGTTGACAGTTTTCCTAGAGACATTAAGCTACCCCTTAAATTAGAAAGAAAATCAAATGACTGTCAGGAATGGCTCTCAGTAAGCGCTTATTAGCAAATGAATCATGATTACTTCTAATTATACCAGAATATCCAATAATGGCTTTCTTAAAAAATTTTTTTAATTAATTAATTAATTTAATAATGGCTTTTTTAACTGTGGGAAATAAGCTGATGGTTTTGTGATTAAAGTTGTTTTAAATTTCTGTGCATTGTAATTACAGAGAAACGAAGTCCATTGTCTTCTAAACTATGGAGATTCCATAGCTTTTATCTCTTTCTTCTAATCTCATTTTTAAGTTACTATTTAACTAGGAAGGAATTTATTTTTTTTTAAAGTGTATATGAAAGTTATATACGCATATAACTATGTATGTGAAGAATTTTTAAAGAATTTTGTAAAACATTCTTTAGGGTTTTATATTCCATGAATGATCTCAGAGTAAAAAGTCATAAAATGCATGCTTTTTGACTAGATAAGCTTTTTATAATCATACATATGTACTTTTCTCTCTCTTTTTTTTTTTTTTTAAGAAAAAGCAAGCAAACCAACCTGTAAGGACTGCCACAAGGTGGTGCTAAAATCTAGTGAACATTCCAGTCTCTGGTCTCTGGGAGGAGTTGGGGGATGATTTACAGATCTGTAGGAAACACTGGACAAAATAAAGACCAAATAAATTAAGCTGAAGATAAGAGAGAGATTAATAGCCTCCCTTTTTCTGAAGGATAATTTCTCTCTCTTACTGGTATACGTATGTCATACAATGAATTTATATGTCAATAAAGTTAATTATTAAAATGATTTGTTCTCAGAGACAATGCTATCCCTGTCTTTCAGTAGGAGTGTACTGTGAAGGGGGAGTGGAGGCAGGAAGGACAGTGTTTGGCACATCACCTAGTTTGGAAAAGTTTATTCTGTGAGTCCAGCAGTCTTTGAAGTAGCCAGTCTCCACAGAGCTTGTATTAGACAAAAGTATCCTGGATAAAAAAAGAAAACAATGAATACCACAAAAAGAAGTTGCTGCAGAACATGAATTTTTCTATTTGTTTGCTTTGGCATATTTACCAACTGAATATTTTTAGAAATTATTTCGATATTGAGATTAAGCTTGGAACACCTCATATAATATGTCTGAGAATCAGGAAATGAGTGAATTAAATCCCTCTTCCTGACTCTTTGTATTTCAGCTTTTTTAAAAAAATGTATGGCAACAAACTTTTGTTTGATTTTTAAAAAATATTTGAAGCTTAAGAACATAGCTAAGTTTCCCAAGCTATTTTAAGAGCAAGGGAAGCAGTTTTAACCATACATCTATAAAAGGTTTTGACTAAAAGAAAAAAAATTCAGATAAGAGTTTTCTGACATGCTACTAGAAAAAAAAAAAGAAAAAGAAAAAGAAAAAATCTAGATTGGAGCCCTAAACCAATGATCATAAAAACTGTCTCCCATGTGATCCTATTGTTGAAAAATTACTTACTTGTTGACAGTTCAGTTCTTTAAAGCTGAAAAACAAAGCAAAACAAAACAAAAAATCTGGGCACTGTGTGGTGCTAATCCAGTGTGAAGGAAGCACTTTTGGTCTCTATAGGATGGACTCTAGGGGTTAGTGGCACTAATGTCTTATTTGACTGGATTACATCTGTGGTGTGCATACAGAGACCTAGTTCTCAATGATGAATCATAAGTGAAAACATCAGGACTCGGTGATATCTGGTTGCATGGGTTTGGTTGGTTAGATAAGGCAGAGTCTGTAGTTTGAGGTAAGAGACTCCCAGAAGGTTTCAACTGAATTCTTGAACATTTAGGTGAATTCTCCACAGTCATTTACTGATTCTTGCTTAGTGTTATGCATTGTGCTAGGTCTTCAAGGTGCTGAGATAAGACAGAATCCAAGAGCTTCCAGTCTTGGAAAGTGAGGCAGAAATATGAGGCAGTAACATCATCATGATGCGTGTGTGTGTGTGTGTGTGTGTGTGGTCTCTCCTTTGCTGGAATATCAATAAGCATCCTCCTGCCTCCACAATGGATATAGTCCAGTCTGCTCTGTTGGCTCTCTAACCCTCCATGATGGAAACCAACCCAAATTTCAACTTTCTCCATCAAGCGCAGCAGCCACATTAAGCTATTTCTTGCTCCTAGAGTTTGTCCTACTCTTTCCAACCCCTCTGCTTTTTTTCATGCTGTAAATCCTTCCTGAGGCCTCCCTGTCTCTCCTCTGCCCTTCCCACCTCTTCTGTCCTTTGAAATCCCTTGACTTAGTCTTTCCTACAGGATCCATGGGATAGATTAAGTCTTGGTGTGTGTAGCAGGAGACTAAGGACCTAGCACCCCACATGACACTAACTCACTGTGTCTCCACGCGCGTATTTCTTCCTCCACACCCCCTCCTTGGGCCTCGGCTTCTTTTTGATAAACGGGGTAAGGGGCGGTTAAATTGTATTGCACTGTATACTTCAGACGACCAGAATCCGAATTAATCATGCCAACCAGGGCCGAGGCTGTCTTTTTCTGCGCGGTAACTTCCTCCGAGTGGACAAGAAGTTCTGCAACCAGCTTCATCCTTCCTTTTTTCACTGTTTTTCCTCCCTCCAATTTTCACTTAGAGACTCAGTCTGGGGGCCAGGAAGGAAGCAGGCAGTAGGGCTGGGAAGAGCCAAGACACTGGCCCAGGTCCATCCAGCTCACAGTAGCCTCTGGAATCGCTCACTGGGTCCACACCTAGGGCTGCCCCAGGGCTAGTTAGTACCAGGTGAGGGGGATGGGGTGGCAGACTAGACCTGGGGGGCGGAGGGGGGGTGCGCTTCTAAAAGGAAAAAAACCAGCTTGGAAACAAACGTGTGCGTGTGTGTGTGTGTGTGTGTGTGTGTGTGTGTGTGTTTAAAAACAAAACCACGTTAACAGACCCGACCTCTCCCCCCACCCCACCCCCAGGTCCGACCACCCTCTGGGAGTCGGCGAGGCAGCCGGGCCATTCTGAGTGGGGAAGGAGTCGCCCACGCCCCCACAAAAGTGCTGCCTCTCCAGGGCTCCGGCGGGGCGCGCGCGATCTGCGGCGAAGAGGAAGGGGGGGACCCTGGCGTGGCCGGAGCCCGGCAGCCCCCGCGGGGGCGCGGGCTCCCCCGCCGGCGCGGCCTCTCCCAGCCCCGCGGCCCCGGGGCCACCCACCCATCCACCCATCCATCCATCCATCCATCCATCCATCCACCCATCAAGCGCGTGCGGCCCCGCCCCTGGGCTGCGGGGAGCGGCCAATCCGCGCGCAGCTCCGCAGCGATGAGCTCAGCCGGCTCGCGCCCCATTGGGCAGCTATATTAAGAAAGTGGCCGGACGCCTTAAATACGGGGCGCCGGGGCCGCCGCCGCATCTGCCACCGCGCTCGGCTCGGAGGTGTGCGCCCGGCGAGGCCTGGAGGGACAGAGACAGAGAGAGGAGGAGGCGCGGGGCCCAGCTAGGCCGGCGTGGGCTGCGCGAGTCGCCGTGCCGGCAGCACAAAGGCGCCCGCCCGACTCGGGCTCCGGGGCGAGGGGCGCGAGCGGCCAGCGCCCGAGGGTGGGGGGGAGGGTGCAGCGCGGAGACCACCGGCGCGCCCTATGCCCCCGCGCCCCCGCCCGAGCGCACCGGGAAGAGGAGGACGCGCCACCGCGGGGCCTGGGTGCAGCTAGCGACCTCCGGCCCGCCACCCCCCCACCCCGCAGGTGAGCGGTGCGCGGCGAGCGGGACGGCCCCGAGGCGCCTGCGGGGTCCCCCCGCGCAGCCCCGCGGCCCGCGCCCGGCGCGCGCATGGCGGCCATCCGCAAGAAGCTGGTGGTGGTGGGCGACGGCGCGTGCGGCAAGACGTGCCTGCTGATCGTGTTCAGCAAGGACGAGTTCCCCGAGGTGTACGTGCCCACCGTCTTCGAGAACTACGTGGCGGACATCGAGGTGGACGGCAAGCAGGTGGAGCTGGCGCTGTGGGACACGGCGGGCCAGGAGGACTACGACCGCCTGCGGCCGCTCTCCTACCCGGACACCGACGTCATCCTCATGTGCTTCTCGGTGGACAGCCCCGACTCGCTGGAGAACATCCCCGAGAAGTGGGTGCCCGAGGTGAAGCACTTCTGCCCCAACGTGCCCATCATCCTGGTGGCCAACAAGAAGGACCTGCGCGGCGACGAGCACGTCCGCACCGAGCTGGCGCGCATGAAGCAGGAGCCGGTGCGCGCGGACGACGGCCGCGCCATGGCCGTGCGCATCCAGGCCTACGACTACCTCGAGTGCTCGGCCAAGACCAAGGAGGGCGTGCGCGAGGTCTTCGAGACGGCCACGCGCGCCGCGCTGCAGAAGCGCCACGGCGCGCAGAGCGGCTGCGCCAACTGCTGCAAGGTGCTCTGAGGCCCGCCCGTGCCCGCTCCCTCCACCCCGCACCCTCCCCGGCCCCCGCCCAGCACCCCGCCGCCCCGCCCGGCGTCGGCCTTCCCCGCTCGGCAGCCGGCCGCGGGGAGGGGCCTCGGGCGCACCCCGCCTTTCCAGGGTCGCACCGTGTGGCACAGGCCCGGGCGCCCCCGCCGAGTGCCAAGGGTCCCCTGAGCGAGCACCCTTTGCTGAAGAGCCAAGCCTCTGCGGAGTGGGTGGCTGTTTGATCCGACTCCCACCCACGACTCACTCACCCACCCAACCCCGAACCCCCGCCTCGGGTCACCCCCCACCCCGAGAGGAGCTTGGCGCGCCCGAGTGCGGCCGCGCCCCGTCTCCATCCCGATGTTCACCCATGGACCAGCGAGCGCCTGCGACCTTGTCCTGTCTGTAACATAGACCACGGGAACGAGCTGCGGGAGGGGAGGGCTGGGGCGGACGGGGTGTTGCTACATAAATAGAGATATAATTTTATTTTCGGAGGTAGGGTGGTGTTATTTAAGGGTGATGCTGGTGGTGGGTGGAGTGACAGGGCGCTAGAATGACTCCGGCCCAGCGTGGGTCAGGCGCCCATCCAAGCACGAACAGGACTTGGTCGTCTTTCCAGCCCCTGGGGAAAGACGTTTGCAACCGACGGGGCTGAGAGAGGACACAGCTTTCTAGACGCGGGTCCCCCGCCGGCCGGCCCCAGCAACCGCGCGCACCAGCCTGGGCAGGAGGAGGGGTGTGCTCCGGGTCGTTTTTTTGCCATAAGCGAACTCCGTGCCTGTCCTACAAGTGAAAATCGTTCAGTCCAAGAAACTGATGTCATTTGACTTATTTAAAGGCTAAAACTCGTTGGGTTTTATTTCGAAAGAATTTTTTTTGCACAATTGTTTCATTGTTTGACACTTAATGCACTTGTCATTTGCATAGGACAGTAGCATTCTGACCACACTCGGACGCTGTAACCTCATCTACTTCTGATGTTTTAAAGAAAACATGCTGATGACTTTAAAAAAAAACCGAAGAGGAAAAAGAAACCACTAATTTTTGTTTTGTTTTCTTGAAAAAAAGTGGCAACACTGTTTTGTGATTTCATGTGTGCAGGAATGCACACTTTTGATAAAGGGCAGTAACAAGTATAGGGGCCTATTTGACTCCCCTCTTTTTTTTTTCACAAGGCCGTCTCTAAAGCTATGTGAAATTTTCTCTGCATCTCTGTACAGAGAATGAACCTGCTCCTAGTCTCCTTCCTCCCCTTTCCTTCCCCACCCAGTGGTACTTCTACTAAATTGTTGTCTTGTTTTTTATTTTTTAAATAAACTGACAAATGACAAAGTGGTGAGCTTATGATGTTTACATAAAAGTTCTATAAGCTGTGTATACAGTTTTTTATGTAAAATATTAAAAGACTATGATGATGACATTTATAAAATGGCTCCTGTGGTTTAATAGCGTGAAAAGCCAGCTTAAATGAATTTGAGGCAAGAGAAGGATTCTGCCAGGCGAGGGCTTTTCTTGTCACCAGCTCCATTTCCCTGACAGTGTTTGTAGTAAATGAAGATGAAATTCCTTTGGGGACATGTGGGGGTTGGGTGGTCATAGGAGACCAGGCTGCTCCTGTCCCAGTCCCAGAGGAAGAAGAACGGGTTACCCAGGCACTCCGTGTCAAAACTTGTTTGTCTGTTTTAAAAACACTCGTGCCTATCATGGGGCCTTTGCTCCCTATTCCTCAAAACTTGAAGTTGTCATTTGTGCATTTTAAATTTAGATAACATTTTGTTGTTGCACCTTGCAGCTCCTCAAGGGGTTCCAGGGTACCCCATGAAATTGTAGGTTGTTATCTTTGGGGCTGGAGCTGCTCCGTAGACCCCGAATCAGGAGCTGATTCTTTTATCATTGAACTTTTCATCTGAATGTGTGTCTACAGGAAACCTAGGATGTTTTATTCCAAGTACCAAGAATGGCCATGTTATGGACAGAACACTGGATTTTTTTTCCTTTCTTTTGGTGTGGGGGAGGCTGTTATTTAAAGTTGGAACAGGCGGATTTTGAGATTTAATCCTGAAGAGCTCTAGTGTCAGACACTTAGTCTGCTCTGGGGGGTCTCACTCCTGGACAGGCAGTTTATGCTGGGAGACCACATGGAAATTCTGCTATGGGCACGATGGCTCAGACCTGCCAACTCTAAGTAGCCTCTAGGGAAGGTAGCTTGAAGTGCCAACCCCTTCCAACTACCTAAGAAGTGTGGGTTTTGTTTTTGGAACGGGCACTTTCCGGGTTCCTAGCACTTAGTAACTCTCCTTCTTCTCCTCTGTCCACATCCCTGGAAGAGACAGAGAAGATCCCTTTTGAAGTTTGCTTTTAAGCATGAGGCTTGTTTCCCTGTCTCTTCCCAGACTTAGAGCTTTTGTTGAGTGAGACAAACCTGGCTGTTGGTGACCTTTCACCCATTTAAACACTTAGGGACAGGGCCTCCTGTGCAGCCAGGCCTATTGGCCAACAGAGGGGAATTGTCTGGGCTTCTCTGGGCGCAGAGCAGGGAGAGGGGTCCAACAGGCTTCTCTGAGCCACTGCCTCACCCCTTCCTCAGCCCACTCACCTTCATCCCTCAGCCTACGTTTTCTTCTTTGTTTTAAAGCCAGAACTTGCCTTGAAAAACAAACTGTTGATCTGCAGGTTTCACCGCTAGCAAATCCTCCTGTACCAGGGACTGCAGGACTGTGGGGAAAGAGCTCAGGCTTGGGCTCAGTGCCCAGGACTTGGCTTTGCAACCAGCCAAGAGTCTGGAGGCCCAGCCCCCTGAAAGGGCTTTTTCTGGGTTTCCTGCCTGCTCAAAGCTGCCTGGTACCTACAGCTGTCTGGGTTTTCTTTTTCTTTTTTTGGATTTTGGGAAGACAACCACCTAAATGACACATGGCAGCCCGAGTTGTGCTTGTTTTAAAATGCATAGCCTTTAATAATCCTGCCGGAACACACTCTTCTTGCTGAATTAGGATCCAACTGGAAAATGTAAAGACGAATTGCTGTAGGCTGGAAAAACAATTAGGAAAAAGAGGTAAAACATCTGGTGTTACTCTCAGGATATGAAAATTCATTTTGCACATTTAAAATAAATGTGCTGAGTTCATTTAATTGCCTGTCGAACTATTTCGTGGAGAATAGTGGGGTGTTTCGTTGATCCCGGCCACTTTCTAGCAAAGAGCATTGGCTTGGGTTCTCATTTAATCTTAATTTTAAATCAACCTGGGTTCTACTTCTAAGGTCTTTTCACATGTGTTTCAATGTATTTAGAATGGCCATTTTCAAACTTAAGCGTGCATCAGAATCACATGGAGAGTTCAAAACACAGACAGCTGGGCCCGGCCACTGGCGATTCCAGTAGGTCTGGGGTGGGGTCTGAAAATTTGAATTTCTAACAAGGTTCTAAGTGATGCTGATGCTGCTGTTCTGGGGACCGCACTTTGAGAACCAGTGGCTTAATAAAGGACCCTGTGAATGCACAGAGAAGGAAGGTCATTTAGTTGAAAGTAACTCAAACTGACTAGGTTGGTGTGCCCTGCAGGCCTGACTTCCTTATGCCAGAGAGAACAGCACTTCCAGAGAGGGTCCCTCCTAGGATGAACTGTACAGAAGCCTTATCTTTCTCTCCACATCCTTGTGCAAAGGAGGATTTCATGCCCTTCTAGAGATTTGTTTCTGCCACTTCTGAATTCAGAATGCAACAGCACTCTAATTCATTCAGCACTGGTGACTACTTTGTCAGCTATGCTGAGATGAGTGGTACAAGCAAATAGGATACAGTCTTTGCTCTGGTAGACCAGGGGCTTCAGGAATACATTCACTAAGATCTTGAATACAGCATGATCAAAAGAAGGGATTAGGCCCGGGGCACACCAGGGGTTGGGCAAGTGGGGGAGGGCAGCATGGAGGAGGAGACATTTGATGTGTAAATGGAAGACACAGCTTCTTTGTCTTACTTTGAGGCCTGGCCCCTGGGAAATAGAGCTCTCTTGGATGAGAACTACCTTCTACATTTAGCCTCACTGGCATACATTTTTTTGGTCAAGAAAAATGATATTATCCAGCCAAGGGAAACACAGAGGCCAGGAGACAAGATTGGTGATGATGGTTCCACTGTTTTCTCTGTGCCTTCCAGGGATGTGGGGCGGACACGAGGGCTGGCTGTGCTAACCAAGCTCCTGGGAAATGTGTAGCCTGGGCTCAAGATGGTCACAACACCACAAAGGGACCTTGATGGGGGATGGTCCATTACTGCTTTACTTGGTCCATCTTCTGCCTGGAGGGAGAGCTTAGGCACTCAGATGGCTTCTCCAGCTCTTAGTGGCCCCATTTCTGTTTTGAGAGTTGAGAGTCTGGGGGACTCTAGTTCATTCCTTCCTGTTAATTCTTTTAGTCAACAAATATTTATTGTTGACTGAAGGACTCCGCGCCTAACATTATACCAGGAGCTTGTGGACCTATAGGCCCCAGTGGACAAATAGTCAGGCACAGAGTTTTCTGTCTAGTAGCGTGTCTAAACAAATAATAATGATGGTCATAGCTAGTATTTATTGACTGTACATCAGGCATTATTCCAAGGTCTTTATCTGCATCCTTTTATTTAACCTGTCTTAGTTATCTGTTGTTACATAACACATTATCTCAAAACAGAGTGGCTCAGAACATTTACTACCTCATAGTTTCCGCGTGCCAGGAATCCATGTGCAGCTTCGCTGGGTCCTCAGGTTCAAGGTCTCTCTTAAAACTGTAATCAAGGTGTTGGTTGGGTCTGGATTTATCTCAAGGCTCGCCGGGGGAAAGATCTGCTCCCCAGTCCACGCACACAACTGCTGTCGGGGTTCAGTTCTCACTGGCTGAGGCCACCTTCAGCTCCTTGCCATGTGGGCCTCCCCACAGTGACGTCACAGCATGGAAGCTTGCTTTACCAGAACGAGCAAGAGAGAAGGGCCAGAGAGAGAGAGAGAGAGAGTGAGAGAGAGAGAGAGAGAGAGAGAGAGAGAGAGAGTATGGGCAAGACAGAAGTCAAGGACTCCTATAACCTAATCTTAGAAGTGACATCCCATCACTTTGCTTTATTCTATTGATTAGAGAATCAAGTAACGGGGTCCAGCTCAATGAGAGGGCATTATTCAAGGGCCTGCCTCCTGGAAGGTGGGATCGTTGGGAGCCATTTTAGAGGCAGCCTACCACAATCCCCATGACGACTCTGAGGTAGGTGCTGTCGTCCTCACCTACTGATGAGGAAACTGAGCCATCCGAGGTTAGACAACTTGCTCATGATCACAAAAGGTATGTAGATTTGAACCCAGGCAGGCTGGATGCAGGACAACCATATACGGTGGGATAATGATTTGAGAACAAGCACCCTGACTGCTGCAGTGTAGAGGATGGATCAGAGTGGGGAATACCAGAGGCAAGAAGATGAGTGGGGACGATTTTGCCATTACCGACACTGACAAAGGGAGGAGAGGGCAGATTGGGAAAACATTCAGGAGGGAGGAGGTGTGGAAATCTGAGCAGGAGGCACAATGCTGACTCCTGGATTCTGGCTTAGGTGAGTTTGAGGATGCTGATGCCATTATTTAAGATAAGAATCAGCAGAAGATGAGAAAATTTGGAGGGAGGACACCAGAAGGATATGTTGAGTTTGGTTTTGTATATACCGAGTGTGAAGTGTCTTTGGAAATGATCCTTCTCCTCACCTGCCTTCTCACACCATAATTTGTGTACTTTCTGTGTAGAGCTAGACTACTGTGTCCTGTTCAGGTCATGAGGAAGTGCCACAATCTATACGGATGAGAGACATCTCTCCTGAAGGGAGGAGACACTCTCCAGGTCCAACTTTTTTGGAAGAAGCAAGTCCTGAGATAGCAATTGTGGTTTCAGAAAGTGGACTTTAGACAACAGGGGAAGGGGGCCCTGCCTTTCTCTGAAGATCTGTTCTAGGTGAGTTGAAGGTGTTGTTGGGTGGCAATGAGGTTTGGAGAGGGGAGGAGACTTCTGCTCTAACTGGGTGGCCAGGGTAGGCAGAGATCCTCCGAGGGCCATCCAGTCCGGTGGGCTGTAGGAGAAACCATAACCAATAGCCCATTGTAACTTACACCCGATGGCTTACTGATTCTCTTCTATTATTTTAGAACCGTTAATAAAGTCTTGCTAAATGTTCTAGCCTGGCTTTAGCTCTGCTGTGGAGAATTAAGGGAGGACTGTCATCCACGTCTGGGCAGGTGGCTAAGAGAAGCAGCACTTCAGGGGGCTTCCAAAACGGTAGGATCCGAGCAAAGTATCCAGCTAGGATTCATCTGGATATCCAGGATAAAGAAATTCTGGGATGAGCACCCTGGTTGTGTCCAATCATCCCTCTTTACATGGAGACTGGTTTCCTCAATGCCAACCACAAGTCAGGGTGCCTACATGGCACTGTCTGGCGTGTAGGTGGATGAGTTTCTGGGTCAGATGAGCAAAGAGGGAGGTGTCAGGGTACAGTTGACAATGGAATCTTTAGAGGAGGAATATGATGACCTGGGAAGTGTATGCGGAGTGAGAGGAGACTGTAAGTTAGACCATAAGTTCCTCCATGAGCCATGTTTACTCCATCACTGCTGCTGTATCCCTAATTGCCCAGTATGGTGCTTGGCACATAATGGGACCTCAATAAGTAGTAGTGGAATAAATGAATTAAAGAAAAGGCAGAAATTTAGGGATCACCACCTTCTAAGAAACCCAAGAAAGTGATAAGGGTTGGGAACAGCTGCTGTGGGGGGATGAGAAGAAGGTGAGTTAATGACTGGGGAGCATGGAGGGTCCAACAATGCTCCGATACTGGGAAAGAATGAAGCAGACACATCACTGTTTTGACATGAGTTACGTGGGATGCAGCAATGACAAGTAACCGACATTTTCGTGGCAGAGACTGAGTCCGTGGAAGTTAAGGAAGTGCTCTTGTAAGGCCAGGCTTTGGGTGCTGACGACACCAGTCGAGGAAAGGCCTTCTCTGGACCCCACCCTGAGCAGAAATCGCAACGTGCTTGGCCCAGTGAGGTCCCTGGGAAAACGCTCCCGGTGATCCGGGGATGAACAGGCAGTGGGAGCACGCGTCCAGCCTGTAGGCCACCCTCCGCAGGGCCGTGTGGATGGCTGGATGTGCTCAGCTGCTGTCACTGCCACGCTGAGCTTTGAGTGCTGGAGGAAGCTGGGCCATTTTGGATTCTGGGGCAGGAGTTTGACACAACGGGTTCATGTTTTTCATTTAAAAAATTATGACCTGAAAATGGCAATTCTGAGAACTGGGAGCCAGGCCTCAGGCTTTTATGACTGTGTGTGACCTCTGTCCTCTGGCTGTCATTTGGAGCTATTTTTCTTCTCCTTTCAATCCCGAAAAGGGAAGAAACAAATGTTACCAGAAGCACGTTTCTCATCACTTTGTTAATGATTGATTTTGTTTGATTCCAGAACTTGTTTGGCCTTTGGATAAACAATTGAAACCTTCTGGAGGCTCCTAAAAGAAATGCAGGAATGCGTTTGCTATTTAACGGTAGAGAGATTATAAATGGGACTCTGACAGAATAAAAAATATTATTTATATGAATGCTCAAAAGAAGTCACTTGTAAAGTACACACTCTTCAGTAATGGCCAAATATGGAAAAGTGCAATATCTGGTCACATAACCAGGGTGACTCTGTAAATGCAAAGATCCATCCTTCCCCTAGGTTGAGCAATCTCGAGGCTAAAAATTTCCTCCAAGGCTACATGCACGAGGTGACACCAACACGAATTAGCCAGCCTGGGTTCTCTGAAGGTGTGTTTAGCTGTATGTACCAAGGGAGACTTGCAGACTGAATAGTTGGTTACCAGCCAAGTTGGAAAGAACGAATAAAGACACAACGCAGGGAAGGCATAAACAGCTCAAAGCGCAAAGAATGCTAATCGGGCTTAGAAAGGCACGAGTTTTCCTCCGGCAGGCTGATATGATCTAGCCTCCTTCTGTGGCACAGTGACCAACTGGGAAACAGTCCCACCCCTTAGCCAGGGGAACTGAGAAGGCCCAGCACCGTGATGTGCAGAGGAGGCCATGGGGCCAGCATCAGCGGGGGCCTCGGGCCCACCCCAGGTGCGTGGAACCCTCTTGTCTTCAGCGGAGTGACAGAAGAGATCACTGCTTACGGAGTTTGCTGGGGACCTCAAGGAACTGGGGTAGGAGTGGAGCAGCATGGCTGCATCTCCCCGCCTCTGTCAGAGCACCTCTCCCACCCTGTTGACTATCTCCTTCAGCAGCACGACAGGTAGAGGGTCTTCGGTGAGAAAATCAAGGATTGCAGAAGCAGCCTCGACTCTGTCTATCACTATCTGTTTATTCATGTGCCAATTTTACCCTCTCCTGCCTCGAGTTCTTTGTTTGTGGAATGGAAATAATTTTGAAGATGAAACAAGCTCGAACCATGTACTTGGCACCGAGCCCAGCTAAGTCCTCGATGAATCTTGATCGCCTTCCCTCTAGTGGGTTCGTCTTAGCACCTCAAGCACAAAGTAGAAGTGGGATACATGTTGTTGAGTTCATGAGTGTATAATAATCACAACCCTTTTGTTTATCAAGGACCGTTTCAACTGTAAGCTCCTCGGGGTATCACGTCATACTCCTTTTTGCAACACCAGCATCTAGTGCGGGGTCTGGTATATAGTAGGTGGTTGGTCACTACTAAGCTACTGAATAATAAATGGTTCAGAGGGTCCTTGATGAACTGGAGATTTTCAGGAGTGCACAGGATGAAATCGGCTTTCAGGGAAGAAGCGCTCACCATTCAGGTCCCAGAGGATGTGGTGGCAGACACCAAGCCCCCTGAGTACTGAGGGGAAGGCTACATGGGTCTGGGGACCCACAGACTTTCTCCCTAGGAGCATGGTGCTCACGAGTCCTCAGCAGAGGCTGGATGGGCTCTATTCCAGTCTGCTGACCCAAGGCCATATCATGAGGAGCAGAATGACCAAGGAGAGCCTGCCCAGCCTCACTTCGCTGACTCGGCCACAGATGGGAGGAGAGACGGTAACCTCTCTGGGTGAGGCGAGGGCTGGGAAAAATGCTGACAACTCCTAAGTGATCAAGAAAGATGCTAGAAAGATCCAGGCGTTAGTCCTGTGTGTGCAAGTCCCAGGACTCAGCTGCTGCATTTGTAACCTGAGAAAGCAAGTCTCGGCCTATTATGCAGCTCAGCAAAACCATGGAAAGGGAAAACAAAGCAGTGAAGAGGCTTGATCATCTGACCACAGTCTGCCTGAGAGCAGGAGCCCAGAGCTCCATTTCCTGGGTGGTGGTGGGGGGTTGGTTTACCAAACTCACCAGGATCGAGCTGATAATCACTCCAAGTCTGGGCAAACTGGTTCTCCTCGCAAGGGGATAGGAGCCCGGGCTTAATTAGCCTGCAGGATTAGACTGGAGGAGATCCCTTTGTTTAGGGTTGGCTCCATTTTTTTTTTTTTTTAAACTTCCTTGTTAAGTAAGAACAAAAAAATGTACCATCAGGAGCAGAAGCACAGGGCAAAGGTGCGATATAAAGATTCTCATTCAGAGGTAAATTCCTCTGCGTTTACCCTCCCCACATTTCAGCTCTTTCAGAAAGCTGACCCTGAACTTCAGTTCCTGGTAATGCCTGACCTTGACAGTATCTGGGGTGGTGTTCTGGGGAGGGCTGGCTGCCGAATGGAGACTTGGCTGTTCTCACCACACTTTGGCAGGTTTTCTCCAAGTGACTTAGAAACAGATGCCTGAATCGACTCAGCTGTGCCAAATTCCAGGTTCTGAGGCGTCTAGGCCAAACCCGGGGTGGTCTGTGACCTGGTGAGGCTGTGCAGGCAGGGCTGGGAGGTAAGGTCGGGGAGGGTCGCTTGTCTTTCCTTGTTTGAAAGCAGACAGTCTGATTTCAGAGCTTCGGCTGAGAACAGGTGTCCGGGATGGAACCCCGAACCGGCAATCAGAACAGTCCAAAGAGTCACGAGTCAAAGGTCACGAGCGCCCTGATTGAACGTATCCATGGCAGAGCTCGGTGACCCCGGTCCGAAATGCTGTGGCGGGAAATGGAGTATCAGATGAGATGGGCAGAGCTCTCAAAAGGTAAGACCCCGTGTTCCCAGGCATTGGGGAAGGATGGAATGAAGGAAAGGGCGAGGGGGCTGCAGTTAGCTAGGGGACGCTCCTTGGAGAGGTCCCCAAGAAGACACCAGCCTGAGTATTGTTTTCAGTCGGTCTTTAAAGAAGAGCTCAAACGCCACCCACCTTTCCTGACTTGCTCTATCTCCCTTTTCTGCTCAAAACACATCCTTCCTCCTTTGATTGCCGCTCTCATCCCTCGTCAGCGGAGCTGTGAATTAATTCTATGGCTCCCACCTAAAAGGGCGATCTCCTGGCGTCCAGGACCTGTCTTATAATTATTTGTATCCCGGGCATCTAGACCTGGGCCTGGCACAAGCGCTGAGTAAACATTCGTTGAACGATGCACTAAACGAGGACCTTTCTTATAAGACAAAGAGCTCATAGCCCTGCTGTGGAGGCAAAAATAACACGTGAAAAAAATTCAAGGAACAATTTAGCATTGAACTGGATGATGTTCTAGGACAAAGCTTAATTTACAAAGGAGCTAATTCAGAGTCTGCTGGCCTGCAAGCCACCTCTGTGAGGTTTGGGGGACAGCCCGAAGCAAACTGCTTCTTCCCCTGCTAGAACGCAAATGCCAGGAGGGCACAGCCTTTGTTCCCTGCTGGGTGCCGGCCACGGGGTAAATGTTCAGGTAATGTTTGTGAAATGGAAGCACTTCAGCTGTTGCAGTTTGTTTTCCTGAAGCAGATGGAAATGCCGTTGCTAATGAACTTGTCCTCAGACGACGAAGGTGAACTCCAATGGGAAGGACTCACACAGAATAGGATAATGGTCTCCGGAGAGGGGCCACCATCACGGGTACGTGACTTGCATGGCTGCACGGAGCCTGGTGCTCAGAAGGACTTTGCATTTAGTTTAATGTGACACTGTTGCCATCTTGAACTTCTTGATTTATGAGCAGGGAGCCCACGTTTTAATTTTGCATGGGGTCCACAGGTTGTTTGTTTGTGTCTAAAAGGGTTTATTATGCACGGAGGGGTACAGCCTCGGTCTTTCTCGGCCACCAAGGCTGCCAAGGCTGTTGTTCAGCTCCTCACTCTTCCTCCCGGGGCATGGCCAACAGAAGCAAAGAAGAACCTTCGGCTCTGGACACCCACCTGGCAAGCCAACTTGTTCTGCGGGCCCTGGGCAGCCGTTCAGCTGCTGCCTCCCCTCTCCTGCCTGGTCCAATCTGCAGCTGCTTCTGTTGCTTGGCTGCCTCTGACCTGAAGTGACCTCAGGATGTGGCAGAACAGCCACAGCCAGTGACCTCACACCTCTTGCCTCTGCCAGCAACTGTCACTGGCCTGGAGGTGGCTCTCTCTGTGAGCCAAACACTTTTCTAGCGCTTGTTGTAAACAGTGGCCTCACGAGCGAGGTTCTCACAGAAACTTCCCACCTACCCTTTCAAGGAATTTGGGGCATTTCGCTGGCTTGGTTGGAGGACGTCGAGTGGCACCCCCAGAGTACCCTTTGCTGATATCAACCGTTTTCCAGTTCTTTAGGGCCGAATCTGAGAAATCGTCTAGCTAGGAATGAGTTTATGAACCATCGGGTAGAGGTCATTTTTCTCTCCCTCTGGTTCAAGGACCCTGATTTGGGCGTGCCAGGGCCCTCCTGCAGTGCTGAATCTCTGTTCATTTTTTTATGGACACCATCGATTTTCATGTCCATAGGGTACTTGGTGACAGAGTCTCACAGGGAGAACACCTTTCCAACCCAGGAATCTGTACCCACTGCAGGTCTGGCAGGGTGGGCTGGCCGTTGGTAGAGTCACACTTGATCCTGAGAAAAGCCACCTTCCTCTGTCTCTGGTACATAAGATGGGAAGGGTGGCTGACTGGGCTTTGGAAAGGGGACCCTGAAGACCACATCCATGTTGCCCAGCTCCTGTCACCTGCTGTGTCCTGCTGCTCTGGGATGGAGTCCAGGAAGAAACCAGTGGGGCTCATGATCTCCTTGAAAGGCCTCCTTTGTGAGCCTCCGGGTTTACGCAGGGCATCTAGTGACAGTCACGTGCACTCCGGATAACACCACGTTCAGGGAAAACAGGGCTCGTTTCTTCCCTGATCTCTCCTGGCCGAGGTCAGGGCTCACTAACAGGACAGGGTCAAATCAGACTTTCAGAGGCAGCCCAGAGTGGTCCTTAATCTTTGCTGCTCCCTTTTGGAGTATGTTAATGAATAGACAGTGACGATTATAAAGGTAGATTTTTACAGTTTTAAAGTCAAAGTCATTAGAATTAAGATTTTTTTCTTGAAGACACTATTTTAATTTTTATACGTGGCCAGAAGTGGGAGGGACACCAGAGGTCATCCAATCCAACGCCTTCATTTTTAGGATGGAAAACTGAGGTCTGTGGAGGCTGGGGGGCTGCCCAAGATCACATGGCTCATTGGGAGCAGAAGTAGAAACCCGAGCCACCTTCTCCTGCACCCGCCCCCCTCAGCTCCTGCTCTTTCTCGACAAAAAGCCCTTAAGACATTTTCGTTATGAACTAAACATTCACAGTTAGAGATCTGAGGAGTAACTGGGAAAGGGTATGCTAAGTTTTCAGTTTGTCGGTAGTGTAAGCTCAGGAGGTTTTAGGAGTTTGTTCTTTTATCATTCATTTATCACCAACTCTTTACTGAGCAACTAACTGCCTCGTGCCAGACCCGAGGAATCCCAAGTAGAATCAGAGACGGTTCATGACCTCGAAGGCTTGTAATAGAATTGTCCACCTGAACCTTACTGGATTTTGTTAACCAATGTCACCATAAAAAACAAAAAACAAAAAAGAGGCCTGTAATAGGAAGTGCATGTGTGTGTGTGTGTGTACGCACACCCCTGCCTAGAAGCCCCCTCGTCGGATCCTTTACTGTGCCTTCGTGTTAACCCCTCCAGCTAGAAAACCTGCTTTGAGAACTCTTGTCCAGGGAGTGACTTTGAGGTCAGAGGAGTTAGCAGTTCCAGAGTCCCATCAGGGAGAGGTGGCTTTCTCTGCTTTATTTCAAGCCAGTAGCTGGAGGCGGGGGCACTGGCCCTGAGATGAGGTCTCATTGGCTGACGGAGGCATCTGTGCACATGAAGAGACATGAACATGGGTGAAATCTCACGCACACGAACACACACACTGCGCAGAGCCAGTCCCTAGGAACGCAGAATGTCAGTCAGTTCTGCATCATATGGCTCCTTTTTGGTCAGAGGAGACATTTGAGCCTCGAAGGCGTGTAACCACTTGCTTAACTAGCTAGTTATTCCCGAGAGCTAGCGAATTCCCCAAACCATTTAAACTTTTAGTTTATTCAGAAACTGAAAAATGAGCAGGGGCTTCCCTTAGCAATGACTTCCTCTGAAATGTCAGTGATACTCAGATGACATCTTGGGGAGACATCAAGGCAGCTGTGGTCTCCTGCGGTTCCCTCACAGAATCCCAGGAAGTCACAGCTGTTCGGAGGGATCCTGAGTGACTGCGAGTCAAATCAGTTGATTCCAGATGCCTGTTGCTCCCTCTGACAAAGGCCTGAGACACCCCAGCTGGGGCTGGGGCAGGTGCTGGGCAAGCCTCCATCCCCCGACCCCCTTCCAGCCCAAAGGGTCCCCAGGAGCTTGCAGAGTGGTGGGAAGGATCAAGGGTGCCGTTCAAAGCCTCAAAGCCTAGGGCGTACTGCAAGATGTTTTGGTTTAAGCATGGGATTACTGTTCTCCCTTCAAAGCCCGATGATAAAAGCTGCTCAGGAATGCCCTGCAGGGGCAGGAGGCTTTGATGGTGGGGGAAGGCCAGGACCCTCCCTCCCTCTATAAGTAACTCAGCCCATCTACAGACTCAGAACCAGGGTTCCTCCTGTGGGAGAGGCCTCCAAGCGGAGTGAATACATCTTTCCACACTGATGGGTTCTTTCCGCAGCATTCTGCCCCTGCTTGCAACCCTCCAGAGAGAGACAGACGGGTGCTCCTTTATGAGAGCCCTGTTTCCAGCTTCCGACAAGGCTGCCCTCTCACAGGAAAAGGCTGCCTGCCCGTAACTCCTAACTCGGGGTCCCAGCCCTGCAGTCTCGGGGCTCACGCTGCTCTCTGTTGTCAGCTGCTCTGCTAGGATGATGTCTGCTGTGCTCCAGGCCGGTCATCCACAGGTCAGTGCTTGGCCATCGCTCCCAGACGTGGTTGTGAAGGCCTTGCCTGCCTCTGCACAAGGGGCCCTGAAAGGGTGAGCTCTAGAACGATGGGAAAACCAGAAGTCGAAAACTCCAGGTGCAGGCTGACCAAAGCAGAGCGAAAGAGGGCTGTTTCCTTCCTGGCCTCCGAGACCCCTCAACAGCGTGGAACACGAAAGCCACAGTGTTTGGGGTTTCCTACCAACTGCCTTGGAAACTGTGCCATAGTATGTGTCCTCACCCTGGGGCTGTGCTCTACTCTATTCCTCTCTCAGTCTTCCCATCTCAACATAAATCCTAGCTGGAGGCAGAGGATTTTCTAAGTGTTTCAGAAATAAATAGTCAGGATATGAGCCTCCATGCTCCCTGCTGCTCTTGATTTTGTGGACTCCACCTGGAGGTCAGGGCCCTGGCTACCCTCAACACTGTGCCTGGGCACACAGTGGGAGTAAGCCAAGATATGAGGGAATAAGTTAAGATATGTGGGCTGGGGCAGGGACCCCAGCTCCTGTGTCAATTCAAGCTCAGCCGTTAACTAGCAGCCATTCAACTTGGCTGGATAAGAGACAGAGGCTAAGGCTGGCCTGGGTTGGGTTGCAGAGCAGCCGGGGGAGCTCTCAGGGCAGAGTGTGACCCTGACACCCCCGAGGTGACCCTGGAAGACTGGACAGTGTTTGCCTGGGGTGTTCCTTAACGAGCTCACTCAGGCACAGGGCTCTTCCCTTTCTCCCACTCAGCAGCATTTACATTCAGCCGAGCAATTCTGGCGAAAATGGTTCTTTCATTGCCTGCCTAACTGGAGGAGTAAAACCCCTAGGGGCGATTTGGACAAGAGTATAAACGATCTCAGGAATGTGACCCGACCTAATAAGTACAGGGGAAAATAAGGAAAGCTTCTGGAGGTCCGTGGGGATTAGGGGCGGATGGATGGCTCTGTAATGGGTCCTGTTTCTTATGTACAATGGGGGCGTCGTCTTAAAACAGGTGGAACAAAGGAGCGATCACCTGCTTTGCAGAGGGCTGGGGAAGCCAGGTGGGCCGTGTGCATTTAGGAAAATGCTGTTTACATTTTCCTTCAACACGTAGTAATGGCTCTGGGAGGTAATGTTTGTGCTTGGGGTGTGTGTGTGTGCGCGCGCACGCATGTCTACATGTGTGTGTGTGTTTTGAGTAGATTATTACCCACTTGATCACCTGAAAGAATGAGGAGGCTGTTTGCCCTGGACACTGGTGGGGAGACCTAGAAAAGACCCAAATGCAGTGTCCCTAAGCCCAAACCCGACGTGGATTAATTACCCTGCTGATCAGTGAGTATCTCACTTTGAATGATCCCACCAGGCCGATGGTGGCTTCAGACTGGAGCTACTAAATAATTCAGACTGGGAAATAGACTGCGGAGGATTCGGGTGTCTCCCAGAAGGGGCCGATCACCCTGGGGCCTGACCACTCGTATCTGCTCAGGGAGACGGCTTGGAGCTCCCCTCAAGAAGGGAAAGAGGGTCCCTCTGTGGACTTGCTCTCGGGGACAGTCATAGATCTGAGCATGAGCTCTGTTAGCCCAGTGTCTGTGTGAAGAGAAAAAGCCCACCTGAACTCAGCAGGTGAGGACCCTCTCCCAATCTGGAGACCCTTCATAGTGGCAACTGTCCCGGCTTCATTCCGGCCGCTCTTAGCCCCGTGACTATTTCCTGAGAGGTGAGATGTTGGTTACCACCAGGATGGCTCTGCCTGAGATCTGGGTATCTGCAGGCCTCGCATGGACACTCGGGACCTGAACAGAGCAAATTCAGTCACTACGCAGCCTGAGGAGCTGGTGTCTAGGGCTTCTTAACAACTCTACTGTCCCAATGTTTGTCCCCAGCTCCTAGAACTAAACCTGGTACAGCCGAGACCCTCCCCTCATCTTTGCTGAATGGATCGATTAAATAATACAGAATGAGCCAACGTCTCTACCTCAGTCAGCAGAGCCAGACATCACAGACTTAGGTGACTTCTCAAATTGCAGGGTCCTGAAATAACCGTCATTAGCAGACATCGTGGAAGAACATTAATTATATCACCAGAGCACACTCTCGAGTTATAACGCGGCCTTTTCACTGTGGGCTCCAGTCTGTTGTATTTGCTGGTGAACAAAAACCATTATCTAGGAAGCATTTTTATATTTTATTTTGCATTTCGTTGCAGAGCCCTTTATGTGTTCACATGTGAATATGGCACTTGATCTTTGCAACAGCCTTGGGCCATAGGAAGCAGGAGGCAGCTTTCACTACAGAGCACGCTGAAGCCGATGGTATTCCCAGGTCCACATAGCTGAGGAGGAGCTGACCTGACCCTCGGGATGAGGCCTTTCTAAGGCTCAGAGCTGGGGGAAGCCAGCCTAGCAGAATGTGCCATTTTCCTTTTGTTCCACCAAATGAGAGGTGGCACTCCATCTGGTCCTCATGGAAATGCTGTTGTAAGGCAAATGCAGGCCTCCGAACAAGTTTGCAATTACCCAGGAGAGGGTATAATTTGGGGGAACTCAGCCTGGGTGGGCTTTATTCTGGAAATCTCTCTGTGATGAACTCTGCTATTATCAGACCAGATAATGGTGGGAACCAGGAGCAGGGTTCTGACTCTGTCCCTGCTCTCTGTGCCCCACTGGGCCACTCCCTGGATTCGGTGTCTAAGGCCGCTCTCTCCGTGAGCTCAGCGTGGAGGCTGCCAAGGCAAACCCAGCATGGTGGTCCCGTGGTGACCCCTGGTTCCCAGGTCCTGGTGGTGGCCGCTGCCCCTCCTCCTCATGTCCTGGGCAGTGCTCCAGGCCCTGGGGAGCGAGGGCTGAACCTGCTGCCTCGCTTCCATCCCCCACAGTCTGTTGCTGATGGAGGACCTTCCTTTCAAGTACAAGCAAGCCCTGGTGGGAATCTCAGCGGCAGCCTTGGGGGTGGCTGTTTCACCTGTGATTTTCACCAAAACACACTGATCTGGAAAGTGAGTATTTGGGTGGCTCGGAGACCGACCCAGAGCGAGCTCCTGCTGTGTGCGCTGCAGGATCTGATTTATTCTTCAAAACCACTTTCTGGGTAATACTCATCCCCCATTTTACAGATGGAGAAACTGAGATATGGAGAGATTCAGGAACCTGCAGAGCTGCCCCTGGTGCCCAGAAGTGGCCCGCCCCTCCGCAGCAAGCCTGTTCTTCTCCTGCTGGACACAGACAACCTCACAGGACGCCAGCCTCACCGAAGAGCACCCTGAGACAGGCTAAGATGAGACCAAGCAAGGCCAGTCCATCGCTTTGTCTCAGCACAGACAAAAACGATGCCACCCACAAAACACCACTGCCCCCAGAACCAAAAGGAATGGCTGCGACTGTACCGACCAGAGCTTTAGCTCATCACAGCCCTCCTTAGAGCAAGGTTGACTGAGACAGCTGACCGTAGACTTGCCGTCACGTTATAACAACATCCAGTCTAAAGCAAACGCCGTATTCCTTAGATGCCTCCTCAAGCCACCCCACCGAACCCCAAACCCTATCATTGGTTCTTTCTAGCACCTTCTCACTGCCACACCCTGGTGTGCGGCTTCTCTCGCTGTGATGAAGAATAAACCCAACTCGTTCAGCTGCAGCTGTGAGCCTGGTGGTCTGCTGGAGGGTGCTGACCCTTGTCCAGGGTCCCAGAGATGGTGAAGAATGAACACCGGGTTTAAACCGAGGAATCGGGCTTCTCTGATTCCAGAGCCCGTATGTGACCACGGGGGGTCTCTGGCTAGGAGAGCCCTGAGGACGAGTAGTGTCCACACAGGAAAGAGCTCTGAGCCCCTCGGAGAAGGTGCCCATCAGAAAGAGGGTCAGGGCTCTGGCATCTACTCGTGGTGGCCTTGACCGTGGTACTACACTCTGAACTTTCCATGTGCTCATAAATGCTCCCAGCGAGGTGACTTTCTATTTGCTGACTGAAAAAGGGAACAACAAACTCAAACGCCCCGAATCTGTCCTGCAGTCGTGCCCCGGGGATAGGCCAACAGCCCGCATAGTGACCGCCAACTCTGCCCCATGGCCCTGCCCCATGGCACAGCCCCTTGGTGCCTGGCACACGGAAGCTTCCACGTGTTCTGCTGCCAAGGACAGCTGACAACCCTTTCCCAGTATTGTCCTTTGTTCCTGATGATGTTGCCACAGCAGTGTCCTTGATCTCAGCAGGACACGGGCCTGAGACCTAAGGAGATGACCAGTCACTCTCGCAGACCCCCTGGAGCCCAGTGGTCCATGTGGCTGACGGCTCTTCATCTAGACTTTGGCCTCGCTCCCACCTGAGAGCACCTGGCACCAAAACCAGGGAGCCACCCTCGCCTCTGCAGCTGCTAAGATAACGACGGTTACTGTGGTCACCGTCATCAGCACCGTTCATAGTGATTGTTCTGAGCCAGGACCTTTTTTTGTATTTCTTTGATCCTCATAAACCCTACAAGTGTTTTATTCCCTGTTTATGGATGGAGAAAGAGACTCTGAACGTTCGATTTTGATCTCAGCTCACACATGGTAAGGGCAGAGCCAAGACTTAGATCCAGAACTGTGTTGCAGCCATTCTACTTCTTCCACTCCTCTGGGCTCTGAGTGCCTGGCTGTCCTACATGTGCCTGAGAGTCTGCACAGGTCATTCAGGAAGGTAGTGGACGCTGTGCTGCACCTGCCAAGGCCCCCACTCAGGACAGGGACTTATCTCCCAGCTGTGGGATTGCTGCTGGCTGAAGGCCCCTCTGGGAATTGTCCTCTGCTGAAGCCTTGTCTGGAGGAGGGTGGCGTCCCCAGAAGGAGAAGGGCCATTCCCGTGTTCTCGGCATTTGCCAGCGTGGGCTGGAGATGGGGGGCGGATCTATTCAGTGGACTCTAGGCTCTTACCTGTTTAAAGGGAGTTCTCTGCCACAGAGGTTTGCTGAATGTACGTTGAGCAGGAAAGCCCAGCGTTAACACTTTCCTTAATAAAATAACCATGTCCAGATTAGAGGGCCTGACAGTCTGAGTTTATTTTTAGGGTAAAGGAAAGATATCCACTTTCATAGTTCAACCCCTAAAGCACCATACGTCATTTACAATGCCTTGACTAGCGTGAGCATCAGGGTAATGAAAACATTACTTTCCGACCCCGCAAATTGGTCATCTACTTAGTTCTCTATGCCGGCCTCTCTGCTAGGGGTTAGGGAGGCAGAGATAAATACAACGATTTCTGCATTCCGAGGGGCCCACTATGTGGTGAGGATGTGGACATCAAGCTGGTCGTAATAAAACATACAACGATGGTAGTTTCCGGGTCCAGATCCTGTTTTAAATTGTTGAATAAAAAAAAAAATTAGACATTATATTTCCATATTTAAATGAAAACTATGAACAAGCAAATGAGAAACCGCCGTCTAGAGCTATCACAAAGTGGGCCATGATTTAGGAGTTTGCTGATCCCTCCCCCCAGCTCCAGGTGGTCCTCAGCTATAGCCTCACGGGGTCGGGGCTGCCAAGAACCTTTATGGAAAAGCTTCCTGGACACGATTTGAGTGTGAGTGTTTGACAGGTTCGTGCCCTTCAGACCACGTGGCAACATGTTAAGAGTTATCGCCCTATTAACTGGCTGTATCTTTCCCACTTAAAAATCTGCAGTGTCTTTCCTTTTACCCCCATTGCCTCCTGAATAGAGTTCGGCCCCTCTTCTTCCATTATTCCCCAGAAAGCTTTCCTCTGTGGTCACTGGACCCCAAACTCAGGGGACCTTTCGAGTTGTCCTGGTCTCCTAGCCTTTGCCCAGGCTAGTCCCCTCTCCTGCGATGCTTTCTTCATTTCTCCTGACCATTCTAAATAGAACAGACCTTTTAGGCCAGCCCAAACGGTATCTCCTCTCGAAAGTCTTCCCTGAACACTCCAACCTGAAGCGAGCTCTCACCTCTGACAGGTCTTGTATTGCTCCTTTGCAGGACAGCGAAGGCCCATGACCCTGTGGTCGTGAGCTGCCGTTTCAATATGTTCTATCCCTCCGTCTTCCAGGAGTCTGTATGTCTCCCCAACAAGACCTTGCACTAACCTGGAAGGGTCAGGCTTGGAGCCCTGGGAAGTGTCCTGGCAGGCCCCTTGGGGAGCAGCATTGCTTCCCTCTGTGATATGATTTATTGGGCCGAGCCAGGAGTGAGAAACTGTCCCCTTCATCTCCTTATGAAGATTTGGCACATTTGGCTCCTCCAAATATTGAACAGAATCAAGCCAGCTACTTTGGGGAAAGAGGTAACATTTTTCACTGTTGAGAATACAATGATCCAACGTCCTCTTTTTCTCTCTCTCTTTTTTACAGAAAGCAGTAAATCAAATAGAAAAAAAGAAAAGAAAAGAAAAGAGCCTCTCTGTGACCCTGTCTTGGTTCTCCAAGAACAGCGTAATGTGGCTTCAGTCCTAAAAATGGGAAAGCATATATTTTTCAAAAATGCTAATGGCCCTCAAATCTGAGGCCTGCTTGGTTCCGTTTTTTAGAAGAATGACTTGTAATCCACGTGGGTATGCGCGTGCACGTGCGTGTGTAAGAGTGCCTGCATGTGTGTGGTTTGCGTCCTGACGTGTGTGCATGTCCAGATGGCTGGCCTTGCTGCTCTTGTACTTTTCTTAAGTCAAACACAGTCCTGGAACGCCGCAGGGCTGGCCCCTCGTGGTCCGGGGCAGGAAGCAGACACGTGGAGCAGGACTTCTGTGGGACTCGGGGGTCGGCAGCACCCCGACTCATTAGTGTTAAAACGCAGACACAGAACTCACGTGGGTACACCCTCCTCCTCTTTGCTTTCAAGGCCAAGGGCGTGCCCTGGCTAGGTGGGTCTCCAACACTCTCTGCCAAGCTCAGCCACAGGGAGAGCTCTGAACTGAACTGTCCCGTGGCCTTTGCTGCTTCAGCAACAGCAGAAGCCACAGCACTGCTCCCTGCAGGGCCCAGAGGCCGCGGCTCCGGCTGCTTCTGAGAGGCCTCCCGCCCGCCTGGGTGCCAAGCCCAGACCTTGAACAATGTCTAGTCTCTTCTGGAGTCGCTTTGCTCTCTCCTGTTAGGGCCCTTGCCTTTCTGAGACAGCCAAGAGGAGACCGAAGTGCCTCTAGGCTTGCAGTGTGTCTGTTGGTACTTTCTCTTGAGAATCCGCAGCCTGGAGGTGTGAGCATGTGTACTTAGCACTTCACTCACAGGGGTGGAGGGGTCGGAGGCTTTGACAAGGGGAGGCATACCTGAGCTTTGCTGTTGATGGCACCCCTAGCCCCAAACCGGCTGTGGGAACTTGGACTTCGTGGGGCTCCCACGGGCTTGGTTCCAGCTGAGGAACCTGCCTCTGCTTCTCCCAGAGCCCAGGAAGGTGGGCTCCTAGTGGAAGCAGTTAGAGAGGAGGAGGACTGTATTCTGGGCAAACCATTCAGGGGCCAGGCCCTTTGCTAGGTCCCCACACGTGCATGATCTTAAGCAATCGCCACAATAGCCAAGCAAGGAGCAGGGCGTACACTCTCCTTTGTAGCAGAGGGAGCCAGGGAAGCTCCTGCTCCCTTGTGACCATGTCCGGGTGGCATCTATGAGGACCACACCATCCACCGCCATAGCAAAAAGGAAGTCGAGGGTGTAACCTACAAAGACTATTAGGACGTGGTGAGAGGGTGGGACTGGCAGGAAGTCTCCCAGGGAATCATTGGTGTGGCCGGTGGCAGAAGGGGTGATGCTCTGCCGATGGCCCTGTATCTAGGTTTGCTCTGTCCCTGCCCCTTCTCCAGCCCTGGTGTCACTGCTGATTACTTGCATCCACCAGGGAGAACGAGTAGAGAGCTTGTCAGTCAGGACAGGGGTCCAGGATGGAAATGTGCATTTGAGAAGAGAGAGCCACCAGCTGGTATAGCCTGTGGTGGACTGAGTGTTTGTGTCCCCCCCGCCCCCGCCCTCCCAATTCATATGTGGAAGCCCTGACCCCCTGTGTGATGGTATTTGGAGATGGAGCCTTTGGGAGTTGATTAGGTTTAGATGAGGTCTGAGGGCAGGGCCCCCATGATGGGATTAGTGTCCTTATAAAAATAGAAAGAGACTGGAGCTAGCTCTCTCTCTCTCTACCACGAGGGACACAGTGAGAAAGAGGCCATCTGCAAGCCAGGACGAGAGCCCTCACAGAATCCCACCACGTGGGCACCCTGGAAGCCTGAGAACACCTCCTACGGTATTTTGCTATGGCGGCCTGGGCTGACCAAGGCATGGTGGCCTTACAATCACAGTTTTGGGGACACTGAGCATGCGGGGGAAGGCAGCCATGAAGCAGACTGGGCTGGCGAGGGGGATCAGAGTACACCCGGCCTCTTGTCTGGCGGTGCCCCTTGCCACCCTCCTGCTTCCCGGGCTGGCAGAGACAGGTCACTTCCTCAGACAGCCTGGGAAGCAGCAGTTTCTGGGCCAGATGTGCACTTCGGCTCCCACTGTGTAATTAAGGTCTGAACAGCCACGGGCCGCTGGGCCTGCGGTGGGCCTGGTGCCCGGCTCTCTGCCTGTGGTAATGCCTGGCTCATGTCTGGCCACGGAGAGCCTCAGCTGACCTCAGGTCCCTTCCTGCCCCGCCCAAGGGGTGGTGTGCTCAGGAGGCCGGGTGGAGGGGAAGAAATAACTGAGTCTCCTATGTGCACAGAGCAGTCAGACCCGCCCTTAGGGCCTTACCTGGGAGCCTTCCCCCAGCATCCTCCTAAGGAGCCCAAACTACATCCCACACAGCTGCCTTTCTGGCTGGTTGGTCCTTCCACTGTGAAGGGCTTGGGACCAGGGCCTCCTGACGACGGGCAGCTAGGCCCATGTGGCATCAGAATATGGAGGTGGTCTCCAGTGTGGGGACATGGAAGGAAACAGTCTGGACAGGGCCATCAACGAGGAGCCTGGGGAGTCCCACAGCAGAAGGCCAAGGGATTTCTGACCTGACTGGATCCGTAGGGTCTCCCAGCTGGAAAACCCTGGGTTCTGTGAGCTTCTTTCAAGGGGCCCAGTGGAACCAGTTTTCAGCTCCTCTTGTCTCCACACCCTGAGGATGCTTTCTGCCAACTGCAGGGTGGGGAGGAGGAGTGAGAAGACGGGGAGAAGGAGGGGAATGGAAGGAGGTTATGGAAGACCAGGAAGGTGATATTTGAGAAGGATCTGGCCCGAACTTGGGGTGGTGGATGCTTGGGCAGCCCAGTTCCGTGCTTTTGAGGTGGCGGTGTGGATGCCCCATTTTCTCTACCTTTTAGGGAATGAAAGACACTTAGGAGTCTGGGATGTGGGCAAGGGGCTGTGGACCTTGAAGGCAGCCTCCCTCAGGCCTGCAACACGGCCCAGCCTTTCTCACAAGCACCCACTTCTGGTACGACGAAGGGTGGGTGCAGGGAGCACACCAGAACGCTTAGCTGTGCGAGGGAGGACAAGCTTAGCTAGATCTGAGAGCTGCCCAGGAAATGGTGACAGATTAGGCTGTGCCTAAAAAGGCTTGGTGTAGCTCCTTATTAGTCAGGTGAGGGTCTCACCAGGCCTGTCCCAACGACCTCACACCCTGTGTGTTGTAGAGCTGGGGAAACTGAGGCCAGGAGAAGCCAAGGCTTCTGCCTGGGGTCACGTATCCAGGTCGCAGCTCCTTGGCCCTGAGATTCCTGGGCAGGACGCAGAGATTGTCGCCGCCGGGACTTTTTGCTGTGATGGATTCTCCTCCATGGACATAGGCCACTTTTTGTGTGTCCAGCTGGTCCAGCTCCCTGGGCTTGTGGGACAGGGGCTTGAGGGCCACCTCCAGCATCTTAAAGCCACACTCGGTTTGCTCAAGGCCTCAGCCTGACATCTGCGTCCAGGCATGGAAGTGGCAAGGATTCCGCCATGTGGTTGTGGGTCCCCGTGACTGAAAGGTGAAAGAGGCAGCACAGTGGGGGGAACGAGCCCTGGGCGGTGTGGAGAAATGGGCTCATCCACTGCTCTGTCACCACTGGTCTATGGCCTGGGGTGTATCCTCTCCCCTGCTGCAGCCCGAGTTTCCCATTTGCTTGGTGAAAGCGTTGAGTGGACACCTGAAGGCCTGACACTGGCCTGACTCTCTCTCTCTCTCCCCCTCTCCCCTGCTCCTATGTCCCTGTCTCTGTCTTTCTCTCCCTCCCTCCTGCCCTTCCTCCCACCCTCTCTCATCACTGTTAGACACCCAGACAACAGTTCGAGCAAATCAAGGAGAGCCGTAGCCCTCTTTAATACTTTCTCTGAGGACAAACTTGTAGGCCAAGGGGAAACCCAATTACATTGCCCATTTGTCTTTTTTGAATTACTCCCTCATCTATCTATTAAACAACCTCTAGCAGGATCCTAACTAAATGGGCCATGAGCAGGGGCATTATCCCTGTGATCCACTCTCCCTCGGGGCAGATCTGCAATCTATCTTCCAGCAAGCACATGGTGACTTAACACGCCGGCCCCCACGGACAATGGCCATCAGTCCCATCTGTCCCCAAGAGAAAGAAGAGGCTTTCGGTGTCAGTGCCAGGGGCTCTGACCCCATTAGGGACTTCTCCGGGGGAGCTCCCATTATGGTGACATCTTAACTAGAATAAGTTTGGAGAGGCTGGGAGGGGAAGGAGGCACACAGCATGGCCCGGGGCTGAGCGGAGATGGCCAAGGGGGGACCCCCCTCCTTTTCATGGAGGAGCCTGTGCAGTGAGGCTCGACCTCTTCCTTCCTCCTCTCTGGCATCCCCCAAGTCTCCTTCGCGTTTGCTGCAAGGAGGAGGGTGCCCCCAGCACTGGGTGTTCACTCCCCTGTGCTGTGTCCTGGGGGCAGTTGTGGGGTTGCCCTGAAGAGAGGGGGCACGGGTGGGGGTGCGGGGGGAGGGATGATATTGCTGTGGTTGGCACAACGTTGGCACCATGTCCTCTTGGCCCTGTAGCTGCTGCTGCCCTGGTCCACAACCGCTGAATTGTGGGCCAGAACTGGACCAGGGACACAAAACTGAACTCATCCTTCTTTTTCTCTCCAGAGGGAGAAATGAGTGGAATTTCTCTTCTTCAGCCTGGCTGAGGAGAAGGCTGATTCCTGCCCAGGACTTGTCTACAGCTGCAATCCCTCATCTGGGCTGAGCCTGGTCCGGTTTGCCCCAACCTGGGAGCTCAGGCTTCTCCTGCCAGCCCAGGGCGTCACCCACTGCAGTCTGCCCTGCCCTGGGTGCTGCCTTCGGAGGCCCAGGGACCTGTGCAGGCTACAGTGACGGTGCTATGGCGGAACTATGAGTAAACCTGCCCAGAACCATGGAACCTCTTGGAAACAGAACTACTTAGGAACTGAAAGGTTCTGAGGACCATAGAATCAGAGAAATCGAACCTCGAGTCCGGAAAAGACTAGTAAAGTAACCTGCGTTCTTCCCTTGTCTGCCTTCTTGCCCCATCTGCCATCTCCTTGACAGGAAGCCTGTCCTTGTGGGCGACATCCTCAGCACTTCTCTCTTCTTCCCTGGATCTGTGGGAGACCACGCTGCGCTGTACCCTTGCAGTTAGGAAAGGCCGAGTGGCATTTCGGGCCTGTGACATACTAGCACGAGTAACGCGTGTCACTTCTGAGCAGAGGAGGCAGTGAGAAGGCCCTGCATCGCGCCCCGGCATCCCTCTTCCCTCTCAGTGTGGATGCAGACAAGTTTGTGTTGAAGTGGCTGAGCCACAGGTCAAAGCCACCAGAGTCAGCGAGACCTGATATCGCGGACAGTGTCCCAGCTACAGCAGCCTTTACCTGAACGAGAGATAAACACGTTGAGATTTAGGGGCCATTTGTTACCACAGCATAACAGGGCCTGTTCTGACTGTGATTTTGTGATTCACAATAAAAAAAAAACACATGTGTGTATATATATACATATTTGGTCTGCGTCCTCCTTACTGGCAGGACTAATAAGTCCTTTGGAATTTCCTAAGTGATGTGAGCTAAAAAGGAGTCTTTTGTTATGTTGATGACAGGCCACCTAAGGTTAAGGACTAATTGCCAGTGAGGCCAACCCTGTGAGCAGAGGGTTGGAACATCCAGTCCCACCTCCCAACCTCGGGGGTGGGGAGTGGGGCTCGAGATTGATTTCAATCACCAACGGCCAATGTACCCAATCGTGCCTATGTAATGAAGGATGGGGTCCAAAGAGTTTCGAGGTTGGTGACCACATCATCCCTCTTGTGCAGATGAGAGACGGGATAGCGATAGCGGAGTGCCTGGAGAGAGGGCTCCACGCCCTTCCCTCCCCTCCCACAGGCCATAAACAGGCAGGGAGGAAACAAGTGTGTATTAGCAAGTGAAAGAAGGCAGTCCGCAATGACTAAGTATTGTGTGATTCCAATTCCGTGACATCTGGAAAAGGCAAAACTATGGAGACAGTGAAGGGATCAGGGGTTTCCAGGAGTGAGAGGGGAGGGAGGGTCAAAGAGGCAGAGCGCACAGGATTTTCAGGGCAGGGAAAGGCCTCTCTGAGATGCTGTAATAGTGGATACGTGTCATCAACATCTGTCAAAACCGCTGTGCAGCACAGGGGTGAACCCTAATGTCGCCCCGGCTCTGGGGGTGATAATGATGTGTCGTCAGTTGTAACAAACGTACCGCTCTGATGTCGGTGGTCAGGAAGCTGCGCCTATCTGGGGGCCGGGTACAGGAGGATGCTCTGCAACTGTCTCTTAGTTTTCCTCCGAACTAAAGCTTCTCTAAAAAATAAAGTCTAAAAATAATAATAATAAATAAAAGGAATGTTCCTCCTCCTCCCTCCACGAGGACTCTAAATGGGGGCCTACTGGAGGTTGCCCTGGCTGTTCTTGTAAAGACCCAGCTTGGCAAGCCCCCTCCTGCTGTTGGATGTGCAGTGACTTCCCTCGTGCTCATACGGACCAGTTCCGACTTTGGGGAAGAATGTGCGGTCTTGATTTTTGTAAACACAGACAGGCTAGCCATGCTCGGCCGCACTGCGGATGGCATGGGCTCTGGCTTCCTGGGGGGCTTGCTAGGCCAGGTCCCTGACTTTTCTGCCCCAAATCCATGCATTGGCTGTCTCTTGTATTGCGTGCCTGGCTGGAAACAAGGCAGCCAAGGCCGAGGACTGATGTCCTGTCCATGGGAGGCCTGCAGATACCCGGATCTCAGGCAGAGCCCAGGTAGGCCACCGCCAGGCGGGGTCACACCAGGAATAGGACCTCTGATGCTCAGGATGAAAGGCTCCAAGGCTGACTTTGGGTGTCCTGAGCTATCCTGAGGGGAGGGCTGACCTTGCAGAAAGTCCGTGGGACCTGAACCCAGGTCCGTCGTCCTGGAAACCAGGCCCGCTGTGGAGGGACCCTTCCAAGTTTCAGGCTTGCTCAGGACTTGTCTAAGTCACTCTGGCTGGGACCTCACTGCGGTCAGTGACACACTGACCCGAGGCTCTGTGTGCTCAGCTCCAGCCTCGTCCTGAGTCACACACTTGCCTCCATCTCTTCCTCCTCTTTCTCCTTTTTCTTCTATTAAAAAATTTCATTATGAAAATGGTTAAACACACAGAAAAATTGAGATGATGTTATGATAAACCCCTCAGATCTATCATCTAGATTTATTAATTATTAACATTTTGTTGTATTTGCTTTATCTACATATTCGCTTAAGTATTTTGAGGCAAACTACTGATAGACATTTTACCCTAAATACTTCGGTCTGCATCTCTAAAAAATAAGAGTTTCCTTCATAACCATAATATCATTGTCGCATCCATCAAAAGGAACAGTTATCTAACACCAAGTCTTAGGTCTCTTAAATTAGGCCTATACCATCCTTTCCGTGCAGAGACAAGTTGAAGAAACCAGGGCAGTTGCCCAGGTCATCCCCAGTATCCAAACCCATGGTTTCCCAAGCAGGTGCCGGGAGGAGGGCCTTGTACTTGCCTCCTGTGCTGTGGGAGTCCTCTGCAGGCCCCACACTGAAGAGGGGCAGGTCACTCATGGCCCCAGAGTGTTTCTGCTTCAAAGCCCAGAAGCTTGGAGAAGCTGTTTGTCCTTGGGGAGCCACTGTGACATGAATAAAAGGCCAGAGGAGGTGGCCCAGAATAGGAAAAAAGGCTCTGAGCCACTCATGGTTCCATCAGGTCCCTCAAGAAGGGAAGAACCACACAGAGGCTCTGGGAAGGACCTGTGAAGATGAAGGTCAATGACTCAAGGCCTGTTAGGGCCCTGTCCTGCAGAACCTCTGACCCCTCTGTGCAGGCAGGGCTCGGGGAGGCCCAGCAGCCGCCAGCCCACACACTGTCTCCTTTGATGGATTCTGGGCTCCGCCTTCAGCTCCCTGAGCTTCTCTTGTGCTTTCAGTGTGCAGCAGCTGTTGCGGGCAGCAGCTGTGACATTGTCCAGACCCCTCCCCTGCTCCTACCCCGCTCCCCTGCGCCTCTGCTCCTGCCTACCCTGTCTCTGGGCGGCTTCCAGGCCTGTGGCTCAGCACATGTTCACTGAAAACAAACAGAACTTCTCAAATCAGCCTGGCCACTGGGGCTCACAGGCAGAGACTTCAGGGAACTTGTAAAGCAAGGGTGTTAAGTGAGGAGATGGCATTTTCTTTCCCCTATGAGATGAGAACAATTAATTGAAAAGTTGATCATTTTCAGTGTCACTAAGGGTGTGGGGAAACGCTCTCTTGTTTTCTTGGCAGAGTATAAATTGGTCAGCCTGTA
Organism: Cynopterus sphinx; assembly: GCA_030015415.1. Lineage (NCBI taxonomy): Eukaryota > Metazoa > Chordata > Mammalia > Chiroptera > Pteropodidae > Cynopterus > Cynopterus sphinx. Next base: position 14,928,429 of record CM057383.1, on the reverse strand, counting down.
GGAAAACAAATTGGCCATCTCTTTCAACATTAGAAATCCTTGTGTCTTCTTATCTATTCTTTCGTTCAACAAGTATTTACTGAATCCCACTATGCACAGGCTCAGCTATAGGATAGGACTCAAGTATCCTAGTCGAGTGTTGGGGATATTGCAGTGAATCAGCCAAATACAGTACCTGCTCCTATGATGCTTATATTTTAGTGGGAAAAGCAGACAATAAACAAATAAGTCTACCTGTAATTTATAGTGAATTCTGTGATGAAAAATAAAACAGGTAAGGAGATCAAGTATAGGGTAAGCTGTGGGCCTTTCGATCCTTGGGCGTAGGAATTCAGCTTCTAGGAAGTGCTCACAGACATGCTTGCATGTGTGTACAAAGACACATCTACACATAGAAATGTTCATAAAAAAAAAAAAATGGTCAACGCCCAGATGCCTAACAATAGAGAAGGTGGCCAATGAATTGTCCATCCACATAAGTAGATAATCTGCCCCCATTGGAAGGAATGAGGCAGCTCCATGTGCACTGAAGACATGTTGTTAAGCAAAAGTGGGGTGTCTTAGAATCATATATGTCAGTAAAATAAAACTTACCTGTAGTTTCAAATACATAGAAAAAGGTATAGAAATAATTAATGGTGGTTTCTGGCATAAGGAAAGAGGAAGGGGTAATTATAAAATCAGACTTTCACTCTTTACTCAAAGTGCTCCTGTATTGTGTGAACTGTTTTTAGAAAAGACATGCATATATTTATGTATGCCATGGGTTAAACAAAAAATAAAACTCAATGGATGCTCCACATCACCCTCCATTTGCAGATGGGGAGACTGAGGTTTACAAAGTCCAGGTGCTTGTCCAAGGTCACAGGGCTGCACAGTGAGGGTCAGGATTGAAGCTACATCTGTCGAGCTCCAGAGTCTGCGCACCTGTTTGGCACGGATGGTGATGGCCTGGGCCACGCTTCATAATGACACCCCCTCTCCAGAGAGGACCCATCAGTGGTGGGTCCCCCTTCTGCTCTGATGACAAATGAAGACCCTCCAGCCAAGCCAGGTGTTGGTCTGTCCTTAGGCCCAGGGCCAAAAAAGGCCACCACCTCTGGGACCCTAAGTCCTGGCTCCTAAGAAATTGAGGACCTGCAAGTGCTTCAATCTGCAGTCACAGTCAGTATCAGAGCTGAGAAATGATAGTGACAGTTAGAATAGCAACTAATATGGAATAATAATAATAGCTAAGATAGGGCTGGCATTGTGGCAAGTATCGGTCCATCTAATCCTTTGAATATTTTAGCTAATATTACCCCCTTTATAGATGAGAAAACTGAGGCACAAAGCATTTAATAGCTGGTTCAAAGTCACAGAGCTAGAAGGAGACAGAGCCAGGATCCAAGTCCAGGTAATTTTCAGAGCCGATGCCCTTGACTTCTATTATACTGACCCTCCTGGAGCTGGTTAACACATGTAGCCCTTACCTGCTAGGCATCGTGGTAAGTACTTTAAATACATTAACAAATTCACTGTTCTGAGATAACCTTAAGAAGTAGGTACTATGAGAACCCCCATTTTACAGACAGAAAAACTAAGCACAGAGAAGTTACGTCACTTGACAAGGTCGCATAGCATATGATGTAAAAGGTGGAATTTGAGCCCATACGTCTGTCTGCAGATTTTGTGCCCTTAAACATTGCACTACATTAACAGGCCCTGAGACCCTGATACTCTCAAGGGACATTTTCTGTTTCCAGAGAGGAATCTGGAAATCTCCATGGACATTCTGGCACTCACTGGAGCAGGAATGACTGGTAATTCCTATCTCTAGTCTCCTTCTGTGGCTGAGGAGCTGGTGGTCTCACTGTGCTGGATGGATAGATCAGTCCCTTTACTGTCCAGCTAATGCCCACGGTGACGTGACACCACATTGCAGGCCTGGAAGGGGCTGGCACTTCAGGGTGAGTTTATTCTAGATTTGGAGCAGGGTGGTGGTAGCAGGGGCGGGGTGGGGGCTGTTCAGGGGACAGCCTATACGAGCTCTTCTCTGTCCCTCACTTCCCATCCTCTTTCTACCTCATTAGGATGAAAAGACAAAGTCATTCCAAGGAAATGTAGTGGAAGTGTCCCTCCAGCTCTGCTCTGTCCTGGTGGCAGGAGTGTACTACGTCTGCTGTCCCCACCATGCTCTGGGGCCAGTGCCCACCGGGGGGCAAGGCAGGTTCAGGGCACTGAGTGCTGCTCTCGGGTTACTGTGATGCTCTGGGAAGGGGCACATGGTGCCTGGCTGAGAAGCAGGCTGCTGCCAGGCTGCTTTGTGCATTTGGTGGCTTTATCAGCAACTCATCAAACTCTTGGCACAAACACTTCCCTCCTCCAGTGACAGGCGCTCACGCTTCAGAAAGCATCAGATTGCTCTGAAATGTGATGACGGCGTCTGTCGACTTTTGCACCCAGAATGGTTTTCGATAGCGAGAACATTCGTCTTGGCCTTCTGGAACTGCGTGGGCTTCCGGACGCATGGTCCCCCACTCCCTGGAGCAAGGTCAGGTGGCAGAAGGGGCACAAGAGGACAGGGCAAGGTGGTGGGGAGCTCACAGGAGCAGCTACCTCTCCACACTCCATTTGTGGAGCCGGGGGAGGGAGGAAGGCTCTGGGACATTCCTTGGCCAGGCAGCAGGCGCACAGCTGTGACCAGCAGCAGCTGCAGAGTCCCAGAATGGGTGTGTGGCCTCTCCCTCCTTGGGCCTGGCAGACAATCTCTTGCTTCTCCAGCTACTTTGCTGGCTGTGGATATTGCCCTCCGTGGAGTGGAAACATTTTTCATTCCTATCAGCCGTGTATGGAAATACACAGCCTCTCCGAACATGTGTGACGTCAAACTTTTAGATTTTTGCTAATGTATAAATAGGTAAGAGATAGTATTTCAGGGTCGTTTTTACTTGCACCTCTCTTCTTAGGAGTAAGCCTGAGGGTTTTTTTTTTTTTTTAATATATATAATTAAGAGCCATTTTGCCCATTTTTACATGGAATTGTTTGTCTTTTTCTCCTTTACTTTTAGAAGCTCCTTATATATTAGGATATTAACCTTTGTCTTTTGTATAAGTTGCAAATGTTTTTCCTAGTTTTGTTTTTGTCTTTTTACTTTGTCTATGGCATTATTTTGTCACTCAAAAAAATTTTTTTTTGTAAATATCATGACTTTGTAACCTAGATTTCAGAGATGGACTTCAAGAAATCTGAAGCCCCCATCATTTATGCAAAGTTTGGTGCTCAGGGCTCTGGACCTCGGAGATCTACTCTTATACCAGATCCGCCTCTGCCCACCTGACCTGGTCACACGAGAGAGGCCAAGATGCCAGGCCTGCCAGACCCTCCTCTGAACAAGACCTGGCCTGGCCGCCTCACACAGCTTCCTCGGTTGACTTCCCGAAGACACGGCTGCCTCTGCTGTAAAATGGGCATGATAACTCCTTCCCCATGGAGTTCTAGGGGGAGTAGCTACGAGAGGTAATTTCAGAAACCCACCTCAGGGCAGTGTGCCGATGTAAATCCGGGCAGTCCCAGGGTCTGGGTACTGGTCTGGGCCTTTGTTAAGGGTCTGTGCTTGCACGATGGCCTTTGCATCTGTCTTCCATTGATTCTTCCTTCCTGCGGAAGATGGGGACCCTCTTCTGTGACATGGACTCTCCCTGGGGCTCTCATGCTCTGTTTGTTGGCTAGAGGGCGAGCTTGCGGGTAAGTTCATGGCTGAGATTGTTCTCCCAGCTCCTAGCTGATACCCCTGCTCTGGCACATCTTGTTCCCCCCATTCCCACCATAATAGTGAAGGGCAAAACAGGTGGAACCTGAAATATTTGGCCCGGTCTTCTTACTCAACAGGCTCTTGCCAAATCCAAGTCCAGAAGCCTGTGGCCACTCCTGGTCAGGAGTGGGATCTTGGGAGAGAAGCTCACTCCGGCAGGCAAACTGTTTGCTGGCAATCCCAGCTCCCGTCACCAACTCGAGTGGCCTTAACAGGAGGTGCTGGTGGAGAAGGGCGGGTACCGACAAGGCCCTGAGAGACCTCAGTCAAGTTTCTATTTCATCTCCCTCACCAGGCCTTCTAAACCTCAGGCAGATGGGTCCCCGTCTCCGCCCCACCCATCCTCTCAGGGGAAGGCGTGAGGTTAGTGAAGAGAAAAAAGATCAGAGCTGGGAAGTTTCGGAAAGGGACCCTTTTCTACTTTCTTGTTGGAAGTAGAAATCAGCTCAACCTGAGAGGAAGTTGGTGTAGCAATAAATGTGAAATTTTAAGTGTGCATACCCTTTCCGCAGCAGTTGCCCTTCTAGGAATATGCCCATATTCCTAGGCAAATGTAAAGAAATCCACTCAACATTATCTTTACTAACAGACAATTATGAACAACCTAAAGGACAATAGGGAAATAGCTAGGAATGTCAATAATGGTGGATTGATCCAATAGCCATTAAGAAGGACATTGTATCTCCATATTCAATAATACAGGAAAAACTCTGAGAAAGAGTAAAATAAAAGGTACCAAATAATATCTATATCATATTCTAACATATACATATGTGTGTGAAATAGCACACACATCATCTGGACATTATAATATGCTTACAGATACATCTGGTAGGATGTGCACCACAATGTTAATAGTATATAGTATATGACCGTATACGGTGTATACCAGTATATAGTACATGACAGTACACAGTATATAACAATATGCAGGATATAGTAGACTTTTAGAAAAAACAAAGGCAAAATGTGATCTGGGGCTAGGCAAAGAGATTTTAGACTTGACAACAAAAGTGTGATCCATAAAAGGAAAGATTAAAACTTTTGTTCTACAAAAGACCCTCTCATGAAGGTGAAAAGACAAACTACATTCAGGGAGAAAAACACATGTCCAGCAAAAGACGCAAATCCAACAAAAAATATCCAGCAAAAGACGACTATTTAGATTGCATAAAGAGCTCTTCAAACAAGCACTCCAGTTAGAAACTGGGTGAAGGCAGGAAGAGAAGAGGAGAAATAAAGATGGGAAATAAATCCGAGAAAAGAGGTTCCTCCACATAAGCTGTCAGCGAGATATCACTACCTGCCTACTGGAATGGCTAACGTGACAAATAATGACAGCCCGGCTGGAAAGGGGTCTCTGGTGCCCTGCTGTTCTGAAATGGGTCTGGGAGAGTTTAATTCAGAGCGGACTGCTCCCCAGGTGGAAGAGCCGGCCCCTGCAGCCATGGCAACAAGCTGTGGCCTCGCCAGCCCCGCCACCCACAGCGCTGGTGCCATCCAGGGTCAGGCTGCCCTCAATCCCACTTCTGCCTCTCCCGACAACTCGGAGCAAGTTGTTTCTAAAATCAGTTTCTGTTTAACTCCCAGCCTCGTACCTTAGTCCAAGATTTCATGGGGGCCGAGGGACTGCTTTCCTCTCTTTCGTCTCAATTTCCCTTCGTGTTACTTATAAAATAAATCAGACAACTTTAAATAGATGAGCGTTTGAAAATAATTAACCTTTTAAACTATTTAAAATTCAATAAAATAACAGCGGTTAGTGTTCATATGCTGGTCTGTGTGTCTGACCCCATGCTAAGCATTTTGTATGTATTATCTGACAGTTCTTAGAACCACATTATGAGTCGGTAGATTATTATTATTATTATTATTATTTATTATTTTTTTTTACAAAGAGTTCAGAGAGGTTAAACAACTTGGCTAAAGTTACACAGCTAAGAAGTGGCAGAATGAAGACGTGAACCCAGCCACACTTTATTCCAGAGCATCCACCCCTGTACTGCCTTCTGACAGGGCAGGTTGCATGCCAGGGTCGCTGTTGCTAACTCAGGCCAGGCTTATTGCTGGAACATGCAAGCCCGCATTTCAGCGGTAAACACGCTATTCCGTTGGTTGGAACCTCGGTGCAGGGCTCCACCTCACTGCAAGGGAGGACGGGAAGTGTGGGTCCACTGTGTGCCCAGGACGCAGGCCTTGGTTAACACATAAGGGTGTCTCCGCCAAGTCCACCTCCAGGGATGCATTTTTCTCCACCTGATCTCACGCCTCGAGTTGATGTCAAGAGGGTCTGACCAGGATGCCAAACGGCCAGTCTTTGCACGAAGCCATGAACAGAGAAGCTGCTTCTTGTTTCTGGCAGAATCTATGGCAAGGCCCCGTGCTCTCCGCAGAAATTCAGAGAATATATTTTTAGTTCTCTTTGTTCTGCATCTTTTCTTGTCCTTATGCAGAGAAGCTCTGCTGGCCAGGCTGGCGGGAGGCTGGACAGGGGTGAAAGAAGCCTTCACTGCCCCCTCCAACCTGGGTGCTGGGCTCATGTGGGGCTATACAGGAGCCATTCCTCTCTCACCACCCCATGCCGCCTCTGAGCTACTTGCTGGACTTTGCCAGACAACATGTGTGGGTAACTGGGACCAGTTAGACATTGACGTGGGCCTCACTGGTCACCAACCGTCCCCTCTGTGCCCAACTGCCAGCCTAGGGCACAGGTACGACCTGAGCAAAGGGGCCCAGCAGCCCAGGCAGAGGTTCCATGAGTTCTTCGCTGCTGCCTCCCCTGCCTCTCTGCCTTTTTGACCAGCTAAATCGGCCTATTTCGTAGACAACCCAACTCTCAGGGACATCAGAAATTTGCACTAATTCAATTAAGCAATTAACCTATCAAGTGGCAAGAAATGCCTGGGCCCTACCCGCTGCTGAACGGAGCAGGACCGCTGTCCCAGCTTCTGTCGTTTGTTCTTTAAAAGACAGTTAGGAGCTCGCCCAGATTGTTCCTGCCCCCTGCGAGGCTGTGTTCCAGAAACGACGGTCTGTCTTTGAGGATTATCTGGTTCATATATTTTATCAGGCGTGAGTGGGCAGAGTTGGGAGCTGGGAAACCCAGTTCAGGGGCTGGCTCAGTTATGGACTCTTTGTGACTCTGCACAAATCCTTTGTGAGCTCTGGGCCTCAGTTTCCTCATCTATAAAACGGGAATAAGTAATGTCTGGTCTTCCTAACTTGCAAGGTAGTTGTAGATGATTGGGAGGGAAAATTCTAAAAAGCAGCCAATATATACAGAAAGTGGGCTCAAGGTCACGATGGTCCTTGGGCAGGCTATTGGGTGGATGACCCAGCTACTGGCCCCAACCCCATCTTTCCCTTCGGCTCTTGAGGGTAGCAAGGCAGCATCCTCGTTCTCTTAGCCTGCGGGGTGGTGAAGCTGGGGGTGGCCACACGATACAGTCCTGGCCAGTGAAATATAAGAGGAAGTGTTCCTGAAGCTCCTGGGAGCACTTCACCTTTTCTGATTAAAAAATTACAACAACAGAGCAGACAGGGCTGAGCTGGCTCTTCTCCCTTCCTGCTTCTTTCTGCCTTGGATTCTGAAGAGATAGTAGGAGCTGGGGTGACATCTTGGGACCAAGAAGAGGCTTAGGGCTTATCTAATCAAGAATGGCCTCACCTTAATGACCTCTGCAAAGACTCTGTTTCATAGAAGGTCACGTTCTGAGGTTTCAGGTAGACATGAACTTGGGAGGATGCTATTTAATCTGCTTCAAGCCCCACTGCCCCCAAATCTAGTCCATCAGCAAGTTCTACTAACCGTACTTCTAAATACATTCTGGTCCTGGCCACTTCTCACGACGACGACGACTCAGCCTCCCTACCCCAAATCCCATCGTCACTTACCTCCACGCCAGTCCCATAAGGTCCCTGCTACCCACAGCAGCTCTCCTAGGCAGGGAAGGCAGACGGGGGCCTCAGCCCTGACTCAGCACAAGGTGAAGGCTTCTGTGTGGCTCATGGTTCTAGAGGCTGCGATGCTCTCTGCTCCCAGCCCGTCCCGTCATGTGGCCCTGTCATGACTGCCCACGGCAGCACTGAAGGTGCTGCGGCTGGAAGTCCACTGGGCGGGACCCTCAGCGATGGCGAGGTCAAGGAGAGAGAGGCTCGCCCTATCTCCACAGCTCTGACAGAGAGGACAGAGCTCAGGTGTCCTAGATGCACGCACACCTGGCCTCTTCTCTTGGAAGTGGACTTAGATCTGGGTTGGGCAGGAGAGGTGGTGTGGGAAGGTGCTCCCAGGTCACCTCTGCCTGGAGCCACAGTAAAAACGATGAGAAGCTGCATGTTCCTTAGGGGTGCTCTGCAGATGGAGGCCTCCCCTTCTTGAAAATGACTGAGTTTTGGGAATCCCTGGAGCTTCTTCTGTGCCCCACTGGTGGCAAACGTCCTGGAAACTTGATGGTGGGACAAGGCTTTGAAGCAGCCCAGAGTGCTAACCAGCTACAGGTGATTCTAAGGAGCTAGGCCAGCTGGGACGTGTGAGAACGAGCTTTGCAGCCAGGCAGGCTAGTCGATGCACGGGCTGATTCGGGCCAGCAAGTATCGATTAGGTGCCTTAACTCTGTCTACCTGGCACTGTGGGTTGGTGGGGTCAGAGCGAGGAAGCTCCTGGGAGAAGCAGAGGACCGAGGAGGCAGTGGTGCGAGGGGGGACAGTCTGAACCCGACACTGGCATCCTCTCACCCACAGCAGCCCGGGGTGTCTTCCCGGCTCTCTGAAGCTCACCGAGGCCACTGTGGCCCCCAGGTCAGGCTGGATGGGGGACAGACCCTTCTCCTCATTTGTCAAGGATGTGCCTGCTTGTGGCAGAAGACTGTCGGAGATGACGGAGGGGGCCAGGGCCTGCCCAACCTGGAGACTGTGATTGTAGAAGTGGGACAAGCAGGCTCAGTGCTCTCGGTCTCCGCCTTCCCATCCTTCCTCCCGTTGTCCTCGGACAAAGGGCTCGCTGTGGGATCTGGGGTCAACCTTAGAAAGCTGAAAATAATATTCAGCCGAGTTTCTATTTTAGAGGGAAGCACTTTCATCACGATCTCTCACACATTTCAATCCGACACCTATTTAAGGAAACGTCAGATCGTTCCCACAAACACAGCCTGGGGTAGGAGGCTGCTCCCCATGCCCTCTGCCCCCTGCCCACTGCATCAGGCCCCCACTCTAGCTGGTTGGGACGTTCTGTGCGGCCACACTGGACTCGCAGCGGTCCCTCCTGGCGTAAGAGGATGCCAAGGTCCAGTCCCACCTGCCAGGTGATCCCGCCCTCCTCCTTGCCACCTGCCCTCTGGCTGGGTCAGAACCAGCAGCGAGTGCCTGCAAGAGGCCCCAGGAATGGCCGGGCTCCCCTGAAAGTGTCCCCAGGAGGACTGCAGTCTCCACATCGGATTGACCCGGGACCCTGGTGCAGGTCCTCTGACTTCGGATCCCACCTACTCGTCTTTGCACAGCGTGCTTCTTGGGGCGAGTGGATGATTGTGGGGAGTGAGAAGGAACAGTCTGCGAACGTGTTTTGTCAGATCTTTACCCACTTGCATCGCAGACTCGACTTGGACATTCCAGAAGGAAAAGCCAAGACGCAAAGAAAAATGTCACGTTTCACATCGTTCCCACGGTGACTCATTTCAGAAGTGGGGTTTTGTCTTTTTTAAAAACAGAATCAATACCGTCTTTCATGAAAACAGACGTTTCCCCCTCTTCAGCGGCAGTCCTGATCCTCCCTTCTTGGGGCTGTGAGGGATCAGAGAAGGAAGCCAACACCAGCTCTCCTCACGGGCCTGGCCCGGGCAGCAGGGCAGAGCAGCAGGGGGGGCTCTTTGGAGGAAAAGATGCTGGAGGGACCCTCTGCTTTCTTCAGGAGGGGACCCTGCCATTCATAACCACATCCCCACCAACTTCTAGGTCCTTATCCCACCCAATAAGGGCAAACTCCAAGCAGGGGACACTGGAGGTCACCCACCTTCCTGGAGCACCCTGGCCAGTGGCTTCCCAGATGGACCCCAGCACCCCGCAGAGACATTTGTGTCTCTCCTCCAGACCCCCATATGGAGGTGGATCAGTGGGCAGCGTAGGCATGACGTATAAGGTAGTTGATTCCAATGTCTCAATAATTTTTATTTTTATTTTATTTTTTTAGCTGAAGAGACTCAAAGGCCACCCTTTAAGCGAATACGCCTTGGAGCACACATAGGTGGGATGTGTGCGTGTTTGGGGCTCTTACCTTGGCTCTGGCAAGTGAAACACACTTAGGCCTCTCTATTTCCCCCACTACCTTTGATGATTTCGTAGGATGAGAGCTATGTAGCCTGAAGAGGGGCACTCCTTTTACGCATCCGTCCACAGAGTGTCCTCTGCTATGTTACCGGAGAGCTAGCTGAGTTGGAGCTGTGTTTGAAGATGAAAAGCAGCATTCCAGAAAGACAAGAGGACAGGTGCCTTGGAGCCAGCGAGCTCGGTCTGCTTAGGGAACTGGCAACTAATGCGACACTGCTGGGGCACAGGGAGCCCGTGGGCTGGCGGGTGCTGGCTGGAGTGGGCGAGGGCAGACCGTGAGGGGTCTCGTAAGCTACATGGAGAAGTTCAGACGTTGTCCTGGGTGCCTGGGAAATGATTTAAGGGGGAAATGAGCTTCTGAGGTCGACATTTTACGAGGAAGTTTACATCTTTCACCTGGAAGTAATCTACAGTGGTCCTCTTTCTCCAAGGATTTCAAATGCTTCTCGGTTCATAAGCTGGACTATGCTTGTCCAGGTGACAAAGGATGACTTACCGTGGGGCGAAAAGCCCTGTCTGGCCCAAGTCTCTGGCAGGACCTGGCCTGGTGGGCCAGCTAAGGAAAGAGAAGGCCCCACCTGAAACCCCCTTTGTTGATGGCTATAGTTGAGTACACTGTCTAGGCAAAGAGGGTCCCCGGGATGATCTCAGATGTGCGCAGGCCTCAGGGGGGATAGGTCAAATGGTGTCCCCAGTCTAGAGCCATTGAGTTGGGTTGAGCCAGGATAGAAAGTGAAGAAGAAGAGAGTGGAAGGAGAAAAGTGGCTGTGGAGACATGGGGGCGAGCACAGAACTGGTGCTGTTCTTCTTCCCTCGGCCTTACCTTTTGTGCCCCAAGGCCCTGGGAGCCTTCCTGGAGGGGTTCAGGGCCCTTCCACTTCCAGAGCTGCGGACCTGCATTAGCCTTTAGCCCACACGACTGCAACTACCTGTCAGTCTAGAGGCTGGGGCTGGTGCCAGCTCCTATATCCAGGGATGGGGCCAGGCTCCCTGTTCCTCAGCCTGAGGCCTGGGTCTCAGAGATCCCCCTGGACCACAGGACACGGCTCTGGCCCCTCTCTGTGGTTGTAGGGCTTTGTACCTGTGAGTCACCACTTGGCCAAGAGCCCCTCCCACCCTCCCTCCTAGTCCCTGTTTCCTACCACGATGTCCCTCACTCGCCTGTGTTTTCTTCCCCTTTTCCTGCTGCCAGGACATTCCCATGTTTCACTAGGAGGAAGACACTCCTGTCCTTTCCACTCCCTGCCCCTTCCTCAACTTCCTTTTCACATGATGAATTTATTCCTTGATGAACTTCCAGGCCCATTGAGGTCTGTCCCTGCCTCCACCTCTCAGGCTCTGTCCTGGGGGGACCAGAACCCACTGTGCCCCCTGGGGATCAGTGGCACCAGACTCCCAGGGCCTGGAACCCATTTGGTTTTAACCCACCCAGGACAGAAGCCCAGGCCCACGAGTCCCTGTCTATCCCCCGGAGTCCAGAACCAAGCCAGTGTCACCATAAGCAGCAACTGCACTAGCCAGTAGGCCCTCTCAGGGAAGCCGGCAGGTAGCATGGGAAATCTGAGCTGCGGGGTTAAAGATCAAAGTCCGTCTGTCAGTTGTGGTGGGAGAGGGGAGATGAGGTTCCAAAGATTTCTGAGAGGGAGGAATTAATCCTGCTTTTAGTTTGCTGGCCGTTCTGTCATCTGGGCCAGTAGTGTCCTGTCGTCTTTGTAGGAGCTGCTTCTCCAGATGCAGAGCGGGCGTCATTTGCTTACTATGGTGCGCAACTATTCCTACCCCACAGGGAGGAGGCAAGGCTTGACGAGACCCCATGTGGCAGAGCCCACCCCATGCCGCCCTGGGGTGCATGTTCAGCGGCCCCTGATGGTGATGCCACCACCAACTGCTTCTCATACAGGGGGAGGCCAAGGGCAGCTTCCTCTGCTGCCAGTGGAATTACTCGACGTCAAATTCTGCTCCTCACCTCACCTCCCTGGGGCCAGCCATGGGCTGTTCATTACACTGTGGGATGCTGTTCACCTTCCTGCCCAGGGGCCCACAGTCTCTGGGTTAGCCCAGACGAGCCTGAGCTGTCATTGAGCAAAACTGAAACTCCTGTAGAGGAAATAAGAGAACAGGGTGCGTGAGGCAAGAGAGGGGCCTTTGGTGTGAAAGAGACCTGAGTTCCAGTTCTGCCTTCTGAGTAGCCATGTGACCTTGGGCAAATCCCTTCACTTCTCTGAGTCACCTCTTCATCATCATCATCATCATCATCATCATCGTCATCAGTACCATTTACTGTATACTGTATGCCGAGCAGGTATTATCTCACGTGATTCTCATAACAACCCTCCGAAGAGTATTATTCTTACTTTAAAGATGAAGAGATAAGGTTCAGGGAGATTACTAAACTTGCCCAAGACTCACTTAGTTAGTAAATAGCTCGGATTTCACCCCGGCTCTGATGCCAAAGACTGTGTGTGATAGCTCAAACGGCGGCCCCCAAGAAGATGTGCCCCATCCTGTGCCCCACCCTAAGCTCCAGAACCTGCGAATGTGACTTTATTTAGAAACAGAGTCTTTGTAAACGGGATTAAGTTATGGATCTGGAGATGAGATCGTCAAGGATTGTCCAGGTGGGTCCTAAATCCAGAGGCAAGTGTCCTTGGAAGGGACGGGAGAGGAGAAGCAGGGAGAAGAGGAGAAGGCCGTGAAGGTGGATGCCAGTTTGCAGTGAAGTGGCCCCAAGCCAGGGAACTCCTGGAGTTACCAGAAGCTGGGAGAGGAAAGGAAGGATTCTCCCCCCAAAGTCCCCAAAGGGAGTGCGGCCTTTCCAATATCTTGATTTTGGACTTCTGGCCTCCAGAACTGTGAGAGAATCAGTTTCTCTCATTTTAAGCCACTCCGTTTGTGGCCGTTTGTTATGTCATCCCAAGACACTCATATACCGTGACATGCGTGCGGCTGCAGGTTGTTGTCCAGCTATCACAGGAAACCCGCCCGCTGGAGCACACAGCAGAGGAAAAGTTTATAAGGACTCGTAGGTCCTCCCAGGCGAGCTGTCCCTGCTGCCACCAGCCTTGGTTAGCACATCCAAGTGGCCTTGAGACACTTCCCTTGAGAAGCCACTCTCTGCGGGGACAGCAGTTCCCACAGACAGAGGGGACTCAGCAGGTGCTGCTGGTTTGAGTCCCCCTCCCTTCGATGGTGCTGCAAACAGAGCAGGGCCAGGCCTCTGCGTGTGGGGAACAGCACATGCAGGGACCAGAGCTCCCAGGCTCTTAAGAAATCTGAGTCGGAAACATCTCGTGGCTCCACGCAGCTTCCAGGATCAAGTTCAACTCCTTAGCCCAGAATCCAAGGCCCTTTGTGATCTGGCCGCAGGCTGCTGCCGGATTCCTGGCCCCTGGGATGTGGACCCAGCGCTCCGAGGCCTGGCTCTGTGGCTGAGATGGCGGCCTGTGTGTCTGCACCCCCGAGTTAGCCTGAGGATACCACTACTGTCCATGAGGCTGACCCGACACGCTTCCCTGGGGGGTCCTCCTCTTCTCTCATTTCTCCTTGTGCCTCCTCGAGCCCACTCTGCCCCGTGGGACAGGCAGGGGAGGGCCTGCCTGCTTCTGTCCTGGCCCAGGACTCTCAAAGGCAGTGCCTGGTCCCCCTCAGTAACTGCACGGGCTCAGCGCACAGCTCCATCGATGCTCACGGATGTGAGTTGGGTTGCATGAATTTAAAGCAGCATCTCCTTAGTTCCTCTCCTTCTCGAGGGTTTATGCTGCTCCTGTGTTTGTAGCTTCTCTGCTCCCTACTGATTCTTGCCCTCAAGTCGTGATCCAGCCTCAGCTCACCCGATCTCATTCTGGGGGCACCATTCACTGAGACCACGATGTGAGTGGCAACCCTGGGAGCTGTGCCTGGTGGTGGCCCTGTCCCCAGATGCCTTCTGTCTCCCCGTGCCAGCCTTGGCCCGGCTCAGGGAGTTCAGACTCTGCTTCTCCCCTGAATCCCCATTTTAAAAATCTTGCCCAGCATCTTGCACCATGGCGAGGGCTTCCTCCTGGGCTGCAGAATCCCCCGCTGCGATGCAGCCAGCCCCACGCAGCGGTGTCCTCACGGAAACACCGCATTCTCTGCTCCCCTCTCTAATCACAGAACTAGAGGGGTCCGGATCCAGGTCGCCCAGCCGGTGCCCACGTGCTGTGCCTTCGGCCTCGGTAGGCTGACACACAGGGTACGGTCCTAACTGGGGCACTTCTACAGGGACAAGCAACCCCGAGGTGTTTTCATGCCAGGACAGCATGGGTAAACTGTGACCGTCCCCGACAAGCCGAGATCCATCCCGGCCTGCCCGACGCCACGGCCCGTGATATTTCCATTATTCGGTACAACGAGGAGGGGCCTTTTTGGTGGACAGAAGGGCAAGGCAGGGGCAAGGCAGGGAGGAGTCCTAAGGTCCTGTGAGGGGCTGTGGCTTTTGCTTCTTTGCTTTTTGTGTTCCCACCCTGCTCCCATCCCAGGCTGAGCTCTGTAGGCTGGGCCAGCCCAGGCAGGGAGAGCTTGGGGGCCTGGGAGTCAGTCCTGGGTCCAAGTAAGGGGAGTCAGACACTTCTCCAGCTGGGCTTTGGGTCACCTCTTCTGCAAGCCGGACATACCCTGCCCTTCCTACCTCATGGAGCCGTGAGAAGCCTCCAGGGTATGATTTGGGTGAGGGCTTTTGTGCCCCGCAAGACGTGGTCACTCCTCCTGCTTGGTGGCTGGCCGAGGCGCTCTCCTGAATATCTGTTCTGGGGACACACAGAGGCAAGGGCACTTCCAGACCCTCAGGCAACATTCTTGCCCAATATTTCCTCTTGGGGACCTACCCCGGAGCACATCTCTCTGGGAGGACAATAAACAAAAAAAATCTGACATCCCTTCCTTAAAGCATCTGGATGCAATGGAATAAAACAGGAGCTGGGATCTATCCAATAGCAAGACATACGAGTAGCTGAGAGACTTTCACAAGCGAGGGGATGGTTGTGGGCCAGAGGCTGGGAGTCGGGGGACGCGAAGACAGACGCCTGCTGTGTCTCCAGGGAGCAGTCTCATGGGGGTCCTGGCAAGGGCAGTGGTGACTGCGGTGCAGCCTTCTGAGCTTTCATTCCTCTTGGGTATATGATGGGTATATGATGCGGAGCCAGTAAAATCAGGTAGTGCAGCTGCTCTTTTAGAGGGAGCCAGCCTTGTCCTGGGCTGGCATGTAGGCCCCGGGTGGGGGGCTGTCACAGGCTCCCAGGGGACAGTCAAATGGACCAGGAGAAGGGCTGCGGGCGGCTGAGGTCAGCCATACCCATTCAGTTTCTGATAATTTTAGCTACACTGGAGGAAGACCAGTGGCTCTTTTATCTAAGGCAATTGTCTTCAGTTTAGCCGAGCCTCCAGGGAGGCTCACAATGGGACAGGAAGGCCAGCAGCGGGGGCGAAGGCTCAGGGGCTGGACCAAGGGCGGCTGGCTGACTCGTCCTCAGGAAGGAGCAGCCCCAGATCTGAGCAGCGGAGAGGACATCAGAGGACATCGCATCCCCAGGAGGTCACTTTCTGACCTGGAAGGGCCAGAGATGGATCACGGGAACGGAAACACAGGAAACGTGGCCAGACTCAGCGGAGAAGTCTCGCTGGAATCCATTGTTAGCCCGTCCACTTGGGGACTTTCCATGGGACAATACGAATGTCCTGCATGCAGAACACGGTGGGTCAGGAGGCCTTGGGAGCGCTCTGTTTTTACTGCTGTCCTGCAGCCTTCCTGCAGCCTCCATGGCCACGAGGTGCCAGCTCCTAGACACTCCTTCCTGTGGGGCCAGGTGCTGGGCCTGATGTCTTGGCAGGAGTGGGAGCCCATAGCAGACGTGTCCACCAGGCACCTGTTCGCACGGGCACAGTCGGCTGGGACATCAGTCTGTTTACATGGAGGTGTTCTGGCCTATTAGGCTTTGGCCGCTCACAGTAATTCACTCCATGATTTAATCTCAGTTCAAAGTCGCCGCGGGGCTCAGGTGAGCTAACAAGTGTCACCTCTCTTCCCAGAAAGGTGGGGTGGGGGCCAGGTGCAGGAAGATGCCGTAGGGCATAACTGGGCGCTGTGTGTGTCACCCCACAGACCCGAACAGAAGGCCCAGTGGACTCTCCAAATATTCTGCCAGGGATGTGTGCCAGGGCTAGGGCCCTGGGAGCCCAGTGAGAGGACACAGCTAGCCAGTGGCAGGACTGGAGTCTGGATCCGGATCTGCTTGGGTTCAGAGTCCATTCTTTCTCCCTGGAGGAATATTGTAGGAAACTCACAGAGGCTGACCCTCGTCACTGAGGACTCCCCACTGTCCCTCAAGCCCATAACTGGACAATCTCGTTATTTGCTCACAAAGCATAGGGGTTTGTCTGGTTCCATTTCACGATAAGGCAGCACCACACAGTTGACAGTCAGTGCATGGTCTTCGGAGCCAGGAGGACCCAACTCTGTTGCCTGCTTGCCGTGTGGCCTTGGGCCACTCACTTAATCTTTCTGAGGTTTGGTTCCCTCATTCGGCAAAAATCAGCAGTGATATCCACCTTCTCTGGTTGGCGAGATATGTTTGTGATGAAAACGGACTCTGGCGTACAGTAAATGTTCAAAAAACTTAGCTCTTATTCTGGAAATATCTCTTTTTCCCCTTTTTATTGGGGATAAGTCTAGCTTGACTGATCTATATGTGTGTGCGTGTATATATATATGTATGTATATATGTATTTATATCTCCACATATTTATAAACCCTATCGGCATCTGTGTGTGACTCAGTCCTTCTGTCTGCCGAGAGAGAATAAGCCCCTGACCCATTTCATGTGGTTGCTTTGAAGGATGACTAAGAGCTATGCTCGTACAAACCTCTGCTAAATGTCAGATCTTTGAAGGCGTGTTTCCAGAAGCCCAAGATTCCTTCAAGGTTGCACATCCAGCTGGGGACGGACAGAATAAGGAATCAGACAGCGGCGTGTGAGTGGATCGTTCGTTTCAAAACGTTACAGAAGACAGAACCAACACACGTGAGCCTGACGCGGGAGCCTTACCAAAGCCCAGAAGAGGAGGTTGGGATTAGCATGTGCACATTCCAGAGTGGAGACTTGATTGTTCTGGGGCTCATCTGGATGTTCCCAGGAGCTCTGAGATATGGAGGCAGAAAACCATGGGTCTTGTCCATGGCCCTCAGCATCCCAGGGAGTGGGGTGAAGGGGTTTTGGGAGCAACGTTCAGGCCCCTGGGATTTCAGTGTGAAAACTTTTTTGCAGGGGAGCCTTCCCCATGCCCTGGGGTAGTGTGGAGTTTCGGATGGACAGAAAACTCCCTCTCATCAAGGATAGCATCCAGGGACACGCACCTCACGAGGACAGAAGTGCCAGGCCTGTGAGGGGGCGCTGCCCAGCCCGCCCCCTGCCTGGCTGCCCTGCAGCCTGAGAACGCTGCTGACATTGGCTCACGTGGCCCAGCAAACAAAGCCCAGGCCAGTTGGCACCCTGACTTTTTCCCACTTTATATCATTCGATATCCCCGTTTTCCTCTATCACTGATAAAATAATAATCAACATGCTTGAGTGCTTATTATGTAGCAGGCGCAGTTCCAAGGACTCTGCATGTGAATTAGTTCATCTAAACCTAACAATCACTCTCCAGGTGCCTTATCAGTTCCATTTTCTAGCTAAGGAAGCTGAGAAGTGAGTGAGGAATGGGTGCGGGTCACCCAGGACTGGGACTTGGCTCAGCCCTCGGGCCGCATCTTGATAACGGTGAGACCTCACCTAAGGGGCACTCAGTGCGCCTCAGATGCTGCTTCAAGGGGCTAGCTGACTTAATCCTCCTAACGACCCTGTGATGTGGGTATTGTCCTTATCACTCCTGTTGCACTTGTGTGGAAACTGAGGCATGGAAGGGTCTGGAATTGGCCCATGGCCACACTGCCCAGAAGTGTCAGCTAGAACCTGTATGTGTAACCACCACCCCCTGCTCCCTGGTCGGCGGCTGCCTTTTCCCTGCTGCCCCCCTACCCTCTAGCTCCAGGTCCCTGGAGAGGAAGGGAGCTTTGGGATGGTCAAGGCCCCTCCTAGCTCTCTTGGGATGGCTGAGGCAATGGCCTGAGCAATATTTATGTTTCTGCCGCCCTCCTATAAAACAAGACCAGGAGACTCCCGATAGCTGCACGTCAGCCCCCTAAACGGGCACACAGCCGGGTCCAGGGCTCAGACTGTGGCTCTGGCTTCGCCTGGGGGACCCCAGGGACTGCACAGGTCGAGCTGCTCCTGAGCTGTTCCCGAGGTCACCCTGCTGCCTTGATCCCCTGGGCCAGAAGCTTAGGACTCTGCCCCTGAGCAATGCATTTGAGGTCAAGACAAGAAGGGAGGGATCCTGGCTTCACATGTCTGAGAAGTCTCCTTTTAAAGGCACCCATTCGGCCGGACTTAGATGTGTGTCTCCCATGTTTACTTAACCAGGGAACACTTTTTATAAACATAACACCTATTAAGCCTTCGGCAGAGGGAGAGTATGTACAGCAAATGGATCCCTTGGCAAATCCCACTTCCCCTGGCATCAGACCCATGCTTTGTCCCTCTGAGAGGCCGGGAGACAGCGCTGCTCGTCAGCTGTGCGAGGCCCAGCGGAGGCAGGGGGCACCCACAGCCTGGCCCACAAGCAGAGGGTGTTCGGGGAGCAGACTCAGACATTTCCACCTGGGCATTCTTTAGAGGAGTCCTGTCGAATGTACTTTTCTCTGTCCCTTTGCTTTCCAGTGACGTTTTCGTGCTTCGTAAGAAATAGAACCTGTCCCACTCGTGAATCTGTCTCTGAAGAAGAGCTCAAGGGGCTGATGTTTCGGGTACGTGGGGCTTCCGTTCTTTCGTTTTCTAAGCTTTTCAATCAACAAACATTCACTGAGCTGTATGGTGCTAGGTGCTAGGGACCCAGAATGGTGTCAAATACGTCCTTTGCCTTGTAGCACGACTGTGAAGCTTCCACGTGTCACACAGAGAATACTTGTGAGAAGCTGCTGTATCACGGTGTGAAAACTGACGCATGCGACGTTGTGGGTCAGGTGTGGGGACTGACAAGTGCACCAACAGCCTGGGCTCTCCTGGGAGAGCTCTCCTGGACAGGCCAGGCCCAGGGACGTGACTTGAGAGAAGATGAATATGTGTGGTAAGGAGTGAAAGGCAGTCCAAGCAGCGGACACAGCCTGTGCAAAGGCACTGGGGTATAAACAGACGGAATGTGGAAAGCGAGGCGTTGCGGTCAGAAGCTAACCTGGGCCTAGATCCTGAAGTGCCTCGTGGGCCAGGTTAAGGAGTCTGAACTTTACCTTGGGGACGTCTAGCAGGGAGGGCGCTTGATAAAACGTGTGTTTTTAAGAAGATCTCTCTGGTTGTGGGTGGAGTATAGAAACAGGCAGGACAGAAGTTGCTAGAATGAGGAGATGCTTCTGCTTGGCCCGGGGCCCAGCACAGCTGGAGGTGCTGATGCTTCCAAGGGCCAGGCCAGACCGTAGGTTTGGGGGAGTCCTCTGAGGCAGGTCAGGGCCCAGCTGCACTGTGGAAATCCTGGGATTCCCCAAACCCCCATTGCCTGACAGGTGTAGCCCTCGACCCAGCTAGGACTTGCCAGGCAGTGAGGACAGCGAGGGCACAATTTCTGTGACGAAACGCACACAATAGACACGGGAGCTCTTGGGGCGTCTCCAGGGGCGTGTTTCTGCGAGACAGCAGCCAGTTTTCTGCTTTGGGACGATCCCCTCACAGTATCCAGGCAATTAATTATTCCTTATCTCACCGAGTAGGGGCCACGTGGAAGTCACGCCCATCCTTCTGCTCGAGTTTTATGTTGCTGTTTATTCTGAACAGGAAAAGAACAGAAAATAGAACTGTTTTCAGGATGGATGCCAAATGGAGGGTTTTTTCCTTTGTTTTTGAATGGCGGGAACAGGGAGGGGAGCAGGGGCCTTTTCCCTGGGGCTGTTGAGGCGGGAGCAGGTAGCCCACAGGGGGTGTGCTCTGGGGAGTGACCTCGAGTGCCCGCCTGAGGGGGCATCTGACAGCCCAAAAGAGCCAGAGCCCCAGCGTCTGCCTAGGCCCCAGGCCGGGACTGTCCTTGTCAGGGATAGTTCCTTTGTGGAGAGAGGTGACAGCAACCTGGGCCTGGAGCCTGAGCATCTCAGGCCTGCAGGCTTGTGGGGGCTGGAACGAGAGTGGGGGGTGGGGCCCAGACCGTCCTGGCTGGTTCCTCGTGTCCAGAAGTGGACACTGGGCTGGGAGCAGGACACCCATACTCTGGCCGTGGGTGATGCTGAGGCAGTCACGGTGTTTCCTGGCCTCCGTTTCCTCATACGTGCAATGGGTTCTCCACCCTTAACACATGCCCTAGGAAAGAGTGGAACACAGCTCCCCGGCTCCCACACACCCAAAGAGGAACACGTAACAGTGTCCTGCCAGAGGAGCTGCCCTGGGAGTCAGGTTGGGTGCCGTGAGGGTGGAGCACTTTTTTGCGGGCGAGGGGCAGGGTTCCCTCTGTCATGGTCCTGCTGCAATGCACGCCTCGCCACAAACTGCAGGGGAATAGCCCACATGTGCCTTGACATTGCAGAGGTTCAGAGGAAGGTCCTGGGAGCCTTAGGAGATGCGGGTTGACAGGTCCTGGAGGGCAGGCGGCGGGGCACACGCAGGAGGGACACTCTCCTCCACGTACTTGCTTGGTGTCCTTGGGCCGCCTCATCTCCCTGAGCAACGGTTTCTTCATTTGTGTGATGGGGTTCATAATGCTGGCCCAGGTGCCGTGGGGGACAGATAAGTGAGGGGAAGGAGGGGCTGCGTTGACAGTGTCCATTGCCACGTCCTCAGTGCCCAGCTGGCCTCCGATGAATGTTTGTCGAATGAATAATGCAAATAAAGCGCATAGGAAAGTGGCCGGCACGGAATCGAAAGCAAGCAGAGCCATTGATGCACCCGCTCTGTGCCTCCATCACCCTCAGTGGCAGGCTCTGACGCCGACACTTCGTAGCTTGGGGGTTCGTGCTCACCTTGGGCCTGCGGTCCTTTCAATTCAAGCGTCACCAAAAGGCCAGTCCATGTGGGAATGACCTCGCCCTGTTCTCTGCAGGCTGCCAGCACCCCCACTGTCTGCCCCACCAGGCGCCGAGGTGTGTTGTGAAAGCCGAGTCTCCCTGAAGGAAGCTGGGGTCCCTGGGCCTCAGCCAGAGTCACTCACCTCTGCCCTGCCCTGCCCTGCCCTGTATTGTCCTCCTGCCCAGAGTGGGGCCGTGTCAGCACCACCCAGCCTGGTCTTGCCCACTCTCATCCTGCTGGATGTGAGCCTGTGGCTTGGGACAATAGTTCCCCTCACGCATTCGTGGTGGAGGGGACAGCGTTTGTGAAGGCCGGAGCTCAGGAAGGACGGCCACGTCGGGGGGTGCGAACAATCTGGGCTCTTGTGAGGGGGGTTTGCAGGTGAGAGCTGGGGAATCGAGTGACCAGCTGCCTCGGGGTCTAGGACTACGTCGCCTGCCAGGACAGAGGGCTTGCAGTGAGGAAACCAGGGAGGTCCCAGGCAGGCTGGGGTGAGTCGGTCTCTGTGTTGGGGAAACTGATTTGAGTTCCCATAGAGACAGGCTTTGACTGTACGAGTAGGGAATGCGGGGTTCTGCTCTTTAAGCTGTAAGGAGTTGCATACAGCAAGATCGTTTTGTAGGGAAAAGGTAGAAAGCGGTTTTTACGCACCAAGCCCATTTGAGCCCCACACTGGTGGGAATGTTCATCTCTGTTTTGCAAATGACAAACTGCGTGTCTGAGTAGGTAGATCACCTGCCCCAGGCCACACAGCAAATCAGCGGCCGAAAGCGCGTGCCCTGAGCCACCAAGCCACCTGTGCCAGGGTGAGGCTCTGGCAGGCCAAGGGGTGGGCACGCTGGCCCAGAAGCTGGAGCTGCCTGGGATGTCTCTGAGGACAGGGCCTCAGAGGCTCCGGGCGATGGGCCTGGACTGACTTTGGGTTTCTCTGTCTGTGGCGGACAGCCAGCAAGCAGCCCCGGGCCGGCTCCGCCTTCCTGGCTGTGGGTCCCGGTTTTCTATCCCGGGTCTGGTCGGGACAGGCCTCAGTGGATCGTGTTGAATGCATGATGGGACCTGTGCTGGCCCCATTTGACTGACAGGGGTGGGGTGGGGGGTGGGGCGGGGCTCACCCCCCCAGTGGTGAGAAACATGTGTTGGGAAGGGTCCAGAAGGAGACCTCCTGGGTGTGGAGGGCAGGGGTTTGGGGAAGGCTCTCTGCTTGCTAAGCAGGTAGCACACCCTCTGCTCCAGTGGTCAGCGTCAGACCTCGGGCCAGCTCTCCCCTGACCATGCCCAAGCTGCTGGGGACACAATGGCTGCTCCCCCTTGACCCCAGGCCTAGAGGCATTGACAGGTTGACCCAAGGAGGCTTCACCTCGAACCAGACGCAGGCGGCCAGGGGAGGAGCAGGCAACAGGAAGAAAGCCAGCCAGGCAGGTGGAGCCTGGGTTGGACGGGCTGGCAGCCGGTGTGGCAGGCAGCAAGCACATCCGGTCAGAAGGCTCAAGTGTCTGGACAGGTGGCTGGAGCCCGTGGGTCACCAGGTCCCAAATCTGGGCCTGAATCTGGGGCAGACAGCCAGGCAACACTGATATCCCAGGCTTGTTGTAAGGGGCAAGGGGTGTTCTGCACGGCACCGGGCCCTTGGCACACATCTCTGGCCTTTAGGACATTCCGTGTTTGGCTCGTCCCTGGCCATGGCGTTAGACTGAGGGGCCAGCCTTCTGGGTCAGGCATCCCAGTTGGGACTGAGGCAGCGGGGCTCCCCTCTGCAGAGCCATGGTGGTGACCCTAGGGCTGGACCTGCTGGGCAGCAGGGACCTCTGTGTGAGGCGCTCTGCGGGGAGAGCCCCACACCGGCCTGCAGGAGAGAGGTGTTAGCTCAGGATGCTCGGCCTCGCGCAGAGGGATCTCGTGGGTGTGTGGCAGGAGGGGTCGCAGGTACCCCAGCCTTTGGTAGAACCCCCAAGCAGGACCGGTTCCAGAGAAGGGGGTGGGCAGGGGACCTCCGGTCTTCTGCAGGCTTAGCAGGCACACAATTCGCTAAGGACCACGCGTGGCTCTGAGGTGGGGGGCACCTCTGAGCCCCCAGAGACTTGCCTGGGAGAAGGGAATAGGCAGTGATTGCCTCCTGGCTACAGAGCGTCTGGGGTGATGAATATGATTTGGAAATAGAGGGTGGTGATGGTGACGCAACCTTGTGAATGTAGTTAATGCTACTGGATTGTACATTTACCATTAAAATGGCATATTTTATGTTGTATGCATATGTATTTTAGCACACTAAAAGGAACATTTTTAAAAAATTGCCAAGGTCATGAAAAACAAGGAAAGGCTGAGAAACTGTCGCAGGTGGAAGGAGACGAAGGAAGAGTGACAACCAAAGGCACCGAGGTAACCTGGATTAGATCCTGGAAGAGAAAATAGGACGGTTAATGTCCGTTAAGGAAAACCTGCTGGAACTCGAATAAAGTTTGTAGTTTTGTGAAGAATATTGTTAACTTCTGAGTTCTGACAAATGGTCCATGGTTATATAAGACGTTAACATTAGGGAAGCTGGGTGATGGGCATATGGGAACTCTCTGTACCATCTTTGAAACTTGTGTATAATTCTAAAACGATTTTAAAATATAAAGTTAAAAAAAAGAAAGAAAAAGCAGGAGCAGCAGAGCTGGGGCCCAGCTGTGGCCCTGGGCCTCTGGCTCCGCCCAGGAGAGGCCACGGGGGCAGGAGCTGGCTCTTAGCCGGCCAGAAGGAGATGGAGATGGACCAGCCCTGCGAGGAGAGGCAGACAAGCGGTGGGAGCGCTCACAGGCCCCGAGCCCTGGCAGCTGCTTGTCCGTGAGCTTTTCAGGTTGGCTCGTGTTCTCTGTGGTCAGCAGGGTCTCTGATCTCCAAAGGGGGCTTCACACCCTCTCTGGGCCGAAGCAGCGCCTTCGGTGGAGTTGGCCTTGGGAGCCTGCGTGGACGATGGGTTGGGTGGGTCCAGCAGGCAGTCAAGGCTGCACCCCTCACCCAGCTGAAGATGAAGAGTCAGGGATCCGGCCCCGGTGCTGCCCAGCCCCATCCAGACTGCCCCATGGGGCCTCTTCCTGGAGGCAGCTCTGCTCACACCATCCCCTGATCAGAGCTGGCTCTCAGTGCTTAGAAAATAAATTCTAACCTTCATCCGGGACTTGGCGCTTTCCCAGCCGCCTCCAAGCTCCTTTGACTGCCCAGTTTTCCCCCCACACTCACCAGCTGACCTGACACACCAGCCCTGGGGCCTCTGTTCACACGGTTTACTGATTCCTTTCTTTTTTGTCATCTTCACAACGTTCAGTTTTTCAAGGTCCGTCCTCCCATGTCTCCCACGCACTTGTGACTGGCCTACCTGGAGTCATTGATTCACTTCGCACTCACCTCCCCACGAGTCTGTCAGATTTCCTTTCCGTCTCTCCCCGGAGGCCAGCTTGGGGCCTGGCACAAGGGAGATCTAGTGAAGAAGCGAGGATTTGCTCTCAGCCCTAGGCTCAGTGAAGCTCTGAGGGCATCACAAGTGCCCTGTCCTCCTGCTCGAGCGTCTGGCTGCATCCACGCCTCCTCCTGTGATAGGAACCTTGAAATGCCACCTGGGACATGATCCCATGCCTCAGAGGTGAAACAAAAGGAAGCCAATGCACTGAACTGGTGGCTCAGACTTTTTGGGTGGCTCCACCTAAGGCATCCTCTCGTACTTAAACTGAAGCAGGGAGCAATGGCAGGCCTGGCCCTCCAGTCTGGAGCTTCCTTGCTGGCGGCTGCAGGGAGCCCCAGGGCACAGAGACCGGCCTGCTGTGGCTGCCGGCCTGGACTGGTCAGTCCGAGTCATCCTGCCTCTGCCCCTGAGCCAGGCCCATTGCAGAAAGCAGAGGGTAGGGGCGGCCACTCCCCAGTGGGCAGGGGATTAGGGGAGGATGGGGTGGTAGAGCCACAGTCTGTCCCAGGCCCCCTTCTGGACGTCCTGCTGTCCATGTCTAGAGTGGCTCCACCCACAGCTTCTCCTACCAACACCGTGGGCCTGGGCCCGGGCCTCAGGCTTTTCTAGGGCAGAGTGGTCACACAGCCCAAACCAGCCACGTACTCTGAGGGCAGGGTGCAGGCAGAGGTCCTTAGAGCAGGATTCCTGTCCCCAGTCACTTATTGGAGGGAAAAGAGTTAGGACAAGGAGGGGAAAGACTGGAAACTAGCATTTTGTGAGCACCTATTATGAACCAGGCACAGTGCCAGACACTTTCCAGGTGGTTCTCCTTTATCTCCCTAAAAACTGCAAGACAAACACGGTTACCCCCATTCTACAGATCAGGAGATTAAGGCTGATAGAAACAAGGAACTGCTTGCCTTTGTGTGTCAGAACCAGGATCAAACTCTTGTGTCTGTTGGACTCCAGATACTGTCTTCCCTGCTCCAGGGTGGGAGAGAGGGTGGGACCCCCCAGCTTTCTGGGGTGGGGGGTGGGGGGCACATTCTTAGCTTCCAGGAGCACAGGTGATAGGACAGAGGGCACACTTGGTGATGTTGTTCTCTGGAAGGGGGTAGGGTATGTGTTTGCATGGTCAGAGCTGCCACGTGCAGAGGGGCAGTCTTGGGGGGGCGGAGTCAATGGGGAAGGGATGCTGAGAAGTGGGGAGGCCACATCCACCAGGGTATGATAGGACCTAAAATAGACACCAGGCCTCCTTGGAACATCTGCCACTCACTCAGCCCCCACACTTCGTGGCTTTCTTGGTCACTGTGTTGCCTTTTGAGGGGGTACACACAGCCCCAAAAAGGCCATGGATGCAGATACCTCCTCTGTCCCTGTCCTATCTGGCCATTCTTCCAGGCCTTGCTTCCATCTCTCTCCCCACCTCTCACCCCCTTGCAGATGCTCCTTGTACATGGCCCTGGGGAGTGCTCCCGCCTCTGAACTTTCCTCATCCTCAGTCAGCCCCACACCCACAGTCCCACGAGTGGTATTTTGGAGGCAGGGTGCTGCTCTCACCAGCACTATGAACCCCTAGAGAGCCTGGGTGGCCTTCACGTCCTCTGGGCCTCACCACGATTGGCACTGGGCTCAGGGCTCAGCATATAATGGCGAGCAGGGCTGGGGCCAAGCTTCTCCGGGCATCTCGGACATAGATGGATGAGCCACATGTGGGAGGTCCCAGCTGGAGTCCAGGCCCAGGTCTGTCCTGCTGCTCTGGGTACAGCCTCTACGCTGAGCCTCACTCCCCCAGGCCAGGGAGGAAGGTGAGCCCAGAACACGCTGTGATTACAGGCTGTGGGTGCTGGCTGTGATTATGCAAAAAAAGACCAATCTGCTTCCAGAAAACACTGAATGGTCTAGAAAGCAGTGACCACCCCCTCGACATTTATTCTTAGAAATATTAGGAAACTGCCGACTAGCTCATCCTTGGAAATGGCACACTAGCAGAGGACAAGGGTGGGGGCCTTCTGGAGACACCCCTAGGTCCCTGCCTCCAGCCAAGAGCAGCCTGTGGGTGGGCCCAAGGAGGCAGGCTGGAGGGACAGGACACAGGAACGGTGTCTGGCCTGGAGCATTGCAGTGAGCCAGGCCTCTCTCCCTGCCACTCAGCCGCCTTTATGGCTCAAGCCCTCTGTTGATGTACCTGTGTCATGTGCTCCCCTCCCCTCTCAAGTAATTTTTTTAAAAATTACAGTTGACATTCAATATTATATTAGTTTCAGGTGTACAGCATAGTGGTTGGACATTTATATAACTTACAAATTGATACACCGATAAGTCTAGCACCCACCTGACACCGTATGTAGTCATTACAATATAATTGACTATATTCTCTACACTTTCAAGTAATTTTATCTGGGATGCCCCTGCTGGGGCCTCCCCAGAGGCTAAAGGAATCATGGTTTGAGGTCCCTAACCCTTAATGCCTTGCCTTTGGCCTTGAGGAAGTATGAGCCAGACCATAGCCACCGTTGCTTATTCATTCAGCAAGTGCTTAGGGGTGGTTGGAGATGGGAGACTTAGATACTGCTTGTGGCCCCCTTGGGAGCTCAAGTGGCGAAGTCGGATATACAAATAACTGCAACAACAAGTATGAACATGGCCCCAGGAGAGGGAAAACCAAGGCTTACATGGCATGAAGAGAGAAGTGTGGTACAGCTAAGTGAGCCTGGCAGGCTTCCTGGAGGAAGGGGCATTGCCTCAGACATGAAGGATCAACTTAAAAAAATTTCTTTTTCTTTATCTTGAGTATTGAAAGGGGAGCAAAGTTGGGTGAAGTCCCTGACAAAAGGAAGTGGGGCGAGGCCTGGACCACATCAAGCAGACCTGGTCTGAGTCTCATTTCCGAGGACAGGCCATGTGACCCTGAGGAGTGCCCTTCCTCCTGAGTGTATTTCTGCACCGGAAGAGAAGAAAGATTGTGAGGATAGATGGCATAATGCCCTTGAGGGGACCTGAGGGCCGTGCTCTGGCCCTGCACTGTGCTGGAGACCTGGCAGAAGCTCCAGGTCGTCTCCAGGCAGATTTAGGGAGTCCACTGTCACTGGTTTGAAGAAAATCATTAGACATCAAACACTCTCTGCACAGTGTAGGCTCTAAAACACGACCCTAGGAAGAGAGAAATATCATCTCTCCATCAGAGCAGTGGGCCCTGACATTAGGGCAGGTGACCAGGACCGTCCGTGTGTCCGTGAACACAATGTCAGCCAGGACCCTGCAGGGCTCGGCCTCCATAGGGAAAGGAGGCTCAGGCCTGCTCCCCCTTCACATGACCCATCAGAGGGGCTGGCTGGGGCTCCTACCGAAGGTCACTGTCACTCCAGTCCTCCCAACAAAAGATTCCTTCCCGGGACATGGCTGGATGCGATGCCCAGCCAATACATCCGCCCGGAGGAGTAACTTACCCTCAGGAAAGGGACGTCTGTCTGCACTTTTCTCCTCAGAGTTATTGCTAAATCAAGGCCCTCCAGAGAAGCCTCTTGTTGTCACTGATAACACAGCCAAAACTTTTCCTTCCATCTCAAGCAGCCTCGGAAGCGGAAGGAGAAACTGGAGCATACTCGAGTTAATGACTTTGAGATCTCGAGATAGCCGTTGGCCAGGGAAGGCCTTTGTCCTGACCTGCCCGGGTGCCGATGGAGGAGGAGAGCGGTGGGGGAACTGGAGGAGAGAGTTCAGGCGGGATACATCTCGCCTCCTCAGGCTGACGGAGTGCTGTGGCATGGGGTGGGCTCTGCCA
The DNA here is from genome assembly GCA_030015415.1 of Cynopterus sphinx. Taxonomy (NCBI): domain Eukaryota; kingdom Metazoa; phylum Chordata; class Mammalia; order Chiroptera; family Pteropodidae; genus Cynopterus; species Cynopterus sphinx. The sequence goes on along the minus strand of CM057383.1, from coordinate 14,900,013 downwards.
CCTGTGGCTCGGGGACAGGAGTGTGGTGTAGGGGATCTCACAGTGGCTGTTCTGTGAGCTGCGATGGACAGACACATCTACTCAGACTCCCCCAAGTGAGGAGACTGAGGCCCAGGGAGAGGCCACGCTTGCTGAGTTTCTCCAGGGAGTTAGCGATGACCCTGGAAAGACAGGCCAGGGTGCTGCTCAGGCCAGGACAACGTCCACAGGACACACCCCAAGCACACCCCCCACTGTAGGTGTGAGCCAGAGACGGGAGCGAGGTGGTAGGATGTGAGGAGCTGTGGGAGCCTGACCGGGGCGGGGTGTGGGGCCAAGGAGCCCGGGGCCTGAGCAGAGAGGAGCTTAGAAAACCTTTCTGAACTGGATCAGTGGGGGCCAGGGGTGAAGGAGAGGGTAGGGTGGGAGGAAGGGGCTGTGTGAGGGGTCCTTGTGACAGAAATGTGCTGTGTCTTGACTTCGTCAATAGCAGTGCAGCCAGCAGGAGGGCTCTGGGTCGTCTCTAAACCGACAGCTATTTCCGTTTCCACAGAAAGAATTGACACGTGGCGTTAGGAGGGCTTGGGTGCTGGCAGAGCTCTCCACGGGCGCTCAGAGAGACGCAGGGCTGTGCTGCCCACGGCTGGGCCGGGGGCCTGTGGGCTCCCCAGCTTCGTCGTTACTGTCACCCCACTGAGCGCCCCCAGGGTAGCAGGCACGGGAGGAGACGCATGGGCTCTGCCACCCCTTCCCGGGCATGGGGCCAGTGTCTGACCGTGGGCCCGAAGGTGTAACGGCCACCAGAACGGGAAGGTATCGTCAGACTGAAAGGTGAAGCGGACAACTCCATCTCACATAGCAGACTCTACTGTAGGGGGATGTACTTACTGGGAGGTTGGGTGGGAGTGGACAGATGTCGCAGCAGTTTTGTGCAAATTATTCTCTGCTTCCAGACCCCTGTTCCAGCACTATTTTCTAGTGTAACGCAGATGCTAAAGACTGACAGAGCAGAGGGATAAAGAAGGCAGAAGCTCCAGGGGCCAGACCTCCTGAGGGCCGTGTGAGAGACGATTTCTTATAATTGATACCATTATCAGTGTGATATTTATCTTGGTTGTCATGCCATGCTGGCTGTTGCTGACGAAAATATTTATGGCTACATCTTAAGGAACAGAGATAACCATCACCGAGAAGACTTTGCTGTGGTGGCTGAGGACGGCGACGTTTTGGGCAAAGGCCGCAGCACGAACACTTAAAAATGAAATGGCATCTGGGGCACAGAGAGGGCGTGGGTTTTGTTCGCATCTGTGTCCTTGCAGGCTAGTGACACGGAAAACAGAAAGGTGACTTTAGGAGCAGGTCAGATGGACCCTGGCAAGTGGACCGATGGGCAGGGAGGTCCGTTCAAAGGCGAGAGGTCTGCTACTCGCAAATGCCCATCCATGAACGCCCTAGACAGAGCCGGGTCACCGAGGCTCTTTCTGCTTCACCGACCCAGCCTCTCTGCGTCTCCTAGTTTTCCCGAGACGCCTTCACACGTCTTCAGGCCTCGACCTTGGTTTCTCGTCAGGCCCCACGCCGTGTCTAACCCTCCTCTGTGTAGATGCCGCGCTGGCCTTGGGTGCACAGTCAGAACCCAGACCCGGTCCAGCATTTGAGGGGCTGTGGTCTGTTGTGAGAGATGGAGACCTAATCAAATAAGGTTCTCCATGAGGGTCAGGCAGCATCCCCCCCAGATGGCGTCTGTCCCTCTGGGTCTGTCAGTGGCGGGACATGTTCCAGCAAAGGTAGGAAAGGACTCATACTCTGAGGACTTACTCACTGAGGGTGCTGAGGTTTCCTGCCTCTGGTGCTGGGCGAGGCGCCCTTTTGACCACTGGAGGAGGGAGACTCACAAGGCCGATTGTCCTTGTCCCCAGAGTCCAGCCAACACTCTGAAGCCAGGTCTGCCAAAACGCCATCAGCCCTGCTGGGGCCTGCCTAGTACTTGATGACCGGGCAGATCTGGGGGGTGAGGCGTCAGAGGAGATGGAGGTGGGGAGCCCTGCGTGCTGCCCCATTATAGAGCTCCTGGCCAAGGTGGTGCCACATGAACTCATCTCACAAATGCAGAGACAATCAAACAGTGGGTGGGGGCCAGCGCTTGGGCTGCAGGCTGGGGGGACTGTCAACACTGGGAAGTTCTTCTTGAAGGAGAAGGAGATCAATCCAAGCTTCCCATCATTCTGGGGTATAGATAGATCCGGGAAAGCTGCTCAAGAGGAAGAAAGGGGCTGGGCAAACGGGCCGAGGTGGGCACCTGGCGTGGTATACAGGACAAGCCAGGGGACTCCCACGTAACTTCCTCGACTGAGAGTCCCCTGCGCTGCCACCAAGGAGGCGGCATTACCTCCAATCCACAGATGATGGAATTGAGGCCAGAGGATGTAAATGAGCCACCCAGATGACGCTCAGAGCCAGTAGCCAGGAGAAGTCAGCTTCTCAGCCGTGCTGTACTCAGGTCAGCTCCTGTGGCTGGAACGAAGCGTGGTCCCTGGGGAAGGCGTGGAGAAACAGCCGGGACGAAGGCCAGCATCGGACGGTGGAAAGCCTCAGAATTCAGCCCGGGGTTTCCTACTGTGGTGTTGGTTATATAAATGCTACACATTTCACGTGTGACTGAAGAGGCCTGCCCCCCCCGAAACCCCCCTTTTCACTACGAGCTTGGGCTCTGCGTCTGGAGGAACTTTGGGGAGCAGTAGGCACGGGGTGTGAGCCCAGGCCTGGGCTCCACTCTGGACTCCAGCACTTCTCACCTGGGTGGCCTCGAGCAGATGACCCACGCTTCCCGATCCTCAGTTTCTTCGTTGCCGCAAGATTTAGTAACACGTTACCAGCTGCTGCAAGGACTAGCGGCGCGGCACGCCGAGGGCCGCACGTGTGACCACGCACGCTAACGAGCCGCTCCTGATGTTATGTCGGCTGCCAGCTGTACCCGCCTTCTCCTCCGTGGTCCTGGCTGCAACCACCATCACGTGCGAGGGGCTTGCCCCGACATTGGCTCATGCTGCAGGATGGAGGTCAGCCTCCCCAGGGTTTGAGACATGGCCCTGTGGCCTGGGAGATGCTCCGAGCATAAGGAAAGTCAGTGGCTTCCTTGATCCCTCATCCGCACGTTTGACACAGCATCGGAGTGGGGCTGCCGGTGTAGACAGCTGGTCCTGCCGCGTTCCTTCTCACAGGAGCTATTAGCTGTGTCATGCGTCCATTTGTAATGAAATGGAAGTGTTTTGATTTCTCCGGGAAGCCGGATTTTCTCCCAAATCCTTGCTGCTTTCATCCTTGGACATGAAACAGCTCATTCTAATCTCATCTGGAGGGGCAGCGGTTACAAGGCGCCCGTGAAATCTGATCACCAACTCGGGCTCCCAGGCGGCAGCTTTGATCGTGGGGCGGGAGCAAGGCGTCCCCGGCTTGGCGCTAATAGCCCCATGCATTATTGAAGAGCACGGTTTCAGCGGCAGACACACTCAGGGAGATATCCAGATTGCCGGCTGGGGTGTCAGCTGTTTCCCTCACTCCGTGTCGATGGAGCTTTGTAATCCAGCAGAGCCACCGAAGATAGGCACCTGCCAGAGCTGTCTGTGCAGGGCACCCCACCCTCACCGCAGGCCAGTTGGAGGGCAGCTGACGTGGAACAAGCAGAGAAGGTGAAACCACCACTGTCCAATTCTCTCAATTGCTGCTCCTATGATCCAGTGTCTGCAGAGTCTCCAGCTGCCCAGGGAGCACCCCCAGGAATTGCTTGTCTGAGGCCTCAGCTATGGGCTGGGCTGTGGCTTGTGTCCTCGTACCCCCCAGAGAAGGACACTGATAGCCAGGCTTTGGGGCTGTTAGGTCAAGGGAAAGGTTGGGACGTAATCATCCCTGAGGATTTGCTGGAAATGCAAAGGCGGTGGGCTGGCTCGGCTCGCTGTGCTCATCCTAAATTCCTGTTTGAACTGGGCGACCTAGTCAAGCCCTCTTTCGTTCATTAAAAAGCTGGTATTTGAGTATCTACAGTGATGCCAGGCATGGACGTGATTGACGACAATGAGCAAGGATAAGTAGAAGTCCCACCAGTCCCACCGTGGCCTTTAAGACAGCGCCTAATGACCCCTGCCTCCTTGTATTCATGCACTTACATCGCCCCCTCCCAGGCTGACTGGGGCTGACCTGTGTAACCGACTGAGGCCTCTGCCTTGCCCTCTTGGATCACTTGTTTCTGAGGGAAGCCAGCTGCCGTGTTGTGGGGACACTCGAGCAGCCCTGTGGAGAGGCCCAGAGCCCACCTCGGAAGCGGCCCAGATGACCGTGGCCCTGGCTGACACTCGACTGTAACGTCGTGAGAGACCTTGGCCCAGCATCACTTTGAATTTCTTCAGTGGAGACTGTTACATAATAAGTGTTTGTTGTCTGAAGCTGCTATGTGTTAGGGAAATTTGTTATACAACGATACATACCTAATACACTGGTTTTCAGTGACTATCACAGTCACTGGAAGAGCTCTCAAAGGACAAGCTTGCTGTAAATGCCTCCAGCAGGAGGAACTTACCAGTCAGGGAGGTTGGGGAAGGCTTCCAGAAGGGAGCGACAACTGATCTGAGGCTGGCGGCTACGTACAGGTAAAGCAGGTGAAGAAGGCAGGTAAGAGCACTTCAGGTAGAGTAGCAGCTTGAGCCAAGGCCCTGAGTTGGGAGGGAGCCAGGGGCCCAGACAGACATGGAGGAGGCCAAGGGGCGGAAGCACCGTGAGGAAGAGACACACAGGTGGGCCCGCCAAGGTACTACCACTCCATTGCCACTCAGCCTGAGTGCCGCGGGAGCCCCGAAGGGTCTCAAACAAGTGAGGAACACGCTCAGATCTGTGCTTTCGGAGGTTCCTTTAGTGTCCCCACGTGGGGGCTGGTTGGAGCTTTTAAGGTAGATGGGGCTGTGGCAGGAGCCCAGGAGAAGAATGGGGTGTCTAGAGCCAGGTGGTTCAGTCGGCATAGAGAGGGGCGGACAGATGAAGAGAAGTGCAGGAGGTTGGACTGAGGGTACTTGGAGATGAAATAGCCGAGGCTGGTGGGGAGGGAGGTGCCTAGGAGGAGTTCCAGGTCCTACAACCGCGGATGGTCTGGGGTAGAAATCAGTCTGAATCATCCGGAGAAATCCGTGTAGTGGGGCCGGGGCGGTGCGAACCCGACATGCTGTCCAGGACGCACGTGCCCAGCAGACGCGAGGACACGGGTCTGCCCACCCCTGTCCTGTCAGAGCTCACGGTCTAGCAGAGCAGATAACACCCGTGGAGGAAAAATGAGGGACTGGCAGGTCGGCTTGCTTCCTCCCAAAGGTCGATCTTCAAGGGCACGATCTAGGGCAGTGGCCCCAGTGAGACCCTGAAAACGTTTCTGAGTGACCACTTGGTCGAAACTATGTTCGTAGCAATACTGAGACGTTATCTGCCCTTTTCACTCTCATTCTTTCCAACGATCAAGTGGGGTGTTCCAGAACCCACGTGGCGCGTGATTTTGCCGCAGATCCATGGCAGAAGCAGATGCGATCATCTGGGATGTCTCCTCTGGAATCAGACATCACAGAGGTTGGTCAAAATGTGAAATGATGCCACTTTTCGCCAATTCTTTCTGTTTTGGAAAATGTAGTTATTTTTCATAAGAATGTCCACGTTAACACATAACAGATTTATTATTGTTGTTTTAAAACAAATTAGTAAGAAATGTAAAAGTGTCTCGGCTTTAGTTTCTAACATGGTAAATGTTGATAGCTCTAACCCACTCAGGGGTCTTCAGTAATTTTTAAGAATTTTTCTTTTTTTAAATAGGGATCCAAAGACCAAAAAGGTTGAGAACTGCTGATCTAGCACAAGGAGGCCCCTTGCCTCCCTGGGGTCCTCTTCAGAGCCCGCTTTCATAGGCCGCTGAGTTGTTAACAAGACATCAGCTATGCTGGAAATGTACCGTGGACACGAAGGGCCGGGGTGCTTACCACTCCCGCCCACGGGGTTTATGAAACCGTCTGCCTGGGCTGGAACACAGGCAGAAGAAGCATCACTTCTTGTCTGCAGGCTGAAGAGGTCCTGGGAAGGCTAACGTCAGGACCCATACCCCTGTGAATTCAAGGTGTTTCTAAGAGCGACTCTTTTCTAAACCCTGGCTCGTGTTCTCTTAGTTGGGCGGTTTCTGGGCACCCTCTCACTGGCCCTCTACACTCACTGTTAATTAGAATATTGATATCGATCTTTCTAAAAACACTAGAAAGAGTTTGATCTTATTTCCCCCTGAATAAAAATCCTTCAGCTGCTCCAAATCGATGTGAGCAATTAAACCCCAAATCGTTACCAGATCACGCCAGGTGCGTTGTGGTCTCATCCCTTCCAGCATCGCTGTTTCCCTTCAGGCTCTCTCAGCTGCTGGAAGGTTCCTGAAGTCCCAGGGGTTCTCTTGCTTATGGGTGGGACTTTATGTGGTGCTCACCCCACACCCCACTTGAATCTGAAATGCCTGCCTCCTTCCTTTCTCAGCTTAGAAGCATCGCATCTGGGGAGCTCCATTGAGCCCCCCTGCCAAGGCCACCAGAATGTAACGCCCTCCCTGCTGTACCGTCAGCTCCAGGACTGAGATCTCACCTGTGCAAATCACAACGTGTTGATCATTTACAGGCAGTGTCCATGCTGATTGGTCAGGCTCTTGTTCTGACTGCTGGCTGCCGGTGCCATTCTGGTTATTAAATATTTTTAAAACCGCCCCTTCCAAAGGCCTTGAAAGAAAGCCCTCGGTCAATATTTGCCGCGTGAATAAACAAAGTGCTCTGGGCTCCAAAAATCACAAAGTGAGTTGGCTTAAGAACCCAGCTCCGTCGGCCCCCATCTCAGAGCTGGGGATGAAGGCCCTTCTCCTTTTCCGCCGGCCTGGCGTCTGAGACACCCTACAATACCCTGAGGTCTCAGCCCTTCAGTCCATTGATAGTTTTTTCTGAACTGCACGATAGCAAATAGAGCTTAAATTCCTTTAGTGGGCTGGCTCTGCACACACTTACACTGTTAGAAGCAGGGAAAAGCCCTGCCCTACACGAAAATTCATTCTATGGTTTCTTGGGTGGGTCAGTGGATCCTCAGTTGGTCCAGAGGAATCATGACTGAGGCCTCACCTTTTGCAATTGTCATTTAGCTGCTCACATTACAGGTTAAGCTCCTGACCGAATGAATTGCAAAATGCTCCAATTACTTGAAATAATTACACACCGAAGCCAATATCCTTCCTGAAATTGCTGGGAAGAATTGGATTCTACATTCAGTCCAATCATCGCCTCCATGCTGGAACACCCAATAAACCCTGATGGCTCTGGATCAAGACAGTCTTTCTCATTGTCCATTAACCCTGCTCACTAGAGTCGCCCCTGACCCAAGGGAGAGTATAAAATAGTCACTTGTCGGCGGGCCATCTGTAGTATAAACAGGAGTGCCCCCACACGGAGCAAGTCCAGACTTCCCTGGCAATTAAGGCCTTTCATGCTCTCCCTTCCAGCTTTTCCTAACCAAGTTCACACTCATCCTTACGCCTTAAGGTCAAGCCCATCGGCTCCGGGAAGCCTGCCATCCCGGGTGGGGCTGAGCGCCTAGATGAACACTTTTCTCAGTGTGTCACGTCTACGGAATACTTGGCCACCAGTTAAATAGACCAACAAAGGAGTTAAACTGACGAGGTTAAGATCAGAAATACCAAAACTGGCCCCAAATGCTGTCTGATTGGTTATGGCTATTGGATGGCAGGTGCATTTTAGCCTTATTATTATTTTTTAATTCATTTGACGAATATTTACCCACTGTCTGTTAATGTGCCAGGCTCTCTGTGGGTATAGGCCCCAGCATCTCTCTCTCCCTCTCCCTCTCCCTCTCCCTCTCCCTTTCTTTCTCCCTCCCCCTTGCACACCCAATTTCCCCCTGGAAAATTAGAAAATGCAACTTCACAGGAATTCTGATAGCAGTAAAAATTCTCCAACAAGGAATGGGAGAGAAGCTTGATCCTGCCCACCTCTCCACAGACAGCTAAGGCACGCCCTAATACGTGGTTTCCTAGAGGTCTAAATTCTGGGCAGGGGCGTGGAAGTGGGGACTGTGTCAGGCCTCTGGAGATGGCTGGAAGGACAGGCTTCTGGACCCGCCCCAACTGCTCTCTACTCACTCCAACTGTGGTCAGACAGGCTGGGCGGTGGGCAATGCCCTAGGCAGTGGGTACGTGCCATTGGCAGCTGAGGTCCAGGCTGGGAGCTGCCATCCGGGCCCACCACAAGATCTTTCTGCTCAGCCAGCTTTTATGTGGCTGTTTAAGGAGAGAAAGACAGAGAGAGAGAGAGAGAGAGAGAGAGAGAGAGAGAGAGAGAGGGGCCAAGGAAAGCAGGGTGTTGAATGATCAATGGCCGCGTGTGTGTGTTTCTCTTGCTCCTGTGGATTTTTCAGTTGAAAAGAAGAGGCTTATCTCTCATTTTTAATTGATTTTAATGCAGCTCAGCCAGGCTAGATCAGATCTCAAGTCCTCCTGGACTTCAATGAATGGTGTGAGGAGCTGCCTGAATGTTAATAAGAGAGGCTGAGAGCGACTGGAGGAGGTAGTGAGGCCACTGTGTGCCTGTGACGCCCTCGGCAGGCTTGGGGGCTAATAAGGTGGAACCATCTATGGATTTCAAGGGTGGTGTGGATATGGGAATGGGGTAGTTTGTTTTCCAGATGATGCTTGGGGACGTAAATATGCACTTTTAATTACAGCGTGGAGGGCTTTAGGCCCAATCCATTGCAAGGGTTGGGACTCCAGGTAGCCTCCTGACTCCAGGTAGGTACTTTCTGACATTAAGGATTCCCTTCTCACTTCTTGTCTTGCCCCTGCTCACCACCGCCGCTTCTCCCAAACCTCTCCGGGTGAACTTGGACCAGTTGCCAACACCCTCAGGTCCTCGGCATTCTCCTCTCAAATGGGGATAACAGCATTGACCATAATAATGCATTATTTTGGGGGAGAAAATGGCAGTAAAGCATCCAGTTGTGCTCAGAGCAGTAAATACTCGAGTTATTTCTTTTCCGCCCACCTTCCCTCTCCACCAAGACAATTGAATCAAGAGATGTGAGCAAAATAATTAGAAATGGGAGGAGGCCTGACATGGCATTCCGCGAGGATGGACTCAGGCTCTGTTGTAACCACGCGTATGACACTTAACTGATGAATGCCTTATCTTGTTTTCTTGGCTGCAAAGAGATAATAGGGACCTTAGAGGTTCTCAAGCTTACCAGCTAGAGAAGAAACACCCAAAGAGGTTTTTGAAAAACCAGTACTGAGGCTCATGACCTGGGGTCAACTCAACTGACCCGGGATGGGCAAGGTGTTGATAGAGTGTGGAATGCTGTAGAGGTCAGTGAGTTTAAAAGGTGGACGTGGAGAAGAAGATCTTATTCCACAGAGTAGGGCCTCTTCTAAGAGTTCAGCTACTTATTTTGTGGTCCGCAGTGGCCACCACAGGGTCCCCATAAGCCCAGGTGGCAGATAGGAGGGGGCATCTGTCTCCCCATGATCCCCAGTCCCCATGTCCTTCTATCTCTCAATGTGGAGAGCTGGTACAGGCCCATGTTAACTACATGCTCCTAGTTTTCTCAGGAGGGTGCAAACATGCAAGGCTGGTTTCCCAATCGGCACACACTCTGAAACACCCTTTCCCACAGACGCCACAACCCTCTCATCTTCCCGGATACGTACAAATGTGGCCCAAGCCAGATTCACTGAAGCACACGAGTCGACATACTGTCAGGACCCGTGAATGGTCCGAGATTCCTCACTGCCTGAAAGCCGATGGCTAGCCTGCCCTAGTGTCTGTGTGTGGAAGGAGCCTAGCATTGACACGACCTAGTTCTTTTCCTTTTCTCCACTTAGGAAAATCCTTCGGGTAGCATACAGTGGGTCCCCCACTCTTAAGGAACCCACACACACACCCACAGTAGAGAAATGGAAGCTCAATTTTCCAGGCCCCTTCCACACCCCACACCTTCAAACGTGCCTGGTCACCCATCCAGACCCTCCCCTTCCCTCAATTCCCTTAGAAGGCTTTAAAATCTGTTACAACCGTGTGTTCCTGGTCGAAGCAGTGAGGCAGATGTAAACCAGAGATGAAGAGGGTAAAGGATGGCACTAAGGACACTCGCTCTCTTGACTCTGTGCAGCCCCACCACCCAGAGGAAACCAACGTAACCATTTCTGTTGACTGTCTGGTGGTTGGCACCACAGTTCAAAATGAGCCCAGACCTTTCTTTCATGGCTTGTTAACTTTGGACAGTGCCTATGGACTTCCTGCCGTGAAAAGCGGTCAATTTAGTACACTTCTTCCCCCCTCAGCCTTCTCCTCCTTTCTTAGTTTTGCTAGATTGTCTTTAGTTTTTCTACTCGTCGTCCTTACAACATTAGGTAATTTGCTTAAACCCAGACACGTTTGGTTCCTCCAGCTTTGCTCAGTGCCTCTGGGCTGCCCACTCTCTAAGGAGAGGAAAATGGTTTCGGGCCCTTTGCTTCTCCTCCTTCCAGCCCCATGTTCTGACTCACCTTATGCGATCAAGTTCTTTAACTTAATCGAGTCCACTGTCAGGTTCTTTCGTCCTATCGGCTGCTTCTGTGGATCAAGGTTACAACATTAAAAGGCTCTTTGGCAACGATGACTTCTGGGCTTTCTCTGGAGGCTGATTTCAATGTAGACTTAACAAGATAATTATGTAGACATCATCCAAGGTGGTTCGTTAGAGAAGGAATCATATTCCCAAGTCCCCCAACCTAGGCCGTTTGAAGAAAACCAATGGGAACCTTGGGATCAGGGGAGCCTCTTACTTTCCGCACCATCGGTTTGGCAAACCCTGTAGATGCTGCATTTCCGCTGGCCGCGTATGTCTTTGCACCTTGGCCTCTTGCCTAGCTTTTTCCTTTTCGTGGCTGCCTCTTGTTCTGCCTTTTTTCTCATTCCATGAAAGAAACACACACTTCCTTTTCTTTCCCCTTAAAGCCACTCAAATTTTTGGTCATAACTATTGGTGAAAAACTCTAAATCGGGCCATTGGCTTTCTGGGTGGCGGTGAGCCCCCTGGCTGAGACTTCTTCTATCCACCTTCTTTTTTAGTTTCCTTTTTCATTTCGCTTGGAGCACGTCCTCCAACAACCTTTGTCTGGAAGGGCGTTTAATTGACAGTTTGTTTAGTTATAGGATCGAAGGTTCAAAATCATTTTCTCTCTGAATCCATTGGCCTCTAGCGTCTGTGCCCTTAATGCAAATTCTTTGGCGAATCCGGTTTCCATGCCCTGCAGGTGGCCTGTTTTTCGCTCTCTGGGAACCTAGACTCATCACCGGCTTTCTGAAGCTTCACAAGGCTATTCCAGGGTGTCCTACCTTCAGCCTGAAGGTCAGTCTTCAAGCCGGGACATTTTCTTCACGTTCTTGGGTTCTCTAGTTTCCGGAACGCTGATAGATGAGGGCCCGCCTGGGCCTCTGGAGAGTCTCCTCTGCTCGTCTCTCCGGGGCCACTTTCAGGGTGTGACTTTCTTGCTCTGGTTCATTTGTCAGTTCGGTATGATCTTCTCCCCATTTTCCAGAAAGTCAACACAATCTCTCGGCACTCATAAGCTCTTTGTCATGATGGAAAGGGATTCTCCATGCTTGTACAATTTGACAGACATTTTCGGTGGGAGGGGGAAGGGAGGGAGAAGTCATGTTTTCTGAAACTGAATGCTCCCCTCTGGAAGGTGTGGGTCCTTCTGAGGAAGGCTTGGGAGGAGCAGAGAGAGGTGGGGAGGGTGCTGTGTGTGTGCGCGCGCGCACACACACACACACACACACACACACACACACACACGGTTTATGGACTGATGAACAGAACGAGCCCCCCTAAATTCACATGTTGAAGCCCTAGCCCCCAGTGTGATGGCATTAGGAGGTGGGCCTTTGGGAGCCACCCTCAGACCTCCCCCTCCTCGACACACACCTGGACCGTGACCCCCTCGTCACCCCTGACACACACACAGCAAAACTGGGGAATCTTCTCCACTTCCCACAGCGATTTCAAAAGATGCTGATCTTGTCAGCTGCGTTAATGAATCACAGGCCGGGAGACGCCAACCTTCCTAAAAATATCAGAACCCTCGGTGCAGAGGGAGGCTTCAAAGGCGTGCGCATCCTGATGGAGCCAGCCTGCCTTGCCCTGGCTGCTCAGGCCACCACTTCCACCCACCCTGTCCCCATGGTCCCATTTCTGCCTACTCTACCCCAGAAGCCTGAATTAATGGGTGCAAAGCCAATTCTGAGGAGCTTTCAGGTCACCCCCACTATAGATGGGGAAACTGAGGCCCAGAGGGGGGAGCACCAGAGGCTGAGGCCTCCTGGTTCTCAGTGAGGGGTTCTGCAGGGTGTTTCCTCTGTTGTCAGCAGACAGCTGGGGGTGGGGAGGACTCCTGTAGAAAGGGACTCCTTCCTATAGGGCCCCAGCTAGGCTGGGCTGGCCTCTGGAATGAGCTCTGGTCTAATGAGGCCTCAGCCACCCCACAAATTCAAAACCTGCTCCTCCAGGCAGAAGGAGTGCACCAGAGATAGGTGGGGGTAGGAGGCCGCACGGGGTCCCCAGGCCACAGTGTAGCTGCCCTCCTACAGCAGGTTTATGCTTCTCAAGCAGGCAAGACTAGGAATGGCCTCCAGGATGGAGAATGATGGGGCTGGACTTAGCCCTGCTTCAGAAACAACTGAGTCTATCCCTTTGAAATTCCTGCTCAAGGGGGCACTCACTTCCAGACATAGGGTCCAGCCAGGTCTCTCTAGCTGTCCCAGCCTTTTCTCCGAGTGTGGCCCAAGGACCAGCAGTAGCAACAGCTGAGAGCTTGTTGGAAATGCAAACCTCAGGCCCCACCTCAGACCAGCTGGGTCAGGTTTCCAAGTGGTTCTTAGGCCCATGAGAGCTGGAGAAGCATTGGCCTCTGGAACCACAGAGCATCAGGTCTCACCGGCAGTGACACCTGTGAGTAATTGCACCTGTGCAATTAATTAGTTACCAGGGAGGGGAGTGAGGAGGACTGGAGCTGCAGAGGAGGGACCCCCTAGGATAGCAAATGCACACGGAAAAAGTAGAAACTCAGCCCCTCCTCGCTGGAGGAGCGAGGCTCGTAGAAAGACTGAATCCGGGGACTTTAAAGGGTGGGAGACTTTGTCCTGCCTTCTTCCGGAGGCTGGAGCTCTTCTGCGAGCTAACCGTTCTGGCTTGGGCTCCCACCATGATGGGGAGCTCACCACCTCTCAGACAGTCCATCGCAGGGTGGGCCACTGGACTCTGGGACGGCCTCCCTCACACGGACCCGACCTCCCCAGCTGGCTCACTCTCTCGCCCTCGGTCCCCTTTTCGCTGCTGGCAACCAGACCTGTCTCTCCTTTGATCCTCGACACCCTGCCACTTTATTCTTTCTCTAGTTCCAGAAATAGGCTTTCTGTTTGCGCGTGGAGAGACATTAAATGGGTCCCTTTTCATCGAGTGTGGAGGCGCTGAGGGGCCTCTGTGGAGGCAGAACTTCCGTCCTGAAGATCCACCGCGCTGGCCTCGTTTCATCCCTTCCTCTGGCCGTGAGACAAGTGGGCACCAGGCGGGTCTGGCACTGGGAAGTGGCGCTTCCACAGGCCCGTCTAGGCTGCAGACACCGTGGGGCACGTCGAGTGCAGAAGTGCTTGGCATGTTGGTCGGCTTGACAATCCCACCCCTGCTACAGGCAGGGACCAGGGGAACCTCAGGAAACTGAAGGAGTGTGTCCCAGTGAGCCGTCCTGGTGACAGCAGGTGTCTCAAACCTCTGCCCCCATCCGAGCTCTCTGTGGAACTCCAATCAGCTCCGCTCCTGCCCACTGGCCCCCTCCAGCTGCCCGCAGGCCTCAAACTCACACCTTCTAGAGCTGAACTCATCCTCTTGGTCCCCAGCTCTGCACTGTCTCATCCCCCTGAGCAGTACCATTGTCCCCCAGGGTCCAAGCCACATACGGGGGGTCCCCTTGAGCTCTGCCCTCGCCCCTCCCCTTTATCTCCTCCATGCCACCCATGCAGTTCTATTAATTCCAGAATTCTGAGATTAGTTCTGCTAATTCCACTCGCTTCATGTCTTTATTCTCTGTCCTCTCCTCTCCGTCCCCATTGCCAATGACCCAACCCCAGCCCTTGGACTTCTCACCTGTTGCCTCCAAATTGGTCCTATACCTCTGGTCTCTCCTACAATCTCCCATCCAGATGAATAGCAGAGAGATCTTTCTGAAATAGAAATGGGGTCACAGAAACCTGCTTATCTGAAATGCTTCAAACCTCAGGCCTGTGACATCAAATCCAAACTCTGCTATGAGGCCCACAAGAGTCTCAGGAGAGAGTTTGGTGGGTAGCGGAGCACTATGTATGGGCTTTGAGGCCAGACCTGCTTGGGTCCAAGTCTTAAGGTTCTCTGCAGATTTTCCTTATCCGTCTTGGCACCTGTTTCCCTTCTCCATGTGGCTTTCATCATCCCCTTTAAACCTCTTGCCATCCCCAGAGCCCCACTGCCCTGCCCACTCACTGATTGTGCTTGCCTATGTTAGGGGCCGGGTCCTCTGGTGCTTTTTGAGTCTTGCAATGTCCTTGGCAATGGCGTTGAAGGCTGGTGGATCTTCTGCTCAGTTACTGCTGCCGTGGAGCTGGAGAGTGCTTCCCCGGCTTCCTGGAGGAGGCGGACAGCGACAGTTACAGAATGTGGCTGGTTCTCCTCTCGCTTCTTAAAGTCAAACCACTTGCCCCTGAGTCTCAGTCAGCTCGGGCTGCCACACAACCACCCCACAGACCGGGTGGCACAGACGACAGGAATTTATTTCCTCACAGTTCTGCAAGTTTCAGATCGAGGTCTGGCAGGGCTGGCTTCTGGTGAGAGCCCTTCTGGCTGCCTTCATGGTGTGTCCTCACATGGCAAAGAGAGTATAAGCTCCAGCAAGCCCTCTGGTGTCACTTCTTATAATGACACTAATCCCATTGGATCAGCTCCCCTCCCCTTATGGCTTCAATGATTAACCTTGAGTCCTTATGATGGTGAATTCTCGAGTGTGTCATGTCCAGCGTGGTGTGCATATAGCCTACCGTGGCTATTCCCAGTCGGTGGCCCGTTCTTACTGCCACATACAGCACTCTTTGGGGCACATCTCAAGCCTCTTGTATAGCCGAGTGTAGTACTCATACCCAGCTGGCTCCTGAGACCCTAGTGAACTCTGAGTCTGTAGAGCTACAGCATGCAAGGGGAGGGAGAGACGGAGATAAGGCCAGGGCCTAGGTGCATGCCGGTGTGCAGTACTATGCAGAGGGACAAACACTGGCCTCAGAGCCCAAAGACGTTGTTCTGGTCCCACCCTGTAACTGGCAGGTTCTGATCCCTCTCTGAACCTTTCCCCCATCTACACAATGACAACCTCTGTGGGCCCTCTGAGCTGGGTTACTCTAGGCCTGTGCTGACCAGTGGCAGCCGCGAGCCTCACGTGGCTACTTAAATTCAAATTAATTAAAGTTCAAAAAAGTAAAAACTCAGCTCCTCAGTCACACTAGCCACCTTTCGAATGCTTGATGACGACATGTGGCCTGTGTACTGGACGGTGCAGGTAGAGGATGTTGTCATTATCACAGGAAGCGCTAAGGAACGGTACTGCTCCACTGCTCCGTGAATTCGAATGAGCCTGGGAGTAGCCTGGGTTCTTGTTACAATGCAGGTTCTGACTCAGAGGCTGGTGGGAGGGTAGATTCCGCACCCTTAATGGGCCTTTCCGATGAAGGATGATGCTGCTGTCGCTGGGCTGAGCCCTGTTCTCCAGGAGCAAAGATCTGGAAGGTGGTGCTCAGGGTGCTTGGTGGTGGGGGAGGCGTGGGGGTGGGGGTGCAGGCAGCATCAGAGCCAAGTGGGAGCATCTGAGAGACGCAGACTCTCAGGCCCCACGCCAGACCTGCTGAGTCAGAAGCTCTGGGGGTTGGGCCCAGGAATCTGTGCTTTAACTGGCCTTCTGAGCGGGTCATACACTTGACCCTGACAGGCATCTTCAGCCTACGAAACGCAAGAAAAATGGGCAGTAGTGGGCACCAGCCCGCTGTGGCACTCCCAGCACCCCCTGCAGCCAGAGCATGTCTATACCAGCTGCAGTTATCCTGTTGGAAGATGAATGTGAGACCTCTGACCCTGCTCCATTTGTAGGGAGCAAGACCCTTTGGGGACAAGCCAAAGCCACCAAGCAGGCCAAAGCAGGAAGGGTTTTGTCACTCCTCTCAGGATGTAGAGGGAGAGACGGTAGCCCAGAAAGAGACGTGCTGGAGGCCACGTGGTGAGCTGGACACAGAGCCCCGGTTTGCACTGGGGTGCTCGGCCTCAAAAGCAGGGCTTCTGTGGCAAAGGAGGAGCAGCGTTGCCTGTCGATGGGAGCTCTGTGCAAGCTACTCTGCAGGCATGCATTTCCCCCCTGGGCTTCTGTAGTTACGAGGATCCTATTTGACTAATGAAGAAAGCTTAATGAACTCGCCAAGGTCATGCAGCTAGGAAAGCTCCTGCCGCCCCTCCAGGAACTCTGAGTCCTCAGGGCTAGATGTGGCCTGTTTCCCAGGACGGCGACCCTCTGCCACTCCCAGGCCACACTCAGCAGCTCTGCCCCATCCCACTGCTGACTGGAAGCCCTCTGTGCAGGGAGGCCTTCCCAGGGTGGGCAGACTGATCCTCTCCGTGGCTGAGTTGAAGCTGCTTCCTGCTACGTGCCCCGCCCCCTCTGTGCCCCCCACTGTACTGAGTCCCCTCCTTTCTGAACTGTGCAGGGGTCTGGAGCATGTGGATCCGAGCAGGATAAGCCCCCAGCTCTCTGCATTCCCCGCTGCCCACGTGTTCTTGGAGCCAATGGGGCCTCATGTACCCCCAGTTCTTGGCCCAGGAAGATGAGGAGGAACGGGGTCCCTGAAACATGCCTGCGCCCCAGCATGGGCACCTTTCCCAGGCTTCCCTTCTCTCTCCCTGGGGGCCTTCTCACCGCCCCTTAGCCCTGTGTGGGCAGCGATTGAGTTTCTCCTGCTCCGTCTCTCTCTCAGAATCTCCGATACCATAGAATTCACAATTACTGGATGCTGGCTTGTGCTGAAAGCCGCCCTGGGCACCATCGCAGATGTTCGTTCATCTAATCCTCTCGGTAACATGATCTGGTGAGTGTTACCAGCTCATTTTACCGATGACACAACTAAGATTTGGGGAGCTGACTTCCCTGGGAGAAGGCCACCTCCTTAGTAAGCGGCGATGCTGAAATTCGAACTGTTGTGGGCGACCCCTGGGTTCAAGTCCTCTCCACAGGCCAAGCCACATCCCACTGAGGTCGCTGATTCTGGAATGACGGGCAGAAGTGTGGGACACTTGACTTTGCCTTCAACCTGACTTACAGACCGCCTGAGGCCAGGCTCAGCAGAGAACTGCAAAGGGTGGCAGATAGGCACGGGCCCCAGGCACCTCGCTCCCCACCCCCACCCTCTCCCCAGACAGTGGGGCCCGAGAAAGGCAGGAGGTTCTGGCAGCCGAACAAGGGGTCTGCAGTCAGTCAGCTGCTTCCTCACTACACAAAGCCTGACTTCCCCCCAGACAGGGACCTCCGCCACAAGGACCCCAAAGAATGCCTGGAATGTGTGGGGCTAGACGGCCTCCCGCCGACAAGGAGAGGCTGGCTTTGTGCTTCGTTTGCCAGGACAAGGCTGATCCCCAGTTAGAAAGGCCACTTCCTGACCTGTGACCCTGCCCTTACCTCCTGTCTCTGGGGGAGGCTGGGCTTCCCTCTTCAGGGCCCCTTCCATGCCAGTGGGACCTCGCCCCCAGGTTGCAGCAGCTTTCGAAAAGAGAAGGGAGGAGTGCCCACGGACAGAAGCTCACACAAAAGAGCCTCCAAAACGTTGAACTCTGCCCTGTATTTTACTTGGCCACCCTTCCCCTGGGTCCTTGAACTCTACCCTGAAGACATGTCGGGGCTCCCCTCCTCAGTCGAAGGCTACAAGGGGGTCCCTGCTGTTCCTTTGCAGAATCGGCCCCGAAGGCAGCCACAGATCCAGGCCTCACCTGATCTGCTCCTTCAGGACCCAACTCACTCAATGACAAATCCTCCCCCCACCCCAGCCCCACCCATGCCTGCTGGCTGCCCCGAGTGTCCCCGGACCAGATGTCCTCTTGGGGCTAGCATTCTAGTGGGGAGACGGACAATGAGCCCAAACCTCAGGAAATTATAGAAGGCGAGGCTCATTGAGGAGGGAGGGGAAGTTGGTGCTGGCGCTTGGGAAAGGGGATTGTAATCATAGGTGTCGGGAGGGAGGTCAGGCAGGGAGGTATTCGAGAGAAGACTTGAAGGAGATGAGCCTGATGGGGTAGAACTTTCCAGAAAAAGGACATGCAGGCCCCAGTGGGAGAGCAGAATCTGCAGGGGGAGGCCTCTGGGAACTGAGGGCAGGAGGTCATGGGGACAGAGTGTGGCCTTTTGGGGCTGCAGGGTTTGCTCTGGGTGAGATGCGGGCCCCTGCTGGAGTTTTGAGCAGAGGAGCCTTGTGATCGGACTCTTGGGTTGTAACAGGTCCTCTGCTGCCGCGCAGACTAGACAAGGGGTGAGGGAGGACACTGCAGTCACCCTGGCAGGCCCCAGGCCTGGCTACCCTGCAGGCATCTCTCCTGGCCTGGGGCTGGCAGATGCACTCAGTGGGACAGGCAAGGCCCTGTGCTGGGGGAAGGACAGGACAGAGAGACCTTGCTTCTCTCAAAGAGTCCCCTGCTGATGGGGAGATAGGACAAGGGGGCCTCTCTCTGCTCTGAGCCCCAGAGCTCAGGGCTGAGACCTCTTTGAGGACAGACACACCGTGGGCTCTTTACACCTGTCTCAGTGCCTTGCTGACTTAACACCTGAGGGGCCTTCTTGGCCGCTCTAAACCTTAACCTGCGGTCAGGCCTGTAGACTAGCCCCCATCACCCAGGACCCAGGAGATGGGTGCTAGGAACAGGCAAAGCTGTGCCAGTGGTTGGGAATCAGGAGGGGCCTCAGGGGCCCAAAGGGCTGGTGTCCAGGAATTGCATGGTCGGTGGGGTTCTTGGTGGACTTGAGTCAGGGCCCAGCCTAGCTCTGCTCAGCCCTGCCAGCCTGGGCCTTGCCAAGGGAAGCCGAATGAATGGAAGGAGGGAGAACAAGGACCCGTGTTTACCCCGAGAGCCAGAGAAACATTTCCAGCCTCCTTGTGACTCACGCTTCCTTAGCCGAAAACTTTGTTTTTTCCTTCAAAATCACAGACTTCCACCTTCAGACAATAAAGTGTTCTCAGGAAGTTACATGCATTGTTTCCCTGTGCTTGCGGCTGCTCTGGTGTTTGTTTTGCTGTGATGGGCTCTGCGGGCCACGCTGCCTGCAGGCCGGGCTGGCCCCCTAAATAGCGTGGCCAGATTCGCCAAACAAAAACACAGCACACCCACCTAAATTTGAATCTCGATGAACAACAAATGATGGTTTCAGTCTGAACATGTCCCATGCAATATGTGGGACCTCCGTAGACTAGAAAAATCATTCATTCAGCTGAAACTCGAATTTAACCTGTTTCACTTGGCCACCCTTCTCGTAAGTCCACCAATCATGCCACTCCTGGCCACAGCCCCCTTTGGTCCCTGAGGCCCCTCTCAAGTCTGCTGACCCTAGACAGGGCCTGTTATCCCTTCGGCCGCTGGCCCAACTCTGCCTGTGTCTGAAGTCACAGGCCAGACCGGGGAACTAAGCTTTAAAGAGGCCAAGAAGCCAAACTCAACAACCCCCTAAACCCCACCCCATGCCCATTCCCCCTGACCACTCTGTCCCTCTACGTTCATGAAAGGATGACAGGTGGTGCTGTCCCCTGCCCCTTACAGACTTTCTCCCTGGGGCCAGGAGCCTCAATTTTGTCTTTAAGGAGGAGTCTACCCAAGGCTTTCAAGCCTCTGCCTGAGGGAGACCAGCCAAAAGTTGGCCTTTTCATGAGTAGGGCTGTCCTGGTCCTCCAGAATCACACCCCTGCTCTCTGGTCTCAAAGTCCTCCAGGGCTCTTGACACCCAGAGCCTGTTCTCACCCCAGCTCCCGCCTCACACGGCGGCTTTGGAAAGTGGGGTTTTCTCCTGATCCTGGAGTCCAGCTTCCGTTTTGAAGCATTACATCATGACCTGAAAGTACATGTTTTTCCAGCTTTAGGGACCCAAGAGCATGTGGAACATCTCTCTTCCATTCCACCTCCTCTGAAATGTCACCTGCGGGTCACTGACCGTGAGCTCTTGGGCTCTCTCATCTGGATACCTGCCCTAAGCATGGTCCAGCTCGGTCTTGGGAGAGTAAAGATGCAAAGAAGCTCCACGGTGGCTTCGGGGGCTCAAGACGGTGAGAGAGAGATGGGTACATGTCTCATCACCTTACAGGAATTCCAGGCTGGCCATGGAGGGTGTCTGGGGGCTGCCCAGGCTGAGAGAGCAAGGCAGGCTTCCCGGAGGAGGCGATGCCTGCGCGGAGTCCCCAGAGGTTAGGAAGATTCTGCTGGGGAAGGAAAGGAGAAATAGTGTTTCAGAAAAGGGGTGAGGTAGACAGAGGCCTGGAGGCTTGGACTCCAGTAGCTCTCAGGATGGAGGAGTTGGGGGAGGTAGGACCAGGAGGGCACCCTATGGACGGCCCAGGATGGCCGCTGGGGGCTTAGATTTTACCCTAAAGAGCCACGGGAAGGCTAGAAAGGATTGCAGAATTCAAGGTGAGCCTGAGCCCAC
Source organism: Cynopterus sphinx (assembly GCA_030015415.1). Taxonomy (NCBI): domain Eukaryota; kingdom Metazoa; phylum Chordata; class Mammalia; order Chiroptera; family Pteropodidae; genus Cynopterus; species Cynopterus sphinx. The sequence continues at coordinate 14,879,207 of CM057383.1, read as the reverse complement.
CTGAACTGAAACAGGAACAGTGGGGCCACTGGGAAGGGTCCTGGTTCTAGGAGTTGGAGCCCTGTCTCCTTTTTCCCCACTTTCCCGCAGCCCCCAGGTCCTCCACGGAGTAGGGGCTTGATGTTTGCTACATCACCTCGGGTCAGGACGAACAAGAATTGCTGTCCCCTACTAACGAAAAAGACAAAACTAAGGCCTGACTCCAAAGACAGCTATTCCTCAGCCCTTCACAATGGACGCCCCTTCCTCAGGCTGCACCCCTTCTCTCAGGCCTGCCCCTTCCCCTGCCCCCTGTGTTTCTCCACCTTTGGGTCCGGGCCCCCTCCCCTCTGTACTGCCTGAGCCCTGGGTCACCCAGGACTAACAGACTCCTGGAGCCTGAGGCCTGTTCAGTAGCCCCAGCCCGTTTCCATCTCTTCCTGCTGAACACTCCCCACATTGTCTGCCTTTGTGTCACTTTCCTGTGCCTGAGCTATTCCAGCTTCATTGCCCTGGTCTCTCCAAGGGTCATTTGCCAGACTGGGACTGGCGCCATGGATTGGGAAACAACAGAATGCCTGGAGTCCCTAGGACTGAGGAGAAGAAAGTGAAGCGCCCTCCCGCTCTGCTTCCTCTCCTCCACCCCTGCAGCCCCAGACCTGGCTGCAGGGACAGGTGTGATCATGCCCTGGGCCCAGGTTCCCCAGAACTTCTCAAAGGTGTCTTTCTCTGGAGCCAGCAGGGGTGCCACAGGTGTGCTGAACCCTGCTACGCCCATGGGGTCCCCAGGCAAAGCTGGAGGTGGACCTCACTGATAGCAGGTGTCTGTCCTGAGCCTGAAATGGAAACTGCCACCTCTCCCCTCCCCCAAGTGCTACTCTCTGGGGACTGGGACAGAACACAGATAACTAAGTGACATCCGCTCCTCCAGCAGGGCAGACCAGCTGGGACTAGGACTGCAGACGTGTGAGCACTTCGCTGACCCCGGAGCGCCTGCTCCACTCTCTCCTTGTCTGATTTCCAAGAAGTCCAGGCGTGGAGGGGTGAAGCCACCTGCCAAAGGCACGGAGCTGATGGAGCCAGGATGGGACTGAGACTGGACTTCCAGTTTCACAGCCAGGGCTCATTCCTCCCCAAAGCCGATTCCTTAGGGGGCAGTGCCGGCCCTGGGGAGAGGCCCAGGAAGCACAGCTCAGGCCGGGCTCTGCCACCAGCTTCCTAAGTGGTCCCCATCAGGCCCTTCCTTTCCAGGCTCGGTGCCTTTCTTCCAGCTCAAAACACTGGTATTTCCAGGTTGAGGCCACTGTCCTCTGATTCTCTCCTTGACCAAACTCTAGCCAGGCTCTCCTGAATTATCTTCTCAACTGGGCCTTGGTTTGGGGGGCTTCCGTGTTTATTTCTGCATTGTCTAATTTTAGCAGGAATCTCGCTACGTCAGTTTAGCCAGGATCCCCAACCCTTGGTATCTGATTGGGTTCCTCATCCCCCACGTGACAAGTGACCACCCTGGCCTGCCTCGGCAAGAATCTTATTATTTTATCCAGAACCGACCCCTCCCCATTTCTTAGCTATACATTCCTACTTTCTTTTGGATTTGGAGTCGAGCTCACTCTCTGCCCCACTGCAGTGGTCTCTATACTTATTTTGATAGTCCTCCTGAATAAAGTCTGCCTTGTCGTTCTTTAACAAATGTCATGAATTTTTTATTTTTTTGAATACCTCGGTTCCCCTCCAAAGCCGCATTTGCTGCTCCCACCATCCATGGCCCAGGCCACAGAGCTGCAAAGGCTGATTGAGGTCTTGGTGTAGCCCTATGACTCTGAAATTATCTCCCCATACCATATCTCCTCCACCCCGTGCCTGTGATTTCCAAGTTTGTTATGAGGAGAGATGTTATAAAAACAAACAAAACAAACAAACAAACAAACAAACAAACAAACAACAAGGATCTTGTCCTCTCACTAGTCAAATCCTTATTCTGGTTCCAACACTTAGAAGCTGTGACATCTAGGTCAGACTACTGATGCTCTTTGAGCCTCAGTAGCCCCATCTGTAAAGGGTCAGACTTATTCTGAGGATTAAATGCAATAATGAAGAAAAGCACCTGGAACACAGAAGGTCTTCAGTAGATGCCCTCCCCCCGCAGCCCCTGTGCCTCTGCTTCCTGCCATGCCTCAAGGGACCGCCTACCTCTCCTCTGGCACATCCTTGACTGCACAATCCCTAGGTCCAGAGCCCACTGGTGGCCACTAAACCATAGGGGATGTGGTGGGCAGAATGACATGCCCCCAAAACATCAGGTCCCAAACGCTGGAAGCTGTAAGTGTTACCATAGTAGGTTGGGCTGTAGCTCTGTTGCAGAAAAAATCAGACCGGCGAGAAACCAAGCAGCACTTGGCGAGATGGAGAACTCAGGTTTACCATTCCAGCCGTCCCCGAGGAGCTAGCGCTCTGAAGATCTGGGCCCCAAGCTCAGGGGTAACCTTGCTTTTATGGGGCTTATCTGTGCAGCTACAGTTGGCATGGGCCGATGGGGTTCATCGGTCCTCAGGTGGTTATAGAGCGTGGGAGTTGCTATGGGCTACGGGCAGCTGCAGAGCATGAGATTTTCGGACAGGAACTTAGGCAATCCATCTGTCATCTAGACAGAACGAGCGAAGGGGACGGGGAGTCTTCAGTTGATCCCGAGTTCGTCCTGCCCTTCGGCCTATGCAGCAACCATGTCTACAGAAGCAAAACAAAGAGCTGATTAAAATGTTATCCATTTGAGTGGAAAATTCCTCTTCACTCCCCCAAAGATGCCTAAGTCCTAGCTTCTGTGACAGCGATCGTATCTGGAAATAGGGTCTTCACAGACGTAGGTTTGTTAGGATGTTTGACATGAGACCTTTCTGCATTTGGGGTGGGCCCTGCCCAGTGGCTGGTGTCCTGATACGAGAAAGGAGGAGATCTGACACACACACGGCCATGTGAAAAGGAAGGCAGAGACTAGAGTGACACAGCCACAAACCAAGGAATGCTGGGAGTCACCAAAACGTAGAAGAAGAAAGGAAGAGACCAGCTTTCAGCGTCCCTGGAGTGAACGGGCCTGCCAATACCTTGATTTCGGCCCAGTGAAACGGATTTGGGACTTCTGGCCTTCAGAACTGTGAGAGAATAAGTTTCTGTTGTTTTAAACCACTGGGCATATGACAATTTGTTACAACAATCATCAGAAATGAACACAGGGTAGCAGGCAAGGGCAGGTCCCTAGCCTCTCTCTCCCCCAGTGTTGGCTCCATAGTGTTAGGTGTGTGGGTGAACATGCAAACACCTCTCTCCAGCCCCAGTTCCTAAAGTTTCATATGAAACTGGGAGATCAGGCCCCCCCCCATGATGCCAGCCAGGTGCATGGTGGGAGGGGCAGTTTGGAAGGCCGGACACTTGGGGAGGGGAAACCCTGCCTCGAAGTGCCCTGGGCCCAGGGTCAAGAGGAGGAGAGGCCCAGCACAAGTGGGGTTCTGGCCCTCCCTGAGCTCATCCTTCCCACAGAAAACTCCCCTCCTCACCCCTGGGACGCCCCGCCCCCGCCCTCAGTGCCTGGGGTCCCTCCAGGAGGTGCGCTTTGCAACTTATTCTTCCCAGGGAGAGCACAACCCTCTCACTCATTCAACTCAATCCCGAAACCCACGTCATTCAGCAGGTTTTGAGTCACCATTTTGTGGACGGAAATCCTAAGATCCAGAACCTCCTAAAACAGGATGAGTTCAGGTTGGACCAACAGTTCCAAAGGCACCAAATCCACAACACCCTGTAGTTACCTCAGTAAGGAGCTAATGGGTTTCCCCTTCCTGTTCAGCCCTTGGCTAAGTTGTTTTCTTCTGGTCTGCAAGGAACAAAACCAAGTCATTTTCACATCAAAAAACAAAACAAAACAACAATTAGCAAAGCCCAGATTCCTGAGAGCCTCTGGTCAAAGCCTGTGACTTTTTGCTTCTCAGGGGACCCAGCTCTTAGTTCCAAGGAGAGCTGAGGACTTTACCATCCTGCACGTCAAGGGTTTTCAAAGAGAGGAAAAGTGAGCAGCAAGACCCACGTCAGCAAGCAAAGCATGTTATTCACTCGACGTGGTCTTGAAAGCTCCGAAGAATGCAAAGCCAGGTCCTTCCTGTGCAATTTGTGCCCCCAAATCCAGGAGAAAGTCATGCTCACAGCAGGGAGAACAATCGCACTGATTAATTGAGCTTCTGTTGATGCCTCCCTTCCCCAGACTTCTGAGTGCATGCCAGTGAGGCCGTCTGCCAGACCAAGTGCTGTCACACACCACTTCTTGGTGTGAGATGCAAGGCCTGGGAGTCTCGAGCAAGCCCGTGAGGACTCCATTTGCGAAATGGCCACGATCACAGCAGAAGCTCTTAGCTATTCCGGCGAGGAGCTTCGGAAAGCGTCGAGTCCGCAAAAATCACAGTGTGTGAGTTCAGCAATTTTCCTGTTTCTGCTAAAAATACGAGCCCATGAAAATCTTAGGGCGTAGGAGGAGAGACAGCCAATTGCTAATGGTCTGCCAGGGGTTTAGGCATTGCTACCTTGTTCTTCCTAAGGTAGGGAGGAGGCAGGAGAACTAAAATGGTAAATCAAGCTATACTCAGAGACTGATCAGCCCTGCAGACAGACCACAAGGAAGCCTGCAGAACAAAGGCGGATTTCTGCTGGGATTGCTAACAAACCGTTTCCCCAGACCCCACAGGGAAAGCATTCTTTAAGGCGAGCCCTAACGCAAATATAAAATCCTTCATCCCCTGTGGCTAAAATCATGGGGAAGCTATGGGTCAAGGGCTGGGGATTGCTGGCAGGTGTCTCACGCTACATATTCTCACCTTTCCAAGCTACAGGCTCTTACCCTTCCTCACTGTAGGGCCATATCAAAGGCAAATGGGTAAACCAAGTCTTTAAACTGTAACTCACAGAAACAAGAACCGGTTTATAAACTGAATATATATGTTTATAAATTGAATTTCTGGAACTCTTGCAGTTCCTCTCAGTGTCTCTCTCAGCCTCTTTCACTCTCTGCCTCGGAACGAGGATTACAGAGCATTACTTTTTCTCTAACAAACTTTCCTTTTGAGTCTAACTCTGGCAAGTGTTTGAATTCTTTCTTGTGCTCAGCCAAGACCTAACTAACTCTCTCTCTCTCTCTCTCTCTCTCTTTCTGTCTCTGTTTCTGTCTGTCTCTCTCTGTCTCTCTCCCCCCACCTCTGCAGGGCTTGAGCGCCCCACCACTCGGGGGAATTTGCCCTGTCCTGCATCATTCCCACTACTGCAAAGGGCCCTAGGCTTAGCGAGCTGGCCTTGGAGAGGGAAGGGAGTGTTTGAGACGTCATTCCCAGGCCCCAATGGGCCAGGGCCTCAGCAGGAAGATATAAATGCTGCGTGGCTGGGAAAATATGTGGTTATAAACAGAGAACATGGACAGCCTGGGCTGATGGCCTTGACCAGCCCCCCTCAACTGGCACCTGACCTTTGTGCAACAGCACTCGAGGCAGGCAGTTCTGGGCAAGGCTGGCCTCCTGGTCACCTCACAAAACTGTGTTTCTTTATCCAACTGATTGTGCATTGGGAAGCTCAAGGAACCAGGCAGGACCCCTCAGGCCAACCCTGGCCCTGGAGGGGTGCAGCTGACTCCACCGAGCTGGACTAGAAAGAAGCTCGTGCACGGGGTTTGAGTCCCAGCTTTGGGGTTTGCTAATGCTGGAGCTTTAGGGAAGTCATGGGGCCTCTCGAAACCTTGACCCCCCTCATCTCTATAATGAAATGTTACCGTTGACCCTGTTTGGGTTTTTGCCAGGATTGAATGAGAACGTGGAGGGGTGGTGGTTGTTATTACTGGCATAAAAAGAGCCATTTCCCTGCTCATTAATGTGGAAAATGTAAGTGTCTGGATGCCTAGGGACAAAGGCCCCGATGGCTCTTCTACATCCTCTCATCAACCTTATGTTGTTGGGAGCGTGTTTTGGTTTCTCGGGGACTTCCAGAACAATGGGTTCTGGGCCTTGGTTCAGCAGCTAGCCACACTACCGAAAGATGCCTTCGCTGAGCTGGAGGACACACTGCAAGGGTAAGGGTCATGGGGGGATGTCTGAGTGGCCCAGTTCTGCATCCCAGAGATGCCACGCTGGGGGCAGGAGGCACAGGAACCCTACAGTGTCAACCCCATAGCTGGAGCTCTAACCCAAAGCCTCTTGGGCTTATTTTTAGCTATCAGCTGACTCAAAGTCAGAAAAAGCCAACAAATGCCAACTCCCTCCTTGTTCAGCTCCGTGCTCCAAGATGCTGTCCAGCCTCATCACACAGGCCCCGGCTGCCAGGAGCCCTGGTCCCCAGACACATGGCTCTCTCCTTGCAAGTCCTCAAAGGTAGCAAGCCCCTCGTTTGGCATCCTTGGAGGCCTCACCACAGCCCCAGGCAAGGGTCAGGGCACCGGCAAGGAAGCCAAGGCATTTCTCCTCTCTCTTCTGTTCTCCAGGCTCGGGGCCTCACCCTGGGTCTCAGAGCCCTGGCATTGTTTATCCACAGGCCTGGCACCCGCAGACCAGGGCCCTTCTACATGGGCCCTAGTCCCTGACTGCTCTGTAGCCTCTGTGCCAGTGCCTCCCTCAGAGCCACCCGCCCAGGGAGGACAGGAGCAGCTGAGGGATTTATTTAAGGTGTGACTGACTGTTAGGCCCCCAGACCTGCTCATTAAGACAGGGATGCCCACGAAGTTCCTAACAGGTGACTTGGGCGGGGCCCAGATCCATCCCACTTCGTCTTCCTTTCAGCCAGGCTTCTCTCCCTCCATCTTTGCTCTTGTTCTGCCTCCTACCTGGATTCTGCTGGTTCTTCCTCTCCTTTTGTACTCAGAGAACCAGCTGGAACCTCACCTCCTCTGAGAAGCCTTTCCTGCCCAGACCCTCCTGTTACTGAACTCACATTGTCCATGTTTTGCCCTTTTGCATCCCCACTGGTCTGAGACTAGGACCTAATTAATTTTAAAGGCGTGACACTTTCTGGCCGTATGACCTTCTCTTGAAAGTGGGGACAGTATTCCCGACCTCACGGTGCTGTGAAGTGCCTGGCAGACAGTGGGTGCCAACAATCACCGCTGCTTCTGATACTCTGCAGGCGGGGAGGCCTTAAATGGTGCCCTCAATGTGAGCCTGGGGCACACATGATGATTTGGGGATTTTTTATTCCGCTACAGAAATGGAAACTGACGCATGACACGGAGCACACACTGTTTCTTGGGCCTCTCCCGCCTTTAGGGAAGCAGAACTCATCACGCGGGGGACAATGAAGGCCCAAGTTTCTGTTTCTGTTCTGTGTAGAAACAGCTGCTTTCTAAAAACCAAAAAACACCAGTCATTTCCTTGTGCTTAGTGTCAAAAGACAATGGGGTCAGAATTCCCACTAATGAACCTTTTCCTACTGGGATGTCCAGGGTGACTCCCAGGAATTCCCTGCACCAGTTTGCTCGGGGTCTCTAGTCTCCGGACAGCCCCTTTGCTTGCTGCTCTTGTTCCAGATGTGACCACTCCAGAGGAAGGCCAGGCCTGGACTCACATGTCACTCAGGTGTCCCTAAAGGCCTCAGCTCTGCGGCAATGCTGATGCCTGAGGGCTTTATGTTCAGAGTCCACGTTCAGCCAGGCCATGGCCGCTCTGACTCTGGGGGCCTATTTGGATTTGTGTCCTGCACACAGTAGGTGTTCATAATTACATGAATTAGGCCAGCTCTGTGGAATAATGGGGCTCACGGGACTGCAGAGGAGGGCAAAGTCATGGAGGCTATAGTGGTGAGAGAGGGTAATATGAGGTGACTGAGGGCTGAGCTGAGTCTAGAAGGTGGCAGGGGTTTGAGGGGCTGTGCAAGGGGGAGATGAGAACGTGGCAGGCACAGAGGAATGAGCAGTGGAGGCCCAGATACGGGAACAGACAGGGACTGTGAAGGGGCCATAGAGAGGCCAGTGGGCTCAGAGCAGAGGGTGTATCTCAGAGAGGCCAGATGACAAGGTGGGGCCATCTCGTAGGGGTGCTAAGTGGTGGGCCGTGGGTAGGACTGGCCTGAAGCTGCGTCTGGAAGGTAGAGGTGCTTCATAAAGAAAGTCGGGCTTGGGCACTATTGACCTGACTGTTCCTGGGGCCAAGGTGAGGCTGCAGGGAGGTTGAGAGGGTCCTGGGAATCAGAACTTGAATTTGGGCCCTGGTAGTTGCAGGGAGTGTGAGGACGGTGTGTGTGTGTGTGGATTTGCCGACCGATTCCACGTGCGTCGAGCTCAGCTGAGAGGCTGCTCAGGGCTAGCCCGGAACAGGGACATCAGAAAGGAGACATGTCCGGTGCAGGGGAGGACATGAATCTGGGGTGAGAGACCTGAAATGAGCACACGTGCATCTCACCTGTATACACACCTAGGTACGTGCACATTTGGCCGTAACGCTGTCATGGAGTGTCTACAGCTGACTCAGGCAGGGTAAGAGGCCCCGTTGTCGCTCACCATCCAGAGCACACACTCCCGACTGGGGGATAAGCACTGGAGAAAGAACAAAAAGCAGGATTTGGTTAGCAGGTGGCGATGGGCCTTCCAGAGACTGTGGAACGCAGGTCAGTGACACGCACTGGCCATATCAGAGACACTTGAAGGACAGTCCCAGGCCCCGCCCTGATGTGGCCTCTTTCTTCACACCTCTCCAGTGTGACTCTTCACTTCCCTTCACAGTGGGTGTTTGTGGCCAGGGGTGGCCATGGACTTGCAAAAGCCATGGTAACAGGTCTGGTTTCTCATGATGACCCAGCAGGCTGGGAACCTCTGAATGGGCCCCTCAGAATGCACCATTTCCCTCTGGAAGACGTGCTGACCCCTGGCATGGGGCACAGGAAGCAGGCTCGGAGGCAGCGCTCCCACACCTTGGGCAGCGCTGCAGGGTGAGGTTGGGGAGGCGGCCCACTGAGAACGGCTTCTCTTGCCCAGGACCCCGGCTGCTCCAGGGCTACCCTTGGTGGCAGGATGGGTACGGTCTATGCAGGACGGGACTTGGTCTCAGTGGTTCCCAGGGCTGAGCCCTGAGCTCCCTGACACTCTCCCGTGGGCCCTGGGAACCTGGACTTTCCACCCAAGAGTGTTTCTCTCCAGACTGTCCTCTGAGCAATCATCCACCATGGTAACCATCCAGATGTGCACCCCCAGCCATTCCTGGGCCTCGGACGACTAGGGTGGTTCCTGTCCCAGAGGCTCTGGCAGGTGGACCAACCCATCACCTGTGTCCGGAGGAAAGGGACGTTCCCAAGGGACACGTTCAGGCTGTGAGTCCCTCGGAGCCGAACCAGAATAGAAGCCCAACCAAGAGCCTCTTCAAAGCTCTGGGGGAACGAAAGGAAGAGGGGAAACTACCATTAGTGAAGACCAGCCATGAGCTAGGCACTTCAACAGCTCATGGCCAAGCCACCAGTCCTTTTTGTAGGGGAGGAAACTGAGGCTCAGAAAGGTAGAGTGACTTGCTGAAGGCCACACAGCTAGTGGGTGTGTGGTTGTGTGACTCTGGAGCCCTGTTCTGTACCAACCAGCAGGGATACTTTAAATCAGGGGTCCCTAATCGCCCCCGTACCCTGCCTCCCTGCTACAGACCAGGCCGCGCAGCCGGAGGCGAGTGGGGGGGGGCAAGTGAGCAAAGTTTCATCTATTTGCAGCCACTCCCCAGCACTAGCATCACCGCCTCAGCTCCACCTCAGATCATCGGGCATTAGATTCTCATAGGAACACAGGTCCCTGGTGCCCAAAAGGTTGGGGACAGCTGTAAGCAATGACAGCAACAGCACTGCCCGAGTTCCCAGAACTGAAATGGCCTCAGTACCGCATGGCTTTCTGTTTCTGAGATTTCTGTTGACTTCAGCCAAGTGGAAAGTCCAGCCCTTGTTCCCGTCCCAGGCTTCACAGGCGAAGCCAGGTTTGGCAGCCAACCCTGCCTTGGGCTTGCTGCCAGGCTCAGGTCAGCTCCCCTTGGGGACACTCTGGATGCACTTGTCTGGGGTTTCTCTGGAGTCCAGGGAACTCCACAGGACACAGCTGAGGCTGGACACCGCACACACGTTGCATCTGGAGAGAGCAAAATGGGGGTTTCCCTGGACTCCGTGAGCTCAGGGTCTCTGCCCAGCACCTGTCCCCCCGCCTCCAGGAAGTCTCTCAAGGTCAGGGGACCTGGACTCCAGGCCACCAGTGGGCGGTGAGCTTCCCCGGACTGTCCAGTGACAGGGCTTCCCCAGGACAGCCGATGAGATCATCTGCCGTTTCAGGCTGAGCTGAGAGCGCGCCTCGGGCCCCACAGAGCAGGCCCAGGAGATATCCTGCATGACTCATCGGTGGGCCACGCACCAGGGGCTTCCGGCCCTCAGGAGAAGCCAGACACAGAGGGCCATTGTCTGCCCGGAAGCCCCCGCCGCGCTGCAGGCTCAATGGGGTCATTTGTGTTTTCTCCTGGGCTCCACGTCACTGTCGTCCTTCTGGGGGGTTGGGGTCCACCAGGCTGCCTGGGTCCCTGCGACAAGAAGAAAATTGATATCTAGTCACCCCCTCCCCGCCCCAACAAGTGCCCTAAGGATGCCCCTGATATGGGACCGGGGCCAGGCCTGGGGTGCGGCAGACCTTCTCACTCTCTGCCCTGGCAGAAAAAGGAAAAAAAGAAAAAATCCAGTAAAAAAGTTGTGGATCAACAGGCAAGATAGCTATCCGTCTGTTTCTGTCATCTCTAGTCTAGGAGCACTAGACGCTTATCTAGGATAGGAGCGTCCTGAGCTCCCCGCCACAGGTGGCTGAGGAGCTGGGGCAGAAGGCACAGGGCTGGTGGCCGGAGCTGGGTAGAGCTGGGCAATAAGGACAGGAGGGCCGAGCGTCTGCCGTGGGTTTGGACCAAGCTGGGGGTCCTTGGATACCTCACGGGGAAAAGAGCAAAAAATGATTGACTAGAGAGACGCGCAATAAAACAAGGAGACACTATTTTGCACGCATGAGGCTGGCAAAGGTTACCAGGAGAGGGAATATGGGGCGCCAGCAAGGAGGTGGGGAAAGGGAACCCTCAGAAGCTGCTGACCAGGGTGAGCGCCAGGAGGGAGAGTGACAGGCAACGTGGCAGGTTCTACTGACGAGCATTTTGCAGGGTCCGTGGGCACAGACGGGCGCACAGGTCTCCACCTCTCCTGCTGAGCTTTCCCCGAGGGTACTGGGCCCGCCCCAGGATGCCACTGCGAAGGACCCGCCCCGATGGGACCTTGTGTGGGACACCAGGTAAGCGTCCCACACAGATGCCAGCCCCCATCCCCAGCACGCAGGCCTTTATCAGCGCAACCTGGAAACCCCGTGAGGGCCCGCATCCTTACCCCAGGCCTGGCCTCCCAGCCCGAGCCCACACTGTCCAGCTGCCGACTGCGGCCCTACGGGGGCTTGGCATCAAGGCTCTGACCCTGAAGAAGGCGAGATACTCCCCTCCCTTTCCAAGCTTCAGCCTGACATCCCGACCCTCCCACCTCGCAGCTGGTACTAGTTTTACATCGTTGCACAACGAATTACTACCCACTTAGCAACTCGAAACAACTCCCCTGTATCACCTGATCGTTTCCATGGGTCAGGAGCGTAGGCGCGGCCTAGCGGGGTCCTTTGCTCAGGGTCGCATGAGACTGTAATGAGGTGTGAGCTGGGCAGGATGCTCGTCTGGAGGCTCGTGTGGGGAAGACCAGCCTCCAAGCTCACGCACCTCCTTGCAGCTGCATGACCGAGGCTCAGCTCTTTGCTAACTGCTCCCTGGAAGCCGCCCCCAGACCTTAGAGGCCACCTGCGGTTCTTTGCCAGGTGGGCTTTCTCAACGGAGCCGACTCTCTATCAAGCTGTCAGGCTCTCGACCAAGAAGGACTTGCACTTGGTGAAACCAGGCCCACGCGGAACTATTTCTATTTTGATTAAATCAGAATCAGCTGATCTGGGATGTTAATGACACCTGCAAAATCTCTTCACCTTCGCCCTCATCTGTCAGCTAGGAGCCAGTCACAGGTCCCACCTGCTCCCAAAGGGAAGGAATTAGACTAAACACAGGGTGGGAGGCCTGGGGCTGCCCTAGGGTCTGTCCCTACACTGCCTGACTGCCCTCCTGAAGGACAGGTTCCCTTTTTGCCGAGGAGATGATGCCTCAGGCGGCACAGAACAACCCCGGGAGGTGCTGTTGTCGTAGTGCAGGGCAGGGGAGGGCAGGGCTGGCAGGGCTGCTGCAGGAGTGCTTGTCCGGAGGCTGAGAGAGAGGTGTGGGGAGACCTGGCATCTCAGCAGCACAAGTAAGTGAGGCAGGGGTGGGGGCAGCGGCCGGCTCTGGGGGTACCCTGGGATGGCCATTGCATGTCTCCATTCCCAGCTGAGAGGCCCCAGGGAGCGGCCCTTCTCTTTTTCTGTGTCAGCCTTTTCCACTGTAGCCTGTTTCTCTGTCCGTACCACCCTCTCCACTGGGCTTTCACAGGCACCTAAGAGGTCAGCTCATGGGCAGCCGGGAGGGTGCTGCGTGTCCCCACAGGCACAGTGGATGGATTGTCAATGGGCAGACGTGACCTCAGCCCTCCGGACTCGGCTCATCCTGCTCCAGGGAGGGGACACTGTCAAACAGGAACAAGCACTCACTATGCTGGGGTCAGACCCCGCAGGGACCCTCGGAAGGGTCAGCACCTCCGGCCCCTATGCTGCTGCCCTGGCAGCCCCCACTCCAGGCCTCCGTGACCCACTGAGAGACTAGGCACCGGGAGCGGGGGGCCTGGGTAGGCGTGAGCCCTTGGATGTGCATCTGCTGCTCAGCTGCCTGCCACCTCCCCGTCGAGTACTTGTCTGCCAGGCCCGGGACTCGGATCCCTGTGCCTGCCAAGCTGTGGGTTGGTGTTGGGAGCTGCTGGGGTACTTGCCTGCTCTGACCAGGCTGAGGAGGAGTCCCAGCCATGAGTCCCTCACCAGACCCCAGATTCTGGGTTCGTCTCAACAGTCCCTCATCTTCTGGCCTACCTGCCACTCTTAGCCGAATTTGAGAGCTCCCAGAGCCACCTCCTCCACCCAGACCCAAGACCTGCAGCCATCACCAGCCTCTGCGCATGCCCCGAACAAGCAAAGATTCTAGAAAAGTCATATAGCATCAAAGGCGGGGCCCTGACATTATGGACAACCCCTCTGAGCTGTTCTGAGCCCAGCTCTGTCCCACTCCAGGCCTTACACTTGGCTTTCACATGCAAACTGCAGAAATTAGCTTTCGCTAACTTACTTAGGAGAAAGTTAATGGGAGGATATTGGGTAGCTCCCTAGGTTATCAGGAAGGCTGGAGACCCAGGCTAGGGACAGGCAGGAAACAGGAGGTGAGCACAGCTGGTCAGTGTCCCCCATGGGACAGTGTGCTAAAACCCGCTACCCCTGGATGGACACTGCTGGCTTCTCCAGTCCTTCCAGCCTCCCTCTGAAGCCTGACATTACTCCCTCCAGATTCAAAGTCCCAGGAAGAAGGGTCTGAGGGGTCAACTTTGGCCAAGGAGCAAGGAGGGGACAACAGCCCTGCATCATCTTCCGTGGTGGGAGGAGGTGGGCTCACCTCTAAGAGAGAAAGGGTGGACCACACTCGAGCTGAGCTACCCCTGCCTTGTCTATTATGGCACCTGGGGCCCAGCACTGCAAGTGCACGTCAGGCTGTGACGGAGAGGTCAAGGTCTCTGACCTGTCTGAGGGTGCCTGGGAGGCAGGTCACTCTTTGGACCCAGGCAGCACACTGTTCCATATATGGTGACGGCGAGTAGCTGAAGAGTTCCAGGACGGCCCCCTGCCGAGCGCCCATGTCCCTGTTTTAGGCCAAAGGTCTTGTGTTTCTGTCTGCATTCCATTAGTTGGGGTTTCCGACGCTTTCCGGGTTTGGTACCTGCTCACAGAGTTAGGGTTAACTAGTGTTGTGCTCCTTGAGTAAATAGCCACAGTCATAGCCTTTAAATTTTTTTTCTGTGATTTTAAGAGATTTCCTATTCAATTTTTCGGTGGCATCGAATAATGATACAGAACTGTACCCCCAGAGCATCCCTGCTGAGGCTGAGCTTCATCCTGACAGCGGCCAGCATCAGGAGAGAGACGTGTCTCCCATTGCTGGGGAGCTGGGTCAGGGAAGGACTGGGGTGACCGTCCCCACCACAGTCCTGCTTCTGGCCTCCCACCCTGCTGACCTAGCCAGCCCGAATCTGAATATGGAATTGGGTCCTTGAGGACTCCCTCCACCCCAACAGCGTCAGGCTCTGGGGGTCTGAAAGGGAGAAACAGAGCTGAGAGGCTGCATCTGTAGGAGGCTGTTCCCTCAGAGCCAGCCCGGACCCCTGACACGGCAGCTCAGACGCTGGAAGCGGCAGAGGCCCTCCAGGGCTGCTGGGCCTGGCGAGCTAGCTAGCTGCCCACCTTAGGATGAGGAATTTGACCCCCAAGAGGGGGGATCTAACTGCACATTCCTGAAACCTGAGTCATGCTGGCTTCAGGAATGTGTTTATGCTAACAAGGGGGAGGGAAAGTGAGGGCCTGGGGGGACTGCACACACCATATGTCTGTTCTCTCTGTATCCGGCTGGCTAGAGGCCCTCTCAAGGACCAGGGGGGTGAGGCCGTGACCGCTGGAGCTACTGAGATGCTGTTCTGCAGGCCGCCCCCACCCCACAACACCAGAGAAGGTCACCCCTGACCCCTCATCCCCTCACCACCCCCTATCAAGGGATCTCTGTGAGAAGCGAACTGTTCTTTTCTGTCTCCAGCATGGGCCCCCCAGCTGTGCAACGAGTCCACACACACTTCAGTGACACTGGCTACTATCACCGAGGGCATGTTCAGAGTCGGCCACTGCCCTAAGCCCTTCACACAGTGTGACCATGTGCTCCAATTTGACTGGAACAGTTCAAGGTTATTGGACGATTACGAATAGCACCTTCTTTTACTCTCAAAAGTGTCCTGGTCTGGAAGGACACATTCACCCCAACTTTGCAGATATTGTTTTATTTCATCCCCACAACGCCCTACAAGGGGGGCACTGCTAAGAGCCCCATTTTCGGATGTAGAAATTAAGGCTTAAAGAAGACAAGTCACTTGCCCACGGCCACGCAGTTAGAAGTGGTAGATTCGGAAACGTAGGAACTCGGCTCTGGACTTCAAAGCCTCCTTGCTTAGCCGCAACGTCAAACTTCCTCTCCGAAAATTCTTTGATGCTTTGAAGGACTGAGAATCTAGTGTCTCCAAATAGTAGAGAAACATGATCTTGGCTCTCTTCCCAGGCCACGAGTTGGCCATCTTTTCGTTGCTGCTGCCTCTCTGGGGGATTGCACACGCTGGCCTGGTTTGCTCACGGCCAGGTGCAGCATCACCATCATCAGGTGAAGAAGCATCACTGAGCCTCCTGGGGACCAGGCGTTGTACAAGGTACGACCATCTGATCCGCACACCAGCACTGCAACTTGGGTGCTTATGGCCCTTTTTCTAAAGAAAGGAAGATCCCAAGGTTGAACAGCAGGCCTGGGCTAAGACTTGGGGTCCTAGCTCTGAGTCGAGCAAACTCCCCACGGTGTGTCATCCTGGTGCAAATGCTAGGAAAACTCAGCAGCGGGTCACCATTTGGGCTACGAGGGAAGGGGGTTCTAGTGAGCCCATGGCAGAGATGGCAATGGCTAAACCAGGTGTATGGACCCATAGCCCTTCGAGGCCTCCAGGCAGTCCGGCTACCAAAGAGCCAAGACCTCCTGCCCAAGGGGTCTGAGGCCCATCCACAGATGGTCTTCACTCGCTGATACATCACATTTAGGAGGTTTTCAGACAGCGTCTTCATTTCTTTCACAGGAAAGATCAGACATCTTTCAGAATGGAGCATGGCCGCCCTGGAGGTGGAGAACAAGCCGCTTCTGGAGCCGGAACCTCCCTGCTCCGGTTTCTCCACTCGAGATCTTCACACTGTGAGAGCCTCCCCTGACCGCAACATGCTGGCCTGGGGGGCAACAAAATGAAAGCAAGTGCATTCCAGATGGTCCAGGGAAAACGGGATTTGGGGAAAGGATGTTTGTTTAAAACTGACCAAAAATAGAGAACCGAGACGAGGAAGAGGCAACCTCTCGACCCATTTAAAAAGCCTTCGCCCAGGAAGCCCTTTCTAAGTGACGAACAACGTGGCAAAAGGAAAAGCCAATGGCTTTGACGATGTAAAAATATAAAGCTTTGGTACGTGAAAAACAAAAATGAAAATAACACACTAGGAAACCACGGATGCTGCGAGCGTCACAATGGCAATGTCTAGGGAGCTCATAAAATGGGTTCTCAATAAATCCAGCGAAACCTTGTTAGAAAAACAGGTGAAGCAAGCAGATAATTGACCCAAAAGTTTTTAAATGGCTTAGTAATTATGAACATTTTTCTTCCGCAGATGATCATATGATTTGAAATGCCATTATGTGCCTATTAGCTAACGGGATTTGATTCACTGGTGGTGTAGCTGGCGCAGACCTGTGACCCTGGCCCTCTCAGACTTGGGCCCGTGGTGGCATAGAAGCCAGTCAACCCTTCCAGAAACACTTCGGCAGAATTCATCAAGGATAGATAATGGAAAAACTTTGGAAATAATTAGAAATTCAAACAAATAATTATGAACAAAGACAAACAATAAAGGGAATGTCAAATAGCAGGGGGAAAAAAGGAAGCTCAGATGCTCCAAAGTAGGTGAATATTGAATATCCTACCCAGCCCCCCAGAGTCCCCACTCTGGCCCTCTCTCCACTCTCTTCTGCTTCGCACCGTACTCACCGTGCAGGGTCCCTGGGTGCGGGCGATCACCCTGTCACCGAGCCGCAGAGAGCCTGGGGGAGGAATGCCAGCCTCAAGGCCAGGGCAGGGCAGGTTGGTCGTGCTGGGGGCCTGGAGCCAGCCAGTCGGGCTCTGGCAGCTGACACAGTGCAGGAGGCAGAATCAAAAGCTGCCCCAGCCACTGAAGAGGACATCTCTTCTGTGCCCGAGGCCCTGTGATGCCACCAGTCCCTTCCTCCATGGAGATGCCAAGAGAAGAGAAACCTTCTGGCATGTTCCTGGGTCAGGAAACAGCCCTCCTGTGGTGCTCACTCTCCGCACGCCCCTCCTGCTGTTGGTCTCAGCCTCATCTCTAAACCCAGGCATTCGATCACCTTAGGGGTGGCTAAAACAGGTTTCAGATTTCCACTCAAGTAGCTCTGTCGTGGCTGCCTAGAGCACTGAGTCGAGAAGGACTCTCAGGTTCAGTCCAGGCTTCAAATGAAAGAAATTCAGTGGTCAGTCAGCGATGTCTGCCACGGGGGCAGGGGAGGCAGGGAAAGAGCCCAGGTGAGCCGATGCTTGGTGAGATGCTTCGTGAGGGTGCCTTGGCCTACAGGTCTACATGGTCTGTGAACGTCTGGCAGTGACAGGGGCCTGCAGAGAGTGGCTGGTGGCACCGAAAATCCTTGCTGAGTTTAGTTGGCGACCACAAGGCTGCCGGCAGAGAAGGCCTCGGTGACCCACTGCGGACGCTGCTCCTTCCTGAGGCTGGGGTGGAGGCCATAGGACAATGTGCCAAGAGCCCTGCTCTGCGTTTGGACTCCGGTGTGGCTGTGGTGCTCAGTAGCAGAGGCGGGCCTCTGGCCTGGGGCTCGGATCCACTAGGTTGGGGCATGGCTGGGCCTGGCCAAGCACCCTCATGGCTGCTGGGAGTGAGGCCTGCTCTGAGCAGACACGGAGCCTAGCACATCCCTTCTGGAATGCCGGGGAGACTTTCACGCAGGCAGAGCAGCTCGATCAGGGCGAGCGCCTCGGCAGCCTTGGGAGGAAGCGTCCTTCTGCGATTAGAGCCTCAGTTTCCCGTCTGTGAGGAAGGAAGGGATGACGCCAGCCATTGACTTTTCAGGATGGGCCGGCGTAGCTGTGTCTTGCAGAAGGGCAATGTCTGAGGTGCCCACCGGAGGAAGCGGGTACTTTCTCTAGTTTGCACAGAGGTGCCCTGTGGGCTAGTGGCAGCTCTGGGGTTCCACATCATGGGGATCGCTCTCTTCATCATTCCAGTTACTCATGCTCTACCTGAGGCAGGTAGGCCCCGGAAGAGGGCCTCATTCCCACAAGGTACCAGGAGGGCTGCGTTGAGGACGGGGGTGTGAGCTGGGCCTTGCAGGGCCTGTAACCACCAGTGACTCCATCCACAGTCCATGTCTGGCCAACTGACCTCCCTCAGAGGGGCGGTGACCCAGTCTGTGCTGCCGCCTTCCCAGCATGGCTGTCTTCTTTCCTTTCTCCTGCCTTTGGTTCCTGTTGACTCTTCTGTGACAAATGAGAATACGACCATAGGCACACCAACTTCAAAGCCAAGGAGGCCGACCGCTGGACCCTGCGGGGCAGGAAGGTGGTCGAGATGATGGCCGTGGGCATCGGTGCCCGCTCTCCAGGATTCAGCCAGGTGAGGGGGCCTTTCAGGGCCCTGAGTCCTCTGAGTGGCCAAGGAGAGGCGGCAGCTGGCTTAAGACTGAATTTCTCATGTTTTCTTAATCGCTGGAGACCTGGCTCAAAGGTTTTCTTGCGTGAAGCCCTAGAATATAGAATGGAGAAAGGGGTGACCCGGAGCCTTCCACCTTGCCCCCGCTTGGGGCCCCAACAGCACTTCCACCAAACCCAGGGCTCCTTGGGGCACCAGAAGTTCAAACACTCCTGACCCACCGGACGTAAGCTTTTCATAACTTTCCCCTCCTCCCCCAGCACCGCTCTCACCCCACCGCTGGCCACACCAGATGCCCCCTGCTCCCGTCCTGGCCTTCATGTGTTTTGACACCATCTGCTTTGTCATTCTGGAATGCTGTATCTTCCTCCCTTCCTTCCTCCCTCCCTCTCATTCTCCTGGACAACTTCCAGTCACCCTCCAGGACCCCAGGTAGGGGCTTACCTTAACCTTCCTCCACCTTCCTCCCAAAAGTGCAGACAAAGTGGACCCTTCTTCCTTCCCTTCTTTATACTCCATCAAGGTCTTGCCCACCGACCGAGTCTTCCTTCTGCTCATTCTGAAGTACCTGTTTCTCTGTTTGTCCTCACACATGTCTGGCCTCCTTCAGAGCCTTTTCACTTTTGTATTTTCCAAGGTAGGCTCATCGTCAGCACCCATGGGTGACCGCTCAATGCAGATCTGAGGCAGCCACTAGGGGCCTCAGCAAACTGACCTCTGGGTGGGTTTTGGGCCACTCGAGTGTGTTTAGGGTCCAGTTCAGTCAAGGTCTCCCCTCAGGGCCACATAAAGTGGCTGAGCCCACCTCATCGCTAATCTCCACTTGAAGAGAGAGACCTGGGGGAGGTGCCCAAAGCTGCCTCACCCCCATCCCAGGGGCTCTGGGCTCCCTCCACGTTTATGGCATGGTTTTGGTAAATAAGGTTTAGGGGCCGTGGGCAGTGGGAGGCCCCCAGCCTCAGCCCAGCCAGAAACAGGCTTCTGTTCCAGAACTCTGGAGCAAAAGGTCACTCCTCGGCCTGGGTAACCACGGCAGCATCATTCTCGAAGCCTCAGCCTAGCCATGTATTCTCATAAGCTCATGTTTTGTCCAAATTTACTGTTTCAGGCTAAGGAAGGACTTGGGCCAGGTTTTGAGCCCTGGCCAGATTCTCAGGTGTCCTGGGCAATCTTGGATCTGCCGCCGACTTGTTGGGGGAATTCGGTAAGTGACCCCCACTCTCCCTCAGGCTTCTGCCTCTCTTTTCTCAGCTGCAAAAGAAGAGAGATGATTTCAATGAGAGGCTTTCGTAGCCGGACCGTAGGAACCTCAGGGCTTCCACAGATGCTAGAGCACTTTTGCGAGCAAAAGACTTTTCCTGGAGAAAGCTGCTCTTGTCGATTTTGTATCAGACGAGTTGAAGCTCTGGGTAAGATTTTTGGCTTGAGAAAAAAATTAAAGAATTTCCCGGATATAACAAGCAAACAAACAAAAAAACCCCTCTGTACACTGCTGGATACAATTTCCGTGCATTTAGAAATCTAAACAAAAATCATAGTAGATTCTCAAAGATCAGGACTGGGAGGATGTAAGGGGAAACCCGCTTCCGGTTTCCCAGCCCATAAACTGTTGTTTGTTGTTTTCCTGACTCTCATCATCTTTCCCTGTGGCTTCCTTAGCTGCGGGACTCACTGCCACAAACGCCTGGAACAGGGCTCAGCCCCAAGTGGTTAAGGCAGTGAAAGTGGAGGCCCCCAAGGACCCCCACTTGGTGTGAGGTAGGTGTGCCAGGAAAGCCTCTTTCTTCTCTCTGTTCCTTAAACTCTTCTTTTCCATCTCCCTCTTCCTTCTCCAGCAGACACTGAGATGGTCAGCTGAGCCTCTCAGATGCTTGGGAGGGAGGGGACGGATTCTGGGAAGGTAGGATTGGGGGCGGGGTGGGAATAAGTGAGGATGGAAACCAGAGACCCCTAGGGTGCAGGAACCTGAAGCTTGAGCACTGAACCTTGGGGCCTGTGGCCGGCTCGAGAGGTTGTCCAACTCTGCTGGAAACAGGTCTATTTTTCTGCTCAGACTCTTGGCATCCAATCCAGGCCAGTAGCAGGAGCTGTTGGGATTCTGAAACAGGAACGGGGGCAAGAAGATGAAGGATCTGTCACAAACCTGGGCTGAGTGAGGACACAGCAGCAACAGCCTGTCCCATACTCCCAGCCACCCGGGGACCAGGCGAATGCATTTCAACTAGGCAATCCCGTGAGCCACAGTGAGACGCCTGGCCTCATGCCCAGCTGGGGACACAGGCCTTTCTCACCCCAATGGTCTTGGCCACCCAAGTCAAGCAAATGAGAATTGGGTACTTTAATGCAAGATTTATAGATACAAACCGAACTGGGGTTAGAGAGAGAGGCCAAAAGGGCTTTGAGCCTTTTCAGCGATGTCTTTTTTTGTTTTTTGTTTTTTTTGGCAAGAAAATGCATTCATGGATGTCTTGGGAAATAATAATGATAATAATGATGCTTTTCTTTTTTTAAAGATCAGACTTAAAAAACTTACTATAGAGATGTCCATTGTTTCACAAGAGACTCCACACATGTTCCTTGTCAGAGGTGGGGCAGAGGCCGCCTGATTCAAACAGGGCTCCCCATTTACTGAATGGTTTGGTATCAGAGCTGGCTCCTTGGGCCTCAGTTTCCCCATCTGTACCACAGGGAGGCAGACCTGATAGTCTCCGGGGTCCCTCCAGCCCTGATATCAAGTAATAAGAAGCTTTGCCTTGTGAGCGGCAAATGGCCTGTCTGCCTGGGCTCCTCTGGGCCCTCCCTGTGGTGCCGAGAGTTCATTTTGGATGCAGAGTCCTCTGAGATGCAAGTCTTTAAAGGCTCAGGCTGTCCGTTTGGCATGGTCTGAGGGCCACGAAGTGACAACAGAGCACCCCAGGGGCTCTTTGGACAGGTGAGCTGAGCTGTTTACCCGAGGACAGTTATGACAGGTCCCAGAAAGCCTTTGGGGTCCCCCAGCCTCAGGGCAGTCAGAGCGAATGCTGGCATCCCAGAGGGTTCGTCACGTCTCTCTCCCCGTTTGGGATTAACAGCCATGACCGGCATGTATCATTAAGACAGAGATGGTCTGGTTAGGGACATTGTCCCCGTGACCCTGCTCCACACACCAATCACTATGACAACAGCTCAATAGGGTCCCAAGGGCCTAAGAATTCTGCTTCCACTGAGAGTGAGGTTGGCCGAGGTCAGACAAAGAGGGATTAATAGAGCCCTGTTCTCATTAAGCCACAAAGCACCATTATGACCAGTTGCAACAGCCCTACCAGGAAATGCATCAGGCTTTCAAGTCACTGAGAGCCCAGGACACTGCAGAGAATGGTTCCAGCCTCGGCCTCAAAGTCACCCGGGGCCCAGAATAGAGGAGGAGGGAGAAAACGAGAAACAACCCAAATGTCCAACAGATGGTTACGTAAAGCTCGGTACAGCCACACAATAGCAAAGGTTGCTGTCATTCAGAGGACAATGTTGTCTGTACTTATTACATTCAAGTCCCCACAATACACAGAAAGAAGGTCACAAAAACTGTCAAAAAGATGTCATTTTTGTAAAAAAAAAATCATATACTTACCTACACACTATAAAAACGTAGAAGAAAATGTTTCAAAACATTAGCAGGGCTATCTTTGGAAAGTACAGTCGTGCGTAATCATTTTTCTTTCGGTTTATCTGTATTTTCTATAGTGAACACATACTTCCCTTGTACACCTAAAAACTTTTATTTTCTTAAAAACTGGTGCTGAGAATTAGAGGGTGGTCATTCTTTTTCCTTCTGTAACCAGATTTCTGTTAATGAAACCCGTGAGACCACATTGTTTTGGTGCGTCAAATTTTCTTTATAAATAATCTTTTTATAAATTTAAGCACAAATATGTATTTTTTAAATTTGTTTTACATTAACTAGTGGTTAAAAAAATTGTTCTGAACAACAGCGCATATACTCATTCCTTCTTACAACAGAACAGGATGTAAAGAATTTACCATTTGTCATTGTGAAGGGTCGAATTCTACCACATTATTATAAAAGGCTGATTTTCAGGGCTATTGGAATAGAAGGGTTTGTCCTGCATTAAATAGTCTCAGATTACTTTACTTATTGCATATTTAGATTTAATATTTAGAGTGAACTTTCATGAGGGCAGCTGGAGCTACTGAAGAATTTCAGGAAGGGAAGTGAGGCACTCATATTTGTGTTTTTACAAGATTAGTACAATATAAATAATTTTAAAAGGTTAGCACGGCAAGGGTAATTTCACGTGTGACAACTGGATCTGGGAACGAAAAGGAAAGGAAATTGTGCTGTGAAAAGTTAGGTTATCAGGCACATTTCCTGTGTGATCTCTTCTAGCTGATAAACCTAAACACACCCCCCCTTTACGATTAAGGCGCCACAGGAGAAATTTATTTCTGGCCTCTGTGCCAGGAAAAGTGACGCCTCCCTTAAGATACGGATGAATCTTTATCTCGTCAGCCTGTGAACCTTATAAGTAATAGCATTTTCTCTTTGCTTTGGCCACTGGGAAGCTCTGCGTATGTAATAACTCTACATGCTGACTTTACCCTTGCTCCATCTCAGATACATACTTTGATATTGCCTAAAATTCTTTATTTATGGTGTTCTTTTTATTATTTAAATTCTCATAAGCAACATTAAGTTGTTTTTTCAATAAAGTAGAGTATAATGAAATAATGATTTACATGTCTCAGCTTGAAAAAAGAAGCAGAAAAATTATCAATTGCTGTTTCGTATTAAATATTTCTTTCAAAAACTAGGGAGTCTATGACACCAAAAGCACAAACTATCAAAGAAAAACTAGATGAGCTGGACTTTATAAAAATTCAAAACTCTTGTGCTTCAAAGGACCCTATCAAGAAAGTGAAAAAGTAGCTCACAGAATAGATTAATGATTGCTCGGGGCTAGAGGGATTGATGGGGTTGGAATGTAATCGTTAAGGGGTGTGGGGTTTCTTAGGTGATGAACAAGCTCAAAAACAGATTGGGGTAGTAGTTGTGCAATTCTGTGACTAACAAAAACCATTGAATGATATACTTTAAATTGAATTTAAATTTAAGTGAATTTTTAAGTGTACAATTTAGGTGAATTGTACAGTATGTGAACTGTATTTCGATAAAGCTGTTCAAAAACAAAACAAAATAAAACAAAAACTATGCTGTCACCACACTTGGCCCATCCAGTAGACAGAGAGTCAGTGGGAACTTGGGCCTATGAGCTGCAGATGGGCCACTACCTGGCTGTGCAACTTCCTCGGACAAGTAACTTCATCTCCCTAAAATGGAGACAATGACATGTGATGCATGGTGGCCTCGTGCTAGGTCTAAGGGTGCCAGCACTCACAGGAACTGAATATGCTGTTCCCCACAGGGTCCTCTATGGTCCCTGCCCCAGGAAGGTGCCAAACGGCCTAAATGAGTGGGACTTGCAAATTTCTTTTATGGGCATCGACTTCCTTGGGCCTGTTGATGTTTAAATGTTTAAATATGTAAATACCAATTCATCAGACTTTATTATTCTGAGAAACTCAGAGAAGGTACTAGAAGGCAGGCTACCTCGTCCATCCCTGTTTCCCAGGGAGCCGGGACCAGAGAGATGCTAGGTCTTATTGTCTCTGGGATGGTCTGAGAGGTGGCAGTCCAGTTTTCAGTGGTCATTTAACTGCTTGACCCTTCGCTGAGGAAGCAATAGCTTTTTAGTCTACGCCCTGCACCCTGCTTCTCTCAGTCCCTGTAGAAGCCACCTCACTTTTAAACAATCCCCGGGACAGCCCTGGGTCTGGAGTTCTTAGTCATAAAATCAGCAAAAGTCAGTGCTGAGCACCCTCCTGTCCCAGACGAGGAGACTGAGGGACATGGACGGGTGGCTCTGCAGCCCAGCCCACTGCAGGGTTCGAGAGCGTTTCCTGAGCCCCTCCTGTGCTCACGGGTCACAGGCGTCCCCCCACTTAATCCCAGCAACCCTGTGAGGTGGAGATGATTTCTCATCTCTGCAGATGAGAACACAGATTCGCCCAAGGTCACTCAGGGAGAAGCGAGCTGGGGTTAAAATCCAGCCTTTCTGATGCTAAGGCCCATGCTCTTCCTCCTGCACCAGTCCCTTGACTCCTCTCTTTCAGAAATCAAGCAGGTCACAGCAGAGGCTCTCCTCCACCCCCGCTCCCCCAGGAGGAACTCTGCTCCAGACTCTGGATTTTCAGGGCATTCTCTGGCCTCGCCTGCTTGTGCTGTCTGCCCTCTTGTCCTCTCAGCCCCACTCATTTCTCTCCCCAGTTCCGGATTCTCTGCAGCCCAGGAGCCTCAGGTCTGACAGTCTTTAAACTTGAACTCGAGAGCTATCGTTTAAACTCCTATGCGAGAAAAATAGAATTACGGATGTTCCCAATCCTAAGCCTTGAGTGTCTCTCTCAGGATGCCTTTCGTTGCCAAGGAAAATGAAACAGATGTCTTGGCAACAGCTTCAGATGTTTTCCGCCAAACCAGGGGAGAGCTTGTCTTTAGTTTGGTTGTAGCCAAGAAAGACAAGTCCCAGCCCATATCATTCCCAAGAAACACACAAACAGACACGGGCTTTAAACCTGGGAGGCCTGCACTCCCAGCAGCCTCTCCCACCAGGATTTCAGCATCCGCTGTGGAAATGTGCTGCGCCCTCTCCTTTCACTCGCCTCATGCCCTCATCCTCCATTCTCCCCTGCCAGGTTTCCCCCATGCCCGTGCTTCCCATCATCCAGTGACTCTGGCAAGCAAGGCCACCTTCCTTGCTGGACTCGTCCCCACCATGTCTTAGGTTCACTTTTGTGTGTGGTAAAATACACACACCCAAAATTTACCATTTTAAAGTGGCATTTGGTAGATTCACAATGTCGTGCAACCGTCACCACCACCTACTTCTCGGACATTTCATCACCCTAAAAGCAATAACCCTCCATCCTCTCATCCCCTAGCCCCTGGTGACCACGAATCTTTCTGTCTCTTTGGATCTGTCTATTGTGTTTATTTCACATAAATGGTATCACATGATACGTGGCCTCTTGTGTCTTCTCACCTTAACGTTGTCGAGGTTCCTCCACATTGGAGCATGTTACTTCATGTGCTGCTACCTGTGGCTGTACTTTATGGCTGAATAATATTCCACTGTGTGGATATACCACATTTTGTTTCTTCATCAATTGACGGACATTTTAGCTGTTTCTATCTTTTAGTTATTGGGAAAGGAGCCGCTGTCAATATTCTTGTGCAAGTTTTGTTTGAACACCTGTTTTCAATCCTTTTGGGCATATATCTAGGAATGGATTGCTGGATCACATAGTAATTCCATGTTTCACTTTTTGAGGAACTGCCACACTTTTTTTTTTCCACAGCAGCTGTGCCCTTTTATGGGTCCTCCAGCACTGGATGAGTGATCCAATTTCTCCATATCCTCGGCAACACTTGCTATTTTCCATTTTTTTTTCCCATTATTATAGCCATCGTAGTGATTGTGAAGTGGCATCTCACTGTGCTTCTGTTTTGCATGTTTCTAATAACTGATGATGTTGGGCATATTTTTATGTGCTTGTTGGCCATTTGCATATCTTCTTTGGAGAAATGCCTATTCAAGTCCCCTGGGCATTTTAAAATTGAGTTTCTTATTTTATTTTATTTTATTTTACTTTCATTTTATTGTTGAGTTGAAAGAGTTCTTTGTATATTATGAATACTAGACCATTATCAGATAGATACATGGCTTGCGAATACTTTCTTCTGTTCCCTGAGCTGACTTTTCACTCTCTAGATGGTGTCCTTTGAAGTGCAAACATTTTAAATTTTGTTGGAGCTCAATTTTTTCTTTTTTCTGTTGCTGCTTGTGCTCTCTAAGACACTGCTGCCAAATCCAAGGTCATACTGATCTACCCTGATGGTGTTTTTCTAAGAGTTTTGTATATTTATCTCTTATATTTAGGTGTCTGATCCATTTTGAGTTAGTTTTTGCACATGGTGTAAAGTAGGGTCCAATTCATTCATTTGCATGTAGATGTCCCCTCTGGTACCATTTGTTGAAAAGCCTATTCTTTCTGCATTTAATGATCTTGGTGGGCACTTCTTTAAAAAATCTATTGACCATAGATATATAAAATTACCATTCCACTGATCTATATGTTTATCTTTGTGCCAGGATCACATTATTTTGATTACTATAGCTTTGTAGTAAGTTTTGAAATTAGAAAGTGTGAGTCCTCCAATGTCATTCTAGTTTTTCAAAATTGCTTTAGTTATTCAGGGTGTCCAGCTCCTTGCCTTTGCTTGCTCCGCTGCCCAAAGGGAAACCACTTCCTCCAGTCCCCACCTCTGCTCTCTGCATCTTACTTGAGTTCCCCATCCTTTAAATTCAGAGTTTTTTGAAGAGTTCCCTATACCTCAGTCATGTAATCCCAACTAGGCAGGCAGCATTTTTCCTCCCTGGCTGTCTCCCTCAGTCTTGAGCATGAAGGAGTCAGGGACAAACCTTGTAAATGCTGAGGTCTTAAAAAACGACTGATTTTCAGGAGCCCAAGAGATCAGGCTTGCTGAGAAGAGCTTTGTCTGCTTGGCCACAAGGAAAACAAATCACCAGTTCTTGATGGCCTGATTGGCAGGAGCCCAGACAGAACTAATGGCCATCCAAGGAGCACAGGTGTTCCGGGCACCTGGCTCCCTGGCAGGTAGAGCCTGTTGACTTGGCATGGGGACCCGTATTTGTCAGCAGGCACCTTTGCTACCTTTCCTCTTAGCTGGAAGGGAACCCTTAAATGCCCACCCTGGTGCTGATGCCTCTGAGGCCAGACACCTCTGTGCAGACAGTGACTTGAGTCACAAAAAAGGGGGCTTAGATTATAAATCCAGAGACAGAAGCCAGACGAGTTCAAGACTGTGACGTCTTTTGGCTAATGTGAGGTCATATCCTCATGGACACCCTTGGAATCTCCTTGAGACTTGAGGCCAGATACGGCTGGGGACCTGCAGCCAGGACTAGTACCCAACAACTCCCAGGAGAATTGGACAAAACTATCATGACAGTGGGGTACCTACAATCCCCCCTCAGAAACAAAGGGTCAAGAGAACCCAGAGTAAATAAGAATACAGAATTCTGAGACACTTAACAGTGTCTGATAATTTAACAGTTATATATAGTCTTTAAAAATACATATTTAAAAATATCTGTTGAACATTTATAAAACTTGGGCATGTGCTAGGCAGTAGAGAAAGATTTTTAAATTACAGAAAGTGGAAGTCGTACAGATTCCCAACCTCAGATCATAACATTATAAGAGTAGAAATAAATTACAAAAGGATAATAATAAAAATAGTGATAAAACCTTGGAAACAAAATCAGAAACAAACCAACACTACTAGTATTTAAAATAGCTTTTCAGTTTTAAACAGGAAATAAAACCCACAAATTTAGATTTCTTAATCATTAATGAAAATGAGAATACGGCCTAATAAAATCTATGGGAGATGGCCAAAACTGTGCCAGAGGACATTTTGTAGCCTTAAATGTTTTAAAATTTAACAGAAAAGAAAAATAAATAAAAAGCTTGATGTGATTCTAAAGAAAGAACTAAAAAAATCAAAAAGAAGACATGAATAGTAAAGTTAAAATAGAAATTAATTAATTGATGGAAAAAATAAATAGTAAAATTGATTGTTAAGTCCCCAAACCAGTTCTTTGAAAAGATGACTAGAATAAATTTCTGAAAAATACAACCAATAAAAAGAAAGATGAAAAACCCATGGGAATGAACGCTGGACTACAACCACAAAAATAAAGACAATTTTTAAAGTTATAAGAGAATTTGCGATAACGCCTTAGGCTTACATTAGGGGAAATGAAGTGCCCTGTGCAAAGCTCCTAGCACGTAGTGTGTCCACTCTTATGTGACCACAGGACAAAACAGAACCCGCCCCTCTCTGTCCGAAGTCCACAGCAAGATGGAGTGTCCCGGGGGACAGAGGCTGGGCCCTGCCTCCCACCAGGACGCTGACCCCCTCCTCCAGCAGGGCCTGGGAGACGTCTCTGCTCTCTGCCCCTCGTAAGCAGCGCCTCCTCCATCTCAGCAAGCAAAGTTCTGTGCCTTCCCTCACCCCAAGGGAGAGCTGGTGGAAACCCTTACAGGACGGGACTTCACAGCCTGCTCCAGGGGTCCAGGTGGACCACCGAGTCTCCCATGGGAAGGCTCATTCTCCTGAGGACCTTTGCAGCCCGAGCCCTGCGGCCTGGTGAGGCCTTTGGGAGCAGCCTGGGCATGCTTTTTCTTCATTCCATGAGGGGATTGAGGAGGGAAGACCTGGCTGTGAGCTCTGTGAGTTTGCTCAGGGCATCTTGAAAGGCACTGAGCCATATTGCAAAAATCCTCTCCATCTGCCTGTCAAGGACAACATGGGGCAACTATAGGAAGGAAAAAGAAAAGATGCAAATCATAGAGGAGAACGAGGAGCTTTGGGTGAACCAAGGCCCAGGGCTTCCAGCCTACTGGGATTTTTGATCCCTCGTTTCCCCCAGAAGACTCTGGGGGCAGGTTCTCTCCTTCATAGAGTACCCCCCACCCCAACCCGGCTCTTACCCACCATTTTTCCTGTCTGCTGGACTAGAACGCTCTACCACCATCAGCCAAATGTTCGTGAGCCTCAGCCAGAGCCAGGGCAGCCAGGAGGCTGTGGGGGTTACCCCCCAAGCCAGGGCATGGTCTGGGGAGTCAGGGCTGACATCTTGGAGTGGTGAGTACCTTCTGGGCTAAGGAGCCTCCTCCCTGTGGTTCCTTTTTTTTTTTTTTTGGAATAAACTTTATATTTTCAAGCAGTTTTAAGTTCACAGCAAAACTGAACAGAGTGCAGAGAGTTCCCCTGCCCCCACTCATGCATGGCCTCCCCTGTTACCAACGTCCCTCCTCCCCCAGAAGAGCATGGTTCTTAAAACTGATGAACCTACTACATAGCATTAGGGCCAAAGCCCACATTTCACACTGGGGTTCGCTCCTGGTGTCCGACTTTCTCTGGGCGTGGATGAGTGTGTAATGACGTTGTAGTATCATGCACGGCTCTCTCACTGCCCTAAAAAGCCTTCGTGCTCCCCCTACCCATCCCTCCTCGCCCGGCCTCATTTCTGGCGACCACCGACCTTTCACCGGTCTCCACAGCTTTACTCCTTCTGTAATGTCGTGTATTCGGAACCGTATGGTTTCAGGTTGCCTTCTTTCACTCAGCCATGCACTTTTCCAGCTCCGCCCCATCTTTTCATGCCTTGATAGGTCATTTCTTTTTAGCACTGGGCAATATCCCATGGTCGGGAGGCACCACGGTCTGTTTATCCATTCACCTTCTGAAGGGCAACTTGGTTGCTTCCAAGTTTTGGAAATTATGAATAAAGATTCTGTGAACATCCGTGTGCCGGTCTTCATGTGGACAGACCTTTAATTCATCTGGGTAAATATCAAGGAGCACGATGACTAACTCATGCGGGAAGAGGATGTTTAGTTTTGTACCATGGTTCCTTTTTCGACATCTTTATTGAGGTGTACTTTACACACAACAAAATCCCCCCATTTCAGGTGTATAGTTCAATGATTTTTGCTTAGTTATGCTCACATTTGAGAATATCTCTGTCGCCTTGGAAAGTTTCCTCGTGCCCTTCTCAGTCAATCTCCCCTTCCCCTAGCCCAGCACCCCTAGGCCCTGGAAACTACTGATCTGTTTTCCGTCTCTGTAGTTCTGTCTTTTCTAGAATTTCTACACATGGAATCATACAGAATCGAGTTTTGGGGGACCGCTTCTTTCATTTAGACTGTTTCTGAGATCCATCCGTGTAGTTATATCTATTAATATTTTCCTTTTAATCGCTGACGAGTGTTGCACTGTATGGATGTGCTTGCTCATTTGCTGACGGTTGATGGAGAGTGAGGTGGTTTCCTTTGGGGCTGGAATAGCGCTGCTAGGAACAGCTGCTGCTAGGAACAGTGGCTGTGGTTTCTTTTCAAAGGGGAAATGCAGGAATACCCCTGCCTCTATGCACCCTTCTACTCCGAATCCTCCCAGGGTGAACAGGGAGATGATGAGGAAGTTGGAGGAGGCCAAAGGCATCAAGAGGAACTGGCCTCAGAGCTGAGGCCCCTCCACACCTCCCTCACAGTATGGCCTGGAGGCTGCCAGAATCCTCTCTGCATTTGACCTTTCCTTCTCAGCCCTACTCAGCCAGTCGCACTGAACAAAAGACCAGGGGCCGAGAGGGAAGCATGTGCTTATTTCCTCCTCACTCTGGTGCGGGGCAAGCTGGGCTTGGTGTGGAGTGTGGGGTATGCTGGATGGGCTCCCTGCTGCCACAGGCTCCCTGGTGTCATTCGTCACCCCGGTCAGAATGGGGCCCATTTCTGGCATCTCCCATCAGCCCTCCCTCCTGCAGCCCTCCCTGCCTGTGCAGATCTAGGACTCTGGTCATGACCCAGAGGCCCCCACATCAGGCCTCTCAGTGCAAGGGCCCTTTTTGTGGATTTCAAAAGGTTTTGCATGCGTCGTCTCCCGTGATCCCCACCCTACGTGAGGTGGAAGAGGCAATCTGTGTTACCCAACTTGGCAGGTGAACAGGCTGAGGCTCAGAGAAGCCAGGCGGCTGGCATAAAGTGGCAGGGCCTCTAAACTCACCTGCATCCACCCTCCACACAGCAAGCCTCAGCGGCTTCACTTTCCACTCAAAGGTCTGGCTGTCACTCTTAGATGAAGACAGGGAACACCCGAACCCTGGAATCCTTACAGCACAATACACAACCGAGTAACTCAACAGAACTGAAATTATTCACACAACGTGTACTATGCACCAGGTATAGATAAAGAACTTTACAAAGATTAACTCATTTCTCCCTATAACTACCCCAATGAAGCATGAACAACTATCATCCCCATTGTATAGATGAGGAAACGGAGTCAGAGAGAGAGTAAGCAACTGGCCCAGGGCCACATAGCTAGGGGGCCAGAGAGCCAGGAGGTGACCCATGTTTCTAGCCACCGCACTCTGCTGCCCACGAATTCTTCTGTTTGCTTGTTTCATTTTCCAGCCATTAACTTCAACCGTTTAATTGAGGTATAATTCCAGGGCATAATTTAATTTAAAATGTACTTATGTTAAGTGTACAATTAAATGGCTTCAGCAAATTGACAGCACTACGCGACCGTTGCAACAAACCAACGTCAGACGTTTCCATCATCCCTCAAAGCATCCTTTGTGTCCATTTGCAATCACTGTTTGCTTCGACCTCTAGCCCAAGGCAACCACTAATCTACTTTCTATCTCTGTCAATTTGCCTCTTCTGAAAATTTTGTATAAATCGAATTATACAATATGTGGTCTTTGAGTCGGGCTTCTTTCGTTTCGGCTAATGTTTTCGAGGTTGCAGCGTGTGTCAGCACTTCACCCCTTCTGATTGCCGAATAATATTCCGTCGTGTGGCCATCCCACATTTTGTCTCTGCATTCACCAGCTGATGGTGGTTCTGAGGGTTTCCACTTTTTGGCTATGATCGATAAAGCTGCCGTGAGCATTTGTGTACGAGTCTTGTGTGGACTTATGCTTTACTTTCTCTTTGGGCATATTTCTAGGAGTGCACTTGCTGGGTCATCTAGTAAATGTATGTTCAATTTTTTTAAAAATGCCAAAATATTTTTTTTTCCCCAAGATGCGGCAGAATTTTCCATTCCTATGCCCATTTATAGTCTGTGAGGCCAGGGCTTCAATCCCAGGGCTGCCCACATGACCAGACAGAGCCTACTCGGAGTCCTAGACCATCTGGGTGGTGAAACGTGGCCCTTGGGGGGCACTGGATGGAGCTCACCCTCTCGGCTTCTCCTGGTGGTCTAAGAAATCTGTAGACAAGACGTCAGCTGTTTACACTCTAATCTAAAAAAACCACCCCCTGGGACCGAGGGCACTTAGGGAGAAATCTGCCAGGTGGCTGTTAAATCAAAAGGAAAATCAGACACACATGTGCACGCACGCACACACAGAAGTCAGGCGAGACCTCCCCAAAGACAGCAAACCGACTTGAGGAAGCAAGTCACACACTCCACACGTCTGGCTCTCACCATCAGTCGCAGGCACTATACAAAGGCTGAGGCTGTTGTCAGTGCCGGGGTGGTTCCAGCATCTCCCAACTCTCGTAAGATAACAAGGCCACAAGACCACCTGGTACCTGGTGACACCCAACCGGCCGTGACGCAGATACAGGTGTGCAAGTCACTGCTGCTGCTCTCAGGTAGCTCAGCTTCCTGGAAGGTACAGACCCACAGTGACCGAACTGGGCTGAATGGTGTCCCCCAAAATTCATGTCCACCTGGGACCTGTGAATGGGACCTACTTAGAAATAGGATCTTTGCAGGTGTAAATGAGGTTATACACTGGGTTAGGTTGGACCCTCACCCGATGACTGGTGCCCTTACAAGAAGAGGGGAATTTGGACCGAGACACAGGGAAGACGCACAGGGAGGCGACCATGTGAAGACAGGAGCTTACGGGGGTGATGCGGCTACAAGCCCTGGAACTCCGAGGATTGCCAGTGACCCCTAGAAGCTGGAAGAAGCCAAGGAGGACTCTGAGAGAACGGTGGCTCTGCCGACACCTTGATTTCAGACTTCTGGCCTCCAGAACTGGGAGGGAACACACTCCAGTTTGCAGCGCTTTGTTACGGCTGTCCTGGGGAATTAACAGCGACTAAGAGCTGGGCTTGGACTGCGTGGGACACACAGTACATGCTGGTGGGTGTCGGAAGGGGAAGCAGAAAGGGCTGCCTGGAGGAGGAGGCACTGCCTTTAGTTGTGTCTGATGTTTGAGCAGGAGGATCAGAAAAACAGAGCTGAAACTAGGGGCTCAGCCTGGCTTCTGGGGGATTTGGCTTTACTGGCTCATATTTTTTTCATCTTTTGTGTCCTCCATCATCCCTGGAACAGGTACTTTAATCATGGGTGCTCAGGAAATGTTCACTGGCTATGTTGGCCCGATTCTCTCCCTGCGTCCCCTGAGCCCCCGAGTGGTGCCTGCCACATAGACCTCAACCCCCCTGCTGTGCACTGCTGTTCGTGAACTTGTCTTTCTCCGAACAGCTTGTCTTTACTTACTCACCGAACCGATTGACGCCCAGGGTAAAGGGCCAGTCTGCGCTTTTCCTGCTCTCCTACCCTCTCCCCACCCGATTCCCCGTGCTCAGTATGTTGTTGTGCCTGCACACAGTAGGCGCCACTAAATGCTTCGTGCTTTGGGGTAAGCTCTGCTTGTAAGGAGACATCCGCCATGATCGGCCAGCTGGGTGGGAGGGAGCTAACTCAGCTTTACTGAAAAAGTGATGCAGAGGCTGCTATTTGCTGAGTCGGCAGAGAAGCATCAGCACCTTTGAAAGTTATCAATAGGGATTCCCGCTTGCTGAGGCCATGGGCTGAGCCCATAATCCCCGCTCCAGAGGCGGCAGCTTTATCCTGAGAGCGACCTGAGCAGTGAGATGCCTCAGCCCTTGCTGGTGGCCAGGGACACGAAAAATGAGAGCCAGAGGCCAGCCCTGAGGAGAGGGACCAGCATCTGCGCTCCAGGCCATGTTCATCAGGGTCCCCTCACCGTGCTGTACATAGCACAGCAACGGTCACTGCCTGGGGCTGGCGGCGAGGCTGAGCTGAAGTCGGCCACCCATCCAACGGCCTGCCATTCCCCGTTAGCACCAGCCTGTCCCGGGCAGGGGTCCCTCTGTGATGAACTGATCAGCCTGTGGAAACTCCTCTGAGCACAAAAAGGGTCTTAGTCTCTCCCTGGCCCCTTTGCAGGGGCCCAGGGAAATCCTCTCACTCATCACTGAGGAATGAGGGGACATCGCATAGCCAAGCTGGACTGGAATCTAGATCCTTCCATGTCCACAGAGCCTGATGGCTGATTCCTCCACTCCCCCAACCATGAGGTCTCAGGGAGCTGAGTGAGGAGGGGTTTGCCCTGGATGGCACCATCCAACACTTGACACTGAAAGGTCAGCCACTTGAAGGGGCCCAGTGCATGGACCACACCTGCTCTGGGCAGCCACAACCCACACAAAGACCCAGCAGCAATGGGAGATGCCTGCTACCCAGCCAGGGCCACCATCCAGGGGACAGTAGCTCTCTCCCCAGTGTATGCTCAACTGGTCAGTCGGTGAGCTAGAGAACCAAGCATGACTTCCCAGGACTGCAGGTGTGGACCGAAGCCTAACGCTGCATGTCAGGTCACTGCATGGAGCACTTTAGACACATCATCCTGTTTGGGGAACTATGGCCAAATCTCCGACTTGCAGGTTGGGATGTGCAAGGCGGCAGCTTGGCATTAAGGCCGCAAGCTCCCGAGAGGAGCTGGACCCTTGCTGTCTTGTGTCTGGTGTGAGGACCAGAGCTTCAGGGCAGCCCCCAGCTCACGTGGAGCTGACCTGGGTTCCAGATGCCTTGCCCGGATACGGCCACATGACATCAGAGCTTGGAAAGTGGGTGCTCTCCAGCGAGCCCCCCTGACTGGCCTGGCTGGGACCCGCACTAGGATCTGGACTTTCCAGAACCGGCCAGAGTTCCTGGCTTCCTGAGGGAACACTGCTGGGAGGGAGTGGGACCCCCGCTCAGGCTGCACGTCCTGTCCATGGGGCTCCCGACAGCCTCAGAACACACAGTTGCTGCTGCCCGCCCCCCTCACCCCAATTAAACCTCTGTTTCTCCCCCATGGTGACCTCTCAGCTCCAGGCTCCAGTGCTGAGTGCTCCCTCTCAGATTGACCCGGCTGCTTGTCCTCAGGAGTCAGGACCCCGATTTGAGCTTCATCACAAGAACCAGGGCGGTGGGGGGAGGCCAGAGCCGCAGGGCCCCAGTGGCCCCCGGGGGTGTCAGCGTGCAGGGCTGTGTACTCAGGCAGCATCTCAGGATCTGAGCTGAGGCAGGAGTGCCGAGACCAGGCCAGGTCTGTGCAAAGGGGACAGTGCTGTCCGGTGTCAGAGCTCTTCCCGGACAGGTCCTCGCTGAGCAATCGCTGACCCCGTGACTCCCACCAGGCCTGGGCCCCTGCCCCCTGCCTCAGTTTACACAGTGGAAGCCTCCCTTTGTCCTCACTCCTCCCTATGGAGCAGCAGCCTGGAGCTTCCAAAGACCCGGGGTCCTTCAAGGGCAGCTCCCCTCGTTGAGTCGTTATGAAGACGATTCCTCCCCCTCTACACCATCCTGGGTGCAGAAAAGAATGCCACCAGCAAGTGCTGGAATGAATCACTGACACAGACTTTATTGTATGACTCGGTGTCATCGATTGGGCAGGGGGTCACAGACCTGCTGGGAAGAACGGCTGCAGGTGGAGCATCGGCATCTGGGAAGCGCACATCCTCGCTGAGGAGAGCCGGGCCACCAGGCCACCGAGGAGGCTGGGCCTCAGTGACTGAACCAGCACCAGAATGGCAGGACCCTGCTGGATGGCCAGCCCCCCATGGGCCCTGCGCCCTCTGCTCCCACATCACACGTTGGTGGGAGGTGGGAGGGGGAGGCAGGCAATGAGGGAGGGACAGGGAGACGGGATGGGGTGCAGAGAGCGGGGTGGGAAAGAGCCTGCCTGCCTGGGCAGAGCCGCCCATCACCACCACCTGCTGCGTCCTGCAGTAGCCATGGGTGCGGGTGGGGCCGGGTGGGGTGTGAATTCAGGCCTGGCAGTGAACGGGAAGTGCCATGGGCTGAGAGGCCATAGCCTGGCCAGCTCAGGGTGCCCTGAATGAGGCAAAGAGGAGGAGGACGTCAGCTCTCAGACCCCAGAACTGCCTGTTTCCTCTCTGGCACAAGTGGAGGGACAGGGCAGCCTTTTCAGGACGGGGCAGCTGACGGGGGCGAGCGAGACGCAGGACAGATCGGACAGGGTGCTCCCCTCCACCCTGCACGCCCTGGCACAGGGAGGGGACAGAGTGCGAGAGGCTCTGATGGCAGAAAAGACCCGGCCAGGGCCAGGGGCCACCCTAGGGTTGGCTGTTGGTCCCAATCAGGAAAGGCTCTGGGGTCGTCGTCCTAGACCCCCATCCAATGCCTCTGTCAGGCAGGACGAGCCCAGGGACAACAGCAGTTTGGTTTCATTAAAAAATTGTGTCACATTAAAAACTAGGTCTGAACACGAAGAATATAGCTAAAAAAGACATTCTGTGATCCACTAAAATCATTCAATCACGGAGGCTTCCCTGAGCACGGCGCCAGGTCCTGATCCGTGTGCTGGGCGGGGAGGGGTCCGGGAGGAGGCTAAGGCACTGCCCTGCCCTGGCACAGGGCTCCTCCTCGCTGGGAAGGCGGGTCCCACGGTGAAAGGCCGGTGAGCAGGTCTGGACCCTGGGGATGGGGACGGCCTGACAGTGTCTGTCACTGGACAGAAGAGGCCTCTGAAGTAGCAGGTGGACAGCATCCCACCTAGGCCCACTCTGGACGAAGGGACATGCCAGGCTGCAGGCCCAGGGAGAGTCTGCAGGACCTAACGACCACTCTGCCTGGAGCTGCAAAAGCGGACACTGGCCCTATGGCCAGAAGCCCAAGGAGGCCAAGGTCTGGCTGGCCAGGCCTTCCCTGGGCCAGAAAGAGAGGAAGACCTGGGGTGTCAGGCCGTCCACACCCGAGAGGTGCAGGGTGCAGGGGAAAGCACCCTGCTTAGCACTTGGTAACCAGAGGCAGCTCAGGGACACCCCATCCAGCCAGACCCTCCCGGCACCCGCTCTGTACCCCTCTCCTGGCAGACGTGCCCAGAGCTGATGGGACCCAGGAGCCGTGCTGCCCTCAGACTCTGCCCTCGGCCCCACCTGGGCTGGAAGAGCCCCTGGGGAGCTTCCCTGCCTAAGTGAAGGCACGTGGGCTTCCCCCTGTCTCTATCCTGGGGTCTGGGCTCCTGGTCAGCAAGGTGACCCTGCATGCTCTCCCCGTCACATACGTGTGGTTGAGACCCCTGGGCTCCAATTCCTACGGTGACCTTCTCCCTGCACCCCGCAGGCTTTCACAACCCCACAGGCCGGAGAAAAAGGAACAAGGTCGTCAGAGCATCCACCTTCCCTCCCTCCCTTGGGACTAGGCGTCCTGGCCTGAAGGGCACCGTCCCCACCTCACTACATGCCCCTCCACAGGAGAGGGGCGGCTGGCCCAGGGCCTGCGCAGGGCGGGAGGGTCAGAAGAGGCTGGGAGCAGCCTGGCCGGGTGTGTCGTGGTCCCGGATGTACTGCAAGATGTCCATCTCGTCCATGGCTTGGATCTGCTGCTGCTGCTTCTGCTCAGCCACGGCCTTGGACGGGCCTGCTCTGGGGGGGACGGCTGGCTTTCTGGGGAGCGCTGGCTTAGCTGCCACTGGCGGCTTGGGCTTAGGCTGGGGCTGGGGTTTGGTTTCAGCCCCCAGGTTCAGAATCTGGTCCAAGTCTTCATCGACTCTAGGGAACCACAGGGAGATGCTCTGAGCATAACGTCCTGCAGAGGGAGAAGCCCCTCCCCGCCCCCCGACCTGGCCTCAGCAGGGAAGGAGAGGGCAGGCTTCCCTTCTCTGCAGCCCCACAGGGCAGCAGGAGCAGAGCCTGCCCCTCGGCACCCTCCAGGGGGCTGCTTTTCAGGTGGCCTCGCTCTAGACCCACTGGCCTCTTTAAGTGACTTTTCCTTCATACCCTCAAGAAATAAGAGTAACAGCTGCCAGATACGGAGCCCCTGCTCTCTGCCAAGCACCTCACACACATCACCCTGTGTGGCCAAATCTCCCATCTGCAGCTGGGCTGTTCGAGTCACAGGAGGCGGAGGGACCTGCCTGAGATGACAGCATGCGGGAGTGTGGCAGGGCCTGAGCGGAAACCGTGGCATCTGACTTAGGAAGCCGAGCGCTCACCTAGACCAGGTGCAGCCAGAAGAGTAATAAATGAGGGGCTCTGACTGCTGTGGGGCGATGGCATCTGCCCACCCACAAGGCCGCTCTGTGGGCCACACGGACACTAGACAGAGCCCACTGTGGGCCTCAGCCAGGACTCACCAAGACTCCTCTATGGCCCGTCAGTGGGTGAGACTAACGGCCACAGCAATGTGAAGGTCAC
The DNA here is from genome assembly GCA_030015415.1 of Cynopterus sphinx. Taxonomy (NCBI): domain Eukaryota; kingdom Metazoa; phylum Chordata; class Mammalia; order Chiroptera; family Pteropodidae; genus Cynopterus; species Cynopterus sphinx. Next base: position 14,840,602 of record CM057383.1, on the reverse strand, counting down.
AGGGGACCAGCCCCAGGTACCAAATGGCAGTTAAGAAAGGCAGCAGGCCACAGCCCGACTCTGCCCTCTTTGCCTGGTGAAAAAACTCAATTCCTGGAGACCGGACACGATGGGAAACTTGGTCAACCCATCCCGCCACCTGCCCTCTCACGAACAGCTGTCTCAGGTTCAAGGTGATCCCAGCAGGCACTACCCGAGGACAGGATGCTCTTGGCAACCTCAGCTTAGAGGTGCCCGGCTCCCTCCACCCGGCAGCCCTTCCCTGAGCAACCCTGGGGCAGGTGCTGGCTCCTGCATGTTCCACTGAGACTGAAACAGCTCAGAGGGACTGAATTATCCTCAGAGCTGGGAGCTTGCGTCGAGTTCAGGATTTACACTGCTGAGCACAGCGCTGGTTCTGTAACCTCGTCAGAAGCTGGATTTGCTCTGAGGTAGGGGTGGGGTAGTCTCACTTGGGATACAGGTGGCCACATGGGCACCCCTCTCTAAGTGCTCTATCTCCATCCGGGCTCCTGAGTCAGGGCTAGAATAGGTCCCACGAATGCAGTGAAATGCTGTGTGGCATTCCCCTCATCAGCCACTCACGTGCAGAGTCCTGGCATGACACTGGTATTGTCCCAGATGTCTGGCCAGGTGGCCCCTTTGAAGGTTAACGCCTTGGAACACCCCCCAAAATGAAGGGCTGCAGAACACGGGTCTGAGCGTGCCGGTGTCATGAACTTCGAATCGACTAGGCCAGGAAGGTCCCACTGGAATGGCCCATCTGGGACAAGCTGAGTTCTGGAGACGGCAGAGGCTCCTTGGATGGAACATGCTCTGCCGGGCCCTGCCACTCCCCGGGGTGTGGTCCACTTCCCCGTGCCTCAGTATCTCCCTTAAACACACAACAACAACCCCAGCTTCTCTCAGCCTGTCCTCCCAGGCAGGGGCGAGGATGGCAGAGGACAGTGAACAGCTGCCAGGGGTCGTGGGGATGTAAAGACAAGAAGCCCGTCTATGATGGGCACTTAGAGGGCCAGGTAATAGCCCGAGGCTGCTGATGAGGGTGCAGGTGACAGTCTCCAGGGACTGCACCCCTCAGGGCCATGTCACTGTTCCTGGAGAGAGACAGCCTGGCTTCCTGTAAATCGCCAAGCACAGGCTGCATTCAGGAGGGCCTGGAAGATGCAATGGGGAGACGCACAGCGCCAAACACACTTGGGGTGCAGTGGCACCCGCAGAAGCCCCGGGAAAGCTGCTGCCCGGGGTGGGAGGCAGCCCTCCCAGCCTCTCCTTGTCCTCTAAATGCTTAGAGGGTCCTGGGTAGAGTGGGGAGGACAGGACACAGGCAGGCTAGCCTGGGTTCCAGTTGTGCTCTGCCACTTAGGAGCTGTGGCCTTGGGCCAGTTACCTCCCCCGCACTCCATTTCCTACAAAACAGCAGTAACAGCACCAAACCCAGGGGTTGTGAGGATTAAACAGGATCACGTGTTAAGAGACCAGCACGGTGTGGGACGCACAGCAGCACTCCGTGAGTAATGGCCATCGGGTTTGCACACGCTCTGCCAAGCATCCTCCACATAACAGGTTAAGCCTTACTGTCCCCTCTGTAAAACCTGCTAATGGGACCCTGCTGGGGACCACTGTCCCGCACATCCGCACGTTGCTCCCTCTGGGCGAGCTGCATGCTGCTAAGAGTCAGTTTTATTTGTTCCCAAACCTGTTTATGCCAGTTATACCCACTTTTGCAAGCAGATAATTTAGTTGATCTTTATAGAAACTATTAAAATGAGTGTGAAAGGAAAGAAAAAGGTATGTATGCACAAAGTTCTCGCTTTCTGGAACCTCTGAGCCACTGGACCCCACCCCCACTCACCGAATCCCCATCGCTGCCTCCTGGTCAGTTCCCACCCACAGGCTCCCACCTCCCTGGCCCAGGATTCCCTCCCTCAGAAGCCAAGACTAGTGAAAAGCTCCCACATAGGGACAGGTCCCTGCCGCTGTCCGGGTCACTCTCAGAGCTGGCGAAGCATCGCTGGGGACAGGTGGTACCTGAACAGGTCCTCGGAGGCCGTCCTGTGGCCCAGGCGGGACAGGGGCCCTTCACTCTCACGAGCAGCCGGCAGCAATAAGGGGTCACCCAAGGGCACGGCCCCGCCAAGGTCGGGATCGTCAAACAACTTCAGGGCTGTGGAGAAGGTAGCAGCAGAGTGATCAGAGGATATTCCGGCCCATCCTCAGTGGTCCGGGGTACAGGGTGGAGACAGCCCGGCCCAGCCTCCTGGCCCCGCTGGGAGAGGCTAAGCAAGGAACAGGGCAGAGCACAGGAGAACTGAGGGATGGGGCCAGGTGGTAGTGGGGGGACAGGTGCGAGTCGGGGCCGGCACACCTGCCTGCCCAGCCCCATCCCCCTCTGTACTGGGCCAGTCAGTCGACAGCGCCACTCGGTTCAAGTCCTTGTGGTCTTCCGACTGCTTTTAGAAGGAAAAAGCCTCTTCAGCTCACTGTACCGGGCTCCCCATAACCTGGCTCAGCTGGACCTCTTAGCTCAGCCCCCGTGACTGCGCCCCAGTCTTCCAACAAGTGCTGACTGAGGGCCAACCACCAGCCAGGGACTGCTGCCAGTGGGGATGCAGTGGTGAGGGGATCAGGAAAGGGAATCAGGGCCTCTCCACCGGGAAGAGACTCCAGCAGTCTGGGAAAACCGCACCGACCTTCAGGATCCACCTGACACCCACCCCAGGAAGTCTTCCCGGGTCTCCCCACAGGCACTGACATTCTGCTCAGGCCTGATGCAGATCCGGGCTGCCCTATAATTGTCAGGAGATGTCATGCACCCATGAGAGATCCTGAGACCAGATTGTGTCTCACTCGTCAGTATGTTCTCAGGCCCAGCACCATGTGGGTAGTCACCAACTGCTGGCTGACAATGGGTGGGTGACATTGATTCCTGGCCCTGAATGATAGCCTGGCAGGGTGAGAAAAGGTCAGACCCAGGGATGAGTGTAGAAGTCCTAGGGCCACTCAGCTTTCCCTTTTCCAGCTCTGCACAGAACCCTCCCGTGGGGTTGACGCGGGTGGCACTAACCCTCTTGTCACAATCCAAACCCTACAGAGTCGCAACACGTCTGGGACCTATGTCCAGCCACGCCGATCCCAATCCACACTTCTCAAAGCAACGACAAAACTACCCTTCGCTTTCAAGAGATGATTGGAATAAACATAAGGCCCCAGGATGTTCCACGCTGTGGGAAATGAGGTGCCAGACGAGATTTCTCCAGCAGAAAATCGGAGATTGGATTAAACATGGCAGAGTGAGAGACATTCCCAGAAATCTCCCCTTGAAACAATAAGCCGAATATCTAAAACTCGACAAAAAACACCCAAACTGCACACCAGCACATCTGAGCATGGGATCTGCACATAAGAGCTACCACAGGTCAGAACCCTGGGTGTCGGGCGGTGGACTGGGAGAAACAGAGAAGCTGCCTCTCGCAGCCGGAGCTCCCTGTAGGAGGAGGGGGAGGGGAGAAGGAGCGGCGAGTTCCCTGAACAGCCCTGCCTGGGACTGCCGAGAGCTCCACGTGGCCGGCGGCAGGGCCCAGTCATCAGGGCAAAAGGCAGAGAAGCAGGGATGGCAGAAAAGCTGGGATGGCAGAGAAACAACAGATGATTTTTACCAGCTGCGATTGCAAAACCGAGGCTGAGCAGTAGCCTGCAACTCCCAGCCCAGAGGGCCCCTCCTCCCATACCCACCAAAACGGAATGCCACAGAACCCCAGGGGGATTTGAGCAAACGCTACCGAAACTGTCACTAACACTGACAGGAACTGAGACTGAGGGCAGCGAGCGTAGTTAAACATCTATAAGGAAAAAAAAAAGACATTATTAAGACTTTATATAAAGCAGAGACCCAAGAGGTTTAAACGCCACCTACCAGAAACCAAAAGAAAAGCACCTTAATTTGCAACAGGCTAGAGACCATTATATAATAAATCTTTCTGGGGGAAAAAAAAGCAGGATACGCTTCTACTAATGGCCAGGTGGAGAAATAGTCCATTAAACACCATCAACAACCAGGGTGACAAAGCATCTCGGTAAGTAAGAGAAAAATCTCTGCAATATAAGCTACAGACATAGAAATATGCGACTTAAATGACAGAGAATTAATTCACTATGGTACTTCTGAAAAAACTCAGTGAGATCCGAAACGAATCCTATCAACAAGTTCAGGAACTGAAAAAACAACTAGATGAGCAGAATGAGTTCTTTGGCAAGGAGACTGAAACCCTCACAAAGCACCAGATAGGCCTTCTGGAGATAAAAAAAAACACACACACTGCAAGAGTTGAAAAATGAAATGACAAGCTTGGGAAACAGAGTCAACCAAATGGAGGAAAGGATCAGTGATACTGAAGACAGAAATCTAGAACTAAATCAGAAGGAAGAAGAGAGAAACCGAAGAATGAAAAATAATGAAAGGGAAAAGCAAGAACTGGCCGATACCATCAGGAGAGGAAACATAAGAATAATGGGAATTCTCAAAGGGGAGGAAAAGGAGCAGGGATTAGAAAGCATTTTCAGACAAATAGTTGACGAGAATTTCCCAAATCTAAGGAACAAGCGGAAGCTTAGAATTCACGAAGTCCATAAACACCCAGTTATCTCAACCCAAAAAGGCCTTCACCGAGACACGTCGTATTAAAAATATCAAAAATCAATAAGAAAGACAGAATTCTCAGGGCAGCCGGGGGAAAGAAAACGCATTAGATCATCATCAGACCTCTCAGCACAAACCTTACAAGCCTGAAAGGAGTGGAATCACATATTCAGACTGTTAAATGAAAGGAACTACCAGCCTAGAATAACATACCCAGCTAAGCTCTCCTTTAGATATGAAGGAGAAGTAAAGACCTTTCCAGATGTACGATAATTGGGGGAATTCTCCACTACGAGGCCTGCACTACAGGAAATACTGAGAGGGGTCAGCTCACCTAAAACAAAATGACCAAATAATAATAATAATAATAATAATAATAATAATAATAATAATAGTAATAATAATTAGGAGTAAAGCGACTATCAGGCAAATGAACGTTCAGCATACATAGGGACAAATCGAGACGACGACGACTGAAAAGAGGAGGATTCAAAAGTCTCCAGCAGAAAACCTCCATCAGGCGAGGGTGTACCATACTGAAACAGGACACGGGGAAGACTTCCATCCTTGGCAGGTGCAAAGCCACCCGCAGAGGCTGGCTGAGGCACCGAGGGGACACCCGAGGGGCTCTACTTACGGTCCCTGGGGGGCGCGAACTCTGCGGGGCCCTGGGTGAACTTCCTGCCCGGGCCAAAGAGCTCCTCGTCGGGGTCCACCTCCTCATCGAAGATGGTGAGCCGGGGCGAGGGTCTGGGCTCCACGGCCACGTCAGGGCGTTTCTTGGGCTTCTTGGAGCTGAGGAATCAGACAAAACTCACGGTTAGGATGTCTCGGGACAGCCCCGCTGCCTGGCGCAGGCAGCCTTGTCCGACCCGCACAGGTGCTGGGGGGGCTTGAGCTTGTGTCCAGCAGGAACTTTCCAAGGACCTGACGTTGGAGGTAGAGACCCTGGTGGCAGATCGGCCAAGCCCTGTGCCTGGACAACCGCCCCTGTGAGGGGGGGACGGGTGGGTGGGTGTCCAGACCGCACGCCGACTGCCAGACCCCCACCCCTGGGGGGCCGCTCCGGCCTCAGGCCTGCCTGCATGGTGACAGGTCAGAGAACACGCTCTCCTTCCAGCGGCTGTGGGGCCACCCACCTCAGTGTTCCCAGAGCTCAGACTCAGAGTCACTCCATGCCACTCGGAAAGGGGGTGGATGCCGTAAACCTCAGGGCCTGGCCCCAGGGAAGAGCAGAAAGCAGCCTGGTGACTGCTCCGTTTTCCCATACTCATTCCTGGCCCCCAGAGTGGTGTAACCACCATCGATCTAGGAAAAAGGCTTCAGTCGCATTGAGCAGACCCCACCTCCTTCAGCCCCTCAACTACTCAGAGTGCCACCCGACTGTCACCCCTCAGGCGGCCCGGACCCTGCTCTGGGCCGTGGGAGCGCATCACACCCAGGTGCAGGTGGTGGTCACGCAGCACGCCCGTGAGCATCCGTGGGGCCCAGTGCCGCAGAGCTGCACCTGTCACTGTCGGCCACGCTGCCAGAAAATGAAAAAACAAACTTGGTTTTAGTTCAACGAGGTGATCTAATCCCCGCTGCTGAAGCCTAAAGTAGCCATCTGAAGGTTCCCAGAAATGAGAATCAGAGTTTTACTGGAAACGGGATTTCGGGCCTGGCTACCTGCCTGGCGGGCAGCTCCCCCAGACTAGGGTCATCCTCTGAGCTCATGCTGGTGACACTATGTGGCTCAACTGCATCGAGAGGCTGGTTCTGCCCCCGAACAACGGGACAGATTATCCAGCGGCAGATAAAAATAGCAGCAGGCCCGCCCTGGGTGTTGAGGGCAGGGTGCTCCGAGGGGACCGTTCCCACGGTCTGGATTTAGACACCTGGCAGGATAAGGCTCCCGGCTGAGATGGGGAGGAGCTACCTGCTGGAAGGCCACAGGACGGGGCAGCTGGCTGTGTTGAGCCAGGCAGGCCAGACTGAAGAAACGGTGATTTGGAGGAGCCAGGAATCTGCTCAAGGCCACATGGCAGGCAGGGTGACACTGCAGCGGGAACTGAGGGCAGTCACAGTTCTGCCCCTGCCACCCAAAGCATCCCACGAGCAGGAACGAGATGCAGGATGTGGGGATGGGGGTGATAACAGGCTCCATCCTGCGGTGTTTTGGGAGACAGTGGCACAGTCTGATGGCGGGGATGAGGAGCAGAGACTCAGTGGCAGGGGCTGTGCCAGGAAGCCCCACACCCCTGCCCCTGCCTTTTCTCTATTCCTGGCACACGCCAGACGGGCTCACGTCACAGGCCACCAGGGACATGCCTCTGCTTTGGCGTCAGCTCCAGCCCCTGCCTGTGACGCTGGGCAAGGTGAAAGTGGCCCGGACCCCATCCTAACAGCGAGTGCTTTCCAGAAACTCCAGCCGGGCCTCCTCACACACCTTGAGTCAGGAGGGCTGCTCTTACTGGGACGTTTCTCTCTTTCGTTTCACGGGTCAGGGAGTCAGTTCAGTTCTAATGACTCCTGGGCAATAGGTACCAAAAATAGGCCATGGCCCTTGGGGCAGGCCAGCGGGAGGCGGCCCCAGCCAAGACCCATAAAGCAGAAGCCCAAGGGCAGGTCCGGGAAGCTGTGTCTGGGTCCCTGTGGAATCGATGGGCAGTCAGATTTGGGAACCACTTGGTCAGCCTGGCGCCTGCAGGCTCTGCCCCACTGCTACCCCTCAGTGACCCTCTGCAGCCACCCTACACTTGGCCCTGCTCCTAGGTCCAGCAGGGACTGCATCAGTGTAAAGGGGAAATTCCCCAGCCCCGGGCTGCAGCTCTCTGGGAGGGCAAGGCTGGGCCTTGCCACTCTGCGGCCACTGCCTGCCAGTCCACGGGCCAGAAACTCAGCACATCCTCAAACAGCTCCTGGGGAAAGTCAACTCACATGGTACCCAGCAAAAGGGTCCTCGGCAGCATGGGAGTCGGGGGGCGGTGGGGGAGGGAGAGGCTTCCCATGGACCAGAATTAGAGGAAGCACGGAGAGAAGGGAACTGTCTGAAGAACAAGGAAAGGGAGAGAGAACCAATGCGATTTGTTATTTCTGGAGAAGCCACGCAGAGAGTCCACTGATTTCCCTTTTTGCACCTATTTCTGGATCTGAGAGCACAAATTAGGCCTGATTTTCCTACTACACGAGTTTTCCTCTCAAACGGGATGAATGTTCTTCTTTTCCTCACTGGAGATGCTTTTTTGACCTTTTGTTGTCTCGAACCGAAACGAAGTTAAAAACTATAGCACATAGGGCTACGCAGTCCGGATGCACCCTGGGCATCCCCCGTCACCCTGACTCTCCCTGACCATCTCCAGGGAAGACGGAACTAGCAGGAAGTATGAACCTCTGACAGCCCAAAGCCCCCAGGGTCCTGTCCTGATCTGTCCCCAAACTTCGGTCTCTGGGACTCAGGAGTGTGCCTGGTCCAGAGCAGATGCTCAATAAACACTGAATGAAAAAAAAAAAGATGGATAGATGAATGGACGGCAGAAGGAAGGAAGGCGGGGAAGGAAGGACACACAGATGAACAGATAGATGCACAGACAGGGTGACGGGACACCTCTTATCTAGACTTATTCTACCGACTCCCCCAGGACGGAGGGAAAAGGAATGAAAAAAGGAGGTTCCCAGCATCAGTCGGGGAGACACAGGCCCATGTACAGGAAGCCCTCCGCTCCCTCGTGCCTCCTCCAAGTTTGCCGTCATCTCGGCTGGTCTTTCCCCCTCCCGCCGGCCATTCTGTGAGCAGCTCAACCATTCACCCCGAGGGCCTTCCATGGCCCAGCACCCGCCACGTGCAAGAGCCCGTGTGAGAAGGGCACAGAGATGAATGAGGCTTGCCACCGTCCCCCGAAACTCATCGCCACCAGCTGTCACAACACGGAAACCGATCATTACCATACAGGGCGACAGTTCCAGGACAGAGGAGGGCTTCCTAGAGGAGGTGATGGCAGAGGCAGGCAGCGACCTGGGTGGGCTCAGGGTGGAAGAATGACTCAGGCAGAGGAACTGAGAGACCCTCATCCTATGCGCATGGTCCCTGGAGGGATGCCCGGGGCCCGGACTCAGGGAGCAGCCCTGTGTGAGGGGGAGACGAGATCCGGGAGAACACGAGAGGACAAACGAGCTTATAAATTCAGACTGCTGACGTGATCAGTGGGCAGAAGGGGCATGTCTAGGATGGTGCCGGTTTTCTGGCCGCAGGTGTGTGAGGTGAGTCGCTCAGCCTCCGAGCTCCATTCCTTCCCCTCACTCAGGTCATGTGAACATGGATGCAGGCTGCACACACGGGCTGTGGTCCTGTGTCCCAGCTGCGCCCCTCCCCGCCCTCCCCATCAGCGTCCACCCGGTGTCTGCAGGATGCACTGCCCAGCTCTGTACTCCAAAGACACATCCACTCCAGGCCATGGCACAGGGCCCTGGGCGCTGGCTCCCCTCCTCTGAGCAGAGTACGGGAAGCCCGACCTCACAAGAAGGCGTGTTTGGACAGGAACCAGCCTGTCCCTCGGCAGGCTGAGAATCCTCAGGGACTAGGGACCTGAAAGGCTGAGTGCTGGGGGAAGGGGTGGGAGGCGGTGGGCATAGTGGGCGGGCAGGGGTTGAAAAAGCAGAGAGGCCTTCCCAGCAGAGCACACGAAGTCCATAAAGAACCCTTCACTGTACGGCAGGGCCAAGGCCCCCGGCAGCAGCTTTGGGGGACCCCGCTTGGGGCAGGTATCTCGGGGGAAAACTCAACAGAACAATCACTCCGCACACAAAAAAGTTCCTCATTGCCCGTGATCGCAGAAACCTGCAGAAAACAGAATGTCCCCCAGCAGGGCCTGGCAATGCCACTTCCAGCACGATGATGACCCAATGGACCGGCACAGAGGAGGAGTGGGGAACTCTGAATTGACCTGACAAGATGCAGTACGTGAGCTTAAAAGGCAAACTGGGCAACGGCACCTGGACCGCGACCCCATCTGGGCCACGCAACACAAATGCCCCAAGGAGCGCATCTTCACGGGGGAAGTGACTTCGCACACCAATCGCAAGGGATGCGAGGGACAATTAGCGCTGCTGCTGCGGGAGGATTTCCGCAGAAGGCAGAATTCCGGGTGGAACTTCGTCCTTCTCAGGACCGGGAAGCCTCCAAAACAGAAGTGAAATAGGAAAACGAGGCGCGACAACGGGGAAAGCACCGCGGGGAGGACACGGAGCGAAGGGACAGGGCGCAGAGGGCACGTCCCCGAGCCCGGTGGGGGCCTCTGCTCTCTGCCAGCGCTTTCTCGGAGCCGGCAGCGCGTCTGTTCGCTAATCAGAACCAGGCTGACAAGGACAAAGAAACGCAGGGCGGCCCTGCTCCCGGCTTTGTGCAGGCGGCGCCCACCCTTCCAGGAGCCCCGCGGCGGAGCCGCAGCGCCCCCCCGTGTCCGCGGCGGGGAGGGCAGACGCCCGAGCCAGGCCCCGGCGGGCACCCCGGGGTGCAGGGCAGCCTGGCGGGGCAGAGCGTCGTCTGCAGAGGAACTGAGAGCACGGGCTGGAGAAACACACGTGCAAAGGGCAGAACGTCCCCCGCTGCGGGACAGTGCGGGAGGCACTGTGCCAGAAAGTCCACGGCCCACCCGAGTGTCCCGGGATGGGGCCCGGGGGAGACCTGACTTCCCAGGCGTGACTGCCGCGCACAAGGCTCTGGCCCAGTCCCCACTCAACTCTGGCCTCGATTTACCCATCTGTGGAAGGCGGAGGACCCTAAGGCCCTGCCCACCTCGCGAGCCGCTGAGACTGGAAAGCAGGGACAGTGCGGGCAGATGGCAGCCAACCCTGACCCTGCCGTTCACGGCTGGGGGGTCTGGATGAGCTGTACTCGGCTCCTCAGACATAAAATGAGGGCGTGCAGCACCAGCCCCCTAGGGTGCCAATTCCCGAACCAGACACGAGTGGACCTGAAAGCAATCTGGTGCCCTGTGACTTCAAAAAAAAAAAACAAAAACAAAAACAAAAAAAAGACACAGAAAATATTTTACTCTAATCAGTTCCCAGCAGTTAATGATCTCTTTAAAAACGTGACTTGCTGTCACCCCTGAGGAAGCAACAGCTCTGGCTGTGGTCACGCTGGTGACTGAAAGGTGGAAGAGACCCTGGCAGAAGGCCTTAAGCCTCTGGGATTGCTTCGGGGCTAAGCTTTCCTACGATTCAGGAGTGAGGGCCCCGGGCGCCGGGGGGCAGGTGGTCCCGGGATGGCTGACGCATCCCCTGACAATGTGCTGCTGGAGCAAGCATGAAAAGTCATGCTTGGCCCTTGCCAAGCCCAAAGGGCATTTTCCTACCCAAAAAAGGAGCCTCTTTGCTAAGCACGTCCTTCAGCCAGAGGCTGGCACGAAGCTCCGAGGTCCAGCTCGGCTTGGCACCGCGCGTGGTAACGCAGAACAGAGAGCGGGAGCTCAGACCAAGCTTCGTCCTCGCCAAGACAACGTCCACGAAGGGACTGTGGGCAACGTGAGGCTGAGGAGGAGTGGCTAGGACAAATCTGGCCCTCCTCGCTGCTGCCCGCACAGGGCCACTGACCTTGCTCTGGGTCAAGGCTGGCTGTGCAAAGGCGGCGGGGACCTGACCCCTGGGTGTCAGGTGCCAAGGGACATCGGCTCCCGGCCTCCGGCTCCCTGAGCACCTGGGCATCTTTCCTGAGCATGAAGCCTTGTCCCCTCTCGGCTGCTCTCGCAGCCTGAACGGCCGTGCTCTGCCCCGCGTGCTCACCCTGCACGTCCACCAGGACAGGGCCCCGAGGAGAACAGCAGAGCCTTCACACCCCCCTTCTCCGTGTTTCGGCCACCCTGTCCCTGCCTGACCTCCCGTCGGCTTTAATTCCTTTCTGGAATGGGCCTCCTGCATCTGTTAACTAAACTCCGGCCAATCTCGTCGCGGCACAAGAGACTGTCCCCCTGGGTCTCTGGAGGTGGTGGGGCAGAAAGATGCGGCCATGGAAGAAGCCGAGCGCTCACATCGGTGAACTCACTCATGCTTCACAAGGGCCCCCAAGAGACAGGCACTATCACTACCCACTGTTTCGTCACAGAATCCTGACGGAGTGAAGTGCCAGGGACACGTGGCTGGCAAGGGGCAGAGGCAGGATTCAAACCCAGGCCGCCCGGCCCCACAGTCAAGGCTTTTCCCCTTAGTTCGAATCCCAGCACCGTTATTTATGAGCTGTCTGCTCTCAGGTGAGGCACTTGCTTGTTTCTTTAAACTGTAAAATAGGGGTAAGAACAGCTGCTTTCAGGGCATCCACGAAACGTGGTGTACAAACTGCAAAGTGCAATGCCCAGCTTGATGCGGGTGCTCAAAAAAACAGCGGCGAAGGCTGTGGGGTGGCTGAGCCTGTCTGCTTCCCCCTTATCTCCTGGCTGAAGGTCCTGCTCAGCCTGTGCCCATCAAGGGGGTCTTGGGAGCAAATGTCTGGCTCTCCAGCCTCATCTAGCCCGTAGCCCGCTCCCCAGCATGAGGTAGGCCCTGCGGACTCAGGAGCAGCATCCTAAGGGCAGTCAGAGGGCCAGGAAAGGAGAAGGAACCAGAAGGCGGCAGAAGCAGAAGGGAGCACCAAGACCACAGCCGGCTTGCCTCTTCTTCTCCAGCCAGTGCACATGTGTGTGCACATGCACCTTTGCCTGCTCGTGTGTGCGTCTGTGTGTACACGTGTGAAGGGAACACACTCCACTGGCCAGGGGACCCTGGACTCACTGTACCTCCCTGCATCAAACACTGCTGGCCCCTCATGGGTCACCAGTACCTGCCACCCATGTCATTCAAGGGAACCTTACAACCACCCATGGGGAGGCAGGGCCAAGGCAAACACCCCTGCTTTCCAGACAGTGACACACAGCCCAGGGAGCCCTAGTCATAGGCTGTCAGGCTGCCAGAGATGAGCTGGATGAAAACCACAGGCCCATGGGCTGCTGAGGTGTCACGGGGAGGCTCGCCAGGCCTCAGGGCAGAGCTGAGGGGCCACCCTGGGAGCAGGGTGGGGCAGGTGATCGCTGAGCTCAGCCCCAAAGACACAGGCAACGTGAAGGGTGAGCAAAGAGCCAGTCCCCGAGCACACCAGGCCATACAGGGTGATGGCCCAGGGACGACAGGGCTTTTCTCACACTCCCAGGGGGCAGGAACCGTCCCCAGAGAGCCTGGAACCAGCCCACAGGGGGCCCTCCCGGAACAGGGGACCTACCGCATGATGCCCAGAGGGTCCAGTACCTCCTCCTCCTCCTCTTCTGAAGACTTGCCTGCATCCTCGCCCTTCTGGCCTGGGGTGGGCGGCCTCTCTGCTCGTTCCTGCTGCTGGAAGAAGTCAAAAGCCTCCCCATCGTCCCCCGCCTGGCTGTCCGTGTCCAGGACAGAAACGTCTCTGCTGGAGAGATCTCCAGCCCCTGGGGATCTGGTGCCTGTGGAGGGAGAAGGGGACATCTGACATCCACTGCCAGGGGACGAGGGGCCTCTCCACACCCAGGCTCCTGGGCCAGGACCCGAGGGCTTCCAGGGCAGTGGGTCTGGGTGGATGGGGGGCGGCCAGGGCTGTGACGCACCCCCGAGGGTTAGTGGGCACCAGCGAAGCCTGGAGTGGAGTGGTTACAGGTGGGAGCCTCCGAGCACCACAGGCAGCGGCTGCTGAGCCCAGGGCCTGCGTGGGACCTCGGGGACTGGGGACAGAACCTCAGGTACCTAAGAATTCCAGCAGCTCTGGGCTGCTGGCCAGGGCCGCATCCTTGGAGATGCAGCGCAGAATCTCGTTGAACACGGTCCTCCTTTCCCGGATGTCAGACTCCCCGACGAACAGGACCTTCCTGGGGAGCGGGGGGAGGCTGGCTGCGGGATAACGGCTGCACAATTTCTGGTAAAACTCCTCGATCTCGCTGTACTTTTTGGAGACCTGGAATGAGAGAAGCACGTAGAGAGGAGTGAAAAGAGAGTGCTCCTCTCACCTCCAACAGGGGTCCCAAGCGGCCGGGCTACTCAGAGTCCTCCCCTGGGACAGGTGTGTGCGTTGGGGGGGCCTCCCAGCTCCCTGCCCCAGGCTCTGTTCTGTGACTCCCTGAGGCAAAGCGAGGCTCAGTTACTCCAAGTCTTCGTGGCCCAAAGGAAAGAAGGAAAGATGCAACCATGGTGCATCCCAGGCACTGTCACAGGCCCAGGCAGAGACGTCTGATTCAGGGACACCAGCCCGCAGGTGAGCACGGCCACTGCTGCCCTCCTAAGCCTTCGGTGCACTAGCGAGACGCCCTCACAGTCTGGCCAGCTGTCAGGTCAGCTCCCCGTGGGGACAGCAGGAGGCACCTTTTCTCGGTGTGGCTCTCTGGGTCATCCTCCTGCAAGTGAGCAGCGGCCTTCCCGCAAGGCCAGTCCTTACCGAGCTCAGGTGGTGAAGCTAACAGCGAAGTTCGTTTCTCTGGCCCTGGCCAGGACCCGCCTGCACACCAGGACTTCGGAGAAGCAGGCCAGGGCTCCTGCTGGCTGCTACACCGTGGTCCTGGCCGTGTGGGTTACCCGGGGCCAGCACTTGGCGTCCCACGGAGCCCAGGGTCTGCGGCGGCCCCCTCCCAGCCTCTCCCCAGAACTCCTACGGCGGCTAAGGGCTCGCTTGCTCGCTGGTCAAGCTCTTGCTGCGTGTTTCCTCTGCACGGGGTCACTCGGCATGTCCCTGCCCCACGAGCTCCTGGTCCCACGTGGCCGAGCAGCCATAGCGCAGAGTTGGTGCCATCACTGGTGTGAAAGAGCCAACCTGGGCCTGAAAAGTGGAGTCGCTCGCTCTGCTCGCACACCCCAGCGACCGCTCAGCGTCCCCCCTTCGCCTGTGCTCTCCCGGCATGCTGGGCCTGTCCTCCAACTTCTCTGTGGGAGCATCGAGCCGGGACACATGGGCGTTGTCACTCGGACTCCGGGGCCAGGCCTTGCCCGCAGCATGCGCCGATGGGCTGCAGGGCACCTGGACTCGTCGTCACACACAGGGGACCCGGCAATCTCGTTGCACGGTGCGTGGCGGTGCTGGAGCACACAGCCCCAGGCCACCAGCGTTACCACCTGAACCCCCCACCCCCACCCCCACCTCCACCCCCACCCCCACCCTCTCTGGGAAGCATCCGGGACAGGGACAGGGAACAGAGCCACAGAGAGGGCCGGGTGGGGGCCGGGCGCCCTCTGCTGGCCGGACCGCTGCACGCGGGCCGGGCCCAGGCACCCACCGGGTCCTGGGCGGGTTCTGGAACCAGAGGAGGCTGAGGGAGCGGCCCGGGAGCTGAGGGCGGGCACGCCTGTGTACTGGTGGCCCGGTGAGCGCCGGGCAGAAAGGGTGACCACCCCACGCTCCGGGGACCCCGGTGTGCGTCTGCCCTGGCAGCAGAGGTGGCACGTCGCCCGCTGAGCAGAAGCGAATACAGTGCCCCCTCCACGGGCTGGTTCAACGTGCGGTGAGCAGCTAAAGCCATTTTTACTAAAACATGTATGTCCTTTTAAGGACCCAGATGCCAAAGGCTCACTCATTTTTTTTTTTTTTAGTTAAATCATAAAACTTGAAAGAGATTCCTAGATCCCACGAGAAGCAAAGGCGGCCTCCTGCACCCTCACCCACGCACACACATGCACACCCAGAGGGCCCGGGTGTCAGGAAAGAGTGGCCTCGGTGTGACGCGTGGAGGTGTCACACCTTGAAAACCATCACGCTCTTCAGCTGCTTCCCGGGATGCGTGGACCGTCCCTTGAGGAAAGGTTTGTACCGTAAATTTTTCTCTTTCAGAATCGGTGTCTCTTCCACAGGTCACGGGAGCGAGGCGCTGCATTTTCCCTTTCTGTCCTGGCTGCCGGGAAGGAGATCGGACACCCCCGTGTGCAAACCCGCAGCCGGCTCCCCCCGTCTGGACCGTGGATGCTTGCGCACTGTACCTTTACCTACCAACCCTGTGGCCTGTCTCTACTGGTCACAGCTCCAGACCCTCTTACAAGAGGCCAAAGGTCGATACTAAATGAATGAGGTCGTGACCTTGTCCCTTCTTGAAATTCACTGTGACTCTGTGACACTCTCTTTTCTTCCCTCAGATTCCCGGAGGCTCCGCCTCCTCCTTGACTGTCCCTGGGCCGTGGTGTCCCCAGGGTGTCCTCCTTGGCCTTTCCCTCCACACTCCAGGTCTATATTCTGACAACTTCCTCCGCTCCCAGACAGCAAACATGACCTCCACGCTGATGCCTCCCAAACCCGCCGACCTTGTCCTGTACCCCGTCCTCATGGATCCATCAGGCGGACACTTCACACCTGATGCCTCCCCTGGGACCTGTCCCTCCACCAGTGCTCTTTATTTCAGGCAGTGGAAGCGACCAGCCAGCAAATTACACGCGTGTCACCTTGGAACTATGTCCATTCACCCCTTTCCCTCTCTTCCATACCAACTGCTGCTGGCCGCTCCCAGCCCTCACCCGGGCGTTGCTGTAGTAGCTTTGTAACTGGGGTGGCTGCCCCCTGCCCTGTGCCCTCCAATCCAACTCCACCCTCCTGTCAGACCAGCCAGTGAAAGGCAAACAGGACCACGTCACTCCCCTACTTAAAACTCCTCCTCGGCTGCCAACGAGCCAGGCTCCCACAGGCCCTCCATGCCCTGAGTTCTGCCTGTCTCACCCTCATCACCTCCCACTTCATCCAGGACAATACTCAACGGCTCACAGGTCCCCACACAACACCTTGTTTCTAGCCTCCGAGCCTTTCCTTAGCTGTGCCTTCTGCCTGGGACACTCTTCTCCCATTTGTTGCCACTTAGGCCCACCTGCTCCTTAAAACACAGCTCAGCCTTCACCTCTTCTGAGAAGTTTCCAGAACCCTTTCCATCATACTAACTGCCTCTTCTCTGTATTTCCACAGCCCTCCCCCTCCCCCCACATGTTCCTGTCACCACCTGTATCTGTCCCCTTACGAGTTTCTCTCCCCACAGACTGTAAGCACCTGATTCACTCATGTCCCTATTGTCCGGCAACCTCTGGCACTCCCGGGCCCTGAGCGAGTGCTGGAGAAGTGCCCAGCAGGACCCCTGGAGCCCGGGCACCCGTGGGGGCATCCTGGCAGAGCCCCCAGCTCACCAGGAACTGGACGACATCCTCGGGTCTGTGCTTGGCCAACTTGAACGCAGCCAGCCGGGTTACCACCAGGATTTGGTACTCCACGTGGCCGGACATCATCTTGCCCCGCACCTCCTGGTGCTGGGGCACGGTCAGGTCGAGGCCCGTGTGGACATTCTGAACTTGCCTGTCAAAGGGAAAGAAGGCAAAGAAAGCTCAGGTCCAAGCCAGCGGGCTTCTCGAGAGAAATTCAGGCAGGAACTACATGTAGGTGGCCCAGGGGGCCTGCGTGCGAGGCTGCGACACTGGCTGTACCCAGGGGTCACTGCTCCAGGCCACTGGCCCTGCCGCACACCGGCCCTTCATGAAGCCTGGCTTCCCAGCCTGGGCCCTGTGTTTGGGTCGCTCAGGGACCCAAACAGCTGGGACAGAGAAAAGTGGGGTTCGTGGAAGATCATGGACGGCTAAGTGTCTTAAACTCAGCACTACAGCTCCTGCAGGCATAGTGGAGATGGCATCCCGGGGGACTCTAGTCACCCCAGGACAGTGCCTAGCTCTGTGCACATAACGCGGGAATGAAACCTGCCTGGGACTCTGGGGAGCCACATCTCGCTAGCTAACCAGTGCGGGGTGGTGAGGGTGAGGGCGTGGGGGCAGGGGTGTAGATGGAAAGGGCATTGGACGCTGCGCCCTCATTAGTCCTGGGGACCCTGCAAGGCACTGTCTGAGGCTTTGAGGGGATACTCAGCAAAACACTGCAGCGCTTGAAGAACGTGTAAAAATGCTCCACAACCACAGTGAATTATACGCGAGGCAAAGAAGTTATGGAACGTTTTCTCTGAAGTTAGAAGAAAAGCTAAATGTGTTCCTCATTCTGTGTAAGGGTAAGGCAGGCCCGTGCATGCAACCATTTGTCACACAAACACCTATGACAGGACGTGGCAGGCACGTTATCATCAGGGTGGAGACCTATGTGCTGGGCAGGACTTTCAGAGCATAAGGGAGGCCCCGAGGGGCAGGCAGGGGGCCACCCAAAACTGCCTCGGGCAAGGCCCTTCCCTCTGGAATTATACCCCCACCCGTTAAATATCACCTTGCCCCCAACACTCCCTCTGTGCAGATTCTTCCCATCTCCACATTATGCCTGCGACAGTCACCAGTGTGACGCCATTTGTCACCATCTGGGGAGGACAACCGCCATATGCCTACACATGAAGTGTGTATTCACATCCACTGACCATGCAAACCTCCACACCCGCAAACACCTGCCGGGTATAAGGTGCACCACAATGAGTACAAATTACCTGGGACGGCCCAGGTGATTCTGCCTTCAGCTGGGTGTCAGAGGAGCCCCGATGGACACACCAAGAGGGACAAACACACCAAATGCATCAGCCCTCTCTTCCTTCCACTAGAAACCATGTGAGTGCTCCTGGCCCCACACAGAGCATAGGCCACGCTGCTCCTGGGGTGGCACATGGGTGTTGCTGTGAGGAGCGTGGTGGAGCAAAGCCAGACTAAAGGTGGGTGTGACAGTAGCAGGCACTGCTGCTGGTTCTAAGGACCTTATCTGTCAGAGTCACTCACAAAAGGGCACTGCCACTCGGACCCATTTTAAGACAGGAAAACAGGTACAAAAAGGGAATCACCTGCTCGTGCTCTCGCAGGTCTGAGGCAGAGCCAGGCTTCACTCCCAGGCAGGTCCCCCAGCACCCCTACCTCCCCACTGACGGGCACCTCCTATCAGTGCCAGCTCAGAGTATACGGATCTGCTGGGTAAAGATCTGCTGGATGAATGCAAGTCGAGCTCAGGTGGTGATGGAGGTGGGAGACATGGCCGCACAGCTGAGCTAGGGCCGGCTATGAACAGCCTGGCCTCTCAGAGACTGCGCTAAGGCCTCCTCACTCAACCTGAAGGCAGCTTTGCCGGTGCCTGCAAACACGAAGGAACGGACGCCACAAACCTGGCCTTCACCAGGCCTTCACCACCGGACCGAGTCTGTGAGCAGGCCCCGCCCAGGCACCCAGCTTCAAAGTCACACCCTCTCTGGTCAGCACTGCTGGCCCTGCTCAGACCTGTCCATCTCAAACCACCTTCTTGCAGAAAAGGAAACCGAGGCTCAGCGAGAGGAGGTGACGTATGTGGGACCTGGGAAATCTCTTGCTTACGATGGGAAGAACCTCTGGCCTCCCTGTACTTCGCAGAGGAGCCCAAGCAGGTTCTCAGGTCGGGGTTCGCTGAAAGAATCCTGTTTTCCCAGACCCGAAGTCACAGGGACGTCAGGGACAGCTGAAAACTATCCGCTGCGCCGGGTAACACGCTGATCTACGGAACAGAATGGGCGTCTGGGCCCAGGATTTGGTGTAGGGGGAACCAGGGTGGAGGACATGAAAAATACACGAAGTGACTCACTTTGCAGATGTGAAAAAGGTGTGTGTGGGGGGGAGAGGGTAAAACCACGTCCACGCCAGCCTTTCCAGGGTCTGCCCTGCACCGGGTCCTCGGAGCCGGGGCCACGGCGGGCCCACCCTGCACCCTGCACCCTGCACCCTCTGCTTCCCAGGCCCCTCCAAGGCCTCTGCTGTAACTTGCTCTTCTCCTGAGCGCCCGCCCCTCCCATCCCCCCTTCCGCGGTCGCCACCCCCGCTTCCCGCAGGATGCCCCCTCCCCGGAGCCTGGGTACCCGCCTGTGTTGCCATGGCAACGCGGCCTGCCCACCGGGCGCCCCTGCGTCCATCTCCGCATCCCCCCGCCCCGCAGGGCCGGGCCTCGGTCCGCATCGCCCCTGTGTCCCCCACCCCCCCACCCTGCGGAGCCGGGGACCCCGCCCGCGCCTCGCGGGGACCCCGACCCACCTGGCGCGGGGGCGGGGGGACGGGGGGGGCTCTGGCTCACCTGGAGGTGACGAGCCCCGGCGGCGGGGACTGCATGACGGCGGCGGCGGGGGCGGGGCGGGGCGCGCGGTCAGTCACGGGGCCTCGGGCGTGCGGAATCCCCGCCCCGGCCTCCCCCCCACTCCGGCCAGGGCGGACGCCGGCTTCCAGGCCTTTCTGGAAGTCCCCGCCCCCGCCACGCCCCGCGGGCGCTGGCGTCAGACCCGGTGGCTGGGCGCGGAGAGGACCGGCAGGACCTGCCGTGCGCGTCCCCGAGTGCCCGAGGCCTCCCGGTGCACCTGTCGCCCCGGGGCTATCGGTTAGCTCTGGTCCCGAACAGGAAGGGTTCGTACGCCCGGGATGCGGGGCCAAAACCCTAAACAGAGACTCGATCGCCGTGGGGACACCGGCTCTTAACGACCGGGGCCACCCAAGGGAGCTGGGAGCGATGCTCCCAAGTCAGGACACCCCCACAGCGTGTAGGTTACGGATGATTTAGGGCCCCAAAGCGCAAGAGGCCGTGGATTGGAGGGTTCAGGGAGGCGCAGGGGTGTGACTAGTCGGGGGTGAGGTCGGGGTGATGTCCTTTTCCCCAGGTCAGGGGGAGAGCTCTGAGGTCTCTCCCAGAGTCCCCATGTCTGGTTCCAGGAAGAAGTAGCCGGAGGGGAGTTCCACCTTAGGGCTCAGGAGCTGACACGTCATTTATTTAGGTCAAGATGTTATCTTTAGCCGCCAGAGGTAGGGACTTTTTGTGACTAGTAGTCTTCTGCTGCCTTGGGGTTGCTGATTATCCAGGGGGCAGGGCTAGGCCCTGGAGGATTACAGAGAGAGAGGATTTCTAGAGCTAGGGTTTAAAGTTAAATTTAATCAAAGGCATGAGGACCCTTGCTGACAGTAACAATGCCCCTTTCACTCGTCGGAGTGCCTGCAGGGGCCTGGTTCAAAGGATAAATTATTTGGTCTCCCTGCCTTGAGGAGAGGGTTAGGAAACAATGCACACAGTGCTCCTGGCCCTAGGGATGCTTGGAGAGATGTCAGGAGGGTCATATGTGGTAACATATAACCCAGCAAACAAGATAAACAGACCCCTTTGTGGGGCATCAGCTCAAGAAATGGTAGCCTGGTTCCCGAGGCCTTCCAGTGGCTAACCGGGACCTTCGCGACAAAAGCTCCTGAAAACTGTGTCCTTTCTCTCCTCACTAACGAAACGTTATTTTGACACTTGTCAAAACAGTAAGGAAGACTTTATTCAGGACTACAGCAATAGGGAACAAGACTATTGCAATAGGAGTTAGGGCTCAACTGTAAACACAGCATGGACAAGAGGGGATTTACAGCTACGGGGCAGGGTGAAGGTCAGTGACAGAAAATTATGGGAGGAGACAGCAAGTTAGGGGGATTCTCGCTGAAGGCAGGCCAAGGACGCAGATGTCAAAGTGGGGTGATAAGGAACTTGAGCAGATATCCAGGGTGGTCAGATATCCAGAGGGGCGGAGTCTCCCTAAACTGACTTAACAACATCCTTGCTAAGACTAGACCAGGCAGGCCAAAGATGGAAAGGGATGTGGGTCAAGGTCAAGGCCTGGTGGAGACGAGGGCTCAGAGGAGTCTAAAGTTTGGTGAAGAAGAGCATCTTTGTCACCCAAAGCCTCCCTCTCCCTCTCTGTGGGCAGACCCCTCTCTCCAGGTACCCTCCTGCTCCTTTCCTCTCTTCCTGAGGACCCCCCCTCCCAGGGCTGCCCTCCACCCTCCGGGAAGAGGAGGTGGGGCTTCTGCTTTGTTACATTTTCCCAAAGGACCAGCCTCCTTTCCCCTTGCCCAACACCTTGGAACTCTGATCAACAAAATTTCCACCTCTTTGCAACCACCTGTAAAACGCTTAGCCCAGGGCTTGGCACAAAGTGACATTTAATCATTGCTTTTGTGTTGCTCTAAGGTTTAGCGACTAAAAAAATAGAACTCTATGGTCCATTTCTGCTGCCAGTCAGACTCCATTCCAAAACTACTATCTCCCATGCCCTTTTCACTCATTCATTCACTCACTCACTCACTCATTCACTACCTACTGAGCTGGGCCTCTGTTCCAGGCCCTGTGGAGACTCTGGAGTGTCTCAGTGCAAGGATGTTCCAGCCCTGTGCTCCCGGAGTGTGCCCACAGACCTGCTGCCTTCAATTTCCCCTTTCCTGCCCCCTCTTCAAGGTTCTGGTTCTTTCCTGCCATCTGCTTACTCACTATGCCCAGCTTGCCTCTGATGGCTGCATTTGGGGGCACAACTGGGGCCCAGACAATGGAGTCCAGGGACCACTTTTCCTCAGAAGGGGGTTTAGAGGGAGAGGCATGCAGGACGTCACAGACCCTATCACAGTAGACCCCCATTTCCATGCGATGAGAAGCAGGGGTCATGTCACCTGCCAAAGTGGCCCAGAAAAAGGAAAGCTGAGTCTGGAAACAAGACCAGGAGAAGCACACAAACCCCCTGCCCCTATTCTGTGTTTTCTCCACAAAAGCCCTAATGACAAAGAACGACAGAAGCTGGGGCTTAGTGGTTCCAGAACACACAATGGGATGATGTGTGTCATGTTTCCTGCCTGAGGGCCAGAAAAGCGTCCCAGAAACCTCGACTTCCCAATCACCACCACCATCATCCACCATCATCATGACCAACATCTTTATAACCTTTATCTGAGTCAGATTTTCATAAAGAAATCCTACAGTAAAAAGTTTTGAAAAAGGAATCACTTTCCCCAATGCGTCTCTTGAATAAATGCAAACACTCATGCGCTCTGTTGGATTTGTTTCAAATTTGTAGACAAGGTGAGCAATGACGAATGGAAGGATGAATGAACGAATGAAAGTTTGGTGGAGGACAGAGGCTGCTGCCTGCACAGCCTGCCCACCTGCCCATCGCCTGCAAGGCAAGGTCCGCGTAGCAAGCGGTCCCCATGTCTTGTTTAACTTGATATCCCTCACTCGGAAGGACGGCAGAAAGAGTGTGGCCTTGGCACTCCAGGAGTCTGGTGCGGGGCAGCTCCTGGTCGAGCATATGTCTGTGCTGTCAGTTAGCTTCTTGGCCCTTACACTTGGGATGGGGTGGGGGTGAGGTCAGAGAAGGCCTTTTAAAAGAGCCCAAATCCAAGGTAAACCTGAAGAAATAAAGAATAGGACAGAGTAGAAGGAATATCATGTCCAAAGCCTGGAGACAAGAAGGAACATAGATTTCAGGGAACGAGGGGTGAAGGGAGGTCGAGGGGAAGGGACAGGCAGGAGGCAGGGCCTAGACAACCGTGTGCACCAGGCTGAGGGCTTCAGACTGACTCGAAGGCCAACGCGAGGCCATCGCTGAGCTGTGAACAGAGGATACCTCACCCAGCTACATGGTAGACAGCGGCTTGGAGGCAAGAAGGTGGGCAGAGCTGCAGAATGATTGAGACTGGAAATAACGGTGTCATGAGCCAGGGTGAGGGCTGCCCAGGTTGAGATGAAGGCACAGGTGAGAGACACAGGAGATGAAATTGGCCAAGACCTGGAATCAAGCAGATGTATGTGGGGGGAGGGGGGACAGGGGAGACAGGGGGAAAGGGGGTTAGTTAAGATGCTGCTACCAAAACGTTTGGCTCCTGTGAGTGGCTGGATGGCGGTGCCACTCTCTGGCGAGGACGCCTGGAAAAGGGACAGTTTTGGTGGGGTTTTGAGTTCTGTTCTGGATAGGTGGTGTTTGACGGCATGGGGAGGTCAAGGTGATTGTGGCTGTGAACCTCAAGGAGGCAGGCCTGGGCTGGAGCCCCTGATGTGGGGTCACAGGTTGGAGGAAGCTGTTGACACTAAGGTGAGAGCTTGCGGAGAACACAGCCCGGGAGGGCTAGGGCAGCACTCATGGCCCAGGAGCAGCTCAGGTGGGGGACTGCGTGGACGGGGACTCCCTGTTGTTGATGGAGTTGGCAGGATGCCCCTCACTGATGCCTTGCAGGCAAGCGAGCCTCGCCCCTGGCCCGAGGGCTTCCAAGTGCACACCCCAGGGAACTTGGCACACCTGGGGCCTGCCAAGAATGTAGCCGGTTCCCCATGAAAATGACCCAGTAGGAGAGCAATGCCATTTTCTGCCTCTGTGGGTCCTGCACGTACCTATGTGGCTCCAGTGGATAATTATATACAATGCCTGGAATGCGGGATCTAAATCTGATCTTTTCTGCTTCCTGCCTGACTCAAAGAGCCCATGGCTGATGCTGCAGTAACACGAACCACATTGTGGAGGATCAGGATCCTGTAGTCCTCTTTCCCACTGCCCCCGGGAGGAGCGCTCCCGGCCTCAGTCTTCCCCTGGGAAGGTTGCTGGGCCTCAGGGGCAGTGAGGTCGGTTACAGACACCACAGCCTGCAGGGCCTCTGGTCTGAAGCTCCTGCCACACCCTGCATGGACAATGTCCTCCTTTCTGCAGGGGCAGGTCTTCTGGGAACCTGCTGATTCATCTCTGTCCTCTAAAGTAGTGCTTTAGTGCTCCAAGGGTCTGGGCTCCCCATGTGACCTCCTTGTCACTCAACAACCATTCCTGGGCACAGCTCAGGGCCTGTGACCTCTCCAGGCACTGGGGATGCAGAAAACACTGTGAAGGAGAAGGCTCTGGTTCTAAGGAAGTATTTAGAGGGAAGCGTCAAGATGTCTATTACTCTCACAAGTTTCAGGAAAAAAAGGTCAGGACGAAAGGCGAGAGGTGGGAACGTGGGGACGTGGCAGGTTAACCATCGTGCAGCATCTGTGACAGCTGTTGGCTCCCCTCTCCAGGGCTGACGAATGTGCTGTCCCACCCCGATGTTGCTGGCAGTTCTCTCGTCAGTCCTCCCTGGGACTTGCCTTGGCTGAAGAGCGCTGCCTCAGCCAACTTGAGGCCCCTCCTGGGGTGGCTCACATCCAGGGGACTGATGGGGACAATGAGTGGGGCACTGTCTTCCAGAAGCTTGATTCTGAAGCAGAGAAGGCAAGCAGAGGATTTTATAGAACTGTTATATCGAAATTATGCATGCTTCCTACAGAAAAACTAGAAAATGTAAAGAGAATAAAATTAAACGAAAAATCACCTCTCATACGAGACCGGACGGAACAATTACTAACAGTTTGCTGTTCTTGCCTTCTTTGATCACCAGGGAGGAATGACCATACCCAGGAAATCTGACATCATACTCAGAAAAGTATTCCTTACCCTAGACTATATATATATCCACATATTTCCTCCAAACATAGTTTCTACGAGCATCTTTTTGATTCATTAGGAATTAATTTTGGTTTATGTCATAGGGTCATGGAGGGGGTGGGCCTAAATACTTAGTCAGGTATCCAGGACCATCACAGGTAAGTTTTATTGAACAAGTCATCCTCTTTTCCACTGGAATTGTCACCATTGTTATATTCTAAACATTTTCAAACATTGGTGTTTGCTTCTGGATTCTATTCTGTTGTCCTGATCGTCCAGTTCTGCTTTGAACGCTACATGGGCGTTTGCTTGTGTGGATATCTGATAATGAAGCTCTCTAAGGTGGGTTCACTGTTTGATAACGTAAAAATCTGAATCTGATTTTAGACAGAGCAAAAAGAAGGGAGAGGCTCCCTGGGGAGATAAGTTGGCTGGGATACAGAGCATGGGTGGAAGGACAGTGACTGGACAGACACACGCCCATCGGCGTGGCTTGACCTTAGGTGTGAATGGCTGAGCCTGCCTCTTCCCCTCCCTCTGTTCTGCCCAGCTGTCTCTCAGCATCATTTATTTTGGGCATCTTTCTGTGCCGTGCACCAAATCTAATTTAATCTCATACTAGGGGAAAAGCAACCCACGCGTGGGTGCATCATGATTTATTTTGTCATTACCCTATTAAATGCCATTGTGGTCATTTCCAGTTGTCATTATTACCTCAATTTTTTAAATCCTTGTGTATTTATTATCAATTATGTGAGTGTACCTATGACAAATCAAATCTCTGCAAGTGAAAATGCCAAGTCAAAGGATTTCGTTCCTTAAAATGTCGATGCTGTCACATTGCTCTTGGAAAATCTCTGTGAACTTACATTCCTGCCAAGGGCATATAAAATTGCCATTTGTTCATCCTCTCACCAGTAATGTATTTTATCTTCTTTGGTATTACTAATCTGAGAGGTAAAAGACAAATGGTACCTCACCGTTCTTTTCATTTGCAATGATTTGCTGGTGGCTTTCGGGATTCTGATTCTGTCACCCAACGTTTTTATTAATTCTTTCAGATGTGTGGCCCCAACAATCAGGACCAACATTTCGATCAGAGTCCTCCAACCCTTTATCCAAGCCGGGAAGGAAGTCTGGGAGGACCGAACCCAGTTGGGGCGCTGCCCTAAATTAGCATATCATTTATAGATGGATCAGATACTTAGGAAAGTGGGGAAGCACTTGGGGGTGCCGTGGCTTAGGGCCAAGTCCCCAGCTTTGTAGGTACCCTCACCCTTTGCAGGGCAGCCCCAGAGACTGCCTCCTGCAGACAAATCCCATGGATGCCTTTGTCAGGTGGGCAGGAAGATGTGAGGCAGCTACTCGACGCAGTGATGCCATATCCCTGGGTCAGCCTCATGATGTATGAAGCTCTCCTGTGTGAACCATGAGACCGTTTGGGCCAATGTACCCACCCTCAGGGGCAGCTGCCAAATCTCACATCCTGGACTAGAGGGACACACCTTCTGGTTCCTTCTCTCCTGTCAGCCTTTATTGTCTCAAGGGAAGATAGTTTGATTCCCTATTCATTGTGTGTCTAGAATAGAAACCCTGGGCTCCTATCTGACCACGTCATTGCACATTCAAAGAGTTTCAGTTTTTATTCCAAAAGGAAGATTAAAAAAAAAAATCTTGTGTCCACAAAAGTCTCCAAGAAAGTCTAATGAAGACATGAATCCAGAACATTCATGCTATCGATATTCACGATGGACACATCACCAGAAGAGACATGTCTCAAAGACAGGGGCCATACAGAGGAAACCGAATGGACAGGTTGGATTAGCTAGACTTCCAACTGGTTAAACTGGGACTTACCCAGAAAACATTAAAAGCCACCATTTATTGAGCCAGCCTCTGTGATAAGGACTTTACCTATTTTAAAGTCTCTTCTGCAGACCCTGAGAGGCAGGAATTCCTGTCCCCATTTAAAGACAAGCAGATAGAGGATGACAGGTTAACTTAATCAGTCACAAAGCTAGCACCGGGTCTTTACCATGACCCCATACTGTAGTCTCTTTCCTGACCTCGAAGGTGGTGTGTGGTTCTTGACTTTGTCCCCTCATCTCCCAGGACACCTTAGAGCTCCAGGTAAGCTGGTTCAAACGCAGAGGCCCCCACGTCCTGTTCCTGAGTCTTCTCCCAGATTGAACAGGCCTTTTGTAATCCCTGCAGGCAGGAGAGTCCAGCCACACTGTGACACAACTGGTACAACCGGTGACCGGCAGATGGCAGTGTCCACCAGCCGTCAGCATTTGTCCCAAACAGAAGGGCTCTCTGAGAGGTCCTCTGTGGAACTTCTGGGAAACTGGCCACTCCATCCCTTCTTTGCTGTCCCTTCCCTTCCCCCACACAATAGCCTGGAACCCAAGGACAGGTCCAGCCAGTGGCTGGTGGCCAGGCCGCCGCAAACCCCTGCGTGGATGCCAAAGCTGTTGCCGGGGTAACCTGGGGGAGGTGTGGGAGTCGGGCAGAGGGGCAGCCCTGGGTGGAGCTTAGGAAATTCCTCAGAGCCCAAGGAAGCCCAACCTGAGCAGCAGACAAGTGCCCTGAGCCAGAGCCCTGCTGAAATCTTCCCACACCTGCGGCCCAGGCAGTCTGTCCCAGGCCCTTCTGGGGGAAGGGGATTGGAGCACCTCTGGCCGAGTGGAGACCAGCACCGTCAAAAGCAGTGACCGCAGCTGCCTCTGGGGGTATCATCACCATCTTCCCTTTCCTGCCCTCCCAGGGAGACCATCCTTAGGGCAAAGTCCCAAACTAACCCTCCCTTACAGCTCTGAGTCACACAAGCCAGGGACCATGGTCCAGACCAACGACAGGCTCCTTCTGGCAGGGTCCCACCAGGGGGCAGTGGCCCCATCCCCACATGCCCTCCACTTCTCACAGGTGATCCCTCGCTGGACATTTAATTGTCAGCCTCACTGTGCACTTGGGGATCTAAACACAGGAAGGGCTGAGGGACTTGAGGGCTGAAGTTAGAGGCAGAATTTGAATTCTGGTCTCTCAACTCAGGAGCATCAGCTAATCATAGGCAGGGACCGAGAACCCCCAACAGTGCACAGGGCAGAAGCTTCGCCCTCATCACACCTCACCTACAGGGTGCCCGGGGCAGAGTTGCGGTGAGACCTTCTGAATTACATGGAGAGAACAAAGGCATAGGACCTTTCTCAGATGGGTGTGATGCCAAGTCACAGCTGGCTCTGATGACTTCTCCTCTTGGGAACTTGGCTTCCTCATATGTACAATGTAAGCTGTAAAGCAGGCTGTCTCTAAGGGACCCCCTCCTGCTCTCGTTATCAGATATGGGTGGCGGGCGGATGTCTGGATGTGGCAGGAGACACTTGTTCGAGGCTGAGTAGGCTGCACCTAGGGTTGGCCCAAGTTCCGGTTCCTGAAGGTCACTGCAAGGTGGCTGTAGCTGGCAGAATCCAAGACTAACTTCCTAAGTGGCATTGACGCCATGTGCCAGGCTCATGTTCCCAGATGATGCGTAAAGCCCCACAGCAATGGTGCCTTTAAGAGATGGTGCAGTATGAAGAATGTCCTCACATTCAGAGCTGTCGGAAGGCTGTCTGCAATAGCGAGCTCCCTATCTGTGCAGGTATGCAAGCACTGCCTGGGTAGCATTTGTTGTGATTCAGGCATGGCATGGAGAGTTGGCCTGGGTAATCCAAAAGATTCTTTCAGATCTCTGGATTCTGTTATCTGGATCAACAACCTGGTGCTGAGAGAAAGCGAACAGCTCCTGGAGAGGATGGATAGCAGCAAAGTGCTCTCCAAGGGAAGGATCTGTGGGGTGAGAATGTGGGCACCACCCCTCCCCACTGCAGTCCAGAAACAGTCCTCCACCCTTTTCCCTTTTTCTCTCCTTCTCTGTTGGAGCCAAACTCACCTCCTCTCCCTGAGACAGTTGGATTCTGGAGTTCTGGGGGTCAGGGGGGTGGTCATCAGACTGGTGCAGAAGGCCAGTCCCCAGTTGTCTCCCACCCTTCTCTGAACTTCCCGCACCTGCCTCTGCGCCTCCTCAACAGCTGCCCAGTGTCTGCTGAGCCACTCAGAGGACAGGCACTTTCCTTCAAAATGCACTTATCCGCCCATGGACCACAACTTCCAGGTCTCCCTCCTGCCTGGCTCACCTACCAAAGGCTCCCCTTCAGTCCCCAAGGGAAGCTCCAGGCTGAACCCTGTCGACTGTGACCGGTTCTTGGCAACGTGGTACCCGCACCACCCAGAAGAACCCGTGGCCATGCCTTGTCGCTGGCTCTCTGTCCTGGTCCCAAAGATCGCGGGCTAATGAAACCCTGGTCATCCCAGCCCCACACCGCCCTTACATCCCAGGTCTTCCCATGCTAATTTCGGGCCTTTCTCCTCCGCCCACCGGATTGGCCTGGGGTCAGAGAAGTGACCCCTCACCAGGCCTCTCCTTCTGCCCTAATACCTCCCAGGTTGTGAGTGGCTCCGAGTCCCAAGCTGATGGGCACCGTGTCTCTGCAGGGGTCAGGATGGCCACGACGACAGGAGAGGAGGAGCTCGCTTGGGACAAAGTAGCGGGTGCCGGGAACCGAAGAGCCTGGGCTGGGGTCTCCGGGGACCTCTGAGGGCCGGGCGTCTCCGGGGGTCACTGGGGCGCACCTGCGCGTGCGAGTCGGGACTCACCCGGCTTTGGAGCCTGTGACGTCGCATTGACGCTCACCATCCACTCAAAGCGACCGTGACACTCTGAGCCCGTCTAGATTTCAAATTCGGTAGCAAATGCGACTTTAAAGGAAAAGGACGCGCCTGCTCTGCTGGGGGGGGGGGTCCTTTCGGCTGGACCCCTCTTCTGCCTGACAGTGGCATGTCTTCGGGATGCCCGGGCTGCGGGTGGAGCTGAGCGGACACCCGTCTACGTCCACCCTCCCCTGTGGGTGGCCCTGAGACGTGGCCCCGGGACGTGCGGGCTACGGCCTGAACCCCGAGTGCGCTTCGGGTGCTGCCTCCGCCGACCCCGGCCCCGCGCAATAACCGCGGGGGATGGACAAAGAAGGATAGGGGCGCCGCTCGGGGCTCTGGCTGCACCCCAATACACCTGGTCGCCTGTTTCCGTTAGCCTGACCCCTAGAAGGCGCGAGTCAAATTGACGCACAGATGAACTTGGGGCGCCACTCCCGCGCGGGCGTCCCCTCCACCCCGGCGCTGCCTCTGGAATTCCGGCGACCCTTTGGGATGGGCTCCTGTTGACGCCCACGTTCCTCGCGCAAACCTCCGCTCTCCGACTGTCGATCCCTGTCCATCTGTCCTTCTGCCCTGCCCGTGCGGCCGGCCTCTGGCTTTGCTCCCTCCGGGTCCCCTGCCCTGCTCTGGCCGCCCGCTCCCACCTATGGGGGCTGTGGCAGGGTGCTGGACAGCCGGACTGGTGACCCAAAACGCACCTTCGTGGCAACCCCGCGCGCCCTGTGGCCTCTGCGCCCTTGGGGCCTCCGCGCGCCCTTGTGGCCTCTCTCGGTGCGCGCGGGCCACGGAGTCGCGGCACCGACGGGCCTGGCGGGGCCATTCTACCCCCGACCCCCACTTCGGGCTTCTCGGGCAATCTCGGAAAAGCAGCGGGAGGGGCGGGTGATCCTCGGGGGGTTGGGGGGGGGGGTGGCCGGGAAGAAGCCGGGCGGCCGCGCCCCGCGCCGGGGAGCCTCTCACTCCCGAGGGCGAGTTTGGCCGGGGCGCGGCGTGGGCGGACTGGGGTGCGCCGCGCTGCGGGGAGAGGAGGCGGGGCCCCGGCTGGTGGCGGGAGCCTCGGGCCCGGATCCCTCGCGGGTGGAGAGTGGGGTCGCCGCGATCCGGTGGGGGCGGGGAGGGGATAGGGGGGTGGGAAGCGCCTCGGGCCGCGGACTCGGCGTCAGGCCCGAGTGGGGGGCGCGGCGTTGCCCCCGGAGCGTGCGGCAGGGGGCGCTGCGCCGGGCGCAGGGCGGGGGTGGGGTGCAGGGGGAGGGGGAGGGGGCCGTGGCTCGCCGCGCGCGCTTCCCCCGTTATTAAACACTATGGTCCAAAGGCGCCGGGGGACTGGCCGGAGCCGCGGCGCCCATGGACCCGAGCGCGGCCGCCGCGCTGTGCCTCTGGCTGCTGAGCGCCTGCCCGGCCCGCGCCGGGCTCGCCGCGGCCGCCGTCCTGCGCGCGGCCGGGCCAGGGCCGGCCGGGGCTCCGGGCGCCCCCGCGGCGGCCGGGGCTCGCGCCGTGCGTCGCGCCGCCGCCGCCGCCGCCGCCGGCGGCTTCAGGAACGGCTCGGTGGTGCCGCACCAGTTCATGATGTCGCTGTACCGGAGTCTGGCCGGGGGGGCGGCTGCCGCCTCCGCCTCCGCCTCCGCCTCCAGCTCCTCCTCGGGCTCTGGGCGCCACCGCCGCGCGGACACGATCACCGGCTTCACCGACCAGGCGACGGCCCAAGGTACTCGCGCCTACACCGCGCGCCCGGGCATCCTCTCCGGTGCCCCAGCTCCACGCCATGTGGGGCGCGGCCCACCTCCCATCTCCGGTCCAGCCTCAGAGATTAGAAACTTCGCGGAGCCCCGCGCACCCGGACTGCGGCGACGCCCGCGGCGGCTCGCGGGGCCCGGCCCCCGAGGCCTGAGCAGGTCCCTCTGCGGGGGTGGCCTCGGCCCTGCGGCCGGCGGGTCCCCTCGAGGAGGAGGAGACAGGTTGAGTCGGAGGTCCGGAGGAGCAAGAGGAGGGGGTCCGGCTGAGAGGGACTGCTCACTGCATAGTGGCGGGGGTTGCTTTGTTGCATCAATCTCGTGGCGGTCGTACAAATTGGGGACATGCGGGGACGTGCGAGGCACAGCCAGGCAGCAGACTAAATCATATGGCCCCAGAGAGGCTGGTGGCATCACCAGGTAGGAAGAGGGCTCTTCTCGGCAGGCCGCGTCGGGGTGCAGGTTTGTAGCTGTGGTCCTCTGTGCCTTATGCAGGGACCTTGGCAGAGCCGGAGGTCGTGCGTGGACCGGTTGTGTGGGGAGGGCCGGCGAAGGTGCAGGAATGCAGTCCTCTCCCGGGGAAGCACCCCACCTTACTCTGGGCCAGGCCCTCCAAAGGTAGGACGTGGGTGAGGCAACGGTGATTGCTGTGTCATCTGGATTTTATTAATCACGATTGAAGTCATTAAAGCAGACAGATAGGGAAGATTTAACTAATTTCGGGAGGAAATGCAAGTAATTTCGGCCTTAATTCTATCCAGCCAGAGACCAAGCATCCAAAGCAGGAGAGAAAGGAAGGCGAATGGGGCTGGGAGATGGGCCCTGCCTGGGAGCTTTATTTTGGGACATCCTGCGCCCAAATGGCCCTATAGTCTATTGGGAACTTTCAAGCATCCTTGCTTGCTTGCCCCCTGGACTGGATACTGGGTGCTCATTGGAAGGAGGAATCCTGCTGTCTAGTCCCAGAGAAGGCCCCATCCTAATGTTGCTGTGGCAGCTGCCAGGCTATGAGAAATGGGAGAGGCACCAGATGCTCTGTCTTTGGTTGAGTTAGACCTATGTAGCCTCAGCCGGAGCTGACTCCTTTCCTGGGACACTCTGCTTGGCTGACAAGGCTAGTAAGGCTGCCTGTCCTTCCTCTGGAGGGAGGGAATGCAGTGGCAGGCCCCCGAAGCAGGGAGAAGCTAAGGGGAAGCTCAGAGAAAGTGCTCCAGTTAGCAAGCCTTCAGGAAGAAAGCAGTGGAGGGGGAACACTTGCCCACTGCCTCTCCTGCCTCCCTATCCTCCCTGAGCCTCAACTTGGAGTAAGGCTGCTCGAGGTCCCCAGAGGCCACCCTCAAGGCCCAGACTTCAGACCTCAAGAGCCAAGGGTCTGGCGTACGGGGTTGGCGAGGAAATCTCCACTGGTGGGGGAGTCTGCACAGTCGCTCCGCATTTGGGGCAAAACGAAACCATATGACCCTCTTCAAAGGGAGCTCCTTATCTGTTGCTTGGTGGAATTTCAACCTTTTCTTTTTTTTTTTTTTCTGAGACCCCCAAAGAAAAAAGTGCACACGACCAGAAATAAAATCCGAGAGCTCGAGATAAGTGATAACAGTGAGAAAGGAAAAGTCTGGGGAGGGACCTCCGGGTCCTGGAGGCTAGACCTCACCGGGCCCACTGCAGCAAGGCAGTCACCGCTGCTGCAGACCCTAAGGAAAACGTCTCTTGCGCTTCTTTGCCGCCTTTCTCCCTCCCTCGGGAGGTCAAGGACACCCTGGGAGAAGCTGAGCCTGGAGTTCCTGATCCTGACCCGCTGCTTTCGTTGCTCTGAGACCGTGGGCCGGGCCGGACCCCAGTGCCGCTTCAGCAAAGCAAGGAGGCTGGACGCGCTAGAGGATCTCGACCAGTTCCCCTCCTGGACGAATCTAGGGTCCCCAGCCCGCATGGGAGCCCGCGGCCGGCCGGAATGTCCAGGCCGGGATGGGGGAAGATAGACGGGGAGCAGGGGAGCCGAGTTTTCGGGGGACGAGAATTTTCTCTTTCGCACAGCGGATCTCCTGGGACTCAACAGGGCAATGAAGAGCAGTCAGTCCCCGTATAGCGCGGGACGCGGGCAAACAGTCGGCCTCGGAAGGGGCGCACCGACCTCTGATGCGCTCACCGGGGGGCCCTGTCCGCGGACCTAGTCCCGGCAAACCCGTGGCCCTGAGGCGGGAGGCACAACTGCAGTGGCCTTAATCAAGCCTTGGTCTCGCCTGCGGGGTGCGCCCCTGGCCCCCGGCTCAGCGGTGATAAGCGGATGTTGTCTGTCGCAGGGGCAGGACTTTGCTTCGGCTCCAGGAGCCAAAGGCCCGGTTCTGATAGACTCCCCTTCCCCTGGGGCCGGGCTGGCGACTGGCCTTCAGGGGCTGGGCGCCGGGTCCCGCGGGCCTTTCAGTCCCGAGTCCATCACGGAGGTCGGGCCGCGTGCGGTGACAGGAGGCGGCGGGCGGGCGGGCGCGAGCGCACCGCGTCCTCACTCGGCTCTCTCTGTGTCTCTGTCCGTCCCCTGCAGACCAGCCGGCGGCCGACACGGCCCGGAGCTTCCTGTTCGACGTGTCCAGCCTGGCCGACGCCGACGAGGTGCTGAGCGCCGAGCTGCGCGTGTTGCGCCGCGCGGCCCCGGGGGCCCCGCCGCGGGCGCGGCTGCTGCTGACCACCTGCCCCGCGGCGGCGCGCGCCCCGCGCCTGCTGCACGCGCGGGCGGCCGAGCCGCTGGCCGCGGCGCGCTGGGAGGCGTTCGACGTGGCCGACGCCGTCCGGAGCCACCGCCGCGCCCCGCGTCCCGCGCGCGCGTTGTGCCTGCGGCTGCGCGCGGTGGCCGGCGCGGCGCGGGGCGCGCTGTCCCTGGCGCCGCTGGGCCTGGGCGCGCGGGGCGCGGGCGGCGCGGACGCGGGGGAGCGCGCGCTGCTTGTGGTGGCCTCGCGGTCGCGGAGGCGGGACAGCCTGTTCCGCGACGTCCGCGCGCAGCCCCGCGCTCCCGGGGGGCCGGACGCGCTCGTCGGCGGCCGCAGGCGGCGGCGGCGTTGGTGGCGGCGGCGGCGGCGGCGGAGCGCGCTGGCCGGGGCTCGCGGGGCGCACGGCGGCGGCGGCGGCGGCGGGGATGCGGGCGGCGGGGATGCGGGCGCCGTTGCGGGCCGGGGCCCCCCCGCGCGCCGGGGCCGGAGCCGCTGCGGCCGCAAGCCGCTGCACGTGGACTTCAAGGAGCTGGGCTGGGACGACTGGATCATCGCGCCGCTGGACTACGAGGCGTACCACTGCGAGGGCGCGTGCGACTTCCCGCTGCGCTCGCACCTCGAGCCCACCAACCACGCCATCATCCAGACGCTGCTGCACTCGCTGGCGCCCGCCGCGGCGCCCGCCTCGTGCTGCGTGCCCGCGCGCCTCAGCCCCATCAGCATCCTCTACATCGACGCGGCCAACAATGTGGTCTACAAGCAGTACGAGGACATGGTGGTGGAGGCGTGCGGCTGCAGGTAGCACGCGGGCCCGGGCCTGGGAGGGACCCCCCGACACGCCGCCGCCGCCGCGGGGCCGGGCCTGGCGCCCAGCGGTGGGTGCGCCGTGGGACCCTGGCCCCCGCGCCAGCCCGCCTGCGCGGAGGAGGAGGGAGAGCGCACGCTCGGCCCCACCGGCACCCACACACCCACGCGCTCGTTCGCTCTTGGACACCTGCGCCGCCGGGGACTGCATCCGAGGCCCGCCTGGAAGAGATGCTAGCGGAGGTCGCAGCCGCGCGCACTCCGCCAACAGAGCGCTGTTTGCGCCCGTTACCCGCTGTGGGGAGGTGATGGTGTTTGTGTTCGTGTTACAACAACAGGACTAAATCGGGTGGAAGCGGGGTTAGGGGATGGGAGGCTCCAGAATGGGGGAGCCAAAAAGGGGAACTTGCGCGAGTTTCAGCTCAACCCCCTTCGTGTGTCTGGCCGAGTGTGGGCACGGCCGGCTGCAGGCCTGAGTTGCCGGGGCTGCCCTGGTGCCGCCCGGACGGCTGTCATACCCTCTCCGAAGGTTTGCGTGGCATCGAAGCTGCTCGCTCTCTTGGAAGGAACCGCTGCGAAAGGCCTTATCTGTTTTCTTTGACTTTTAAAATCGAAGGGCCCGTCAGTTTTGAAAGGGATCGTTTGTCAGAAAGAACGCATTTCCAGATCTCTGCAAAGGTCAGCACCATCCTTTTTCACCAATCGGTTCCAATTAGAAATGATCTAGAATGTAAAAAAAGGAAAACATTTTTCTTTTGTGGGAGAGAGAGGTTTTAAACTGCCAATCCGATCCGACGTGAAACTGGGGATGGGGTGCATCTGCCAGGTTGGGAAACTTCTCAGAGGGCAGCGCCAGGTGGTGGCAGTGGCTTGGGGGAGCTCAGGAGGAAGTCATTGCAGTGGCTGAGAATAGGGAAAAGGGGACGCTATGGCTCTGCCTAGACACCTGTGGGGAGGTCTTCCTAAGGAGCTGCCTAAGAGGCTCCTGGGGCTTGCAAGAGGCAAGGAGGTGTCCTGGGCAGGCTCCTTCAGAGGACGCAGGCCTGTCCCTCTAATGGCACTTACTCAGAGTGGGCCAACATGTGCTTGTGCTTAGCTATCAAGTCCGTGTCGGCTTTTACATGCTTTCCCTGTGTCGTTGCTGTAGTTTTTGGCAGTGTGATAGTAACGGAAAGTGAGGCCACACAAAAGTGCTTTTGTGAGCTTTCAGCTCCCCATAGCCCAGCGGTTCAGAGCAGAAGGAAGGTCGGCCCTTCTTCTTGCTCTGTAGACGGACATCTGCAGCTCAGCTGCTGTGGCCTCTTTAGAAGGGCCAGGCCTGGGTATGGGGGAGCAGCAGTGGAACCCTGTTCTCCAGCCCCCCCCTATTTTGCCTCAAAGAGTCTTGTTGATGGTAGGATTGTTTGTCCATGTAAAAGGAAGCTTGAACATGCCAGCTTTCATAGCTTTGTTGGGTTCATTTCTGCCCTGTAGTCCTTTGTGGCCTGTGTAAATGGTTGGGAGAGAGAAGGAAAAGAAGTAAGTTGAGGTTCACCTGTCTGGGGCTCCCAATGATTCTTTGAAAATCCCTGCAGCTCTCCTGGGTGCTCCTGTTTAAGGCTGTGCTGGGTCTTCTCTTGTAGGGTCCCTGAGAGGCATTCATTCTGCTCATCTTGTCTTGGATGTTAAGGCTTAGGACCAGTTATACAAATTTTAATTCTCAGTGATTATGAGAGAGGGAGGGAGACAGGAAGAGAGAAAGAGAAAGAGGGGGAGGAAAAGAGAGAAACTGAAAGATTTAGGTACAGCTTATTTAAGGGCCCCACCTGAATCCTTTTTATCCTTTAAAATTGCCCCAAAGGGGGGAAAAAAACCCACATTTATAATGTGAATTTATATGCTGTGGCTGTGTGGGTGGTTATAAGTAACCAGAAATGCAAATCTCTTCAGGTTAAAACAAAAAACAAAAAACAAATCCCAAAGTGGCTGCAATGGTACACCACTGCTCAGTTTTAGTGACTGGGCCAAGATGGTCTCCCTACAGTTATGGATATTGCCAAAAGAAGCCTTTCTTGCTTTTTTAAAACTATGATTTTAGTAACGATTGCATGGTGATTGCTCGATACCTGTCATAATGACGAATAAAAATTGTAGTATTATAAATTTTAGAAAGGGAGTTAAAAACTATAGTTAAATATTATTTTGAAGAAATTCTAAGGTATTTAATGTATTTGCATAAAAGCAACCATCTTGATATATTTTTAGTGACTAGAGAAAACAACTTTGAAAATCTCTAAAATGTCATCCAATTCTACCTCGTCTGATCTCGGAAGCTAAGCAGGGTCGGGCCCAGATAGTACTTGGGTGGGAGACCACCTAGGAAGACTGGGTGCTGTAGGCATTAAAAAAAATTAATAATAATAAAGTAAAATGTCTAATTCGGCTTAAAATTTGGGGGGAGATTTTTTGATTTAGCCTGAGCTTTTTATGGCAAAAACAACAACAAAACTCCATTTCCTTTGTTTCTTTCTAATGACCTCCGTGTCTCAAGAAGTGTCTTTTTCTTGAGTCTTGAGTCCAGGCTGTACCCAAGGCGAGGAGGTGTTTGCTTCTTTGGCCAGTGACAGCTCTTTCAGTGGCTCTGATCACTTCAGTGTGTTTTTGCTTACCAAACAACAGGAATGCCTCCTGGATTTCCTTTGGAGCTGCATGTAACCACCGGGGACCACTGAGGTCCCCCAACACCGCTCAGTCCTCTGGCATCTCAGAATTAAAAGTAGGTGCGTGGAGAGGGTGTGTTTCACTTTGTAAAAATGACGGCAAAAAGGCCACCATGTGTGGAGGCAGACAGACAGGTTTTGGCTGCTGGGATGTGGTTAGACTCTTTTTGTCAAGACGTGGAGAAGGGATTCTGCAGGCACAGCTGGTAGTCCCCTGGGCTGTCTGTCTCCCTGTCTTCCAGGCAGCGGGAGCAGGAGCTCCAGTTTCCACTGATGGGTGAGCTGGCTGCTGGTGAGCAGAGTAAAGTGTGTGGGGACCGCGAGTGAAGGCAGCCCTTTGCCCCCCACCCCGGTCACCAAAGTATTCCTCCTGAACTAAATTAAACGTTTCGTTTCATTGGGGAGAATCGCGGACTACCAGTTGAGATCATTTGAACCACTCTTAGTGCTAGAGAGGAGGGCTTGGCATCGTCGCTTGGGGAGCACAGGGCAGGCCAGATGGGTCTGCCATACACCAGGACAGTCTGGTGACTGTTGCTGGCAGCCACACTTCAGCCTTAAGGGAGATCCCTACAGTGGTAGGTGGCCATGCCCACTGATGCCCACAGGTTTCCTGGATTGAATTTCGGTTTCCCAAGCAGTAGGGTTGGGTCTTCGGAGAGGTTGGCCGGCTTTGTCCTCTTAGCTTGGGGAAGCGGGTTTGAGCTGTGCCCCTTCATTACGTATGTGCCCCCCTTCACCCTGCCGCTCTGGCATTTTAATGCTAAGGTGCCATGGGAACGAGGAGAGGTATGGATCATGTGACAGTGGAGTTAAACCCCTCAAGCCCAGTGCAGTGACTTCTCACACGACAGACAGCCTCGTGGAGGTGTTGTCGGGAGCAGGTGCACGAGAGAGTGTAGACCACCCTGTGGATGTGGTCGGAGTACGATTCAAATCCTGAAAATCATTTATCCTGTCCGCAGTTTCATTCACACTCATAGCAGAAAATAGCTAGGGACTGCAGACTGATTTTCTTCTTAAAGCAGGGAGAATGGAATTCTTGTAAGAGCAGCTCATGCACAAGAAGAAAGTCAGACTCTTTTCTTGCTTGAATCTGGTCTCGAGAAAATCCAGTGAGAGGAAGAGAAAGCCTGACAGCCGTCTCTGGGCCACAAATGGCCTTGGGCCAGGCGGTCTCAAGTGGGACGTCAGGTGGGCAAGGATAGGGTCTCTGCAAGGTAGTAGTCTGTCAGAGGGAGTGAAGGGCCTGCGTCGTCATCTCAGAAAGTGTCTGGACTGGGAAGGAAAGAGAGTGGACCAGTGAGCGCAGCTGTTAGAAAACGTCAGGAGTGAGTGGGAAGTAGGAAGATCGCCTCTGAGGCCTGTCTTAGTAGTGCGAGAGCCCGAGCCCACTGTGGGTTTCTGCGCGGCCAGGAGTGACTTGTCCCCTACAGCCACCTGCCGCAGAGCTCCACAAGGTCTAGGCAAGTCATGGGCATCCACCTCCCTGTCCGGGCCTTCAGCTTCTGCCCCTGTAAAGTGAGGAGCTCCCAGTCTCATGGCTTTAGACGTCAGTTTTGTCCAAAGCCCACTCACTCACATAGTTCAGAGGCAGAGCAACTGTGATGCTCATGGAAAACGTCCCCTCTGGGTCCCTGTCCCAGAGCTGCTTCGCTCAAGTGTTGCAGCTCTTGCCTGTGTGCACGTGTGTGAATGTGTGTTCGTGGAGTCTTAGCCCCTGTGGGTGTTCATGGATACTGTTTTGATTTCCACCTGGGACAAGGCAGGTGCAGGGGAGGCCAGGACCTCAGGGGTGGGGCTCAGCTCACCAAAGCCACGACCCGTCCTGTGTCTCAGCTGAGGGGCACTGCCAACCCAGCTCGAGTCCCATGCCCACACAGTGGTGAGGAAGGCCACACTCGAGCTGAGAGTTCTGAGACCAAGCCCTGGGAAGGCTCCTACCTGCTGCTGGTCCCTCTGTGTGGGCAGCAGAAAAAAGAAAAGTCTGTGGCCTGTTGGGAGCCCAGGCAGAGACCCAGGACTGTCTCAGAGCCCCTGGACAAGACAAGCCAGTCTGTCTCAGGGAGGACTGCTCTGCCAGGTCCCCTGCAGGTCCCCACACCCTGCTCAGCCACCTCGTTGTCCACCCGGGACAGACACCAGAAGAGCCCCTTTCTTTTCTTTCTTAGGGCCTGGAAATGGTGGCCGAGTTTAACATTAAGAAACACTAGAAGAAGGGAGTCGGAAAGATGTCACTTCTAATTTCTTGGACAGCTTGGCCTTTTGTACCTAGAGCCTCCCCTCCGTTTAGTTTTCTCCTCTTTTTGTGCTGCTCTGGACTTTCACTTGTGCCCAGAACTTAGCACTGCACCCATAGGTGACACCCAGGAAGGCTCTGGGTGAGTGAAGCCAGTTCTCTGCAGGAGGGCACATGTCTCATCTGTGAAGAGTCACCTACCCGGAGGCAGCTGCTGGGACACAGTCGGAAGTTGGCCTAGGAACTCTGTGGTGGTGATTGAGGGCTTGACACGCCGTGTGGGCTCTGACCACTCACTGAGGGGTGCTCTGTGCTCCTGAGGGGTGAGTTCATCTTCTCACCCAGCCCACAGTTGCCGGTGGAGGTGCTGTGCCTACGCGGGCCTGTGACTTGGCCGCAGAGCCTGCTGACCAGGCAGAGTTCGGGTTGGTACTTCATGGTGGCTGCAGCAGCTACAGGGGAGCAACCTGGGACGTGCAGAGTCAGAGAGTGTGAGGTCATTGAACATAAGTGTGCATTTCAGGTCTTAGAGCTGTTGAACAGTACAAATGCGTCCTCGGCAGGGCCACCGGCGGGCGGCCGTCAGCTTCCTCCTGCCTGTGCACACCTCCTGGAGCAGGCCTGCCCGCCCCTTCCTGCACCGGTGAGCGCGAGTGATGCTCTGAGCTGGCAGAAGAAGGGGCTGGTTTCTCTCACACGCATCCCCCCAACCCCAAAGGCAAGAGGGCCGGAGCTCGCAGACACTCCTGAGAGGTGCTTCTGCACCCAGGTGACTCGTTGGCAGGACAGCTTCGTGTGCTGGTGTGTGACAATTTGCACTTATTTTTTCTTTTGCCTGACAAACTTCCTTCTGCAGAAACTTTTTAAGCCTTTTTTCTAAGTCAGTAAACGGTATGCAAAATAAACTGTCCAGAAAAACAAGGAAAAGCTTTTTCTGGCCGAGTCCCCAGCGCCCCATGGCTCGGGCAGCAGCGACTGGGCTGGAGGCGAGCAGGCTCCCTGAGGAAGGGCGAGCGCCCAGGAGCGGGGCTTACTGCTTCGCAAATTGTATTTCTGGGGCAGGACCTGTCAGAGTCGGAGCAGAGTCAGTCATTCAGCATTCTGTTCAGACAAGGATGCAGTTCAGGGAGAAAAAAGCTTGGGATGAAAAGTGATTTCTGGCTGGGAAATGCTCAAGCGTTCCAAGCCAGGAATAGAGACCCTGGAAAAGGGAGTTTCTCTGGCATTTCCCACCTTGGCTCCATCACACGTCCGCCATGAGCATCCTTAAGGTCATTTTTTCACCTTATACTGTGGCGCAAACAGC
The DNA here is from genome assembly GCA_030015415.1 of Cynopterus sphinx. NCBI lineage: Eukaryota > Metazoa > Chordata > Mammalia > Chiroptera > Pteropodidae > Cynopterus > Cynopterus sphinx. The sequence goes on along the minus strand of CM057383.1, from coordinate 14,799,581 downwards.
TGTCATGTTTTCTATGATAAAGAATCATAACTGAGTGACATTAGGTTTTTTTAGCTTGAAGTGTTTCACCCCAAATGAAAAGTTAATGCATTTTTTTTAGAAGGATTAACATGCTGACCGCAATTTGCCCTTCAGCAGATGACAATAGGGGATTCTGAAAATTAAAAAAATAAATAAATAAAAAGTGTGTAAAGAAGCAGCTTTTCCCATCATACAGTTTCTGTAGGACTCCAGCACCAGCTTCCAGTGCCATCTGAGCAGGTCCCGGGCGGGCGGTAGGAGCATCTGACACTACAGACACCTGCGCGGTCACAAGCGCATGCAAGGAGACACACACAGCTCGGGATGACAGTGATACCATCGCAGCTCCATTACGCGCCTTCCCTAGCGGCTACAGACAAAGCGAATGACTTTTTTGGAGGGGGTTGGAAGTCCCTTTCGTTTTGCAATGATGCTCACTGTCGGCTTGGATCTGGAGTAAGATGGGGAAGGGGACGAGGTTTTTAAACCCTCATCTAAGGCGGGCAGAAATCTCCTTTGTCGGCAATCTTCCAGAAGGGGTTTGGTCAGGGCAGGATGCCGAGGTTGGGGACTGGAGGTGGGTTTGTCCCCTTGTTGCCCAGCCAGGCCTTGTTGGGCAGCAGGAGCTGACGTCGTGAGTGCTGCCCGTGCCCAGGCCAGCTAGCAGGGAGTTCTTCAAGGCCAGGTACAAATCCACGGTGTGTACTGTATGTATTCTCAAGTTTAAATAGGTTGTACAGATCGAAATGTAAATGAACTGTAAAGCAGCAATCTCTATTTTTCTTGACGACTATATAGCAGTATATATTCGTTACACCTGCCTGTATACTCGCCATTAACCGTTTTGATATTTTGTACAGATGAGCTGATTAAATATTTTATTGATAAAACCGATCCTGACGGGTTTTTGGAGAACTGCTCTCTTGTTTGGCCTTTCTGTGTCAGACCGCTCCTACCCCTTGTACCGAGGACAGTGGTCAACCACGTGGGGGGAACAGGAATGACTCCTTCAGATGGGGCCATCTGGGGGCTCCGGGCCCATCAGTCTTTACGCTGACCCTTCCCCCTCGAAACACCTTGGTTTGAATGTGGAGTCATCCACCGGGATGGGGGCCGTAGGCATGGCCCCGCTGCTCCCGGGGCCTTTGTGACTGGTGTGACTGGTGTGACATTGTGTATGTCGCTGCATGAAAGCACTGCACGGGGAGGCAGAAGAGGCCAAAACGCGGTGGGAAATGAGCACTGTTGCTTGTAACAAGTGAGCGTTGTCACCGCCAGCACAGTCTGAGTGGAGAGGAGGTCTGCTGGGGACCTGCCCATTCAGAAGCAGGAGCATGTCGCTCTGCAGGGTGCACGGTTGCGCCTCTGAAACCCCAAGCGTGAGGCCCAAGTGTGGCAGCTTCCTGCGCAAGGCCCGTCGTGTAGTGTGGGGAAAGCAGCGAGGCCACCGACGCTGCAGGGCCCTTTTGCTCAGTGCTTTTCCAGACCAGATCTGTGCGGTGACACCACCTTGTTCCCTTCAGCGTCTCTCTCAGGCTGGGCAGGAGAGGACCCAGCACACAGCCTACCACCACCATCCGGCTCTCACACCGACTTTTCCCTACAGACGAAAGAGGAAGTTATTCCATCCCTTCCTTAGGTGTTTCTGGGAGAGGATTGGTGACAGAACAGCAGCAAGATGACAGGGACTTGCCCTCACGATGACTTGTTACGCCAGTGTGACGAGCTTTTCACGGTGACAGCGATGCACGTCCCGGTGGGCCTGGAGTGGTGGGCCCGGTCGCTGTGGTCATGTGTCTCTCTCTGGGGAAGGGCAGATCCAAAAAGTCTGCTTTCCTTCTGCTTAATCTCACCTATACGAAAGGAAGAAGTCCCTTCCTTTGGCGGAGAAATTACTTTCACCTTTCGACCAGCTCGTTGGGTAGGTGCAACCAATGAATAAACTTCACGCCACTGACAAGTGTGAAGTCTCGTCAAGCTTTGCGTATAGGACCTTTGGGGTGTTCTCCATTTTCACATTCTTCAGTCTCCACTTCCCTATCTCGTCTTCTGCGGTGAGAGGATTGCACACTCTGCAGAGAAGGGCAGTTATAGGGAGAGAGGGAAGTCGGGGGCGGCCTTGAGAATCTATCCTGTTTCCCGTCACTGACGAGAGCGTGCCCAGAAGGCCCTGCAATGACACTGGCTCCTGGTGTGCCCCGATGCCTGCTCAGGGCCACGCAGAGATGAGCATTGGGAGCCGGGGCTGCTTCGTGCTCCTGTGTCCCTGGGAATCCTGCACTCCTCTGCGCAGGAGGGACAGGGACCAGGGAGAAACCCGTTGTCCGTCTCAGCGTGTCACCAGCATGCAGCCACCGGGAGGCTGTGGGGCCCTGATCCCGCGCAGGGGCCCAGACGCCGAGCGGGCTGCATCTGCAGAGCGGGCTCCTCGTCCCTCTGAGGGGGAGGGGGCCCTGCAGGTGCGCCGCACCCCCTGGCTGTCAGGACCCCAGCCGCAGGGGCACATTCCCCCGCCAGGGAAGAGGAATTTTCCCATAGACCTACCCAGCAAGGAAGTCTGTCCCAAGGCGGGAGGTCAGCACGGGCCCTCCCCCACGAAGCCTGAGGAATGCAGGCGAGATGCAGCGCAGCGCTGTCCCCCAGCACGCCCGGGCACTGTTGCTGTAGTTCCCACTTGGGGTGCCGCTCGGGGTTAGCCCTCAGCGAGCAACAACCGAATAACCACCACGTATCTGGTAGCTGCTAATACCCGAGTTCCAGAGCGCTTCCAGTCACAGGATGGAAGTGACAGGTGCAGGCACATGGGGCAAGAAGAATGGGCCATGTGGTGTGCTGGCCTCGCTCTCCTGTAGTCCCTCGGTGCCAGAGAGGGAACTGTCTGTGTCCTGCCTCCACCTGACCCAGCTGCGTGCACAGCTGGCCTGGGGCCACGCTGAAGGGATAAGGAGCAAGTCCCTCTGCTACTCCCACTCATGCTCTGAGGGAGTGGGAGTCCCTGAGACGAGTCCCCGATGGCCTGACCCACCAAGAACGGTGTTTCTTGGGAGCTGGGCTCCTAGGTGTGCTGGAAAGTTATGAACTCAGATGACAAAATGTCTTGACTGTTGCACGTGGCAGGCCTTGTCTGTCCTGCAAGCCCTGAGAAGATGGAGATGACACAAATCTCATCTCCTAGGGCTCCTTCTAAGGGCGGGAAGGAGTGTTTGTTGACTGGGGTGGGGAGGAGTGGACTGGCACGAACTCATTCCTGCGATAACGGTGAGTACTTCACCGGAGACGTGTGGGGGTCAGAGGGAGGGGGCGAGGGAGGGAGGAAGAGCGCCCTGGGGGGCAGGTCCCCAGGGGGTGGGGTGGAGGCCTGGGCGCTCTCAGGACAGAGCAGCTGACTGCAGCTTTCAGAGCTCGGCGCCCCTTCAGGGTGGCGGACAGACAGGTGCTGCCGGAAGCTGGTGCGTCTGGAGCAGCAGGTGGCTCAGGGGCTGCAGAGGGTCAGAGCTGGGGGCAGCCTCCTGCTGCCTCCCGCTGCATCGCAGGCGGTCCTCCCTGCAATCGCGTGCCCGAGGCATCCCCGCGCCCCCCAAACCAGTCTGCTACATCTTTCATTCTTTTACAACGGCTCAGCTGTTACCAACTCTCCACTCTTCGCTGCCCCGCAGACCCGGCCTGCGTCTGCCCCTCCCTGACTCCCCTTCCCAGCCCGCCGGCCTGAGCCTGCGAGGCTGCCCAGGGTTGCCTCCAGGAGGCAGCATGAGGCCGTGGGAAGACGGGGGAAGGCTGAGGGACGGCTCTGAATCCCAGCCGTCACTCAGCACTGTGAGATCTTGAGCAAGTCACTCACCTCTGCACCTCCGCGGTGATCTGCGCACTGAGTGCCATTACAGCCTCGCAGGACTGACTGTGAGGCCCTCAGGAGACACTGAAAGTGTGGGGCGAGCAGAGGGTGCTTTCTCGGGCCTCGCTCGGCCCTCCCCCAAGCCCCGCCAAGCTCTGTCCTGGCCCTGGAAGCAGCCTTCTCCCCCTCGCCCTCCAGGAGCTGCCTCTGTCCAGAACCACGGCACCCCAGAGCCTTCTCTGGCTTCCCCAGTCTTGCTCTGGATGCCTTCGGTCCGGTGGAAGAGGACAGACCGATGACCCACACCCGCTCACCTGGACCAACCCGATCACTCACTTTCATCTTTAAGGGGCACAAGCAGGAACCTCAGTCCCCTGGGAAAGGGAACGCTGTTCTGTCCTCCGCCCTCCTGCAGGAGAGCTTCAGCCCTAAGGCCTCGGGGATACACTTGTTCACAGAGCACACTTGGCCGCACACTCAGTCCAGCCACTGAGGGCTCCTGACCACCCGCTCCCCCAAGTATGTCCTCTTCTTCCTGCGAGAGGCTGGGAACGAAGGTGGTGCCTGGTGTTATCAAGAAATGGTTGGCTTCCTGCATCTATTCCAAATGGACCGTGAGCTCCTTCGAGGTGATGCTGGGGCATCCTGGGCTGCGTGTGGGAGGCCTGCATGGCCCGGGGCCAGAGAGCGGAGCCAGGGGAGCGAGTGCCCCCCTCACCCCGCAGTATGAACCAGAAACGTAAAGACCCAAAGAATGAGGTTCCAGGCTGGGTGAAACAATGCAGGACCCGAGATATCGTGGGGCGTCCTCCTCTGCACCAAAGAGACAGTGATGGAAATACAAGTTCGCTATCCTTTTTCTTAGGTACCACTGTACAGAGCAGCTACCGAAAACCAGGCGTTAGATGCTACACGCGTGACCTGATTTGGCTCCATTAAAAACAAATGAAAACCCGACCCGAATCCAAAGTCCAAAACTGAAGAAAGTACTTTCATAGATGAGGAGACGGGTCGGGGCGGTGGGTGGTCAGGGAGGTTAAGTCTAGGTAACATCTCAAACCCAGTAAATGACAGATTCAGGATTTGAACCCTGGTCTCCATTTACTGCTTGGAAGAAATTAACTTTCTGGAAAAGAAGCGATGAGTGCACAGGGGGCCGTCTCTGCAGATCCTCTCCCACGGCCCGAAGCAGACTGAGGACGACAGTGGCCCAGGTCGTGGCTTTCACACAGCAGAAGACAACTCCATACGAAGTTACTGTCAAGGACCAGCCATGGCGCTGACTGGGACGTACTGGCAGAGATGCTTCTGGAAAATGGATTTCATCCACTGCTGATAAACCTTAATCTTTCATTTTTTATTATCATGATATTTAATAATAATTATTATTATAGCCAATCTTTATCCAGAAGATACTCTTGGTCAGGCATTGTGCTAAATGCTTGAATTTTGTCATCTACTTTAACTCTTCCTACAATATGAGGTAGGTATTATTATTAATCCTATTAGTGAGGACAAGTGAGGTGTGCAGAAATGAGATGCAGTGGCCTAGAAATCACAGATGGTAAGCCCTCCAGAGCTCATGTAACGTATCACTTCATAAGCAGGTTTGGAAACATTTAGTCTTTTGTTTAATTCCTAATAAAACAAAATGAACTTCAATCTTCCGAAGTCTGATTCTTCCTTCTCTACAAGCAGCTTTGAGAAAAGCGGCTTTTCGATTTCACACAGACCCTGACCTGAGTCTAACTCAGGAGAGCTGCTCATATTGTACCCTCCTCCCCCAACACACAGAGACCAGGCCAGGCAAGATCATAAGCGCCAGTAAAAGCTTTATTTTAAAATTTATTTGGTGCTTAAATGATTAAAAGGAAATGAGAACCAGTATCTTATTTTACTTTTTATCACTTTTAAGCTGTAGAAAACTAAAATAAGATACAATTTCGTGCTCGTGGACTTTTGAAGTAGGAAGTCATGTTGTATAAATAATGCTGAACGAAAAGTTGGGAATGCTATTCTTTACTCTCGTAGGTATGAGTTACCCAGTACTTGCTGAAGTGCTCGTTAGTACTGCTGAGCATCTCCTATGTGCAAGGCACTTCAGAGCCACGAGCCCTGGGCTCCAACGTCAGATTTCTAGGCCTTCCACGCAGGTGCCAACAAGGACCTTGTGTGCAGCCCTGAGCCAATGGCCTCTGAGTGTCCTGGCTCCTCCCCAAGGCCAAGAACACTCCACGCCTGGAGCGTGGACCTTCTCCTCCGAGGAGTCGCTTGCTCTGATGGAGAAGGCCTGACAGAGGAGAACAACTCATTCAACACTCACCGCGGTGTCGGCAGCATATCAGACCTGAATCTTTCATCAGGGGGCTTCAGGTTTTGAGAGGAAGGCCAACATCCTCTTGTCCTTAAAGAATGATAATGTTTGAGGGATTTCAAAACCCCAGTGTGTCTGGTCCATGGTCAACCATCACTGTAGTCAGTGGGATTTACTGGCTCCTAAAGCCCCAGGATTGAGTCAATTCGGGGAAGGCAGCAAAATTGTTAGCCTGCTCTGGGCCAGAGAGCAAGCTTCTTCTCTAGTGGACCTCAAGGTTTCCAGAGAAGGTGAATTTACATAATTTAAGATTTGTTTTGGTTCATTAGTAAAACAATTTATTTCCAACTAACGAAGCTAATGCAGAAATGGAGAACTCATTTATGGTAATCCTCTATTCAGCAATTTAGAGATGCCCTTTTGGAAATTACTTACTAGAAGATTTTCAGAAGAAAAGAACCATAATATAGCTAAGAACTCTATCTACAATGCATAGCACAGTACTTGGCTCATTGCTGGTCCTCAATGGAGTTTCACTGAAAAAATCACAGAAGACGAACTGCATGTGGCGGGTACAGGCTCGTTTGGGACAGTCCAGGGACTCCGCATCCGGCTCTGGAGAAGAGGAGCATGCAGGGAGCTCACGGTCCGGCAGACTAAGGCTCGGCAGAGAGTTGGCGGGCTGCCTTGTCATGGGGAGGCAGAGTCAGGATCCTCGAACGACTCTTCTCTGGTTAGCTGACCAGAGCAAAGGCTGTCAAACCTCATTCCCTGTCTAAGGCAGGTGGATCAGGGAGTCACACTCCTCAGGGATGCTTCTCAGAGGTGGCGATGAGCAGCACCTCTCCCGATGTTGGCTCTCCTTGGGCCCGTGCCACTGGCGTTCAGACAAAAGGCCGACTTGGTGGTCTGTGATGTCCTGCAAGGTAGGAACAGGTGGGTGTAGCTGCCCTGGTATCCAGTCTGATTCTGACGATCTCAGCCAAGGCCTGTACGAAGTTAGTCTGGGCCGATCTTCAACTTCTGTCCTTAAGACAGACCCAGGTCCACTGCCAAGATCCATGGCTCACCACTTCCTACTGTCGGTACGTGAGTATGTCCTTCTCATGATCTCAGACACTTCACACATCTGACTATACACTTAACCTTCACTGATCTCTTTTACATTTTTTAGTAGTTGTTTCACAATTTCCTCTAGGAGAGGCCATTCTATAATGGAACTCAATTAAAATAAACTAAATGTAGACCTCCTTTTGTCTGCAACGATCCTGCCTACCAAAATAAGCCGTGTGGGGCCACTGGGCGTCTCGTGCAAACAGAAGAGATCTATCTAGATCACCATGTTGTGAGTCTTGGAAAAGGCGAGATTAAACTTACGGAATATTCCATCAACTGTGTTTACTTCAGACTGTAGCTCGGGGAACTGGGGGTGGGCAGACTGTAAGCTGAGAGGTTCTCACTTTTTTTCTCTTCTAATATCAAACATCAAAATTAAACATTTACTGCTAAGTGCACTACTTGCTACTCAGGGGCATTATACTTATTGCCTCTACGTTCCGGCTGTCAGTCCTGGCTTTCTTCTGTCACCGTTTCAATTTTAGACAGATCATCCTTAAGCCAGTCTGCCACCATGTCGGCCATTTCTTGGTAACAGTGTAAGACAAAAGCGTGAGGTATGTCTTTCTCACAGAGTCGAATGTCTCCTTCTGGAAAGTCTTTCTTTATGTCTTCATAGTACTTCTTTGGACACCAAGCATCTTTCGTGCCATAGTAAAATGTAAGCTAAAAGACAAGAGGAAAACATTTCATTAGAAAACACTTTACCCTCCCAATACGGATATGACACAAGCAACCCGCTCTAAAAACAGTCCCTGTGCCTGGCCCTATAAATTAGTCCCAAGGCTCCTTCCAGAGAGTGGCTCTTTCGAGGCAGTGAGCCTTCATGGTTTGTGGGACTGGATTAAGAGGTATCTGATGGAAAGAAACCCACATGGAGAAGAGACTTGTGTGATCACCCATGAGTCACTAAAGGGACTCGCTAGCAAAGGTGTGTGTTGAGACTGGGGTGGACACTGGAGAGACGGCAGATGAGAACAAGGATGAACTGTTGAGACAAAATCACTGAGTGACTAGTGACCACTCATTATACAATGGAGAGCTGTCGCAGAGCCACATGGTGGGACTATGGAACACGCCCACTGAATGCATGCAAAGGTGAGTCAGACAGACTCTAGCTTCTCCATGTGGCAGATGAAGTGTGATCAGAACCTGACGGTGTCTGTGACATGTCTACAAATAGCCTCCAGGCAGCGGGGGAGAATGGTGATTCAGTGGGAGGTGTTCCAATCGTCCTTCAGGTAGCAGCAAGCAGGCTGGATGGAGATGGAACCTCCTCTGAGGCATCACTAAGACTGATCTATATCTGTGCATGACACTCGCACTTGCATGTAGGCACACACGTGTAGACACATGTACACACACGAGCACGCATGTGCACATGTACACAGGCACACATACATATATAAGTATGTATACATGTATGTGTGTGTATTTATGTGCACGCACAATTATCATAAGTATGTATAGATGTGTGTCTAGTTCTAGACCATTCTTCACCAAAAACTATGTTCTAGTTCTGTATTTCTGGGAAAAAAAAGGCAACACAGTGAGATCTTATTCAGAGGGGTACATAGTGATAATTTCTACAAAAAATAACAACTTAGTTGTAAGGACCCGATGACATTTGTCATCCCTGAAAAAAAGTTATGCCCAGAACTTAAGTGGCCAGAGTCACCTGTCGTTTCCGTAACATACCACATTCGCTCACTCACTCAGACCCTTACTGATGAATCTGTTCAGCGAATACTTGTTGAGCATCTACCCTGTATTAGGAACTGGGAAAGCATTAAAAGACAGTTTGTGGTGGGGCAAGGCTGGGGCTCCATGTACACAAGACAACCCCCAGACAGTCGATGCCTGAGCTGACCCTTCAGGCTGTTGGAGCACACTGTGGGGCAGGCCAAGCAAAGTAAAAGTGTGAAGGAGCATGGCGTGCTTGGGGAATTGGACGTAATCAGACATGGCTGGAAGACAGAATGATAGGAGATAAGATTGGCAAGGCAGAGAGAGATCAGGTCGTGAATTTCTGTGCCAGGCTAGGGAGGCTGTACCTTACTCTGAAGTCCACGGGAGCTAACAAAAGGCTTCACACAGTGAAGGGCCATGATTAGGTCTGAATGGTAGGAAACTTACTCTGGCTACAATAGCAAAGAGATTGTGGGGGATTACGTGTTGGCAGGAAGAATTGGGAAATACAAGTTATTGTCCACCTGGTAATTGTGCTGTTTCAGCCATTAAACCCATTTCTGAATATGAACAGGTGAAATTGCTCTTATAAAAACACTGGTCTTTATTATAACGATATTATGACTTAACCAACGTTTAAAAAGCTGGTTAGTTAAAAAACACTTTAGAGAGGAAAATACTGAAAGTAGTACTTCAGAGAGTCAACTATTAACAACTAAACACTGAGCTGCAGACTTATTCTGAGTCACTTCATAGAGGTTTTTCTGGTTGTCACCTGGGATTTTAGTTTTAAATGACGCAAAAGATCTGTGGCTCTTCTTATTTAATTTATTCTTCCCATTCTCCTGCATTTGCTCACTACCACCACTTCTGTGCACTCCAAAAGCCCCTAAAACCAAAATTCATTTTGACATGGTGATTAGTGAAATATGAGGTTCTTTTTGCTTTCTGGAGAGCAGAAGGCTGGGCTGTTGCCTGCTTCTTGCCTCCTGGTGTAGGTCTACCTATAGCTCTAAAATGCTGTGACCTGTGACCTTACAATGTGGGGGAGCTGGGGGCGGTGGAGTGACTATTCTGGCCAGTTGTAGAAAAAAAAGTTTCCCAGAATCTCTCAGCAACCACTCCGCTATAGCTTGGCCGGGGCACCAGCTGTCTGCAGGTATTAGCCACCAATAGCACAAGTAACTTCAGTTCTCTCGAAACCACCCCCTCCTCTTACCACCGAGCATCCTTGAAATTATGTCCAGGAAAGAATGTACAAAACAGTCATTACGTACAGCTGTTGAGCTCTTCCTCAGACCATGGAAAAGTGTCGAGAAATCTGGAAATTCAGGCTGGGGCTTGAGTCTGTCGGCTCTGTTCCCCCGCTCCAGTGCTCCTCTGGCCTGAAGACACTTGGGCACTGAGAAAGGCTCCCAGGAACCCTCACACCAGTACAAGCTGTAGTGCTGGAGTCTTACGAAAAACCCTAATACAAAAGGGTCGACTGGAAGGACAGCAAGGCAGGGAAGCTCTTCCCTACTAAGTCGCCGTGACAAAGAGAACATCACTGTCGCTCTCCGCCTAACATTCAGACTATTTCCATGGAGAACTTCGCATTTACTTTTCAGGGAGATAATTACAACTTGAAATGTCTCCAACGAGAAGTCCAGCTCCATGAGCCTCAGCGCGTGTGAAGGTGTCAGCCGGTTGAGAATGAGTAATTAAACGCAGATTACGGGGACCTTACACCTACCTTGTGGTACCAAGAGACAGGTGGTGACCAAGTAGTTGTGGGGCACACACTGTCCACAGCAGGTACTAGGAACCTCAACACAAAGGGACGTCGGTGTGCGAGACAGTGTTAACAGTGAGGAGTCTAGATTCCCCATATGCACATCTGATTTTATTTGATTCCTCTGTGACCAGGAACCATTCATAGTGAACTGTACTTGGTTAAATCCCTCAGTACTGGTGGGGTAATGGCTATTTTTTTTCCTCCCAGTTCTTCTTCAGGCTGCATTCACTGAAGGGCTCTCAATGATAATCTTGGCTCACAAGTAAACACGTGGTTATTTCTGATGCCTTTATATACACTGGCTCAAGATATTTCCTGTTCCCCATAGATTATTAGTCACAGGCAATAGATCTGAACAGAGGACTCTGCACCTGTAACCCTAAACAGGAAACTGAAAAAGCATGGGGTGTGTGGAGGTAGTGGGGGATGGGGGAGGACAGGTGAAGTAGAAAAAGGAATAATGACACAAAAGCATAGCAGTTAAGAGTATGTGCTACTATCATGTTGATATATGAAGAAGAATCACAACGAATAATGGTAAACTGATGAAAACTGAGAATAATGTACCAGGCTCTGAGCTAAAATGTCTGTGCTCACTGAGTCCTCACAATACTTGAGGAAGGCATTTTATCCCTATTTTACAGAAAAGGAAACTGAGGCTTAGAGAGACTAACTTGCTTAATTTGAAACAAATCTGGCTTATATATCCAGAGTCAACATTCCTAATTAGCTCCTTTCACTACTATTTACAGTTAACAGTGAATTGATCCATGTCATGAAAACATAAAACCTCAAGATCGGGAGGTCTTAACGAGATATGAACACTGAGTGTGACCGTCAACTCAACTACCTTTATCCGAAGTCTTCTGCGTGGCTCATTTGGGGTGGACTATTGGTAGAATATTTAAATTCAAAGGTTTATGAGGAAATAAATTTCCCAATGGTCATTTTTCCTTGGCACATTATTGAGATGGCGATTATTGTGCTTCCAGATTGTCACGTTAAGAAGTCCATTCCTCTATTAAACACAAAATTTAATTTTCTCAGTTCTAGACTCTGACTTCCCAGGACTCTGCTTCTGCTTCTCCGCGTGCGTCCTCTGCATGGAAATACGGTGACTGCAGTCTCCGTGAGCACACATGTTATTTTCCTCGAACTCTTCAGGGTTCCCCTAAGGAGACATGTCCCTGCTAAAATGTCCCTGTACACTGCTGCAGCTTGCCGCCACGAATGTGCTGTACATTTGTCTTTTCTCATGGTTTTTTTCTTTCTCTTTTCACCTGTTGCTGCTGAAATGAACAGATTCACCAAAAATGACTCTAATAAACTTATCTCCCATGTGGAACTGTCTAAGTGGCTGAAACTCAGAAGTAAGACAGTCTTGCCTTGGAGAAGATCCCAGAGTAAGGAACGACACAGGTGCTATAAACTGACCCTTAAATACAACAGGTGGAGAGAGGTACGAACAAAGCAGCATCCAAGCCCAAAGTGGGGCAATCTGAATTCCACCTGTGAGGCAGAGCTTCGTTACTGTACGCTTTGAGTTGCTGGCTTTTATGCATTAGTAATAGAGAATTTATTCTAAGGACAAAAGAAATATTAGAAACTATCTTATGACCCAAGTTTATAAACTTTATTTTGCTAATAACTAATAAAAATCACTTTTAATGATATAACATCTTAAAATATTGAACATAAAAAAGCTGCACGTGAAAATCTCTATTTAGTGGTACGTTTACGTAAACACATACACACACACACAAACACACAATGGAATATTATTTAGCCATAAAAAGAGAAGGAAATGCTGCCATTTGTATAACATGGATAGAACTTGAGGGCATTATGTTAAATAAAATAAGTCAGAAAGAGGAAGCCAAATACTGCACAATCTCACTTAAATGTAGAATCTAAACGAAAGTGAACTCATAGAAACAGAACAAATTCGTGGTTGCCAGAGGCAGAGGGTGGGAGTGAGGGGACTGAGTGAAGGTGGTCAGAAAGCACAGACTCTCAGTTATGAGCACATCCTGGGAACGGAACGCACAGCAAGTGACTACAGTTAACCGTTCTGTGCTGTACATGTGAGAGTTGTTGAGAGTAGGCCTTAGGAGTTCTCGCCGCAAGAAAAAATAGTTTCTAACTATGTGAACTGGTGGATGTTATCTAAGCTTATTGTGGTGATCAATGCACAATATATATGTATATCAAGTCGTCATGCTGTACACGACGCCTTAAACTAATATAATGTTGTATGTCGATTAGGTCTCAATAACACTGGGAAAAAACCTCTCATCTGAATTACCTCTCTCTACTCAACAGTCCACTAGGACTATAGGCATTAAAGTAGTTGCAGGTTAAATAAAAGAAAGTTTCCCATTGTCTTAGAATTCTATTTGATATTCATATTTATTCACTTTTTCTTGTTCACTTTCCAGATAAACTGAATTTCAGAAGCTCCTTAGACTATGATTCACTATGTAGCCAAGTTTGGTATAAACGAATTCTTCTCAGTACTTAAGTGAATTGAAGTTTAATTAATTTTTATTCCTTCAAGTGGCCGTTGGGCCTGCTGGAGACGCTGTAGACCTGAGCAGAGTGGCAAATGGTGTTTCTGGGGCTATGCTGCTCAGAGTGAAAGGACTTCTCACGAGGCCTTATGTTCCATTATGGTAAGATAACTGGGAAACTGCTCAAGCTCACCATGCAGTTACAGGGAGAGCGTGGAGCAGTGGGCGCCTTGTGGGAAGCCTGGGCCCCGAGCCACCTCCACCTGAACTGGAATCCTGGGTTCTCTGATCAACTAGCGCTGTTACCTTCGACCAGTTACTTGGTCTCTCTGTGCCCGTTTCCTCATCTGTAAAGTGGGAATAGAGATAGCTACCTTGTGGGCTGGTGGTGAGGATTAGAAAACAAAGCATATCAAGTACTTTGCATACAGTAAGCACTCTTAAAGGGGAAGGTGCTATTATAACGGTGATGATGGTGACAGCAAAATCTGTCTAGATTCTTCCCCACAACGGGAGTTGTACCTGGGCCAGAAAAAAAGGGAGCTACATGGCCTTAAAGTAGTTTCTGAGAAAATATATTTTCTTCTGATAAGCTGCTTTTGATGACAGGCTCAGAAAATATTTGTATTAAACATTTTTTTAAGCCTAAAGCAAAGTTTTATTATATACCTTATTTTATTATCACACACACACACACACGCTGTATTCCCCTGAAATGATAGTGGAAAAAGAGTGGATGGAAGAAAAATCCTAAACCAATTACTAGTGAAGCATACCCCCATCTCTGAGCCACCCCTTACGCTCAGCTCACTGAGTGGATTCTCACCCACTTTTACTCCTAAGTGAGACCTGGAGCCTAAGCTGCAGTGCCATTTGGGTATATTCTTGGTTGTGCATCTCCCAAAACAAAGAATGGCACCAACGTGCTGACACCGCAAGTTCCCTAGACAGCCAAAGCTCCCTGAGTACTAAATTAACAGGCTTCCCAGCTGAGGGCATGGGTTCACTTCTTTAGACGGAGTGCTCTGAGCTGTCACACCATGTGGCAGGGGAACAGCCAGCCAGCTGAGAAAGTACACCAAAGGCAGCAGTGTACATGCTCAGGGAGGAGATACATTTTCTATGTCTTTAAGAAATCAAAAAAAATCACGTAATTCCAGCTTTCTTTACTCTTTTTTTCCTTCTCTGAAAGAACTTCCACCTGGCCAGCTTTTTTTTCTTCTTCTTCTTTTTTTTAAGCCCAAGAAGTAAAGGGTCAGATATAAACCAGCCAGGTGCTTACCAAGGGGTCACATCAGTACTCACACACCTAGGCCTCCTACCTTCCAGAGAGATTTTTCTGTCCTGCCTTCATTTCCCTATTTTCATCTCCTTCCCGCTTTCCCAGGCACAGGATACACACTGTTAGGTCTCCAGTGTATTCATCTCCAGAAGAGGCTGGACGACAGCAATGACCTCTGACTTTTCCCTTCCCCCAAAGTCAGACACTTAAACCGTGACCTTGCAATCTTAAAGGAAACCTATTCTGTAACATAAGCGGCTCTTTTCAGTTATTTAAAAAAACCTATCCTCTAGGGAACAGAGGAATAGCAGTCACAAGGCTTTACAGTTTCACTGTAGTCTTCCCAAGCAACCGTTTTTACAAACTTGAAGAATTGCTAAAGAAAGGGAAACAGTTTAGAAAACTCATTTTCCAATTTACTTTGTTTCCTTTTTTCTTTTTATCCCGAACTGGCTCAATTACCATCCTTAAAAAACAGAGAATTAAAATCCCCAAAGATTAAAAAAACTGGCTGAGGATGGAGGTGAAAACACAACCCTTTACACCACTGAAGCCCCTTCCCTCTGAAGACACCTGGAGGGCAGTGGCAATCGACGCCCCAAAGGAGGAGGAATGGGTCCAAGCTGGGTACTGACCGGGCCACATTTCAGTGGTTGGAATAACCAACCACGCATCACAAAGCTTGCAGTCGGGGGTCTCTCCTTCCTGTGCGACTCACATGTAAGGGCCAGAACCCCCTCACTCCCAAATGGAAGTCGCTGGGCCACCTAGTCATTAGCTTCATCTCTTCCTTACCTGGGAGTGGAGTGGGATGCTGACCCAAGGTGTCTATTTGTCCCTGGCAAAGCATTAGCATACGAGACATCAGGGGCCCATCTACCTTCCTGGGTCTGCTTCTCCCTGGTATATGCCTCAGAAAGTGGCAGGTGAGCTGCAAGCACCTTTTAACTAACTTAAAAAAATGGCCAAGTCCAGCTCGTCTGGCTTCTCTGCACCAGGGTCCGGGGCCCACGTCCTGGTGAAGATTAGATGCTATTGTGTTTTCCCTCACAGCCGTTCCTACACAGACGGCAGGCAGCGGCTATGATCTGGACTGGGATCAGGGCATTCCTGGGTCATCTGGCTACATATTCAATATCATCAAAATCTTTCATTACTGAATGAAAATATTTGAAAAGCTATGTGTCGGGGGAGAAGTTAGGTAAATACTCTTTTTCAAGTACTCAGAGACATATCTAGGATATAAATACTGTAGTAAAAATAATACAAACAACTTTTATTGAATGCTTAGTACATGCCAGATACTCTTGCATGGTATTTATATAAATTATGCATTTTATTTTTGGCACAACTGGATGGGAATAGATATTATTATTAAACACTTTTATTGATGAAAAAAGGAGGTCAAGTAACTTAACCAAGGTTTATAAGTAAGCAAGTGGCAGAGCTGGAGTTTGCATGTGACTCGAGATGATTTCCCAGTGAACCACCTGCTCCTTTCCCCATGCTCCTCCGGAGGACGCAGGGCATGCTAACATGAGGGTCTAACACGAAGCTCTCAAGGTCAAAATGACGGAGACCAAAACAAAACTACCTATTCCCAGGACGATTGTGACATTCTGGACAGGCCTCGATTAAACAGGCAGA
This sequence comes from Cynopterus sphinx, assembly GCA_030015415.1. NCBI lineage: Eukaryota > Metazoa > Chordata > Mammalia > Chiroptera > Pteropodidae > Cynopterus > Cynopterus sphinx. The sequence goes on along the minus strand of CM057383.1, from coordinate 14,783,393 downwards.
ACTAACACAATCGGTTTCAGACCGGGGCTTGGCGGAAGGGCAGTCCTGGTGAGCTGGTCCAGGGAGCGCCTCTTATGCTCCGCTGAGCAGGACCTGTGCATGTCTGAAGGATTTGCATGCCCAAATCTGCAAACGCTGCACGAGGTTTGTTCCCAAGGCAACATGCACCTCTGGGCTCAGGTGGCCTGAGCAAGAAGGGGAGAGAGCGTCAGAAGAGGCATTTCTGTTCCTGGGGACACTCTGCCTCCTTCCCAAACCACACTGCCACCCTGGCCTGGCCATCTGCGGGCAGGGGCAGCAGCACTTTGCGGGCGACCCCTTCATTATAAGGCTGTGTCTCCTGTGTTCTCGCTGGGAACAGTTCCAGACCCCTACTGACCGACAGGGATGCTGGGATCCCGTCTGGCTGTTTCATCAGCCGAGGTCAAAGATGGTTACGGCCGTTTAGAATTTCCCTCTAAGTGAGTTTTAAATGAAAACTTCGAGTTTCTAAATCAAACACTAATTCGCTTTTCCATGACTGAGACACACATCCCCTTACAGTTCAGAACAATGACAGAACAAGGCAACGCTGACCTCCATTTGCCTCAGACACACCAGGTGCCTCATAAAGCACAGCATACCCCAGAGGCTCCCAGAAGAGCTGGGATCGGGGTGGCGAAATGTACAGTTGTCTCTCTCACTTTGGTTTGCTCCGTCCTGGTTCTCATTCCCATCCCTCCCCACTCGACTTCCTCTTATTCATTAGCTCCTCTCCTTCCTCCCAACCTGTAAGCTGTGCTCCCCCTAACCAACCTTTAGATGTCTTCTCTCTTCATCCGACATATTTCTCCAGTTACTATGATCCATGCGTGTGGCTTCAAATGACTTCTTTTCACTCCCAAATCCAACTCAGCCCCGACTACTCTACTGAGCTTCACACCTGCGTATCTAGCTAGCTACCTGCCAGACGTGTTCCCCTTGGACGCCCCACAGGTATTGCAAACAAAAGTACAAAATGGCTACTTTCTCAACCACATCCCACAACTTGCTGGTGCCTCTCCTCCCACATTCCCCATCTTGTCACCGAATCCAGTACAGAGGAACAACCCTAGGCGCCCCCGTCGCCATTCTCTCACGTTCTGTTAGTACCGAGTGCCCATGATGCTGCCTCCTAAAGCCTTCCGAATGCTACCTCTTTCCAGCTCAACCTCACTGCCTTCGTTCTTATTAAAGCCTTCTCAATAGTCTCCCCATCTAAAATCTCATTCTTTTCCAACGTTCTGCCACCCATTTTCCCCAAAATGATCCGTTCTCATTTATGAATCTAGACACTTTCCTGGGGCTGATTGAAACTGGTACCTCCTAGGGCTGTTCACAGACGGCTTGTGTTCCGATGGGTCAGTGGCTATGTCATACAGCTGTCCAACATTCTGAATATCACTCTGATTATTACTTCCTTGCTCAAACCCTTTAATGGCTCCCCACAAACCCCAAACCATCCAGTCTCTGCGGTGTAGCGTATCAGTGCCCAAGCCACAACATTAGCTGACTAATCTTTTCTGGTGTCTCTAAAGAAGGGCTTCTTCGCTTGGGGTCTATAGGTCCATGCAGGTTTATGGGATGGAGTAGTGCAGTGGGAATGTGTGTGGGGTGGATAATGTAAATTTGGATAGAAAAAAGATTATATCTTTATTTTTGCTAACCTCTACCTGTAATTTAGTATTTCCTTCAACCATAAGAACAGGCAACAAACTACAGCATTATTAGTAATACCTATATTTTGTCACCTATAAAATTATGGAAAATTCCAAATCACAGTAAACTTTAGATAACAAAAAAATAATGTATGTTCCTCACTATGAAACCACAATAGTAATCCTGACTGCTATTGTACCTTATCATTTAATGTGTTAATAAAGATGCACATATGACATGTGACATTTGTTTTTCAGATATTTTGATAACTATACTTCAGTATAATTGGTTTTGTTTTGGAATCTCATGCATTTCTTTTATGCTATTAAAAATATTATTCTGAGAAGGGGTCCACACACGAGAGTGCCAAAGAGATCCATGGCATAATAAAGGCTTAGAATCTACACTCTAATGGCTTCCCCATCCATCCATTCAGCATAAATTTTCGACTGCTCACTAGGTATTCCTCACACGTTGTGCTAGGCCCCGAGGACAGGTGAGAAAAATGCAGCTCCTTACCTCCAGGTGGGTGAGAGGGTGACCATTTAAATATAATGATGAATGCAATATTAATACTTTAAATAGGGAGCCATGGGAGCCAAGGGGAAGGACATCTGACCAAAAGCAAGGGCTGGGGATGGCCTCTTAGAGATGACACTGGAACCAAGTCTTAGAGGACAGGTGGGGTTTAGTCAGGTGAAGAAAGAACATAACCATGATGCCACAGGTCATAGTATATACTATGAGTCTGATTCTATTTGCTTCAGGAAAGGGAAATAACAATGTGGTATTGAAGGACTGCAAATAAACACAACTGTCTGGCACTATGTACAAAATCTCTAAAGGAAGGAAGGAAGGAAGGAAGGAAGGAAGGAAGGAAGGAAGGAAGGAAGGAAGAAAAGAAAAACCATCCACATGATACAGTAGGGGACAATTTCTAGACTAATTTTCCTGTGATTTTCTAGCTGGATGGCACAAAGACATATTTTTCAGACCTGTTTTAAAAGTTGAATAACTGAGATATAGTGAATAATTTTTACAACAAAATGTATGGCTCAAATACCTTCATACTGGACAGTCCTGGATAGGTACGAAGTTTCTGAATGCCTATGTTTGGGCTGAAGTGGGACAGAGTATCCTTGACTGCAATATCCAAAATAGGGATCTGCCTCATCTTGGGAAGTGGTTTTCAGGTCTGACTAATTATCAGGTTGTTGGAAAGCAGGAGGCAATGGCCACCATCTTCCTAGAACTACCCTTTTGGTTTCCTTATTTCCCCAAGCAGATGGGGACATATGTTGATTCAACTTTCCCCAATATTAAATTACATCATATTTCCTCTTTTGTCATTACAGAAATAAAAGTTGCAATAAACTTCCTGTCTGTACCTCGTTTCACTTAGGAATTGGAATCGCGTTATACTACTGCAGTGCTCAAACTTTGCGGGTAGAAAGCATAATCGATTAATTGCAAGGTAGTTTTGCATCATTAAACGAAACCATATCTTGGTTTCCCAAATTCCACAAATATTTAATGCTGTCTTAAAAACAAAACAAATCCTTTCCCTGTAGTTGGAAAAGTTTATTCCTCTGACTGTTAAAATATTAACCTTGAAACGTCTGCCATCTACCATTCTATCCCCATGCTTCTCCCATAAAGTTTCAGTAAACTTACAGTCCTGATGTACAGTTACCGTGAGCGGACCTCTATCTGGGAATGATTATGCTTGCATATGGATTTAACTTAGGACAGGAATAAGTTAGCACCTTCCTTTGACCTCTTTCTGAGCAGAATACAAACAGAATCCAGGAATGATGAGTATTTTACAGCAGCTGGCTTCCACAGGTGGTAGGATGGCCTTGGACACATGATGGGACTAGTCAGTCAGCAAGTGTGAGTTTTGGAAGTGAGCATCTGCCAGCCTTATTATTAACTGGGAGTTGAGCTGTTTTTATGAACTTCTAGCCTTGAGAACTTAAATGCATTTTTGAAACAAATTCACTTGCAATTTAACTGAAATATAAAATACTGTTTTTCTTGTATTTTCACATCCTTCAATGACTGGAAACAGTTGAAAGCCCTGGAGAGATGGTCCTTCTGTCCACCCCCCACCCTGCCCCCCAATTCAGCTAGTGAGAGTTTCCTCCTGGATCCAAAATTTCAACCTCTAGCCAGCTGCTACGTGAGAAATATGATGACCATCATGGCTACAAACACAGATTGGCATTTTCAAAAGTCCTCTCTAGGTAATGCTACTACAGATCAATATTCTGAAAATACATACATTTTTAAGAACATAGTTCTTGTTTTAAGATAGTTGTATTCAGAGGTTATAGAGATATGAATTAACATATCTCTAACATCTCTAATTAACATATTGCAGGCAAGTTTAAGTCAAATGTCTCAAAGTTTACGAAGAGATTCTAAACCCAGGAGGATTTTACTTGCGGATTATAGGTCCTGGGCCCTGTGAGAACTGGCCACACAGTGGGCTCATTTCGCCACACCCAGCAGATGTCCCAGTTCAGCACTAACTGTAAAGCTCTAGGTTCGCACAGTCCAACAGGAATATAAAGGTACATACACAATTTAAAGTCTTCTAGTAGCTACGTTAAAAAAAGTATAAAGAAATGGATGAAATTATTTTTAACAATATATTTTACTTAACCCAATATACCTAAAATATTGTCATTTCAACATGCAACCAATACAAAGATATTAATGAAACATTTTACTTTTGGGGGGAGTGGGGTACTAAATTTCTGAAATCCAAAGAATATTGTATACTTGTAGCACATCTCAATTCAGACTAGCCTTAAAGAATCACATGTGGATGGACAATGCAGCTCTATCCTATTCAGGATGGAGAGACAGACAAATGGTGCCATGGGAATACAAGAGCCACGTAAATTCTAGGGTGTTTAGACCCATTCTAAACCATGGTCCCATCACAGTTGCAGGGACTGGTGCTTTCGATGTGTTTGTGTAAGATTCTAGCATTTGTAGCAGAAACTCCCAAATGCTAAACATTTTAATCTTTGTCTTTCTGCATGTTGCATATATTGAAAACTGGTCTTGGTGTCAGAGCTGGACATCCCTACTCTAATACACTGGAGAATAAGAAAGGCTCACTGAGTCACAGGGTTATAGTAATGTTAGCTCTTTTCCAATGTTCTACTTATATTTTAATCTAACTCATCTTTTCTATAAATATTATTGAGTACTTCTAAGGACAAGGCCCTAGAGAGAAGTATTGATTTTAAAAACAACCCCCCCTCAAATAGGTGGTAAACATATTTAAGTAACTATGCAATCAGCTTTACTTACTTTCTATGCAGCATTCAAGGACAGCATTAGTTTTAACTAGAAGTAGAACAAACCTACACATTCTTCTGTTTATACAGATTCTAACCAATTCTAGCCTTTCATTTTCAAAAAATATTTCTACTTACTTGCAGTATTACAGTGATTACCTTAGACAAATGTTCCTTTACGGTTTCGTTGTCTCTCTTTACTATCTCCATCATTTCTTGGCCACCAAGGTAGGCAATATTAACTATATTCAAACAAAAAAAGTCAAACACTTAGAATATACATACCAAACACAACTGTCAAATTAATTGTAGTAAATTCCTGTCCCCCTGCCCACACTCCCCTGATTTTGGCAGTGCTATGGATGTGAGATGTCAGCGAGGCTAAGACAGGCACATGAGTTAGGCAACACACGTTTCTGGAAATAAGAGCATGTCCTACAAAAGACCCTCCGTTCACCCTCACGTGGCTTTCTCAAAGCAATGTTTAGCAGTATAACGACCAAAAGTCAGATACCTGGCAGTTGACGTGCGTGACTGCACCCGATCAATGTATTTTTTGATTTAAGGATTAGAAGCACACATTTTTACCGATAAATCCTGTATACCAGGGAAACTTTATGCAGTTACTACAGTGAAACTATCCTGGCAATTTTTTAAAAAGAACACAGTTTAAAAAGTGTTTATTTAAAAAACTGGTTTAAAGGACCTTAAGAGTTTTTAGTGAGGTTAGTTCATTATGGTGACTGCAAAAGAACAAAGTCACCCTCATTTTCAAGATGTCAGGTTATCTAGGAAAGAGAAATAAATCAGAAAACATGAATTTATGTGGCTTTGTTGCTTGAATTCAATTTTGATTAATATTACATATTAATGTTACTTTGTTTTATTTTTTTTGTCATCATCTGCCATTATATTTTTCCCTTCTTTTATTTTCAATCTTTTGTCATTTTGTTTGTCATCTGAAAATCTCTCACTCTTAAATAAAAGGACTAAACATATTCACATATAAGGACATAAAAGACAGATGGTTTGACTTCGGTCAGTCATCTTGTTTTGAATATGCTTTGCTTTCTTGCTACTTCTGACTCTTCTTTCCACCCCTTTTAGTGTGAATGATGAGTTTTCCTTCCCTACTTTTAAAAAAATTTCTTTTCAATAATAGTTTCAAAGCATAAATTCCATTTTTATTTGAGTGGTTAGCCGTACCTAATGTGTAAAACTTATTTATTTTTTTCTATTGCTGTCTGGAACTAATCAGCGTCTATAATCTCTCCATCCAAACAAGGCAGGCCCTTAGCATACCTGCACTTTCCCCATGCCTTCCTCCCACCCTGCCTCCTCTTTGGAACTAAGAAATAAACTCTTATTGCAAAGGCAGTTGTCTGTAACTTTACCATACCTGATTAAAACCATTCTGGACAAATTTTAAAACAGAGAGACAGAACTGACTCTAGAATTGCTACACAAATTAAAATGCGAGAAGACATAAGACCTAAGAGTTTACCAACATCAGGAGAGAGAAGTGACATCCCTAAAGATTCTACATATGCCAAAAGAATAATCAGTTAATTTTGTGGGCAACTTTATGCCAAGAAATTCAACAACTTATATGAGATGAATGAAGTCTGCACAAAGGCACAAATTTTAAGCTTACTTTAAAGAAAAAGATTCAATAAATAGTTTTATATCTATTAAAATAATTAAATTTGTAATTTGCAGACTCTCCACAAAGAAAAACTTAGGGAAAGATGACTGCGTTGGTCTATTGTACCAAACATTTAAGGAATGATATTGATTCTATAAAAACTCTTCAAGAAATGACTACACGTACATGGCTGTTTGATTTTTGACAGGTAGCCTTTTAAAACAGCAGAAAACAGGTGGTCTGAGGTAGGCAGAATTCTAAGATGACACAAATATTCATTGCCCTTCTATAATCCCCTCCTTTTTGAGCGTGGGTGGAATCTCTGAGTATGATGACCTATTACCCTCAAGCCTGGGTTACATTACATCGTGGAGATGACTAAAAAGGAGATGGTCCTGGTGGGCCCTAACCTAATCACACTAGTCCTTCAAAATCTGAGTTTGCTCTGGCTGGTGGTAGAAGTCAGAGATTCAAAGCACTAAAAAGGATTAAATGCACCACTGCTGGTTTGAAGATGGAGCTCAGCTGGAAAGGAACTGAGAGTGAACTCTAGAAACTGAGAGAGACTCTTAGCTGACAGCCAGCAAGAAAAGGGGGCCTTCTGTCATAAAACTACAGGACCTGGATTCTGCCAGCAACCTGAATGAGCTCCGAAGTGATTTCTGGATATGCGGAGGCACAAGAGAGGCTTCTGAGATCCAGGTGGTGATGATTCTTGGGCTGGGTGAGTTTGCTTTATTTATGCTAATTCATGGAGGTAAACACTTATGTAGTGTCATTGCTTAATTAGAAAAAATTAAAGAATTCAAATAACTTGCAAGGAATCCCGTTTCTATTTTTTTTTCTAGCCTACAACACCTGGTCTTCCTAGGTGGTCTCCCATCTGAGTATTAACCAGGCCCAATCCTGCTCAGCTTCCAAAGTCAGGTAAAATCAGGCGTGTTCAGGGTGACACGGCTGTAGATGGAACCACTTTTCTAAAAGTAAATTTTTCATCATGAACGTACATAACCCCACCTTTATGCTTACTTTTATTTCTTTTTTGGAGGGGGGCTGATAATTTCTTAACTAAGCATACTTAAAAATAGAAAGTAGAATACCAGTTGCCTTTCCAGTAATTGCCTGAAGGAAGTCATCTTTTTCATTCCTCAGAAATGCTCATAACACAACACAGTGGTCAGAAATAATAATACCAAATAGAAGTGTAATTTCCTAAGGGGAAAACACATTTTTCTTGGCAATGACCGTCAACAGCATTCCTGGAAACCCGGCAGAATTCAGAGTTTAAGCACCACAGTGAAGAAAATATCTAGTAGCAAGAGTAATGGAAACAAAAACATGAAGGAAAGAGAATGGTCTAGAAGAATGTTGTTTATTTTTGATTCATTACAAATCTAGATACAGGTGCTAAAAATATTCACCAGAGTCTAATATTCTATTTTATTTACCACCATCATCTTCTGCAAGCTGCTTAATGTGGTACAATAATAGCTCACGGTTTGAAATAGCTGAGTGAGGGCTGCAGATCAATAGGATCTTCCTCTCATAGGTCAAGTGGTATCACTGAATTCTCCAAGAACACAAAATCCACGATAGAAGGCTGCCTTCTGTTTAACTCCATTGCCTATCGTGATGTCATTTTGTCTGTCTGAAAAAATCCCAACTCATCTTTAAGTTCAATTTTGTTTCTATCCTGCCTTACTTACCTAGGTAGAACTAATCTCTCCTTTCTCCTTATCACTCAGGCCCTGTATCTGTGCTCATGATAGCCCTTACTGTCATGTTACAATCCTCATGTCCCTCCTACCACGCTGGAAGTAACTTAAAGGCAGGAACTGTATTTCATTTAGTATTCTCTCCAGTGCTCATCTGAGTGCTTGGTTCATGGCAGGTATCAGTAAAGGCTGTTAAATGAAACAAATGGGAAGGGGCTGAGGGAGAAAGTACCTGGTCTGGTGTTTTGTTTTTCTTTCAGTGTGTGTGTGGGGAGGGTCTAGAGGAAAAGCTCGTTGTTGTCGTTGAAGTCATGTGACAGCTGCCATCGCAATGGAGGCCAGAGCTGGAGGCTGAAGTGTATCAACCCTGGTAAGCCAAGCTGGCAGGGACTGGTATAAAACTAAGACAAATCATTGCAGGTAAGAGGGAGAGTCTAAGAGCTCCTGATGGATGAGACTGCCCCCAAACTAGGCCACATAACACACTGGTCACAGCGTCAAGAGAAAATGCAGTGGGAAGTCAAAACCCAATTAATGATAAAATAGGAAGATTGGGGGAGATGAACGCATAGCTTTCTGCAGTAGAACTTGTGGGTAGGAAGCCAGGTTTCCTGCTAGTCGAATGCCCCAATGTGTTTGGTTTTGCCATTATATTGAGGAGACAGAGCTGTTGGGGCTGAAGCAAAGGGAATTGCCGGAGATGGGCAGCTGAACTAGGTGAATAGTGAAGGTAGGAAATCTGCCATGTGTGGGTGTGTACACTGCAGTGTAAAATATGACTGTTATTCTGACCAAGATATTATTTCTAGTCACTTTGATTTTTAAAAAAATAGCTGATAGGTTTTCTATGTCCAAAGTATATACCATGATACTCACAAAGACAAATCAATCTCTAAAAAATTCTCATTACAGAATTTGTTAGAGTAGAGAAAGGGGTTGGTATATTCATTCACCTCCACGACGAGAGGGTGGCTAGGAAGGGCTGCCATTAGTAGGCATATAAATAAATGTGAAACAGCAAAAAGTTTCATTTTAAATTCTCTTTAAAATAACACACGTACTAATAAACATCATGGGAACTGAGATGGGCTCCCCTGTGGCTGGGGGCATCTAGACATGCTTCAAAGGGGGCCTGCCATGAATGCACTGCACGCCCTGGCCTGAGGCTGTCTTGCCAGCGGCCATGAAGCCTAGAGACGTCCTGGAGGGATGTGGCTGTGATGGATTTTAGTTATGGTGGGGGAGAGATAGAGTTAAGCGACTCGGCTATCGGTTAACCAGTGCAGATGGAGTACACTAGCTAGGTGTTTGATGGGCGGGATGTGCTATGATGAAGTCTGTGGAAGATGAGTCCTGAGACCGTCATGGAGTGGGGATGTAGTAGGTACTATGTACCTACACAAAAGCCTATTACAAAAGATCCTTATTTTCTCTCCTAGAGACACGGGAAAGCCAAAACATATGACTTCATATCCCTTACAGCCAGGGATACTCGCTATAGGCAGACATTCCTGGGGGAGGACTCCTCTTTCTAAATAAGCCAAAGCCTCACCAGGATTAGCTCTCTGCTTTTTTCTCCCTCTCCCTTCATATTGTCTGAATGTCAGACATGAGGCCTAGAGGGGTAGAAGTCATCATATGATCACAAGATGATGAGCATGAAGATAAAGGACCATGTTCAAAGAACAAAAGGGGCAGAAATCTAGAAAGAACTCACATCCCTGATGGCACCATCGAGATGTTATTTATCTCTAGACTGTCTACCTGTAGATTTCCTGGTGCATGAGAAAAATAAATTCCTATCTGTTTAGGCCATTATAATAGTTTTCTGCTACCTATAGCCAAACTTAGTCCTAGTTAATTAAAACAAATAAAGATGGGGCCTTTGAATTTTCTAGGTGCTTTTGGTCATATGACGTTGTCCTTAGCCTATCAGACTGGTACTTGTGTCAGGAAGGGGCGTGGCATCATGCCTCATCTACACATGTTAGGACTTTCCTGAGAGGAGGGAGAGGGAGGAGCTGACTGAAGAAGCCTTTCCAGGGACAGCCCCTCCTGGCACATCTTCTGACTGCTCCTGAGGCTGGCAAGATGTTGCTTAATGTAGGAGAGTTAGGGAGACACGAGCCAAGCAGGTCTGCTTGACAGCAAAATTCTTGGGGCTGAGGACTGACTGTGAGACTGGATGGCCCTGGAGACATGAGCATCCCATACTCTTGCACAGACACAGCTGCTCAGGCACAGTTACGGTTAGGCAGTCCAAGAAGCATAAACCAAGAGTCTGTCAGAGGATTAAGCAGGATTAGAAACCAACTAAGATGAAGTCTTCTTACAAGGGGGAGTTCTCTGATAGTTCTTTATTTGTTTCCAGATTGTTTTCCACCTTTTCCTAAGAGTGCCAAATGTGGCTTTTAACAATGTGAAAACCAGACCTAAAGCAGCAATGCCTCCATTCTAAAATGTCTGCAGAACTTAGAGAAATGTTTATCATTCACACAATGTGTTATGTGTTTCTCCATAAGCCATGACTTTGGTTATTGTAAACATCCATTTAGTCTGCAAAAAGACAATCTTAACTATGTGACAATGAGTACACCAAAGTGAAAAACACAACTTAAAGTGAATGATTTTTTAAAATAATAATGAATTTTAAAGTGGCAGATAACTGAAAAATGTAATTTTCTTTAGAAAGAAAGTAGAACCTTCAACAAGTCATTTAATTCTAAAATAGAGATGATAGTCTAGTCCCATCTCTAATCACCTTTTCCTCTAAATCCTAATGGTGACCAGGCACACACACACAAATGTATGCCTTCACTGCTGAATTTTAGGCTAACAATGAATCATTAAAATTGTAGTTGGCTTTTATAAAAGGATTTTCCTAAGCTACACACATAAATGAGAGAAGAGGTAACATGAGAGTCTGGTTTTGTCTTATTAAAAAAATTATTATGGAATTGGGTTAAACAAATTATGAGAACTTTGTGATTCTTTAGTGAAGCTTATGTGTCAGCTCTTTGAATAGTTCAGTTCCTTTCATATCACTGTACCTGTTTTAAAAAGTTATTTCTATATTGATTAAAGAAAAGAAATATTATGAAAGTTTCTTTCACAAGAATGTATGCAGCAAAGTAATGTAACATACCAGGAATGCCCTTTGTCTCTGTACTATGTTTTTCTCGTGAGGTGACGAAAGGAATTAAAACATTGATTTGGCCTAACAAAAAGACCTTAGAATATTTTTAAAAGTGAATTATCTTGACCTGTGATACTACTAAAATATACTTGCTTTTAGCTTTGATCAGAAAAATCCCATTCAGCTGTCTCAGTGAAAAGTCCATTTCTCATGAAATTGAACATGTATTCTAAAGAAAATATGTACTAGATATTCATTTTTTTGTAGTATATAATTTTAGTTCCAGAATTAAAATTAAAGAACAAACCCACATATGTTCTTTAAAAATAACACTTAAAACAATCTAGTTACATACATTGAACAGATGAACCTTCTGGTAAAGTTTATGAAGTATGCTAATTGGATGAGGGCTAATCTTCCCTGAATGCTGGGTAGGAAGTGATGTTTCACCACTCGGTCTGGTGAAGAAGGCGAATGGACAGAAGCTCAGCCTAAACGAAGGAACATGCCATCTTTGCCAAAAGGGCAACAGCATTGGAAATACTTGCATATTTTGGTTCCTTGAATTTTTCAGACCTTACTACAACAAAAAAATATGTGTATAAACTAAAGGATACAGAAAATCAGTTTCTACCCCGATAGGGCAGGATTTATTATCTACTACTTGGACGGGCAAACTTCCTCCCTTTGTTTCCGTAAGATTTCTACTGAAGCACAGACGTTACATAATGTGTAAACATCGCAAGGCCTCCTAAAAGTCGAACTGGTGTGAAAGGTCATTGTCTGGATGACTGTCAAGCCACAGAGAAGCAGGTCTGTGGTGGCAATGTTTGGATGGCACAGCTGTGACCACCGAGACAGACCTTGGACCTGTGTCCCTTTCTCTTAACAACCCCTCTTTTTGTATAAACCTGAAGATCATGCCACCAACTCAAGTGGCTGGTCTGAATATTGACTACTTTCACCATCCATGGGCTATAAGCTCGGGAGGGGTCTGCCATTATCTGCAAGGGCCAGTGTCTTACAAGTATTGTTCTCTCTCAGCTGAGACCCTCTTATATAGTCTATTTTCCTCCTTTCATATATAATATGCAGAGTTTTTAGTACTTAGTAGGAGAAACATGGAAAAGTATATCAATTTAATCTTCCTAGAAGCAGAAGTCCTTGGAGAAAAATAGTCATTAACTAGTGAATACTTTTAAAAACTATGTCTATAGGATAAAAAGAAAAATACTAAAGGAGAAAAAAACATAAAGGGAAATCAGATGACTTACTGAAGCATAAGTGGAGTCATTTTATATATGTTTGCCAGAATTTCAAGTGATTTCTGTTTGATGTCAAATTATTTCCAAAAGTGTATTGGCCCTTGAGATCTAGTCTACTCATCTAGTCTACTTATGATCAGTGACTATACTGAGGCCACAGAGTGAGTCTGGGGAAAAACTAAAGTGAGAGCTGAAGGTTTCTGACTTATAGTCAGTGCCATTTTCACTTACTGTGTCATCTCTTTCTTTTCTATGAGAGAAGGATGATGCACTGGACCAGAAAGTTTTTAAGGGATACCTCCAACTTTAATCTTTGGTGATTTTTATGACTATCCTGAACCTTGCTTCCCTTCTCCCTATTTCATCTTCTTCCACTGCTATGCTAAGGCTAGAAGAAAGAATGGGGGTTGAGGAGAACATGAAGGGGAAAAAAATCCACAAATACAGAAAACATACCAGTTGTATTTGTGATGCCTGTTTCTTGTTATATATTTGGAAAAATACTTCCCATACAATATGTAGCTGTACAATATAAAGGTTGGACTGTGACTTGTTTCTGAATTCACTATCACATGATCTTGTGGCACTCTTAATGTGGATGAGCAAGGTAAACTTTATTTGGGAGTCCTGACTTTATGATTAACTGGAATGAAAGACAATGGCAATAGCTGTGGTAAAAAGAGGCTTAGCATGGTGGCAGACTGCCTGAGTTGAATACTACTCACTAGCTGCATGGCTCTGGGCAAATCTCTGTACTTCTACTATGTACAGAGACATACCTTTTCTGTACCTCAGTATCTTCACCTGTAAAATGGGGTCAGTAACAACAACTAAACCTCATTAGTTCTGAGAAATACAGGTAAAATCTTAGAATGGTGCCATTAGCTGCTGCTGCAACTGGTGTTGTATCATTCATTATAGGATTATAAATAAAATACTAGATAGGCAATTTGTATATATTGTCATAATTAATCCTAGAATAATCTTTTCAAGTGTGGTATATAATTATACCATTTTATAGGTTAAGAAAGCAGGATCATTTTATTATGAAAATCATTTATAAATACAGTGTAAATTCATATTAACTAAAAAGATAGATTACATTTAAAAACACTGTTTGAAGCCAAAAGTAAAGTAGCAAAAACATTCCCTGGCACATTTAGAAGTATAATCAGCAAAGCACCCAGTATTACAGTACCATGATTATTATTTATTACTTTTTAAATTTAACCCCTCCAAAAACATTTATGGAGGAAAATAAAAGCAGAGTCTGTTCACTCTATAGGAATATTGGGCCTGGTTTCCTTGGGCTGCTTTTTGCAAAATTCTCACACCAACTAACATACCTTTGATTCACATAAGGACTCCGTACTCTGTAAAGGAGAATTCTTTCTCACCAATTCTGCAGCTGGAGTGGAGAATCGATAGAATAAGGTTTTAAATCAAAGCTTGAAGAGCCTTTTCTATCTGTTGTACAGAACTCTTCTCATCCTATTCTCATTTTAGTTCTAGTTTTAAACTTTGAGAAGAAAAAAAACCAACACAAAATTCCTTGCTTGATGATATTCATCCACTGAGATTATTTTCTTGCCACTTTCTGATGCAAGAATAAACCCATATGTTTTAAAATGTGCTTACCAAGGCAGAAAGGTTCCAAAAAATTCTGGAGTGAATTTTCATCCTGCAGGTTCATTATCTGACAGCTTGTCCTGAGCAACCAGGACTTGATTTTCTCCGGACATGGTTTAAGTAACAAGTAGCTAAAAATGTTTAAAACATATCGAAACCAGCACAATAATGGAGTGGCGATCCTGCCGTTGGGTGACTCAGATAGTCTCTCAATTGTTGGAAAGAGCAGGTAGGAGCGAATTATCTACAAGAGAAAGCATATTCTGATGAGTAGTTTTCTTAAGGGATAACCTATTGATTTATTATTTCTTATATTGACAAATGACTGGGTTATGGAATATGACTAAAGATCTGTTTAGATGGAGAATCACCATCCACTGTCTTTTCATCCCACAACCGATCTGGGTAGGATATAAGGATGTCTCTTGAATTGTTAATTTTCAGAGTGAGGAGGAAGTCAGATTCCTAGATAACTTCTTGGTTATGACGGCAATTCAAAATCTCTTGGAGGGATAGATGAAAGAAGAAATTAATGTACCATTTTAGTAGTTATAACAACTTGATTCACTAATGATACCAGAAGAAGAGCTACATAAAAAACTCTGTTTCTAGCTAGCATTTCTTTTACTGATTATATTTGGAGATAGTTCCTTTTCAAATAGGTCCTCTATTCCTTAATCTTACTAGCCCAAGATAATCTCTAATAGAACCAAATAGATTTCTAACCACTGATTCAGTCTTAATAAAGTGTAGGCCAGAGACAAGTGAATCTGGAAATTTCCACATAGGAAAATGTTTAAGGACAAAAATATAATTTCAACTTAATTCATCAAAATATCAGAAAATGTATTTTAATAATACTCCAGAAGAAATAAAGGGCATTGCTAAAACATTTTAAATTTAAAATTTACCATTATTTACCAAATTAATATTTAAAAAGTTAATATAAAAAAACATTTTCTATGGGGGATCAGAAGTCAAAATAGTTGAGCATACTCACTATCAATAAAGTAACAAAAATGGAATAGATCAACAATGTTAACAGGTTATAGAAAATGAGAATGAACACAATTACTTTTTAAAAAATCTTTTAAATTGTTAAGGCTAACACATATACTGAAAAGTGTATAAAATATAAATGTGACATTTAACAAATAATTCATAAAATGAAAAGGTATGTGTGTCAAGAAACAAAACACTGCCTGTATGGCATCTTCCAGTCACAACTCCTCCTTCTGCTTAAATCTTAGGTAACCTCTCTCCTGACTTCTCTCCTTTGCTTTGTATCAATACTTATCATCTTTTAATATTATAATCACTTTTTTGTTTTGCTTTACATTAATACTTCTCATCCTGCTTTAGATTGATTTATGTCTCCCCCAAATGCATATGTGGAGGCCATGACTCCCAATGTGACTGTATCTAAAGACAGGTAATTAAGGTGATAAGGGTATGGCCGATAGGATTAATATTCTTATAAGGACAAACCCCAGAGAGCTCACCCTCTCTTTCCAAACACACACAAAGACGAGGTCTGTCTGGTGGTCTGGTGAATGCACAGTGAGAAGGTGGCCATCTACAACCCAGAAGTCTCACTAGAAACTGACCTTGCTAGCATGCTGATCTTAGACTTCTGGCCTCTAGAACTGTGCGAAAATATATGTCAGTTGTTTAAGCCACCTAGTCTATGGCATTTTGTTAAGGCAGTTTAAGCAGACCAATGTATATCCCTGATTATTATAGTTAATTTCTGTTAATGAACTTTATACAAAGTTCATATATGTTTTATATAGTTTGTTTTTTAAACTTTATATAAAGTGTATATTTTATTTTCTTTAATAAGATTCATCCATGTTGATACATAGAGCAACCGCTTATTATCTTTGCTACAGTTTTCAAAACCATTGTATAAACATACCACAGTTTATTGATTTCATTGATAGATATTAAGGTTCTTTTCAATCCAGAGATACTATAAATATGCTGCTATGAACATTTTATACATGTCTCTAGATGCTTGTGTGCATGTTATTTCTGTTGACTATATCACCTCAAAGTGGAAATGCTGGGTCATATGGTGTCTATATGTTCAGCTTTAGTAGATAATCCCAAATAGCTTTCCAGAGTAGTTGTACCAATTTACCTCCCTACCAACGGACATGAGACTTCATAATGTTGCATATCCTCACCACAGTTGGTACTGGCAAACACTGTAATTTTGACTAACTTGGTGTATAGTAGTATTTCACTTTAATTTGTGTTTCTCTGATGACTAATAAGGTTTAATAGCTTTTATATGTTTATTGGATATATTTTATATCTTCTGAAGTGCTTATTCAAATCTCTTGAACATTTTTTTCTATTAGGCTGCCTGTCTTTTTTTATTATTGGTTTGTAAGAGTTCTTTTTTTAGATACCAGTCCTTTATCTTGTGGCAGTCTTGACTGACTTGCTCAACTCTTATTATTACTTTTCAAAAAGAGCTAAGTTCTTAAGCTTGATGCAGTTGAATTTAACAGGTTTTTTTTTCCTTTTATAGTTACTGTTCTTTGTACCTGGTTCAAGAAATTCTTTTCCAACCTCAAATCATGAAAATATTATTTCTTCATTCAAAATGCTTTTTTAGAAATTAAATAATGCTACCTCTTACCTGTTCTACAAAGTGGGTTTTAAACCTTTGGTTGTGTTTAACAGCAGTGTGAGTCTGTTCTGTGATTTACCTTTTCCCTTATGTATTTACATTCCTTCTCTGGATGAGTTGCACGCTCTTTTCCCATTAAGACCTGAGAGTATAGGTGGGTTATTGTGGACTTAGTCTCCATCATCTTCTATAGTGCTTTTTCGTCATAACCTGCTTGATGGCATTGCCTAAGTGTTACACTAAAATTCTGCCTTCATGTCTGTCTCATTAACAGAGAACAAGGATGTGAGGATGAAAACTATGGAGGATTCTTTTCTTTCTAGCCATGATATCTTCTTGTTTTTCCTTGGTCAGGCCTGTCAGCTAAGCGCTTAGCTATTTCCTGTAGGCTTTTCCTTTGCTCTCAACAATAACTGAGGTATTTTAGTTGTTTCTTTTTTGGTCACTATAATTTGACCTTTGCTAGATCTCGTCCTCTGTTACAATAAGTAAGAATGTACTGTTCCCTGAACACCTCTATGGCCTTGATGGCGAATAAAAGCCATTCTTTAGGAGCAGGGAGCCACAGCCTTTTCAGATGGTTTTTTAAGTGCTAGATGGGCAACAGACTGCAAAATGCTCATAATGTGCTTTTCAAATGAATGCAGGGTTTTAGCCAGAATATAGGAGTTTCTGCTACCTTGGCATGTGACAAGTACAAAGCTGAAGCGATCCTGGATAGACTGTGCTTAATACAGGCCTTATAAGGCATTCATGGGTACTTGTGACAAAATAAATTGTCAACTCCAGAATGTCAGGGATGATCCAGAATCCTCCAATCAGAGTTGGCTGCCTGTATTGCAATGGGTTAATACGAAGGCATACAGAATTGAACTTTGAATGATGCAGGGCTTTAGGGTACTGACCCCTGTCTAGTTGAAAATCCGTGTATAATTTTTAATTCCCCCAAAACTCAGTCATCCCTTGGTATCTGTGGGGGCTTGGCTCTAGGATCTCCATGGACACCAAAATCCGCAGATGACCAAGTCCTGTATATAAAATGGTGTAGAACCATGCGTATAGTTGGCTCTCCACATCCACAACCACAGATCAAAAATACTGCTTTCAATGAGGAGCTGGTTGAATCAATGGATGGGAAACTCAAGGATTTGGAGGGCTGACTATATCATTATCCTTGTGTAAGTGAACCCACACAGTTCTAACCCGTGTTGTTCAAGGTTCAAGTGTATAAAGATTCATACCAATCTTAAGGAATCTCTATGAAGTCTAACTAGACAAGAAAAGTCAGTTAAAGAATCACTTCTCTGGATGCTACTTTCAGTGGTAACTGCATCTCAGTGCACTCAAATGCAGCGATAAGGAACGAGACCAGCTCTGGAATCCTGGCACTGCTCTGATATTTGGTTGTCTTCTTCCTCTTCCAGCATGACACAGGGATATAAACAGCATTGCTGATGCAGCAGTAATTGTTGAGGACATAGGGTAAGCAGAGTATATAGCATGAGCATAATAACTCTAGTTCTTTTCAGTTGCAGGAAGCACAAGTGAAGAACTTAGTAGCTTTCCAGTGTCTCCAGGCCTCTTGAACAGGTCTCTCTACTCTCGTATTCAATATACAGTGGGTATGCTGCTACTTGATCTTTGCCTTCCTGACTGATGATATTCTTCAGGACCACTCCCAATGGTGCAAAGTCAAGTGTGACTGCTGTCTGAGAAGTGGAATAGTCTCCTCAGAGTGGCAAAAATTAATAAGTCTAACAACACCAAGTATTAAAGATGTGGGTCAAATGGAACTCTTAACATGATATTAAGTATTAGACTTTCCTTCTCTGTTTCTCAAGTATAATCACTTTAGTGTGTGTCTGGAGTTCATATGGAGACTAAATTTTTATCACATTGTCTAATGTTAGCAGTTTAATTCAGGGTGCTGGCATCTCACTTGGATACCAAGCCGCATGCTTTAAGAGTCTGAAAGGTAGAAATGATGAAAAAATCTTTCAGTAACTAGAGTGATACTATAATTAGCCACTGATGTGACACCTACAAATTCAGAATGCTTCACCTACTTTTTGGGTAATTCTAACATCACGAGTCGTTTATTACTGTAAGTGCTACCATTATTACTGGACTTGAGACATTTCAAACAGGTGTGAATTGACAAGCAATCCTTGGTGTTGAGAGAGCCAGGGTTTCTCACCGCCCTGTTGAGGCCTTCCAGTTAAAGGGCTACATGCCCCATCGCACAGGAAGAGTTCTCCCTCAAGGCTGAGAGTAGCTTTCTCGTTCCCAGCAAAGATGATGATAAAGAAATTGACTTCTCAGCTTCAGCTGCACTTCAGCTGCACCTGGAGCTGTAGGAATAGGGTTTGGTAAAGGAAGCCAGGTGAACCACAGTTTGGTCACTACAGGCTCCTTGGCAGCCAATATTCTTCAATAAGATCTCTAAAAGCTCTTTAGTCTTTCATGTTTAGGTTCATAATCTACCTGAAATAAATTTTTATGTGTGGCGTGAAATAGGGTCTAATTTTTTTCTCATATGGAAACCTGATTGTCCCAGAACTATTAAGTGCAAAGCCTGTCCTTCCCATTTTTTTGCAGTGACACGTCTGTTGTAAATTCTGTGAATATGTAAATGGATCCTATTCAGGGTTCTCTAATCTATTCTACTGGTTTATTTTCTAAATCTACTCCAAGAGCACAATGTCTTACTTACTTTATATTTTGATATCTGCTAGGGAAAGTTGAACTTCATCTTCTCGTTTTTCAAGAATGCTTTGGGCATTCTGGGCTCTCTGCATCTCTGCAAACATTTTGGAATTGGCTACTGAGGTCCCACAGACATCTTGTTGAGATTCGAATAGGGATTACACTAAAATTATAAATTAATTTGAGAAGTAATATCTTTAGAATATCGAGTTTTCCAACCCATGAACATGAAATAGTTCTTTATTATAAATCTTCAGTGTGTCTAAAAATGTTTTATACATTTTACATGTAGTCATCATGTACAACTTTTGTCAGATAATTAGGTACTTATTTTTTATGCTTTTGTAAATAGAGTATTAAAAATTTTTCATTTTCAATCCTCATACAAAGCTGGTGGGAATGCAAATGGATACAAACACTATGAAAAACAGTATGGAGTTTCCTCAAAACAACTAAGAATAGAATTAATATATAACCCAGCAATCCTTCCTCTGGGTATCTACTTAAAAATCCTGAAAACATTTATCCACAAATATATATGCACCCTGATGTTCATAGCAGCATTATTCACATTGGCCAGGACATGGAAGCAACTGAAATGTCCTATGATAGATAGATGGCTGGATAAACATGTGGTACATACATACAATGGAATATTACTCAGATATAAGACAAAAAAAATACTGCCATTTGCAACAACATGGATGGATGGATCTTGAGATAATCAAGCTAAACAAAATAAGTCAGATGGAAAAAGTTGAAAATCACATGATATCTTTCATATGTGGGATATAAAACTGAAAGCAATAAACATGACAAACAGAGACTCGTGGATACGAAGAGTGACAAGTAGTTAACAGAGGGAAGCGGAGGAGAGGAAAGTAGATAGGGATACTGAAAGAGGTCAAATATTTGGTGACAGAAGGAAATCTTACTCTGGGTGGTGAGCATAAAATGCAATATATAGACAACTTACTGTTACATGATATACTCAAAACCTATTTAATTTTGTTAGCCAATGTCACCCCAATAACTTTTAATAAAATATTAAAAAATATATTTTTTCATTTTCTAAATGGTTGTTACTTATATATGACATAAATGGTATCTGCATGTTGATTTTGTGTCCAGCAAACTTGCTAAAGTCCCTTATTAGTTCTAATATTTTGTCCATAGATTCTTTTTTACATTTAAAAAATTCTTACATTAAAAAAAATTCATGTAAAAAAATAATAAATATAAATGTCAAAGTAATGTGTAGTACGTGTCTAAAGAAAAGTTTAAAACCCAAAGGGACATTCCTTTATTCTTTTATTGTAAAAGAAATATAAATTCTCCCCTTAAACTTATTTATCAATCCAATTCATTCAATCCCAATTAAAACACTATAAGGTGACCCCTATTTTGAAATTTAACCAATTATATTAATGTTAATCTGGAAAAGGAAATGCACTAATAATCTAGGAATTCTGATAAAGAAAAAGGGGGGAGTTTAGCTCTATTAAATTTTACACGTTAAGAAGCTACAATAGTTATAACTGTGTGATAGCAGAAAAGGATCGTGTAGCCCAAAAGAACAAAAGACGAGTCTAGAAACTACAGTGTCCGTACACCGGAATACCGCACTACCATGAAACATCAGGTAGACCTGCATGTGCTGACAGTGAGGATGTCCAAACCCTGTTTCTTCTTCTAAACCAGCTGGTAGGGCTTATGACTAGAAGGGGGTTTTAGCAAGCTTTGAATGAGCCATTGTAAGCTCTGGAGGATCATATGTTTTTTGAGCTTTTTGTTTGGAGAGTATAAAGATAATTTTGCTTATTTTCAGGTTCCGTAACTATGTCCTATAAGTGATACTTGGAAAATTAGATGTCACTGACTAGTGCAACCTCTGCTACCTGGAATGTAACTAACTCTCAATCACATTTTTTCCTCCAGGCAACTTTTGAACAATTTAGTAAATACCCAAACCAACTACTATGAGGGATTTGGTTAAAAAAATAATTTCAGGGAATAGGGTGAGGTCAGTACATTTAATTCTAATCCCTTACACCTTCCGCATTTACAACAGCACCGCAGATGATGAAAAAATATTCAGAACTAGGAGTCTCAGGAATTACAAATTCTTCATTAGGAAAATAAAACTAAATTATGTTTTATTGTATTGTTTATGACAGCAGAAAAATATGCTAAAACACATTTAAAAATATTTTAATTTGAAAAGTTAGAAATAAATGTTTGTTCCCCTTCCTCCCCCTGCCAATCTAGTGAACCAGAACAATCAACTAATGAAAATGATTTGTTTCCCAAGAAGCCTGGCAATTTAGTTCTTTACGGCAACTCATTGCTCAATTTAGTTTCAAGTTTATTCACTTCGAAATAAGGCTTCCTTGTGTTTATTAAAATGTCTTCAAAGATTTAGATAACATAAATGGTTAATATAGTTACTGTCATATTCATAAATGTACCAGAGATTCCATACTAGTTATGTAACCCACAGACCCAAAGGAATTTCAGACTGATCAAATCAGCTGGCAGAAAAAGGAAGCAATCCATTACTTTGTATAAATGATCCTTTGCTGTGACCCATGTTAAGCAAAACTGCATGCAAGGGAAACTCTAAAAATACATGAGCAACTATGGCGTTTCATTTGGTTGATCTATATCAATAACTAATTGAGAATTAAAGTGCACTCTGAAACCATGGGAATGAACTGAAACAATAAGGAAGTTCTAGTATGTACTCTGAATGCATCATTGCCTCTCAAAATTATAAGACCAAAGACTGTTTATCACAACTAATACTTAGTCGATGGAACTGGTTTTCCTCTTTTGCCTTTGGAGAACAACAGTTATTACCTGTTGGGTGAAACTAATATTTTTCCTAGATATCATAATGATAATTTCAGTGAAATTTATTGTCCAAATTTGATCAGATAAGTCACAGTAATAAAAATTTATTTTATTCATATAGAAACCTATTGGCAAAAAAATCCACTGGGGTCAAGGAAGTGTACCCAATTTTATAACACAGCTGTGCAGAGAAGGTTTCCACATCTGTGTATAGGACAAACGTTTTCTTACGTTACTGTCTCATTAGAAGAAAAATTCTAGGCTGGCCAATTCACTCTAAGGAAACATTTTCATATATTGCACATTCTCATCTGCAATCTACCAGAGTCAGCTTTTGATAATGAAGCACAACCATGTTTTTTGAACAGAACAGGAAAGTAAATATACACATTGGGACTTTTTGTACAGGGTACTTTTGGGGGGACTAGAGACAGTTCTTTGATGTTTACTTTTTCTTGATTTTATTATTATTATTAATCATTTTTCTCAAAGGAAGTTTGGAAACAATTTGAAGTACAGCCATAAGGTAAGGAGTATAATGTTCAGGTATGGTTTGTGTGCAATCTGTTTCATTAAATAGGCATTTTCTTTTAACAAAGAGTAAAATCTTAAAAATCATTTCAGTGAACTATACTGTTCAGATACTTGATTTTTTAGGCCTCCATTTTTCCAGGGTGCAGCAATGAACCTATGCCATGATCAACAGTACTTCAACGTCTTTTAAAAAAACAGCAACACTGCTGCTTTTCCTGTTTATCAGCTGAGCCCATCTGCTGCAGAAACGGCAGGTGTTTCCACACTGCACAAGCAGAAAACAAAAAAAACACAGCACACCTTGCTTCTTTTTATATGACTGCTAACATTGTTAAGACATGTTAGAGAACATGCAATATAAACCAGTCTTCAAAGTAGTCAAAGCACAGACCTAAAGATAATCTTAGTTTAGTTAACCTCTTCTCCTCATAAGACCATGTTTTCATTTCCTTAGGATAAGACAATTCAGCTTATTTAATCATATGTATGCAGTTTATAAACTGCAAATGCCATTCTCTTTTAATGATCAAGAGCTTGCTTTTTGAGATCTTATATTCTGTCTTAATTTCATACATTATTAGTAAGACAGGAAAATATCCTATAGTAGGGCAGTGCTCAGATAGTTCACTATCTTCCAGGAACTACGCTAATAAACTTCCTATGTGTTATCTCATTTAATGCACATAACAACTTTATCAAGTTAAGTTTCTTCAATACATAGATGAGAAAATGAAGATTTAACAACAAAGCAACAAAGATGAGGTATGGCCCCAAGCACAGCAACTTCAGAGCTCATGCCATTAACCATTATATACACTATACGCTGGTACACAAAAGAATTTCCTAGTAATCATTATGGTTTGGTGACATAATTCCCTATGAGTGAACCAATCACTACCATTATTGTTAGAGACAGGCTATTATTTACAAGTGTTTCAAAACAGCCAGCTTCAAAAATAACTCCATATCCTATGAAGTAAAACATCTCTCTCAACTATTGATTACTGTAAAAAAAGTTAAGCTACTTTAATGTTTTGCTTTAGATGGCATTCATGAAACTGACCATTTTTGCCATTTTCCATTCATGTGAATTATACTCAGATCTTCTGAGGCAGAGATTCTTCTACACTTTAATTACCTGAATATAAAAAAAGCCACTTCATGCATTCAATCTACATGTGAGGGTTGCTAATTACAAGGATTGCTTGCTCATTTGCAGAAATATTTATATAACAGGCTTACACTTAAACAACTGAAATGCAGCTTCAAATTTTTCCTAGCCCATTCTTCTCAACCTTTGTCATTTTGCACCTTCATATTTATTTTATTTTTAATGCATAATGCTCTTCTCAGCTTTATATCTCTTGGAATCCACTTCCCTTTCAGTCTTTCAGATTCAGAACCACTAAGAACTGAAGCAGAAAATAACGATGCTCAAGGCCCATGCAGATTACTCTTTACAAGCTGCTCTGTAGCACACCAATCTACTTTAGAGGGCCTTTCACTCCGAATTGAACAGTGTTCCCCAGGTTGCCTCAAAATTCAGTGACTGGTGACAACAGCAAATCCATCCTCCTGCCTACAGCTACAAAATCCTCACATGACTATGTGATGACCTTTGGCAATATCGGCTTTCTCTTGGTTTCCAATGGCAAAGCTACACAGAATCTATAAGGATGACTTTGCTGACTAAAAAAACTGCTGTTTGACAATTCCCTAAACTTGGGAGCTGAAAGACTCTCTGTGGGCAGGAAGCAAAACACCCCAATTGTCTGACAACAGGACTGAGACTTTTCTAGGTTAGAAACTTCAGTCTCTGAAAACTCAAGCCAAGGATGCCTGAGAGGCTAGAGTCATTCACTGAGTCTATTCATTCTTTGGTCTGTTCATTTGTTCATTCATTAAAGATATATTGGCACCTACAATCCACCAGATGCTGTGGTGAGCACTGGAGATAAAATGGTAAACAGCACCAAGAGTCTCTGCTTTCAGAGAACTTAAAGTCTAATGGGAGAGGCATTTAAAATAATATATGACAGATACCATGCTATGAGAAATAAAGAGTACAAGAGAAACACATAAAATGGGCACTAGAGACTTCTTATCCATCATATTAGGATGAGGCAAAGGTATCTACCAGATATTTTAAGACTAAGGGAGAATGGTACAGTGGAAAGGCCCACGGCCAGAGGCACACAGACAACGGGGGACTTCTGCCACAGCAGCTGTCCTATTAACACTCCTAGCTTCTCAGAAGTCAAATGGCTTTCCTATTCCACTTCATCTGGCAAATAGCAAATCCAACACTTTGGGCAGCTAAGACCCCATGAGACAGAGACTGAAATGTGAGAAGCAAGCAGTTAACTCATGGCAAAAGATGAGGCCCAAATAACTGAAAGAAGTCCATGAACCCAATACCAGCATTGATAATAAAACAGGTAAGGCTCTTTGCTCCTTTTAGTTCAGGAAAAAAATAAAGGAATATCAAAGAGGCATCTTAACATATCTTCTCCCTTACAAGTCTCTGAAAGGGGTGATTCTCTTCCCAATGACACCTAGGCACCCCTCCTGGTGGTCCCATGATGTCTCCTGGACTCGGCAAAAACTTGAGTTAGTTCCGGAGTCCTCCAGCTGCCTCACTGAACTTCTGTGGCCTCAGCCTCCACAGAGCTCAGAGTGGGGACAAGTGCCTCTGGGAAGGCCCTTCCCTTCCCCAATAGATAGATTGCATTCCCGATGGCCTGTAAAACAACTGCCAACTCTTAAGAGGATTTGACATACAAATATAATAAGTCACTGCTATATCCATTAAAAATGTACCATAAGTTCCTCAAAAAATTAAAAATAGATATATCTTTTGACCCAGCAATTGCACTTCTGGGTATTTATCCAAAGAAAAACAAAACAATAATTCATAAAGATCTATGCACTCCAATATTGATGGTATCACAATTTATAATAGCCAAGATATGGAAGCAATCTAAATGACCACCAACAGACGACTGGATAAAGAAAAAAGGGTTCATATATACGATGAAATATTACTCAGCCATTAAAACAATGAAATCCTACCATTTGCAATGACATGGATGGACCTAGAGATTATGCTGAGTGCAATAAGTCAGACAAAGATAGATACCATATGATTTCACTTATATGCATTATCTAAGGAACGAAAAAACAAGCTAATCAAAATCAGACTCAAATATAGTGGACAATTTGGTGATGGACAGAGGAGAGGGCGTTGGGAGGCTGGGAGAATGGGGTGAAGGTTTAAAAAAGTACAAATTAGTAGTTGATAGTTGGGCATGGGAAGCATGGAAGAGGGAACGTAGTTAACATTAATATGATGGCTAAGTGGAGGGCCAGGGGAGGGAGGGAGTAACTGGAGGGGGGGGATCATTTTATGAACATTACTGATGTCTAACCAATGTACTGTATAGCTGAAATTAGTTTAAATAAATTTATTTAAAAAATAAAAATAAATGTAACATGGTATCTAAAAATGCTATATGATGACAATGAGGATCATATACTCTTTTTTACCAGTTCAAATTTTAGTCAACAACTAAAAAGTTCATTCATCTCAAAAGAACTTCAGCGGTAAAGAACCATAATATATTCAACTTACTCTCAAATGGTTCAGAAGTCTCTCTCTCTCTCTCTCTCTCTCTCTCTCTCTCTCTCTCTCACACACACACACACACACACACACGCACACACAATGTTCCTTGGTATCTGTGGGGAATTTGGTTCCAGACACCAAAATCTGAGGATGCTTAAGTCCTTTATATAAAATAATGCATTTACATATAACTTAGGTACATCCTCCCATATACTAGATTACTTATACCTAATACAATGTAAATGCTATGTAAATAATTGTTATACTGTATTGTTTAGGGATCCACTCTCTGGAATTTTTTTCTGAATATTTTTGATCTTCAGTTGGTAGAATCCACAGATGCAGAACTTGTGGGAGATAAAGAGGGCCAACTGTGTACACATTTGCTCTCCCTATACCCCTCATGTGTATGTGTGTGTGTGTGTGTGAGAGAGAGAGAGAGAGAGAGAGAGAGAGAGAGAGAGGGAGAGAGAGAGAGAGAGAGAGAGAAACAGAGAGAGAGAGAGAGAGAAACAGAGAGACAGAGAGAAAAGGAAGGAGGGAGAAAGGTGTGGGGGAGAGAGAGCAAATGAAAAAGCAAATGAGGTAAAATATCAACAACAGTAAATCTGGGTTAAGTGTATATGGTGTTCTATGTAATATTCTTGCAACACTCTGTAAGTTTGAAATTATTTCTAAATAAAATGTTTAAAAAAATAAAGTCCACCACTGCCCTCTATCCCTCAGACAAGGCACTTCCAATCCCCTTTATCTTGCTCCTCTTTTTATCAACATAGTATTTCTCTTGAACATACTAATTTTTGCATATTTTAATGTTTATTAGCATTTTCTCTTAGCAGACTGAACTGAGAGGGCAGAGCTTCTTTCCTGCCTTCAAGTCTGTAACAGGTGCTCAATGACAGTGCACGGCACATACCAGACTGAATGAATGCAAGTTTGGCTGAGGGGCAGTGAGCCCCCCTGCACCCTGAAGGCTGCCTCATCCAATTCCCCAAAGTGACTCTTTCCCCCTAACCCCAGCTCAGGACTGGAGGTTCGTTCTGTTTGGAAACAGAAGGAGAGGGCTTTCTGACTTGGGAGCACAGGGCAGGGAAAAAGGCACAGAAAAGGGCCATCATGAAAAGGGGGACTAAGTGAAAGCCCAAACACTAAACGCTGGCACTCTCACATGCAAACACAAGCCTCTAGTGTTGTTTCTCTTTAATGATGCTACTCTTAGGCAGGAGAGCTGAAGTTTTTTTTTATTGTTGTTGTATGTTTTTTTAATTTTTTAATTTTTTTTTTTTTGAGAAACCAAATGGCTGGCCCTAGAGAAAAACATACAGGAAATGATACGGGAATACCACAGAAAAATGTCAAGGACACATGTCCAATACCCTGCAGTGAAGCTGACTAGCTGACAAAGCTCTCTCACAC
The DNA here is from genome assembly GCA_030015415.1 of Cynopterus sphinx. Taxonomy (NCBI): domain Eukaryota; kingdom Metazoa; phylum Chordata; class Mammalia; order Chiroptera; family Pteropodidae; genus Cynopterus; species Cynopterus sphinx. The sequence goes on along the minus strand of CM057383.1, from coordinate 14,755,237 downwards.
AAAACCTCCTAGTATTTTCAGTGCTTCTTCTTCTTCTACTTTTTTTAAAAAATATGAATAGATAACAAAGAAATGTCAGACATTTGAGGAAAACTTCAATTATAGTAGTCAGATCAACAAAAACAAAACATGAAGAAAGAAATTCCAGTGAATAGAAACAATGCAAGAGTACAACAAAACTCCAAAAATGTGCTTTTCTCACAGAGGAAAGCACAGAGAGGTATCCTTTCATGAAGCAGAAAGGATACCACGAAAGGGAACGAAAAATAAGAAATCATCTCAGAAATTCTTTGCATGAAGGTTGAAATCCAAAGTTTGATTAGATGAATCTCAAAATAAAGTTGGAAAAATATCTCATATTTCTCATTGTATACAACAACAAAAAGAGAGAGATGGACAATGAAAAATAAATCAACAGAATCATTTCTGAAAGTTTAAAACATGAATAATGAGAAAACAAGGAGAAAAAAATATAAGAGAAGTTTTCGGTACATAAGGATGTCAGTTTCCAGATGAAAAAAGATAAAAAGTCCAAGGCATATCACCATAAAATATAATAATGGAGATAAAACTTCAAAAACTGTCCAGAGGAAAAACAAGTCACGTAATGAATAAAAAACTGGAAATGGTACACGTCTCAGTGGCAAAGTGTGAAGGTCTGTCTGAAGCGAGGCAACAGCTGGCAACAGCGAAGGAGGCAGCCATGGGGATGGCAGACTGGCTCACAGCAGAGCAATCTTCCTGCCAAGAACAATTAGAAAAGATGAAAAAAGTACTTTTTAAAAGTGCCTTTGAAAGCATCAAAAGCAAAAGAGATTTGAAGAGCTAAAATTCTAGAGAAAGAGGATATACTCAGAGAGGTGTGCTGAAATTGCCCTCCTTTGTTATTTACCAAGTTGCGAGCGGTAGCTAAGAGGGAAAGAAGCTGAACAATTTCTGGAAATCTGTGGCTCAAGTGTCAAAACTTGGGTGTTTGGCGCCCACGGAAGAGAAAGCACCCTAGGCTTTCAGTTGGAACTACTGCAGGTCAACTGGAAACAAACCAGCCCTCACAGAGGCGGCCCCAGCCCAACCCCTGATGGCGTTTAAGTCGCTGGCCTTTACTACACCTGCTGGCAAATGCAAAAGTAACTCCTCCCTGGAAGAAGACAGACTCATATTGTCTTCACAATTTTTTATACATAATGATAGGAATTCAATTTAAATAAACTTTACTAAGCTGTGATGGTTAACTTCCTATGTCAATTTGACAGGCCATGGGGTAATCAGATATTTGGTCAAACATTATTTTGGGTGTGTTTTGGATGAGACTAACATTTGAATAAGGAGACCAAGGAAGTAGATAGCGTTCCCCAACATTAGTGAGTCTCATCCAGTCATCGAAGGCCTGAATAAAACAGCTGAGTAAGAGAGAATTCCCTCTGCTGACCGCCTTTAGGGTGGGAAACTGGGTTTTTCCTGCCTTTGGACGCAATCTGAAACATTGGCTCTCCCTTGGGTCTCGAGCTTGCCTGCTTTTGGACTAGAACTGACACCATCAGCTCCGCCGGGTCTCCGGTTTACCAGCTACAGATCTTGGCACTTGTCAGTCTCCATCATCATGTTAGCCAATTCCTTATAGTTAATCTCTTTCTGTGTATACATACACACATCCTATTGGTTCTGTTTCTCTGGAGAACCATGACTAACACACAAAGGGACAAGGAAACATGACCAAACACAAGGAAAAAGCAGGAAAGAAATGCAACTACACGGGACTTAGATATTGGAATTATCAGACACAATCTTTATTTTTATTTCAAATATGTCATCTCTGCATGTTTATATTTTAAGAATAAAAGTAATGATACTTAAAAATTATTGGCAGTGTAAAGGAGAATAAAGTCAAACATAAACTTTAAAGGAACTGGTTAATAGAATAAAATTAAATGACAAGATGTAGAATATCAGAAACTGGTAACTATAAAAATGAAATGGAAATTCTATAAGCAAAAATCAGTAACTGAAAGTGAGAATGCAACAGATGGGTTTAAAAGTAGTTTATACATAGCTGAAAGAGGTTGAGTGAACTAGAAACAGGTCTGAAGAGAATATCTAGACTGAAGCAGGGAGAGACAAAAGTTACTGTGTGTAAATTATACCTTGATTTAACAAAATGTTCAAAAATTTCATAGAATCAAATAAATATGCAATGCTTATAATACAAGGTGGAATGTATAGGAATTATGAGGAATAGCATGATAAAGGAAGGACAGTAAAAATGACTAGAAAGAATCAGAAAAGACTTCACATAGGAATTCATATTTGGGATGATTTACAAAAATGGACAGATGCATCTGTTAGGGGATGGCAGGAAAAAGTAGAAAGGAAGTGGACAACAAGAGATAGTAATAGTTAGAAGGAGGCAGCATCAGGTATGTACAGGGCAGGTGTCCCAAAGTTTTAAAGAAATCACTTCTGAGTTAGTGTCAGTCAATGTTCATATATTACTGAAACCCTGAGGGCCTTTTCCCTCTTCAGTAGGACACGAGAAGCTCCTAGCATTTTCCTGAGGGTGGTAGGTTATGAAAGAGGAAAAGGCTGAATCTCTAACACTCAATTTGGCTTACTCTATAGAACCTCATAACTATGCTGGTGAAGAGATAAGTAAGATTATTTGTTGAAATGGGGCTTCTGGCCTGTCGACAGACTTCATTCATATGTGCTCTCTGGCATCTGTATGGCTGATACTGGGAAATGATTTACTGTCTGGTTTCCTAGGGACAAGTTGCCAGAAATGATGCTGGCTTCGGTCTTCATCCATTCATCAGTATACCTCCCTGATACCTGATAACCTGGCTTCTTCCCAACCAAATACAATTAGTCTGAACTGGCTGGGAATGCAAGATCTCAAAGCAATGACATTTATTCTTGTGAAGCATCTTCCAATTAGTTAGTGCCTGCTAGGCTTTTTCCACTTCGGGGAATTTTTTTGTGGCCTACGTTGCATATTGATCACAGATTTTCCATATGTGTAAGAAGGGAGGGTATAACAGCTTCATAACCAAATTAGAGAGCTTTTCCTTCCTTAAAGTTCACATTCGTAGTTCTCATCTCCACAAACTGATAGACCGAGAAAGAATCTTCTGGCTGGAATAACCAATAGCCACACACAAAACAACAATTTCACAGAATTTTATGCATCTGTTTTCAGTCTGTTCCATATTCTCTCTCCTATGACTGCTGTGTTTCATCCACTGAGACTACGAATTTACTCTTCTGTGAACACCCAGTTCATTAGCATAACAAGGTCTAAATGTAGCAAGGTACAAGCTATGTTTCTCAGACCTGTGTAAGCCCAACCACAAGGGTATTCAAAAGGCAACACCTCTGCTTTAGCATGGACCACTCGCTCATAACCAGAGCCTCTTAAAGTCCCAGCCACTATGAACCTCACAGTCTGATGAGATTTGAATAAGGCTGCACTTTTTTGAATAAGGTATGCTTCGCTCTAGCAGTAGGACAGATGACAATGCTAATCCCAACCTCCGGTTTTGTCTTTACATTCAAGTAACAATTATGATGCACGTCATTGAAAGGTATACCAATCAACAGCCCAAATTATTTTGGGAGTGGGGGGAAAGGCAGGGTTAATGAAAAGGCACTAGTGAACTGAGCAGTGTAGGAAGAGTAGGTGGAATAGGGTCCTAACGGCCACTACTACTAAAGAGGCTACTACCGACTTAGTGCTGGTCTTAGGGGTGGGTCTTCTGCGGAGAAACCAAGAAGATGACATTACTCTTTTATTTTCCCTTGTATTTGTTATCTGTTGCTGTGTAACAAATTACCCCCAATTTTCTCTCTCCTCAACCAACTTTCTGCTGTGAAGTCACACAATTGTTTTAAAACAAGAAAATGTATAACCATTAAATGATTATAATAGTGGAGAAATATATGCCATTAAAGGAAATTTTAGAAATTTTCTTTATGTTTTAACATTCTTCTAAATATTCTATAATTAACTTTTCTATATTAATTCTTTTGAAAATATAATTCTAATAGTTATATGTTCTATACTCAACCTTTCCTTTAGACTTGGATAAGAGGATGTTTCTAATTTTTTTGTCACAACAAGTATTTTGGATATGATTGTTTTCTCCTTGAGATTATTTTCTTAATATAGATTCCAAAGGAAAGAATTAGTATATTTAAAGGTTATGAGCACTGCTTATAGAAATTATTTTTTCTGATAACACATAATCATTGTAAAAACAAAAAGTAGAAACAACATAGTTTCTCCCATACAGCTAACACCAAATATCACCACTAAAAGCCACCTAGTATTTACCTGTTCCGACTTCCTAAGTACTTATACAGAAGTATACACAAACAACACTGACTTTTTCTTTTAAATACTGCAATAGTAGCAGCTCATTTTGATAACTGTCAAGGTACATTCATCAAACACTTAAATACTACAATACTAAATAAACAATCACATACTAATTTATTAAGCACTGTGTCATTGTGCAATACCAACACATTTTTTAAAAGACTTTTTTTTTTTGCTAGTTTTTCAGTGAATTCACTGTGCATGTCCTTTGTACCTTTATCTCAGAAGTTGTTATAATAAGTTAACCTTTTAGTCTGGTGGCTAAGAACATGGACTTTGGAGTCAAACACTAGACTAGCACAGACACTTAGCTGTCTAACTCTGAGTGAATTAATTTTGTCCTTTCTCAGGCTCAGTTTCCTAATGTATAATAAGGAAAAATAATAGCTCCCTCAGAGTTGTTGAAAGGATTAAATAATATCCATACATTATAATTGTAGCAGTATAATAAGTAATGATCGTAGTAAAAAAAAATCAGTTAATAATTAATCTTCAATCACTTTAAATGTCCAATTAGACATCTTAAATAAATTTTAGTACAAAATAGTCCAAATTTTTATTAAAAAACAAATAAAACCACCCCCCCGCAAATCGAGAGGTGGGTGCTGCACTATCTTCTCTGGCCTAAGCATGGAAATTCAAGAGACAAGTTAATTAGTTTTAAAATGACCTCTATAAAATTATGAACTCTTAAATCAGATTTCTCGACAGCAAATACCCTTCTTTAAACATTTTCACATTCTATTTTAAGAAGCTATTTGTTGAATGATAAAAGCAATTTGTGGTACATTTATTTAGTTTTACTTTTTTTCCTATGCTCCTGAAATTTGCAGCTATATTAACTTTTCAATTGGACAGAAAAACCTTTAAAGAAAGATCTTACAAACCAACTGTAAAAAATTTGGGGGACAAAGGAAATCTGATATAGACTGTCTTAGATGCTATCAAAGAATTACTATTAATTTTGTTAGGTGTGATAATGACATGACAGTTATATAAGAAAAAGCCCTTTTAAAAAAATTTACAATGAAGTATTTAAGGGTGAAATATCCCAAGGGCTATAATTTACCTAAAGTAGTTAAGAAAAAAGTGAGGTAAAGATAACAAAAAATTTGTAGCTATATACACCTGGATAATACATAGTTGAAGACTCATTACACAATTATCTTAATTTTTCCATTTGAAATTTTTCATAATAAAAATTTTAAATGATTCATTAAAAAAGAAGTTTCTTTTTCCTTTCCATCTATATTAGCTTAGATAGCAATATTCACACTTCTGTGAGATGGGTTCAACTAGGTACACCTTTAAACTGCTTTAAAAATCTTTCCCAGGCTCTGCCTGCGTCCCATCCTTACAACAGGCTGGGGGACTAGTAATTAGCTAAAGCACCACATACGACAGACTGGTAACTTCCAACATCTGGAGAATATTCTCGAAATTTCTCACAAGGCCACATATACAACTACTTGAGTGTCTAAAGAGACAATAATATAGACACTGGAGTTTGCTGGAATGCAGAAGGCCACTGCAAAACATAAGCTTGAGAAGCTGCACACAAAAGAGCAGGGCTTAAATCAGCTTCCACCGACAGATCTCAGCACCTTGCCACTTAAATCTTGGAACTAAAGACTTCAAAGAAATAAAAACGAAATATATGGTCCCATCCCAGGTTTGACTGCTATAATTCAAGAAAATGGGAAAATACATCTAGGTAGTGCTGTTTCCCTAGACAAGATGAATATCAGCACCTTTACTCAAGGGGGTCGCTATTCTTGTGGAAAATGTCACAAGTGGAAAGAGCTAGAATATATTATCACATACAAAAAAGATCTTTCCTTTAGAGAACTTAATATTTCTCCTCCTTCCAAGGGATGATATGAAAAAGACAGAGCTGACATGTTACAGAAGGACCAAGGACAGATTTAATTGTCCATAGCATCTCAATACATTCAGAGTTCTAAGCTTTTGGAAAGTTTAAGTAGGTTGGTGGTTCTCAAAATTGAGCATGCACCAGTATCACTGGCAGCACTTGTTAAAACACTGATTGTTGGTCTCAGCCCTAAAGTTTTGGATTCAGTAGATCTGGGTGGGAGCCAATAATTTCTAATAAGATCTCAAGTGATGCTGATGCTGCTTTGAGAACTACTGGCTTAGGTATCTGAACGAGTGCCTAGTGTCATCTACTGTTTTCTACCCACAACTACTCCCAGGCCATGAAGAGGTGATGATAAAACGTGTTTAGGCAGTAAGTGGAAGGTTTTCTCTGGCTGGCAGCCACTTCACTTCATTTGCCATACCTGTCCCTTTAAACATATCTCAGTAACTCCCAATATACTGGACCTTTGAGAGGATGAGGAGAATTTTCCATATCTGACAGTCTCATGGATACACGAACATTAAAACGGTTCAATATTTAAATGTGAAGAGTGTTCAGAAATTCTCAGATGAAATGCATTAGATAAAGTACTAAGTATTAACATGCATGAAGAATGTTCTATTATAAACCCCTGTTTTCACTTTCTTGCAGCTTTCCAAAAAATTAGCCCTTTGTGGTGAAATTTTCCATGCTTGGTTTCAGCCCAAAGATGATTTTTTTTTTTGCAAAGTTTGAGAAAAATATATTAAATCGTTTTTGAGTTATGAAAAGATGAAAAAAGCCCACACAATTTTTCCACTTTGAAAGCAATTTTAGGATTTTTAAAAACAGGCAGATAACTAAAAATGGCTGAAGTTGAAAAGTTGAAACTTTCCATGTGTCTAGTTTTCAGCAAGGTAGTCTCCTGGGTAGTTCAGGAAAGACAATGTGTGTGCACGTAGATAAACAGACAAATATATATTTAAATAAATGCATAAATGATTGAAAAAAATAGCATTTTATTATACTCAATACAATCTTTCCTCAGAGTAAGGGATTTATTGTTTCCTGAAATGGAAAGTCTTTCACAAACCAGAGTATGTAGTTAGCTGCTGACTGCCTGACCCTAGTGTTTTCACACACCAAGGTTCACCAGTGGGTTACATGGACACAACTGTGGAACTACCATGCACTGTGTTGGCAGAATCCTCCAGCTCCCTTCACTCTAAGGTCCCTCTGCCCAAGTTCAATTCTAGGACTCTGATCGCTGTCTTCTGAGTTCAGCTTCTGTCCCTGGCCCAGGCCTCAGGACCAGCTCCCATTTTCTCTGCTCCAGAACACGTGCATCTTCTCATTTCTCCCAATTCCCTCTGAGCTCCCCTGAAAGCATTCGCTTGCTTCCCACTAACTGCTCCCCCCACCCCCGCCTTGTGTATTTGAAGAACTCAAGTATTAAAGAAACAACCATAGAAATCTTACATTTAGGTCAAATAGATTTTGGTAATTGTCAAGGTAACTTAATTTATAATCATAACTTTTCTAACTAGTTCACCTGGGCAGCAGATAACAGGAAAGTTAGAAAACAGATTATACAGTGCTAGTCCTGCCGCTTACTAGCTGACATGGGTTAGACACATAAATACTCAGAACTTCAGTTTCCTTATCTGGAAAATGGGGACTTATATTGTTACATGTGAACATGTTTTGTAAATTTCAAAAGAATGTGGGGTATAACTGTTAATAATGACAAAACATCAACTTAAAAAGTTGTTTTAGGTTTCTAGATTTAAATGAAGAACCAAGTATAAGGCACAAAGACTTCTGCAAGAAGGGTGCAGTTGAGGATTAAGAAAAATTCAATTTTCTTAGTTTTCAAATGTGTAGGCTTCGACAAAACAGAAGGAAACAGACAAATGTTCCTGTTCCTCTTTCACTTTCAACATCTCTCTCTGCATGGGCTATTCCCCTTAGCATATGTTAAATTCTCTCCCACTTCTAGGACAAAAGTGTTCTCTTGACTAGTTCCTTAAGTTATCATCTTGTTTTCACCCCTTCACTGGCCGAGTCCTGGGTCCCTATTCATTTATCTCCTAGCGCCCTGCCACCTCCTCCCATTATTTCACTAAAACCATTCTCTTCGATGCCATCAATGACCTTCCCATTACTAATACCAGAAGCCTTAAATGCCCTTTCTCTTCAACCATTGTTATATTTAACTCTGTTACCTTGTTTCAGTTCTCTGCTGCTATATAACATATTATCCTCAAACTTATTTTTAAAACTGCAGGGATTATGTCTGATTCTGTGGGATCCAGAATTCACAGGGGTCTCAGCTGGACTTCTGCTGCATATGGCATTAGCTGGGTCATTCCCTTGGCTGCATTCAGTAGTAGATGGGGTGGGCTGGAAGGTCCAAGAAGCTCTCATGCACATCTGGTGCTTTGTGATCCTCCTATGTGGACAGCTTGGGCTTTCTCATGGCACGGGAGCCTCAGGTAGCTGGGCTTCTTACATGGCAGCTGGCTTCCCAGAGGGTGGAGAAGCTCCCAGGGCCCCTAAGGCCTTGGCTGGGAACCATCAGGACATTGCTTCCACTGTATCCTATTGGTGAAACCTAGTCACATGCCGATCCCAGGTTCAAAGGGGAACAGAAAAGAACTTCACCTCTAGACAGAGGAATGGTAAAGAATCTGTGGCCATCTTTAATCTACCATATGTCTACACCTTTCTTGATATTTCCTTCCTCTTCTCTTAGCTTCTGTAATATATTCTATTATAGGTTAATGTCTTTTCAAGTTTTTTACCTTGATTCACAGAAGCATATAAATTCTACATTGTAATCTAGGACATCAACACATACTCATAAAAGTGAAATAAATATTTCACAATACATACCTTTATTACTATACAATACGCAAATATTTTCTACTCTATTTTACTCTACTATATATTTTTTCAAATACTGTTTTATTGTTCATCAACGTATGTTTCCCTTCTCTGAGGCTTATATGTTACAGCCTCACTGATGCCAGACTTGGTCATGTGAGGTGCTCTGCCCAAAGCAGTGTAAGAAGTGACAATGTTACTTCTGGGCAGAGGTTTCAGAATGCAGTGTGTGGTTCACTATTTCTTTTTTACCCTCTGCCATGAGGCTGGAATATTCCAGAAAGAAGTTACTCCATCAATTTGGATTCTGGAAGAAGAGTGCATGGATAGAATCACATGGGACTTGTATCATGAACAATGAACAAATCTTTGTTGTTAAAAGCCACTGACACTGTGTTAACTAACAGCAGACGGAGCCACTGGCTGCAACCCACTGAAGTGACTGCAGGATCCACTACTGGACTGCAGCTAACAGTATGGAAAATTATTATACCTTTTGCCTCTTCCTATTCTTCATCCTCCTTTCCACCAAAGTCATTCCCCAATAAACACCTATGACCCGTTTCTTTTCTCTCTTAACAATTTCCCTTGGCAAATCCCTTAAACTGTCTTCATTACTTCTCATCTGGACTAGTAAGTGTGCCTATCACTTGGCTGTCTTTTTTTTTATTCTATACTCTCTTCCCATTTCACTCTTCTTTTCACTGAGATTAATTACCTGATAAGGCAATTATCATCAGAGACCTTTTAGTAGCTCTTTGTTGTCTAAAATAGAGCCCAAAGCCCCTAGTCCAAACTTTCGTGTCCCTGCATCCTGTCAGCCTAGTGCTCATATCCCCCCACTCCCTTCATGACACTATGCATTCAAATCAGACCGTGCACTGCTCTCTCCATGGGCAGTGATGAAAACCATTTCTCCTCTTTCAACTGCTCACAAAGCACAGCAGCCTCCTACTACCAAACATCAAGTTCTCTTCTAATACTGACCCCTCCTCCTCCTGTTCAAATACCAGCCTTTCCATGAAGCTCTTTTTGATCTTCCATTTAGAAGCCACCTCTCTCCTCAAAACTCTCAGAGCCTAAGGTACTTCTTCGTCTTCAGTTTCTTATCACTTAATCTGGGGACAGCACACTAACGACAGCTATTTTGACATGAGAATTATCTTTTTTTCCTCCCTTCCTCCAGATTACCTTGACTGTTGGACACAACTTAGTGATGTTATATGAATGTTTCTCATGAGCATGTCTAACTTTGTAGACATGAAGGTTCATCAGAATAGTGCGAGAGCAACACAGTCAAAAATCTCATTGTTTGCAAAATATTTGAATTCATAACTTTCCCTAATGTAGATGAGGTGGACTCCTGAATCAACACCTGCATGATCTCAGATGCTATTCTAACCCTCTCAGTAAAGTTTTCCAAGGTTCTCAGCTGTACCTGCGGTATACTTCAAGTCTCTCAAATTTCGAGTATCTAAAAACACACTGGGGATCCCAAAAGAAACAAAAGATAAAAAGACTCTGAACAATAAAAAATACATGCACTTAATCTTTTTAAATTTTACTCTATGTCTTCATTTAAGACTTGTTCTTTCTTACTTGAGACAAAATTCTGAGAGTCATGTGTTTTCTCTACTTACAGTGAATTAGTAGCAACGAATTATAAGCAGAAAAAAGAAGTGGCACCTGACATTGAGGGAAGAGACAGAAAAACTATCAAAACAGGCAAGGATTTTTTTTATAAGAAAGCACAATCATCTAAGAAATTTCAGGACACAGGCATGATCCCTTAAATTGTATTGTAGTGTCCTATAATGACACTATCAAAATGATATTCTTGAATCACTAATTCCTTGATAAGTAATAAACATTGCTGAAAAAGGCAGATAAGTAAGCAATACTGTTTAGACAAATTTTTGTCCAACTGAATACAACAGTCTGGTGCTAAAAGGAGTTTAAGTAATCCGGAAATTTCATTTAGAGAGGGCATTGTTGCCAAGCAGACAGACAAAGGAAGCTATGTTATTGTCCCCAAAGGAAAGCCAAATAATATGGAAAACTAAATTTTGAAGGATCTTGTACCCCTAGAAGGAAAGGAAGTGTTATCATTAACTATTATATCAATTCTTAGAGGAAAATAAAAGTTGAATTAACTGAAGTTCACCTCATGAGTCAGTGCAGAGCCCAAGAATCAAGGGCTTTCAACTCTAAACCTTGAACTTCATGCGAACAATTTACTGGCAAAGTCAGATGGTACATTTTTCACACACAGAGGATTGATATTGAGAGAAAGAATATTCTAGATAGTTGGGATAAGACTACTACTTTTTTGTTCCCATGTTACCCGCCCCCTCTGGCCCACATTGCTAGAGCAGTATTCCTGCGGTCTCTTATTTCTTGAGCTGAAACATAATGAGTCACATGAGTATACTCCAGAAACATCTGTAGGCTCTGCTTCATCCAGAGGTTGAAAGAGCCATCAAATATCTTCTTAGACTCTCTTTATACCCACAGCTAATATAACTGTATCCCACCCCTGGATTCAGACAGAGCCAAAGCTGAATCCTGGCAAGGCACTTTTCTCTTAGTTCTCATCTATAAAATGAAAGACAGGACTAGATTATCTCTATAGCCCATCTCAGTTCTAAGGTTCCAAGAGTCTAAAATTGTATTTATTAGTATAAATTAAGACAGCTACTATTTAAGTTGTCCAATTACCTATTTCTTCAGGTTTCTTTCAAAATTCTTTCTTCTAAACATTACTGGCAAAATATATGAAGAATTTCTATAATTCTGTTTGCTTAAAGAAAAAAATTTAATACCAGCTTTTTAAAAGAGCCATTTTTTTTAGTATATTAAAATGTAGGTCAGACAACACGTCTAAAATATGCAATAAGTCTCTTAAAATGGTTTAAAGACCAATGTTTCCTATAATTAGATATAACAATATTGTAAAGAACTGAACCAAAATAAAACCAAACAAACCAGCTACTAAACTACACATATGTCCTTAAAATCTTATGGGAGTCAAATATTCCAGTAAAAATAACAGAAGAGATGGAAACACAAGTTTCTTATTATCACACTTCATATGTTATAAAACATAACAGCTAACTTATTTTTGGCAAAATGATTAGGGATTGCAACACTCTGGCTTACACAAACTTATTTGATTGTCAACTGCATCTTAAATGGAGCGTGTCACGCTAACTTCAGGCATGCAGGCGCTGTGCCGTCTGAGAGCAGCCTAGAGACACCGGGATTTCAGCACTTCGGCAGGGGTCATCCCACCAATATTAACTGGGCCAGGTGTTTAAAGAGAGGCGGGGGAGGAGGGCCTTCAACAATGTAGTTAATTGAAACCAGATAAAGCTTTTGAATCATAAAAGAATAATCATACAGATGTTCACTCTCCTCCCTGGGCGACCTTTATGGACAATTTATTGCACACGTTATTTTCTAAAATTCACCCTTTTAGAGTAAACACAGTTTCACGTGTCTCTGAAAACTTTATAATCACCATATGAGTTATGTCTCCACAAACAGACTACGTTAAGTTCATGTTTTATCTTTCTTTTCCCTTTTTACTACTTTTCTTGCAAGGACAAGAGCAGCTGAAAGTAGAGCAATAATCAGAAAGTTATGAAGCTAAAAAAGCTTGAAGGAGCTATGTAAACTATACAGTGCATTGCACTTCTTTCCCAACAGACAGTGTGAACACGAGCCAAAAAGAGAGAGAGGGGTTCAAAACAAACATGCTGAACAACTGTTTTCAAAGACGCACAAGAGAAACAATACATCACAGGCAGCATGGATGTGGAGCAAACAGAAATCCCAAGAACAGATCTGTGATTAAGTTACCAAACTGTGATGGACTCAGAAATGAACATATATGGAAGATCTATTAGAAGTGTTGGCTCATGAAATTATGGAGGCTGAGAAGTCCCACGATATGTTGTCTGTCAGCTGGGAAGGAGGAAAACCAGCAGTATAATTCGGCTCAAAGCTGAAGGCTTGAGAATCAGGGGTGTCACTGGTGTAAGGCCCAGAGCTCCAGTGTTTGAGGGCAGGAGATGTATGTCTCAGCTCAAGAAGAGAGAAAGAATTCACCCTAACTCAGAGTTTTTGTTCTATCTGGGTCCTCAACGAATGGGGTGGTACCAGACCACAGTGGGGAGGGCAGATGTTCTCTGCTCAGTCTCAAACGCTCATCTCTTCCAGAAACATCCTCACATATACATTCAGAAGTTAATGTTTTACCAGCAATCTGGGCATCCCTTAGCCAAGTCGGTTGACACATAAAATTAACCATCACAAACAGTAATGCTATTATTTCAAATATGCAAGTACTCTGTTTAAATATTTTTAAAGCTTTTTAAACACTTGGAACAACTAATAACCCAAATTATATTTCATATCAGTACAAAATTCACTTCCTACACTGGAAATAAATTATATATAACTCTCTCTACATGCGTGATTGTACATAGGAGAAATCCTAACTGTCGCAGTGGTGGGATAGGCAGCTTCTGACATGGCCCCCAGCGATCCTCACCTTCTAATATTCATGCTCTAGTGTAAACTGCTCCTCTTCAGTGAGGGCTGTGCCTAGTCATTTCCTTCTAACAAACTGAATACTGGAAAAGAAATGGACCACCATTTCTGTAATTAGGTTAGTCCACCTTCGGTGACTTCCACCTTGCCTGCAGACTCTTTCTCTGGCTCCTTTCCCACACTTGCTCACATGAGGCAAGTTAGAAAGGCTCACGGGTCAAGGAACTGAGGGTGGTCTCCATCCGACTTCCAGTGATGAACCAAGATCCCTCAGTCCAACAACCCTCGGGGAACTGAGTCCTGCCAAAACCCACGTGAAGGAGCTTGCAACCGGATGCTTTTTAATTCAAATCTTCAGATAAGAAACCTTGATTATAGTCTTATGAAAGACCCTGAAGCAGAGGATCCAGCTAAGTTTTCGCCACATCTTAGACCCAAAGAAACTGTGAGAATAAATGTACATCATTTTATGCTGCTAAATTTTGAAGCAATTTGTTTCACAGCTGTAGAAAATTAACACAGTAGTTAACCTAATGACTGAGGAAATGGTTCTACTTTCATTTCCATCATAATAGTCACTAATACCTATAGCAAACTTTTAAGTTCTAGGTGCCATTCTTAATTCTTTATATAATTCCTTAAAAAACCCTTTGAAGAACATATTATTACCCCCATTTTACAGATGAAGAAATAGAGGAACAGGGTGACTCAATAACTTATTCAAGGTCACACTGACAAAATATGACAGCAAGCATTCGAACCTAGGTGGCCTGGCTCTAGAGTAAGGGCTCACAGCAACTGTGCCAACAGAACCACTGTGTGGCAAGGCTGGACGCTAAAGATAGTAACCTTATAACATAGTACTAGAGGACATTCAGAAGGCACAAAAGAGATTAGAAGCCATGCAAAATGCTAAAAACAAAAATAAAGCCTACTTTCTGATTAAGATGCCTTATGAGGGCAAAAAAAAGAGTAGAAGCAATATTACAATAAATGGAGTGCAATCCTGAATTTATTGAATTCACAGTTAAAAATGAAAAATACATTTTTTCATACCAATAAGAGAAAATTAGCAATCTCTATTTGGTATTAAAAGACACACCCAGGGAGGCCATAACTGTACTTTTCCCAAGGGCAATTAGGAGTAAAAACTGTGCCAAGTTGGTGGAAAGGGAGATTCCGCTGGAGATATTATTACATGGAGTGAGAAGAGCCAAACTAGGACAGAAGGGTCCCATGAAAGAATCACCTCTTATCTTGCATCAGATTACCAGGTTCAGTAGCACCCCTTCATGCTCCAAGACACCCCATCCTTATGTAAGACAGCAGCTATCACACCTATGGCTTAGTCCGTCTCCTCCGTTAGACTTCAGACTCTCGAACCTCAAAATACAGCACAGGGCCTGGTATATTGCAAGTGTTTAATATATGTTTGCCAAGTGAAGAAATAATTTCTGTTCTGACTCGCATCCATTCCATGGATTATTTCAATGGTACGTTAGTGAAAGTATGAGTTTTTGTTTTGTTTAGAAGTTTCTTGTGGTGGCTTTTTTGGGCATTTTAAACAGGTCTTTGTGTCTCCAGTGCCTCTGGCACATAGTGGCACCTACTAAGTATTTGTGAGTGAGTGAATGAATGAATGTCTCAAAAGGCTGCTAAGTTATAGAACTGATAAGAATCCACACTTATGACTAAATAGTGTTCTATAAAGACAGTTATTTGTGTATCAATAATTATGATGATGATGATAACTTTCCTTCCTTTTGAAAAGAGGCATGAACATCTGTAAAATACTCTCCCAATATAGACAGATTCTTGTCTAGGTCTTAGCAGGTGACTACTCTTAAATATTCTTTTACAAAAGATAACGAGTTACACATAGCTTAAGAATTTCAAATAACCTTAGACTAAAAGTTGGAAAATTCCTACCTCCCCTTCAGCATTATTTTTGAAACATTATGGAAATTGCATGGACATACACTCACACATGCCCACAATAATATGGATCAAGGGATAAAGGCAACTCTCAAGTATCTTCTCTCTGTTCTACTTTTCAATTAAACAGGAGACAAAAGAGCAAAGGAAAGTGGAGGAGGCCTTGTGCAAGTGCACAACCCAGCACCTAGAAGTCACCTCCTGAGACATACTTACTGGGAGCTCAGGGGCATGCTTCAGAATCTGAAGGGAAATATAGCAGCCTACTGAATGGCCAATGACTACCAGTTTCATATCCTTTGGCACATGAGTTCTCAGGAAAGCTATCTTGTATTCTATTTGACCACGGAGTCCATAGACGTCCTTAATTTCTTGAGCATTTGGATCTAAAAGCAAAAAATATGAACATGTTTTCACTCAATAAGTGAAAGTAAATGAATTCACTAAAAAAACTTTTTGAAAATATAATAATAACAATAGTAGCATTTAAGGCTATGACGCACTAGCTACAGTGTTGGGCAATTTAGATTATACCAATCAAAGTAGTCAATTGCTTCCTACAACCTGAATGATTGGAATACCAAATTTGTTGCCTTCATGACTCCTGCAAGGTCCTGATGCCAACTACAACGAGCTACAATGTGGCTTATTCAAAAGGTGCCCAAAGCTCACTAGAAGGGACTGCTCTTTGGTTTTATATTTCCTGTGGTGCTTGGCTCCCCTGAGTTTGGATAATTCTCTTTCACCTTTCCAATTCTCAACAAGTGTCATCTCTTCTGAGAAGCTGGTTTCTGATTCAGCAGGTGAGGAGTACGGTAGCTTTCCTTTGAGTTTCCACAACATCTCATGTTTTGCTGACCCCAATACTCCTAATTTACACCTAATGTATAATTCATGTCTTGCTTATCTCTGTCTCCCAATGCGTATATTAAAGAGTTTTTTTCCCCCCAATTGAGTCAATGCAGATGACTTTTTTGTGACTACTAATTTCCCAGGTAGGTAAGACATGCTCTGCTCTAGTCCTTCTTCCTAGTCAACCTAGAATTCATTCACCATTTAACAAGTTCAGCATAAAACAGAATTAGGAAGAGAGAGAATCTGGAAATCTGACTTTAGTAGGGCTCCCGATGACTCCAAATCTGAATATATATTTATTATTTTTAACTTTGAGTAGTTTATACTCCCCTACTCTCAGTGTACCTTCTCTGATCACTCCACCCAGAAGGGATCATATTGTTCTCTGATACCCAAACCTAACACCTATAATACCTACAACCCAAGTTCTTTATTTTTTACAACCTATGTGTGAAAATGTCAAAATCTTCCGTGCATTGGGACAGCATGGTGTAGTACCAAGATCATGGGCATTAGAGACAAGATAAATCTGGGTCTAAATCCAGTAATGACTGAGCACTTTAGTTACTAGGATTTGGGCAAATTCTTTAGTGTGGCTTTGGCCTCAAATACATATTAAGAAGTCTTCCCTTAAATATATGTCCCCAATATGGTTAGGACAAAGAGAAAGAAAATGAGCTAAATATAATAAACATTTTAAAACTTCACTGACACTGGAAATAGGTCTTAAAATATTAATTTCAGATGAATTTTAATAAACATTATTCGAATGATTATTCAAATGACTATTTCAGAGATAATTCTGGCTTTACCTCTGCGGACTGCTCAGTAGATTTCCAAGATAAATATACTACTTCGTTAGTATTTGCTGAAGTAATGAGATTAACAGAGAATTAAAATGTACTATTGGGATATTATTTTACTAGTAAAAACTAAAGGTTAAAAGACTATATACTTAATTATATATCTTCATGCTTATTATTATTGCAATATAGTCTTAAAAACTGCTAGGAATCATTAACTTTTCATAAAATACAATAAAAAAATCACATTCATATGGATCCAAATCAGAAGAATCTTAATATGGAAGTGATTTATACCATTCTTTCTATAGGGAAAATGTATTCTGAGTTACAATCAACTAAGTACATTTGGAAAATTATCTGTTTCTAAATTGAGAATCGCTTGAATTGATAGCTGTTAATTCAATTCACCATATTCACCATATCGACATAGGGTCCTGACCATATGATACTGACAATTCCCTTTTAGAACCTGACCCTCAGACTCTGTGGAACTCACTTTACAGGTCATTTGCTGGTTGGTTCTGGAGTTTATTCCAAAAGGTACATATAATCTACTCCTAAATAGTTCATAGAGAAATTAAGGACTATTGGTACTTCATATTTACTTTTCATTTAGTTGTTCAATCTGATTGATCCAATTATTAAAATTTTGTCAATTTTGAATTGAAGTATTATATATCCCTTATAGCTTCAGGACACAGGTTAATCTGATAACTATTTTCTTCCATTTCACCTGAACTAAATAGTTTACTCTAATAGAAAACTGACAATTGGCCCATGGTAATATTAAAAATACAGATATAAAAAAATATATTCCCCTTGTGTTCAAGGAGTTCACAGTTTAATAAACAGAAACAGATAAAAACACAATTATCAAATACTGAAGTAAGAATATCTCAAGCATTTCCCTGAGAAAAGAATAGGGTTATATTGTGTTATGATAGAAAGGTAATGTGCCTTTGGATTCATAAAAAGTATTGTGTTTTTCTCCAAGTAACCCAAGAAAAATACCTAGGAAATAGTCATTACTACATGCATGTTACTATAAATATATAAGTCTACATATTTGAATGCAATCATAATGGTCTAAAATTTATGATATATATTTAACTATACACACATATGCATATGTATAGCTACACATTAAATATAAATGCATAAGTTTTGCTATATATTGTCACACAAGCAGTATTTACAAGTCATCTATGACCAGAGACCCAACAAGACTAAAGATTGGCACTACATGAGCCTTGTGCTAAGACTGAGTTGGTAGGTAGTTACTCTCTAAATCTCATACCAGAATTTTCACGACTAGTAATCTTTCCCATCCTGCCCCTCTCTTTCCTCCAAAGTTATATCTTAATAACTTTAAATAAACAACATGCATGAGGACAGTAAATGGCTAAAAATAGTGCTTCATATTTTAAAGAAAGCTTTGAGCAAGACAAATATACAGTTTACTTTTTAGGTAAAGTTTCAAAAACACACAAAACAGTATCCTATGTTGTGCAACATTATATACATGTAGCTAAAAATATACAAAGAGACATGTAATTTACTCTGAATTCGTGATAGTAGAATTGGAGACAGGACACAAAGATGTAACTTTTTCTGTATTGTTTTATTTCATTTATTTTATTAACAAAAAATATACAATTATGGCAAAGTGTTAACTATCAACAGAATAGTGAATAACAGAATCTTGTACTATTATATAATTGTACTTTTATGGATTCTTAAACATTTTTCAAAATAAAAGAAAAAGTTTTAATTAAGAATGCTTTGACGTGCTGTCCTTAGCTAACCTATATCACTTTGTAGAGAAAAACTACCACTCACATCTTCATTACTCCCAGTGTAATATGAAAGCTCCAAAGAACTTTATCTAGGTTCATGCAAAACATTAGCAAAGTTGTGGATGAGACCTGTCCACAGCTCCTTACTCACTTAGCTCACTGACACAGAGGTCTTCCTTCCTCAATGTTCCCTGACATAACTAAGCTGATGTGAAAGCACACTCTTGTAATTTAGGTCTCGACTGTCCCTTCCATCCTAAGTATTTCATCAGTTTCCTGTGTCTAAACACTGGTGCGACTCTTAGCCTTCAAGGGATGCACAGAGTGAGGGGGTGGTAGGTGGGTGCTCTATTTAAAACTGCTACCTTACTTAAAAGACAAACAGAAAACTTTGTAAACCCCAAACATGTTTTATAAAATAGTTTTTAATTATTATCCTCCAAACAGATGGTGAAACCAAGGTAATCAAATTATGCTTTCCACTTGAATAAAACCAATGATGGGGCTAAAAATTTCAATGGGAAAAATATGGGAGCAGTGGGGGTGGGGAGAGAAGGGAGAGAAAGAGAGAGAGAGAGACTGAGTCAGCAAAAAGAACATAATTTTATACATTTAGCAAATAATAAGAGCAAAAGACATAAAAATGTCAGGTGTAATTTTGGACACAGCTATAATTTCATGGCTGTTTGTGGTTATAGGTAGAGGTGGAACAAAAAGGCTAGAAAGGAAGGCTGAGACTAGATCAAGGAGGACAATGAACATCGCCAAGGCATCTGGACTCCACTGCGTGAGCAGTGAAGCACATCTTAGGATCGTGAGGGGAGGGGCAATGAATGACCTGATCTGGTCAGTGTCCTAGGACGTTAACTGCAACGCTACTCTCCCTAGTCCCACTGTGATTCCTACTCTAACAGAGTCTTCCAGACTCTAACAATTTAATTCTTCACTTCTTCCTTTGCTCTGCCCTTAGATTTTGTGTCTCTGCCCACCTACATGGAGACCTCCTTGTTTATTTCTAGTGACTGTGAGCCCTAAGACTTGACAGATTGTTCTTGTCCTGGGCTTACCTATCCATGGGCTAGTCATTCCACATTAACCACCACACTCCCCTGCCAATCACAGTCCTGACAAGAGAGAAAGCTCTGCTGGGTTTTCTCTTTCTTTCAGTTTTGGGTACTGGAATGGGAGTGGTTTATTGCTTCTTTGGATAAGTATAACTCAAATTCATCATTATTTGAAAAACTGTTTAACTTTTTAGATAATGTTTTATCAGCGGAAACTAAACTACTATGATTCCCAGCTTTTATGTTATCATTTTTGAACAAATAACTTAAAATAGTTGATAATGAATCTGCCATCAAGGAAGCTAACTCTATAGTAAATCAAAGCCAGAAAGAGTTTAGACTTCTAATTCCTCAAATTTTCTTTTCACACATTTTTTTCTGAATCACCTCCTTGTGACACTGGTGAACATCTGTTCTCTCAATTATATTCAATTTATGACTGTGATAATATGGTGCAATGCGAATATTATTTCCAACTGTTCATAATTTTAACATGTGCTAATATGAAGCAAAACATGCTTTTAACACTTGATGTGTGGTTATAGCTTATGTTCTTTCTCTCAAATGATCACATATTTTTCACAGTGTGTTTTGCACGTCAGAAAGCCTGTACTTTAGAATAACAATCTTGGATAATGAATACTCTATCTGTCCTGCCTATCCAAAGCAATCTATTATAGCATGCATTTACAGACGTAACCTTTAATATGTAAACCAGATGAAAGTGGAACTGTTCTGGCTGAATAGGGTTGCTAGTGAGGCCCATAGCCCCTCCTGCCCTCCACAGAACTCTTGGGCTACTCAGAACACAGGTGGAGTGTCACTGACCTAAAAGGTGGCATTTCTATTTCTTTGTATACCTCTGCAGCACCACACATAATAACTTCGTAAGTTGTCAATGAGTTCTGTAAGATGTCGAGTTGCCCTTTCACCCCCTTTAGAAACCAGAGCTTCCTTTGGCCCTGTGGTGGCCCTTTGAGCTAATGCCTCTAGATGGCACTATTCTCATTAGGTAGCAAAGAGCCCAGGCACTAATTACTAAATTATTAACTCAATAGTACAAAAGTAGCCTAAGCAATAAGCACACTCAAAATAAAGTAGCCTAAGCAATAGGCATATTCGAAATAAAGTTATAAGCAACAAGGTGTCAATTTAAAACGAGAATTGCAGACATTTCCCAGGAATTCAGACACACAACAGAGACTTCCTACTGGTTTTCCTCGCCAGTGTTTACTGGTGAAGATGTATGGCACTGGTTCTGAAAATGTGGTCCTAGGACCAGCAGCGTCTACATCACTGGTTAGAAATGCAGATTCACAGGTCCTACTTTACACTGGCTGAACCAGTCACTCCGGGGGTTGTGCCCAGTAACCTGTTTTAATAAATGACCCCCAAGGGATTCTGACGCATGCCCAAGTCTGAAGACCTCTGATCTAGGGTTACCCTTCAAGAGTCCATCTTCCACTTTACAACTGCTATTTGTGTTCTGTTCAAATGTTTGTTTTACTGAACCTAAAATTTTCTTTGGGCATATATAAAGAAGTAACTTAAAAAAAAAAATCTATCTTTTAAAATATTTCACAGCAGAGCAAGTATTTGCTATATACATTTTATTCACTTTCAGTCACATTTTAATATAATGGTTGTTGAAATAGATGTTTTTAATCAATGCAATAAAATCTGAATATTTAGCTTCATGTCATTACTGCCCTTAAAATCATTCACTGTTAGGTAATCAATACTTTTCAAAGTATAGCCTAGTTTTTAAGTGTGAAAAGCTCTCAAGTAAATTGCATTCATAGAGAGATACACACACACTACACACATGCATATCATGTAAACAGAGAGAAAAATTTATGCATTTGCAATGAGTTGTGTTGTTTCACGTACACTTCATTTACCCTGTTCCACTTGTGAGCCATAGCAGGAAAGGGGTCATAGACTAGGGTATAACCTGCGACTGTGGAAGGGCTAATTTGAGAATGAGCTCATAGAGGAACTAAATCTGAAAAACATTAGCACTTTGCACTAGCCAACTGGGATGACCTACCAACAGCACTAGAGCACTCACTGAACTGGATATTAAAAGTGCTGGCTTCTTGTCTAGGTTCTGCCATTCACGAGCAGAGGGTCATTTAGCCCTATTGGGCCTTACTCTTTCCTTCCTTGAAATATAAGAGTTCACAGTGAGATGTGATATAGACATTTTTAGGTCTAAGATTCTATAATCCTTTTTTCTTTCTTTAAAACTTTTTTTTTCAATAGTAGAATCTTTCCAATATATACAAAAGTACAAAGAACAGCATAAAAAGCCCCCATGTACCCATTATCCACTTTCTACAATTATTTTTTCTTTTTCTCCAGCTTTATTGAAGTATGATTGACAAATAAAAATTGTATGTATTTAGGTTTTATAATGTGATTGTTTTTCAAAGTGTACAATGTGATGATTTAACCAACACATACACTCTAAAACGATTACCATAATCAAGTTGATTAACACATCCATCACCTCACATAGTGCAGTGCCTGACATTAAGCTTTTAGTTGGCAAGGCAACCATCTCAAAAGACATCCATCTTGAATAAATATATTGCCCACTGTATGTCACAGCCACTAGCAAAATGACCAGATGAAGGACCTCAGCCACCTCCACCCATGAAGAACCCATTTAGAGAGTCTTGAGTAACCAAGATAACTGACTGCTTGAGTAACTCACTTCTCCCTTCCTGTGCCCCAATTTTGGCTCTTAGGCTTTAAATTAGCCAATAAAGAGTGAACTCTTGAAACCTCCAACACCTTACCTCGACCTAATAAAGGCAGAGCCCAAGTCTGCTCATTTACTCGCTCTTTATTCCTCCCCCGCCTCCGTGTCCCCTCCAGAAAGCGTAATCAATCTTGCTCTTCAACGTTTCCTAATGGCTTCTTGCTGAAGTACATCCTGAAATCAATAACAAGAACCACAAGAGCCAGCCCAGCCATAAATAAGGGCCCTGGTGGGGGAAATGTCTGCTGAGCTCCCTACCAGTGATGTGAGCCCCGGCAAGCACTGCAGGCATTCCTACCTCACAGTGCTACCATCTACAGGCTTAGGAACCAGAGAACACAGTTACCTTTTGTTGCTGTTGTTATGGTGAGGACACTTAAGATCTACTGCCTTAGCAAATTTCAATTACATAATACTGTATTATTAACTATAATCACCATGTTGTACATTAGATCCCTAGAACTCATTCATCTTACAACTGGAAATTTGTACCTTTAACTAACATCTTATTCCCCCACCCTTCAGCTCCTGGCAACCACAGTCCCGTAATCCAGTTCTATGTGCTGGACTTTTTTAGATGCCACATATAAGTGAGCTCATACAATATTTGTCTTTCTGTATCTGGCTTATTTCACTTAACATAATATCCCCAGTTTCATCCATGTTGTTGCAAATGGCAGTATTTCCTTCCCTTTCTGGCTGAATAATACTCCACTGTATATATAGGTGAGAATTAAGAGGTGAGGTCAAGAGTGAGGAAGTTAAGACGTTCACAGTAAGATGACACATGAAGACTCTGATCTATGGCTTCAGGAGGGAAGAGAAAGTGAACTAAATTCCATATTAACTATAGAACCAGAGTATCTACTCCGTGTGATTTTGTTTCCTGCAATAACTATATATTGTGTCTTGACCATGTTCTAGTTAATAGCCAGAAATAGGATGTCGATAAAGATAAGTCATTTCTTGTCATCCACTTCTTCAAATAAAGAAATTCTTACAAATTTAGCATAGCTGCTGATGTTCATAAGCGTGGAAAGAAATTCTATTTAGAACAGAAACTTTTCCTCTCCCATTCAATAAGATCAAGCTTCAAGGAACCAGCTTCTAAAAACTGTCAGGTAATACTTCTGAGAATGGACCAAAAGCAGGTACAGGAGGACAAATATTTAGTAAATATGTTTTGAGATAACTTGTATGTTTTATAAAGTTGCTCATGTTGAAATATTGCGTGTATATGCCGACCTATGCTGTGATCAGATTTGTAATGTCAGTGCGTGTGTTCTCACTCACGACTGTTATGGACTGAATGTTTGTGTTCCCTAAAATTCTTATGTTGAAGCCCTAACCCTGATGTCATAGTGTTTGGAGATGGGGTCTTTGGGAGATAATTAAACTGGAGGAGGTCATGAAGGTGGGGCCACTGTGACGGGATTCATGCCCTTATAATCAGAGACACCAGGGAGCTTGCTGGATTTGTGTGTGTCACGTGAGGACACAAAGAGAAGGTGGCCATCTGCAGGCCAGGAGGTGGGTTCTCACCAGAACCTAACCACGCTGAAGCTCTGACCTTGGATTCACAGCCTTCAGACTGTGAGAAACATATTCCTGTTATTTAAGCTTCTAGTCTATGGTTTTTGTTATGGTGGTGTGAGCTAACATAATGATAAAAAGTAAATTGTAAATTAAATTATTTTTAAATTCTAGTATTTGTTTTTAATTAACATTTTATTTTTTTGTAGAAAAATGGCCCTTGAATGGAATGCCTCTCAATTTTTATTTTTTATGAGTGAACATGCTAAAATTCTCACAAGTTATTAGCAGAAAATTTGCATCTCCATACTATTACTTCCATTTAAAGACTTCTAGCAGTCTAACCCATGGGCCTTAGCTTTCTCCCCAGCTTTCAAGGTTCATTTTAACCTGCTATGCCTAGCAGTTGCATACCCACTGAATCCCTTCTCCTGCTACATTACTTTTGCTGCATGTCACACCTCTGCATCCATTTCTACCCCTCAGATCTCAATTCTACTCAATCGTCGTAACTCATCTATTCCAGACTTTTGAAACCCATACTGTGTTCTTGTCTTTGTTTACTCTTTAAGAATCCATATGATCAGCTGGCCTGTATATCACTTAATCATTCTCTAAGCATGAGAGTGAGAACTTCTTTTAAGTAAGAACCATGGCTTAGGACAATGGCTTAGAATACTTTTCCTCTGCCACTCTTCTTAGTACAACACTGGAAATGTAGTACATAATCAATAAATATAGTTTATTGCCAGTTGGTAAATAGAGAAGGCAAGTCCTAAGCAAATTGTTTGATCTGCCCAAATTTTTATAGAAAATTATCTGCAGAAGAATGAAAATGACTCTTAAAATCCTAAAATCACCAACATGTGGCATGATGGGCTCAATGTCACAAGCAGAGGTTTCTACTGGTGTCACTCTTAACCTTAGCAGGCTTTCTAGGGACATGGACACTCACTCACTGTAAAGGAAAGCAGATGTTGATAAGACATACCATCCGAGGTTGTAAGAATCTTCTTGTCTTTGGGAGCCAAAACATGCCCAGCATGACTGACAATCCAAACTGGAAAGCGTCTGTTTATTGAAGAGTACAAAGCCTTTGCGAATGGCACGTAAAGGGTAGGCAAACCTGGGTTACCTAAGAAAAGAAACAAAGACCTTAGGTTAATCAAAGCCAGTAAACTCACATAAGATGATGTGCAGACTGGAAAGGATTTATTTCTCCTCAACAAATCTAGTAACATTTACACATACACCTCAATTTTAGTATCCTTTACACCTTAAGTCTGGTAGTGATCAGGAAAATTCTGCTCCTGCTTTGTTCTCCAATTGTTTCAAATAAATTTTTTCTCCTATTCCTCAACTTAATAAATAAAACCACTAATCATAAACCAAATACTCAAGTTCTAATACCAGGAGTCATTCTCAGTTTCTCTCCATTTTTCACATCCAGTTCACCAACAAGTCCTGTCAACTTTGCACTCAAAATACATCTCAACTTTGTTTACTTCTATCAAGTGTTTCCTTATCATTTATCACAAGTATTTATATTATAAACAGATGTATAGTTTGATCTTTTGAGGAAAAAACCACCAAGTAACATAAGTGGATTGTTCTTGTATATATACAGAGGTATTTTTGACATGGGTTTGCTATAAGCAAACAGAACAAATAGATGACCTTTTTAAAAAAGAGTCAATCTGATATAGCTTTAGGGGGAAAAGATAGTGAAATGGGGTTTTCATCTTGAGATCATCATTTGAATAATGTTTTCATAGATACTAGTCTGTTTCCATCAATATCTATTTCTCTAATCAATTTATTTGTTTCTTCATACAGTTAGGTTTCTCCTCTTTGCAGTTACATGCCATGATTTTCCTACTCTGATGTAACCTCTTGCCATCCTCGTCAAATTTCACAAATTTCTTCTTCTATTTCTTTTTTTTTTTTTGGAAGATTAGGAAAAGAAAGATTTATTGATGTAGATTTCAAGAGAGAAATGGCTACACCAGAGAGGTATTAGTGAGTTAATGCAAGAATTCAGTATTGAATCAGAAGACATTTCAAATTAATGCAAAAAAGAATTGATTATATAATAAATGGATGTGAGACAGTTGGCTAATCACTTGGAAAGAAATCAGCTTGCTGCTTTGTACCTTATACTCAAAAACATTCCACACTTACTGAAAATTTAAACATAAAACATGAAACATTGCCATCTGTGTCCACCATAGATGGGACAGCCTCTGTCTACATCTTTTAGTTATGCAGCAAAGGGGATTAGGGCATAGACTCTGGAGTTTGACAGCCTGGGGTGAAATTCTGGCTGTGTCCCTTACTAAGTGTGTGACCTTGGCAAGTTATGTAACCCCTCTGGGCCTTGGTTTCCTTGTCCAAAATATAAGGATATTAATCATGCTACCTCATGTGAGAATTAAATGTGTAAAATGCTGAAACACTGTCTGGTACGTAACTGCTGTATAAATGGTAGCTATTCAAACTTGTGATCACTGTTTAGCCATGATGATAATAATATATGATGGACCTATCATCCATATTTTTGTTTCTGTTGCATTCTGACCTAGTGACCCTAGTTCCAAATTTCTTTTTGTGATGGTGCTGGTTCATCTTTTTAAATGGGGTGAAAACTTTCTTCAGTGTAGTAATATGCTCTCTGCTCAGCTGAATGACCACCATGTAGTTAGAGGGGAAAGAAAGCAGGAGGGTTGTATCAGCACAGAGGCTGTCCCATCTATGGCGGACGCAGATGGCAATGTTTCATGTTTTATGTTTAAATTTTCAGTAAGTGTGGAATGTTTTTGAGTATAAGGTACAAAGCAGCAATCTGATTTCTTTCCAAGTGATTAGCCAACTGTCCCACATCCATTTATTATATAATCAATTCTTTTTTGCATTAAATTGAAATGTCTTCTGATTCAATACTAAATTCTTGCATTAGCTCATTAATTCTGATTTTTTCCCTTCTCCTCTGCCAGCACCATACCGTCTTGACTACTATATTATGTTTTTAACTGGTAGGGCAAATACCTTCTCTTTACTTTTTTTCCTAAATTTCCTAGGCAGATCTCATTATCTTTAGAATTATTTTCACCAGTTTCAATTTTTAAAAATCTATCTGGAATTCAGAGTGAAATTTCATCTCATTTATAAATTAATTTAGAAAGATTCAATATTTTTTACATTACTGAGTATAACTTTCTTAGAATGTATTATGCTTCATATTGAAACATTTTGTCTCTCAGCAAACTTCCATAGTTTTCTTCATATAGCTAGAAAACAGTAACAGTCAACATTTTAAGTGCTATAATATATTACATGCCAGGCAGCATTTACGTGCTTTACATATATTAACTCATTTTGTCCTCCTCTGAGGTAGTACTATTTCCATTTTACAGATGAAGAAGCTGAAATATAGAGAGGTTAAGTAATTTGCCCAGGGTGATACCAATAATAAGTGCTCAATAAATATTGGATGACTGAAAGAATAGACAAAAGAAAATAATGATACTAATTTAAAAAAGAACATGAATTACCTGGTCTAAGATCTTTTGCATACCTGGCTTTAGCTAATCTTAAAACAGCTCCATAAAGCAGTTGGCATTATCATTAGGGATAATGAAAGGATGGCCACTTGTAGATATTGAATAGCAGCTAACATTATTTTAATTATTATATTAATTTTGTACTGAAGTTGACATGTAACACGCTGTAAGTTTAAGGCGTGCAACATACTAAAACTGGTCTAACATTAAGGAGAATCCAAAGATAACCACTACATAATTGAGATGCAATAGTTACAATGACAGGCTATATAAAACCAATGAGTACTAGACAATGGAACTGCTGTAAAACAAAATTTTCTCTATACCTCTGGTTTTAAGTCTGAGTCCCTCCCTTAATAACTATAAGATCTTAAACAAACCACTTAAGCTTTCTGATTTACTACTCTGTCATCATCAAGTAAACGATAAAGCCAACTACTCCATATTCATTCATTCTAGTCAGTACTTACAGCTTCTGTTGCATATTCTTCTAGTTATCAATTATTTATTGACCATTTCTATGTGCAAGTCACTGTGTTAGGCACAAAGTAGAAAAGGATCTTTTTGCAATTTATATTCTAGTAGGAGAATATGTATATATACATAACTAAGTAAACAAGATAATTCAAGAATGTGATAACAACCTCTATGAAGGAAATTAATAGCATCACGTGATAGAGAAGGAAAGAGACTGGGGTGGCCTGAAAAAAATGTCTGTGGAGATGGCATTTAGCTAAGACCCAAAAAGATGAGCAGAAATCAACTTTGTAAATATTTGAGGGAAGAGCATACTAGGATGGGAGATGAACAGGTATAAAGGCCCTCAACCAATAAAGAGCTTGGCTCCTGAAGAAAAAGAAGTGTCCACAATAGGCAGTAACTGGAATTTCCAACTTGTAACAGAGGCAGAAGTGGAAAATGTAATGCAAAATGTTTAAATGTCATTGCATTCTTCATCACTTAAATATTATGGCTTATGTTACACTTTATGAACCATGAACTAAACTTCCTGGCTAAGAAACCACAAAGAAAATTTAAAAGGGTCTTGTTTATATAACTAAAATCACATATATATGTATGTAACTCCAGGTGTGGGAATGTTTGAAGATGTTCCAATACAGTATTGCAAGTAAAACATTTTATGAAAGGATATAAAAATATGTTGTAAACACATTTGAACATATACATAGTAAAACACCCAAGAAATGTATCACAGAGGCTGTGGTGATCGTCTCTAGTCCCCGATTGCCAACAAACTCTTAACTACTCAACATTGCAACTGGACATGTGTGCCTTCCAATTAATCCTATAGGGGACTAAAACTTCCATATATCAAAGGAATGTGGCATAGCATATGGAAGGTGTCATGTAGATAGGTGTCATGTGGATAGAACTTTAGGCTTGTCCATGGAGCAATGTCTGCTCTACCTCTAATCACTGTACTCACAACATAAGACACATCACATGGCTCTATTATCCCTGTATGACCACCCGAGAATTATAGTGACTAAATATGTTGTATAGTGAGTTCTCAAATTGCTTCTCTTTGCTCATTTCACTACTTAAAGAATGCCCAAGGATATTGCTACTTCACAAAATTTCTACAAGAAAGGTTCACTAGGAAAAATGAAACTAATTAAAAGTTCTTTAATCTGTGGGTTCTAATAAATCACTCCTGATTATCGTTAAAATTTAAAGTGATGAATTAATTTTGCTAGCTGCAGAAGCAAAGTGATTTAAAACAAAATGCTATGTCAGTCTATCAGAGACGGACTAAACGTGATGTCTACAGTGGTTTAACAATCCTTGAAACCCTGCCATCTTAATTTTTCCCACAGTATAATAGACTAGGCCCTAAAAGAAAATACAATTCTGAATCTCAGAAATGAGCATGAACACCAAGAAAAAGGGCCAAGGGCAGGAATGAAAATAGAAGAGCAAACATAAAGAACACTGGGACTCTAAATGTGATCTGAAAATGTCAAAAGCATAAACAACAAATGTTTTAAGCTTCCCTTTCTCCATATCTTAAACCTCACGGTGGCCTCTTTCTTTCAAGCCTCTGCAATAGAGACCTCACTATTCTCTAACACCTCGCATACCACAGTGAGAGCAAGAACTTTTGCAACAGTTTTCCTAGCAGCACCGAGTAGAAACGGGAGAGTGAACACCTCTGATAGGAAGTAGACTGAGCTGTCTGCTCCACTTAATTAGTTCATCTTACTACCACCGCCTCCTCGGCTCTAAGACTGAAGCCTTTTTCTTCTATCTATCGACTTTTAACATTCTTACACATTCCCTGAAAACCTTTACCCTTAAATGACAGTTTTCGCTTGCTATTCCATGACTTAGGTGATTTCAAAATCTGGGTGGACTAAGCCAACGCCTTTGTCTCATAATTTGACTAATTCAGAAAGCCACACCCTAATTGGTGGTATGCATATCACAATCTCCTTGGGTCTGTTAAACAGATTGCCCCACCCACAGAGTTTCTGGGTCAGGAGGTCTGGGATGGGGTCCAAGGACTTGTAATTCTAACAAGTTCTCAGATAACACTGCTGGTCCCGATACCAACTTTAAGAACCACAGGTCTAGATCTCTTCATTACTCAGAAATGGTTAACATCCAAAGCATCCTAACTCTCATAGCTCTTCTCCAGCTCAGTCTTCTGCCCTTTGAGATCTCACTCTCAATACACTTGCTATTTGATCACAGCACTGGTCAAAATCTACCTACTTGCTTTTTGGTTGATAACTCCTTTCATCCTGCATATCTGCTATTCTCAATGCTGACCACTTTCCTCAAGGCCCCAATCTACCCTCTGCAGTTCTTACTCTCAGGAGATCACCTTAACTCTTAACAGAAAAAACAGAGGTCAAGAGGCAGAACTACTTCATTCCCTCTGACACAACTTCACTCTTCTCCATTTCAGATACCAGCCTCACTTCCTCCATGCTAGCCTCAGAAGGATATCCCTTGTCTAAGATAATGTTCCTACTTATTTTCTCAGTCCTGTACTCTGCCATGGCCTCCAAATCTCTGCTCCATCAAATAGCACTTGTCACACCTCTAATTTCAAACTTTCCCTCACTACTGGCAGAGTATATGTATTTTTAATTTCTGTAGATACCAACAGATTCCTTTCCAAAAAGACTCTTAAAGTGGGGCCGAAGACTGTAAATTTATTTCCAGAAGAGGTTAAACGAAAGAGAGATTTTAGATCAAGAATCAGCCCAACTGAGAACAGAAGCACTGTACTGAGAAGGGGTTGGATTAAGTGTTACAAAATGACGAGACTCTCAACCTCCCTTCCCTTGTTCAGCTCGAATATTAGCAGCAGCCTTGCACACTCAGGGTACTGGAAGATGCATTCCTGGGAAAACTGAAAAGTCCAAGAGACAGCTACAGATACAGAAAACTGAAAACACTCCAATGAAATGTTGGGTCCCTACCCAACCACCCTAAGCTGGAATACTGAGGATAACCAACCCTTCTATTTTTCTCAGGTCGATGGTGGTTTTAGTTCTAAAAGTCACATGTCCAGGATGGGGAGTCACCCATCCTGGGGAGGCACACCTGCAGATAAGCCCCGCCTCTGAACACAAAGCTTCTAATTAGTTTTTTGGGTTTTCCTTTTGAAAATGAAAGGGCAGTCAAGGATTACCAAACGTTTGAAGAAAACAAACACTAATGCAAACAAAAAAGGAAACACAGAAAAAACTCTAAGAAATGTAAAAAGTTAAAGAAAAGGAAAATACACTCATAATACAGAAGACTATTAAACAGGAAGAGAGAGAACAGAACTCTTAGAATGAATCGACGGATATGAGTTTCTGGTCCACTTAAATCCAAATACAATGCATGAAAAAACATCCATACCATGGTTTTTCACTGAAAAATTTCAGAATCTTAGAATAAAGAAAAATCTAACATTTTTGGGGGGGAGAGGGTAGCTTTGTATACAAAAGATCAAAAATCAGAATGTTATCAAGACTTCTTAGAAGCAGCTCTGAACCCCGGAAAACAACAGAAATGGCCTCCAAATTTGAAGGAAACATCATCTCCAATCCAGAAGTCTAAGACATTTTCTGGCACACTAGATCTTTAAAAGATTATTTCCCATAAACCTCTTCTCAGGAAACTACTAGATGTTATCCATGAAATATAAGGGAATAAACCAAGACAGAAAAAAATATGGGATTCAGGAAAGAGGGAATTCAATGCAGAGAAAAGTGAAAGGAACACCCAGGATGGCCAGTGCAATAGGCCTGGACAGCAGTCAAGGGCAAAGAACAACCGAGAAAAAACCCAGAGCTGACTGATTACTCAGATGCGTTGAGAGGATTTTTTTTCTCTTAGAAAATAATTTTAAGATAAATTAGTGATTAAAATGGAAAACTAAACAAATAAAAGACATAATCCTTAACCCAGAGAAAACAAAAATATACAAGAAATGTAATCATAATACTCCACATAGACTTAGCTACATAAAATATAATATAATGCTATGATACCTACTAACAGTTTCATTTTTAATCTATAAAACTGATGCATAGATGTTTAATTCACTTATAATTTAAAAAGTTTTGAATACCTATAATTAAGCATCTACCCCAACATTCTATTGATAGTGACCCAGCAAAAGTCACAAATGACCCAGTTGCTAAATTCCAGAATACACATTCTACGGTAAACTTATAATCATCTTGAAATGAGACAAAAAAGATGTAGAAAGCTTTCATAAAATATTTGATAAAACTTTTACTTATTCTAAAAATTATAAAATTTAAGAAAGCAGATTAAAAAATTGTATGTAGGGTATATTCCCAATTGTGAGTAAAGAATATATGTAATAAACATAATACATTATAACAATGTACACATATAAATGCACTGAAAAGAAAAAAAAAACCAAGTCTAAACATAAACACCAAACTATTAAGGGTGGTTGTTATCAATGGTTTGAGTGATTTTATTTCCTTCCATAGTGTATTTTATATTTGGCAAATTCTCTTTAAAATTAGAAATAGTTATATAAGTATCATCCAGATTTTTGAACTCACCAGGAATAATGAAAATGAGCAACTTAGGCCTGCTGGCGCTCTGATCGTTATGCAGGTCAGTCCAGGGCCCAAACTTCAGAACCCGGCTTTCAGCTCCGCCACATAAAAAGTATTCATCACGCATGGGAATTTCTTCCTTGATTTCTGAGTCCATTTCTAAGTTGGGGGGGGGAGAACAATAGCAAGAGTCACCAAAAGAGAAAGCCTTGAGCTAAAGAAAATATTCAAGAATCAAAAAAGGCAAATTTCAACATACCTAGAAAGAATGCCAGACGGACATATGGGAGATACAAAATTATACAGCTATACTGGATTAGAGGATCACAAAAAAAAAAAAACAACACAATAAACAAACCATAAGAACGGGCTGAACAGGCAGATGGGTCTCTGGTGAAATAAAAAACTATAGAGGAATGTGAATCAGAATGAGATTAGGTTTTCGTATAACTCTCCTCTCCAGTCTAAATTGACAATTAACCACGGATAACTTCCATTTGCCTTGTGCTGGAATTCTTAGAGCTATGTGCTTTACCAGTGGGACAATCCTGTCTCCCCTCACCCCAAAGATGGTGAAAATACAAGGATTATGGTTTGCCCCTGTACTCTCCCAGACAGAACTGTAAAAAGGGTCAGTAAATATGACAATCTCAGGTTTTTCCTGTATTAATCCACTCATCTCGAGTTGTGTAAGCATATTTTATACGTTATTAAAGCAGAGCATTATTAAATTATGAAATGAGTAGGTGGAAAACAACAGGATGAGATAGCATCATGAAAAATTTCCTGAATCAAGGTATGTGGAAAAATGCAGTCCCAAATGATTGGTATCAGTCCTCCATCTCTGCCTCCGCCTCCCCTAAGTCTATGATCAGGACCATGTTTCAAACATTCAGTGGTCTTTCTATTTTCAATTATCCTCCATTCATTCATGGCCCTCCAGAGTCCAGAGTCCAAATACCTTTAGAGCTTTTTCTCTTCCTATCACTTTACATCGACCTTGCACTCTACTCTGCCCTGTCCTTGCACTTCCTCTGTGTCCCTATGCTTTTCTGCTCCTGTAACTTTGCAAATCTTTTATTCCCCAACCACTTCTTGAATGCATGATGCACTTACGCCACTTATCAACTTATTGCCTCAGCTGCAAACTCATTCTTCATTGCCTTTTCTGAAAAATTGGCTCTGGGTGTTTTTTTTTCTCTGCCAGCTGACATGATGTTAAGCTTTGTCAGAAGGGTGCCCTGGAGACACTGCAGAGGAAGGGGTGTTCTTTCTGAGTTTCTGGAGTACTTACTTTTTTCTCCACTTCTGCTACTCAGGCTGTGAAGTCTTTCTAGTGCAGTGATTTCCAAGTGGAGATAATTTTGACCCCAGAAAACATAGAAATACCTGGAAATAGTTTTCACTATCACAACTAGGGGATTGGGTACTACTGGCATCTAGTGAGTAGGGGCCAGGATGCTGCTAAACATCCTAAATGCACAGGACAGCCCCTCACAACAAACATTTAGCCCAAAAGGTCAATAGTGCCAGATTAAAAACAAACAACAAACAAAAACCCTGCTCTAGTGCTCTGTGTCTAATAGGGTTCAGCGATCTTCAGCATTTGGCCAACTACTACACACTTCCTTTCCCCAGCTCTCTACTCAGGTAGCAGCAGCAAGGTAGCAAGAGTCCCAGAGAATGTAGCCTTGTACCCCAGACCAGGTGGCTGTAACCTGAACTCTCTCAGGACATATGTACTAGAAGAAATGTCAAGATGGTCTTCTAAAGAGCCAGCCACCTGAACTTAGT
This sequence comes from Cynopterus sphinx, assembly GCA_030015415.1. NCBI lineage: Eukaryota > Metazoa > Chordata > Mammalia > Chiroptera > Pteropodidae > Cynopterus > Cynopterus sphinx. Next base: position 14,720,397 of record CM057383.1, on the reverse strand, counting down.
CCAATACAGCAGCCTGGAACTACTTGATCCTCTAGAGCTCTAGGTTGCTACAGAGGGAGGACTCTCCAAATATCCACTGGAGTAGTGCCCGAAGCAGTGTCCCAACTTCCTCTGTACACATCAGGTAAAGATAGTGAAAATACAGGGGTTATGGCTTGCCCCTGTACTCTCTCAGATAGAATTGTAAAAAGGGTCATGAGGGGTTATGCCTCAACTCACCTGTGCCCCAAGGGTTATTACTGTGGCTTTTCCAACATAGAGACCACACGCTCCAGGCCTCACATCTGCAGCAGCACCATGATTTACTTTGCATACCCTCTCATCATTGTTAGTTCACCTGCTGACAGAATGATTGGGACCAGCTTTGGCCCAGGTAACCCACCAGACTTCTCTATCATCCAGTGGGCTGCAACCCCGCCTTCTGCAATGAGATCTAAACCCATGTTCCCAGCTTACTTTCTGTCAGCCCTGGGACACCTTTTAGAGTTCTCTTTATTTAGTAACTTTATAGTTTCAACTAAGTTTACTGTGTGGTTTCTCTTTGCTAAATCTAAATTGATATATTCCTATGTGTCTGTCTAAATACTTATCTTCTAATCCTTTGCATCCTAAACTCACTTCAAATCCTACTTCCTACCTGAAATCTTCTCTGAGTACCCCAAGTACGGAAATTTCTTTCTCTAAATTCACAGCACCCATCTTTATCATAAGTCAGCAGTGGTAAAGGTAGCCAGGTAAGCTTTCCTTGTTTATTCATGCCACGCCACACTCTCACAACACAGGAGTCAATTCACTGCAAACACCACCTATCCCTCCCCTGAATGAACTTCAGCCTTAAGGTAAATGGTGGCGAGGGTGTAGAGAAATGGAAGATTCTATACATTTTTGGTAATAATGAAAATGGTCTTTAGAAAGCAATCTGGCAGAATGAGGTAATATCCATGAGGCATTAACTTTGATTCAGTAATTTTAAGAAATCAATTCTGAACAGGAGATGCATGTGTATTTTAAAAGAATAAATGCTACTTATAGAATGCTACTTATAATACTAAAAAACTGAAGACTCTAATGATCATTAATGGAAGGATGGTTAAGTAAATTATGATATATCAATACTTAGCCACTGAAAATTGTATGTATCACTCAACATTAAGGAAATGATTACATAAATAGTTCAATCTTATGATCAACTATTATGTTCCATCAAAACTGCTTACTTCTGCTAAATTGATTATAATCTATGCGTGTGCTTTCTAACATTTCTAAAATCTCACTTCTCTAGCCTGATGTTATGTTACCTCTTCCATTTTCTTTATTACTTTTCCTGTCCTTTCAGTGGACTTAGGAAGAGAGAAGAATTAAGCATATATATTTCAATCTCTGTGTGTAACCTAAAGTCCAAAACTGATTTTCTTAAATAAAACTACTTAGAAAATAAAAAACTTTCATTTAGAAAGTGGGGACCCCTCCCCATTCAAAATATATTGACTGACTAAATAATTAAAAGTATCATCTCATGTTTTCTTATGGGTTGATTTTTAGTTCACTAAAAAGTGTCACTATAGCCCAATCTCTAAAGCTGTCACAAAATACAGTATATTTATAAAGATCACATGACATTTAAGTGTTAGAAACACTGAGCTGTTATACACAGTATTAAATTAAAAACTTAGCCGTTATATACCATATTAAATTAGAGAACTGATAGATAGGACGCTGGCTAAACTTAATACTTGTACCAGAAGAGAATAAAAGTTATCAACAATATTCAATTCATAAATACTTAACTTCAAGAAAACATCTCAGGAGTTTGATTAAAAAGAAAATTAATGAGAAATCAAGTAGATACGAACTCAAGCACAGTGCATAAAAATTGAAAAATACAAAATAACTACAACTCTAAAACATCTCAATTAAATACAAGAAGCATGGAGTTAATGTATTGATAAAATAGCTTTTTATTTTACTTCATTCTGATGCTTCTGAATCCCACACAGCCAAACAAAAAAGCAAAAGAAAACTTAAGGTATGAGAATTCAAAAGATTCCTTACCTAAGAATCCAAGGTAATTCAGTCTGCCACAAGTATCAGATCAACATGGGACAATGTGTCTTAATTACAAATTATTAAAGGCTGATGGTCCTGCCTTCAGCTACAGCCAACAAGCAATCTTTAAAGAAATCAGTTTTGATAAGCAGCAAGGCTTAGGCTGGATAAAAACCAAGTGTGGGTACAATTTATACATTTACGCAAGCTTTATCTATCTAAATATAAGTGCTTATATTAATGGGTTTCTAATTTTATTTAGTAAAATAATTTTTTTCCAATTAAATCTTATATAAACCTAGACAATATATAAAACATAAAAGCATATATTTTTTTTATTATAAAGTCAGCCAATGAGAACAATGAAGCTGTACAAATGAACAAAAAAATTTGAAAGTCAAGTTATAAATGAGTCTTGTTCAGCTTTAGCATTCAAATAATGTCCGAATTTATTCTGACTTCTCAGTAAGAATTCTGCTATATCCATTCATGTAAGAACTGCAAATAGTTTTTAAAAAATGTGTGTTGCAATGCCCAGATAACCTTCACTTTAACTACAATTGACAGAGAGTTGGTGAGACAGTTTTCTTTCAAAGTTAAAGCACTAACAACGTATTATTTATCATATAAGGGGGATAAGAAGCTCCTTAAACTTCTTCAAATGATTAAAACTTTATACATAACATTATCATTATGTAAGTTGTGGGCTGTGCTATCATTCCAAAACACACAGAGCAGAGCATACAGTATGCATGCGTCTGAGCCTTGACTGGTAATCAATTAGTGTTATTCCTGGGCTAGTACCAAACTTACTCGTAAAATATTTGGTGACTGGATGAGTGAAGGCTAAATTTTTAAAGACCCAGGGAACAGATACAAAATTTGTAATTGTTATCAAAATACAAGTACAAACATTTACAAAAATGGCAGTGGAAGCTTTATTTCAAGTTCTATTTTTTAAAATTAGTCTACTAGCAAACATTAAATGTATATTAAATGTTTGTTATATAACAGAGGAACAGCTATCCTAAAATCAGATTTAAAAACTAAACTTTAAAGCAAGAGGTATACAAGAAATAAAAAGGGACATTTCATAATGACAAGTCAATCCACCAGGAGACTGTAAAAACTCTTAATGAGCATGCATTTTAGCTTTTAAAGATACAAATTAAAAACTGACAGAAGTAAAAGAATAAATAAAACCACAATTGTAGTGGAAGATTCTAACACATCTCTTAGTATCTGATAGGATAAGGAAGGAAAACAGTCAACAAAAATCTAGAAAGTCTGAAAAATTCAAAATGATCTTATTTTAAAAATCAACCCTACAGGCTGACTTCTCTGTCACCATTTGGAACATCTTTATTTCCCCAGTCACCCAAATCAAAAGCTTGTTTGACAGCTCCTGCTGTATTTTGGGTGAATACTCATAGGCAAGAAAAAGAAGTCAGCAAAAGAATGAAAAGAAACAATAAGAAATGGGCATGAACTAAGATATATAATGCCATGTAAGCTTGAGGGGAATACTTTGAGAAAGGGGCCGGTAATGAAAGTTTTTAAATAGATAAATGTCAATGAGCAAGAGAACTGAGGCATTAGTAAGGACTCAGCATTTTAAGCATACTTTTTATAAGCCAGGAACTGTGCCAAACAGATTATAAATGTCATACCACTTAGTCCTGACACCAATCCTGTGAGATGGGTACTATTATCTTCTCCCTCTATCTCTGTATACTGCCATCAACCCAGCAAAACATGCGAGGAGAAACTTGATTGAAAGACATTCAGGAATTTGCGTAAGGTCACACAACTAACTAGTAAGATGGACCGTGGTTGAGTCAGAATTGGAACCCAGATGTCTGAATGACAACAGAGCTCAATGTTCTTTGTTTTAAATTTTGTACTTATACACACACACATATATTTTTTCATTTAAATGAATAAATGAGATAAAATATATGCTGGGATTTTAAAAAATGGTCTACTATTTTTTAAATCTTTTGCATATTTCATCTCTGCGTCTCCCACCTCCATGTGTATCACTTCTAAATTCCTGTTATCAACTCAGTATCAAGTCTTCCATACTTTAACCACATACAAATGTATATAAGCATTTACATACATTTTAAAAATGAGTTGTCAGTGTGTGATAAATAGGAACATATTATATACACTTCTATGCATTTTGCATTTGTACTTAGTAATGCATGAAAATCCTGCCAAGTCAAATAGTGTAACTCTAATTTTTAATGATTCTATAATGTGGATACATCATAATTCATATGGCCATCTTCCTGTTGAAAGGCATTCAATTATTTCCCAGTGTTTGGAACGATGTTGCAATAAGTATTCTTAAATCCCCGTGTTCTTACATATTATCCATACATACTGGTTTTTTTGTTTCTAATGGCTAGCTTCCCAAGTGTGGAATTACTGGGTTGAATTTTCATAGCTATTGCCAGATTGCATTCCAAAAAGAGAGTAAGAATTACTCTAGCAATCCAGGAAGGTATCTTTTCCCCTACAATCCTGTCATCAAAAGTGGTACTTTTATTTTAATTCTTGTAGTGTTCAGGTATAAATGTCCTCACTTGTTAACTTGCATCTCTTTGACCAGTAGTGTATTTGAACATTTTTTCATGTTTGCTGGTCTTCTAGACTTTCCTTTCTGTGAATTGTCTACTCATAACTTTTGTCTGGATTCCATGTGGGTTATTTATCTTTTTCTTATTGGTTTGTAAAAGAATTTCATAAACTGCTATTAACCCTTTTTTAGGCTCCTATATTTTACATATAGCTTCCTAGAGTTTATTTTAATATTTATCATTCTAGATTTTACATTTAAACTTTTATTCCATGTAGATAAGGACCCAAATTTGTCTTCTTTCAGGTCGAGAGCTACTTGTGCTAAAACCATTTAATTAAAATAACCATGTTTGCCCGCTGAGTTAAATCTGTTTCATATGTTAAATTTTCATACTTATTGGGAAAGAGCTTCTTAATCACAGCTATACTGTCAGTGAATTTGGCAACTGGGTCCATGGTTAATTATTAGTTATTTGGAATGGGCAGAAATCAAATCAATAAGAGTCAATATTACATAAATCTCAAGTATGGCCACTGAAAATTACCTGTTCTACTTAAAATCATCAGTGTTATTCAAGTGAAAAAGGGATAAAGTAGTGAGCTTTCTGAATCTAGATGTCACAAAACTACTTTAAAAGTTTTAGTGAGCAAATACAAATTTTAAATTTCATCTTTGATTCCTGGTTTCTTTTTGCTAGAGTTTCAAAATTCCCATTCCACCTGTCCATGAGATACTACAATTTGCCTCTTACCAAGGCCTAAATTACCTTCTTCATTTCCTTCCCCATTTCCTTTTTATTAGGGTTTCTAGCAAGAAACTGCCTGAAGCAAGGAGAGAAAACTTACATCTGTTCATAGTGCTTCTGCTAATTACAAAGAGAACTTTACAGAGAAGGTTTAAAATCTTGAGTAAATGATTAGTTTATATAGACACATAATCTAGAGCTACCACTAATTTTGCCCAGATATTACATGGGTATTCAGAGTAGCTCTCCTTGAAGGATAAAATCCTTTCCAAAAGTAAGAACCAAATGTAGTTACAGGACTGAAAAATACAATTATATAAAAAAAAAAAACTTGCTGATGCACTTAATAGTAGAGTTAAATTGACAGAATAGGATTGGTGAACTTGAAGATAGATCAACAGAATTTATTCAATCTGAACAAGAGGAAAACAAACTTTTTTTAAAAAAAGAGAATCTTAGGGACTTGTAGGAAGGTAACAGATGATTTAACATTCTTATGATGAGAGTCCCAGAGGAACAGGGAAGAGTGTGAAGCTGAAAAATATTAAAAAATATAATAATAATAATGAAAACTCAAATTTGACAAAAGACGTAAACCCACAGAATTGAGAAGCTGAGCTAGCCCCGAAAGAAAAACCCAAAGAAATAGAAAAGACATGCTCAAACATGTGAAAACTAATAACAAAGAAAAACAGCTTGAAAGCAGCCAGAGGGAAATGACATATTACCTATAGGGAAACAATAATTCAAATGTCAGCAGATTTCTCATCAGAAATCATGGAAGCCAGAAAGAAGTGGCACATTTTTCAAGTGCTGAAGGAATAGAACTGTCAACCTTGAATTTCATATCAGAAAAAAACTATCCTTTAGACATGAAGAGGAAGCAAAGTTCTCCCAGAGGCAGTCCTCTAAACATAAATATAGTAAGTAAGTAGGTTAAACTTCAGTAAAGGAGGAACATGGAATGGGTAATAGTAGTGGTAAATATGTAACAAGACTACCCTTCTCCTCATGAGTTTCTTATGTTACATTTGATGGTTGAAGCAAAAGTTATGGCATCACTTCATGTGGTACTCAATGTATGTAAAAGAAATATAACAATTATATTTAAAAAGTGGAGAATGTAAAAGGATGTAATATAAGTAAATTTTCTAGATTTCAGTGAGTAAAATGTCAATATAAGTAGGCTATATTGTAAGTAATATATGCACACTGTTTTACGTATGGCAATCACTAAAAAAAGTAAACTGAACAAAATACTCAAAAAGACTATAAATATATTAAATGGGTTTCTTAAAAACATTCAAGTAACCTGTGAAAGGGCAAGAGAAAAACAGAAAAGTGAAAAATTGAGGAAACTAACATAAAACAATAAAATGGCTGACTTAAGCCCTAATAAATGAATAATTACTTTAAATATAGTCTAAATATACCAGTTAAAATGAGAGATTGATAGAGTGGATTTAAAAAGAAACATAATCCAACTACATGTTGCCTATAAGAATGTCACTTCAGAACAATATCGGTAGGTTTAAGATAAAAAAATAAAGTATAACATGCTAATAGCATTTTTTTCAAAAGAAAGGTTGACTATATTACTATCAGATAAAATACATTTTAGAGCAAAAATAATTACTGTACAAAGAGTACACTTTATAATGATAAAAGGATTAGTCCACCAAGAGGACAGTCTTTTCAAGTACTAATGGAACATTTACCAAGATACACCATATTCTGGGTTATGAAACAAATGTGAATTTAAAAGAGTTAAAATCATATAGCTTATTATGTCTTCTGACCGTTATGGAAAAAGTAGCAATCAGTATTATAAAAACAACAGGTAAAAATCTCCAAACACATGGAAGCTAAAGTATACACTTCTAAGTAATCCATGGACCAAAGAGAAAGTTTCAGAGGGAATTTTAAGAATACATAGAACTCAGCAAAAATGAAAATATCAAAATATCAAAACTTGTGAGATGCAACGCAAACAGTGCTGTCAGAGAAATTTATATGCTTGCATTAGAAATGAGAAAAGGTTTCAAATCAATAATCAAGAAACTAGAAAGAGAAGAGCAAAATAAACTTAAAGCAAGCAGAAGGAAGAAAATGATAAATATCAGAGCTAATGTCTATAAAATTGAAAACAGAGAAAAATCAATTAAAGCTTTCTTTGAAAAAGATTAATAAAATCAATAACCCTCCATTGAAAAAGACAAAAAGAGATAAGATGTAATGACTCATATTAGGAAAGAAACAGCAGTTATCACTAAAGGCTGTAGAAAATATTATTATCCTAATACCAAAACCAAAGACAGTACGAAAAAGAAAACTACACATCAGTACCTCATATCCACACATTAAAATATTAGCAAATAGAATCTAGCAATGTACTAAAAAGTATTATATACCACAATCAAGTGGGATCTCATCTAAATATGTTCTACATTTGAAAATCAATGTAATCCACCATATCAAGATGCTATAAGAAAAATCATATATGGCAATTCTGTCATCTTTTGACTCCTACTCTAGTATTTTCCAGTCACAGGCTACTCTGAAATATTATAGAATACTATAGAAACTAAAAAGTTAATAGCATAATATTGTAGAGTGGGAATGAGTACTTTACGCTAAGATTCTGTGAAAGTCTCTTGGCTCCTGCTTGATAGTGGTCATGAGACTAGTAATTTTACAACTTTCATATTTTGTCTAACTTTGCCCTTTTAATGACAGCCTAGTAACCTCCAGAGAGATTCTTCTCAAACCTGTGCAATTGGATCAGAAGAGTAAGTTTATATGTGAATATAAAATCCACCACCACTGATATTGGGAAATAGCAAAAGTAAAGCACATAGTATGCTCATGATGAACCTGCTGAATTATCTTTACTTAAAAAGGGATTTTTTTTTCTTTTTATAACTCCTTTGCTGCTTCTAAGCATGTCAATCAAGGAATAAAGTGGTCCAATTTGCATCCTGTCTTGAGTGTGAGTGTGTGTGTGTGTGTGTGTGTGTGTGTGAAAAAACCACCCCAAGGGTGAGAGTTCAGTGAAGGTCACGAGAGTAACTGAAAAGCAGTGTGAGTACTAAATGCGTACTGCAAAGAACACCAGGAACGCTGTGAAGTGGGTGTGGGTAGGTCATTTTATAAGTCGACCTTTCATAGCTTATCGTGTGTAAACCACTGTTTTAAATGCTACATGAATGATCTCGGTTAATAAAAGAATCTTATCCAGTGGATTCTAATGCACCCCCATTTTACAGATGGGAAACACTGAGGCACAGGCTACTTCTGTTAAATACCAAGAAGCTTGGCAAGTGGTAGAGGTAACAGAAAGCCTCAACAGTTTCCCCAAAATGCTGCCCTCTAAAATCAGGGGAGCCAGAGCCGTTTTGATTGTGGCGCCGAAGGTAATTATCAAAGCGACTAATGCTGAACCTCCAACATGTGGTTAGGGGGCTGTGAAGTTCAGAGATGGGCTCAGAAGTCAATTTCAAGTGTGCCTGTCCTAACACGTTTGGGAGGGCTGCGAGGGCGGGGGGCGGGGAATCCTTTTGAGAACCGGAAGAGCGCTGAATGACTCCGCGGATGGACAAGTGGGGGAAGGGAGACCCACGGGGGAAGGCTGACTCCCCCAGGGCTAATTCGAGGCTTCACTGGTCAAAGAACTCAGCTCTTGGGGACTCCCCGGCTCGGACGCTGGCCTCTCCCTGCCACTTGTTCCCGGCCATCCTGGCCCCGATCCCCCAGGCGGGACATCATCAGACTCTCCCGCACACACACGCACACACACACACACAGGTGAGCTGCATTTCGTACAGATGGTACGTCCCCCCGCTCAGAGGAGCGAGCGCTGCGCCGGCCGGCAGCCACAGCGGGAACCGGCCGGAGTGGCTCCAGACGCGGGGCGGTCGCAGCACTGTCATCGACGCCCCGTCTGGCCACGGGCGGCACCGGCTCGGCGAGGATCCCGCGAGAGGACGGGCTCCGGCTCCCGCGGGCCTGCCCGGCCAGCCTTCCCCTCGTAAAGTCTCCCCGAGCGCGGAAGCATGAGCCTCACCTGTCCGCCAAGAAGGCAGCGGGCTCTGACGTGCCGGTGCGCGCACGGCTTCCCCGGATCCGGAAGTCCCGCCCCCGCTGACGTCACAAAGCCGCGCCGCGCCGGAGATGCCCGAGCCAGGTTCGTGGCGCGTGTGGTCCGCGTCCGGACGTGCCGCCGGAGGGTGCCGCGGGGCCGGCGCTGTCTCTGTCCTTCCGTTTGAATTTCATCCCCCACTCCCCTCTAATTTCAGTCCTCTTTGATCTGCTCCCAGCTCCCTCCCTCCCTCCACTAGTCTCCATGTCCCCCCCCCCCTTTTTTTGTTTTCCTTCTGCTCATTTTTCTCTTTTCTCCTTTCCTGTTTGTGTCTCTTCGCCACCTCCACGGGAAAGTGGATTCTCCACTGACTTTGTTGATCGGCATGAGGACAGCCCGCCTGTGCTACTGGGAACTTTTAGCAAAATGCTGACGAGGTCTCTCCCGGAGGTATTTTGAAGTTACCACACCCAGACGACAGGAAAGACCAGGGTCACCATGTCTGGCGAACGGCTGCATTCCAGCCCCGGACACAGATCAAGTGATCGGTGTTTATCCACAAATGCACTCGTGAAGATGACATGGTTCTGTAGCCAGGGAGAGAAGGAGACGAAGAGACCAGCAAATCCCCAGTGGCTCTCTTTTACACATAGAAAAATAGCCTCACTCATTTCGTGTTTAACATTCCGGTGCTAGGCACCACCGCCGAACCAGTTGTTAGAAGTACACTGCTCCTCTTGTTTATGACTTCTCCCCCTGTTCAGTTTTATTTCCTAAATATAATAGGTAGCACGATGAGTGCAGAAAAACTACGCGCTGTGCTAAGAGATTTTCATTAAGTAACTCGTTTTTAATCCTCACGGCAATCCAGTGAGGTCAGAATCAATATGTGACCACAGAATCTGGAAACGTAAACAAACAGACAAAACAAATGTGTTCAAGGTGTCCCTCATTACTAATGCACAGTTCAGTGTGTGCAAAAATTCCAATGACCGTGCTTCACTAATGCAGCAGTTCTTCCAGTTCTTGCATGTGCATTTATGATGGATTGTCTCAAGAGATTTATGTCTCTGATTTCATTAAATAAGCTTGAGCCAGAAAAGTTAACCAAGGAGGTTCAACCTAGCTGGGAGGATCTAGCTCATAGTCTTTCATGAGGTTGCAGCCAAGCTGGTTGATCAGGGCCGCAGACATCTCAAAGATCCACTGAGGCTGAGGAATCCACTGCAAATCTCAATCACGGGATTGTTGGGCCAGCCACATTTTCTCGTTTTCTGCTGGCCAGAGGCTGACCTATTTCAGGGGCATCCGGGTTTATTATAAAAGCACTCAGGGCCTGACAACACATGTCACTGATCTAGCAGTGTCCGCACACAAAAAATGTAATGCAGGGTTTTCTGATTATTTAACTTCATGACTGGGTGGCAAGGAATAATTTGTGGAAAGAAAGCTTCAAAATAGAAGTTGCTATTTTGAATAGGCTAATTATGGAACTCTAAGGAATATAAATGACCAGAGAGAGTTTTATCAGATAATAGTAAGAGCTAATATTTATCAGACATTTACTACGTGCCGAGTTTTGTGATAAATGTTTTACATAGGTATAGAAGGCAAAGAGAAGCTTGGGGACTGTTAAAGATGATGGTATCAGATAAATGGCCCCCTTTCTGCCCAATTCATATGCACTATCTCTGAGTCCCAGGGAGAGAAGGATTATAGCAGGAAGCAGAAAGAAATCACTTTCTTACATAATCCCTGAGAAGTTTTGGAACCCCAAGGCAGTGTTCTTTAGGAACCACCGTGACAGAGTATGGTGCCAAGGAAATCTACCTCTCGGTGAGAAGAGAAGCCTCCATGCAGTGTCCCATGGACATGAAGTGATTTCAGGGGACTGTCAACCACATGCAGCACATATAGAGAGAAAGTTGCAGTGGAGATAGTGTCAGAGCCCTCTGCCATTTCATGAGAACGTCATTGAAGAGGAAGAGAGGAAAGATGGTTGCATTTTTGATATGGCCCGGATCAACTATGCAGGGACCCTTAAAGACAAGTCCTAGAAACTGCTACAATTATTAGGGACCATTTAATGGAGATAAGAGAGCAGTTGGGGACACTGCAGGAGAGATGGAGGGACCTCAATAGCAATGAGAATGAGACAGAGAAATAGGTGATGCTTAGATTTTCACCATAGAAAAAAATATTTCTGGTAGATATTATGAGAATGTTAGAAAGACCCACATATTAGTAAAATATGTTCCCATCTTCTTTATTATTACATTACATAGAAGTTCAAACTCTTGGTTTAGACACCCTTTGAACTAGGATATGTAGATTGAAGATTATGTAAAAAGGAACAAGAGGAAGGGAAAAAAAGGGCAAAGATGTAAGAAAAAATTCTTTTAATACTTTCAAGGTCATTCATCACATAACGTAACTGCAACTTCAACTGCAACTTCAAATGTTTTTGTTTTAATACACCAATGTGATCCATTAGTCCTCCTCAATAAAACCACACCATAAAGAAACTTTTAGTGGCATTGCAGGGTACATTGAGGATGAGAAAAATATGGGAGATGTTGTTCAACTATCTCTATAAATTAAAAACAAAATAGAGATTGAGACTAGCTACAGATGAATATTCCTTTAGAGTACAATATGTTCCCATTTTATTGGGTTACTTAGAAAATAATTGCTCTTTTTAGCAAGGTTTTTGTGGGCTAAGTATAGTGCTACAGTACTTTTACAAATCATTCCCTCTTATTTTTTTAATGGAGACTTTGTATTCTCCAATAAAATAAGAATGGAATTTTTCATAAAGTGTCTTTCCTTCTCATCTATGTATCCAACTCTTGTAGACTAAATAATGACCCTCCAAAGAGGTCCATGTCCTAATTTTTGGAAACTGCAAATAATGCTACATTACATGACAAAAAGGACTTTGTGGTTGTGCTAAGGATCTTGAGATGGGAAGATTTTCTAGAATTATCCAGGTGGGCCCAATATAATCACGTGAGTCTGTATAAGAGGGAAGCAGGAGGGCCAGAGTAGAGATAATAATATGACAATGGAAGTAGAGTGAGAGAAAAAAAATAATGATGGAAGCAATAGTTGGAGAGAGAGAGGGGAGGGAGGAAGAGCGAGGGAGGGAAGAGAAGAAAAGAGAAGAGAGGGAGAGGGAGATGGGGAGGGGGGGAGAGAGAGAGAGAGGGAAAGAGAAAGAGAGAGAGAGAGAAATTAGAAGATGCTATGCCTCTGTCTTGAAGATAGAGGAAGGGGCCACAAACTAAAAATGCAGGCAGCCAGGCTATTGCTAGAAAAGGCAAGGAAACAGACTATCTCCTAGACTTTCCAGAAGGAACACAAGCCTGTTACCACCTTGACTTTAGTCCACTGAAGCTGATTTTGAAGTTGTTACCTCCAGAACTGTGAGATAACAAATTTGTGTTGTTTTAAGTGGCTAAATTTTTGGTAAATGGTTACAGCAGCAATAGGAAAATAATATGCTAATTAAATAAAAGCTTAGACCATATATCTCTTTTGCAAACAAGTGAATAACATTAGCTAGGTAGGTTTCAAGCTTCAGAATTCTAGCAGTTTCCAAAATACAATGACTTCTCTCATTTCCACCAACCATGACAGAAGCCTACTTTCCCCTTCCCTGCACCTTTGTTCACTGCACTCCTGTTGACTATTCCTGTTTGATGTGACTTTTTGACAAGCAGTCTCTGCAGAGAGAAAGCCAATTGACTCAACTAATTTGTTTTCCTCTACTGTTTGGCTTTCTTTGAGCTTAGCCATGTGTATTTTTAAAGTTTAAAGTTTAAAAATGCATTATCTTGCGACCTTAAAAATTGCAAAGAAATTTTATTCTCAGCTCAAACCAAGCAGAGTAACATATTTGTTTTGTATTTCACGAGAAGCCTTAATAAGGCCTCAGCCTATGATTTCACTCTCTGTGAATTATCCAGCAGAGAGGTTGCTCTCCACAGTACTGGGTACCACACAACAGAGGATCTAAAATGTTTGCTTTTCTGTTTCTCTGACATAATTTTTGTGTTTAACTTTTGTTTTCTTGGATCTAGGTACATTTAAAAGAGTCTCATGCTTGCCTGTCTTCTCATAGTGTAATTCTTCAAACCAAAATGTAGTCATATCATGAGCAGAGAGTTCAAATCTATTCTTAGATCCCACTTTCATTCATGGTTTTTCTTAGAATCCTTAATTGAAAATGACAGCGTTAAAGAAAAATGTAAAAAAAATATTTAATTTCCAGTATTATTACAATATCTCAACTTTTACTTCTGGTATCATCCATTTTTGTAACATTTCAGAGAGGTCAGGGAACCACATTCTGTTTTCTTTTTTTGGACCTCCCCTCGTTCGATGGTAAAACTGAGATATCAACCCAAAGATGTGTGAACTTTTGGCTATCCCCATTTAGTACTCTCTCTATGTTTGGGGACATATCCCACATGGTGAGTCTTTATAACACTTTAAGCGTTGCACTAAGCTTGGTTCAAGATAACCACTTGTAGCTGAGGGGATGAGATCAGCCCACATAAAACTGTTCAGATCTTGTAGAAAGCTCATCTTCAAGTGTTCTTTTGAATAGCATGGTTTCAGAAGAGGGGAGATTTAGTGACCTATTAATTTGGTAAGGAGAGCTTTTCACTGAAGGGAATTCTTGAGTCCTGCCTTAATAGATGGTGAGTGTCTGCATAAAGGAGAAAAAAAAATGAAATTCTAAATGAGTAGATTAATTTAACAAAATATGTAAAATGGTCAGTGGAGAAAAGTTGACTCTAGTCTCAACTCTGCACAATCAGGACTAATAATGCTTTCACTTCAGATGTTATCACTAGGGTATGTACAGTTGCTATGGAATAATTGCTCCAAGCTTCTTCAGGTCTATTTCAACATCCTTTTCCAAACCTCTGTGCCCTTATGTATCTCATGCCCTCTCCCTAGAATGTTGTTATTTTCCCTGGTAATCTTGCCCCATTAGCTCAGAAAATTTCTACATGTTTTGACACTCAAATATCACTGTTCTAACTTTCCTACGCAGAATTAGACGCCTGGGTTTTTGCGATAACCTAAACATATCTATTAACTAACACTTATTACCTTTACAAATGTTCCCATGACCAATTTTTGTTTGTTTTTCTGCTGGAATATTTACAGTTCCAGGTATCATACTATTTTAACTCAAATAATTCAGTATGAATTTCTTAACAGATAAGAACTTTATGAAAAAGAACAATACCATTATCACACTTCACAAAATTAACAATAACTTTAATATCTTAATATCCAATCTATATTCAATTTCTTTAAAACAGATGTAGCTGACTGTATCCCTATGTGAGGCTTCTAAGGCAACAATCCACGTTAGCATTTTACCACTGGAGTACCTTAATGTTGCCATTTAATCTCATTGCAGAACCTCTGATAGTCTGTTTTAGATAGCACAGCAAGGACAAAATTTAAAACAGAAGATACAATTTAGATAAAATAAAATTTCAGTCTTGAGCATGAATCACAGCATAGCCTTGGATCTGTTAAATAGTGTATTCTTTTGAGCCATTTCTTTGGGTCAAATCCATCTTGTCTATCAGTGGTCTGAGAAGGACAGCCAGAGAGCAGTTGTTGGTGGATCAGGCTCCTGAGGGTAGGAGCAAGACTCTCCCAAAGGGTCTCTGGAGGCATATAGACTATAGGCATTAATGGTCAAACCAAGTGAATTTTTAAAAAAACCAACAAAATCAACAAGTAGGAATACATTGCTCATTCTTATTATTTCTATGGCAAGGGAGCTTAATTATTTTAACATTCCTGGTCTCAAAGATCCTTACTCTGCCTTGAGGCGAGGGGTGTGGTGGAGGTGGGGGTGGAGTAGTGTGACTTAGTTGATATTTACATTTTAGAAGAATAAACTATGCATATTTAATTCCTGTCTTTCTTCTCCTTGGAGCTAGGCTCCCGCAGGGAGTAGGAGGTCTTTGCTCCTCCATGATGTAACCTGGACAAGTCTTCACGGCTGTAGAACACTGCATCTAGGTGGGTAAGTCTTAGTGGTTCACTTTGCAGGCCCTTTTGACTTGCATACTACCTATGGACCCTAATATAGCCTTTATCAAAAATCAAGATGATGTTTTAGTCTCCATGTGCTCTATTCCTAGTTTTACTTCTCAGTTGTTTCAGAACCAAGTTGGAGATGAAGGGTACTCTTTTGGGAGTTTCCTCAAGATATAAATAACCATAAAATATTATGTTAATATGCTGCTATACTCTATTGACTAATATTTTACATAGACTTTTATATCAATATTAATAAGTAGGATTAACTTGTGGCTTTCTTTTAAAGTTTTTGTTGCCAATAATAGACTTGCTTCATAAAAAGAATTTATAAGTTGAACTTCTTTTTATTTTCTATGCCCTAGAATAATTTAAATAGTATTAGAACTATCAATAATTTATGTTTCTAAAAACCGTCTTCTTAATTCAGGTTCTCAAGTTTATTTGCTTAGAGTTGAACAAAGTAGTCACTTATGAACATTTCAGTTTCCTCTGTATCTGTGATTATTCCATTATTTCCACCTTCATACTCTTGTGGTATCTCTTGTTTCCCCACTTGATAAGATGACCTAAAGGTTAATGATTATATACATTAAAGTTTTCTTCTAAGAAGGAGTTCTTGGATTAACTTAATAGTTTTCATGTTTTTTTTTAAATTATTATTGAATGATTTTTATATATGATTCTTCCCTTCTGCTTTCCTTGGCATTCTTTTTTTTCCTCCAACCTGAGTCTTATTTGTAAATAGAAATTTCAGCTATGAAATTTTCTCTTTTTCTTTGTATCATGCCTGATGTACTGATGAGTAAAATCATTTGATAATAAGCAAGCAGATTTGCCCAGTTGAGATATCTATTGTTCTGTGAAGAAGATAGTTGAATGATCAATTGTTTGGATAAATATGTTTTCAGGGAGTCTCTTAAGCAATAAAATTATTTCCAATAATTTTCTGCCCTTCCCACTGAGAGATTGTATTTTGTGTTTCATTGATATCAAGCTTGGCAATGTAGCTTGTTTTGGACAATGGAATGTTAACAGGTGGCCTATTGTGGGATTCAGCCATTGTGGAATTCTGTCATTCCCCTTTTCTCTCTTCCCCAAGATCAGTATGCTCCATATCGGTTGGGGCTATTTCTTTGTTCAGGGTTTCAGAATGAAGAAGACATGGAGTAGAGTGGAACCAACCAGTGAAGGACGTGTAATGGGAGCAAGAAATTAATCTTAATTTAATTACTCCTTAAAACCAGTGGAAATGGTCTGTAATCATAGCAGCGTAATATACCTTTATAAATATTGTCGCTTACAGAAGAAATAACATAGTCTCTGTAGCCATCAGATATACAAACAGTATGAGATATGAAGATAGTTTAAAAAATCCTTCTAAATAAGAAAAAAAATATTCTAATTTTTTTTGAACGTATAATCAAGATGTCAGGTAGTATTTACGAGATAGTTTAAAATACACATCTTAAGAATTGTGCCTTTGTTTTAACACGTGTTCATATAACTTTGCAATTATTTTAATATATGTCTTAAAAAACACAATTGGTGGATCTAAGCATAAGAAACATAAGATGCCAAAAATATTTGAAAATAGTATTTTTGGTTCAGTACCCCTTGCCATACATTGTCATTATTTTATGTGGCAAAGCTGGCATAAGTGAAAATTTGGTTCATTGTCTACTTTTGTTCTTATATCCCAATTCTCTATATGTTAGAACAAATCCGAGTTTTAGTATGCTAATCTCTGAGTAATCAAATATGCCTAGGCAAAAATAATTTGCCAGGAAACTTTAGCTACAGACCATATGATTTGCATTATTAGTACTTTCCATGTAATAATTCTACACATTGTTATCATTAGCAACACTATTTCAATCATGAATATCACCAAGTTCAGAAGAAATCATTTCTGAATTGTCTCCATTAGGCCATGATCAAGAGGAAAAAATACAAGACTGAGTTTTCCTTTAGTGTTGTATCTGACATTTTTAAATAGACTCATTTTCTGTGGTTTCATGTAACCTATTACATTTGTCACTGAATGGCAAGGAGGCCTGTCTCTCATTAGCACTTCCGCTAGTACTTGAGAAAAATATCCTGGAAGAAAAAAGATTCAATTTTCCTCCCCCAATTTGGAGGCATTTGATTTTTTTTTTTGAGAATTTCAGTGAATATCATCTCTAATTGTAGTTGAATACCCCTCACCACATGATGCTTCGAGATATAACTAACATACTGTCCACCTAGAAATATGTTTCTCTTTGATCCTAAAAATGACTTTTGATTAAAAAATTGGCTCTCCATTATATTAAGAGTGAGATAGGATTTAAGTGGTGCTGGGAGAGACTGATCTATAAAAGGCATAACAAAAGAATAGATGAGAATTAAATCTGTTACTTTTTTATCCACCTTAATTTTGGGGGCTTGAATTCAGTTTTTATGTGTATTCAATCCCCAGAATTCCCTGAAAACTTACACAGATTTGGAATGTGTTTATACTGTGTGTATGTTTTGTCTTTGCAAATTTTTAGAAAGTGGTTTTAGCCTAGTTATTTGCTTTGCTCCTCCTCCTTTCCCTCTTATCACCAGAGATGTCCTTAGTATCTGTTAGTGACTATTGGGATGAACCACGGAGGGTGAGAACATTTCCTACTGTAAGTACTGAATGATCTTTCAGTTGTGAAAATCAGACTGTGTCACTTTCATGCTTAAAATTGCTCATTGGCTCCATCTTAAAACCCACACTCCTCTGTCCAGCATACAAGGTCTTCATGAGCTGGCCCTAATATTCCATTCTGGCCTCATCTTCCCCCTCCAGGAGTCTAAACTATCTAGAGATTCTTTACAAGCTGTATTCTGATTCCTCTGTCTTTACTCATCCTATTTGTGTGGCCTAGGATGTTTTACACTAACTGGGAGGCTAGTTTGTTCCTTTTGTTTTAGCTCAAATTCCAAACCTATTCTGTGAAATCTTTCCTGCCTGCCTCAGGCAACCTCCCTAGAGTTTCAACTGTACTTTGTATGCACCTGATGAAGCAGAGATGGCTAATTTACTGTCAATCCAATATCTGTTCTCTCCTCCTTGCCTCATGTAAGAACTTGATTTTATTTGGAGTGATGATATGCCCAGTTCCCAAACTTATTGTGACCAACTAATCAACCTCTGGTCAATGAAATACAAATAGATGCTGAGGGGGACTGCCAAATCTTCTTGAAAGGAGATTTCTGTCTTTACATGCTGACTAGAATATGGATGTATTGGCTGGAGCTCCAGCATCTATCTTGAATCATAAGGCTTCCTTGAGCATGAACACCATACATCAGAGATGGTGAGGCAGAATGAAGGAAGAATTAGAGATTGATGCTGTAAGGCTGCCTCTAAATTTCTTTCTCTTGAGAGGGGTTTATTTATTGTGCTTAATCTGCCCTTAGGTAGATTTTCTCTTATATGCACCAACTCTAATCTTGATTAATACATCTGTACTTTAGCAATTACCAAAATCTATAGTATTGGCCTATTTCCATATATATTTTTTCCACTGTATTATTTCTCAATAGAAGTGCTGGGGTTTTTGTGTTGTATTCTAATATAATATAAACATCATACTAAGTCCTTCTGAGGGATGACTCTTGGATTAGAGATTGGGTGAGGGTAGGGTAGGGTCTTTTCAAGAGTTTATTCTTGATGTCGATCATATCGATAAGAGGCAAACGTAAGGTCATAACAACTGGGCCTTTCTCACCTTCTCTGAGCCTGAATTATGAGAAGTCTATGTTTCCATAAGGACATTTATGGATAAAGAGTGTTCAAGGTTGCCTTGTTATCTCTGGATGAGACTTAAACTGAGTGGAACATAGTGAATCACAAAGTGAGAATGAGTAAGTCATAGCTTGTAAGCCAACTTATTCTAGAGGTGTGATGGTCTCTTTGTATATTTTAAGCATTTCAGCCACATCTAAGTGTTATTTAGGAGAGTCAAGGTAAGAGACTGTGTCCATTGTGGACCTGAGGACATGCAGAGTCCTTCTGAAGTCAGCATAATAGTAATTGCAAGAATGAACCAAGGACCATAGGCATAAGGGAGAACACAGGAGGAAAGAATGAAGAGTGAGTTAAGGGGCCAGCCACCCCTTGCACCAAGATTGCCTGCTTCCAGTGCAAGATCCTCCATTAAGGAATGCTGAACTTTCCTTCAGTCATGAACACTTACAGTAGTAATTCTGGGAAGGCCCATAGAGGTCCTTTAGTCCAACCCTCTCATTTTACAGGTGAGGAACTGAGACCCACAGTGGTTATGTAAACTCACCTATGTCAGTGGCAAAGCCAATTCAACATTCTGTCCACTATGCCATATCAATACCAGGTTATTGAACAAATAAGTTTTCAATGAAATAAAATTTAAAAATTGCATTTGTGCATTCTTATGGAGAAAAAATTCATGCTTTTTTTTCTTAATAAAATTTTCAAGCATTTCTATAAGCTATGCATAAGTAGTAAATTTATGGGAGGATGGCAGTTGCCATGACAACTTCACCTGTTTTCCCAAGCTCCCGTGAATGAGACTCTAGTGAGTAAATCTCCCTCCACACCAACTGCATCTGCCCAGTGGTTTTCTTTTGAAGGAAAGTAGCTCTGATTCTCACTGAAAACTTCTTCCTTTGTTTTGTCACCTTACTTATACTTGAAGTTTTGATGAGAAAATACCTTTATTATTGTAGGTGCTAATTCAGAGGCATATGGATTTTCTGCCTCTGTTTCCACCTGCCCACAGATGAAAGTTTGTTTTTATCACCATCGATTGCACTGAAGGGCCCAATGCTCTTTAGTCAGCTCTGATATGTTTTTGTTGTTCTTTTAAGTTCAGTTCAAAGTGATGATGTGAACTTGGAAACTCACTTACTATTATTTCTGACCAATGGTGACTCTGAATATCATATTCATTTCCAAAGTAATACATTTTTCTTTACTTAGTTGATGTTTTATGCATCACGCTTCTTTTACTCAAAGTAATTAGCAAAATAAAATTTCCAAATGTTAACACCATTAAGCGAACAGATGAATGAATAATAAAAAAACTGTTTTAAAAAAAATAGTTAGCTCTAAGTGCAGCTGCAGATAGAGTCAGCTACGTTGCCACTCATCTGGACTGGGTCATTGGTGTCCCAAATCTACTCCATGGTTTTAAAGTAATGTTTATGATGCTATTGAAATACTAGCTGATCCACTTTGGTTCCTGCTGCGTCCTTTTGGCTCTTCTCCCACCCAATGAAGTGGGCATTCTGCATTCCAGTCAGCAAGGTAGGAAAGACGGCAGAAAACAGAAAGAAGGCCATTCTTGCTTTTGTGTGTCAAGACTCTAAGCCTCAGTGAAAGGGAAGGGCATCAGCTTTAACTTTGCCCTTTTTCTTTTTCTAATCTGTGGCCATAATCTAACTGGGGACCACCCTGGCTTCTTTTTACCCTCTTTTATGTGTCTATGGAGTGTTTCTCAGGAAAAGTTGTCCCAGATATTGAAAAGGATTGATGTATGTCCCTTCTGTGGAGTGCGGGATGTTAGCTAGTATACATTTGGGAGGTTCTCTAATTGTAAACAGGTGTACTCTTTTCACTGGATTTCTGTGGACTTTCTGCAGGGGTAGAACGTAACATAGAAAGCTGATGTAGCGCACATATGATTATTGTCCATAGTAACTAATGCAATTAAATTTTGTTTGGAAGTAACATGGTTTTCTGTCCATCAAAAAGAAAAGCCTAAACATTAGTAGCTTATTGAGCTTTAGAATATTAATTGGTTTTACGTCTATTAGCAAATCAGTTTCAACCTTCCAAAGATATTTCAGAAATATAAATTCCATGTATATGTATTTATGTATACACATTATATATATATATATATACATATATATATATATATGTATTCAAATTTTCCTTTGACCTGGTCTTAATATCTGATTGTTCCCTTATGAATTAATAACGAGTAAAATAAATTAAATCTTGGACTTATGTTTATTTTGTATTTACATGGCCTTCTTTTAACTTTCTGAGCTTATACTTTAAAGGGATAACTTCTTGAGTTGAAGCTAACTTCTTGAGATGATTCTCTGACAGTTTTCTCCTTGTTCATTTTGTGCTACTTTTAAAAGTTGCTTTGTGTTCTAGAACACAAATTTTTTTTCTAGTGCTCTAAGTAGTCATAACATTAGATGTAAACAAAGAGGAATGTGACTCACTACTGGAAGTACTAATTTCTCTTAACCATAGGACACTTTTATTCAGTAAAATGACTTTACCCTTCTTGGCTTAGTCTTGGAGGACAAGGTGTACTTTTAAAGCTAATCAAACATTTTGTCCTGATTCTTATGCACAGAATGGCTGGACAATAGCAGATGTTGACAGAACTAGTGTTATCAGGAGAACAGACAAAACCCATCACGTCCTTCCTGTAATGATTATTGCTGAGCTGAGCGCCATAAACCACATTAGACTTTTTATCAGAATGGGGTAAAACAAGGATCATCCAGGATAGAAAAATAGTAATAAGGAAAATATTGGTGATTATGAGCATTGAAATGCTCAAGACCTGAGGAAAGATTTAACTGTTTGGCTAGAAAATTATACAGGGTAGCAGCAGCAAGCAAGATACATGAAGGTCTTTGAAATTTTTCTTTTCTTTCTGCTTTAGGTGTTCTCCCTCCCCTCTCCACCTGGTTCCTCTTCTTGTTGGTTTAATTTCCTTTTTGAATATGTAGGATAATGATTTGCTTTCAAAAGTGAAAGAAGTTTCAATCCCCCTCACTCTCCTTACTCCTAACTGTTAATAGACTTTATTGTTTTCTGGTTAATCTATTCTGTTTCTCTCTCTCTCTCTTTTTTTTTTTGTAATGGTAAGTATTGTTTTCTTATTTTTCTTTCCTTTCATCCTTTAACAAAAGGTAGTATAACATACACACTCTAGTACTTTGTTTTTTTTCCACTTAATAATATTTCCTAGAAATAACTCCACAGCAATCCATAGAGATTGCCTTCATTCTTTTTTATACCTGCATAGTATTCCATTGTGTATATTAGCCTATTCAAACAATCCCCTATGCTTGAATATTTAGGTAGTTTCCAAAAATTTTAAATTATCCTCTAGGCACATTTCTAACAAGGGTATTTCGGGATTGGAGGATTAATGCATATATAGTTTTGTTAGATATAGCCAAATTCCCCTCCGTATGGGGTTTTTCCCATTTTGTAGTTCCACCAGCAATGTCTGAAACTATTTCCCACAGTCTTGCCAACAGAGTATGTTGTCAAGCTCGCATTTCAGTGTAATGTTAATGTGCATTTTTCTTGTTATGAGCAAAGGTAAAAATCTCTCCATATGCTTTTAGAGCCATTTTTATATCTCCTTTTGTGAATTGTCTGTGTTTTGCTCATTTTTCTAAGACGTCTTGGTCTTTTTTTCTCCCCAAATTTAAAAGTTCTTTAGAATTAGAGATATCAGTCCTTTATCTGTGATACCTGTCACAAATACTTTCTCCCAGTTTTATTGCTTCTAGATTTTGAGTTACAGTAATAACGTCTTTTTATACAAAAATTGAAATTAAAGTGGAATTCACCCATGTATTCTTCCAATACTTATGTGGTTTTATTGAGCTGACTTTGGTATTCATTTAATTCCCATTTTTTTTCTTCTTCTGAAGATCTTTGCCTTTTTTTCAGGTCAGTCATTCATTTTAAAAAAGAGTTTAAAATATTTTAGCCAGAAATTATCATAGTGTTTATCAGGAGAGTCTTTTAGAGGATTTAGTCTACCATGCTGCTGAAATCTAAGTAAGCTAATCTTTTCTCTGCAGCCCTTGAAGAAGATAATATGGTTTAGCTACCCAGTTCCTAAATTCATAGTCTTATAACATGTCAATCTTTTTGATAATTTGCCTTTGGCTGATTATACTTTTTTCTTTTAAAGTTATTGAAAAAAAAAGATTTATGGTAACTGTTTCTAATAACTTCTTTCTGTATTTGCTTATAATACAATAAAATCTAGATTGTTTAGCTGAGTCCATATATTTTTAAAAGAAAGACTTTAAACAAAAGCAAACTTAATTTGAAAATATGGTGCTTGAATTCTTTACATGATTAGCAAATATTAAGACAATTCAAAATGTTCTCAAGATATGAACCCAAATAGAAGCATGATATTCAGGATTAGAGATATTTGTTTAACAGAGAAGTGAAATTCAAATTATATTATTAATAAGTTAGAAGTATTTAAATAGTCCTTATCAATGCACAAATGTATTTTATTAGGTGATTATTAACTATTTGATGGTAGCTATACTGCTTACTCTGTGATGTAGAATTAACAAGACATAGTCATTCATATTCATTGTGTATATGAAAAAAATTAT
Source organism: Cynopterus sphinx (assembly GCA_030015415.1). Lineage (NCBI taxonomy): Eukaryota > Metazoa > Chordata > Mammalia > Chiroptera > Pteropodidae > Cynopterus > Cynopterus sphinx. Next base: position 14,696,466 of record CM057383.1, on the reverse strand, counting down.
TAGGGTTTCACACAGTAGCATTTCCATTTATTAGCAATGTTAAGAAAGTAAACAAAACTCAGATATTTGGAAAATTTCTCTTTCTAGTCTCAATATATGTTCTTGGACCATATCTAGTGCAATTGTTGTTTCTGGCACTTAAAGATTTTGAATTCAACTCCACAGACATTGCTCTGAGTAGTGTATATATATATATATATATATATATATATATATATATATATATATATATATATATATATATCAGTGCGAAAGATATTATGCAGGCTCCAATCAAGAAAAGCTTAGTTTTCTATCAGTTGATTTTGGGTTTCCTACTCTCTAAACTTCATTGTAAGGTCTCTCATGTTCTGGATTAAGTAAAAGGTTTTAGATGAGCTGTTGGTTAAAAAAGAAAGCTGCTAGGATTTTTACCAGACCAAACATAACCTTCTTTGCCAAAGACACATTTTGAAAATCATTATAATTTTTAATGATGAAGTGTGGAAACCTGCAAAGAAGCTTTGCTTAAAAAAAAAAAAGAAAAATTTCCCCACAATGTCCTCAAAAAACTCATAGTCTCTAAAGTGTGCTCGTTCTTAATTTCCTCACCCATGTGCTTCTGGTTCTCAGTAGCTGCATGATCTCTGCAGCCAGCACAGCATCAGCAGAGCTGGGCTGGAAGAACAGTCCAAGAGTAGAAGACAGGACACAAGGACATGCTGGCAGATTTCTTAGATCTGAAATGGTTTCAATGATGATCTGATCCCATATAGTTTAAATCTATTTTCATATGGAATAATACCCATGAAAGTCATTCCTAGGTGAGAAAGTTATTGTGTTTATAATTGGCTATAAATACTGCAGGAAGCACATACAGCAATTAATTCCGAAATAATGTGAACTTTTCGAGGGCCAAAATTATGGTTGATGTCAAAGGTAACTAAGTTTATCAGAAGAACAACGTGATGTTTCATGTGAAATACCTGTGGAACATTTGAAGTTCCCTTCCTTTGCTCTTGCTTGTGGTGGGTTTTTGATTGCCTTCACAGTCATGGTTCCTGTCTGAAACTCACAGCAGGCTTGTGGGGCAAGTGGCTCAGAAAGCATCTGTGGCCTTTGAGGGGTGAACTTCGAAGATTTCCAGCATTATTGGCAGGACCAGACTGGGATACAGACCTCTGGACATTTCACCCAGTGCTCTTTCCTGTTATAACATCAGGAGAAAATAAAGCATAGGAAGAAAGAAAAAGGAAAATGAGTTTAATTTCATAGGTTGTGACACATGATAGATTTACATTAAAAATCTTTTTAAATGTAATAAATTTCATGAACATTGGAATAGGTTTCCAGGGGGCGGGGATGTCTTATTTTTTTTTTTTTAAATTCAGATATAAGATGAAAATAAGCTTTGTGGAGTAATAAAGCCCTAGGGGAAGTAACTGGTCACATTGGGCTTGCTAGTTAGGTGGGTCTATTTTCATCTCATGCAGTGAGATCACTGATCTGGTTCAGGCTCTGTTGGCAGTTTTCCTAGAGGGGCATCTGTCTTCCTCGCTTTGCACCATGTGGATTGGTGGCAGTGCGCTGGATAGCCAGTGTGGGTTTCTGCTTACCAGTACATTTCAGAAACTTCCCTCTGAAGCTTTAGTTGTAAACCAGGGGAGAGGAGATGATGAAAATATACAAAGGAATAGAAGGGATTCAGAAGGCACCACTGGCTGTCATCATTATTTGAAAGTTTCCTGACGGCAGGTCCTAGCCTAACACTGTCATCCACTGTGGCATAGAAATCACTTTCCAAGGTCCAGATTGAGTTTGCATTTTCATTCTTGGAGAGAAAATGAACAGGTAGACAAAGTTTTCCAGGGCTGCAAATGACAGTTCTTTATGTGGCTGTACATCTATCTGTTGCCAGACAAGCCAGGGCTTGTGCATCTTGACTGTAAAATAAAATTCCCATTCTCTTTTTTTGGTCCTTAACAAATTTCTCTAGAAATTCAGTCTCTAATTCACTTGGTTACATATGTGCGAAATGCTTACAACACATGTGTGAAAGTCAGTTAAATATAACAGCAATTAAATCAGCACTTTAAAAAATGGTTTTGGAAAGTGAAATCTCTTGAATCTTGATGAGGTGATTAAACTGTATTCCAAGATACAATTTAGGGATTGTATTAGGCTGTAAGCGTTCTTTGCAAATCCCTCTTGAATTTCATAGGATGATGGGCTGTGTTAACAGAGTTGTTAAAGTGCACGTTACTAAGAATAAAGCCCGGTGAGAAAAGCTGTGCCAAGTTGAGGCACTCTTCCTTGGGTCCCCCAAAGTTAGAGCTTTGCATTTGCCATGTAGCTGGGTCTGGGACTGGGGCTGGAGCTAGGGCCAGTGTTGACACATAAAGCAAACTCTTTTAGAACACAGAAGGGGCTTTAGGAAGTTAAGTGTAACCCTAATAATGATTGGAAGAAATATTATTTATGATAAATCAAGACTTGTAAGTATAATTAGAACAAATTATTGAACTACTTTCTTGAGCAGCCACATTTTCATTCCATTAGACCTCATATCTGTACCCTTCCCGCACTCTGCTGGCCGCAAAGGGATTTCTGCATGCACTTACGTCTACAACCTAGTCTAATATTTCAATCCATTTACAAAGGTCAGTCTTCAAACTCCAGCCCTCCTGAGGCTTTTTATAAGGTAGACAGGAGGATGGAAAGGAAGGCATCTTTCCATTAAGCTCTCTGTTCAGACATCTTTCCAGGCTGTCATCCAATGTCCACACTAACTTACAGACACGTCTTCCCTAAACGCAAATCCAGTCATGTCACCTTCTTTAAAAACCCTTCTGGGGTACCATTCCAGCTTAATCTGCCATCCTTTCATACTTGGGTCTCATAATCTTTGCTTATGTGGCTGCTTCTGCCCAAACTAAACAAAACAAACAAAAAACAAAACAAAACAAAAAACAAAAAAACTCCAAACCTATTTAGCTCTGAAGTCTCCGTTTTTGTATCTTTCCTTTTGTGGAGAGATTAGCTTCTTGTGGGTTAAACTATATCTTCTTCTCATATGTCTTACCGTGCTGGCTCTTAGAAAATGATGACTCAGTCAATGCATCTGTCCCAGGAGAACAACAAGGTTTTTGGTTATCTGAGTGTTCTTTTTATGGAAGAGAATGTTAAGAGTGTCCCAAGTCCCAAGGAGTTTCAGTTTTCCCTGACTCCCTAAGCGGAGATTAAACAGAAAAATGTTGAGGGTAGGGGAGAGTCAGTGGAAAGGCATGGGAGTTGCAGATACTTCAACAGCTGAGGCCAATCTAACACTGGACTTTAAAACTTTGTGAAGTTTTGGGAGACATCATTTTATTTTTTCAAAGGAGCAACCACAAGTAAAGCCAGTATGTATCTGGCAGATATTTGATGCCCAACAAAAGTAAAGTCCCATCTCTGTCTGTTCCTCTGATGAAGTGCCGTCTACCTGCTCCCTAAATTGTTACTCTACCACATTTATTGAGCATCTTCTCTTTTGCCAGGACTGTGCTAGGCTCTGGAAATACAGTGAGAATAACGGTAGGCACAAAGAGTTGACTTTGGGAAGCATACTATCCAGCAGCAAATACCAACGTTCCCCAAAGATCTACCCTTGCCTCTTAGAAGATATCATTTTTGTGATTTCACTTATGCTCTAAAAACTGATGATTTCACCTCTATCCCAGATCTCTCTCCTGAGCTCCAGATTTGTATGTCCAATGCCAGTTAGGTACATCTCCAGAGTACCTCAAATACAGTAAGTCCACAATCTACTCCATTATCTTCCTCCTTGAACTGGGAGAATATTTTGACATACACTGTCTACTCTGGCTTTTTCTTCTTCTTCATAGCAGCCATTAAAGCTACCTCTACTTCTTCATATCTAACATGACTTCATTCTGATCGATTTGTTATAAAGTTTCTTTCCCCCTTCCTCTTCCTCTCAGCAGCTGACATCCTAATTAAAGTCTTCGAATCTTCTTCCTTTTATCATTGGAATCCATCTAGAATAAAGTCCATGCTAGCCTGCTGCCCCAAGTCCTACATGATCTGGCTCTGGCCCCGTGATTTAGCTTTCCCTACTTCTGTACTCCACCCAAGAATCTCGATCTCCAGCAACACTGACTGACTTATTTTTTTAAATACGCCTTTCTTTATAATGCTGTCTTGCTCAAGGTGTTCCATTTCCTTGGAGGGCCTTTGTCTTGTCCTAAAGTTTTTGAAATCCTACCCAGCCTTAAGGGTCCATCTTCAGCCTCTATCATCCTAGTCTTCCAGTATCTCCTTGGATTGTAATCATCTCTGCCTCTCCTGTGCTTCCTGAGTGTTTGCTTTGTATCCTGAGGATCACAGCCACCCCAGAAAAACTTAGTGTGAAGTTCTGGGGATGGACAGACAGGCTCTATCTAGAGTCTACCCGGTTCCACTTTTAATTTAATGTAGGGCAATACATCATTGATCATAATTCCTATGATTTTGGATTATAACGCTCTGAATCTGTGAATGGAGAGAATCCCAAACCAATGAAATGCAGGGAGCTTTGCTGCTTGACTTAGCTAAAAGGGAAAAAGTCATTTGGAACACATAAATGTCTTGTGAAAACTAAGGCAAAACCTTGGACCAAGTATGGTAAGATCATTGTGGGAGTTTAAAAGGAAAGGCCAGGAAGTGGCTAACTAGGTTAAGGAGGTTTAGCTGGAGCGGGTAATAAAAATGAGATGACTACAACCATGATAACATCAAGGCAGGTCCCTAAGCAATTGTCACATCATTCGTTGGGGCACATTAGGTAATCTTTCTACTTTGCCACAATTAGTGTGAGGTAAAATAACTTGGCTAAGATTCTGTGCAAAAACTTGATGGCATGGAGGCAATAGTGGTCATAGGTGGCAGTAGAACTTATCTGAAATCATATGACATTTAATCCAGGGCAAAGTTCAACAGACTGAAAAAGAAAGTAGAGCATAATTTGGACCAAAATAACAACAAAAACTCTACATTTTCTCAATTATATTATACCTCTTGAATTGCATGGAAAATCACTTCAAAACTTTGATTTTCTGGTAAAGTAATGCTGTGTACTATGTAATACCGATATTTGAGGTTATTTATATGCTGGAAGATAAAACCATCCACTAAACTAGTGGTGCCATTGAAACAGGCAAATGTTTCTCCCCTGGGGACATTTTGTTATTGAGTGACAGAGGAGGGCGGGCCCTGTCTGCTCTGTGAAGACGTCCCTTCCTCCCCCTGCCACCCCGCCTCCTCTGGGCAGCATGGATCAGTTACAGTGTCCCAGACTGTATTTAAGCATTGTTTGTTTGTTTGTTTGTTTCCCCTCTAGCCCAAGAGCTCCTTAGAGATTCTCACGCCATTCCTTAAATGTTTTTGCATTTCTCTGTTTTGCTTTTTAATAATTCTCTTTCCTCAGTGAGGTCAGAGAGCAGAATGAGGACCAGGAGGAAGAATGTGACCTATTTCAAAGAGTCCTCACAGGCCAGAAGAGAATGAGAGAGAATGTAGACATCAGACAATAAAAAAGCGTGCAGGGCCTTCCTGAAAGGCCAGGGGCCGGCCATGGACTGTTCTGAGGAAGGAAGATGCTGACTACATGATATAAGTCAGGGTTTAACGAGAGAGAGCTGCTTGGGTCTCGGAACTGTGTCAAGCCTTACAGCTCTGAGGGCCAGAGGCTGGAGGGGGGAAAGGGAAATGCCTTGCTCACAGTGGTGAAAGGGGCTCCCCTTCTGGGTTGCTGGGCTGGCCGCCTTCTGGTGTCAGCAGAAGAGGGACTACCCAGGTGAGGAAGAACCTGCAGTGCTCTGCAAGGGTTCCACCCCCACCCCAACCCCGCTGCGCTTCACCTCTCCTGAAGAGATCAGGCTTCGTGTCTCCAGTCCTGCGTTTCGTGCAGCCACCACCAGCAGGCAGCTGGGTCACCTGGAGTTCTGAGCATATCTCTTCGTTGTCCTATTGGTCATTAGGAATCTCTTGCTCTCTTAGTGTTAGGAAATTCGAAAGCCAAAGAGACCAAGCAAGGGAAAGCGCTTTGTGTCAGCTTGTCTCACACCCCACCTTTAGCCCTTCATTCCTTTGAGCTAAGAGCCTTTGTTAAAAGGCAGCTCTGCCTGGAAGGAGTCAGACATTAATTATCAGTCATTAACTTTTTTACTCTTTCCCAAATGACCTTACCTGAGAATAAGGTTTAAAGGGAAGTTGGAAAGAAAAAAGTCCAGAGGCCTAGCTACCCAGTGGGGCTTGTCAAGCAGCTGGTGGAGGGAGTCCACTGTCTGCCTGAGGGCAGAAGAGTAAGGGAAGGCAGAGGGGAAGACAAGAGACACTGGGGAGGCTGCTGTTGGAAAGACACATGGAAGGGAGCAAAAAGGCCCCCACTGCTTGTCTTGGTTCCTGGGCTGGCTTTGGCCTTGGCCGAGAAGGGATAGATTGAGCCAGAGAACCTGGCTCTCTGCCTGACCTGGGAGCCTGGCCCAGGCAATAGGTCTGGGAGCAGGGACAAAACTTGAGGCAATAAATGGCCTTTCTCTCCCGAGAGTAAGGATCAAGTTCATAAAGAGAGCTGGCAGAGAGGGGACAGTGCCAGAGAAAACAGACAAGCAAAACAGAGCCTCACCTAAGACTTCAGGCTGAGAACATGAACATAGGAACATGGATTTCTTTCTGAAATGGGAGCTTGCCCATGATGGCAAAGCATGCGAAGGTCCTACTGGGGAAATAGATTATGGAGAAGACTGTTCCTTTCAGGATCAGTGTTAGTGTTCAGTGCACCTCTTTGGAACAGGCAGACCCAAAAACAGTTTTCAGCCTCAGCAACCGTGGTCTTTTGGGGTCAGATAGCTCATTCTCATGAGGGGCTGTCCCCTGTGCTGAAGAAAGTTTAGTAGCATCCTAGCCTCTACCTGTTAGATGCCAGTAGCACCCTCTACCCGGTGTGACCATTTTCCAGAGATTTCTAGATGTGCCTTGGAGCTACAAAATCTCTTCTGTTTGAGAATCACCGGCTTAAATGTTTTAAAGGGGCTGTTTTGTTTTTTGTTACGTAGTTCAATCCTTATCTCATTCTTTCTTTTTTCATTAATGGACTCAGTTTATAAACCCTGCACTATATAATTAATTAATTTATTCATTCATTCAACCAAGCTTCTTTCTCATTAAAGTGGTGATGATAACAAGAAATGACATTTTGCAAGTTCAAATAAGACTGTTTGAGCTAGTGGTAGATCGACTGTGTCTTATGTAACTAATTGGCAGCACAATTGGCACCTTTGTGATACTATTGATGGAATCAGTACAGTGTTTAACTGACGTACTGAGTCTGGAGTCAGGGAACCTGTATTTTAGTCTCTGCCCACCTGGATGAGCCACGGCAGCGCACCCTCTCTGAAGCCTTAAAGCCAGGTGTGTTTAATGTGGTCAGGAGCAGTATATCTACACAGTTATCATCGTTTAGTTTTTCCATTTTTATGAACCTAAAATCACGTAGCAAAAAATTCCCACTAGGAAGCTTTCTGTAGAATAGTTTGTAGAATAGTAATACTTCATGAACTGCATCAAACATGTGGCAGGGGGAGCTAATTTGTGTCAGTACCCCCTCTACACACATAAATAGAAAAAAATGAAACAGTAAAACAGGTAAAAAGTTTCAAAAGGGATCAATTTGATGAATCCTATGTGAATTACTGCATAAATATGTATTAGAAACATGTAAATAAGACAAATACCTTTAGCAAGAGGCTGAAACAGTAAAACACTTGAACAGTGTAACACTTGACAAGAGGCTAAAGTGACTTCACAGAAAATGCTCTAAAAGTTAAACATTAACAAAAAATGTAGGTGAAAGTAGCATATGGTGGGCCCCTGAGCAAGTCAGCTATGTGCAAGTTGACTTTACAGGGATTGATTTTAGGCCAACTAGTTGTAGTTGAATTGCTTTCTTAGCAAATCACACTGCTCTGGTGATTCAGGGGCGAGAAGGTCAGTTTTTGGACTAAAAAGGAAAAAAGTAGGCGGATACAACAAAAGCAAAATGGGGCAGTGTTAAAAGACAGGTTTCTGCCCCAGGATTCTATCCTTGTAGGCCTAGCACTTGATATGGTGGAGACAGGGCCCTTAGTGGACGACCCCTTAACTAAGGACCTTCCGCAGCCAACCTCTCCACCCTGCACTCACAGCTCCTTGCCCGACTTCATTTTTCCTCACAGTACTCATCCTGTCCTGAGTTATGTAGTTATTTATTTGCCTATTGCCTGTCTCCTGTACCCCCCAAATACACAAGTGCACACATGCACACACATACAAGTGCAAATACATGGACACACATGTATGTGCAGATATAAACTGTTTAGTCACTGCTGCCTTCTCCAGGGCTTGTCCTTCCTACCCCTGCAGAACTCTTATGTGCTAAGTATCATTTCTTTGTTTATTTAGCATTAGATGCTGGGCCACTCACACTCAGATCTCTCGTACTCACAACAGCTCTGCCAGGCAGGGATCATATCACACCTTCAGCAACTTACAGATCCTGTAGAGTGGGTTCAACAGACTCACAATAAATCGTTATTGTTTTAGCATGAAGAAGCTGATGTTCAGAGTGGTTCAGAAGCACTCCTAAGATCACACAGCTGATGATTGCCTAGCTGATATTTAAAGCAAGATTGTTAAACAGAAACATTTTTTCAAAATGTCATACTGCCCAGAGGAACAATGAGCATCAGGCAAAGAAAGGTCTTTCTGTTCCAAAATGTCTGTCAACTTCCACAAGGATCCCTTTGTGGATTTTCGGTCTGTTCCATGCTTGATTGGAGAACAGAGTCCTGGAATGTCACCTGGTTCAAGTGACTGATCTGGCTGAGGTAGGAGAGTCCTGCCCAGGCTAGCCAGCTCTGTGCTCTAAACCTTTTGAAGGTGATGCCAGACGAACTTGTTCCAATAGAAATATAACGTGAGCCACAGGTAATTTATAATTTTCCAGTAGCCACATTTAAAGAAACAGGAAAAATTAATTTCAACCATATATTATATTTAAGCCCCTATATCCAAAATATTGTCATTTCAACATGCAATCAGTATAAAAACTAGTAAATGTTAAATGAATTAAACTAAAATTGAAAATTCAGTTTCTCACTTGCTCCATGCCACATTTCAAGTGCTCTGTAGCCACATATGGCTGGTGATGGTGGTGATGGAGAGCATGGCGCTAGGGGGTCTTTGGGTGTTGGTGGCAATTAGGAGAAGCTCTCATGTGTCACTGTGTGTAACAGCTCATCAGAGATTCTGGAACCTCTGGCATGGCAGCTCAGGGGGTCAGGGTCCTTACACAGTGGCTCAGTGTCCAGAAAGCAGAGCAGAAGTTGCATGCCTTTAGTGACCTAGCCCCAAAAGTCACATTGGTTCCCTTCTGCTGTATTCTGTTGTTGTCCATATCAAAGTTTGATGGAACATAGCTGTGCTCATTTATGTATTGCCTGTGACTTCTTTTGCACTATAATGGCAGAGTTGAGTAGTTGTGATGCAAAACCTAAAATATTTACTGTCTGGCTCTTGACAGAAGAAGTTTGCTGATGCCTTCCGTAAAATATCAAAATTTCGAATAATGTGGTATGGATTTTCAGATTTTAAATGGCAAAGTTAAGATGATGTTACTTTTTCCTCTTGGAAATCAACTCAAAGCAACAGAGAAAACAAAATAAGATGTATGAACAACACCTTCGATATAAAGGAAACGTCTATAACCTTGAACTACAATCTATAAGGGAATGCAGTGGAGGTCAAACAGGGCTGTGGGAGAAACCAGGATATGATTCTTGGTGTCTGGACATCTCAGAGAAAGCTGGCACAGTGCAGTTCTCCAAAGTGGAGGACCCATCCTGAGGGGCAAAATCAACCATTCCTTACTTGGGACAATGGGGATATCATAAGTAGAGTGATAACAAGAGTGCCTTGAACTTGATTTGATGCCAAGAATAGTCAGGGATGACAGGGCTGTATCACAGAGACCGTGTCATATTATAAGAAGGGTGGAGGAGAGAGATGCTGTATTGAGAGCAGCCAGTCTCTACTGGCTGGGAAAAAGTAAAAGCTAAAACCTTATCCTTACACTCTGTATTCCTTTGGGGGTGTATGAGTTTCCTAGGGCCACCATAACAACTTGGCGACTTAACAGAAATTTATTTTATCACATTCTGAAGGTCAGAAGTTCAAAATCAAGGTGTCAGCAGTGCCATGTTCCTTCTGAAGTCTCTAGGGGAGAATCCTTTCTTGTTTCTTCTAGCTTCTGGTGGTCCTGGTATTCTCTGGCTTGTCCTAGCTCTGTTCTCTGCCTTCATCTGTACATGACTTTCTTCCCTGTGTCTCTGTCAGTGTGTCTCAATTTTCCTTTCCTTTCTCTAATAAGTACAGCAGTTATTGGATTTAGGGCTTACCTGAAGCCGGGATAGTATTGGGATCCTTACCTTACTCAGATCTGCAAAGACCTCATTTCCAAATAAGGCCACATGCACAGTACCAGGGGTTAAGACTCGAACATATCTTTTTGGGGGACATAATGCAACCCACTACAGAGGGTGTGGTGGTTTTAAAATGTGGTCCCAAACTCCTTGACATTCCTTCCATGGAGAGGGGCGTCTGTGGTTTCCTGCTGTGAGTCCAGGTGACCTACTCACTAAGTAATAACTACTGATGCCTCCTTCTCCCCAGACCTTAGTAAACTTTAATCTGCTTCCTGTCTCCACGAATGTGCCTCTCCTTATATTTCATGTAAATGTAGTTATAGAAGACTTTTCCTCTCATGTCTGGTTAATTTCACTTAGCATAATGTTTCCAAGGTCCACCCACGTTGTAGCACGTATCAGAACTTCATTCTTGTTTGTGCTGAACAGTATTTCATTGTATGTATATACCTTTTGACTATTATGAATAATGCTACTGTGAACATGGCATATAAGTAGCTGTCTGAGTCCCTGTTTTCTGGACTGACTGCACCATTTACATTCCCACCAGCAATTTGCAAGGTTTCCAAAATCTCTACATCCTGACCAACACCTGCTTATTTTCTGTTTTATTATTTTTAAATTATAGCAATCTAGGTAGGTAGTTCATTGTGATTTTGATCTGATTTTCCTACTGACTAGTAATGGTGAGTGTCTTTTCATGTGCTTATTGGCCATTTGTATATCTTTTTTGAGTCCTGTGCCCATTTTTAATTTTGGTTAGTCTTTTTGTTGTTGAGTTGTAGGATTTCTTTATATATTCTAGATATTAAGCTTTTATCAGATATATGATTTGCAAATATTTTCTTTCATTCTGTGGATTGTCTTTCTATTCTGTTGACAGTGTTCTTTGATGCACAACAGTTTTTAATTTCAATGAAGTCCATTTTTTTTCCTTTTGTTGTCTGTGCGAGTATTGGTTTTGATTTTTAGAGGGATTATTTGTTGATGTTAGGTAAACAGGGCAGATTTTACTGAACATTTAGAATTTTGATCATGACTAGACTGGACTAGAAAAACTTATTTATGGAGCTGTTTATGAACCCACAGCAGAGATATTCACTCTGGATGTCAGAAGAATTGAGAAAGAGAGAGAAGGAGGGAGGGAGGAAGGCCAGATGTTGCCCTTGTTTCATCAAGGAATGTTCTTTGGGACAATTATTCTTTCAGTAAGTCCCAAATGGCCTCAGTTTATCTAAGTGGCTGACACAACTATGGGGGAAGATGATCTGTATCCTGTTTTAAATCCCTTTTGAGACTCCCTTTTATCCTCTACTTTTCACCTTCTCAGAGATACTTGTACACACTGAGGATGCACAATGACTAGTTTCTCTTGTACTTTTCACCAGTTAATTGAATCTTCTAAGAACCTTATCAATTTCAATTACATCTGCTGTTTTCTGTGTCATCAAGAGGGTATCACCTGAGTCCTATAAACGGTGATGTCTTTTCAGCTGAATTGTCCTCAGTATTCTAATGCCTAAAGATGCATAACATCACCAGTTTTACAGTTGATTTATCTTCCTAGAGATAACTTTTAACTTTTTTATTTTTCCATCTCTGAAGGGGAAAATAAGCTTGAGTCATAAGGTATAGCAGTTTTGTGTATGTGTGTGCAAATGTGTGTGTGTGTGTGTGTGTGTGTGTGTGTACATTCAGATAAAAATGTTTGATCCTATGGCTGCAGGTGGATTCTCCAAGTACTCCAGAAACACAGAAAGTCATCTTTGATATTTCTGGACTTCAAATATAATTTCTTACCATGTTTAGGAAGCAAAATCACAAAGTACACCCAAGAACCTATGGGAAGGTTTGAAGTGCCACTTCCTGATACTCTTTCTTTCAGAGTAGATTTAGTTTGTGAAAACTCCTGATGTAGTGACCTAACATAAACGTTTAAAGACAAACCTGACATGAGCCTTATGATTTCACTACATTCATATTCCCACGCACATGGTATCAGCGTGGGAGAAGTAGTCTGAAAAAGCAGAATTGGAAAATATTTAAATAAGCCATTAGTCCTGCCAACTCAACACCAGGGCATCTTGACCACACATTTGGAACTACAAGAAACAAATTGTAAGCCTCTGAACTCTGGGAGTAATTACCTTTGGCATGAGAAGAGGCCGGGTGGGGCCCATGAACCAGCCGCAGCTGATCCTCAGGGTGCGTTCCTAGCCTCCCTGGGAGGAGGCCAAATGGAGACGAGGAGCGTGTGCAGGCATTTATCAACAGGAAGAGAAGGCCAAGGGTCACAAGAAAGGGTAACAAGACAATGGGAAAGAATGCGTCCAGAACTAAGATGCTGCCAAGGACAGCTTTTTGCAGGTGGAGTCTGACGAAGGAGAAAGAAAGAGGGAGAATAGAACATTTCTTCCTAAGGCCACCCAGCTGAAAATGAACATGGTTGTGAATAACAAGCAGAACAATCCAGAATTTCTGTTCTCCAAACTGGCACTTCTCCATCTTTAATGTCCTTCAGAAAAACCTAAGGATCTTGTTAAAATGTAGATTCTGATGCAGTTTGTCTGGGGTGGCACCGAGGTTCTACGTTTCTGACAGATTCCTAGATGGCACGATGATGCTCAAAGCCCTTTGAGTAACAAGGCTGTAAGTAGAAGGTAAGGTGAAAAAAGAATGCAGAGGAAAGTGAAGCAGGGCCAGAGGGGAGGGTCATGGCCCCACTACATTCTGGGGGTCATGCGACCACTTTGATCCTGCGGCAGACTCTCCTGGGAAAGCCGATGAAAAATATTTTTTGGTAAACCTGGTGTTAGAGAAATACATGCCCCTTCAGGGAACCACGTGTGTGCTGCACAGGAGAGCTAAATTGACTCGCCTTCTCCAGTGACCCACAGAGAACAGGGTACAGCAGCCACCCACCTTTACCCCCCTCCTCCCACCCCAGTACTGGAGGAGCCAGGGGACGGTGGCTCTGGGAATATCTGAAAACCAGATTATACACTCTATCCATTTCTCTCTCTTTGATCTTATACACTTCTCCTAAAACATGATTTAATATGTATTTCTTTACTGTGAATTTGCGCATTTATAACTTTTGCCAATTTTTAAATTGTTTATAATTTCTCATTGACTTGTAAGAGCCCTTTATATATATTAGTACAACTATGCCTTTCTTGTGTGTGTGTGTTTAAAGTTTTAGAGACATATGACCATCAAAGATGCAGATATTACTGCTCATTGGGCATCAGTTCTGTGGGGCATTAGTGTCATGTGAATACTACCACTGTATAATACTCATGCCAAACTGAGTGGCAGTTTGGGAACAAGTGGCTACATATCTCATGACTGTTTAGTGCCTAATGAAAATTTGATGTATGTCTCATGAATATTTAGTACCTAATTGGTCCTTCCATTCATTCCAACCTATGTTTAGCACACAAACGTGTGTTCGACTTCTTTTTTGCTTAATGTTTCTCACATGATACCTATTTCTAAGTTTCATCTACCTTATTTATTTCTTCCTCTAAATTTTTCATTGTAGAATTAAACAATATTTTTTAAAAATCACAGACATTCATTACTTTCCCCAAGGCAGTTTGCAAAACATTTGGGATGTGATATAGGAGGCACACTAGGTGCTATAAAAAGGCTTCATTCTTAAACCGAACTTTGTCTTTCCATCTTGACCATCTTTTGTTTTGGGCCCCAGAGAGCCTGGCTGGGGAAACCTGCAGCCTTCTTCTCTCATCCAGGCCTGGTAAAGGTCAGGTTCCCACAACAAGATGTGGGCTCCTTGGAGTCTGTTCTGAGACCATTCTAGTGCAATCACACTCATTGGCAAATGCGATTGTGCAAACATTGCAGCATGGCTTTAAGTGACACATCTGCTCTCTTGAGATGGCAACCTTACTCAGTTATTTGTTAATTCTATACTAAGTGAAAACTGTAATCGGATCAAAATTGGAAACATAAGCATATCCCATCTTCCAACATTTGTGACATCCCATATAATTAATGGACAAAAGTGAAAACTTAAATGTCCCTCATAAAATTAAAATAGTTATTGGAATAAACTTTATTCCTCCCATTTAATAGGAATCATTAGGCTTTTATTTTACATGAAAAAAGGGGATCAAAGGCATTAAAGAACCATTATTTAATGTCAAAGCAATGTTTTATTGGGTTTTCATGAATTAAAATAGATCAAGGTCTTTTCTAAGTTCAGAAACAAAAGTGAATAAATTTAGGAAGAGGATGTCGCATGAAAGGGAAGAAAGTTAAAATACTAGAAGTTCTATACTTAAAATAATAGTTCTTTGCCCCTCCTCCAAATCTTGTGTTTGATAGAAAAGCAGAGATGAATCATTTTCATTAGTTAAGTGTATTCTAATGTTCTATTAGCTAAATGGAAATCCTATTATAGTCCCTGGTGGAATAATTTAAGCTAGTATTCTTTATGTGGCTTTTTGCATATACATATCTAACTTCGTAGTTTTAACCAAGATCCAAATCAAACAAAATTAGTTAATTTCATCTTTCAGTAAGACATTGTTCAACTAACACACAGGTGTACTCTTTGGAAAGAAGCCAGCCAGAAAATACTTGAAATTGACTACAGAGAAATTGCTAGACTTTACTAAAGTCCATAGGCTACAGTTTTAATTACTTAAAGAGCAATTTATTTAAATAGCCAAGAAGGGTTTAATCTCAGCTGAAAATGTTTGGGTAGGTTCCATGTTAGCTTCACCTTATTCTAGATTCTAAATCTTGTGTTTTTTTTCTTCCCAAAGTACCATATTGCTTTTTGGGTTATGCCAATAAATACAAAGTTCTTAATAGTTGAAATATGGGCAAACAAGAAATACTTACTCAGTCTTGATCCACATGTCTAAAGTGCTTAGAATGAATGATACCCATGCCTCTTTGTTCTGCAGAGAGCCAAAAATCTCCAAAGATTAGATTTTCTTATGGAGCTTCCAATAATAATACTCGATTATACAAGAAATTAATGTAGTAATAGTTTCAGATAATGATAATGCTTAGCACTTAAGCATTTGTCATCTTCAAAGTGTTTTAACTGTTAAATCCTCATAAAACCCTTGTGAAGTGAGGAAGTCAGCAAGCAGTACATTATTCTCACTGTTCACAGTCTTGAACTCAAACCACGAAAGTGTGTTTGCTTCCTCCTATGTCACTTGGGTCCAGCTAGGGTGGATGAATTGTGAGAACTGTTTCTTTCACTCTTTAATTTTGTTTCATATAACCTATGAGGCTGGCAGCTGCTCTGTTCTTATTCTTATTTATTTATTTATTTTTACATTATAAACATTAACCCATTTATCTTAATGTCACAAACTATCTTGTGGGTACCTTCTGTAATACAAGTGAAACAACTCCAAGTCCTCTCTCTGCCTTCTAATGCTGGAACGTTAGATTCAGGAATGTCTTTAATTGTTAAGAAGGTTTCTTTGCTTGAAAGGTAGTATAGAAGTAAGGGAAATTTCAAAGACTTAAAAACATTTGAACCTCATCTAGATAAAATTTTTGAAATTTTAAACAAAATTATTCATAATTAAGAGGAAAATACTTAAGTATTTTTCATAAAATTCCATTATTAGGGAGGGTATAGGGGCTAGTTTGGGGGAGTAGGCTGGGCCTGGCTCATGGTCACCCCAGTTTTTCAGACTGCAGACATCTGTGCTAGCCCAAGAGAGGAGCAAAGGGGGGAAGAAATGCAAGGGAGCAAGAGCCATCATTTCAGTCTGAGTTCAACCGGCGGCAATAAATTGCCCTGGGAAAGGGGACATAAATGTCCTACGCCAGGTTTCTCCTTGAGAATTACGGCCACATCCCTGGAGCTCCTTGGCAGATCCAATGTGCCCTGTGGCTGGAGCTCTGGAGTTCAGAGTTGGATGCTGTCACCTCTCCTTACTTCCTACTACGTGCTCTCAGAAACCCCAATGAGGCCTCCTGGGCTAAAAGTCACTCTTCGTGGAAGAATTCTCTCTGAGAAATGTTCATCCTCAGTAAAATACATTTATTGAATTTTCACGTGCACCTGCTTAAAACACAAGACCCCTCAAGAGGTTGAATTATGAGTACCCAATAGAGATGGCTTTAAACTGGGAATGAATTTCAGATCTCTGACAGGCAGAAAGCCAAGGGTGTGTGGTAGTGGAGTGGTGGGCAGGAGGGGCTACAGAACATGATGGGGCCTTGCCTACCAAGTTCAAAGACTTGACAAATGTCTCATGGGCAAATCCCTTTGACCTCATAGCAGCCTCCAGAGGACAGTTTGCGACAACTTTCCATTTGGCTTTCCAGAGGCTATGATGAGTGTCCCTGGAGCCAGGATTCCAACCCAAGATGCCCTGTTTCCAAGACATATATTCTCCCCCAAACTAGCCCTCCCTAAGGGCAGGCTTCTTAGCCTCTTGCTCTTGTTTCTTGGGTTTCCTGTCCCTCAGAGTCCTGCTTGAGGTCTGAGATTTGAGCCATGTTCAGACATTGGGAAGTAGAAGTTAGGAGCCCATGGCTGCAGGTCTGGAGACCCTTAATTAGAGGTTTCTCCAGACCACCCGCCTGCCAGCCTCTCCAAGCCCCTGCTGTCTGCATCCCAGAAGGGTCCTCACTGCTGTGGGTGGCAAACCACAGTAGGACGCCTGAAGGTTGTCAAGTGGGCCCGAGAAGGCCCTCAGACCTCAGCTGGTTTTAATCCTATAAAACCGAAACTTAATATATGAGGCGGGCAAGATAAAAAATGCTTTTGTACTGCATTGGTCCTCCATGTTGGCTCTTAATCCCATCCAGTTGAATTTAACTATAATAATAATGGTGATGAGAACTAATAACAGCAATCACAACAAGCACATGATGATAAAAGGGAAAAAGCAGAAACCAAAGGGAGAATTTTGACACTTGCCTGGTGCTTGTGTGTTGTCCTTGTTGATTAAACAGGAAGCCCAGGTAATGGGGCCCAGTGACTGCAGGGGTCCCCGGTCCCAGCAGGTCAGCTGAAAGTGCTGCCGATGCTACTCCCAGGTCATCCTCAGGCCTGGATCCAGTTGCCCAAAGCTGAGCCTGAGAGTCCAGGCGAAATTCCATTGACTTCTCCTCAGCTACGTTGTCCTGAGTTTTCGAGACACACTGGCCTGAAGGGCCAAGGAGCATTTGTCTAGGTGTCCTCCTGAGGAGACTTTGGCAGCAGGAGTTGAGACGACTAATTCACAACTGAGAGCAAGTGCCCAAGAGGAGACAGAAGGCTCACAAGAGAAAGCATTTTCCTCAGTCGCTTTTGTTACTTACTAAACTCAGTACTAGAAGTATGGGACCTTTCCACGTCGCTAGGTGAATGCCTTCTCCAGGCCCACGGTGGCAGTCGCGAGCTTGCCCAACACTCCACACACAGGCTGCCCCACTGTGGCCTCAGAGCCCAGCCTTCTTTTTACCTCCCCTCACTCCTCAGAGCTGTCATCGCCCCACTCAGGTTTTAGAGGATGGGGTAAGTCCTCTTCCTTTCCAAGCCAGTCTACTTTGCCTCCAGCTTCCCCATTTTTCTTCTTTTGAATCATCCAGTCTTCTGTTATGTATTTTTGGCACCTCCTTCCACTTGGCCTCTGGACCTGCTCAAGTCACTCTTGTCTTAAAACAAAAGTTCATGGCATCATATCTCTTCTATCTCCATCCTTTCTTCTTTCCTTGTTTTCCACTCACACTCTACCAGCCCCATTTTTTGCTGTTTTATTCTGTGTGTGTGTGTGTGTGTGTGTGTGTGTGTGTGTGTAGCAAAATGCATATAACATAAACATTTTAAGTGTACAGTTCAGTGGTGTTAAGTAAATTTACATTGTTGTACAACCAGAGCCACCCTCAGTCCCTCTTCAGGTCACTGTAACCTGGCTGTCACCCATACCACCACACTAAAACTGCTCTTGCCAAGCTCATTAGCAGTCTCCTAGGTACCAAATCCAGTGGATACTCATCTAGGTCTTGTCTAACTGACCTCTGTGAGGCGTGTGACACTTGTTGAGGCATTATCTCTTTTTGGAACGATGGCTGCTTCACATTGTGGCCTTTCATGCTTCTCATTCCCTTCATCCATTTGGCTACACCCATTTACCATGGGGGGTGGGGTCCACTTCCTCTGCCTTAGATGTTGCAGCAACTTGGGAATCTACCACAGCTCTCTGTTCTTCATACCACATGTTAGTTATCTGTTAGTGTTTTGGCTAGTTCTCTGGGGTTAAGGACATAATGACACATCCCTGTACCAAAGGTGAATGTCCTAAGCTCGAGGCCTATTGCAGCCGAGAAAGGCTCCAGAGGATATTATGCAACACTCCCCACCCCAAAGAAGCTTCTCTGATATCCATACCCCAGTAGCTGTGGATAACTGAAGTGTGTCTGGTTGGTCAGAGAACTGGGCAAGTCGGGAGATCTGGTGACTGACAGCACAGACAAGAGATAAGTTAATTTTGTAGTTCTTATGAAGCAAAGACAAAATCCCCAGCTAACTACAGGTGAAACAGATGGCCTGCATATGTGGGAAGTGTACTGTCTTCCCATCTTTGCAACATCCTCAAGACTCTCTGATTCCCATAAGTAGAGCCTCAATCCTCCAGCTGCCAGTCTTATAATCCACTATTTAGAAGGCGAGAGGAGGGAGTCATTGTATTCAGGAAAGTGCGTTGTGAAAGTGAAGGCTTTCAACATCCCAGGAGGGAGAGAAAAGAGGCCTAACGACAGGTGTGGGCAAGAGCAGGTGCTGGTGAAAGACCTACAGGGACCCACTTGCTTCTTTTCTAAATTGAACAATATCTGACATTAACACAGCCGTACAATGACCAAGTAGGTATATATGCAGGCCCTGTCACACAGTAGGGGCTCTGAGATCTTTGTAGAATGGAATGGACCTGGCCGACTCAATGACTGCAGAACCAGCAATAGCCATCCTATGCCAGAACACCATGGCTACAATCAGCCAGCCTGGCATTAGCTTCTGGCATCTTAAGGGAGGATTTTTGAGGGTTTGATATAATTGTAAACCGTTAAATGGTCAGTTCCCATGGAGAACAGAAAAATCAACACCTCTGGGAATGATTGGTAATCCTCTGTAGGGAACACCCTTCAGACCCTCTCTCTTGAAAGGTAAGAACTCAACCACTTTATGAGGTCTTCCCATCCCTGACAGAGTGAATTTCATAGCCCCTCTTCTGTGCTCCCTTCTGCCATATATATATTTCACACGTGTCATAATCATCTACTCTCTCTGTCTCATCCACTGGACTGCATACTTCCTGAGGGCAGGACATCTATTTCTGATGCCTGCCATCATTTCTAGGATATACAGAGTCGTCAGGAAATGTTGTGTAAATAAATGAGAGATGAATGAATGAAGATTTGAGGTAACTTGTTCTCAGAGCCAAACTGAGAACTCATTCCTCAACAATGGACGCACATTGTAGGGTATGTGGAGTCTTCTGTGGTTAGGGAGCATCAGGATCTTGCTGAGCAAGAGAGACATTGAGATTGTGTAACCAGGGCCTCTGAGAATAAGCACATGTTATTTCACCAAATGTTCCATGTGAAATATCAGCACAACATAAAATACTGGCACTTCTTGGGTGAAGAACTCTTCCCATTGTATGGCCCAGAATCACCTAAGTTTTGAGCTAGACAGGAAGCTTGTGCTTGTTATGTTCTGTATTGTTCTAAATGATTTTACCACTTTTTTTTTTCTCATCAAGAAACTGATTGACTTAAACAGAGCATCTCTGCTGAATGCATCTGTATAACTTAGTAAATTCACTGAAAACATTGAAAAAATGGTTGCAAGTCTTTGTCAGTGACTGTGGTCATGTTGGTTCACTTCTTCTGACTCAGACCATCACTTGGTCTGAGACAGAGCCCAGAACTGCCAACGTAACAGCCCTTCCATTGTCCTGAAAGACCTGGATGTTGGCCTGTGGACAAAACAAACATTCAGCTCCTACATCGTTATCAGACCAGTTGTTTTCATACTTCTAAAAAGCCCCTTTTCTAACTCTGTGATGCAGGAAAGTTAGACCATTTTCTATATAAAAGAAGGAGGCCCCAGCAAAGGGGAGAAGGTGTTCAAGTTCTGAGTATGCTGGGGCAGAATGAGGAAAGAATTAATGGAGAAAAAGGCAAAGTTCGCACTGAAGTGAAACCGTATATCCTGGGTCTGAGAGTTGAAGGTTTGTCTGGAGCAGGGGAAGGAAATAGACCCCAGCTCCCTCAACCCTGGCGGGCCACTTAGCATACCAAGTTGGAAGATCTTGTATTGGGACTTCCTCACTGCTTTTACATTATTTCATTAGGCTGTTGATATATAAACACATGGAAACAATCCACAACTGGGCACTGATTACACGTTCTTTCAAAGGCATGGCAGGCCCTGGGTATTCTGTGAAAAATTATTTTAATCCTTCATTGACATCTAACCCACCCTCACATTTTCCAAATTTTCTTAGTCATGCTTTTCAGAAGGGGTTGACTGCTGTTCCTTCTACATGAATTTGTACACAGTGTTCACTTCTCTCTTTTCTTCTATCCTGGAGTAACCTGATGCAGGATGACATCCTTAGCACAGAAGCCACCCTTTCTGTGGTAGCACATCAAGTAGCTCTACCACGCAGGAGCTATTTCTTCAGAGGCAGAGTTAATTCTCTTTTACTGGTATGTGTGTAAAACTAGAGCCTTCTTAGTCAGCTTGTAAACACTTAGGGTATCAATATTTCTGTATCTCTTATCCTTCCTAATACTCTGCTAGCTACATAGTGGGTCTCAGTCTATGCCTTTTCATTCACTGACTGAGGGTCTAGCAGTCTCAATGTATATAATGAACTAATTTTTCCTGTATGCATTTAGAATGATCCTAGTTATGCACCATCCTTGAGAGAATAGGGAAATGACCACTCTAATAAATTTCTGTGTTCTGTGGTTCAGATGAATGATGCTGATTGAGAAAGGCAGGCAAAGTTTGGGGTTACCAGTGGCAGAATCAGCACTGAACCAGCTAACATCATTGTCCACAAGGACAGTGATTGAACTGGCAGAGGAGGATTTACCAAGAAACTAATGATGCTTAGGTATCATGGTTCCTCACTAGCACAGAGGCTCCTTCAAAGGCCCTGTATCTAATCTTTTATTTCTAATTTTAAAATATTTTTCTTAAAGTCACCTCTCTTTCCCATCCAACCAAAGAGTCTTCAGGCTTCATGAAATCTGGATCTTCCTATTTCTTGTTCTGTGCTAGGCTGTGGGGCGGGGGTATGCAGATGTAGGTTCTGTCCCTCTAAGGCAAAAGTTGGGACATTAACATTAAAGATAAATAATTACTGTAGAATAACACTTAGAAGTTCTTTATACTTACCTAGGATAAGTTTAAGACCAGCTGTTTCTGTTACAGCAATGGTCTGACT
Organism: Cynopterus sphinx; assembly: GCA_030015415.1. Classification (NCBI taxonomy): domain Eukaryota; kingdom Metazoa; phylum Chordata; class Mammalia; order Chiroptera; family Pteropodidae; genus Cynopterus; species Cynopterus sphinx. The sequence continues at coordinate 14,674,541 of CM057383.1, read as the reverse complement.
TCTTAGAATTGAACATCCTTATCTGGTACAGGCATTGCCTACAGTGTCCAGAAGATAACTGGAGAGAAGCATTTCAATTACTTTGTGCCAGGAAAAAACTAGAAATATTTATTAATCTGTCAATGTACCCATTTGTCACTCTTTCGTCCGTCCGTCCATCCATCCATCCATCCATCCATCCATCCTTCCAACATTTAAAGTCAGACCTGAATTCAATCTTTACAGCTTTGCCACCTACTAGTTGTATGGTCTTGGACTAATTACTCTCCTAAGCCTCAATTTCTTTAACAATAAAATGATAATAATAATACCTATGTCACAGGATTATTGTAAGGGTTAAAGGAGTTAAAATTTGTCAAACACTTAGAAAAGTTAACTGGTACATAGTAAGCCCACAAAATATTGAGCTCTTATTACTTCTGAGTAATGTGGCAGGTCTGAAGGACACATTAGTGGGTGGGGTGTGCTATATCCCTAGGGAAGAAGCTAGAGTTGAAGTCCACAGAAGTCCCCATAGTGGACACTAGCTAAGCCAGGCTGCACCATGTGAGGACATTTTCTATAAGGACTGTCCAAGAATATCCAAGAAATCTGTCCATCTTAATTTTACCTCCTCCCATGAAGTCTGGAAGGTAGGCCTAGGACTAGCTGTGAGACGTAAAGAGATTAGCCAGCAGAACCTAGATAATAAATCATCCTAGACTCCTTTTTTTTCTATATTTTCATCCAAGTCATTGGCAAATCCTATGACTCTACCTTCAAAATAAATTTTGAATTTGCTCACTTCTTACTATTTCCCCTTGTACTATGCTAGTCCAAGCTACCCACATCTTGCACGAGAGCAATAACAGTAACCTCTAAGTGGGCTTCCTGATTGTACCTTTTCACCCTGGTGTCTATTCTCCACAAAACAGCAAGAGTGACTGTGTTAATACCAAAGTCAAATCTTGTCAAACTGTGCATAAAACCCTCTTATTCATTCAGCAAGTATTTATTGAGTATTGACTGTGTGCTAGGCATTGCTCCAAGTGCTGGGAACATAGCAGTGAATAAAACAAACAAAAAAAATTCCCCGCCCTCATGGAACTTATGTTCTAAAGGGGTAGATAACAAATAAAAATATATATACATAACATATATAGAATATATACATTCTTAGAATATACATGTGGGACAAGGGAAGGTCACATTGAAAAGGTGAAATTGGAGTGGACAAGAGAGAAGTTGGGTGGGTTTATGAGGAAGGGAAACAGCAAGGGCTAAGGCCCCAAAGCAGAGTGTGACTTGTTTTTATTTTTTTTATTGAGATATAATTTACATATTATAAAATTCACAATGCAGTGGCTTTTCACATATTCACAAGTCATGCAACTGTCACCACTCCAAAACATTTTCTTCACTCGAAATAGAAACTGTAACACCATTATTCACAATAGCCAAAAAATGGAAACAACCCACATGTCCATCAAGTAATGAATGAATAAATAAAATGTGGTGCCTCCATACAAGGGAACATTATTCGGCAATAAAAAGAAAGGCTGTGTTGATGCATGCCATAGCATGGCTGAACCTCTCAAACATTATACTGAGTGAAAGAAGCCAGTCAGAAAGGATCACATATTGTATGACTCAGTTTTTATGAAATACTCAGAAAAGGCAAACCCATAAAGATAGAAAACAGGTGAGTGGTTGCTTGGGACCAGCGCCTCTCAGAGCTGATTCTGAAAAGCTCCGCAGGTTGAACAGTTCACTTCCATGGTGAGGACAGCAGCCTGGAATCGGGCGAACTTGGCAGCAGTTTCCCACTGGGTCATTTTAAGTGGGGGAAGGAGGTGTTTCTTGGAGGTTCATCCTTCCATATGTGTCGAGGCAGGCTTTCTTTTGAGAGAACATACCTCCTGACCTGACAGTGTGTTTAGGCACAGGCCTCCTGATACACTGTGCACTGGTTAAATGTCCAATATGGAAAATATCATAACAGTTATGCAATGACCTTTGATTAAAAGCAGCTTTGCTCCGGATATGATCTGGGTTACCAGAAAATTGGGCATGTGCACTGGCTGGTTTAACAACTTTATTCTTTTCTTTGCCCTTGTTTATCATTTTTAAACCTTGGGAGGTGAATTCTAGAGTTCTGCGTTCCCCACAGATTGTCCTACAACATTGATATTCAGGAGCAGAGGTACACGGACACATGAAAACCATTTATGGTAGTAAGTGAGGTTTGGAACACTGAACTTTTTGAATGTTTAGTTCTCAAGCTTTGGCTCAATACCTGAGAGGTGGAGATCTCTTTGACAAAAACAATAAACCAAAGCTAACTAAGCCCTCAGATGGCCAATGTCTGATGACCTTGGCTTTGTGTGTTTTGAGTTCCTTAACAGCCTGTGATTATCAGGTATGAAACCATGCCCTCCTGCAGTTCCCTTGTAATCTTATCTAAAATACAACAGAGTTTTATAATGAAAGGTAGCTGGGTTCCTAGTAGGGTCATGCGGTTTGTGTGAAGCATAAAAGTTCTTGGCCGAGGGGACTGGTAGGCCTGGAATGCAGCCCTTCTGCTTGCCTTTCCTGCTCTCTGCTCCTGAGGTATGTCAGTCCAAAGGATGGGACATCTTATAATTCAGAAAGGGCACTTTAGCCCTGAAGTATTGTGTAGCACATCTGCCACATCCCTCATAGGGCCTGGGACTGGTGTTTCCAGTGTCCTCAGCCTTCAGATGACTCTCAAACTTCCTTAGTGCCACCCAAGGAGACAAGACCAGGTGTGGAGGAATTTCTCCCTAAATTTAATTTCCCCCTAAATTTAATCTCCTCTATTTACTTTTAGCTTCTTCAGTGATATTTCTGCCCACAAATACTCGGCACACATGAAGGATTCTTTTGCACATCCACACCCTATGAGAATGCGATGCATGTAGCATGATAACATTTTATGACATTAACTTATGTGGGTTTTTTCCCCATAGTTACATATCTTCTCCTTCCTTCTCCACTCCGCTGGTTTAAACAACCAGGCTGTCCTGTGCTCCATCCCCTCAGGAAAGCGATGGAGAAAGTAGGAAGCAGAGAACACAGTTGTCTTGATGTTTCTTTATAGAACCTGATAGTCTTGGGAGACTAGTAGCGAGGACTCTGTGTGTAGACAAGGTGGAAGGGACACCCTGAGCAAGAGCAGAGATCCCCACTCCTCTCCTCTTTAGAGAGGGTCCCCCTGAGTGAAGTTGGGTCAGTAGACAGTCTACCTGTTGGTAATTCAGTTTGGGTCTCCTGCTCCAACATGGCATCAGATGAGTCCTGTGCCCTTGAAGGTAGCACAGGCAGGGAAGCTAAGAGAATAGCTGGAGCTAAAGGGTCTTATGCCCGGAAGAAGGGATGTTCTGAGGACTTGTGTGGACTGAAAACTGATGACTGGTTAGGATGATGGGCACGATGATCCCTCCCATCCAGTGCCACAGCACTGTGTGAGCTTCCCAGAGTCACGACACAATCCTGGGGAAAATGGAGGTGCTTGAGATTAGCATTCCACCACCTCAGTGGAATGGGATTCAGGATAAATGAAGTTACAGAAAACACCCGTGAGCAGAGATTCAGACCTGCTGTGGGGTCTGCATAAACCAGACTCTCTCCCCTCTTTCCTTCTCTCTCACCCCCATCTTTCATCCGCATCTCTCTACCCTCCTTTCTGTATGTCTGTCACGTACCTACATTCTGTGAGGGAAACCAAGGCATGCCCTGAAGCTGCTGGGGTGCGGGTGGGTGTGAGGGGCTATGGGGCTGAGCCCAGATGCAACTAGCTTGAGGAAAGGCATTGAGGAGTGTCTTTGCAGCTTAGGTTTTCTCACACTCTTGCAGCCTGTGGCCAGGGCAAGGTGCTTCCAGGTTCTTCTCATCCTTTACCTCTGATTTTTTACACAGTTATGAGAGATAAGCCAGGCAAACCTTATTCTCATTTGTCACAAGATAGAGGCACAGAAGAGCAGTGCCTTGCCCAAGGCCACGTAAGAAGCCTAGGGTGGCTTTCCCAAAGTTGCAGTGGTGCTTGTGGGACTGGAAGTCAGACTTCTTCCAGATTTCAGGTCTCCAAAGGCTCTGTCCACTATTCTTACTGTGGCAGGTGTGTATGCTTTGAAGGATGATCCTTAGGCCACGAGAGAGAGAGAGAGAGAGAGAGAGAGAGAGAGAGAGAGAGAGAGAGAGAGAGAGAAGGGGAGGGAAGAAGGAAGGGGAGGAGGGGGCAGAGGGAAGGAGAGGAGAGAGAAGACTGTCACTCTTCATGTCTGCACAGAAAGACTTCTGGGGCCTCCAAGGGCGTCCCAGCTCAGCATATGCCTTGGAAGGTTGGGAAGAGGTGGGTGGTGACAAGGGGCCACTTACCTCTGGCTGGGGGTCTCCTTTGATAGAAAAATGCTTCGATTTGGGGATGCTAGATTTGTGGGTGTGGTGGGGTGAACTTGGCTTCCTGCTGGATTTCGGACAGGTGGTATGACAGCTCAGAGGGTACACGGGCTGTCCCAGCAGGCCCCTCGCTCCCCCATATCTACACACACACTGGCCGCAAGGGTTGATGGAAGCATCTGCGGTGGCTAATCCCAGCCTGTGCCTGTCGAAGTTAGGTCTGAAAAGTCCTGACATGTAGAAGTTTCATGGTTGTTACTGACTCATTACATTTTCTTGGGTGGCCAGGTCTTCACATTGCTCCCTGTGGACTCCGGAAGGTAGCACAACATTTTTCTTGGGAAAAGTGCCTGGGTGACAGAGAAAACCCGTTGTTGGCCGTGCTGTGGCCCCTCTGCTGACTGCCCCCTTGTCCCGCTCTGGTCACACATGGAGCAGCTGGTCTCACCATCCAATTGGCTTAGCTCAGCCATTAAACTCTGTTTGAAGTTTTATTTCCCTCTATTCCTGCTATCTCAATGGGCAATCGTTCTCAGACATTTTTTAACAAATAGCATTTTCTGTTCTGCTGAGTCCACAGGCCCCTGGCTTGCAGCCTGGTTGTGTTTGAGCCCATCCCTTCCCCCAGTCATCTGAACCGCATTCTTTCCTGCTCTTTTTTTGAAAACAATATTATTTATTTCTGAGGGTCTCAAGGGTACAGACTTGAGGTATACGTATGCCCCAGTTCATGTCATACTACTGTCAAGCCTTGCCTTTTGTTTTATTGTTTATCCCATGTCTATCTGATCCCTGCCTCCAAAGGAGCCCACTTGCCTTCTAAGGCCCGGAATGCCACGTGCTGCCTTCATATATCTGAGGCTCAGAGGACCCCAGAGGCCTAGCCGTGAGTTCCCCTGCACTCCCAGACATGCCTCCACTCAGCAGGAAAGGCTCCCTTCCTGGCTAGTTTCCCTGTCAGCTGGACCAGCTGCATCCCACCTGATCCTCGATCGACTTGGTTTCACCTCCTCGCCAGCCTAGTAAATTATTCAGTCAAGCCCATCACATCCTTTTGTGGGAACCAGGGCCATCCAACCTCCTTTTACCATAAAGCCTGCTTCCCATGGCCCTTTGTGGCTCAGTCTGCTCCTGAGTGTGGCCCTGCATGGTGGGTGGTGTCCTCCTCCCTCAGGTGGTGAGTACATGTGACCAATGACTCAGTCTTATCTGTGCAGTGTCAGGGGACCCCCTCACCAACAGGCTGAATAGTAGGTGACGGGAACAGCACTCCACTCAGCGTGTTTAATGCAAGCTCTTCCAAGCTGTCTTCCACAGTTTTACGCAGATCTGTGTAGCCATTTAAAAAACACGGTGTGCTTTCACTTTGCATCAGGTACGGTGCTGTAAATCTCGCCATTTCCTACTGTAGCATTCACTCTCTGTGTCCAGCCACATCCCTTTGCCACTCACTGTTTGTTGCACCTCCTGCTACTTTTTGAGGGCTTACTCTGTCGTCGGAGTGGGTGGGGCAGGCTGGGCGTGCAAAGCTCATCGTCTCTGGAGCAGTCCTCCATCAACAGTTGTGGTATACCTGCTTTCTTACAACGCAGGCATGCTCTAGGCATTTCCCCCAAGGATGGAGCCCCAGCTGCCCACAGAGACACCCTGCTCATTTACTGACACTTTCGTCCCTTCCCCTTCCTTCCCCTCCCCTCCCCTCTCATGTCTCACTTCCCCACTCACCCACTGGTGCTTCCTGTGATCACGGCCCGAGTAACTCATCGCCTTCTAATCCTCGTCTTAGATTCTGCTTCTGTTTTTCACTCAACACTGTGTTTGAGAACTCCACATGCTGCTACATTCAGTTGCATGGAATCTCAACATGGGCGTTCACCTGTGTATGTCACACATCCACTTCCTGGCGACAGTCAGCTCTCCTGCTTGTAACTAGCCTGCTACCAGAAACAGCACCGAGCTGGCCACCCTCTGGTCCCTCTCCAGGTGGTTGGAACGAGGGTCTGGGGTATATGCCCAAATGTGGGACTGCTGAGGTTTAGGGGGGATGCACACGAAATGTCACTAAGTGTTGTCAGATTCCTCTCCGGAGTGGCGTTCCTGTTTATTTCCTCATCGGCAGTGCATGAGGGTCGACTTGCCCCATGCTGCAGCTGGAGTTCTCCAGAAACAGGCACCGTGGTAGAGTTCAGTGAGTAAGAAGGTGCGTTGTAGGGATCACCACCTAGGAAAGAAAGAAGCGAGAGGGAAGATGTGATAGAGAAAGGAGTCGAACAGTGAGGCAGGCCTGGCGAAGCCTCAGGAAGTCTCGGGGACCCGGTGGGAAGCTCTGGAGTGAGTGTTGCCTGTCAGTGTTGTGCACTAGGCTGAAACGGCCAGTCCTCTACATCGCACGTTTCTCACTGTGGTTGAGCCTGACATTGGACGAGGCTGTCTGTTGAAGGTACCCCTGACAGGTGGGCAGCAAGGCCCTCCTTGAAGAGGAATCTGGGCGCACATCTCCCTGACCATGCAATGTGTGAGAATGGTATCACATAGCTGTTGTGATTTGCAGTGCCTTGATTTCTGGTGAGCTTGACAATGTCTTTGTGCTGGAAAACGTCTTTTTGTGCTGATTTAGTAAAGCTGATATTCAGCCAGTAGGAACCAGATATTAAATAGCAATTATCTGAGCCCCCTTGTTCTCCCTCTCACCTGGCCCATCCCATGCAGCTACTCCCTGGGATGTCCCCATGATCCAGTGTCCACACAGGTGCCTACACCACAGGGGACCTTCATGATCCTGCCTCAGTGATTCAGACACCACAGGGGACCTTCACGATCCAGCCCCAGTGATTCAGACAGCCTGTTCTGATGGGCCAGTGCCTGTGCCATGTCTGTTAACTGCTCCAAAAATCACCCTGAGAATGAAGCTGTTGTCCCCTTTCCGTGAATTGCCTATTTACAACTTTCTCCCATCTTTCTATGGGGTTTCTCAATCTCATCCAGGGGGATGCTGTTTCAGACGTCAGGGCTTTGATGGTGATGAGTGTGGGTTGGGGAGGAGGGAGAGAGGGTTTAGACTAGTACCTCCCTAGGCTGGCACATTGCGCGAATCTGGCAGGTTAGGGCCTAAGAGGTGGCATCCCTTGGGGACAGGAGAGCGGGGAGTATAGCACCTGTGGTAATCATTGACATTCCTCAGGAAGTCCTCCTGAACACCTGCTGTCCCTGGGCTGTGTGGGGAAGGGTCCAGCTCAGTACTCCTGCCTCTCTGACTGCAGTCACGTCCTGTTTGTCCTGTTCGCCACTGCCCACTCTGTGCTCTCTCCCAAACGTGTACTCTCCACTCTGAATCCCAAGGAGCCCTAATTTCTAAAATGCAAATCTGGACACGTCTCTCAAATTTTTAATAACCTTTTAAAAGCCCCTCTTTTATTTATTAGTATTTTGTTATCCAGGGAACGTAATTGGTTGGAGTCCTTTTATTTAGCTTTATATGATGGGTAAAAAGATAAACGTTCCTCAACAAGAAAAAGGAAATTGATATAAACTTTAGTTGTTTAGAATTGTGAGCTTTTATGTATTTAAAAATCATAAAAAGGAATTCTTATTTTATATTACTAAAATTGCTTTTGGATTATAGTACTCTGAAATGGTTGATTCGTTGTTTTACATTTTTAATGTCCATAGCTCTGGACCTGAATTTTGTTTTTTAAAAATCTGCCAAGAATAAAAGTAAGAGCTTGGAAAGAAAAAAATAACAACTCCTCATTGCTTAGAGCATAAAATTCATTAGCCCAGCACACAAAATCCTTTGTGAGCTGGACCCAAACTCTCATCCCGTGTGGGGCAGCCTTCTTCACCACCCCACCACCTACCCTCTCTCTCCTCCATTCCCAGAATAGCCCTAGTGCTTTCAGTGCCCCTGCGCCTTTGCCTTGAATGCCTTCCCATTCTTTCCTTATGGGACAACGCCCATAAGTCAAGTTTTCTTGACTCCTATTGAACCCCCTGCCCGTCTTTCTCAACATGTGGGGCCTGAGATGGAAGGAAAGGAATGAACCAGGTGAAGAAAAAGGAGGACAGAGGTGGGTATCCCAGGCAGACAGAATGGCGTGGGCAAAAGACTGGGGTGGGAGGGAGCATGGAGGGTTTGTGCACCAGCAGGCAGTAGTTCTGGGGGGTCGCAGAGAAGACTGGGTCTTGTGTATGTGTTGGGGACTACAGGGAGGGTGGCTAGGATTGAGATCTAAGAGATAGGCAGAGACCTCACAGGCATGTGTGACCTAGCTCTGGCAATGGGGGACCACTGGGTGGGTTAAACAGGCAGAAGCCCAGCCAGGTCTTAGATGGATTCGTCAGCCTCATCTCGTGGTTCTGCTCAGCAGTTTACCTGGCTAGGGCCTTTCTCCTGACGCTAGTGTTGGGCGAGTTCCCAATGGCCCCTGGGCAGAGGGACTGGCTTTCTCAGCTCCTGACTCGATGCTTTGCTGATAGTATTGCGTGAGGGTCCTGGGACTTCTGGTTTTAGGACAGCTGAACACAAGAAGAGCCTGGACTCGCCCCTGAGGCTTCAGCCCATGTTAAAGTTGCTCCTTGTCTCAGTGGAATGGTCTCGGGTGGAGGGGCAAGGTGTGGACATGGGAGCCCCACGGGCAGGGGGAGCTTGATGGTGAAGCTGAGGCCAGCTGCCTTTTGTGCTTCTACCGAATGTCCTGATTGCTTTCATGGCTTTCCAAACTCAGTCCCTAACTGAGAGGACGTAAGTGCCACCAGGATGGAGAAAAAGGGGACAGTGCCCAGACTGGACCAGAAGATCCCCACAGGGGGAGAGCCGGTGCTGAGGGGGCCCCACAGAAGCCTGCGTTTTCATTACTAAGCAACTTTAGGAGGAGTGTGTTTGGGGAAAGAAAGACGGTGGGGTAATAAGCCTGGAATAATGGCTGCCATGTGGAGGTAAGGCAGTGTTACCCAGCTCAGGACTAGAAAACATGGTTTATATTTTCAACAGTTGGAAAGAGAAATGAAAACTGAATATTTGCTGCACCTGTGAAAACATATTTGATCATGATGGCAAGTCCAGCATTCTTAGTGCGGGATTCATATTTCATAACTCGTGTTCAAACAAGAAAAATGATTATAATGTTAAGTATTTCCTGAGTTTATTTTGATGGATGACAGAATAAGTACTGTATCTTTCACTCATTAAAATACAGATTGGTGTAATTTAATAAATGAACTTAATACACAGATGTTCCAGGCCGTTTTAGCAGGGTGTATATTAATCAACTTCTTTATATATGATCCTCTTTTATATTTTTTAAAGAACTTGCAGGAGCCAAGAATTTATTAGATTTGCATGCTCTAGGACGAGTATCCGATGTCAGGTACATGCAGGAGTGTATTAAGATGAAACAGAGCCAGAGTCTGCAGAGTGGCCAGGCCCCGCCAAGGGTCGTCCCCAGGCTCCTGGCTGGCTCTCTGGGTTGTCTCAGAGCCGCCCTCCTGCATCAGGTCTCGGGTCCCTGCTGAGTTTGCTTGCTTCTGTCTCTGCCTCAGGGCCACTCAGAGGTCCCTCTGGAAACTCAGGTGGGAGGTGGTGGCCTTGGGAACATTGGTGGCCCAGACTGGACAGTTGCTCTGCTTGGGGAAGAGGCCTGCAGCCTACGGGGGTCTCCAGGGCCCTTGTCAGCTTCCCTGGCCTTCCCCTGTGGCCTCAAACCAATGTCACTCTCCCTCTCCTCCCTCTCTCTTGGCATCACACTTGGGGTTGTGCTTTGTCCTGTGTGCGCTGGTTTCACATGAGGGAAGCTTGTCTCGTTAACAAGACTGGGTGAGAGCTGTGCCTTCTGCAGCCCCCACAATCTGAGCTCAGTGAACAGGCTGGTCTGTATGGAATCCATGCGTCAGTCAGGACCCACTTCCCCACTGGTGAGGCTTCAGGAGGGGACACAGAAACCCTTGCTCTAGGTTCCAGAGCAGATGTCCTCGACTCCCAGGCCCCAGACCTTAGTCTGTTAGTGTAAGGAATGGGGCTGCACAGATGGAGCTGAGCAGCTGGAGGGCGAGGGAGCAAAGCTTCATCTGTATTTGCAGCCACTCCCCACCTCAACAGCATCCCACCTCAGCTCCACCTCCGATCCTCAGGCATTAGATTCTCATAGGAGCCCCAGTCCCTAGTGCCAAAAAGGTTGGGAACCGCTGGTCTAGAGGATACAGGTTGGCACAGGGAGGCAGCAGGAGGATGCAGTGCTAACTCACCTCTCTGGTGAAGGACAGAAATGGCATGAGAGTAGAGACTTCACTTCTCCCACCCCCTTCCCTCCTTTGCAGATCCTGTTGAAAAGTGATTTGGAGTTCAGGGACATTGTCTCCGGCTGGCAGTGGTGGTGGGGGGCTGGAGGAGGTGTCTTAGGCCAGGCAGCTCAGTTTTGCAGCCTGCTCTGTCCACACAGAGTGCAAGGTTTCTCTCAAAGCACTTGCGAAGCACTGGCAGTTCTAGAACTCTACATTGCTCGATGTACCACACTGGGTAAGGACCCCTGCGGGGCCGGGGCTACACTTCCATTTCAGTTAGGCACCTCTCTCCTCGTTAGAGTTTAGCTCACACCCCCTCTCCCCGTGCTCTCCCTCCATCGCCCAGGTAGGTAGTCAGTGCAGGTCAGTTTGCATGGCATGTGTGAACATGGGCACTGGTGTCCTTCCAGCTTCTCCCAAGGATGGGTGCTCCCTGGCAGCTGCGGCCTGAGCCGGCCCATTCCCTCTGCAGCCCTCGGTGGCTCATCAATCACGCAGAAGGTCCTGCGGGTGGGTAGTAGCTCTGCTGTCACATGCCTGTTTGCAATAAGCTCCGGCCGTAATCATTAATCATTCATTGCGGCTGTGGTTAGCGGCCCTCAGTCAAGTGGATGGTTTCAGGTTTTCCAGGCTAAGTGCCTCTCTTGCAAGCATCCTACTCAGCCCTTTCATGTGCAGCCATTTGATGTTCTGTGCATGCCACCAAGGCCAGGCTTTGTTTTGGAGGGTTCGTCTGAAAGCTTCCCTCAGGGCCAGTGGAAGAAAGTTCTGGGCCCCAGCTCCACATCTGCTCAGGAAACAGAGCTTGGAGGATGAGTTTGTTTTGAGATCTTGCTGAGCACCCAGTTCTCTGCCAGGCCATGGGGATCTGAGAGAAGGAGAAGGCACTCACTGTCCCCAGTATCCCGTTTAGGGACAAAGCAAGACTGGATTTATTTGGGTTAGGAGGACTGCAACAAGTCTCCGGTGTGAGTGTGGATTTCTCATGGGAGCAGATGCTTAGAGGCTGGGCAGTGGGTGGTGGTGTGGGGACAGGACTGAGGGCATCACAGGAGCCCGGGCCACAGGTGGGGACAGCTCTGTGTACAGTGCTGCTGCGTGGTCCTACTGTGTGGTCTGAGCCAGGCCCTGAATGCTGACTGCAGCCATTGGATAAAGGTCTGGGAACAATGGCAGCAATGAAAAAAAAAATTTTTTTTCCAGAAATGTGAGAAAAACTAACTTTACATCTAATCTGAAGATGACAGTGATTTCTGCAGGTTACTAATATGCTCACTGTTGGGAGATCCTGAGTTATCCAAGAAGATACATAGGAGTGGGGTGGAGCTGGGAGAGGTAGGCTGCAGTTCAGCTGGGTGCTGGGACCTCTGCCAAGGGAGAGGAAATGTCCTGGAAATGCAGTGACAGAAGTGTGGGAACACTCCACACCCGGGGCCACACTCTGCTTTTTGACTTCCGTGTAGGGAGCCACATGGGGCAGGCCCTGGGGTATGGGGTTGTTGGCCTTGTTGAAATGTGAAGTCAACATTTCATTTTAGTCAGATGTTACTGACGCTGATGCCCCAGCCTTCTTCCAGTATCTTTCCCCAGAAAACATTTCTTGCCAAGAAGAAATGTGTTCGCCGTGTGTTCATCCATGAGGGCCTACTCTGAAGAAATAAAAGGACTGGGTATTCTGAGTCGAGAGAGATTGCATCTGGTTGAGGAGATTGGGCAGGATCTAGAAGGACAGGATGAGTTCTCCAGGCAGAAATGGGGCAGGAAGAGCTTGCTAGGTGGATGGCATAGGGGCCATAAGGCACAGAGGACAGTCTGAATTTCTAGTGTCCTGGGTCTTTGTGCCAGGGTGTTGGGAGACAAGGCTGGGAGGGCAGGGTGGTGGGAAGCCTGGCGTGCCAAGTCTCTAGCACTGGGGAGCCACATTCTGCTCCCATATCACTGCCCTCCTGCTTCATCCCTGTATTGCCCACACCTCTTGTTCCTGCTGCATGAGATGTCCTCTGCCACTTCCTGAGCGCCATGCTCCTGAAACATTCCTCTCTGTGCTTCTTTCACATTGTCTCATCCCGCCAGGAAAGTTTTCCTCTCTTTGCCTCCTGGAGAATTTCTCCTCATTCTTCAAGATCGAGCTGCAATGCTAGCTCCTCCTTGCAGCCTTCCCTGATTGCCACAGTCTGTGTGAATCACCCCTTCCACCGGATCCCAACACTGGGGAGCTGGGGGTGCTGTTGCCACCCACTGGGAGCTAGTTTGGGGATGGAGACTGGTGAAGATCTAAGACCTGCTTCTGCCACACACTGCCTGGGTAACTACTTCGATTTTCTCATCTGTAAAGTGGGAAAAATATTGCAATGAGTTTTGAGTAGCAATACATGGAAGATATCAAATGATGTATGTAATGCCTGCTACAGACCGTGGCCTGGAGCAGATGCTCAGACAAGGTTGGGCCTCTTCCCGCTGCCTGACTGCATTCCATCTCTCTCACTGTCAGCCACTTACAGGTCAGTCTCCACAGCTCGGCTCTGAGACCCGCAGTAGACCCCACATTTCTGGGACCCTTTGCAGCTAGCACAATAAGTGGCAACCTGCTTCAGCAGAATTCCTTTACCATGGAGAAGGGGCGAGGCTGTTTGGGGCAATTTGTAGATGTGGGAATTGAGTTTGTTTGTTTGTTTTTCTTATGAATGTTCTGATTGAGCCAGAAACTTTCTGAAGTCATACAGTTCTCCTATCCCCAGAGAAGGATTTGAATAAAGTATCCTCTTGCTGGAAGGAAAATTAGAGATAATTAGCCCAGTGGTTTTCCAAATTTGTAAAGGACTGGAACCATTTTTTTCAAATGAAATTTTATATGGAAGCTTAAGCTGCACAAGCAGACAAAGCATTATTTATGAATATATTGATAAATCACATTGACAGATGTTATTATATAATTTTAAGCTTATAAAAAATAAAGTAAATCACCTATACAAATGTATTTATCATTTCATGCTTATGACAAATAAAAAAGCACGATGAGATTATTTCTGATGACATAAAAATTAGAAATTAGGATTTAAGATTTTTAATTCAGTTTCAGAATGCAGTTCACTTTTATATTTTGATGCATTTGCATAGCCTGGAGAACACCTTAATTCACAGTGATGTGTACATCTGAGTGATTACTGTTTTATAACAGTTTTCCCCATAGTCTCAATGCTCTTCAGTTAACTGGACAAATGGCAGGAGGTACTTTGTTTTGAGATGTCCACAGAAAAAGCTAACCTGGTCACATAAGTTGTCCATCTACATGGTGTTAAAATGGCTAGCCCGTCTATCTTACTTTTAAGATTACACTTTTATCATGGCTAAAAATATTTTTAAATATAAAAATTTTAAATAAAACATTTCTGAAACCTGCAAAGCAACTTCTTTGGTCTCTAGGGCCCAGAGCTTGTGATATGAAATCACTGATTGAGTGAGTAAACTGAGGCCTGGATGCGACAAGGACATGTCAAGGCCACACAGAGAATCGGTGGTGGGCTGAGGTGAGAATTTTGGCCTCTTGCATCCCACCCCAGTGCTCTTTCAACTATATCCTCTATCTCTCTTTCCTAATTTGTATTAGTAAAAAAGTATTTTTTGTTGTTATTTGTTTTTTAATAAGTCAGACGCTCCAGCTCTGTGGTTGGATATATAGTCAAGGCCTTCTTAGATCCCAGCAGTGAGCACAAAGCAGGCTGTTCCCTGGAATTACTGGGACAACCCGGATGTCTTCCATGTCTTCCCACCAAGAGCGTTCTGGCCTGGTGCTAGCTCACTGAAGTGGACTTGGTCAGCCGGGCCTACATAGTAATGACGATTTCGTGTTCATTCCTCTGTCAGAAGAGTAAAAAGCAAAGCTGGTAATTTGTGCTGACTAAGCTCTTTCATTATAAGAGCTCAAGGGAGAGGGTGGGGAACGAAGAGTCTCTTCGTACAGCTGTCCCGGATCCTGAGGATGATTGGTGTAGTTAAGGAGAAATTCTAATAATGTGGAGCGTATGGAAGAGTTTAAGGCAAAGATGATGGGTCATTTTCCAAGTGTTTGAGCTGGATATCAAGGGCTGTGCAGCTTCCTTTCCCAACGCCTGTGTTTCCTGGCTGGGCTGATCTCACGTGGTAGCCTCCGTGAATTCCGAGCTCACGGATGGCACCTCCCCAGTAAGCCATAATGAGGTAGTGTCACAGAGGGACCCCAGATTTCCCGCTCCTCACTCAGGAAAGCAAGAAAAAGCCTTGTCCTGGAGCATGTTGGATGTTCACATGCAGCTGCTAGAGCCTCTTCTTCAACCCCTCAGTCCGGGCCTCAGGTTCTGATTGGCAGGTGCTCAGCACTCAATTCCAGGCAGCATTTTAAGGTTGACCTCTCTTGTCTTAAGGCAACCCTTTCTGGGGTTGTTCACACCTGTAGACTAACGGTCCTCATCAGACTTCTCTATCTCCAGGCACTTTTTCTTCCACCTGCACAGCCCAGGGGGCTTGAAACAGGTCCCTGGTGAGAGCTCCTCTCCCTCCTAAGCTGGATTTGAGGTTGGGGCCACAGATGCCCCAGAAGAGGGAGCTAAAGGTCATGATGGGGTAAGTGGCTGGCATTGCTTCTTTCTTGAGAGCAGAACTTTCTGCAGAATTTAGAAAGCACGAAGGCCCTGAGAGGCCAAAACTGCACGACAGGATCACTGAGAAGAGAGAGGAAATAACGAAGGGAAGTATGAGGTATTCAGACAGACTAGGCCTCCTGGCACACTTTGCCCCAGGAAAAAGCAGGTGAAGAAATTGCTCAGTGCAGTGGAGCATTTCGAGGTGAGGCTGTTTTCTGCTTCCTGGGACAAGGATAACCCTGGGTCAGATCGTCCTTAACTAATAAGGGTGACGTTAATTCTTCAGCTTTCCGCAGATATCTTCTCTTTGTAAAACATCTTTGAGCTGAGTCCCCTTAGCTAATTTCAGACAGGATCTGAGTCACAAATGCAGAAAGCAATTTACCCCACACCTCCCAGAACACATCTGTTATGCAAAGCAAAATTCTCATTGGGCCTCAAGAATAATTGAAAGAAAATAACATTTTTTTTCCTCGTTAGAGGATAAGGTGTTTCTTCCATATAAATAATCTTTGCTAATCTGAATAATGTTGCATTTGTCTCATAGATGCAGGGACCTGTAAGGTGAGAGAAATGTCAATTTATTAGTCTTTACGGGTACCCCATGTGACCTTGAGCTTTAGCTGGTTCAGTATGGCTAAGGATACAACTTGGGGTGGCATACTATAATTGAACTTAAAGGAAAGTGTCATCTTTTGAGACCAACATGTGCACGGCTGCTGCTGTTCACAGCTGTGGATGATAAGCCCATCTCCTCCCCTCACCCCCAGTTTCCTTGGATAATTACGAACATCTCTGTGTGGCCGAGTCTCTCAGGCATTTGTAGATGAAAGAAAGCTGAATGCCTCTTCTTTTTATTGGATTCAAATCTTCCTTCTGAGGAGGTTGTACATGAAGAGTTAAAGGCAAGCCTGACAAAATAAACAGAGGTCACAGTATTTGCCATTGAGTCTTAAAAAAATAAGGATTGCTCTTTTTCTTAGAGCCTTGGTTGACCTTCGTATGTGAGGGAGTGGAAATGTCCCCAGGAAATCTCAGAAACCTCAGAGGAAGCTCTTGAAAAGCTTCCAGAAAACTGGGGTTTTGTTTATGTTTTGTAGGCGGAGAGTAACAGATGGACTTTGAACAAACTTCAGGCAGAAGAGTATAATCTTCAAAAGATAGGTTTCTTATATTTGTTTTTTCACTGGTGGCATTACAAGCCCATGCTGTAGTGTTTCTGGGCACCAAGGTAGGGTCCTAGTTTGATGGCCATTTTAAATAAGTTGCGAAGAGCAGCGGACTGGGGTCAGGAGCCTTTCTTGTCTGAGAAGGTCACCTGCCCTGTCAAGTCACCTGTCCTGTCATCCATGTTTTTCTCCTTCATAAATAAGGATAACAAAGAAGCCATGTCTATACCTCTGAGCTGTTGTGAAAACTGGAAGGGACACTGGAGATGCGAAACACTTTGTGTGTAAATCCGAGGCTTTGGTGACTCAGCTGCAGGACCACAGCGGGGCTAGTCCGGAGAAGGCAGGCTGGAGAGGACTGTGGGAATGCAGGGCTCCACTGAGGAAGCAAAGGTGAGTGGAGAAACCGTTGGGTTGACACCAGAGAGCAAAGGCATTCTCTGTGCCTCCAGACATGTGCTGTCTCTGCTTGGAGGTCCATTTGCCCTTTCTGTTCTAGTCTTATAGGTCTTCTGGTCCCATAGGATCAAAGAGCAGCTGTGGAGATGGACTGAGTGTATTCATCTCCGCAGAGCTCACTGAGCACTTGACCAGAGGCAATACCTCCTCCCACTATGGGTTAGGCCCTGTGCATTGAACCAGGGGTCAGCTGAATTCTCCCTACCCCTACAGTCCCTGCTGCCCAGTTCCTCCTGTGGTGCTGGGGCAATGGATGCTGTGATGCACACAGTGGAATAGCAGGAGTGGGCTCCACGAAATGAAGCCCAAGTGGCAGTAGTCCAGAAATGTGCGGCAATTTTTGAAGGTGTTTTGTGTCTTCATTGACAGTCAACCTGAAATAAAATCAGGAAAGCTGATGAATCTTGTGCAGTCTGGGCACAGAGCCCTGGGGAGCACTGGTCTTCAGTTCAACTGGCTCGACCGTGACCAGGATCGTAGCCACCAGCCTCTCTCATTGACTACCTGAGCAGAGGCTGTGGAGCCCCTGAAACCCAAATTTGGGCTGACCTTAGGGCCACTTATATTTTTGAGATCCTTGAAGTTACTGGGCTGGGTACCTGACTAGTGAAGGTGCTCAGCATCAACCCTTTCCTCTCACTGCTACCACCCTCAGAAGAATCCAGGACTCTGGTCCAGTGATCTCCCCTGCAGAGGTCAGACCTGGAGCTCTCCAAGGTGCTGACAGTCCAGGCCAACTCCCCTGGAGGGCACATGACACTGCAAATGCACCTTGAAGCCCACCTGTCACCTAGGGGACCTTTCTAGCCTCCATTCTTGTGACCAGGAGGACTCTCTGATAGGCTGGAGTGGAAAGTGGAGCTTAGGCTCTGCTCTCCAGATTGGTGTGGGAAGATTGACTAAAGGCTCTGAGTACACTTGACCGTGTGAGAACCATGAGCCTCCAAGATGTCTGGAGGAGCCTGGTTTAGGAAATACCTTAGAAATAGCCACCTTGGAGTCAGATTTGTCCACACCAGTATATTCTTATAACCTCTGAGAGGTAGAAAAATGCATTTTTAGCAAGAATGTAAATATGAGGAAGCATCCTCTTGATTGACTGCAAGTATGACCAGTGAAACCATTTGGGGGCTGTTTATAAAGTTAGGCCAGAGGCAAGCACTGAATCTGGGCAGTGATTTCATCAATGGGAAATCCTAAGAGGCAACATCAGTGGGACTCAGTGGTTATTGGATATGGGGGCCAGGGGAGGAGAGGAATTATCCTTGCTCTCACACTGATGACTTGAAAAACTGGGTAGATGGTAATGTCATTCACCAGGAGAAGCAGCAGGTATTTTATTTTTTATTTTGAGGAGGGAGGATGATAAGCTCAGTTTATACATGTTGAGTGTGAGGTTCCAGTGGTACTTCCAGATGAGTTGTCTAGTAGGAGTTGGGTACATAGTTCTGGAGCTCAGCAGAGAGGTCAAGGCCAGCAGTTGTGCCCCATACAGGTGTACCATTTTTTATCTTTTATACCATATTTTTAATGTACCTTTTCTGTGTTTCAACACACAAATACTTCTCACTGTGCCACAATTGCCTGCAGTATTCAGTATAGTAATGTGCTATAGAGGCATTAGCCTAGGAGCAACAGGCTATCCCCATAGAGCCCAGGTGTGCAGTAAGCTGTACCACCTAGGTTTGTGTAAGTGCACTTTATGATGTTCTCATGGTGATGACATCACTGAACAACACATTTATCAAAATGTATCCCTGTCTTTAAGTGATGCATGACTGTATATAGATATAGTCTATGTAGACATCAATATAAACTTATTTATAGAGAGAGCGATTTCTTTTAAGGAATTGGCTCATGTGATTATGGCACTTGGCAAGACCAAAATCTTCAAGACTGGTCAACAGATGGGAGAAGAGTCAATGTGGCAGTCTCGAGTCTGAAGGCAATCTGGAAGCAGAATTCCTTCTTTCTTGGGGTACATTAATCTTTTTTTCTCTTACGGCCTCACACTAATTCAATGGGGCCCACCCACATTTTGGAGGATAAAGCATATTCAAAGACTACTGATTTAAATGTCATACAAAAAATACCTTCACAGCAACTTCTAGACTAATGTTTCACTAAATACTTGGGTAGTATGGACTAGCCAAGTCGATATGTAAAGTTAATCATCACAAGATGGGATGCCCACTATGGGCCTTACCCCCAGATCTGGATGAGGGTAAATGAATAACAAATAAAAAATAAGCTCACCCTTTCTAGTGACCCTGTGGCCCACGTTTCCCTCCTTCTCACTGTGCTCACCACACACATGCACTCAGGATATGGAGGAACAGGGCTGTGGGTGCCCTTCTCAGGATTTTGTCCATATTACTATCCAATCAAGATTCAACCTGATCTTTCCAGATTCTCTAACCTAATTCTCACTTCAGTCCCCCTGTCTTCTTCTACCCCATTTTGGACACTCTTCTTTGTTTTCTGCCTGGAGATTCTCCCCCATACTTGATTCTGGTGTTGGATATGTTGCATCATCTAGTAGCAGGTAATGGAAGCTTCAGCCCCTACTCTGCTTCATCCAGCCTCACAGGTATAGGAAGGTTATAAGACAAAAAACATTCTCATTTCCATTTCAAAGTTGGAAAATGTGAGATGGAGAGGAATTAAATTACTTGTCCAAAATATCTTTCAGAGAAAATCTAGTGCTGCCAACAATGGGGTTTTCGGCATAGTCACACTATTCCCCATCTGTGTTGAAATCCTCGATGCATTTTTCAAGCTTAGTGTCCAAGACATCTCTAGCCTAATAAGAATAAGGTGCCCTGGGCTGGTTCCCAGCCAGGGTGGGAGTGAGCAGATACGCATTCCTTTGAAGCCGGTTTCAGATTCTGGAATGTTTTCCTGGAAACCACACAATCTCAGGAGAGATTCATCACCTCCTGATGCTGCCTTAGGACTAGGTCAGGACAGGGGCTCCGGACCCCTGAATGAGACAGTGTCTGCCCAGATTAGCAGCTTCCTTTGTGGTGACTGAAGGATTTACTCAGAGCTAGCCTGGGCAGATCTGGCTGAGATTCTGAGTGAGCCCCCACCTCATCTCTCACTCCATCCTCCTCTCTCCTCATCCCCATACATACTCCCCTACAAAGCATGAGAGTGGAGATTTGGTCCTTGAGTCTCAGGCCCAGAGCCTGAGACACAAGGAGACATTCCCCTATCCAGGAGCTGGGGAGAGGGCTAGGCTGCCCCGCTGAAAAATGATCCTGAGATGTCTTAAGAAGGTAGCTGAGGGGGCATTTACGTGAACACCAGACAAGAAGTCAGGGGCCTTGAGACCATGTCCTGATTATGTCGTTATCTTCCTGGTGACCTCAAGCAAGTCACAAAGTCAGAGTTGTGATGTAAGATGTAACCTAGGAGAACACCTTTGTATTTCCCTCACTTTTGAGATGGGGAGGCTCTAAGAAGTTACAGCATTGGCTTAAGGTCTAAGACAGAGGTGGGGTCGCACCCAGAACTTGAAATAGTGTCCCAACCAATACATTTCCTGTTATTACCTCCATTCCTCAATTTCTCTGGGTCTCAGATTTTTCTCACCTGTCAAATGAAGAACAATAACATCTGTTTCTCAGGACCATTGTAAAGATCCAATGCAATCATTGAAGAAAGAGTTCTAAAAAGGTGAAAGTGTTGGGTTCTCAGGGGACTCTTGGTTTGCAGGAGTGGCACCTACTTACTTGTCCTGATCTGGGCATATTTGACTTCCTACATTCGATAGATCCCAGGAAGGATGAAGGCGTGAATTCTAGGGCGAGGGAGGCCGGGGATGCTGCCCATGAGCTCATGAGTATGTCATAACTGGTGCGAAAATACTGAGACATTTGCTGCCCTAACCTCCCCGAGTGCCCTTTTGCCACTGTGGCCCCTCCCCCTTCAGTAACTGCTGCACCTCCTCACAATCCAGAAATCAAAGGGTAAACAGCAGGACATCTCTGGGTCTCTGGGGACCCTGTTCCAGCCCTATTGCAAGTCATCCTCCAAACTGATCGGTCAGTGCTCCTACATACCATATCATGTATTTTGGTTATTTACAGGCAGCAAGCCAATCTGAAACCTAATGGCTTCAAACAGTAAGTTCTTATTATCTGTCAAGGTTCTGTGGGTGACCAGGCTCGGCTAGATGGTTCGCCCTGGAGTCTCTCCTGTGACTACAGTCAGATGATGGTTAGGACTATTGTTATCTGAAGGCTCAGCTGGGCTGGACATCTGGCATGGCTCACTTCTGTGGCTGGCAGGTGATGCTGGCCATCAGTTGGGAGCTCAGTGGGGCTGTTGACTCAAGTGGAACAGCTGTATTTGGCCTCTCCAAGTGGCTTGAGCTTCTCACAGCAGGGCGGCTGGCTTTCCGAAAGGGAGCATTCCCAGAACCAGTGTGCCCAAGGTGGGAAATAGAACTGGCCTAGTGCCATCACCACTATAGTCTACTCATCAAAGCCAGCAAGGACCCTCTTAGATTCAAAGGGCTGGGAGAGTGCCCAGGTCAGATTGCAGAAAAGCATGTGGGTGGGAGATACTGTTGTATTCATCTTTGGAAAATGCCATCTGTCCCAGTCACTGTGGGGAAAGCTCATCAGGCTGGTCCTCAGTCTGTGCGATGTCCCCTGCCCTTCCTTTTGTAGCCCATTCTCCCCAGGCAGACCTCTGTTAGCTGAATGGAGAATTCCCCTCCCTATTTGGAGCTCCCTCTCCTCTGTTCTCCATCAGAGAAAAGAGCTGATAGCACTTTTTCACATCTTACACCAAAGTCCTCAGCAGGCACTTCTTATCAGATTTGCAGTTACACCATGGTGCTCTGTTTATTGGCCAAACCAGAGGGTGATTTTGACTTCAGGAGCATGAAAGAGACCAGTATGAAATCTCATCCCCCAAGTGTGTGTTGGTGAGCAGAGGGTGTGTGCCATGGCAGGAAGCCTTGCTGTCAGTGGTCTGTGGGCAAACTTTGGCCCCTGCCAGAGACCGGAGTTCTAAAATGATGACTGAAAAAACACAGTGGCAAGTCATGAATGGGTCATCTGAAAGAGATTTGCCTCCCTGGACCATGTCTAAGCCCCATGTCCTTGGCGTCAAACCCTCACTGCTGCAAACAGGCTCATGTCTACTTGAGCTGGATTCTGAGTCCAGGCAGTCCCTCTGGCTGCTCAGAAAGACTGTTCTTGGAGTCACTCTCAACCATCAGTACTATCTAGTGGGTTCATTCACCTGATTTCCTTCCCCCGCTATGAACTGTGGGTACATCTGCAGCCCATGTCTCTGCCACGTACTTTCTAGCACTTCTCATCAAGCCTTTCCCAAGCTCTCTTAGGGAGAAGATTTTGTATGACCTCCCATTCCACTGAGAAAAAAACAGTGGCTCTTGGTCCCGCTCCCATCCAGCAAACCCTCGGTGTGCTTTTTAACCGAGGAAAAATCTGTTACTCATAAAGAAAAACGAAGGATGATAAATTATAGGACCTTGTAAAATATATTAACATGAATCCACACTTTCTTCTGGATAATTGAATTTAGAGTGACATCGGCCAGACTTTGCTCCTTACTCAGGAATGCCAGCCTCCCGGGTTGTTTTTCATTCTTTTAGTGTGATCCCACAAAGGCCTGGCTAAGTCCAAGGGCCGCCATTGTCCCCGGGCCAGCAAGTGTTGTAATTTTGTCCACGATTTCATGACTTGCTCTGAATTAGGAGCTTCATTAAAATGATATGTCTCTCTCCACATTGTAAGTGACAAGTGACCTTCCAACCAAATGTGGCCTCATTAGATGACAGGAAAGAATTAAATATCAGGATGCAGGATGGTAAGGTTTTGATATTTATGAAGGTCAAATGAAGGGTGAGTAATATAACAGAGTGTTCCACTTAAAGTTAGACCAGTGTTTTCAGGAACTACTGCTCCTTGGTGCTGTAGGAAATGGGTGTTCTGTCCACTTTGCTGATTGCAAGGTTTTGGACTTAATGGTTTGCCTGAAGCCACTACCATATCTTAATAATAATTGGAAGACTGGTTGGGAAAAACTGGAAAATGTTCAGAAATAACTTGTTTCTGCCAACTGTCATAAGCTTCCACTCTATCCAATTATTCGATGGTTAATCGGTGTTTTGCGAAAGAAGTGGTCTCAGGAGACAGGCAGCTTTGCTTATCTGAGAAGCCCTGTGATCTGGCTCTGCTGGACTCCCTGTCTTTGTAGACCTTGTTTTTATCTCTTCAAGTAATAGAAGTCTGGTTTGCAAAGCTATGCTCAGTGCAGCTCACTGGCTTTGGGGCTCCTTAGTGGAATAAGGAAGGGGCTTTGGGTCTGTAAGAGGTGGCATTCTGATTGGCGTGACCCCCAGATCTGAAGGCTGTTGGATCAGGAGAGTGTTGGTGGGGGATAGAGGATGCTGAGACTCACTGAGGAGGTCCATTCCAGGTCCAAGAAATTTGGCTCCCTAGGTCCCTCGCATCTTGGGAATTCAGAGGCAGAGCTACCATGTAGGATTGTGTAGGTTTGCCACAAGAGTATCCAGTCAAAGGAATGGACAGGTTTTAGCCTGTGTTGTATTTGCCAAACTTTGGTGCTGGGCTGCAGCCATTGTGGGGGGGCGGGGTAGGAGGGTAAGCGGGGGGGCTTGGAAACAGCCCACAAGTCAAGTCCAATCCACTGCCTGATTTTATAAATAAAAATATTTTGAAACACAGACACACCTATTCGTTGATGTGCCATCAGTGGCAGCTTTCGTGTGACAATGGTGGAGCTGAGTAGTTGTGACAGACCTTATGGCCTGCATGCCTAAAATATTTATCATCTGGCCTTTGATAGAGTTTGCAGACCACTGATCTCAAGGTGAGGCACCTTTTTCTAATTTGCAGAGATGATTCTGTCTGCCTGCCAAGCCAGAATTGCTTCTGAAAGATAGGGGCTGTCTTTTCCTAATTTGTAAAAAGATGCCTTTTTGGCTAGCAAGGCCTCGAGGAGGAGATCCTGTCATGTGTCTGAGGGTGAGAGTTTGGGGGAACCAGGGCCTATCCACAAGGCCTCACCCCAGCCCGCTGCAGACTTCTGGCGGACCCCAGAGCTGATCCAGGCAGTAGCAGAGCCACAGACTTGTTGCTCGGAGAAGCTGTATGGAGAGCAAGGGGCTGGTTGTAGCAGCTCTCAGAGGTAAAACAAATGCTTTCCTTGTTCTTTTCCCAAATAACCGTAAAAGAGAAGGTTTGTTTTTGGATCCTTGTCCCTGGCCACTCCATAAAGAAATGCAAACCGTCTCATGAGTTATCATCAACCACTTGTTTACACAGCAGGGCTGATTGACACGGTTTATTTTTCTGCGGTTTTTCTTCTAATCTAAAGTGAAACCTGAACTAGAGAATTCATGGTGTTCCCTTCACCTTTTGCAGCCCAGAACCTGCAAAGAAGGTGACTTGTTTTCACTTGTGTGAATATCGTATGCCTCACGTAGATCTGGTCACACTCCCGTGAAAGTTCTGGTCACCTGTAGGGTCTCTCGTGCTTCCCAGAGTATTGGTAGACAAAGCAAGATCAGTGACTGGTGGAACGTAAGGCTGGAAGGGAACTCAGAGTTGTCTCCTTTTTTGAGACCCCTGGAGTCTTTTCATTGAGCACATGGGAATCAGCCTCAGTGGGGTGCCGCAGCTTTCCCAACCTCCAGGAGACAGGATTTTGGGTCGAGTCAGGAATCCCTCATAGCAGCAAAGAGCATCCATGGCAGTCCAGATGGGAAGGAGTAGGGGCCTGGAGGGAAAAATCAGGTCAACAATTTCAGCGTACCCCACACATGGAGGCGTGTGAAGTGTTTCTCGTGCCTGAGCTCACTACTGCTTCCCACTGTCCCATGAGGCTGACACTGTTTCCTCACACCCACCAATTGTCATGTATAGTTTAGACATAATCTCAAAAAAAGTCCGGCTCGATGAGAAGGAATGAGAAACCTAATGCCCCGCACAGGATAAAAGGACAATACAATAGGTGCTTTCTACATTTTTTGATAAAGGCAAATTAAAAAAAAATCCCTCTGTCTTTGTTAACTGTGCAGCAACCTTACTTTTTAAAAGTTGACTACACAGACTCAGAAGAGGGCTGACCTGGATGCAGAAAAGGTCATGAAAACAGACTGGAGGGGACTGAAGTGAGTAGAGCTTCAGTCAGGGATGAGGAGGGTACCTGCGGATGATGCCACAGAAGGCTGCACTGCATGGGTACAGCCCGGAGCTGCTTGTTGTCCTTCTCTGGAGGAGAGAGACAGGATTTTGACCCCCTTCGGCCACTGGTAGGGGCTGCACCCACTGTCACCAGACCCCAAGGAGACATGTTTCTTATTTCCCTTCCTCTTGGCCTGGTGCCACCAGCCCGTTGGCCACACCATGGAGAAGGTTACAGGAGCCCTGGAATTTTCCCTGGGTATGTTATGCAGGACACATGCAACCTCAAGGACTGTTTGGAGCCTGCCTCCCTCAAGTCTGCATTCCTCGCTGCCCCCAGCCCACGTATGTGCTCACACATCCCCACACATACATACGTGTGGTATTACTCAGTCCCTCGGGTCCCTCAGCATTGGCTACAGAATCTTCTGTGGGAAGGCAGTTGGCTCTGTTTCACTTGACATCTTGATGAGCAAGACACATCAAATAGCCTCACTCAGCAAGTGAATTAACTCCCTTGAAGTAAGTTGGAGAGCAGTCGAGCTCTTAGGAACTCATGGCTGAGCATGTGTGCGTGCGTGAGCCTGTGTGTGTGCATGCCTGTGTGCACACATGTGCTCTCATTTCCTCGTGCTATTGGATATTTCCAAGCATTTTTTTGAGAACAAGACAGCAAGAGCAAGTAAGAGCATACCAGTCTCTTGCCATTTGATGTAAAGTTTTTCCTTCTTTCTTTGCTGTCGGTGTCTGCTGCCTCTGATAATGTCTGAGTAATCGAGAAACATCTGACTGATAAAAAGGTGTTTCTTTCTTGAGCCTAGAAGCATGGGCTCAAAAATGGCCTTTGCCAAGAGTACGTAACTGCATAATAGCGGGCATGTGTGACAAACTCTTAGTAGTCTCGCTGACAGAAGACCCCACCAGTCAGGGAAGGTAGAAAAAGACTTAAAGGCCAACACTCATTTGGATCTTTACTCAGAACTTGGGAGGCACCAAGACATATGGCCTGGGGAAAGGATGATTTGGGGACACTAGTCATGTTCCCCAAATTGCTCAAAGGGAAGAAGGGAAGGAAACACACAATGTGGCTCCAGAGTCCAGGAGTAGGACTTGCAAGATGAACTTGCCAAGAGACAAATCGGAGGCCAATAGAAGGCAGAACTTTCTAACAATCCACAGGCAGAGTTGCTTCCAGTCCTAGGGACAAGTGGCAGAGGGCAGGGGAACAGCATCATCAGTGATGTTGTTAAATAGTGTTCCTATACAGTGTGAGACCTACGAAGCCAAAAGTACAACAAGAACATGAAATCTGGTGGTCCTTAGTAAAATCACCCCCCCAAATTATGATAAAGACATGGCCTTTAAAAATAATGAAACTGCTCGTCTTTAGTGCAAAAATAATAAAACAGGAGGGTGTAGGAAAGAGTGGTATGAATTTAGAACATTGCCAGACATTTGGTCATCATGTACCTTGTAAAAGAAGTGATAGTTGTTCACCCAAGGTTATAGGGAGACCAGCAATCTTGGTCAGTACTCGGTCCTCTTCTTCAGCTCCTGATTGAACGGAGTCGAACTATTCCTGATGTACTGAAGGGACGAGCCCACAGGACAGGTCCCTCAGGGAGATGAAGATGTCTGGCTCAGGTTCCCTTTTATCCACCATCCATGCACAGCCTATTCCCAATGCACACTGTGGCCCTCGAGTGCCTCATCACATGGCAAACCTCAAAGGCCTGCTTGATGTCCTCCATCATGCCCCCGCCCCCATGTGTCCCCTCATCTCTGAGATAATGCTGGTCACTGGGTTGCAGTCCCACCCTTTTGCTGCTGCACAAAGGGCACACTCAGGCAACCCAACAATAAAAGCAACTCGAAGGAAGACCAGCTGTACTTATAAATAAACATCCCAAGCACATTAATCTGCTAAAGGTTTTTATGAGGGGAAGCATAAAATTTCAAATAAAGGGCTAATGGGAAATATGTCCAAAATGTTGGAACTGGAGATGCTCTACAGTAGGGAACTGCCCAGGCTGAGCCATAAAACCAAACGTACTAACAAATTATCCAGTTTTAAGACCCCGGTCCTCTCACTCCCACACCTGAGTTGTATATTTTATCTGAAGGGCTGTTTCATGTTCTAGAATCAGCTCTGTTTGCAAGCAAGCTTTCACAATTTTATGGCCTCAATTTTAAAGAGCAGGACATTTCTTTCCTGGAGAAGAAGGCTAATAGGAGGTAAAATGCAGGGATTATGGGCTCTCCCACAATCCAGGCTAGCAGATGCTCCTCTTTTCTGTAATCAAAATGAATGTTTTCTTTGGACCCAGCTAGGAAGGCCCCTTGAAACATCCTGGGAACAGGAGACATGTGCCAGGCCAGATAACGGATTGGAAGCAGATGGTGAGGAGAGCAGGTGCCCAGATCTTTGGGGGTACCTGCTCCCTTCCTCCTACAGGGCAGGGAATTCAAACCATGACAAGGCGCTTTTCTTTTTGTAAGTGAAAAATGGGAGATGGCATATGGTTAGCATTGCTCCCTGCCCTTCTCTTCACCTCCATTATGGATTTGCTTTCTTTTTTCCTGCCGGGGTGATGTGCAGCTCCGTTTTTGCATTCTTTTCATCCTCACTTTGTGCCAGGCCACTGGGCTGCAGGAGAGGGCACCCCTCAAGTAAGACCCTTTGGAACAGTGGAAAAAGCTTAGATTGGGGAATTAGAACAGGTTTAAGTCCCTACTCTGCCACTTACCAGCTTTGTTGGACCTCAGACAAGTCACTTAGTTTCCATTTTCTCATTGGGGAAAAAAAGGAAAAAAAAACCCACTGTCACAGGTGCATTGTAGGCATTACATTGTGGCCCCAGTGAAAGAACCTGTTTGGGCAGTGTCTGACTGCCAAGGGTCATAGTTAACTGTTGATCATGAACACTTACTTTCATCTCTCTGAGCCTCAGTTTTCTCGTCTGTTAAATGGAAATAACCTCTTAGAGCAGCAGTCTCCAACCTTTTTGGCACCAGAGACTGTTGCTTCTATGAGAATCTAATGCCTGATGATCCAAGGTGGAGCTGAGGTGGTGATGCTAGTGCCTGGAGCAGCTGCAAATACAGATGAAAGTTCGCTCATCTGCTGCTCACCTCCTGCTGTGCTGCATCGTTCCCAACAGACCTGTCCCAGTCTGCGTCTGGGGGGTTGGGGACCGCTGCCTTTTAGGGTTGTTCAGAAGACTAAAGGGAATATATGCACAAGTGCTTAGCAGAGTGCCTGCCACACAGTAGGCAGTCAGTGAATCTTTACTATCATTGCTGTTGTTTAAGCAGAGATCAGGCTTCTTGGCAGACAGCCTGACCCACTGCAAACCCCAGGCTAAAGTCCAGTCAGGGCAACACCAGGCACTGCATACCTGGTTCCCCTTGCTCATCCCCTTGTTCAGTTCTCATTTCAGCCCATCTCTGGCCCTTGGCTGCTTCTCGCTCGCAGGCCAGCCTGTATGCTTTGAGCTCAGTTTGAGCTTAGTTTGCTTAACTGGTGATGCTCAGTACTGCCTAGGGATTCAGCGTGGACTCCCCTTGGGCTGTTTCAGGCCCTGGATACCTTAGTCAGGACCTTGTGTGCTGCTAGCCAGTCCCTGCATCCTGAACACCAGCTCTGGGCTGCTCTGTCTCCCGCAAGTGGGTCAACTTCAATCCCCATGAGAATTAATGATTAAAGTGGTCAGGGAATTAGCTCATCCTAGATCACTTCCCTCCACTCCTGCTTTAGGGGACTACCTTCATCACCTGCTATACTCACCCCAGTTTGACAGCAAATCAGAGCAAAATAAATGCAAACAAGGAAACACACTCGCTCACAGCAGTGGGAAGAGTGGCAGCACTGCAGATGGTGCCAAGGTGTAAAGTGTGTGCCACACTCCCAGAATATGCTCTGGGAACATCACCTCTCCTCTGGCCTGAAATCAACTCATCTCATCCTCTTTGCCCACACTGCCTGCCTCGTGCCATCTCCTTGGCTCTTTAGTTTTTCTTGATTTTTTTGGTGCCATCTTCCAAGTGAGACTGGATTCATTGAAAACATGGCTTTAACCTTGTTTCGCTTATTCCCCATCAAGACTGGAATAAGGGAGTCCAGGCCACATGGAGAGCTCATGCTGGAGGTGTTCATTTGAGGGCCCAGTTTCCCCCAATGCTAGACATGTGAAGGAGGAAGCCTCAGGACTTCTGCTCCAGCCGCTACCTGGCCAGTCACTTAGGGGACGTGAGTGAGAACAACCTAGCTGAGCCCAGTCAAGGCATGGAACCATGAGAAATAATAATAATAATTAACAATAGGAACTGATCATTGTTTAGCGCCATTGGGTTCAGAAGAATTGTTGAGCAGTATAGATACCTAGATCACTGATCCCTTAAACTTCTCTTTTGGCTGTTTGTATGGTCATGAGAGCCATAAGCCATGCCCTTTGGAGAGGCTTAAAGTGCCACCACCAGCCAGTGGTGGGTAGTAGCTCCAGGCTGCAGCAGCATCCTGCCCAACTGATAGGCCAGGCCTCCTGTCTGCCAGGGTCCTCGGGCTATGGGACTCTTCTGGCTGGACCAACCCCTTGCCTGAGGAGGTGTTGGCTGCCTGGCCCTTGGGGAGCAACCCACTCTTCCTTCTCCGGCAGAGCTGGGAAGATATCCAGGGCCAGCTGTATGCTTTGGAAATCTCTGGTTCCTCGGCTCTCTCTCCTGTGCAGAAGTATAAGATTCACCTCCAGTTTTACACCCCAAAGTTCCAAATACCATATAAGTTCAGTGTTTTTCAGATGCAAGTTCTTTATTTGGCTTTTGGCAAATGAGAGTAATAACAAACTCGAATCTACAGGTCCTTAGGGGGCAAAGCTGGGGACCAGAAGAGTTAGGGGTTTCCAGTTACCCTCTAGCTTGTGCTCGAAGTTCTCATGCTCCCCGAAGAATAGGCGTGAAGGCTCAGGCTATGCAATGACTGGGAATGGAGACTTGAAAGAGAGGACCGAGGGTCCCCAGAATTGTAATACATGCCATGCCGTTAGCTGAGTCAGAAAGAAAGCGGAGCAGGGAGCTCTTATAAGGGGGTGTGGTAAACACGATATACATTTTCAAGATGCGTTCTCAGCAGCTGTACTCATCTACAAGCCCTGCTATGGACTGAACATGACCCCCAAAACTCATAATTTGAAACTAATCCTCAATGTGATGGTCTTTGAGAATGTGGAATAACTAGGTTTACGTGAGGTCATGTGGAGCCCCCATGTTGGATTAGTGCCCTTAGAGGAAGAGGAGGAGACCAGAGCCCTCTCTTTCTGCCCTATGAAGACACAGCAAAGAGGTGGCCACCTGCAAACCAGAAAGAGGGTTTGACACCAAATCTGCCCAGACACTGAATCTGTCAGAACTTGATCTTGAACTTAACCAACTTCCCAAACTGTGAGAAGTAAATATTTGTTGTTTCAGACACCCAGTTGATTGTCTTAGCCCAGACAAGACGAGCCCTGAGACCCTATTTTTAACTTTGTCTTCTGGGCCTAGATGAACCTGAGAGATTTTCTCCTCCAGCCTGATCCTCTTACAGGTGAAGACCAGCGCAGCTTGGGGACTTGCCCAAGGTCACACAGCTCTGTGGCGAACATCCTTCTCAATGCAGGTGACCTGCTACAGTGAGGCCTTGGCTTTCGAATCAGAAAGGCATTGGCTTTTGCTGGTCACTGTCCATCCACACTGAGGGAAGTGGAGAACAGAGACAATTATCCAGTGAACTCACCAAGCTTTTTTGAGAAAAGAGAGAATTTCTTCATGGGGATTGGTTCTCTATAGCAGTGGTTCCCAGCCTTTTTGGCACCAGGTACCAGTGCTCCTATGAGAACCTCATGTCTGAGGATCTGAGGTGGAGCTGAGGCAGTGATGTTAGTGCTGGGGAGCGGCTGCGAATACAGATGAAGCTTTGCTGGCTCGCCCGCCGCTCACATCCTGCTCTGTAGCCTGATTCTTAATAGGCCATGGACCGGTATCAGTCTGTGACCCGGGGGTTGGAGACTCCTGCTCTGTAGGGATTGAAAATCCCTGATGTTTGTTTCCAGGTCTCTTCATGTAGACAGAGCCAGAGACAGTCATGACCACCATGCAGCGGAGTCCAGTTCCCTTGGCTGTGTTGGATATTCCCGCTCCAGAGGGGCTGTGCATCGTGATGCCTGCTTTTGGGGGCAGTTGTCAGCTCTGGGAGTGGAGCTGTGTGACCGAGGCTTCCCACTGATAAATGGCTGACAGTGAATAATTTCTCTTTGCTGTGGTTTCCTCATAGGATGATTTTCTCCAGATTCTAGTGGGATGGAAGGGCAATTTCAACACCTGTCACAGGAGTGGAGAGGTGGAGGCTGTGGGCTTACAGGCCCTTTGTCTTCCTTCCCAGCTCTGAAACGTGCGCTGAGCTGCAGACATGCATTTCCTTGTCCGCAGACCTGTCGCTGCTGTAAGAATTTAACCTGTTCAGTCTCCTAGTTGGTGAGATTTTGTCCTCGTCTCCAATCCCTCTTTTGCACTTATCTCTCCTATGCGTTTATCTTGGCCTCTGGCTGCACAAACCCACCATCCCGATGGCCCAAAAGGCCTGCTTCATTCTGGGGTCCAGCATTAAGGTGCTCACTGCTTACTCTCTTAAGGCACATTCTCCAAAAACTCTGCCAATAATAAAGATGATTTTGGGGTTGCCATTTGTCTATTCCTGTGTCTATTTCAAGACCGTTTAGAATTTTGGTGAGAAAAGAGATGCTATTGATTAGATCCCTCGAACTCCAAATGAGCTTTGTAAATATTAAGGAAATTACTCTTTTACTTGTGATATGAGTTCCAAATATTTTTTCTAGGTTTTAATTTGTCTTTTCATTTGTTGTTTGGTGTTTTTCTTCTTTATATAAAGGAAATTGATTCCAATTTATCAATCTCATATTTTATGGATATTGAGGTTTTGTGTCATGCTTGACAATAGCCTTTCCCGTTGAATTATAAAATGTTTTCCTCATTTTTTTTTTCTGGTACATACCCGGTTCCATTTTTCACATTTAATCTTTGTGAGATCTTACCTAATATGGCATGCTACTAGGAGCTTGGCTTGATCTTGAGGGAATGGGGCTTGAGAAGGGGGAAAAGAAGGAGGGACAAAGGAACACAGGGCCCGTGTCTGCTCTTGGGGGCTGTTTGGCGTGTGCAGTGATGGGCCAGATGTAGCTCTCTAGAATTGCCCGAGCACTTTAGTGGCCACAGTGGGGAGGAGGAAGAAGAGCTGGAGTGGCCTCCCCCACACCCCACCTGGGGCCTAGCAGGAGGCTTTCCCAGGCTATTCTGTGGGTTGTGTGCAGAATTGGATCCTACACCTTCTAACTGCAAGGGTTTGTTCTCTGGACTCAAAGGTCCAAGCCCAGCTTGCTCAGGGGACAACAGGTCCAGCTCTGAGGTCGATGGGCATAGTGTCCCCTCACTCTGAGCCCTCACTGCATGTCCCAGAGGTCTGCACTTGGCCTGGGCCTGGCGAGTTCCAATCCTGCTCTGGAGGCCCGGTCTACCGGGATGACCAGAGACCTGAGGCGGGGCTGCAACCACAGCCTTGACCACGGCCTCTGAGAGGAAAGTGGCAGCTCGCTTTCTGTCCCCTGACCAAAGCCAATAACAGGCTCAAACGTGAGATCGCCTGAGACCAGTCCTCCTGCCTCAGGTACTCATTCCGCTCAGGTCCTTTCCCATGCTGTGAAGGAACATGCTTTCAGGGGAGCAGAGCAGGCCGCCGGCTTTTATTCTCTTAGCTCCTCCTGACCCAACAGCCTGGAGAGCACGTGGTGAGCAGCGCAGTGTCGCCCACCTACTTACTACCAGTCCCTCCTTTTCCCCACCAGCCCATCCTGACTATTAAGACATTCCCTAACTTTTTGTATTTCATAAGCATAAGTAAACACTGAGAAGTTCTTTGATCTTTCTCCGATTCTTTTTATGTCAAGTAGAATGAATGTGAGGAGGCTTTATGATAGGTGTTTGCATGCTGTATGTTTACACTATATATATTAAATCTTGTGCTCTCTCTTCCATCAGTGATGTGATTAATTCTATGTGATTTTTGCTTGCTGTTTCTTCCTAGCTGCCTTCCCTTCCCTCTCAGCCCTCAACAGCCTCTACTAGGTCTATCACGTATGGCGCCTTCTGTGGCCTGGGCTGGCACACGCTGCCTGCTGTCGTCAGTTCTGGTTTGTTTCCTGATCCCCATGTCTTCAAATTTCCTGTGGGTTCTGTAAGTGACCTGACATCTTTGCTAAGAGTCCCATTTCTGCTTACCAGGGTTGGCCCTTGTTGTTTGTAACTGAATCCTGAGCAATATCTCCTCTGTTCACCAAGGCCTGAGGTCTTAGTGAAGTCAGAGTGATTCCCCTGGTGAACAGTAATACGCTGATAAACCATTTCTCTAACAAAAAATGTTCCTAATTTGTGCCATTTGGCATTTGCTGATTTCCGCAGAATAAATACTCCCACCATGGTCAATTTCAAAATGTCCCCTTTAAACACCTGACTAGTCAGATCCTTGAATATTTTGCAATTGGCTGTCAGAAGCCGGGATGGGCCAATGTCAAGGCAGCACTGTTATGCCTTAGAACCACACAGGTGAGCATGTGGACAAGAGGAATGCCTTCCGGCTGTGGCTTTGACAGCCAAGGTTCTAAGTTTGCCATCCTCGGACTGGGAGGACTGTGAGGAGGGTGGCGGTGAGCAGTGGTTATTCCTTAAGCGAGGGCAGAAAGCTGAGGCCTGATACCCCCAGGCCAGAAAGAGCCCTTTCCTCTGTAATTGGAGAAGAAACCTTTCTTTGCTGGTACCCCAAACCTTGGCTCACTACTAAACAGGATTCTATGACTTTGGGCCAACCGCTCCTTCCATCTGGGCCTCAGTTTCCCCAAACAAAAAACGGGGTGTCACTTGCCATGTTAACATCAGGGCATACTTTGTGAGAACCAGGCGTTCTGTGTTGAGGGTCGTGGTGTGTCAACTGTGCAGGGGGAGTTTACGGCTTCTGGGGCTTCGGCTGAGGGACTGAGTCTCAGCAAAGGCTTCTGGCTCTGCACATCTGCAGCATCTGCGTGATGCTTGCCCGGCGTGGGTGCTGGGCCTGCTGTGTGTGTCTGTGTGTGTTGTGTATAATGTGGTGAGACCAGGCCCTGGGGACATCCAGCTCAGGGTGACTCCAGGCATATGTCTTGAATTACTGGTAACTCAGTGGGTGAGCAGACACAGAATCCCGTTTTAGAGGACATGAAGAGGATTTGAATGTTTAATAAGTAAAGGATGGACATAACACGCTATAAGAAATCCGCAAAATATCACTGGCATTGGCTGGCCTACTCCCTCTCGTGTGTGTCGACAGCATGTTGTAGTCTGATTAATCCGTGTCCTCTTGTGACCTAGAAATTCACAATCTGAGTTTAGGTTTGTATTCGGGACTTAATGTGTTGGCCAGTTACAGAGAGAGACAAAGGGGACACTACATGATTCTCACATAAGGAATGTCCTGTACACAGCTCACTGGCCTCCCATAGCCACAGGTGTCCCTACACCAGCAAAGGTTGCCATATTTAGAGATTCTGGATCACCTGGTGCTTCTGCCCTGCTGGATCCCAGCCAACCTTATTGCACAGCCTGTCATCAGAGCTGAGCGTGAACCTCCAGAGGTCTTGGGCAATGCCATCTGTCCCACTGGAGGGACTGGGTCTGCTCATGTGCCTGCTCCCTTCCTCACCTGTCAAGGCATTCTCTCAACATTAAACCCTGAAATACCTGGGTAGATGTCGAGGTCTTCAGTAGCAACACCTTACATTTATGAACCACCTTAATCCAAGACTATTTTATATTAACTGTCCCCCCCCCCAAAAAAAAAAGGCTTTAGTACAGCTCGCATTTGCTGACGCCATCAGATGTTCCTGGCATTCTTGGCTCAGCCCTCTCCTGGCATCGATCAGGTCTTAAAGCCAGTGGCAGTGTGGTGATGCCCAAAGGGTTAAATGGCCTCCTGTCACCACTTGACCCCAAACAGCTCTGGGAAGGTGACGTTAGAGGTCCTCAGTGCCTGAAGCTCACCCAGACCCCGAGGGCACTGTTATCCCAGAGAGAATCGCAGTGTGAGGCAAAGCTCAGAGCACCCGATGGAAAGAGGTCTGTTTGTCGGCTGACCCTTTTGCTTCCTGTTTCACCACCTGCTCGCCCCTGACCCTGGTGCTGAGAACTTGGAATCTACATTTCGAGGGCAGGTAGAGGAGGTCCCTTGACCTGTCCCCTTAGTCTGGAAGAAATGGGCAAAATTCTGTTTTATATGTAAAGCAGAGAAGGAAAGTCTGTGCTCAAAATATGCCCTTTGTGGGGGCGGGGGGGGGCGGGGCATGAAATCTCCCCCGCCTAGAGCCGAGGTGAAAGTTCAGGTCTGGGAGGCCCCAGGGTCCTGTCATGTCTCAGGAGGGCAGTGACATGACATTATCAGGGAGGCCATCTTCCATTTGAATGATGCAAAAGTTTGGTCACAGACCATGGGGGTGAGGGGGTGACGTGAGCCCTGGGAGTTGCTGTCTCTTTAGATTTCGGTGCCACTTGGGACACCCAAAGTCGTTGCCTTGAATGTGGCAGGAGAAAGGTAATGAACAGGATACTTAATTTCTTTTTCCCGCAGGACCAGGGAGAAGGGGGGTCTCACTAAGAAAGAAAGACTCCACACAGCTCTGCCGTTTGAGCCTTTGCAGATGCCAAGGACTGGCCGGGCCAGGAAAGCGCACATGGGAGGGAGCAGGCTGTGCCCTTGGTCCACGAGGCGGCTCAGGAACAGCCAGGAAAGCCCAGTGAGGGAGGCAGGAGGTGGCTCTCCCGCCTCAGGACCAATGACCCCGAGAGCATCAGCTCCTTTCCTCCAAGCACATGTGCATCGGGGGTGGGGAAGGTTCAGGGCCAGAAGACTCCCCTTGGTTCGGGAGGACGCCTTGTCCACAGGGACATTTGACATGGAGGCCTGTTGTAGTGGCATAAAAAATACCTCGTGAAATGCTCAGCTTTTCCTTTTGTAAAAATAATTTATTTTAATTTGTTTTAAGTATACAGTACTTTGGTTAGACATTCCCCTGGCCCTCCACCTAGCCAACATATTAATGCTGACTGGATTCCCTATGCTGTGCTCCCCATCCCTGGGACCATTATCACCTACTAATTTGTACTTCTTTAACCCTTCACCCCATTCCTTTTTCTTTTAATGAGGAAGTAATGTGGGTGGGTGCTTCTTTGCGCCCAGGCTCAGGGATACCTGGGCCTGGGGTCTGGGTAATAGACAGGAGTCTGAGTCATGTATATTACTTGGCAAAACACAACAAAAAGGGGGAAAAAAAATCCAGAGTTTTTACACATGGGAGGGGCTGTATCACCATGGTCCGATGACAAACTGTCTAAATGCCTTGCTTCAGGCTTCGGAGTCTCAGCAGCCCTGGGCCTGGCCAAGAGTCTGCAGCCCAGCGCCCCGCATCCTGGGCCTGTTACTACCAGTCAGGTGCCCTGAGCCCCAGCATTCTGGACCCCTCACCCTAAACCCCCTCCTCGCAGGCCTGGCACATAGCAGGTGCTCGACGATTGCTTTCTAGACAGAATTAAAACTACGTCCGTGCCTCCACCAGGTCAAGAGGAGATGTATGGACCCGCTGTCTGCCTGGCATCCTCCAGCTCTTGGGATTCTGGGACCAGAACCGCAGCCTCTGCCCCAGGTCACGAGGACCGCGTGGGGCAGGTGCGCATGTTCGTGCCGAGGCCTGAAAGTCCCTTCCTGTGGCCTGTGCCTTCCAGCTCTGGTGGGGTCATGGGAAGACGCTGGCCACCTCTGCCCGTGTCGCCGGCCTTCATGGGCAGTCACCAAGTGTAGCCACATGGGGCGCCCATCTATGTGCCCCAGCCTTGGGGAGAAGGCCCCGGTGCACGCGAGCTTTGACACCCTCCACTCGGACCTGAACCCGGGTTTCTAATTTCCCTGTAGTTTGCCCTTTCTCCCTCTCCCTGGGCTGGCTGCCCTGTCATTTCATTTCCTGCAGTGTTCTCATCTTACAGCAGAGGTGAAGAGAGCTGACCTCTCCTTGCCCGAGAGCTGAATAAAACACAGAACAGATTTTTTTTTGTATGTGAATAAAAATAGGCTTGAATACCACCAGCCAGTCGCTTCAACCTCCACTCGGCCCATCTGGCCTTGTTCTCTCCCACCCACCAGCCCACAGGACAGGGCGGCACAGAGAGGGAGCTGGGTCCCTGGGTGGGAGCTGAGGGGCGGGTGGCAGGGCGGAGGTGAGGGGCAGGACAGAGTGGAGCACGGCCAGTCTTGGTGGCAGTTGGACAACTTTATCCTCTCCCTGGAGGGTCTGCTGTGAGGACGGAAACCTCTGAGGTTGCCCTTGCCAGGAGACCAAGGAGGAAAGATTGAAGTGTCAACACCTGGTGGGAAAGAAATTTCTGTCTGGAAGGTTTGGGAAAATTCCAAGAGAGAGGCAACTGGAGCCCCGACGAGCAGCGTGGAAGGGCTTGTGGCTTCAGAGCCAGACGGATCGCACGTCTGTCTGCTCCTCGGGCCTCCGCGGTTGGCTGTGTGATCGGAGGCAAGGAACTTAATCCCTTGAACCTCAGTTTCCTCATTTGTAACACGGAGAGAGGAACAAAGTGGATTGCGTAGGTCGGCTCCGAGAGTTCAATAAAGCAGCACATGGAAAATGCTCGGCACATAAAAGGGAAACCCTGATCTGTCTGCGTCCTTCTTGTCACCGGGGTCTCAGAAGCAGAGGGGCCTTCTCTGACACGACACCCACCCCGTCTAAAGCAGTCACCCCTGTGCTCCACTGAGAGCTGCTATTTCCTTTTTTTTTTTTCCTTTCTGTTTGTTTGTTTTGTTTATGAGTTTGCTCTCTGGCTCCTCCTAGGAGGACAGCCTACTGGAGCAGGGACCCAGCGCCCAACCACCCCTGGCCCAGAGTGGGTGCTAGATGAAGAGTCATTCAGTAGGTGGGTGCAAAAACGATGGCTGTTACTTTCATTGTGTCGGGGTAACTTTTTAACATATTAATTTCTGTGTTTATCTCCATAAATTAATATTAATTTCTGTGTTTTTCCCAGTTTCCACCCCCTTTTTAAGCAGTTAGCTGGCTGTGGGCCTTCTTGCCTCTGCAGAAGTTGTCTGCGAGATGCTCTCCTTCCTGGATTTTGTTTCCAAAACTCTCTATGTAAAGTCATGGAAAAGATGCTAGTGCCTGGAGAGCTGGTGGGGAGAGAGAAGAGGAGGGAGGAAGAGAGACAGAGAGAGAGATAGACTGAGATAGAGAGAGAGGGAAAGGGAAAGGGGAATGATACTGGGAGAGACAGAGACAGGGAAAGAGAGAGAAGCAGAAATTTCTGGAGAAAACATAAAAAAAGGGACTCCCCATCATCCTCTATCCCCCAAGTCCAGAAGGAGATTTCTGGAGACTGGATGAAACGGGAGGAAGCTCCAGGGTTCCGGGAATAGCAGCGGATGCCACATGCCCCTGAGAGAGCTTCTAAGGGGGTGGCAGCACTCAGAGTAGGTGGCGTGGGGTGCCCCAGGGAGGCAGAGACCTGGGCATCAGGGTTCTCAAGTGACAGCAGCAATACCAGAGCAGTAGCGAGGGCCTCTGTGATGGGGGTCTGGGTGAAGCTGGCCAGGAATGGTGACCGATGACCACAAGGCCCTTCCTGACTCTCAGGCCATTTACACTGCTGGGGACAGCACAGCCCTCGGATGGCTGAGGGTAAATGTGGTTCAGATTGTTCATCCTCCTCCACACTGTTCATTCCCCAAATTCTTTGAAAGGCCGGGTGGCCCACCTTGTGTTCATGCTTGAAGAAGGGGGTGGGTAGGTGTGAGTGGTGCCATTCCTGGCCCTAGAAACAGCAGGAGACTGTCACCTGAACACTCACTGTCACTCCTTTGCCCTGCTTGGTCCCGGGCTTCACGAGCGGTGAAGGTCAGAGGCAGCTGTGTCCCCAGCATACAGGAAAGGTCATAATACTTTATTTTCCTTCAGCACAATTAAATCTGGAGAGGGACCTCGTGTACGTGGTCGACGTATAATACCTGTCACTTTTCTTGGCTCCCTCCCCCTCACTGGTGTTGTATCAGACCCTCAGGGCTTTGCAATTCAGGGAAAGCATGGAAGAGCTAGGACCTGCAGCTGTGTGCAGGTGTCACTGCGGTGGCTTCTGGCCCAGGGCCAGGCATTCGCTAGACGGCAGCCGGCTCCTCTGTCAGTGGCAGGCCTGCTCTGCCGTGAACTTGGCGGAACAGCTCTGACCCTGTACTCCTTGTCCATGCCTCCACAGCACCCCCAGGGGTCCGTGCCACAGGGACAGGCCACTTCCTTCTGTCCCTCTGAGATCTAGCTTCTAATTCTTTCCGCGCTAAGACAAAACTACACAATTCGCCTTGTGGACTGTGCTTTGAGACCCGTCCTTGGTTTCAGGTTTGAGGACTTCAGGATCACTTGGGGGTTGATGAGTGATAGATGTGTCCTCCTTTGAATATCTTCATAAAATAAAATGTTGGGATCAAAGAGATGAAATTGAGCAAGTGAAATACTTGGCAGAGTGTCAGGAAAGACTTTCTGAGCAGATCTATTGGCCGCACCCCAGGGGCCTGGGCTGCTGCCTGAGTCTGGGAGCCTGTGGGCCATGGCTCTGAGGCCCCGGCCTTGCCCCACGAACTTCCCCTTGCAGCTCCCGCTTAGTGTGAAGCCCCAAGCTGTGACCATCTTCTGTTCTCTGGCCTCAGATGGTTCTCCTTCTTTCCTACCTCCTCCTCCTTCTTCTTCTCTTTCTTCCTCTCCTCCTCCTCTTCCCCCTCCTCCTCCTCCTCCTCCACCTCCTCCTCCTCCTCTTTCTTCCTCTCCTCTTCCTCCTCCTCCTCTTCCTCCTCCTCTTCCTTCTTCTTTACACAGAGTTTCAGATCGAGGCTCCTCCATGGGTTCCAGGACCCACAGGCTGCAAGGGAAGGCTGATCACAGGGATACGTGAAGCCAGAAATCACCTCCTAACAGGGCAGGCTGAGGACAGGGCTGAACCATCAGGGGTGACTTAGTGTTTGCTGAGGGAATGAATGTAGGAATGACACAGACAAAGTGAAGCTGAATGGCGAACCGGGGTTGCCTTTGGTGCTTCCCTGGGCCATATTCTCTCTCTGAGACTGGAGAAGCTCCATGTCCTTAGCCCCTCCTATACCCTTGCAGGGCCCAGGAAGTACAGGGACAGCAGTGCATACGACTGGACTAGTTTCCGTTCCTTGGAGGGCTGTTCTCCAGGCCTCCCTTCAAATCAGGTCCGGCAAGCAGTTAGTGGGCTGTGAAATCAACGTAGCGGATGGAGACCCACCAGCATTGGAAAAGAAAAAAAGATACAGAATCAAGTACAATTTAAAATGTCAAAGTGTATCTCAGCAATAAGGGTATTTGTGAAAAGGTTTCAGTTTTGTGTGTGACATATAGCATATCAAACATCAATTGCAACGCACAATGCATTTCTTATTGGGAGTCAAGGTAAGCGAGGTTAGAGCATCCCAGGAATCTCTGGGGCATCCCGTAACCCCTGGGAGAAGATGCTGCAGCTCTGACCGGCCAACTCTTCGACTGTAAATGAAGATGCATAAACCACCCCAAAAGTCCCTTTCCTGAGACCTTGGGGATAAGTGGAGGAGCATTGGATGGGGCTTGGGAGGCCGGGGTTCTGAGCCTGGCTCTGTCCAGTCCTGTGAGTCGTGGCGCATTGCTAACTCTTCCTCCCACCTCAGTTTTCTCCTCTCGCAAATGGGAGGTCCCATTGTGTGTGGGTGCCCCGCTGCCCTCAGGTGGCGAGCTCTGTAACTGACTTCCAATTTGGGTTTGTTGACTGGCCTGTGGCTTTCCAGATTCTTGGTTTCCTGTGAGAAGGGGCAAGGTGAGCCTCACTCCTAGGAAGAGTGTATGGCACCCCACGTGTGTGCTGTAAGG
Organism: Cynopterus sphinx; assembly: GCA_030015415.1. NCBI lineage: Eukaryota > Metazoa > Chordata > Mammalia > Chiroptera > Pteropodidae > Cynopterus > Cynopterus sphinx. The sequence goes on along the minus strand of CM057383.1, from coordinate 14,633,391 downwards.
TCTCCGCAAAGGCCCTTGTTGCTCAAATCCCCAGCCTGGAGCAATGCTCTTGCGTAATAGTGTACAGTGTAGACCTTTCACTCAAGATCTATTTGTCAGTGAGTATTGAGTAACCTTTTCAAAGTGTGTGAAATTTGGCTATGGGAGGCTTCAGGCCATGGGTTAAGGTAGAAGCTGTCTCCAGCCTCGTCAGCTGCTGGCTTTCCACAGAGAGGGAGTTCATCGTGGGGACATGGCCTGGCACTGCCAGGTTGAAGGTCGACACTTCTGGAGTGACAGCCGCGAAGCCTCAGTCTCTAGAAGGTGACGTTTCTTCTCGATGTTTTCCCACAGCAGCCACCTTCCCTGTAATTGCCATTCCTGCACATCAGAAATGCTGAGTGGGACCGAGGACCGAGGCCTCCTCCCAGGGGACCCAGGTAGTCAAAGGTGTGATGAGGTCTACCTGCTTTGGGGCACTTAGCTGTATGCCAAACACCTGGATGCGGCTTCTGGCTCTGAACAGTGTTTTTGGAAGGTGCTGAGAATGAGATCAGATGTTTAGGTCATGGAGCTTATGCATCTCACCCCTATCTTCAATCTCTTCCCTTTTTGATGGTATTGGCACCTGTTAGCATCTCCAGTTAAGGCTCTAATTAAGTTCCTGTCTTTGACTCTTTCAAGAAAAGTGATTTAAAAAAAAAATGTTTTACTTTAACAGCCTATCGCATTGTTCTGAGATTTACTTCTAGTAAATTAAAAGAGGCCAAACGAATATTCCTGGCAATGTCTTTAGTTTGACAAAAGTCAGCTGTCAGCAGGAGCACTGCATCTACAAACCCCTCAAAGTAAATATCTGGGAAGACTGCATCCATTAGGTGCTTAATAATTGTTCAGTTAAAGGTTGAACGCATAAATGAATGGGCGGGATCTCAGTGACAACACTTCAGATGAAGCGTCTGAGCTATGAGTAACTGCGCTGTGTACAGACCCAAGTAAACATGTGGCAAAACGAAGTCCGAGCACTTTTTAAAACGATCATTTAGGTTATTAAACCGCTATCTTAGGGGGGTCTGGAGGTCTGAAACAGGAGTGTTTTACTTTTAAACAATTCACTTCCCTTCTGACTTCAGGAACCCCCAAGATGGTTTGGTTTTGAGGACATTATCAGTCAACCGCAGCCAAGAAGTGATTAGCAAATGCCTGCTCCAAAGACATGGGTCTGACTTCTGGGCTGAGTTCAAAGCGCAGTTCTTAGTTTAATAATAATACAGGATTAGCTTGCCTTTAAAGCTCCCCATGCTGGAACCATTTTGGAGAAAACACGGAAATATCCATGGAAGTTTGGAGGCACAAGTGACGACTTTGAGAAAACATTAAATGCATACTTAAGTTCTTGTCTACCTCCTTTATTTTCTCGATGGGAAATGGTGGGACTAACAAAGCAGGAGCTTTAATTCCTCCCATCACCAGTCAATATGCCGAAAGCTGCTTCCAGGTCTTGTGGAGCCGGGGAGGAAGAGCAGGATGGTACAGCTTTGCACATCACTCATTGCTATGTCATTTTAAGGAACCTGATTAAAGGTTTGGAAGAGATACTAGAATTCTACAGAAAAATTTAGAGTTGCTTCTCCCAAAGATATGGACAAAAATTGCTATTAGCCAGTGAGAAGATGTTAGCCAAGACTCGGATAAATATTTCATTCTAACGGCATATATTGATTTTATCACATATTAAAAAGATATACAACTAATATATCTTACCTATGACTTCATGAATCTTTGAGGAAAAGACAAAAGAAGCTATTTGAGTAAAAACTGGAAGGAAGGAAGGAAGGAAGGAAGGAAGGAAGGAAGGAAGAAAGGAAGGAAGAAAAGAAGGAAGGAAGGAAGGAAAGAAGCAAGGACAAAAAAATAAAGGCAAGAAGAAAGAAAGAAAAAAGAAGGAAGAAAAGAAGGCATGCTAATTTAAACGAAACTAATAGTAGTGAAAATTATGAGGCTGGCACCTAAATAATGAAGTTTGTGGAACAGACCTGAAGGGGGCAGTACATTTTTGCCATTCTTGTAGAAGCAGCACTCAGATTCTGGAGTATCTTTGGGAACGAATATTCAGGACCTACCATCTACCTGGGGGAAGGCTCGGGTGCTGTGGTTGTGTTGGAGGAATCCTCAAGGGCACACAACTTTCTTCAGTTTGGGGGAACATTTTGACTCCAGGAACTTTCTAGATCAAGTCTCTGTGAGTTCACCAGTGAAGACCTCCAGCAGGGAGTGATGTCTGCTCAGGAGAGTGGTCCTTCTCTCGGACTGAGGCTGGACGTTGGAAAGATGCCGATAGCTCTAAAGCCTTCCCCTCTGTCCACCCATCATTGCATAGAACTCAGAGAACCTCCCACCACAGCCAGCACACCTCACAGCGCCTCTGAGCAGAGACCGAGGCGACAGGTATGCACTCAGGGGCTTCATCACCTGGGGGAGCAAGCTGGCACGGGGGCCCCAATGCATCATCTCCTTCAGGATAAAGACGAGGAGAATGGGCTCTGCTCTGACTCAGTTTCTCAAGTCTCGGTGATGGAGAAGTGCCTCAGGAGGGTGCCTAAGAGGACGGCTCAGCTGTTGAGGCGCCTTTTCCGTGGCACTTCGTCTTGACTAGAGAATGCACTCCTGACCCTGGCCTTGCTCGGGACCCGGGCTCCCTCGGAGAAAGAACTTTAGAAGTGCCCAGAGCTGGTGCTGGGGATGCCATTTGGTGGTCTGGGACTTGCTGATTGCTTTCTCTGTCACAAAGCCTTTGATTTCTACCGGCTCATGTGTACACATGTGGGTATTCTTGGTGGCCTGACCATCGAGCATAATTAGAAGAAATGATTGGCTTTCTCTTGATGCAAACATCTGGTTTTACTTGAAACAAGATGACTTAGCTGTTTCAGAAACATTCTTGTAACCCTGGATTCACATTTTCTTCTTAAAATATATATTTTCTCTGTTAGGGCAGCATGTTAATGTAAACACTCCGGGTAACTGACAACCGACAGTTTCAGAAGTATGTGGGGCTCCAAGCACCAGAGGAACCGCAAGAATGATTGCATTTTTGATTTGATCACTGGAAATCTGTTTCAACAGTCACTCTGATTTAAACAATTACTCTGATTTATACTCCAAACGCTGTAATTTGCAGAAAATGTAACCATGTGAGGACATTTTTGTAGAGTACGTCTTGGCCACTTTGTTTTGTTGTGATGTCATTCCCTTTGGCTTCAAGGAAGCATCAAGGGACTCAGAGAAGGAAAACAGGGTCCTTCTTTCTGAGGCGCTTTCCTGATCTTCAAGGAAAATGTTCTCAAGTCTTACCACTCCCAGCCCCTCCCCCCCCCCCCCCAGGGCCTCTGCAGGGCTAAAAGTGCATCCAGGAGACAGGCAGGTCCCAATGTTCCTTGAAGTTCAAAGAATTAAGGACCAGGAGCAGGGTGGCTCCTTGTTCTGTCACCTGCTGCGCAGCCTGCTCTGGCTCCACATTTGTTCTTCAGAGCCCAGGTTGGTGGGTTTTATTCCCTTCACTGCCTGGAAAGGAAGATCCAGAGAGATGAAGAACACTGCCCAGGTTCTAGAACAAGTGTCAGGGCCAAGGCAGGACCAGGTGCATGGGTTGGTTTGTTTGTTTCTTTCTTTAATGTTTTATCTTTCAATTATAGTTGGCATACAACATTAGTTTCAGGTGTACAACTTAGTGATTAGACATTTATATAATTAACGAAGAGAGCGCCTCGATAAATCCAGTACCATCCGACACTGTACATAGTTATTACAATATCATTGTCGATATTCCTTAGGCCATACTTCACACCTCCACGTCTGTTTTCTAACTGCCAATCTGTACTTCTTAATCTCTTCTCCTTTTCACCCCCCTCCCCAATCTCCCTCCCATCTGGTAACCCTCAAAATGTGCTCTGTTCCTATGAGTTTGTTTCTGTCTTGTTTATTTTGTTCTTTAGATTCCACGTGTAAGTGAAATCACCTGGCATTTCTTTCTCTATCTGACGTACTCCACTCAGCACAGTACCCTCTAGGTCCATCCAGGTTGCTGCAGATGGCAAGATTTCATTCTATTTATTTGTTTAATTATTTTTATCTTTGAGTACTATTTCATTGTAAATGTGTACCACCTCTTCTTTATCCATTCATCCCTTGAAGGACACCCAGGTTGCTTCATATTTTGGGTGTTGTAAATAATGCTGCAATGAGCATATGGATGCGAATGTCCCCTCAAAATAGTGTTTGTGTTTCTTCAGATAAATACCCAGAAGTGGGATTCTGGGTCCTTTGTCTCTGGTTATAGCTTTTGTTTTAACATCTGTTTTGTCTGGTATAAGTATTGCTACCCAGATTTTTTTTTTTAAATTTTCACTTTCATGAAATACCTTTTTTCCATTCCTTTACTTTCAGTTGTTTGTGTCTTTTGATCTAAAGTGTGTCTCTTGTAGGCAGCATATGCAAGGGTCTTATTTTCTTATCCATTCAGCCACCCTATCTTTTGATTGAATCATTTAACTATTTTCCATTTGAAGTACTTGTTGATAGATATGTAGATATCATATTTTTAATACATACTTTTTCTTTTTAAAGAAGTCTCTCCAATATTTCCTATCATATTGGCTTGGTGCTGATGAACGCCTTAAGCTTTCTCTTGTCTGTGAAGCTCTTTGTCTGTCCTTAGACTCTAAATGATAGCTTTACTGGGCAGAGTAATATTGGTTGTAGGTCCTTGCTTTTCATCACTTTGAATATTCTGTGCCAATCCCTTCTGGCCTGTAAAGTTTCTGTAGAGAAATCAGTATATAGTTTTATGGGAGCTCCCTTATAGGTAAATAATTGCTTTCCTTTTGCTGCTTTTAAGAGTCTCCTTTTGTCTTTAACCTTTGGAATTTTAATTATGATATGTCTTAGTGTGGGCCTCTCTGGGTTTATCTTTTTTGGGACTCTCTAAGCTTCCTGGGGTTGTAAATATATCTTCTTCACAAGTTAGGGAAGTTTTCTGTCACTATTTCTTCAAATAGATTTTCAACTTTTTGCTCTCTCTCTTCTCCTTCTGATACCTTTTGATGTGAATGTTGTTACACTGATGTTGTTCCAGAGACCCCTTAAACTATTCTCATTTTTATAAAAATTCTTTTTTCTTGTTGCTGTTCTGATTGGGTGTCCTCTACTATCCCATCCTCTAAATTGCTGGTTCAGTCCTCTGCTTCATCTGTTCTGTTGATTTCCTCTAATGTATTCTTCATCTCAGATATTATATTCTTCATTTATGACTGGTTTCTTTTTATGTTTTCCACCTCCACTTTTATATTTTCTGTGACTTAAAGTTCTCACTGACTTCATCTTCTCTTCCTCTAAGTTCATTGAGCATCCTTATAGCTAGTATTTAGAAGTCTGTATCTGGTGGATTGCTTGTCACCCTTTTGTTGAGTTTCTTTTCTGGAGCTTTGTTCTGTTTTTTCATGTGAGACATGTTTCTTTGTCTTCCCATTTTGGTTGCCTCCCTGTGTCTGTTTCTATGTATTAAGTAGGGCTCCTAAGTCTCCTGGTCTTAGTAGACATTATGTAGTAGGTGTCCTATGGGGCCCAGTGGCACAGTCTCCCTCGTCACCTGAGCCAGGTGCTCCAGTTGTGTCCCTTGTATGGATTGTGTGTGCCCTCCTGTTGTAGTTGAGCCTTGGTCGCTTTTTAAACATCAGTGGGAGGGACTGACCCTCAGGCTGAGGTTAGTGAGGACTGGCCAGTGACTATAGTGGAGGAGCTGTTGTGCAGGGGCTGATCTACAAAGCAAGGTTCGCTTTCAGAGGGCTCTGGTGCCTTTCCTGTCTGCCCTTTGCATGTGTTGTCCTAGAGTATGACCATGGATGGTGCTCTGCCTGAGACCAGAGCCAGCCACCAGGCATGCAGACCAGGGCCTCCTGAGAGCTGAACTGCAGCCTCCTTCCTGCCCGGGGCCACCTGGTAAGAATCACCAAGCAATCTGCCACCCATGTTAGGTTTATAGGTGCCTTGAGAGGCCAAGCCAAGAACCGAGGCTGGCTGCCACAAGTGCCAGGCTTGGTGCTGCTCAGCAAGAGGTATGGGACACGCCAAGGCTAGATGCTGCTTCTTTGGGTTTTGTGAGCTTTTGAGGGATTTTAGGAAAGTCATCAGTATGAGTCAAGATAAGCCAGATTTATGGGAAAATCCACTGGCAGCAGCTCAGGTGGGCCCGCATGTTGGGAGGGGTGTGGTCTCATGGAAATCACCTGGGTGGAGCGACCTGTGTTAACTGGGTTACTAGAGACTCAGATATGGTGGCTGCATGTGTCTGTGAGCTAGGAGAGGGAGGGCCCAACAAAGGAACCATGGGCACTGTCAGCACTTCTCTCTTCAGGGGAAAGCCACCCCTCTGGTTCTCGCCTTGAGCCAGACAACTCATTTCCTCCTGAGTCCCTGGTGCTCCTCAAGCTGCTGTCCCAGCGCTGGTGCTCAGGGTGAGTGAGTCCATTGCTGAGTAAGTCCACACGCAGGCCGTTTAAGGGGAACCGCTGCCGCTCCCACTGCCCTCCGTCTCACTCAGCCACAATCTACGCTGGTTTTCACAGCCAGAGGTTGTGGGAACTTCTCTTCCTGGCACTAGAACCCTGGGCTGGGGGGCCTGGTGTGGGGCCAGCACCCCTCACTCTTCATGGTTGGGGGAGCTCTGCAGCCAAGATAACCCTCCCAATTCTTAACTGCCACCCACGGTTGTGGGACTGGCTCATTTCCCATCCCTGCCCCTCCTACCAATTTCAAGGTGACCTCTTATGTATGTCCCAGTTGTAGGACTTCTGTTTGGCCCTATCTCAGGCAACTCTCAGTGATGGTTCTATAGTTTCATTATAATCTGAGGTGGTCACAAGAGGGGTGAGCACAGCATCTACCTTCCATGCTATCTTGCCCAGCTGTTTCTGGGTTTCTAATTCATTGCAGGTTGAAATGCAGGCGTGGAATTACAGGTCTCATTTTGTGTGCAGAGAATGTGTCTCAGTACAATGAGAATACAGAGTCATAAAGTAAAAAAAAAAAAAGCAGTTCATGTTCTGTAGGGTACAGCTTAAGAGAACTAGTGGTTGAAGTATTAGCTGTTTATACACCTCACTGCCCCCACTAATCCTGCCTCCCCATCCAATTACCCCAGCTGGGCCAGTGCTTTTTGGGAGAGCTTTGGTGGGCAAAATTCCCTGTGGCCTGGCTCTGCCTACTGGCTTGGTGACAGCTCAGCTGCCACAGGCATTGAATGGTGCTTCTTCTATGAAGTAGCATCATGCTTGTAAGGATGGCTCCAGGACCCATGATGGTGGTGGGGTGCCTGGCCTCTAATCACATCTTTCCAGACCATCAGCTATGGATTTCTGTCCTTTCCAATCCATATGTTGAAAATCTAATTCTCAATGTAATGATATTTAGAGGAAATTAGTGCTCTTATAAAACGAGGAAGAACCTCTCTCTCTCTCTCTCTCTCTCTCTCTCTCTCTCCCCCTCCCTCTCTCTCTCTCTCTCTCTCTCTCTCTCTCTCTCTCTCTCTCTCTCTCTCTCACACACACACACACACACACACACACACACAGCAAGACATTGGCTGCCTACAAATCAGGAAGAAAGGTCTCACCAGAACCTGACCATGCTTCACAATTAAGTTTCTTTGATGTGGTTGCTGCCGTGTTGGTACAAGTGTAGACACTGAAGTGAAATAAACTCAGTCCCAACTGGGAAACAAGACAATAGACTCTTCTTTCTGGCTTTTCCCTCCACTTGTCCAGCACATTAGGGCCTCCATCTCACCCTGGCCTCTTTTGCATGTTCCCTCCCTCACCTCCCAGACCCTCAGAACTGTAAGGGGTGAAATTCTAGCGTTTCCTTCATCTACATAATAGCCTCCTCAGCAAGTCTCATGGCCTTTCTACACTATAGAACATAATTCTACAATCTGAAGTTCTTCAGTTGATGCATGGCTTCCTCTCAAATTTGTACTTATCTCCTGCCTGGATCTCTCCTCAGAACTCTAGATTTGCATATCTCATTGCTTTCTCAGTCTTTACACTTGGATGTGTAAAAGCATCTCAACATTAACATAGTCAACGCCAGGACCATTTGGCCATGCTGGCCCTATATCTATCATGGTGAATAGCACTGCCATTGACTCAGTTGCCCAAGCCAAAAATTTAAGAGTCACCTTCACTCTTCTTTCTCTCTTACCCCACATCCAATCCATCAGCAAATCCCATTGGCTGCAACTTCAAAGTAGATCTTGGACCAAAAATCCTTCTCACCATCTCCACTCTTACCATCAGCATCTAAGCTACCATCTCTTTCAGCTACCGCCTCCTATATGAGAATCCTACTTCTATTGATGTCCCCATGGTAGGGGTGATTTTACCTCCCAGTGGACATTTGGCAATGTTTGAAAACATGCATGGTTGTCACTACTGTGAGAGGTGTTCTTTGGCATATAGTGAATAGAAGCCAGGGATGCTGCTAAAAATCCTATAAGATGCAGGACGCCCCCCACAACAAGAATTATCTGGCCCAAAACATCAATAGCACCAAGGATGAGAAACCCTGCCATAGAGTTTATTCTCCCAACACAGAAGCCAAAGTGATCTTTCTAAAGCATAACTTAGATGATGTCATACTTAAAATAACATTGCTTTCTGGTACAATAAGAATAAAATGTAAATTATTTAGTTTTCAAGGCCCTGCAGAACCTACCCTCTACAAACCCCTCCTATTTTCTATTTCATCGTTGTGCTCATTCACAGAACTCCAGGAGCAATGATCTTTTTTCTTTCCATTTTTCTAAACTTCTTCCTGTTTCAAGGCCTTCGCATTTGCTGTTACTTCTGCTTGGAACAGTGTCCTCTAGCTCTTTGCCTGGTTGCTATCTCATTTTTCAGACCTCAGGTTAGATGTCACCTGCTCTGTGAGTCTTTCCTGCTCTTTCTCAATAAAATAGGCCTTCTGTCCACTTCTGCAGAATACACATACAGACAACACATTATCCGACTATCTTCTGCAGAGCACTTAATACCTAACATTGCCTTACTCTTATTTATGTTCTGTCTCTTTTCTCTAAGTTTCTTGAGGATAATACAGTTCTTCTGGAATAGTGCAGAGACGGGGCTCAATAAATATTGCTGCCCACCCGCCTGCCTGCCTGATTGTCGATGTGTTGAAAAGAAGCTAAAATGATTGAGAACATCCTTTCTTCTCTTGTCAATGCCCAGCTTCCAGGCCCGTTGTTTTACTGTAAAGTCATATTTCAGTAATATGAATATTAACTCTTTATACATTATGCTATAACAATATTAGCCACCCCATCTCACCCAACCAACACACACACCCACCCCTTACCTGGTTAAGGAACAGACCATCTCCAGGAAAATGCAAAAGAGAAAAAAATCAATCAGTACTTTAAAAAATATTACTCAATTACAAATATAAATAAAGTGTTCAACTTATTTTTAAGCCCCCTTACTTCTTTTAGGAGGCAAACCTCTCTTCTTTCTTCTCCCCCCAGTGGGAAACAGGACATGCCCGAGCTGGCTGACCTGTCTAACTGGCCCCAGTGACTGAGCAACGGATCCTTTTCCTGTAGCAAGTCACTATCCAGGGCTGTTTCTACACTGGTGGAAAGAATTTATTTCCTTGCAAATTAGCAGAGAAGGATACATGCAAAAGTGCTGGATTCTCAGGGTCATAACAGGTTTCCCTTTGCCAGTGGAGAAGCAGCCCAGGATTTTACCATCACAGTAGGTGAAGTTCGCGCTTGTGTGTTTTTTGGGGCATGAGTGTGCATTGTAGTGTGAACTAATAGCATTTGGAAAAGTGGTAGCTATTTGTAGCTTTTTGAAAATAACTTGGGTTTAAATCCTTTGTTAGTTTGTTTTGGAAAAGTTATTTAGTTCTTTAGAGCCTCAGTTTTCTCATCCATAAATCATGGTAATAGTCCAAAAAGTACCAGAAGCTCAGTGTCTGCTGTGTTAAGACACCTCTTCTCACCCTTGCCGTGTTGGCTCAGGAGCTCTGTCCTCCTTGATTGATAGTTCTGGGGTCTTTATTAATACTCAGGGTAGGGAAAACATGGAGGCTTATAGGATTTCTGTTTTAAGTGGCAGAGTGCTACTGGCTAAGGAACAGAAATGGAGCCAGAAGGGAAAGGAGAGTTGGAGATAAAGCCTTGTTGGAAGCATTTTTCTTGCCTGTCAGGGATGAGGGAAGAGAGAGGACTTGGAGGCATCTGCCAAGCATGTGAGACGTGTTGAGGGGGCCAAAGGGAAAGATGATCCTTGAGCGGATTCTCTCTGTGTTAGGCTGGTGATGACACCTCGGTATTTCCCCAAGGGACTACAGTGCTGTTGAGTCTGCCCTGTTGCTTTTGTTGTCGTTGTTGTTTGTTTAAAAAGCCTCTGTTCATTTTTGATCAGGGAAAGGACAGTCTCGATGTCAACTTGTCACCTAATGATAAACTTGAACTTAGAGGATTCCCTGCCCTAAAGACACAGCCCCTATTGATTTTGACAGCATCAGTTAAAATGAAAATAACCCTACTGTTCCCTAGGGTTGTATGTTGAAAGGATAAACAAATTCCATTGTAATAGCCAATACTGGTAGTTGGTCTAGTAAGTTCAAAACAGCAAATGAGCAAAACAAGGCCGAGAGCATTTTAACCTGATAGCCAAGTAAGTACAAACATCATTGGAGCAAAGGTCTTCTGTCACTTGGATGACTCCTTGGAGGTCCCTTTGAATGCCACATCATGCTGAGGAACAGAACCAGAACACCAGACTTCATTCAAATTAGAACTAGTTTTCACTGTTGTGAGGATTAAATGTGGGTTAAATATGATTTTTGTCGATACATCTTTAGCAAAAAATCTGGTAAATATTAAGCACTTAATAAAATATAGGTACAGTAAGGATGTTGATCATGGTTCTATCTCTCAAAAGACTGACTTGACTCTCAAACATTCACAGCCTCTCTTATTCAGAACTAACCATTTGCCACTGTTTTTACCTGGTTTGCTTTTCAGCAGGTGAAGTATAAAAACACATTTTTTTTTAAAGTGTGATTTAAATTACAACTATTTAACTCATGATTCTGTGGGTCAGTAGTTTTGGGCTAGGATTGTCTGGGCAGAGCCAGGCTTGACTGGTTTGGGTTGGGTTGTCTCATGCATCTGTGCTGCGCTTCTGGTGCCCTAGAGACCAGTGGGTCTAAAATGGCTCACTTGGCTGACTTGTCTCGGTTCCGTGTGGTCTCTCATCCTCCAGCAGGCAAAGCTAGATTGGCAGGGTGGCAGAGTCAGGGTCCCAGGAGAGCCTGTGGAAGTGTGCAAAACTCTTGCGGCCCAGGCGTGGAACTTGTGTAATGTCCTGTTTTCTGATTTCTATTATCCAAACAAAATCACTGGGTTAAGTTAGACATAGATGCCACCTCTTGATGGTAGGAAGTGCAAAGAATTGTGGTGATTTTTGCAAACAAGTGTCCTCTGTGCTTTTGTTAGCTTTAAGGATGTGTTCCCAGCCCTTTGAAGTACATTAAATCATCACTAAAAGGGAACTCTGAGAAGCATCTCAGTGTTTGAGGAATTGTAAAGATTGCTTTTTAACATCAGAAGTTTTCAAAAACCTCACAGAAGAGCTGATGGACTTCCATAGTCTAGTGTTCGAAAAATTACTTATAACTAGAAGTTACTATACAGTTTAGAGAGTTGAAATAAATTTGTATCTTTTAACCTTAGCAGCATCAATTTGTGTTAAAGTAGTTAAAGTTTATATGAAATAAGACGTATTAGTGCTGGAGGCATTGCTTAATGGGCAGGCAGCCTCCTGGAGCCCCTTATAATAGGTCTGAGATATGATAAAGATCCAGACACAGGGCAAGCACCACTGTTCTGCATAAAATGAATAACTAACCTCATGTCATTGCATTCGGCCCTCCTCTGACTCCATGGACTATGCTCTTACATGTAGTGACTCTGTATTGAGAAACCACACCAGAAGCTTACCTAGGCCCTTGTAGCCACTCCCACAACCCCCAAAACATCTCTCCGCCAAGCCTATTAGTGAGGCCTGAAGTTCCACGGTGAAGAAGTCACCTCTCAAAGTGATGCTTCCCAGGGCTGAAATGCAGTTCCCCTGGGAGGGGATTTAGTGCGTGGCCACCATAAGTGGCTTGATCTGCATGCATTTTCCTGCCCCAGGGTGGGGCAGGTGGGAGCAGCCCTGCTCAGCCACAGAACACTGGTGGCTGTTGGAAGTCCTCTCCCCTCTTCTAGACTTCTGTTTCCCTCATAAATAAAGTGGGAATTTGAAAGGGCCTTTTAGAAAGCTAAGATTGAAATGGGTGGTGAGGAGAAGGTGGGCTTTCCAAGTGCAAGTAAAAACCAGTTCTCATCTTCTTCTCCCTCTTCTTTCTGTTTGTTCCCACCCTGCCTCCTCCTTCTGTGCCACAACCTGATCTCCCAGTGATGGCACAGCCACCTTCTCAGCTGGGAAAACCTTGACTTTCAGACAGTGTCTTCTGTGGCTGGGGCATCCCTGCCTCACAGTTGGGTTTTGGCAGAGGGTTTAATGTACTGGGAACCTGTAACTGTAGCATGAGGAATCCTAGAGAGGGGCCCAAGGACTAGTCACCCCTGGCACATGCAGAGAGAAGATGGGCCAAGAGACCAAGAAAGGAGGAGGGCGGAGAGCAGAGAGAGAGCCAGGCTTTGGTTTCTGGGGCTTCCTCTTTCCTAGTTGGGTTTCTTGGAGGCCTAGCTGGCTATGTTTCTGCCCTTCAAGGCCATGAGATCCCTCATTAACTTTCAATCCACCCCCTTTTGACTTATGCCAGTTTGGGTGGCATTCTTTTACTAGCAATCTTGAGAGCATTAATTAAGATACATGGATTTCATAAATGAAGACACATTTGTCTGTGTTGGGCTCTGGCAGCCTCAGTGTTCAAGTCAGCATAAAGTCTGGTACAGGAGAGTTATGCATAAGTAGATAAGTACAGTGTAGTGTGAAAATGCAATGCAAAATGCATTCAAGGAAGTCATAAATTAAAGAAGAGAAGGGGCAAGGTGGGCAGAAAAGCAGGGGCCGTGAGAGCTGGGTTTTAAAGGATGCCTTAAAGTTCAACAGGAGCAGCAAGACCAAAGACGAGGAGACGTGGAATAAGATGTTTGCAGGGCTTCGAGGTATTGGAGTTTGGGATTGCTCTGGTGGGAGTGAGGGGAGAGGGTATCACATGTACTGTGCAGGGCTGCTCAGAGAACCTTTCCAAACTTGCCCATGGCCCTTGGCTATTGAATTGTGGAGATCTTTCATATTTTCATGAAAGGTACACTAATAGACAGTGTTGTCTTCTGATCTGACAAAAGACTGTCACCGATTTATAAAACGGAGTCCTTTCCAACATTCCTACCCTGGGATCTCAACACTGAACTCAAGGGTTTCGGAATGGAGGCAAGGTAGAGCCAAATCTGCTTAAGAAATGGTTTCCACGCCTGCCTCCTCTCCCTGCACCCGTGGTCACCCCTTGGTGTATAAGCAGAGGTGAATGTTTGGAAACAGGAATGGGAAATGGTGAACTTGTTTCTGTGTTAGAACATTGTCACCGTCCAACTCTGCGACTTAAGTGGCTTGCTGTCGGATGTTTGGGGCAGCAGTGGGGACATGCCCCGGGGTCTGCAAATGGATCTCCCCCGAAAGTCAACCTCACTTACACACACACTCGGTTCTGAAGACGCACACAGGGGACACGGGGAAATGGAAACCGCCCAGCCCTGCTCAGGGAGCCCCACTTCCAATGCCCTCTCTGTTAGTCAAGCTCATGTTAGCCTCACTTGTAATAGAAAACATGGAGCAGCCTGGAAGTCTCATTTTTCTCTTTCAACTGGGATATATAAAAGAAGCTTTAACGTTTCCTCCAAGATTGTATGTCAGGGTTCACGTTTCCTCCTGAGGGGCTGCTTTGGCCAAGAACTCCTCATTTCAAGCCTGATTTAATCCAGAAAGTGCCTGGGAATCAGGCAATGCCAGCAAGCTCAAGAGCTGATCTGAATGGTTTGTCAGCTGCTACTCTTGTATATGTAAGTCAGGGGTTCTGCCCACAGGTAGTTCCCAAATGCAGCTTTCCACCAGTGTTTGTGTGTCCACTGTCCTCGTTGTCACCACCTCCTCCACCGCTGCCTGCATCACTCTCCCCACCTTCAGCAGGGTTATCACCCAGTAGGGTTATCACCACCTTGGGTGCCATGAACCCTCACTCTAGGGCTAATAAGCACATTGTTTGCAGGTCTGTCATCTTTTAAGAAGCAGCAGAGGTTGGCTTAGAAGTTCCCTTTAGTATAAGATAGAATGAGCTTCTAGAACTGCAGGTCAGGGAGTCACTCAGCTCATCTTGCCAACAGGAGAGGTCAACCAGCACTCTCTACTATGCAGCAGCTCCCTGTTGGAGTGTCGTGGGTACAGAAATCCTATTTCCTGGGTCAAATATGTAATGACACATGTTCATTAATGGAGTCAATAAGATAAGGTTTTTGAATGTCAGCTTTTTGGGAAAATTTAGGACTTTAGGATATTGGGGAGAGGGCTTAGAAGAGTGGGTCCTGTTTCCTCGGAAGGACCTGGTGGCTGGAAGCTGACATGTGGCTGCTCAGCCTTTGGACCTGAGTAGGCTCGGTGGCAGGTGCTCAGAGAATATTCAGAGGAGGCCCCGAGCTGACTCCCGGTGTCCTGTGGAAATGAAGCTGCTTATCGTGTAGAGCCTGGTCCTTGCATAGGGAGATGTGAGCTCGTGTCCCATCGGAACAGCAGTTCTCAGCTGGGTGATTTTGCTCCCCAGGGGACGTTTGGCAATGTCTGGAGATATTTTTGGTTGTCATTACTAGAAGGAAAATGCTACTGGCATCAAGTGGGTAGAGACTAGGGATGCTGCTAAACGTCTCAGAATGAGTAGGACAACAAAGAATTACCCAGTCCAAAATGTCTGCTGCACCGAGGTTCAGAAACCCTGATTTGAGAGGAAGATTCAGACACACCGCAGTGACCAAAGTCTAGGCTCAATGAAAAGAAAGACCGGCATAAGCAGTGGGTGTATTTCAGCAAGGACAGATGCCAGAGATGCTACGAACGTGTGTTGAATGAATGAGAGGAATTCCCAGGAGTGTGACTAACTGATGACATGTGGGAGGACTCCAAGGTGACAAACCCTTGAGATGTGTGAAGAGAGTGGGACATTTACTAGATCTGGTGGTTAAACATTTGGGGAATGGTGAGAAGATTGATTTGGATTCACTGAGCTTGACACTCTTGGAATAGGGGTGTCAGCCAAGCTCACGAAGTTGCATGCATGCTCCCCTGTAGGGGGTGCTGACATACAAGGATGGGTTCTCCAGGATGGACACCTGGGACAGACAGGCTCTCTGGGATGCAGAAATTAAGACCCTTCAGAGGTAAGGTGACACAGAGATTATGCACTGGGCGGGCAGAGGCCTCTTGGTTTCTTTTAATCTTGTCCCAGGAGACTTGTCCCAAGATCCTTCAGAGGCTGTGGACACAGAGCCAGTTTGCCTTGGGAGCCCCCACAAGAGCTGCGCTTGTTGAGGTCATCTGCAGCTTGGCTGGAAGCTGAGCTTGTATCCAGGAAAGCCCTAATTTCAAGGCCAACTCGGAGGCAAAAGGGTAACCACAGGGAAGAAGTCCAAGAAACAAGCTGGGGGAACAGCAGGGCAAGTCCACGACAACGAAGGAGAGCAGGGGAGAGTTTTAGGGGCTTAAAATCCCAGCACTTTCCAGGATGGAAACCCAGTGTCAAAGGTCACCGATTGTTCTCTCTGGCCTGGGTTACCTCCAAGACCAAGGAAAACTTGGAAGGAAATTCAAGCCTTTGACTGTCCCAAGATGGTCCAGGGGGGACTTTATCCTGTACCCAAAGAATCCAGATTAACTCAGAAAACATGTTCTGAGGCCTGAACTGATGCCCTGGAAGAGAAAAGGTACGCTCCTTCTGCCACATGGACTGTGTAACGGCACAATGAGAAGCTGCCTGTCTCACAGAAAAGCCATTCAAATCCAGCAACAATGAGGAGGACAGAACGGGTGGCACCTGGTCTGGTAGTCCTTGGGCGGCCGGTTCAGAAGCACCTGCAGACACTTGCCCCATCTGCTCTCTGGCCTGGGCCCTGGAGATATAGAGGAAGCTGGAAAGAATCCATGGCTGCAAATGCCTGCTGGTGCTATCTGGAGGGTGGAAATGAGCCATAATCTGAGATCCATGATGAATGTCTCTGTGTTACTATTTTATATTTGTGTTTGAAAGGCATTATCCTGGCTGTGTTGGAGGGGTATGTTCAATAATTTCTGCTTTGCCTGAAAAACCGGCTTTGGGCTGTCAAAGTAGCACAGCACCAATGGCTTGGCCTTCACACTGCATTTTCTTCTCGACGGTGAGGCAGCAAACAGCCACATGCCTCCTCAGTCAGCTCCATGCTCATCAGAAACATCCTTTTTTGGTGCCAGAGCTGTGACAGTTCTGTTGGGGCAGACACCCGGCCCTCAGCCGCTCTGCTGTCCTGGCCAGTCAGAGGCTCCCTCCTGTGGAACATGGTCCCAGACTTTGTGGCAGGACAGAAAGGAATTTCGATTTGTTGAGAATCTTAGAAATACTATGGCCCGAGTAAATGCTTGTCATCATGGTGACAGGCTGCAGCCAGGACCCTCTGGTCATGGGGCGGTCGGCAGAGGAATGGATGGATTGTCCATAGCCACAGCCTCTGGTTTCTGGAGTTAGACTTACTTCCAAATCCCTGCTGAATCACCTCCTAGCTGTGTGTCTTTAACAATTTACTTAGCTTCACTGAGCCTCAGCTTTCTGGTTTGTAAAATGGGGATAATAATACCAACTTCAGAGGTCGCGGTGAGAATTAAATGAGAAAACACAGGCAAAATGCTTCTCCCAGGGACTGCTATCTAGTATGCACTTGAAAGGCATCAGCTTCATTTGTGTGGGCGTTACTGGTCCTGTGTTTGCATTCGGCCTGATTGTTAAAGGCTGGTGTCGGCAATGCACTGAGGCAGGGCGAGCTCGCTGCATGCTTTAAATACTGTTTTGGAAGAATCTGTCACGTTTTGGAGATGCCAGCCAAAGAACATCTTACTTCCAGCCAAGCACCTTGTTTGTCCAGTTACAGAGTGTGGCCTATTTATCTGAGACAAAGTCAACCCACCCCCATGTTTCATATCTACTTCTCCAGAAGTACAGCCAGAGGAGGAAATTAAGTTGTGGCTTGGTTGCAGCCCAAGATGCAGACGTTTTCCTTTTTTGATAGGCACATCCGCCCTTCCAGTGGCCCCACGAAACATGCAGGAACTGAGAATCACTTACGGTCAATGGAGGAATTGATACCCTTTGAAAGAGGGTTGAGAGTAACGCAGATGTCACGTGATATCTGTTATGCACAGCAGAGAAGGAACAAACCAATTAACTGATGGAATGTGGAGCATCTAGCGGAACTGCAGGGACTCTGAAAGGCCAAGAAAAGCAGAAAAATGGGTCCTCGTGTGGATAGGAGTCAGCTGCTGGTGCTAAGTTGGGTCAGAACTAAAGCCAATCTAGTAGCATTGACTGGTTCTGGGTCATCCTCCCAATGCTCAGGATCCTTATTTTCGTTCTAGAATGGATCCATTCTAGAATGTACCTTCTATGAACTGGTAAGTTTCTACATCAGGGCCCAAATGCCAAACCCAATTCCCCTCTTCCAGAAATCTCAAATCCCCCCACACTTGTGCCTTTGCTGTCATGCTGCCTTCTATGGCAGATATGCCAGGATCTGCCTTGTTTGAAGAATTACCAGCTGAGGCTGTGGACAACGTCTTCTCTAGCTTTGAATTCCAGAGGACACCCTTCTGTTTGCCACATGAGGCAGGAGTAGATTTTTAGTGGTACCTAGTGCACCAAATGAAGGATTTGGGGGAAAGTGTGCACTCATTGGCTAGCAATGTCTGCAGTGGATGAGGAGACACTCAGCACAGGCTAAAAAGGGTCTAGTGCACAGTAAGTTATTTAGAAATGTCTGCAAAGCAAACTGCTAAGTGGAGAGTAGAGAGAATACACAGGTCACGTGTCTTCCTGCAGGTCACATAAGCGGTTTGTTGTATAGAAGGCTGCTTTTGATTGGCAGCTCTGAATTCTTTCTCTACATAGCGTATGCTCTTGCCCTTTGCTCAAAGCATGGGGCTGTAGGAAATCACCAGCAAAAACAGGAGAGAGAATCTAATAAAGGCCAAAGCTCTTTCTCTGCACCTGTGTGATTTGGTCAGAAACAGAAGAACCTGGAGCCAGCCTGGGAAAGAGACCTCAGCTGAAAAGACATAGACCCAACCAAGGAGACTCCTGGCTTCTCTACCACACACAGAATTCGATGCAAGTTTTAACTGGGGATTGATTGCTAGCGATATGTGTTCTCCATCTAGAAATCATTTGTTAATCAATGAGGGTTTTTTTGTTTTGTTTTTTTTTTTGGTGTGTGCAATCACATCTGGAAATGATCTGTCCCCATAAATTGATGCTCAGGAAGATGATTAAAAAATTCTGATTATGCCCAAATGAGTATGGAAATGTTTAATAAGGAGCTGGGGTCTGGGGATGCCTGTGAGGCACATTTTTGAATCTTTATGGTCTGGCCTTCACTTGGGCAAAGGGACCAAAGAGAGGGTTAGGGAGGTGCTGGTTTCATTTTGTTTTTCCAGTCTGGTGTGGGCAATAGCTCTCCTGCTCACTCTTCGCCTATTCTTCTGTACACTGAGTTCCCACTGCTTCATTGACAGACACATCACCAGCCCTGTTTGCCAGGGTGCTGGGAAGGCAGGGACGAGAACATGATTGTCACAGTGTTGGTACGTCACTGAAACACCGTGACAATCCTGGGACGTGGGGGTTACCATCCCTTTTCACCCTCAGATAGGTCATGGTGATCGAGTCTTTTGGAGCCTAAAATCCCATATGACTTGTACAAGGTCACAGAACAGGCCCGCAGGCTCAAGGCCGGTTGGCTGGACCTCTGCCCGGTGGAAGCCTGCACTGAATGAGCCAGGCCATGCCAACCAGCTCCACTTGCTGAGGACTGCAAGTGCAGGTGGGAACGGGAGGGTGGTGTGCATCCACGGGGGCTGCCCTGGGGACTTTGCTCTGTGCATTGACTTGGGAGTCTGTCACTCACCCCAGAGTGGGGAGGAAGGGCACCTGCCTGGGCTCTCCTGCTTTGCATTTCCCTGCGTCTTCCCTGTGAATCAAGAGAACATGACGACTACTTGTGTGGTTCCGAGGGCCGAGGAGAGGGGTCTGGGCCTTGCCCAGCATAGGAGTCTCATCAGTGCCCCTGGCTGGAATCCAGTTGCTTGGACTCACTCTCCTAGGGAGGCAGTTCTCCGGGCTCCTCAGAGACCTCCTGCCCTGTGGCTTCCCTCTGAAGAAATGGGAAACCGAAGACGATAAGGAAATGGGAGACTTCCCCAAATTCATGGGACTTTGGGGCAGAGCTAGAAGTGGAAGTAGAACCGTGCCCATGTCCTGGTTCTATCATTTCATGGCACCTTTCTGTTTGTCCCATGGTGACTGGGCATTTTTCCTAAGCTCCCCAACATCTGGTCATGCCTGACTTTTTCATCCTCCAGAAAGTTTTTGTGTAGACAGTAATTATGGCAGACATAATTGAATAAAAAGCTAGGAGGAGGAAGAAAATCACATAGAGAGCTGAGGACACAGAAACAATGAATGCCAACAGCCTTTGGAAGGGAAAGGAAGCAATGCCCTCCCCCCTTGCCCCCGTGGCCCCCCGCCCTGGAGATGGTAGGCCATGGGGCCCGCAGCCCAGCTTCACGTTCAGTTCTGCAGATGCCCTATGAATCCGAGCTCTTGTGGGCCCATGATGCCTGTCCTCTTGGCTGGGATGGAGGTCTGGAGCTTTCTTTGTGTGGCGTGAACATAACATGCTGAGAAGCTTAAGAGGAAGAGATGTAAAACAGATACACACACAAAACCCACACCAAACCAAAATAAAAAAAAATAAATAACAACAACAAACAACTAGGCTCCTCTCACTCATTAGAGAATATGAGAATGGTGCTCAGGAGTGGCACAGAGGGAGTCCCCTCTACAACCAGGCAGTAAAAAGCCAACGACCACCTTGTCCTGGCCACTGAGGTGAGAGCACAGAGTTCGAGCCTCGACATAGCTTTCATTTCAGTGGGCACGCTTCGTGTTTTGCAAACTCTCGGTGCTGCTGAGCGGGCTGATGTCTTTCTAACCATGTTTTCTAGGGAGGAAATAGGAAATATTACCAAGGTGGGTCAAAACAACGTTTTATTCTCATTTTTTCTACCCTTGTCCTGCTCGCAGTGAGGCAGGAGGGAGAACAGCACAGTCCATCCCAGCAGGCCACATGGCCAGGCTTCCTCCCCCCAGCCACGGCTCTCTGGTGTCTGATTGTCAGGGGCAGGGACTGCAGAGACCAGACAAAGAGGGGCCCCTGAACTGCACGGTTGGGTGGTGAGGCCAGGGGAGGAGATCCCCATTCGAGAGAGGACTTGGGGGGTTCGAGAGCAGCTCCAGGTCCCCTGCCTCACATGAGCCCCCCGCTCCGGGTGAGCTGAGCACCCATGTCTTGGGCACCGCTCTGTAAATTCCTGTCTTGGGCTGAGCATCCATAGCTTTGGCTCAATATCGAAAGCTGGCTTGGAGCCTATTGCGGGCATTCCCCTGTGCCTCGAAGTTGTGTATAAAATGTCACTTTCCTGAGGTTAGGTACAGCCTGTGTGTGCAGATGCTGCCTCTTCTGCCCCGAGTGGCTGCAGGTGCAAAGGGAGGAAGGAGGTGAGCAGCAGGGATGATTCCAGTCGACTCCTTGGAGGCAGGAGCTATGCAGCAAAACGGCTACCTGCCTTGACCCTTTCAGCCGATGCTGACCTAGAGCAAGGTGGCAGGAGTAGAAGTGATGGGTGGCAGGGAAAGGGCGGGTACAAGAAAGGGTCTGACACCGGCCCTGCCTTTGTTGAACCGATTCTGCGGGAGGCAGATCTAATCAGCGTGCTGATGAGGTCGTCATTTTGTGCCTGATTCTGTACCGGGGGTGAAGGTGTTATGGGAGGTGACCCTTGCACGTCTCTTTCAGGCGATCAGCAGGCAGGTGGCCCGAATTGAGAGTGGCTTGGTCTGGTGGCAGCTGCTCCCGTGAATAACTCCACGAGCAGGCATTTGGTTGGACGGCTTTCCAAGCAGCCCTGTTGGTCTTGGCAGTGAGGCCCCGTGCATTCCACGCATCAGTGTCACCTCTGAAATTCCCCGAGGCCCTTCGGCACGGAATGAAGCGGAGACAGCTCCTGAGTGCACTTTCCCACATCAGTCAGGTCCCAGGCCTGGGAATTCTCTGGGTGAGGCGGCTTATACGTCAGGGCATCTGCAGCAAGACATTCCCTGGAGAAATTCAAGCCCGGGGCCTGTGTGGGAAGGGAGCGCCTGCTGCCTCAGAAACCACGACTGGCTGTGGCCGCCGCGCTCGGGAGCTGTGGGCCTTCCCTTGGAGGTTCAGCGAGTAGATGTCTCTGGAAGTCACCCTGATTCAAGTCCCAGCTGGGAGGGACGTGAGAGGTTCTGAGACCCAAATAGCTCATGGAACAGGAGGGGAGTCTGTGGCCCCAAAAGGAGAAGTCACAGGAGCCAGCAATGGACAGGTTACGGAGGCTTCGTAGGCAGAACTGCCCCAGACAGAATCAGATCTGCGTTTGTTTTCTCTCCTCGAGGAGCATCTGGCGCAGAGCAGGTGCTCATGAAAAGGTTGTTGAATGAAAGAGTCTGGCCCATCTACACTTCTGGGCCAGGCTGGGCGCTGTGACACTGGCTGGTGTAGGAGGCAGGGGGCTGAGGGACACCCCCCACCCCCCATCCCACATTTGAGCAGGTGGCTGACCTGCTCAAGGGTTCATTTGAGAGCAAAGACGCACTCTTGTGGGGATTTCTGTAACTGTTCTGAGAAGGCCACCCTCCATGGGTGCCTCTGAGTTCCCATGGAGAGTAACAGGCCATGCGAGGAGCTCCCTGGCTCTGGTACGGTGGTCGGTGCCCAGCTGGGGCTCACCTGGTGCTGGTGGAGCCAAAGCTCCCTCATCTCCGTGGTGACTGGTGGCTGAGTGTGTGGACTTACCAGGAGCTCGGAGGCAACCACGTGTGCCTGTCTGCGACTGGGCCATGTCTCTTCTAGGTGAGGTGATATCTATCAGGCAGAGCACCTGTGTGTTCTGGGTAGGGCAGGCCAGGTTGACTAAGGACTCGCTCTTGTCCCCTTTCTCAAGCACCAGTCCTTTGACCATTGTCATTGAACTCCTCTGCTTCCACGGATCAGGTGGGACAAACCTGGGTTTCAGGGGAGCAGCTGATGGTGACAGAGAGCCTGGGAGGGTGGCTCTCTGACAGCTGCAGGAGGACACCAAGACGAGCTGGAAGATGAGCTGGGGCATGTCTGTGTGCCGTGCATCTGTTCGCTGTGTGTGCAGGCGTGCGTGCATGTGCGCAGGTGTTTGCACCTCCGTGTGTGCATGCACAGTGGCTGGGGCGTATCAGACATTGTAAGGGTTTATCCGAACATGTGAAGAGTTTGGGAAGCAACTAGGTACCCGTTGGTTCTGATGTATTTCAAAATTGTAGTAGCTGGCATGGGCTTCCTTGGGCCAGGGTGGGGAGGACATCAGTTCTGCTGTCACCAAAAGCGAACTTGGGCGAGTAACAAGGAAAATATGTTCTGGCTGAGGCGAGTTAGAGTTTCAATAAGAGGAGTGACAGAGTCGAATTTATACTTTAGAAAGGTACTCTGTTGGCTCCAGACAAGTCGCTTAATCCCGCCGTTAGAACGGGGATGACACACGCACCTCTACTTAAGGTTAGCGTAAAGGTGAAGCAGGATGACCTCCGTGCCGTGGGCCTGGCGCAGGAAGCCGTTGACATTATCGGTGTCATCATTTGTGTTATACTCATGGCACGGTGTGTGTTCCCAGGTACAATTCTGGAGGTCAAACAGATCTGGATTTTAAGCCCAGTTTGCCGTTTACAAGTTGTAAAAGTGAAGCTGTTCAGCCTCTCTGAGCCCCGGTTTCCCCATCTGTAAAATAGACCACAATACGTTGCTACGGTTTTATTATTATTACTTTGGACCCTGCCATGTGCACAGGAAGTAACCTACACATGAGTCCCATGATGATGATGATGATGATGATGATGATGATGATGATGGTGTAGATGGTTGTGATGACGGTGGTAGGGATGACGGTGGTGATGATGATGACCATAATGATGACAGTGGGAACAGGAGGGACCCCTCCACAGTCTATCAGCGTCTGCAGGTCTTCAGAATTCCCCCGGTTCAGTTTCATCGTGCAGATGGGGCTGCTGTGATCTGAAGCAGGGACTGACCTCAGGCCTCCTTGGGGTTGTGGCCTGAGGGGCCCACGGAGGCATGAGAAGGCCAGCGGGCCTCCAGCTGGCTCCGTCACCTGAGAAACCTCGTCTCCACATGATGAGGCTCATGGAGATGCTGCCTTTGAGTTACTGGCAGAGGCAGAAATTCAGCACCCTGGGAAACGAACGTTACAGCAACTTACTGCTCCTCTGGGCATGCTGAAGGAGGTAGGGGCTGATGGCCCACGAGGTGTTCAAACAGTTCTCAGGGCATAGCAGTTTTCCAAAGTCAGATAATAAAAGTAGCGGTTATTTATATAGCATTCACGCTGTGCCAGTCACTACTCCAAGCAACTGGCTTGTATTAATGTCCCCTTATCCACGGTTTTGCGTTCAGTGCTTTCAGTTGCCTGTCAGCCGTCATTTGAAACTATTAAATGAAGAATTTCAGAAATAGACAACCCACGAGTTCTAATGGGCGTCATTCTGAAGTCTTGCACTGTCCCACTCTGTTCCATTTGGGATGTGCAGCGTCCCTGCCCGTTAGTCACTTCGCAGCCATCCAGGTTACCAGAGGGACTGTCGCTGGATTGCAGTGTTTGCATGCCAGTCACCCTTATTTTACTTAATAATGGTCCCAAAGGGCAAGAGTAGTGATGCTGGCGATTGGGATATGCCGAAGAGAAGCTCTAACGTGAATTTGTATGTGTAAGAAAGAACGTAGTATATTTAGGGTTTAGTTTCAGGCATCCAGTGGGGGTCTCGGAACGTATACCCCTGGATGAGGGGGACTACTTACTGTATTATTATTATCCCACTCTTTACATGTGGCCAAATGGGGATACGGAATAGCCCAGTGACGTCCCAAGGTCACCCGCTGGCTCACAGGGACCTGGAATTAAATCCCGAAGGCGGGACCTTGAAGTCTGTTCTCTCTGTGTCCTCTGCTGGAGGAAGGACAAAGTTCTTTCTTTCCCCTTGGGGAGATCTGGGCTGAATGCTAGAAGTCGTAAGTGCGGGCATTTTTGCTGGCGAGAGGGAAGCCCCGGAGCTCGCTGTGGGGCTGGGTGGCCCAGAGGGGCAGCGGCTCTGCATTCCACGGCCGGGCCCGCGCGGTTGCTTGGAGGCCTCTGGGCAGCATCGTTCATCACGGTGTGGCCCTCGAGGGGACCAGGCCCACCTCACCCGGCTCTCCCTCTCTCACTTGCCGGATTCTCACGCAGGAAGGGACCTACTCTCAAGTTGATCCGCAAGGTGCTGCTGTGCCCCTCCCTGCCAGGGGCCTGGGTCTGGTGGGCTCAGAGGGGATGAGATGTGTGAAGTCCAGTCCTGGCCAAGGGCAGTGCAGAGGTCACATATGAGGGCCGAGGGTTCAGAAGAGGGGGCCCTGGGGCTGGGGGACCTGGGTCAGAGGAGGCTTCCCAGAGGCAGGGCACTCTAGGAGGCGGGCAGACAAGATGTGGCACGTCCTGGGGGAAGGGGAAGGTAGCGGTTGGGGGCTGCTGGCAAAGCCCTGGGGGCCATGTTTGCTGAGCCCCGTTCCTCATGCATGGGGAGGACTGAACCACACCCCCTGTGCTGGGCCGCAGAGACCCTGTGCAGGCTTATCTGTTCATCTCTGTGCTTGCCTCGCCCTAGCCTCGCTGTACGCCCCACGAGGCAGGCCCCCAATGCCCACGGTAGGCACTTACAGGAACAAAAGCACTAAGGACGAGTGACCTGCCCTGACCTTAGCACCTGGCAGAGCTCCTGGAGCAGAGGGGCCAGCCCGGCCGTGCAGACCGTGAGTGGGCTTTACCTCCCCTGAGCCGCGTGCCTCCCTGGCCTGCACAGTCTCTGGGTTCTGTCTGCGGGAAGTGAAATAGCTCTGGGGTGCTGTGTCCCCTTCCAGAGTCCCTGCAGGGTCCCTCCAGGATCTTACCCACAGCCCAGGGTCCTGGTCTGAGGCCCTGGGAGCCCTCAGACACCCTCCCACCAGGACGGACTAGGGGAGATGCGAGGAGGTGCCAGTGGGAAGTCTTGCCCTGACAGGTGCTCCTTGCTCTTCAGCTTCTCGGGGGGACACCCAGCCCCACCTTGGCTTAAAGTGACCTCAAAGCAAATACAGTGCTATTTTCTGGGAGCCAGACTTGGAAACAAGAAGTCTTCACCCTCTTCCCCGAGGCAAGACCACAGTGACTTCGGGCCCCCCCCCTTCCCTTCCTCTCCAGCGCGGGTGAGTCTCTGAGGGGTTAGGACATCCCGAATGATCTATCTGTGGGCGGCTGGGAAAGACCAGCAGAGAGTTTCTGTCACAGGGAGGGGACCCCCTGGCCCCGCCCCAGCCGGCGGTGGCAGGGCGGGAAGGTGGCCAGATTCTCAGGGTCCCGAGGGGCTTGAAACCTGACGTCCCCTGGGGCTGTTTTCTCTTCTCCCCTCCAGCTTTGTATTTCCTTCAGAACCGATCACGTTAGGCTTTGGCACTTAATTCAACAGCCATAGAAACTGTGCTCCTTTTACTCTTTTCATCTTTTTGACCTAAGATCGCGCTGCTGCCAATTCCCTTTAAAACCATTCATTACCTGTGGGCCGCTGGTGTGAAACCCCAGCGGCAGCCCCCCGACCCCCTCTCGGCCATTCCGAGGCCTCCCCGGGCTCCCCCTCCCGTCGGGGGGCCTTGGCCTCTGTGTTTATACACTAATGTTTTTTTCTCGCACATTCATTGTGCGGCTTTCCTTAATTTGGTGTCCCGTCGGGCCCCGGTGGGCGGCCACTCAAACATCATGTCAGTGATCTCAAAATTGAACCCCAGGGCTTTCTTCTGCCAGCGGCCGGAGCAGCTGTGTGGCACACTTTATTAACTCGGGTTCCCGCGAGTTGAAAATTTCATTAGTTTGAGGGGAGGGCTAAGTCCCATCCAGAGACCTGGTCTGGACAGATTCTTTGTGTCAACCTGACCCCTAGCAAAACGGATTATTGTTCTAAGTGAGACAAGTGACCTAATGTTCTGCCTGTTACACACACACGGTCTGTAACCTTTTAAAATCAGAGTGTGGGAAAACAGCGCCTTCTGCCACATCCCCGACCGCGAATTCCTGACAGGTGGCAGCCAGGCTCTTAGCAACGGCCCAGGGAGCACGGAATTATCCAGGGGCCACAGCCGTGCCCGTAGGCCAGGTACGGGCTGGGTCAGGAGGCCTGCGGCGGGTGGTGGGGGGGAAGGAGCCCACGGAGGCAGCGCGGCGGCCTCCAGCGCCACCCGGCGACACCCGGTGCCACCCGGCGACAGGCCAAGCGGGGCCTCAGCCTGGTGCTGAGCTGGGAGGGACGCAGGAGCAGCCCCCCTCCATGCCCCCTCAGCACCATCCTGGCTTTCCAGCCGCCCCGAGGAGCTTTGCCACAGGGAGGTACTGGCTTGTTTGCTGAGCAAAGAGGGTTTAGCAAGGCTTGATTCCATGCTGGCTATGGGGTGCAGCCACATCCCTGCTGAGAACACCCTGCACTCACCCACCTGGGCACCTGGGCACCTCCCGCTTGTTCTACGTGACCCACTGTTCCGCCTGTTAGGCACCCATACATGGCTTGTAACCTTTCAAAACAGGAGTGTGGGGGAACAGTACCTCTGCCACATCTCTGACCACAAATTCCCATCCTTTTGCTCTGTGGGGAGAAGGAAGGACATGCTCCCTGGGGTCCAGCACCTCCCGAGGCCTCAGTGAGGTCCAGAGCTGGGTGAGGCAGAGACACCCCCCTCCAGCTGGGGCCTGGGCGCATGCACTGGTTGGGGATGAGAGGGTGGATGAAGGGCCAGGTCCGGCAGGAGGTACAGTCACCATGCAGGGTGTGGGTGGAGGAGGGAAGCGGCTGCCAGAGGGACTTGGGGAGGCCCCCAGAGGAGAAGGAATGGAGCTAGGCTTGAGGAGCTCAGAGGAGTGGGTGTTGGGAAGGAAGGAGACAATATGTGGAATTTGGGGGTGCTAAGAGCTGGCTATGGTCGTCCACAGTGTACTTTCTCTGGACTGTGTTTGTGGCTCAGACAGGGCAGTTCCTGGGCCAAGAGAGACTTCTACCCGGGAGGGCTCGGATGACCTTGCTGGTGGCACCGAGGTCTCCAGTGGGGACTGTGGTGAGGTCCACCCTTTGACAATCCCAGATCTCGTGGCTGCACAGGAATGCCTGAGACCTAGGGACGCGGTCCCGGGCCTGGGCCTCTGTGACCGAGCCTCCCCGAGAGCTGAGGAGAGGGCTGCCCTGGCCCCTGCCTTCTGACAGACACAAAGCAGAGCCAGCTGTAAAAAAGTTAATTAAAATAAAATGTTTTAACAAGAAATTCCAAGAACAGAATGCCCCGCTCGTAAGCAAGCCCTCACAGAAATAAAACTGACGGGAAGCGGGTGTGCTGTCCCACAAGAGAACGTTTCTGCAGGGACCAGGACAGTGCAGCGAGCAGGCTGTGTGGACGGGCTGGGGGGCCAGGCTGGGTCCTGAGTCAGAGCCAGGCAGGGGCAGGGCCACCCACCCCTCTGGGAAGCGGACCCCGGACTGTCCTTCACCCACTCACCGGTGCACAGGGCTGAGTGTGCAGCGCCTTCAGCAGCCACCAGAGGGTCCCGTGTCCCCATCAGAGGGACTTGGTACCAGATGAAGAAGAGGAGGCTCAGGGAGATTCCGGGACTCCCTAGATCAAAGGTACAACCGAGGCAGAGCTGGGACTAGAACCTGCTCCCTCTGCTCCCCAAGTTCGGTCTTGTTTCAGCCCGACTGGCCCTTTCCACCACCGAGAAATGACTGGCTGGCCTGGAGCAGGGCCACCTCCAGGGCTGGCATGTGCCATCAGACCCTCCCTTGGGAGAGCACAACAAAGTCTTGTCCTCACAGGGGGCTGACTGAGGCTGGGAACCTCATCCCCACCCTGGGGAGAGGGCCTGCAGGCCAGATGACGCAGGCTGGCAGGGCTGAGGTACTGTCGTGTGCCCAGGCTGTGTTAGGCACAGAGGGAGCCGCAGACCTGCCCGAGAGCACCGGGGCTCCACTGTGGGCAGACAGGTGGACAAGGCTGACGGAGCTCAGGAGACGGTTAGCAGGTCTTGGAAGGCTTCCTGGAGGAGGTAGGACTTGAGAGAACCCTGAATGTTCCATAGAGAGTCTAGGCACTGACAGGCGGGTGAGAAAGCCAAGGCGGCAGGAAGGGCCCCACATTGGAGGTGAGGGAGGAGCTTGGATCAGCTGACTCTTCAGGGAAACCTCGCTCTAATGTATGTGTCAGTGACAATGAGGTGATAGGAAACATCTCCTATCCCCATGTCAGTTCTGGGGCTTCTGTGAGGAAAATGCACCAAATACACCATTAACGAGGACACCACAGGCCTAAAGTGGTGTCACCTAGGCTAAAGCCCACGATACCAAACCTAGACAGTACCTGGCCTAATTGCAATTTCAGCCTGTCCCAGAATTATAATCTTAACCAACCAGTTTGACATTTTCTGGTCCAGCACCAGTAAGGTAATCTGTCGTGTGTGTGTGTGTGGGGGGAGCCCTCTCCACCCCTCTCCACAGGAGAAGAGGCCATCTGCCCTGACAAAACTCGTTCTCTTCCACCTGGAGAGGACATCCCAGCCTAAAAATAATCCCATGTTTTTTTTTTTTCCCCTAATAGCTTTTTTGTCCCCCTCTTCTTCCTCAAAAAGACTTTCATTTGCACAACTTCTTTCCTAAGGGCCCCTCTCATTGCTAGATGGGATCCTGTCTGATGACTGTTGTGGGGAAGCTCTTCCTAGCCGCTCGCACCCAGAAATGCCTGGCTGCCCCACCGGCCCGGTGCAGGACTCCGGGGAGGCCGGATTCCCAGGACTCAGCAGTCCGATCGTTGGGAGCCTGGAGGAGCTGGGAAGCCTGGGAGAAGGAGAGAGGGGTGAGGGGCTGCTGGGTCTCCTAGGTTGGATTCTTCTCTGCCTCTCACGTCATTGGGAAGTCAGGGCTGTACGTGCCTCTGTCCTAGTTCCAAGACTTTGCCTCATGCACAGAGCTGCAGGGAGACACTGCACCCCAGTTTGCATCTGTACGCATCACAGAGTAAGAGCCAGCCCTGCATAGCCTATAGGACCTGTGAATGCGGAGACAGGGTGCCAGGTAG
This sequence comes from Cynopterus sphinx, assembly GCA_030015415.1. Lineage (NCBI taxonomy): Eukaryota > Metazoa > Chordata > Mammalia > Chiroptera > Pteropodidae > Cynopterus > Cynopterus sphinx. The sequence goes on along the minus strand of CM057383.1, from coordinate 14,603,807 downwards.
GAGAAGGCATCAGAAACTAAGGAGCATTTTTACCTGGGCCTTGAAAGATTTTCCTAGAGAGAATAAAACAGAGCCAGTCACGGAGAGAAAGTGTTTAGATAGTACAGGGACCCAGACTGATTCGGTTCCTCTAGAGCATATTATTGTTGTGTTCCCATTTTGCAGATGGAGAAACTGAAGATCAGAGAGGTGAAGTGACTTTCTCAGGCCCCTGTAGCTAGTCTCTGTTCCTCCCTTTCTGCCCCCACTGTCTCCTATGAGTCCTCCTTATTGGGCCCCTTCCAGATAAAGGGCCACCCACGGCCTCCTGGAGCAGAGTCTTGTTAATTTCTGTGCCCTGAGAGCTTAGGAGAGCGCCCTGCTCAGAGAAGGGGCTGAAAAAATAGTTGCTGAAAATATAAAATAATTTCTCTTGAAAAAGGGGAGTATGTCCACCCAAAAATTTTATATCGATGCTATAAAGAGAGAAAGGGAACCACAAATTAAATGAAGTGCTCAGTATGTGCCAGGCATTTGAAGGTTTTTTTTCTCTTGTTTTAATTTTTGTTTTAAAAAATTAACAATGTATCATAAAAATTAAATTAATAACATAAGAAACACCCCAAAACTCATCACCCAGTACGAGAGCGAGCGAGAGCGTGACATGATATACATCTATCTGTGTGTCCTCATCCATTGTGATGGTTAATTTTATGTGTCATCTCGATGGGCTAAGGGGTGCCCCAGGAGCTGGTTAAACATTATTTCCAGAAGAGAGTAGCGTTCGAATCAGTGGACTGAGTGGGGCAAATGGCCTTCACCAGTGCAGACGGGCGTCATCCATCCACCCTGTGGAGGCCTGAATAGAACAGAAGGTGGAGGAAGGAGAATTTGCTCTCTCCTTGAGCTGAGGAATCCCTCTTCTCCTGCCCTTGGACATCGGTGCACCTGGTTCTTGGGCCTTTAGACTCTGGCCAGGACTGACATCATTCACCCCCAGATTCTTAGGCCTTCAAACTCTAGATCACCAGTTTTCCTGGTTCTCCAGCTTGCAGATAGTAGGTTGTGGGATTCCTCAACCTTCATGTCCTGTAATAAATCTCCTCTTAGCTCTCTATATGTCTTACTGTTTCTGTTTCTCTGGGGAACTCTGACTAATACACTCATCCTGTCCCTTCCCTCTTTCTGCTAGATGTTACCTATCCTGAATCTTGAATTTCTCATTCCCTTTTTTTAAAACTATAACCAAAATTGAAAAAATTCCAATTGTTTGCTTTTAGTTGGTTTTAACTTTGTGCTATGTTTAATCTTCTGGGATTTACTGTTTCACTCCATATATATATATATATATATTTGGTAAACTTCCTCTATATACTTGTGTGTAATTATAGTTATACTTTCTTCATTTTAATTTCTGTCAATGTGACACAATTTATCTACTCTTTGTGGATCCACTCACTTGATACATATTATTTCGTTCAATCTTTATTAGGACCCTGTAAAGTAAGAGGGAGCCACTTTCTACTTCTGTTCAGAGTGTCCTGACCTATTCTTTTTTCATGATTCCCATTTTAAAGATGAAACTGATGGTCAGAAAACTGTAGGTAAACTTCCTGAGGTCACATAGGTCATGAGTGGTAGTGCTTGAATTTGGCCTCAGAGCTTAGGCCTTCTTTGGAAGTCAGGATATTATTTTCATTTTATAGATAAGAAAACTGAGGTTCAGAGAGGGGAAGTTGCCCAAAGCTACAAGCAAGTGAGGAATGTAGTCATTAACTGAACCCAAGGAAGTATCCTGATCTGCAATCGAAGGCCAAAGAAGAGAGCAAGTGAAGTGCACGTCCTCCCAGGGAACTCCCCCTTCTTCTTTCCACTTTATTGAGTGTGATGAAGATATTCTAAGCCGGCCAGGGGCCCCTCATATAGGGTTACCAGTCAGGGAGCTGGGAAGGTGGCACTGTGTGATTACACGATCATTTTAAATTTGTGTCTACTTTTTTTTTCAGCCCCAGATACACATATCCTCTTGTAAGCACTAGGAACCTTGGACTTTTCCTTCCTCTCCAGATTAAACCGTAACTCCAGGCCTCCTTTCAATTTGCACACTCGGTGGATTCTGGCTGCTCATAGCTCAACGGGAAACTTTTGTAGATCTGTGCCTAGAATCACTCATGCGGTACCCTGGGATCTGGGCTTAATTTCCCCCTCTCTTGCCTTTAGAACTGACCGCTCATTTACTCTTCATTCATTCATTCATTCATTCACCTATCTTTCCACTGATTCATTATCCAACAGACTTTTCTTGAGTACCAGATTCATACACTACCATGCATTCCACATCCCTAGGACTCTTTCTGGCTTTCCAGTTTCAGGCCAGAGAATCCTGCTCAGGTCCCAATAGGCTAACGTGTTTCCCTGTCCAGGTAATACCTGTGAATTTTAACAGTGGGCTTCACCAATAGAATGGGAGGGAGTTATGAAAGAATGATGGAGGCTGAAGAAATTTTGGGGATTAAAAGGGTCTTTTCCAAATAGACCTTGTGTGTGTGTGTGTGTGTGTGTGTGTGTGTGTGTGTGTGTGTGTGTGTGTGTTCTCTAATTTCCTATTCACGAAAGGTCACATCCCCTTCCTTTGTTCAATGCCATGGAAAGAAGTCACATCTACCCTTCCCAATGCTATTCGTGAAGTTGTGCTGCACAGGGTCTTTGCAGCTTCCCTTTACTAAAGCTCAGCCTGGATGCTCTGAGTGGACGTTGCCAATATTTAAAATCAGAGTTTGAAGCGAGTGGATATGTCTTGAGTACATTTGGGATTGTTAAGTATTATGTCATTTGGAGAAATTAGGAAATTCAAGGGAAAAAAATGCGTGGTCCCAGAAATGTTAGGAAATCATGTCCCCTTGCTTTCTCTCCCTCCCTTAATCCCTTTGCATTGAATGGATCCTGGCTGAGCCGCAGGGAGACTTCTGGGGTCGCCACTGCCACGAAATCCTTGGAGCAGGACTTCATAGCCATTCGTTCTCTAATCCTGGGAGGCCTAGTGAAATAAAGGTCTTGTTGGTTTATCTCAGTGCCTAAGAGACAGCTTTGCCTGGCAGAGGCAGACTGGTTGGTAAGGAAGAATGTATGGCACGGAAAGACAAATGTGATGTTCCTTGGGACCAAATTACGTAAAAGCCTTTGTGAATAGTTTTTCCTTTCTACTTACAAATACAATCTCTGAATCAGTTAGTATTTTAAGGCAGAAAAATATTTTCCTCTACAAATTCTCCTGTTCCCCCTTGATCACTCAAACACAATATATGTTCTTCCGGAGGATTCGAAATGTCAGACATTCGACTCAATATTCATCCTCATTTCACTATCTTTCAATATGTATGAGCCACAGTGAGTAGTAGGATACACAATAAAGAATTCATTTATTTGTTCTCCCTTCCCCTAAATTTAGCAAAATAACTCAGATCCTGACTTTCTTTAACTTGGAAAAATACGTTGTTTCCTAGAGTTCAGAGACCTTCGGAGATCTGACACCAGCTTCAGTACCAGCCCCGTTCACATGTGCTTCTGCTTGTAGTCAGCTGCCTGCTACAGGGCTGGCTCAGGGTATAATTATGTCAATACACACAGTTTTATTCCCCCCGCCACACACACACTATGTGGGAGCTTAATGGGAGTAGAAGAAGACATGAGAACTGCTTTGAAAACATAGAAAGTGATAGTAAGTTCTTCTGGAGCAATCTTGAGTAGAGGTTCATGCTGTTGGCTGTGGCTGATTGTAACAGCAATTTTAGTAACTCAGCGATATAGCTCAGAAACGTGTGGTGCTTTTGAATGGACAGGTCAATCAACTCAGCAATGAGTTTTTCATAGTAATCAGAGAGGTGGTTGGACCAATCCTGCAGTTTATATTTGAAGTGCTGGTGGTAACCAGAAATGATTTTCTTCATTGCAACGGCCCAGCTTTTAATTGTTTTCTGAGCACTGTTAGAAAGCTCTACAGTCTTCTCTTTCCTTTTTCCATCTGTATTAGCAGGGATGCTAAGATATTTCTGGATATCTTTCTGCATGAGTTGCTCAGGTTCACTCGAGATTTGAGAAACAAATGGAGGTCCTTGATCAGGTTGATTGTCTTTTCTTCAAGTTCATAGTATTTCACTGCCCGGCTGACCACACCTGGATAAAAACATTCCTTGTGAAGAGACTTAACTTACTGATGAATCTACTCTAACACATGAGAAGCTTCCTGGAGTTTATTTTAAACAAGTTCATTAAATACTAAAGTCAAGGTATAGGTTTTCTTTCAAGAATCTAAAAACACGTTGACTGTAACTATTGAAGGTTAAGTTGATCTTGTGTTGGATATCATTAATGAGGTTAATAAATTTCTTCTCTTTAAGCCATCCATTTCTCCATCTCTTAGAAAACATTTTGTAAATATCTCTGAAAATCACCTAGCATCTCTGTAGTAGTTTTATTAGATTGGAGGTAATTAAATACCTTTTGGACCTTTCATGATAAAGATTTCAATAGTTTTCCAAACTTCAAGGTTACAGCTACTCATTTATGACTCCCCAAATCAAAAGAAAATTTACTCTTTCGGTGCTTGATTAATTCAGATTTCTCCATCAGGTCTTGGAAATAGGAAAACAGCATTTCTAACCTACTACAGATTTTGAACATACCTGAGAAAGTACCTTCCCTACTTCCCTCAGGACCCCAGTGCAGAGCTCATCTATAGTGTATGTCCTGGCCCTACCTGGGAGCTAGAATCTGTTGAACTTTAGGTAATCAATGAACTCGCCAGTCAGATAGATGGCTGGCTACTATTTTGTATTCCTCAGTAACTCCTGTTAGGCTGTCTAGAGCTTTATTTTGGAGGCTCTGGAGATTGACTTGACCTTCCTGATCCAACAGTTCCTGGTACAGATTCTGGGCCTTGTCATTCTATAGCTGGTAGGTTTCAGTGTCTCTGGCTACCTTCCCAAGTGTCGTGTTTACCTCATCAATCTGCCTCATTGCTTTTTAATAGGCCTGCTCAGTGCTATTTTGCAGCCTTCCTCTCACTTTTAAAGAAGCATCTTTCAGATCAAGTCCTGTGTACTCCTCGTGGTACTTGCTGACATAGTCATATAGTGCCCCTGTTGCCTTGGGCACATTGTCTTTCAGAGAGTTTAGCAGTTCAGACATTGCCTCTTCTTCCCCATTAACTTTCACCTGAAATTTATCATTAGCTTCCTGGTACCTCAACTCAAGTTCAAATATGTTGAGGTTTTTATTAGGAGACAACTAAAACCAGAAAAACAACAGGATGAAAAGAACATGTTTTCAGTTGTCCTGATTATATCATATACTGTACTAAAACTTCATTAGCAATTAACAGTAAAGATCAGAGGATTTTTCATATTCTGAAGGAGATTTATCTTTCCTACATCAGTTCATGTCTGTCTTATGGTGAAACAAGTCCACCGTTGTTAATTCCTCTTTATCACATGCCTCAGAAAGCATAAACGTATGCGTGGCATTTATACAGTAACACTAAGGCCTTCCTAGGACTAAAGATCACAGGTAGGCGGGAAGGAGAAAGGGAAGAAAGAGACAGGAAAAGACTATTTCAGAGGAAAAAACAGTAGCAAAAAAAAAAAAAAAAAGTCTAGAGCTCATCCAGCAGAAATCTAGAATATCATTATCAGGAGACATTCATTTTCCAAACCCGTGACAAATGTCACTGATAGAGCCTTATAACTTCTCCTCCTCTACTGAATCTAACGGCATCTTTGATTTGTCCCTGGCAGAGCTTGTGAAACAGCTGAGACAAATCTGGCACATCTCATCGAACAATTCTAGTGTGGAGAAGCATTTTGAAGCCTCAAATATTCCAGAAATCACTATCTGAAAGGATATTCAACATATAGCAGAGTTTGCCTAAGATTTAGGTGAGGCATAACCCTCCTCTTACTACCTTTAATAAAATAATAGTGATAATATGATGTCATGTGTACATCTAATAATTAAAGTCAATAAATGTCAATAATAGTTTCTGGAGAACAGTTCCTTGGAGAAGTTGTTCAACCTCCCCATTGCTTTTGTTTCCCCCAGTCTGGGAGAGCCTGAACGATACTTTGTACTGACTTGCATTGATCTGCTTGCTCCTGGGGCATATAACTCGTTAGGTGGGACTCACCTGAGGGCGGTAGTAAAAGTTCCATTTTAAAGTATCGTTATCATTTTCTGAGTCCAGGGCCACTGTGCCTATGGCTGGGGAGGCCGCTGAGAAGGAGTAGTTATTCTCGCCTATGTGGTAGTGTAGATGGACACTGGTGAATGTTGGGCTGGTGATGTCAAGGCGAGCCTCCTCTTCCCAGTCCCTGCAAGCAGAAACACAGATGGTCCGTCACGAAAGGGGGACAAAGATGGCAAAAATCACAGTAACTCGAAAAGGGATGAAGTTTCTATAAAAGTGCCATACTGCAATGTGCGATATTTGCCATCTTCTTTATATTCTGCACTGACGTCACGGTGTTCCAATGTTGCTTTAGTCTCAGAGACTAACACGTCATCTTTGATCTTGTGTGTTCCTACAACTGTATGAGAGAGATTTTTGTATTTGATTAACCACTGTTGGTTGCAGACATTTTCATTGTGAAAACTGGGTGAAATCTATCTTAACTCTATGCTTATATATTTGAAACATGCAGTTCACGTTTTAAAAAAAGTAATAGTTAAAAGGAAACATTATTAGTCCTGAAATCTTGACAGAAAAGTCTATTTTCTTTGAACCTATTCTGCTTGAATGTCAGTAGGTTTTCTATAGGATGGGTTTTTACAAGGGGGGTAGATATGCATCTCTTTTTCTTCTAAATTTTGCTATAGAGAGTAATTGAGCCTCTAGTCATATCCAAATACATAATTACTTATTTGCAACTCTCACTGAACACATGTAACACATAGAATTCTTATACAAGAGGAGTCAAGGCATTTTCTTACCATTTAGGTTATATTCTAGAAACTGCAAGGTTGAGTTGCACGTAGACTCCAGGAATGTTTCTATGTAGTCTACTTTGTTTTTCAAACCAGCACTCCAAGTAGTGTTGTACAGGGGAGAGGCCATCCGAAACTGTGCAGTCAGGGCTCCAAAGGAAGGAATGGAAATCCCAGCAGGGACAGAGAATTGCATGGAAGGAATCACCATGGTCCGTTCAGGCTGGGTGACATTTGGTGACTGGAAGTCTGCAGTCTTGGGGCCCACTTCATTTAGACCTAAAGCAGCAGTGCCAACTGAAATACTTTTTGGAAAGGTGAGCTGGGACATGGTTAACTGAGATCCAGGCACAGTTATTTCAAAAAAAGGAACCGAGGACCCTTCTGGTTTAGAGTACTTCGTTAACACATCGACTTCTGGGAATTTCACTTTGGGTAGGGCTGGTACATTGAGGGCAAATGGTGAGGTACTTAGCTTCTTGTAGATTTTTATTTCGCTGAAGTTAAATGTGTAGGATGGAACCTCAAGATTTGTGAATGGGACTTGGAATGTAGGTGTGGCAAGCACTGAATTCAGATTATTTAGTTTTAGTCCAGGAATAATGAATTTATCAGCCAACTCTTGCACAGGAACAGAGAAGATATAGCTACGGGGGTTTTTGGTGTATACAAGGGCCGACGAAACACTAAGGTACTGTTTCTTCTCAATACCGGTGGTTACATCCAGCTTTAGGAGGTCCCATAAGCTCTTGTCATAAACTGGCAGGACAATATTTTTGAGGAGCCACAGAGGCCCTTCTAAGGAACCTGTGACATCAAGGCATGCCCTTTCTTGGTTATTGGAAAGCTGTATGTCGTTCTGGAGAGACCCAGAGGAAACCTGGATCTCACTTTTCCAGCTGACCCTCTGGTTCTCAGAGTCAGCATTCAGGGACACTTCCTGGCCAAGGTGAGTGACATCAAGGAGATAATTGGGTTGACTTGCACGGACCTGAACAAGAGCTAACATTTTCCCCGGGGAGAGTTCTAGGGTGGCTTGGCTTGCGTGCTCTCCGGATGTTAAGGAGTGGCCCTTTAGCTGTAAGTGATTTTTCGTGTTGTGTTCCCACATGGCATATATGCGTTGGAGAGTGGCTTCTCCAGCAAAACTTTCCTCGACTTCGAGGTTCCAGATACCATCGACTCTGGAAGTCCCTTGCAGCTTCACTGAAGACTGAGCACCCTTGGAGTTCAAATAAGTGCTGACCTTACTGGCAAACGTTCCTGAATATTCCTGAAGAAGGACCGAACCCTTGATATCGCCTTTGTTAGATGACTCAATGGAAAAGGAAGAAGCGAGGCTTTCTAAGCTGAGCTTGTGGTCGGCGGTCCCTGTAGCAGTAGAGTACAGCTTGGTGGAATTGAAATTATACTTTAATTCAATGGATGAAGAGACACTAGGTTTTGACTTGGTATTTCCATTAAGTTCCTGCTTGAAATCCATTCTCAAAATTGGAATTTGGACTTTTGCGGTTGTCGTCACTGAAGCATCCATGTTTTTCTTCGTTAAGCTAATGGTGCTGTCATGATTGCCTTCCATGAATTTGTTACTCAGAGACAAAGCTGTGGCTAACTTCAAACCTCTTTTCCTTGTCAGACGTGAGGTGCCCTCTAATTTGTACTGTAGTGCATCAATGACAGAAGAAGAGGAAGTGAGGAAATGAGCAACGGTATCTGATTGGTTGTAAAGTCCGACATTGGTATTCAGTGTGATGACACTTGATTTAAAGGAAAAATCATAGGTGATATTGCCCATGGCTGGAATTAAAATTTTGCTTGGGGTACCCAACTCGTTAAATTCTAGGAAATTAAACTTGAGAATATCTGAAGGGACACGAAAGGCTGGCAGGTCCAGGTGCGGCAGGGCTAATGTATCTGAGGGCACAAAACCTGGGAGGGTGAAGTTGGAAGTGCTGATCTCTTTTGGGATCACATGGCCAGATGTCGACATCCCTACTGTGAATGGTGACACTTCAGTGTTGATGACTGGAATAGTATATTCAGGTATCTGAAAGGTCCTAGGCTGGTTGCTGAGGGATTTTTCAACTTTGTACTCATCAAACATGAGTTTTGATTCATTAGAGGACTGGGCCAAAAAAATTAATGCCTTGTCTCTGGCTTTCTCAAAATGCCTCTTGAAGGAAACGATAAATTTATCAAACACATCCAAAGGAATTGAGATGGAAAGTTTGTCTTTGTTTTTCTTATACTGAGCCTTTACACTTAGGTCAAACGATTGCTTTGTTGTTTTCAATAATTTCTTCAAGCCTATTTTTTCCCATAAGGAGAAATATTTCACTTGAGGAATTGTGAGTTTTGTGTAAGGTAGAGTTGTTTCAGGGATTGTTAAATGAATGTTTAAGAAATCCAGGTTGGCTTCTCCATTTATTCCTATGTGGGCCTGGATGCTGTTCTCATTGTTTCCAGCCGAGAAATTCTGATTGTACTTATACTGATTGAACCTGGCGCTTGCTAGCCAACTTGCTTGCTGGGCATCAGGACTCAGAAACAGTGTATAATTATTGAGGAAGTCTACTTTCCCTATCAACTTCAGTGGAAAAGTAACTTTCAATTTCCCTTCAGTGCTTGTGGATGTAGTAATCTCAGATGGCTGTGCTGAAAAGAAAAGAGAATTTTTCAAAGTGCCACTAACTTTTCCCTTTAAATGAGCCTCATGGTTGCCAGCCATCTCGACCTTCCTTTCTCCGAGCAGCGCTGTGCCTTTGACACTTAGAACACTGTGGCCCACATACTGAGATTCAACTTGGGACTGGATTTCCAATTTACGGAAGTCCAAGTCAGAGTCATAAACCAAGGTGTGGTTCACTCTCAGGTGTTTGCTGTGGATCTTATTAGATATTCCAAAGGAAGTGTGGGATTCTTCCTCAGCACAGCTAATTTGTGATTCATATGTGCCCTCATCTGAGAAACCTGGGCAGGCCCATTTCCATGACCCTCTTCCAGAAGAAGTCCACGTTACGTGTCTATCTTGAATCAGGGCTTTGATTTCATTGTGCAGGTCAGCTTGGCTGGAGAAGTCCAACTTGGGGATGTTCAGCTTGTGGAAGTACTTTGTGTTTCTATCTATGGTAAGCAGATGGTTTGCCTTGATGAGCACACTGTCACTGAGCTCCACTGTATTTTTTCCTGTGTGTAAACCTGCCACTATGCTTGTTCTTCCCTCACTACCATTTATTTCACTCTTATACTCTATTTCTAAGTACTTGCTGGAGAAACTCATGAATTCTTTCACAGGACATGGATGAGGGTCTCGATGTTGTACATTTGCTTGAAGATCAAATTTGAGAACTTCTAATTTGGAGTCTCCTTTGGCAGTGATAGAAGCCGTAATCTCTGCCATGTTCACTGATGTAGTTACATTCTGAATGTCAGCGTTCACATCTAATATGAAAAAGGGAGACTGGATTTTCAAAATGCCATGCAGCTTGCCCAGAGCAGGTATTTCAATTGTGTGTGGGATGCTGGGAAGTTGGAATTCTGGTATGTGAAGGTCAGGAACTTCAAAATCTTTAAGGTCAAGGTATGGGATTACAAATTCTGGAATTGTGATTTCTGGTGCATGGATGTCTGGCAGAGTGATTGTAGCCAAAATGGTGTCCGCCCCGTTCAGACCCCTCAGGTAAACTTCCGGAACTGGCCACTGGAGCTCACTGTTCAGTATTTGGTCAATGGTTCTGATGATCTTAGCTTTTATTTCTTCCAAGTCAACTGTAAAGGAAGGAACATGAAAGGTATTGAGGACAGTGAATGCTGGTGTGGAAAACCTGAGTGGGATTTTTATGTCTTCCAACTTTTTGAAGTTGATCTGAACTGATGGAATCTTCAGATCTGTCAGAGGGACTATGAATTCAGGAGTCTGATATGTAGCTTCCCGAAGGGCACGGAGACTGACTTCAAAGGCAGGCATGGTCCCGAAGGCAGTCTGGATTTCAGGAACAGTGAACCCTTGCTCTACCAGTGCTTTCAGATTTTCAGCCCAGTATCTGATAGCATACTGTTCCGCAAAGTCAGTAAAGTTCTTAGCAGCAAGACTCCACAAGTCCGAAATGTAAGTGACAAGTGTGTTGTAAGCTGCGCTTACCAGGGACTGGTACTGCTGAATTTCCTGCTGAAGGTCCATTTGATAAATTTGGTCTCGTATACCTTCTAGGGTCTCTTGGAATTTGTCTTTTATGTAAATGAAAGATATTGAACTTAAATCCTCCTGTAACCAATCTGTGAATAAGGTCCTGTTGATGCTTTTTAGGTTTTCCAGATAGACTAAGATCACGGCCTTGACATCCTCTACAAACAGTTTTAGTGCTTTAGCTTTCTGCGGAAGGTCCAGATCCTGGATTGTGCCACGGATGCTTTGAGTCACCTCAGAGATTTTGTTATTGGTCTCATCTACAAACTGAAGGTAATCAAATGACCTTAACTTCTTTACCAACATGTCAAGGAATCTGTTAACTTCTTCAATGAAGTTTTCAAAAGACAGTGCTTTAAGCTGATTGAGAGCATCGTTAATAAACCCAACCAATTTCTCAAAGTAATCTTTTATCCCAACTTGTTGTAGGGCATTGCTTAGCTTCTGAACAGTCTCCTTCAACTTATACTGGTGGGCCAGTTGTACTGACTTATCCAGTAAAACCTGGATGTGTTGGTCTATTTCATACATCTTAATTAATTTATAAACAATGGCTCTAAAAGCTAAGATTTTCTCAGTTACTTCAAAATCTTCAAGGAGATCTCTAACATAGTGTTTGACATGCTCAATAATTTCCTTTATTGTTTTAAATGGAATTGTAGTTCTCAACTGATCTAAAAGCATTCTGACATCAATAGCTTCAACCTGTTGTTTTAACTTTTCCGCAAGGTGCTGGATGTCAATATTCTCAATCTGTGTCTTGAGATGATGCAATTTTTCTTGTATCTGGATTCTGATTTGATACTTAGTATCCAGATTTTGAATCCAAGATGCTATACTACTTCCAATTTTGTTAAAATCAATCTTTTCAATAAACAAATATAGATCGTGGATTGTTTTTACTAAATTTACACGAATATGATATTGTTCATCGAGAATTTTTAATTTTTCAATGATTTGAGCAATAATCTCAGCAATAGCTGTTTTAAAATCATGCAAATCATAATTATCTTTAATATACTGATCAAATTGTATCACATATGTTTGTAGTTGAGATAGTTTTTCATTAAGGTTGATTTTGGCATTGTTAAATACAAATTTTAGATCATTTTCTGTAATTGTATAATTTTCTGTAAAAGCAGTGAGTTTCTCCTTGGCGTTTGAAACTTGTCTCTCCCAACTGAATTCATTCAGATAATCATTAGCTTGTTGTGAGAGTCTGTCCAAGGCTTCTCCGTATTTCCTCACGAATTGATCAATATTGATGCGTTTCAATCCTCTCTGTATGGTTTCCAAAGCACTGAGAATTACTGTTCGATTCTTCTCAAAATATTCTGACAGGATTTTTAAAAACGGGAGGTCGATGGTGTGGACATCTTGGTTCTTATCATATTTTACAGAAGCAACAATGGTGAATTCCTGGGGCTGGTCAACAGTATCCCTCATCTCCAGAGCATTGATTACATTGACAGGCTTACTGAGTACAAGTGGCACTTTAATCGGGAAGTCCAGGACGGTAAGGTCAGCCAGGGCCCGTCCACTGAGATCCATGCCGACTTTGTCTTGGGTGTTGTAGCCATCAAAGTCATGGCTGTATTCATTCTCGTTCAGTTGCGTCCTGAGTTTCCAGGTGCCTGTCTGCTCAGCTGGAGTGAGCAGGACACCAACTTTGTGATCGAGAGCAGTTCTTATGCTATTCCTGGACACGGGCTGGTGACTTGTGGATCCTTTGTAATCATGAGAGAAAGTCAGGGCCAGAGGTTCTGCTTTCAGCAGGAATTTGCTGTACAGCTGTCCGGAATGTTCTCCCCAGAGAACCAGTTTCCCATGGCCGTTTGTATGTGTGTCGATGGTCACTGTGAACGGGGCCACTGCAGAGTGGAAAACGTTGCTTAAATGCAGTGAGTCTGAATTGTAGTTTGTGCTGACGTCAATGGCTGAAGCTAGCCCAGCGACGTTCACGTTGAGCCTGTGGCTAAACTCTGTGCCCTGTGCCTTACCGACAGTGTCTGCTTTGTAACTTGCTGATAAGTCTGCATAAGAAATGGTGTAGATGTGTTTGATTTCATTATTTTGGTAGGCTCCTTTCACATTCCCACCCACGTTCAGCTTCAGGGGTTCGAGCCGTAATTTCCCATTGTTGGTCAGATCCAGGGCACTGAATTTCAGGTCATTGTTTAAAGTGGCAACAAGGGAATAGGGCTGTAGCTGTAAATTAAAAGTCTGCTTATAAAACTTGTCAGAACTGTAAATGTTGTCAAGTTTGGAAGAGAAGTCTAGCGCTAACCCTGCCACGTTCAGATTGTTTGTGTAGTCAAGTTTCATCTCGGCATAAGAGCCCATCATGTTGTTTGCAAGCTTAAGTCCCTCCTGGTTGATTTTGAAGTTCAAAATATTTTTGCTGTTGACGCCCAGAATTGTGGCCTGATAAGCACCCCCCAGCGATGCCTCTGTGAGGGCGGCTTTTCCGTCTAGACTGAATTTTGCATTGTGTTCCCTGAAGCGGCTGTTTGTCGTTAACTTCACAGATGCCCCAGAGAGGCCAAGCGCTGCATTCAGCTCATTCTCCAGCACCAGGGGGCTGTACTTCAAGTTGGTGGTCGCGCTGGTAGACATTCCATCGTGGCCAATCCTTAGTGTTGCTTTGTGAGCGCCAGTGTTAATTCTGTCAGTGCCCAAGACGTCAGCATTTAATTCAAGACCATGGGAATTTAGTAACCCAGATAGCAGGGCGAAGAACCTAAATGACTTGTAATCAGTCTGATACTCAGAACGTAGCAATGCTTTTTGATTAGAGAAGGTCAGGTCTACTTTGTTAGAAGTGGCGAAGTCCTCATACTTCCCGTTGGTGTCAGACTTCAGAATCAGCTCGTAGTTCTCATAGTTTAGGGAAGCAGTATTTTTCAAGATGCCACCTTGTAGGTCCGAGGTGGAGGTGAGGGAGACAGTTCCATCTTCATATGTTCCAGTTATTTGGTTGGTGCCCTGGAGGTAGGTGGAGTTAAACTTCAGGTTGGAATTCCCGCTTAGATGGCCAGTGGTAGAATCCCTCCGATAAGACAGGCCATAGGCACCATTAGCATAGAATGAAGAGACTCTGAACTGCCCATCGATCTTGGCCTCCTTGATATACAAATGCTCTTTCTTTTTTGAGTCCCAAAATACTGAAGTAGACATCTCTGGTCCCCAGGCATTAGATGCATCGAATGTTAGAAAACCTTTGGAGGCTGGATTGTTTCCAAAGCTTTCTACGTGACTGAATTTGATATTTGAATTCAGAAAAAATCTGTGGTGTAGGGCCCCATCGTATGACAATGTGAACGTTTTCCTGGGGTCATATGTTGTTTCAGCAGATCCTAGCATCAGAATTAAAACACAGAGGTTAAATTAGGCAATACGTCTCCAGAACAATTTCTGTGTTGTAAGACTTTCAGTAATAAAGCCCCCTTGATCTGGGTCAGTCGTGCAACAGTCTCCTTCAGCTAAGACCCAAGTATAAAATCTAATAGCAAAAGGCCTTCCCACAGGAAGACTTCCCCGGCCACTGCAGACCCTGCTGGGTTCCTTTTCAAGTGCTTCTACCTTACCTTATACTTGTGCACTATACCCTGTCATAGCACCTCCTACATTGAATTATAATTGCCAGTTTATCTGTTTTCTTTGTTACTGCCTAGTAGAACACTTGATATACATTATATGTTTAATAAATATTTCTATTGGTTGAATAAATGAATAAATAAATGAATGAATGAATAGGATTCCAAGTAGCAAGGAAAATATCTGTAAGAAAGCCCAAGTCTTTCCCTCTCAGGAGGAGGCTACCCCATCAGAGCCTGCGATGAATTAGCCCCGTGTACCATCTCACTGAGCACAGCTCACCTTGCATATGGTACGAGAGCAGTTCGACCACAGAGTCAGCCTTCATGTGGTAAGAAGCCTTCAGCCTCAAGTGGTCCGTGCTGATGTTGCCACCAGAATAGGAGGCGGACCAGTTGTATACGTTGCTGTAGATATTCGTGGAGACATCAAGCATGCCCAAGAGAGGCACCTGAAGTTGGTACAACTCAGGAATAGTGAAAGCAGGGACTTGGAATTCTTGCGATGGCAGGTACAATCCCACAGACTTGAAGTGAAGGGCTGGTGTTCGAATAGCCTGCAATAGCCTTAGATCTTTGGAGGATTTGCCACCAAAAGGCAAGGGAATCTCAAAGTTCATACTCTGCTTGTTCAAGGTGTATTTGACTCGGCCATCACTGAAATGAACAACAAAGACAACATCCACACCATAGTCAGACGACAGGAACGCGAAATCCTCTGCCACATGACCTTCCAAGCGATAGTGCGTGTGCCCCAGTCCCAAACCCATTCTCATTTGTCTACTTCCTATGCCCAAATTCCTCTGCTTTTACCTCTATCCATCCAAATACTCACATCCATTCAAAACCTTTCCAAGAGCTGCTTCCTATTTAAGTCACAGTTACTTTCCCTTGTTCTTATAGTGACAGTCCCTTACACCTATCTGAAAGGGCATGTTATAATTCTGCCTACATGATTAGGATGTATTTGCTCCTTTGTCTGTATCTATGTGGGAGGAAGGGTTATATCCTACATTGTGTTTTCCTTCTAAGTGCCCCCAGTCTAGTATCTTGCACATACGGGACACTTGATATACATTTGCTAAACTGAATTGAAGCAACTTGATATGTGGAAAGAACTCAGGTGTGGGTTAGAGTGTTGGCTTCCACTGCTTGCTGATATTATGTTGGCGGATTCACCTGTCTGAGTCTCAGTGATGTTATCTGCATAGGGAGGGTAATAAATATTCTCAGAATGCTGCTTTCATTAGTGTTGAATGGCTGTTCTGACCCTCTAGAGCTCAGCTGCGAATCTGTGTCAACAGTTCTGCCGGACACTCTTGAATTCTTCACAAACAATTATGAATAAATATATTCTGATCTTGAACAAAGGGAGAATTCACTTAGAATGGAGGAAAATTAAATGGCTTTCAAATTTAGGTGTAGCGGATAAAACATCTTAGGGTAAAAGTACAAGAATCCCCAATGACTTTTAGGTTCTTTCTGATCCAGTTGGCATTCACATGCTGACCTCGTGTTTAATAAAGTAAAAATGCCCCAGTGTTTATTCTACAGTTATTCATCTCCTTAAAATGCTTAAAATATTTCTCTTCAAAGTGCAAATTCGAGTCTAAATCATGCTAAGTAAAACCTTCCATTAACTTTACAAGTTTCTGGAAAATTTTTCTGGTTCCTTTTTATACCTTTTCAAGAAGAGGTTTTCTGGGATATAGAAGTTTGGCAAGCTTATCTTCCTCAGTTTCAACCCTTTTCGGCCCCAGAGGTAATCTTGCAAGATCTGGGCATAAGGAAGACTCGTAGATGCCTTCTGAAGCCACGTGTTTGTTGCCTACAAAATAAAAGAAGTTTTCAGAGCAATAGGCATGGATAGGCCTCAAAGTGCAACTAACATTAGGTGATAATCGATATTTTACAAATCAAGGACTAAGCAAGATGATGCACTAAAAGTTAAAAATAAAGCACAGAAAATTAGAAATTATGAGTTTTGGTTGTCAGTCATTGATTGCTTCCTACATTTTATTAAAGAAATATGGAACATAGTCAAACTCTTATCCAGTGTCCTGAAGCTTCCTTTCATGTCTGAGCCACAGCAAACTCTTCTGCTTGGTGGCATTCATCTGGTACTTATCACACACAACCTTGAATAGCTGGGTAACCACACATGAATGTTTCTTGTCTCCCCAGGAATTCCCTGGAGGTAGGAAGCAAGCCTTATCCATCTTTGGATTCCCTCCTTCACCTGACTCAGGGTGAGTATGTAATTAGCACTTACAACCATGTATTTACTGACTAATTTGTACTTACAACTACTAAATTGGAACCCACGTGCCGGAAAGTCACGTTTGCTTGAGGAACTCTGTGATCCAAGATACTATTGCCGAACGTGTACAAGGTTTTAGGATAGTCAGAGAGAGCCATGGGGAAGTTGGAAATAATTTTTTTGGTATTCACATTGGTGCCTGCGTTCCATTCAAATTCAATCTTGTCTCCATCTGAAAACACACATATGAAATAATAGTCAGCAGTGCCAGGTCACCCCCCTCACCAGTGGCTCCAAACACTGCACTCAAGCAGGGAGAGCTCTCAGAAGCACTCATGTTGGGAAGAGGTACGTACCATAACGCCATGCCACCTTCTTGGAAATTGCTGATCCGTAAGCTGTCGCCGATGAGTCCACCTGGAGGAGCAGTTTTGTGGGAGACCAGTGGGTGAGGATCTCACTTCGGGCTTCTGCTTGCAAACGAGGTATGGAAATAACACCTTTGATTCTGCCTTCTTCCTTCCCATAACCGCTATTGAAAAGAAAAGCGGTTGACATCAATGACTTTGTCCATTCCAAGGACATACACAGGATCAAACGGTTAGAAGTTCGACTTGTCGTGATGAAAACAAGATACATGAATGGCTCGGACAAATGACCAGAGATTGAGCTCATTAACATGTACAGCCAACTTCAGCACAAATTCAGGATTTTCCAAAGAGGAATGGGAGAAAGAAAAGGTTTTCAAAAACTGTTTGAATGCTGCTCTACCATCTATAAGCTCTGTTGCCTTGGCCACATTGTTGAACTCCTCTGAGCTACCACATTCTTATCTATGAAGCAGGGAAGCTGTGCCTACCTCGTAGTTTATTATGAGGACTGAGATAATTTCTTTAAAGCACCCATCACAGTGCCTGATGAATAGTAAGTGCCCAGTCAATGGTAGGAAGATCCAGCTAGACATGCGCAGAGGGCCAGAATGTCCAGGGCTCTGTCTGACTTCCAGACTGTTGACCAGCAGTGCCCCCGGTCTGGTCAGCTCTGATGCTGGGAAGGAAGGCCAACAGCTCAAGTCAGATCACCTCGAGCCTTCCTTACCTTATGTGGCCGGTGAGGGTGACCTCAGTGATTTTCTTGTTCTGAATGTCCAGGGTGAGTTTGTATGACTTTTCTTCGTTAGCAGATTCATCACTGACTCTGAGGACTGTCCCAAGGTCAACGTCAAAATCTGGAATTTGCATTTCACTGGACAAAGTCATACTCTGCCGGTTATATCTGAATGTCATAGTAGCTTCGGTCTCTCTCACACCTGAAAGAATGTACAAGATAATCAAAACGTGCATCCAGAACCTAGCTTCGGTAGTTCCTCCTTTCTTTTTTATAAGATTCTCACGTTCCCTTCAATTCACAGGCTTACCCATTTTGTGTCTTTTGTAAAACTCTTACAGGATAATTTGTTTTCAGCAGGCACTCCCCTTTCTCCATTCGGTTGTGTTTTTCTTGTTTAGTTTGGTGACATACTATTCTTACATAAAAAATCTTCCAAGGTGAATCTTTCTAACTTTGTCCCCTCCCCAACACCTGCTTCTCCAGTGGCCTTTTCCATCCCACATAAATGGCATCTCATTCTCCAGTTGTGTAGGCCAAAACACTGGGTTCTCTTTTCCCCTTACACAGCACCCACTGCAACAGCAAATCCTGTCAGGACAATCTTCAAAATATGGCCAGAATCTGACCCCATCTCACATCTCCTCAGCCTATACTCTAATCCAAAGTGCCACCATCTCTGGCCTAGGTTATTGCTGAAGCCTACACACTCGTTTCTTTGCTTTTGTGCCCCTGAAGTCTTTCCTAAACATAGTCATAAATCCAATTGTGAAAACTCTCCAATGGCTCCTTATTTCACTTAATAAAAGCCAATGTTCTCACCAGAGCTTACAAGACTATTCTCCTTCCACCCCCTTTCTGCCATCATCTTCTACTGCTTGCCTCCCTAATACCTCTGCTTCAGCCACACTGGTTTTCTCAAACCTGGCAGCCATGCACCTGCCTCAGGGCCTTTGCACCTGCCAGCCCCTTGGCCCATAACCATAATCCTCTTTCTGTATGGCTTATCCCCTTATCACCTTCAAGTATCTCTTTTATGCTCCCTTTATCATTCCTAACAGCACTGCCCTCCTCTACCCACCCTCCTCCCTCCACTCCTGACATTCTCTGGACCCCTCTGTGTTCTATTTTTCTCTTTAGCATGCTTCTAAATATTTTCTTGTTTGGTTATTTGCTGTAAACTCCATGACAGCAGAGACTATCTCCACTGTTTTCTATCCTAGCCTAAGCTCTTATGACAAGCCTGACACTTATCATGTACTCAGTACAAATTTATTAAATATATGAAATTAAATATGTTCTCCTTCCATGTCCTGGATCTGATGCTGAGGGCAGAGATGGAAGAGTCCTTTTCTAGATACTTACCTTCTGCTTGAGTCACAAACTTCAGCATGTCTATGAAGGCTTCGCCCTCTCTCTGGAGTTCATAGGTTGCGCTGGCAGAATACTGCGCTACTTCTCCTGTCGGCCTCAGTTCCAGGTCAAATCTAAAGATGTTACAGTGCATACCGTGTATGATGTTAGAACTTCCCATGACGCTTAGAACGTTCCCAAAACAACTCGGCCTCAATAGCAACAAAATATGGTGCTTCTTTTAACATTGTCTCCTGTCCCTGAATTGTGATCTCTATGATCTCTTTCAGTCCTTCTGAGAGCTCAAGGCCAGGGCAGAGCCTGGGGTCCCCAGAGGTTTTGGACAAGAACAGCAGGAACTGCTGGTTGTGTCTGGAGGCCATGAATAAGAAGTGGAAGTTGGGGGAGTTGAAGACAAGGAGCTGTCAGGCATGGTGAGGGCTTGGAACACATCAGTGGGCGTCTGGAGACTCAGAAACATGGACACTGAATTAGGGGCAAATTAGAATCTGTGCTGCGATCCCCTCAGCTAATGCATGAGAGAGAAAGAGGGGTCATCATCTACAAAGGGATGTTTTTATGGAGTGATTCTCAGTGGCAATGGGTGCCGTTTACTTGGGGGAGTGCGATAGAATCACCTGGCTTGTCCGCTTTTTGAGCTAAGACCTCCCTTGGTGGTCATGAGTCCTCACATTCTGACACTGCCCCTCCCCTCCCACCTGTGGAGGAACCCAGTTCCAGACTCAAAGTTTTGGCAGGAATAGGTGTACCCTTTAGATGTGTTGGGCAGAGGATGACTGTTTTAAATAATTAAAGAATAGGGCAAACCCCTAATGCTGGTGTCATGGGCCGACAACACAGCACTCTTCCCTTTGCCCTGCTAGGGAGCCATAATGTAGAAGGTGAGCAGATGCTGGGCTGGACAGAGTGTGTCTGACCTGGTGTCTCCAGCCAGTAGGTAGTAGGAGGAAGCGCCTGGGGAACTGGAGTTGGAGGAAGCGCCCACGCAGTAGTTCAGGCCGGTAAAGAAAGGCTTGCAAATTGACCAGGATTTCCTGTTCTCGGGCAGAGATGAGATCGCTCCCATTTTGGTGGTAGAGACCAAATGCAATGTGTTACTAGTGGAGAATGACAAAACCCGAGTTATTTTCAAGTCACGAATCAAAATGAACGTCACTGATGCTCGCAGTGCAGATACCCCCTTATCCTGCTCTCTACTTTCCCTCTGGCCTCAAATTCTTTGACTTTCTCGGGAATGAATCATAGCAACAAGAACATTAACATGGCTAACAATCATAGGGACTCTGTGTTTTGGACACTGCACTAAGTTCTTCACAGTTTTTCCCTGTAATCCCCACAACAGTAGGCATTAGGAGTCTCCGTTTTCATAGGAAACAGAGGCTCAGAGATGCTGAGTAATGATTTCTGGGACCTGACCTCAGGTGTGGCCCTCCCTTCCTATGATCTGTCTCTCTTTCATCTAAAATCTCTTAGACTCTACTGGCTTCTTTCCACCGGTATTAAACACACTCAATTCTCTTCTCTCATCGTACACACACACACACCACACCACACCACACCACACCACACCACACCACACCACACCACACCACACCAAACCACACCACACCACACCACACCACACCACACACATACAACATGCTTCCCTTTCTACCCTCCTTGGTCTCTCCTACAATCGAGAAATTGTCTGTCTCTGTAGTCTCCACTTTGGATACCCTTCTCTCTGAACTGCCATCTGATTGCCTCCCCCCTGTGCTTCTGGAACTTCTTTCATTAGCATCTCCAATCACCTCTCACTCTTAATCCCCATGGACATGTTTCAGTTTTATCTTCCTTGATCTCTAGGATGCGTTCAGTAGAGTTGGTCACTAATGGCTGGATGAAGACTTTAGAGTCTGTAACCTCTGCAAAGATTATGGTACCTTCCTCCCAAGTGTGTAATTAAAATTTTAGTATGTGTGAGAAAGTTCAATAATGCCCTGATTTCATCCAAGGATGCTTTCTTTGATATAACGTGTTCTTTCCTCGTTATTGTTTCTTCATTTTAAAGGTGCCCTAAGACCAAGCTATGCTGGGGGGCTGGAGCCCTCAGAGCCAGCTTTGGCCTGCCTATGGGGCAGTCCACCCCTGTGGTCACTCCTGAGCATCTATGACCTGTCATGGCCTTGGTTCCCTTCTGCCTCTCTGGTCACCCCTCACTCTTTGCTGCTCATTCCTCTCCCCCTTTGCATGTTCATATTCTCCACGTTTCTGTCCTAGCCCCTCGTGCCTTACTCTACACCAATCACTGCTTGACTTCCATGACCTCTATATACCAGTGACACCCAAACCTGTATTTGTGGCTCAGAATATTTTACCAAGCTCAGACCTGGTGGTCCAGTTGCCATCTGGATATTCTAATTGGTTGTCTCGCAGGTCTTCTAATGCAATATATCCTAAATTTACCACTTTCCTCTACGTCAGCTGCACTCCCTCTCTGGTCCCTTTTTCAAATAAGGGCACCCCCATATCCCTTTCTGGTGTTTTTTTTTCCTCAACCCCCTATCTAGTCAGTCACTAAGTACTCAGGTTTCTATCCCCTAAGAATATCTAGAGTTGGCTCACCACTCTCAACACCCCAGCCCATACCTGATGCAGGCCACTGTCACCACTCACCCATGTGTGAATGCGACAGACTCCTAACTAGTCACCTGTCTCTAGTAGTGCCTCCTGCCCACCCATTTTCCACTCTGGACTCAGAGCATTTCTTCTAAAACACCAAATCTTATTTTATTGATGCTCCCATTTGAAACTCCTCTGCCTTCAGAAGAGCCCCCACTCCTTAAGATGGTTCCCAGAGCTGACCCTTGCCAGCCTCTCATGTGACCTCACAGTCCATTCCCTGCGCAATTTATCACACTGAATTTCTTGCAGTTCCTGAATCATATCACTCTTCCTTCAGGCCACGGTACGTGCTTTTCTGTTTGCCTGGGAACACCATCCTTGCTCTTTTGTTGGATAACTCTGACACTGCCTTCGGATATCAGCTCAAGTACGACTTTCTTCAGAAAGCTTTCCCAAACTACCACAGGCTACATGATGGAGAATTTCATGGTCCTCTAACACTTCCTCTAACTAAAGCCCCACTTTATCATTACTGCTTGCTTCATTGTATGCCCTTCTGGTATGCCGTGAGCTCTAGAAGTTCAGGGATCTTGTCTCTCATTCAACATGCTTAATATATATTAGGCAATTAAATATTGTTGTTGAATCAACAAATTAATGTGCCCCAAATATGGAAACTAAGGTAAATCTGTGTTTGAGAATATCATGGAAAATGGAGTTCTCAATATAAGGCTGTACACTATACTTTGGAAATTAGGATTTTCATGCTTTATCTACTGAGCTAGTTACCATAGGTCAGTATAATCTCTGGTTATTCCTGAGGAAAATGTTCATTTGCCAAGGATGATTCCTCTAGAGCTAGTGTTTTTCATTCTCAAAACAAACAACAAAAAATACAACCTAATAACAACTAGTTAATATGTAGGCCTTAAGTCTCCATTTAGTAAAATGTGTAAAGTTGAGAGAAAATTGTAATTATTTAGTGAGTCTAGGCTCGGTTAAAAGTACATAATCCAAGAATTTCTCTCCCTCCATCACCCAAGATCCACTGAGCTCAGAACTGTCTCAATTAGTTATCTAGCCTGGCCATGTCTGACAGATACAGTAAACTGGTCAGATCTCACTGAAAGAATTACCTGCCGCTGAAGAGCTTGATGGGCCTGCTTGGGGCAGGAATGCTCAACTTCAGCTGCCCAGCCATTAGGGAAAGTCGTGCCTCCAGGCCTGTCTCATGAAATAAGTTGGTGTTCATTTGGACGCCGCTCCTAGCAAAGTCTGGAATGACGACGCTCATATGTGTCACAAACTCCACAGACACGGAGGGCTTTGTCACCAGTTCCGCCTGCATCTGTAAGTCATAAGATGACCCATTCAGCTTTGTTAAATACCTTAGTTCCCTGCGGTCAGATCGACCACCCTTCCCATCCCTGGGCAAACACCTCTGGATAGCTCACACCTCAGAAACATTACAGTGATTTGTTTGGAGGAAGAAAAGCCAAACTCTCAGTTTTCCAGGGCTAGAAGACACTGATACCCAGCACTAGGAAGTGCCCAAATTAACTGTAAACACAAGAAAAAAGATGATAGAAATCCTTCTTTAGTTAAAGAATAGCTAAATTCGCACGTGACTGGCATGCCCCCCTGGAGTGAGCGAGGTGGCGCGTCCTAGTGGAACACCTAAGTTTTTCATCAAGCCCAATGAGGTGACTACATTGACAAGGCACTTGTCTTGAACTGGAAACACATTTGCATATCGTACAAGGAACCCACCCTGGAGGAAAAACAACCCGAGGAATCAAAGACGAAGACAGTCTTACTTTGGCTACTTCCAGTTTCACTCCAGCGTGGATTCCAGGAGTGATGACTCCAGTGGAGGACATTTGCAGTTGTAACCCAAGTCCAGTGGGGAGTTCAAAGGCATTGTCCATAAAGATGTAGTGAAGAAACAAGTCGTTCTTTGAACCTTTCTTTATGATTTCTCCAATCTGTAGATCCGATGGGGGAGAATAACTACAAGTCAGCCTCATGGAAGTGCAGTATACCCTCCCACACGTCTGACATTA
This sequence comes from Cynopterus sphinx, assembly GCA_030015415.1. Taxonomy (NCBI): domain Eukaryota; kingdom Metazoa; phylum Chordata; class Mammalia; order Chiroptera; family Pteropodidae; genus Cynopterus; species Cynopterus sphinx. The sequence goes on along the minus strand of CM057383.1, from coordinate 14,579,660 downwards.
ATTATCCTTCCTCATCCAGAAAGGAAGGATCTAGCATATTTTGATTAGCTGAAGAGTTTGATAAGTAAAGACGAATGATTATTAATTTCAACAGACTGAGATATAAAACTGCCCTGGGGAGGTATCATATCATTTCAACTGGTGATTCAGAAAATATTGAAGAATATTGCTGGGCCTTAGAGCTTTAAAACTTTAAGTCTCATTGCATGGCATGGCTTAATTTTGCTGTTCTGGAGTATAAGTGTAAACGAGCGTTTACCTGAAGTACACTGTATTATGGGAAAACCAATTTTTTTTGAAACCAACAAGATGTTGAGATGATATACCCATTAGTATGCATTGTTTTTTTTTATGACATATCTAGAAAATAACTTGATATCTGTTTTCTTAAAGCCAACATTATTATTTATTAAATTCTAGGAAATATATTTTGATATTTTTTCTCTTCTTAATAATAATAAAATAATAATAATAAAAACTATAGCTCATATTTAAAGTTTACAATTTACCAAATACATACTTTTATAATCATTGCATCATTTCAATATTTGTTAAAAGACACTTGTAGCATAGGTGGAGGGGGACACACTTAATGTTATTTTCAAGATGAAAAAATGAATGCTCTTAAAAGATGTATCTTTTAAGCAGCATGAATAGCTTAATTTCTAAATATTACCAGTTCCTTGTGATCCAAGAATCTTCTTCAATAGAATTCAAGGCAAACCCACCTCTGTGAAGGAAGTATAAGCATTTTGGCTGGTTCGCATGGCTGGGACCTTAAGGGAATCTGGGAGATCTAAGAAGTGCTCAGGCTAATCTCATCACCTGTGACGGCCTACTTACCATCTGGGGGATCCCCTGCAGAGTACGGGCACCATTCAGGAGCAGCCGCCCCAGGAGCTGCAGGTCACGAAGGCTGACAAAGCCAAGCTCCTCTCCCAAGATGCGGAGGTAGGCTCTGGCTTCTGGGAATTCTTTGGATTTCAAATCTTTGATCAGCTTCTCAACAGTGAGAATGATTCCACTGACCATGTCCTGGGTTTTTAATAACAAAATGTCTAGTGAGATGTCAGCAGTGCCAAACACCCTTAGATTCCTGATGTGGAGTCTATGTGCTGCAGTTGTGACAGACCTTAACACACTCAGGGTGGGGATGCAGGACAGATCCTGAATCAGGCTTCTAACTCGTGCTAAAAGATAGCTTCTCCACATTAAGATGAAAGAGACAGTGGTGCTTCCACACTGTCCTTCCACACTAATGTAAGCATAGTAAGGGCAGTCTCAGCCTCTGGGAAGACAGGATCCCCAAGGTGAGAAGATCCTCCATCCCCCACCCCCTCTCCTACTTAAGCACTCTCTCTTTTGGCTAGGGAAAAATGGTAGGGTTTGTGGGCAATATTAACTGCCATATAATTGGTCAAAAGCTTGAACAGCACCTGATCCTAGACAAGTATTTTTAGAGATAAGAAGGCCACAGACTGATGCTTCGGCATTGAGAAAGAAAAGAGTGATCAGAAGATCCAAAACAGATTAATGACCCTCAGCCTCAAGTGGGGGTAAGAAAATTAGATGAAGGAGGAACTTATTGCCTGGCTTCTCAAACTAAATGTCACGTGTGGGTCACTTGGGGATCTCATTAAAATGGAAGTTCTGATTTAATAGATCCCAGATGGGCCTACGAACCTGCACTTCTAGCAAGCTGCAATGGGACGCCAATGACTGGACCACACTTTAGGTAGCAAAAAGTTAAAGAATAAGAAGCTCCAGATTATATAATCTATTTTATACTCCTTAAGTGGAGGCTTATGCTAGCTTCAACGTGAATTTTGCTCTCATTAGCTAGTGCACTGATGTGAGTGAGAACCAAAGAAATAAGTTAATAACTTATTTTATTATAATAATGAAAATATGAATTTAAAAATTATAATAGTATCTGCTCATGGAACAGTCAGTACCAGAGTCAGGCACTCTGCTTAGCATTTTACATACTTTATGTCACTGAGCCTGTAAATAACCTTGTGAGGTATGTATGGGTTATTATTAGTACTCTGGAGATACAGAAACAGATAATACCAAACAACGTACCCAGGTGTGCACAGCTTTAAGACAGTGAGGTGAGACTTCAAACTCACACCCCAGAGTTCACACCCTTGATCATTATGCTAGAGTTCCACTATTGAGTCTGTTTCCTGGGCACAGTGAATCTCCAGGAGGCCCATCACTGCAGAGGATACTGGCTCTTACTCCCATGGGAATGGTTAATCAAAGCCATATTTGTCACTTGAGTAAGATAGCTCCTTGGGGATTTCCAGGTTCTGATGAGAATGTTTTTGCATTGAGACCCAAAGCTTTCCTTGAGAGGCCACTTAACTAAAACATACCTGCTCACGTTTGTCATTTTTGGTGTAGCCAAAGTGGTCCACCAGGACCTTGGAGACATGATCAGGAACTTGACCATCAACCCAGTACAAAGCCTTGTTGACACTGTCTGGGAAAAATCCTTGCTTCCCGAAGAAAGCTTCCAATGTTGGCTCAAACCCTTTTCCTTCCAAACCGAGCTGAAAAAGAAAATCAGGCCAGAAAATGCTATCAGGTTCTTTGTTGTATGTCAGCCTCCCATTCTCTTAACGTCCACTTAATTAAACAAGTATTTGATGAATACTACAAGGCAGGAACTGAGCTTAGCACTCCACAGGAGCTGTCTCATTTAAATCTCACTAGAATCTTCAAAGGCAGAACTTATTATTTGCCTTTTTTCAGAAGAAGCAGCTATGGTTCACAGAGGATAAATAATTAAACCAAAGATTGAGAGTTGAGAGTGGATTTGGAGTTTGAGCTGAATCTGTCTGACTACACAGCCCATGGTCTTCCTTTGATTTTGGGTCTTGGGGTTCCTCTGAGACATCTGCATTTCCATTCATACCAAGAAGTCATGTTTCAGATGACCCCTGGCAGGGAGGCGAGGGAGGCAGAAAGAGGCAGGCCTCCAAGAGATGGCATGGAACTGCCTGATGATTCTTGCTCCTCCCTGGCTGGCTCGTGGCTCCCTTGGCTGTCTACTTATAGTGTAGAACCAGATGAGCTAGAAAACACGACTCTTCCTCACTCACACATACCTCGAAGAGGTCAGCTGAAGCAAATCCAAAGACAGTGAGGGTCGTTTTCAGCATGCTTTCTTTAGGAAGGTAATGATTTGGATCGAATATAAGATTGCCTTCGATTTTGGCTGAGATTGGGTCGAGTGGTGGCAGAGAAAGAGATTTGGAGAATTGATAGTTCCGGGAGAATTTTTTGAAGTCCATGACAGTTGGAAGCTGGGAATTGTTCAGAGCTTCTTTCACTAACGTTTTCAAACTGGATGAAAAGAAGGAGGATATTTTGAGCCGACACATCTTATGTTATGCATTGCCTCTCTCACCCCCAAGTAAATACAGGGTTCCAATTGCTATCAATCCCATGGGTTTGCCCCAGGAGTCTGGCTCAGGTCTGCTTTACTTTAGCCCAGGTGTTTGTTCCAGAACAAAGAACACTCACCCTATAAAGGGCAGAGAGTGGCCAAATCTGAATTGCGGTTTGGAATTTCAGCCCTTGGTAGCAGATGGGGAAAAACTACTCGCACTTACTTCTGGACATACAGTTCTTCTGAGTTTAAGATGTTGGCGATGTGGGAAGCCACAAAGTTCTTCACGTGCTCATTCTGTTCCCATGGGAGAAGTTGGGTGATTTTGCTAACGTCTGACTGGGAAGGGCCCCTCATCAGCATGAGATAGGCTGCCAGTCGCTTGTCCCCTGGAGAGGTGTCATCGAGGAAAGTCTGAAGAAGGACTTCCCGGACCTGGAACCGAAAGAAGAAACTGTTGTCACTGTCCTTTGTTTGGCACACAGAACAAGCCTGGCAGACGCTGGCATGATCTGCAAGCAGTTGGTTATGCGCAAGTCGAATTTCTCTCTAATAACTCTTCAGACGATGGTATGAATCTTCTTGCCAGTCTTCCCCAGAGCAACCAGCTCAAAGAAGGGTTCTCAGAAGACTCCTATCACGTGCATGTCAAATTCCGTTTCATGAAAATACACAACGTACAGCCAAGTTAAGACTTGCTGGAGACCTGCCATTAACTGAAAATAAAGTCGTTTTAACATAAATTAGTTCAATATGAGGGTAAAGGGGGGAAAGATAGAGTTTGGAGCTAATAAATGAGGTTGTGTCCGAAGATACTGAGTGGTTGCCAGCTCGGGCAGGGGCCAGTTGGCTATCCTTGTTTGGGGAGGTTCGAGAAAATGGAGCATGTTTTCCCAAAACAGTGAGAGTGGTGGTCGATCAGGTGGAGGCAGCACGTAGTGGAAATCTCCGCTGCATGCTGGAGCAGCAGCAAGGTCGAGTATTTCTCTCATGTCCATACACTTACTGTTAGGCAGTCAAGTCAGTAGGACCGTTGAAATTTGCAATTAGAAAGCAGTAGAATAAGGGCCTTGGGATGACAAGATTTCGAATCTCATTCCAAATCCTTGTCAAACGGAGTAATTTTCACCTTCAGACCTCCTCTGCAGACCTTACCTCATCTTGAATTTCCATTTTCCGCAAGGCTTGGATGGCAGCCTTCTGAATCAGCAGTGATGGCTCTCTACTTTTGATGCATTTTAGGACCGAAGACGTGAGTCTTGGCGTCAGGTGCTCCATGGTTCCGCCAATATTTCCAATGACCTGCATCGGAAAGCAGCGAGAGGGAATCAGGGTGCAGAAGGAGAAGGAGCGGGGACCCAGGAAAAGTGCTTCCGAAATGATGCGTATTATGCAGAAGACAGAAAGTACCCTCAGCATCAGGTAGGTGTGATCCTCGTTCCCAGTGCAGTCATCGCCAATCTGCTCCGACAGGTAATCGCCAATGTCCAGCAGGGGTTGGGTCACTGCAGGGTCTGTCCTATGACAGCTGCAGAACGAGAGTTAGGACTACTCAGGCTGCCAGGCCAGGTTTATCTGAAAATCCAAACTTGTGTTTGCCCATTTCTTATTTCAAGCCATTGCTGATTAAAAAAATAAAAAATAAAAAGCCAGTAGGAAAACAAAAGAGTAAGCATGAGTTGGAAAGTGGAGGATGGCGTACAATCTCAGTGTGGAGATGTGGGGGTCCCCCTCAGCATCCATGAGGAAAACCGGGGTAAAACTCACTTGTTGACCACGTGACTCAGAGCATAGAAAGTGGCCCGGCTCTGCTGCTCCTTCGCTGTGTTAAAGACGTCCCGTAGCCTCTGGGCAGAGGGTCTTGGGAGCAGGGCCACCAGGTAGGTTACAACATCTATCAGAACGGGGTTGGCTTTCTCACTCTTCAGCCACCGGAGGATGTGAGTGTAACACTGGGGCTGTCCGCACTGCATCAGGGCTTGCAAAGTGATGGGGCTGAGGAGGAAAAGGCAGGGAAAGTTGCAGAGGTCGCCTTCGCGGCAGCTGAAACACCCTTGGCCCACGGTGTGCCCTCCGCCAGGATGCCCTCGCTGCCCTTATTCACTACCCGAATCCCCTCAGACTCCGAGAACCAGGAAGCCTTCCCTCCGAGCATTATCCACTGGAGGGTGCCATGGAGGCAAGTCTGAAAGGGACCCCTGGACTCTCACCCAAGGAGCACTGTGGTCACTGTCCCTTGGTTGGAACCCAGAACACGCCACACGAACACTGGCCTGGTCTCATTTCAGTCCTGATTCTTTTCCGACCTCCATGGCACTAAGAGCCAGTGCCTTGAAGTCCAGAGAAATCCCAGCATTGTCTTGTTTGCCTGAGTTCTCTCTCCTCTAGCCTATGGGCTTCCCAAAGGCACAGAGGTCTTTTTGTCTCAAGCCTTTTCGGGGTAATGGAACGAGGAATTAGAAGATACCCATCAAAATGTGGGAAATATTTCCCTTCTATTTAAACTCACAAATACATATCTCCCTCGGATGAAACACACATGTGTGTGTGTTGCCTGTGGACCACTAGGCACCTGAGCTGGTATCTCTCTATCCAGCAAACATGAACTGATTGACTAAATTGATATTTAAATGGTCCCTAAGATTCTCTGTTTGGCCAAGGTTTTGGCCACCTACCACAGGTTTATAATCCACGAAAGACTGAGGTGCAACTACTAAACAAATACCTGGACACCTCGACCAGCTTTGGCAAGAGGGATGCGACTGCTTCATTGCTGAGGCCTCGCAGCTCGGTGACCAGTTTACTGAAGAGGTTAGCTCTCTTGGCGTTCTGCTCAGAGACGTGGAGGTTTTGTAGCTCCTGGAGGGTCTTCACGGCAGCCTCGGCCTGCCCTGGCGGTGACGTGGCTTTGGTGCTCTCAAAGGCAAGACCCACCTCCCTGGTACCTGGAAGGAGCAAAGTGTCAAAGGAATTCCTGCTTGACCTTTATGTCTCAACCATAGCTTGGTCTACGGGAAACTGGGAATCAGTGGGATATCAGCAAAGGGGAAAAGAAAACTCTCCTGTCCTCGGTGCCTATTATGCATCCGGCTCTGTGCGAGGTATTTGACTTCAGCGTTTTCACTGCCTCATCACACTATCCCTGCGGGTTAGTAGTGTGCCTCAATTTGAAGATAGGGAACTAAGACCCAGACGGGAGCAACTCACCTCACCAGGACCTCTCTGGGTATAAGAGGCAGAGCTGAAATTGAATCCAGGCTTGTCTGAATCTGTTACCAGACTACGTCTTTGCCCAAAAGAACCGGCGAGGAGATGCCACTGCTGATAGGGCTACAGCTGAGGCTCGCCCATCATTCCTTCCACTCGAATCTAACAGCAGTGTATGGGGGAGGGGAAGACTCTTGTGTCTCCTCCATGACCCTGCTCTGATCTATGCTAGGGAAGGGGGTAAGTTCGTCATGGACGCGTGGTGCAATGGAAAGAATCTTGACTTAGATTAGACCTCGGGGCTCATTTTATACCACCTCTAATATACTCTGACCCTGAATAAACCTCTCTCCGTGTCATTCTCCCCTCTGTAGAATAAGTTTAAAAGCATACATGGTTACTCCTTGACATCACAGGTTGCTGAGAACAGTGAGGTAACACATAAGAGAGACTTAAATCCAAGACGAATGCAGGGCTAGGGTTGGGATGGAGATCGCTAAGGTCCCTTCCAGCTCTAAAGACCAATTTGTGACCCTGAAGGCTCACTCCTACTTGTCCCAGGCCTCAGGCCTTCCCACAAGGTGGGAAGGTTGTCAGACCCACCAGAGATAGGCTTAGGAGGTCAGTTTCCTGCTTACAAAAACCTAGGGAGCTTTGGGGAACTTCTCCCTTTCTCATGTCCCATTGTCATTTGGACATGATCATGCTTTCTCGCTAGAGGAGCCCAGCGTCAGACAGCAGAGCCCACTTTAGTCATCAGGCAGCAGGTGTTACACAGGGCCCAGCAAGGAGCCAAGCTTTGACGCGTGAAACATCTTGGGCAGCTCTCCTGGCCCTGGCAGCCCCGTGGGTTTAAAGTCTTACCTGCATCAAAGAGGCGGCTGTTGAAATTACGTGTCTCTTCAAGTTTCAAAGTCTGCGTAACCTGTGCCGTCATCCCATTCCTGACAACAAAGGAAGCACAGCAGGTAACAAAGGATGGCAGGCACCCCAGAGCACACTGTCCTTTCCGTGGTGAATGTTTCCCTGTGTCCACTTCTACCCAAACCCTGACCTTTAAACCATGGCTAACCGGTCATCCTGAGCCCCTCGTGAACAGCACCCGCCTCCTCCTGGTCACGCTATCTGTCCTTGCCTCGAAGGACATCTGCACCTTCTACCTTCAACCAGTTTGGAGTGCCCACCTGCTAGGGATGCACTCTGTGCCTCGCAATTCCTTTGTATCTCCTACAGCTCAATGCCGAGCACACAGCCGTTACTCAATAAACTTAAGATGACAGACCGATTTTCAAAATGGATTTGGAGATGCAGCTCTCCAGCCCACATCCCAAATCCTCCACAAAGCCCTTCGAACCAGGGCGGCCTGCAGTGATCCTGGCTTTCCCTGATTTATCACCCCGAAAGTCTGGGTCTCAGATGTCTTTTGTTGGTCTCCAGTTGGTTTGCATACCTGAGGTATCCTGACAGATCACCTGTTAGCTTGAAAAGGGGGGCAGGTATGGCCTCTGCTTTGTGGCTCTTCATAGCCCCCCTCGCAGGCACAGGCTAGCCTGGATCAGGGCCCCTGAGAAGCATTCCGCCCAGATCCCCTCAGTGATGAGTCAGGGGTGTGGCATGTGACCTACTTGTGGGAGAAAGGCAGGAAACGGTGTTGTTCCTTGCAGACGGCTTCTGAGACGTGCTTCTTCTTGGGGTCCAGGGTGTACCGGCAGGACTGGCTGCTGCTGATCAGGGTTGACAAGGGGCGGTTCTGTGAACGAGGTGGAAAAGCGTTTTGATCAGTCAGTTCCTGGGGCTTGGACCTGAGATTTCTGCCATAGGCATTGACCTTCGAGGAAGACGGGGAGGAGGGGGATGGGAATTCTGTGACACTAGACAGACGCGGTTAAAGAAGAGAACCTGGTATTCGGCATTCAGATACGGGGATGCGACAACTTGGCCGAGTGTAGCTATAGGCTCTTCTTATTCCACCCCAGTGGCCATCTCATCCTGCACAAAGCATATATCGCGTGGCAGCCTGCACATACGCACCCCGCCGCACCCTAACTCTTCACACACTGCAGCTCCCTGTGTTTCCTCTGCCTAGAAGCCCGGCCTCATGTCTCTCTTCCACTTAAACATCCTTTGTATCCTTTAGTCTCATGCTTCACATCCTCTGTGAAACTTTGCATTTAGACTCACTGATGCTCACCCGTCTTTTCTTCTAACCGGATCTATGAAGCTGCTTTGCCCAGCGAGCTCCGTGAATACTGCTTTCTCCTTCGTGGTCAGGCCTAGGACTGCTTGTCTGCCCTGCTCAGGTTGTCACTTTATCTGGCATTGTCCCTCCCTCAGTGCTGCCCAGAATGGAGCTGAGCACACAGCAGCCGCTTGGAAAAAAACACAAAGACCAGTGCATGGGCCTCTTTATGGCCCTGGTGGTCACCAGACTCCCTGTTTTTGGGCTCAAGGACAGTGACCAGGAACACTGCCAGGCACGACATGATTGCTCAAGTCCCTCATGTTGACTGAGGTAAGCTGTGATTCATGGCCCTGAAGGTTATCACAAGGCATTAGGTGAGGTCAGGTAATGTGCCCTGTGACCCCAGGTGAGGGTGAGCAGAGAAGGTGAGCACTGAGGCGGTGGCCCGGGTAGGAGGCAGAGGGGCCAGGCGCTCATCAGGGTCGTACATGGGATGGAAAGACAGGATTACGGAATGCTTTCAGTCACGTCACTTCATGGGAATGAGGGAGAGGGTTGCAGAACACAGGTCTTGGGACTTTCTTGGAGGCTAAAGGCTTAGACCTAAGGACATCCATCTCTTGCACAGGAAGAAGTAGGTGACTGTGCTCCCCTCTATCGAGCCCTGGAGCCTTCTCAGGGACGCACAGTCATTACTCTCAAGTGATGGCAGCAGGTTCAGGGCCAGTGACAGAACAAGAGCAAGAAGGCAGAGCTCTGGACCGGGGGTCGGAAACCTGATTCCTTTCCCATCTGGTCCTCAGTCTCCCAGGGTCCCTCTGTGTGAAGAGGCTGGGCAGGTTCTTCTCTGAGATCTCTACTGGCTCTAACGTTCCAGAATTTTAATAGCGAAGAGGATGCTGCTTAGTGTGACCAGCAGTGCTGCCGGGCAACCTACCAAGCCTCTGATCACAGCGAGCGGGCTGACTTCTGTGCTGGCGGGCCGGAAGTGACTGCAGTCCTTCAGGTTCCTTTCGATGGATGCTTCTGTCGCCACGCTGCCTTTCCTTGTTCTTACGGTAAAGTTGCTGGAACAGTTTCCATACACAGTGTCCTACGGGAGCAGAAGATGCAACAGGTGCATTCGACATGGGGAAGCATCCTTAGGTGCTCGGGGAAGGGGCCTGGGAGAAAGGGCAGGAGCCACGTGGATTTGGAAGGACCTCCCCCTCCACCCCAGGGACAGAGTGCGGGCCTTGCCAGCGCCTGGGCTGCTGGAGGTGGGGTGAGCACCAGTAAAGGGTGGTTCTGACTGAGCTGAGTGCTCCGGCCAGGCCTCCTAGGACCCAGCCCACTCTGAACTCGTGCTCCGTGCTCTCAGAGCATCTCCCTGCTGCTCATCTATGGCATGTATTTCAATCTGCCTTGTGGGATGTGTCTCGGTTCACCCCCCAGATGCTGAGAATGCCCTGAGGCAAGGCCTCTGTAGGATGCAGCTCTGTATTCTCCACGTGTGGTATGTAGCACACAGCCTGGGCTTGAAAATGGTCATGGGACTCAAGTGAATTGAGTTCTCTCAGATCAAAACTGGAATTTCTTAGAGAGGGCGGCAAGGGACTCAATTATTTTTTGTGTTTAAAATACATGTAGGCCATGCTGTGTTACGCCTTGTGGGAACAGAACAAAGCCATGCAAAGGAGTAGGGTGGTCAGAGATCCCCAGAAACCGCTTTAAAACCAGATCCAACCTGCTCAGGATGATCCGTCAGTGAGCCCTGAGGACAGGGGGGAGCCTTGGCTGTGTGTGTCACTGGAGTGTCACACCGATGTGGGGCTCCCGTGTAACCGGCCACGCAGCTGAGTCAGTGGTCCAGTTCATGGGGACAGTGGCTCAGATATGAGAAGACGAGCTCAAAGGGCTGTGCTATCAGCTTTCTAAATCCTCACCAGAAACAGCACTCGCTGGGCGTCTTCCATTTCTGGGGGAACCAGCAGGGCAGAGATGATACCCCTTTTGATGTTCAGAGTGTGGCCAGGCTCCTCCGGCTCCGGGTGAAGCAAAACGGGTCTCCCCTCAGACGCCACCAGCCGGAGCTCGTGCCTGTCCCAGGGAGAGAGGGGGAGAGAGAGAGAGAGAGAGGGAGAGGGAGAGGGAGAGAGAGAGAACCAGATGAGAGCTCACCAGTGTCGCCTCTCCATGCCAGGCCTGTTGGACAGACACTGGGCAGCTCTGCAACCTGCTTTTTACTTACTGTTTTTCTTTTTACATCTTTTATTAAAATATCTATGCACGTACATTTTCATAAAAAACGCACAAGTATGCGTGTGTGTTCGGCACCCTTTAATCCTTTTCCTCTGTGGCTGGCTCACATGTCCCCTTCCTCTCGGCTGCTCTACTCTCTCCATGGAACTACCTACGGGGTTTCCATGTATTTCCACACTCAGACGATCCTATGTGTGCGGGTGTCAAAGAATCTAAAGGTTTTGTCGTTGCTGGTTTTATACAAATGGCGTTGCATTACACTCACTTTTCTAATTCTCGCTTTTCTCGACTCTACCCCACAAAAACCCTTCTGAGTCATTTGGTGGTGCGCTAACAGATTCTTTCTGAAAAGCTCCAAAACACTGAATTCCATTTCCCTACAATTTATCCAGACGTCCCCCCATTTAATGGCATTCATTTTCTCTCTTTCCGGATTTTTTTTTCTCTCAGCCGCACGAACGACACTGAAATAAATATCCTTATGCACATATCTTCACACATTGCTGCTTTTCTTTTCATGGGCTCGAGTCCCAGAGTTTGAAATTGCTGTGTCAAAGGCTATAGTATTTTTAATTATAATAGATAGTGACTAATGGCTCTCATTCCTAGCAGCAATGCATGAGAGAACACTTTCCCCTTGTAGACCTGCCAGCAACAGGTGCTGTAGCTGTTCTGAATTTTTGCAGTCCTGTGGGTGTAAGGTGATAAATATCTTGCTACATTAATTGCATTTCCTGACGGCTCGTGAATTTGAGCTGCTTCTCATGCATTTATTGGACACTCACTCTTTGATATGGTCTCGGGCCATGTCTGGAGCCTGGGTCAACTTTGATCTTAGGGACCTTCCTCTGGGAACTTTCTTTGGGGGGTTTCAAAGGGCCTGGCTGCACCTGCTCTAGTTAAGTCATAAGGAAGAAAAAGAGGCCAAGCACGTATCCCATGGCTCTGCACTCTCGGAAAGTTCCAGACACTGTGGTGCAGGCTTGGAAAGCCTTGAGGTGGTTGAGGGCCGGAGTCCCTTTGGTTTGGAGGAGGGTAAGGACCCAAAAAGTCGCTACTACTCGCTCCATTCTGCCACTGTATCCCACTCCCTCATACACATCTCAGTCTCGGACAAAATCAAGTGTATCAGCGAGAGACAGGAGCGTCGAGCTTACTCTGCTGAGAAAGGACTGGATTCCGGGTCTAAGGTTCAACAGATTGAATGAGTTTCCAAAGCTGCCACATCCACAAATCTAGGACAGCCTGTGTTTACACGCTCTTGGGACATGACAGACTGTGACTCGGAGATGAGGTGGGAGTGATGTTCAAAATGTTTAGCAATTGGTACAACATGGATGCTGATCAGTCAGCAGAGAAGCCAGCTGTCAACCATGGGACCGGCCTGGTCAGCGTGTGCTGGCAGAACGCTGGCCTGTGAGAAGGGGCTCAGGCCTGGGTTTTCCCTGGACTCTGTGAGGCCGGGCCTTGCCCCCAACCCACCCCTTACTAACCAGGACTCTGCACTGCTAAGTGCCGGCCACGGCAAGGAGTCCTGCTGGGACACTCCCTGAAGACCAGGGGGCACCCACTCTTGCTTAATTCTTTAAACAAGAATTCATGTGTTTAAAGAAACTGTCTCAGCGTTATTGTCCTCCAGAGTTTAAAGCAGATCTTTTAGAAACACCCTGAAAGGATAATTAGAGGAGCGTCACCTGGGGAGGGTAAATAATGCTCCCCTCTTTCTGATTATTGTGAAAACACAGTAAGCCGTTCCTCAATCAGTGGCGAATGAAGAATACAAGCACTTATTTATACTCACGCATGGGACTAATATGAACACACACGTTCAGACCTCAGTGGACACACACACACCCATACACCTGCATGACAGAGCCAGCGACACCCAAAGCTCGGAAATGGATGCACAGGCCCATGCCTTACTTGGACATGGCTGCGGCAAACTCCTCAGAGTTCGCGGTCTTCTTCATCAAGGGCTTGCCCTTGGGGTTGAAGCCATTCACCTCTTTCAGTGTGCACTGGCTCGTCTTCAGGACGAAGCTGCAGCGTTGGGGGACCTCCAGCTCCACCTGAGAAGATAGGGCAGCAGCATATTAAAACTCTCCATCCAGAACTTGAGGCACCCAGTCCGTCCCCATGGCCCGGGGCTTACTCTCCATCAGGGCACCAGGTAAAATGCTGTTGGACAGACAACGTTTGCTTTGCAAAAACCCCTGATCCACAACAGGCCTCATGGGTTCTCCACAAGTCAACCTCTACTTGTTCCTATTTTTATTTTTATTTTTTATCTTTTCAATGTTCTGGGGCCTCAAGTTTCTTAAGTTTGTTTTTATACATGTAAAGGGGGACATCTTTTTATTGGTTCTGAATCTATACACTTTAGTGATAAAGTGGAACGACTGGTTAGAAGAAACAGCTTAGGAGTGAGAGTTTAAGAAGAAAAACAGGAGGCAGGAGGAGGGCTATCATTTGTTTCAATAGCCCTGTTTTCTTAAGGTCACTGCAAAAAAATCCAAATAACCCAAAATGTTAGTGTCTATTAGGGACCATTCAAACTTCTGCATAGGGCTGGAGTTTAAACAGATCCCTAGTTGTTATCCAGAACTGTTCAAAGAACTTTCTGCAATGATGGAAAGAGTCTATATCTGCACTATCTAATATGGGAGCCACTGGCCATTGGTGGCTATTGGGTACTTGAAATGTGGCTAATATGACTAAGAAATGGAATTTTCACTTTTATTCAATTTAAATAGCCTCATGTGGCCTCACGTGACTGCACAGAAATGGGGCCCTAGAAGAAAGAGGGTAGATTCTCGGCCTGATTTCCCCACACGAATGTCAGTCGTGACCCTTAGAGCTGTTCCATAGCAACATAACCATGAGAACAACCAGTCTCAATAAGAGAATTTTTATTTGAGAGCAAACTATGCATTTCCATTTTTTTTCTCTTTTGTCTTTACTAACTGATGCTATTTGACTTAGATGATAAAAGTTGCATTCCTTGGTGATGGACAAAGGGTAGGGGAGTTGGGGAGCTGGAAGAATAGGGTGAAGGGTTAAAGAAGTACAAGTTAGTAGTTGATAGATGGTCACGGGATGGGGAGCATGGCGTAGGGAATGCAGTTAGCATTAGTATGCCGGCTAGGTCGAGGGCCAGGGGAGGGAGGGAGCAATGGGGAGGATTGTTTTATGAACTGTATAGATGTATAACCAATGTACTGTTTACTAGAAGCTAATTTAAATAAATTTTAAAAACAAAACAATTGCATTTCAGAATTCTTTCCTGAGAGCCCGCCTCCCTTGGTCCACCCAGTGGGCTTCTCTCATCATATTAAGTCTACTGTCCAGCCGTGCCGATATTCTAGATCACATAGTCCAATTATATCCTGAAAGGTGATGGGAAAATAAATCTGCCTGGCAAAATTGTCTGTGGCAGACAACTCTTCAGCAAAGTGACTTCCTAACACCTTGAGATTGCCACTGTCCTGGCATGTGTTGGGTGTGCTCAGCAGTGGTCTCCAGGGCCATAGTGGCCCTTGTCTCTCCCCCCCATACCTTGCAGTTGATCCTGATGATGCTCCTCGAGTCAGTCCTGGGGACTCCACTGGAACTCTCAGCCTCATAGTTGTATATGTACTTCTTGAGGGGCTTGAATCGATTTGCATCTTGTAAAATGAGAAATAAGTCAGCCACATTAAAACAAACAAACAAAAACTCAAGGATAGTTCTAGGCAGACAGAGACAGTGGCATAGATAATAAAAATAGTTATTAAACTTGATTTATTTTTAATCTTCTGTGTTAATTATACTTCATTTTCCTTTACAGATTTAAACTCTCCACTGCTTTGCTAAAGCTAATGTTTAAACTAGCTGGCATTCCTGAAACAGATCACCGGAGGGACAAGCAGGTGAGTGTCAAGTAATGGGGCTCAGAAAGTCTATAGGAGAGACTGGAAAATTAAGAGTTGGCAGCATAAAGCAGATATCTCCAATGCCTCTTCAGCTTGAAAATACCATAATTCTGTGTCTCCTTTTTGGTTCTACAAAATACCTGAGGCAAAGTTCATTAAGTGTCAGGGGTATCTGGCTGACTTAGGAACTCCCCAAAAGGAAAATCTGTGCTTGAGTCGAATTTTCTGAACAATTTGAGAAAAAGAACACTTGGGCCTTGAGCCCGGGTACAGTAATGCCAAATGTCCACGGGATGGCAGTGCTGCCACGCCGGAGGCCAGCCTCCAGTTAGGGAGACACAGGGCACCACATACAAGGCCATCTCCTTTGACCCCTAGGGGTCAGGTAAATACAAAACGGTGGCGGGCTGGGTTTCCTCACAAAGGTTAAAGTCACCATTTCCTCACCCTCGTGTGCTCTGAAGCAATGATTAGCCGCTGGTAAACAGGATGGCGAGGTCTCCTTAAAGTGTCCCTGGGCCCATACAGTGACATTCCTCCCCCCTCCCCTGGCCTAGTTTCTGGAACAGAACAGAAGGGCAGACAGCAGAGGGTGGAGACCCCCTTGGGGGTGGGCCGAGGCCAAGGAACTGATTTCTTGGGGCCCAGAGCAGTGCACAGCAATCACAGCACCAGAGCACGGGAGGGGCACATGGGGGTGGGGGGTGGGGGGTGGGGGGGTAGGAGGTCGGGGCTGCCCTTCTTGCCCGTGGGGAAATGCCTTACACGGACAGGTGGGGCTGACGTCCTCCAGCACTTCGTCTTCTATGAGAGAAGGAGAAAGTCAACCGTGGGTTTCTCCCGTCGTCGGGACGGGTCCCTCCCAGGGTCTGACCCGGAGGGCCCCCTCACCAGCACAGGACTTTTCATCTTTGAGGAGGAAGCAGGTTCTGGAGAACCCGCTCCCCAGCGCGTCCCCCCTTTCTCCCCCGCCCCACCTCCGTCCCCGTCCCCATCCCCGTCCTCGTCCCCGTCCTCGTCCCCGTCCTCGTCCCTGTCCCTATCCCCGTCCCCATCCCCGTCCCCATCCAGAAGCTGGAGGACCCACCGAGCTGGCCCTGTGGGTGCCCCTGAGCCCCGGATTGTGACTGCCCTCGGCCCCCCTCCCGCCACCGGCCCCCGTCCCCTCCGGCCTGATTCTCGGACGCCGACCCGGGGCGGGTTGGGGTCCCCCCACTCACGCGCGGGGGCGCGGGGCGCGAGCATCAGCAGCATCAGCAGCGCCGGCAGCCGCCGCGCGGGCCCCGGGGGGCCCATGGCCGGCCCGGCCGCTCCCGCCCCGCGGGCTGGGGCTGTCCTCACGCCGCTCACCGGCCCCGCACCCAGGCACCCCAGCACCCAGGCACCCCGTCGGGAATGCGCGCCCCGCGCCCGCGCCCGCTTTATAGGAGGAGGCCGCGCGCCCGGGGTCAGCCTCGCCGGGCAAGCGCATTGCACAAGGGCCAAAGGGCAGCGCCCGGGCCTGTTTGCTTCTCCTCCGTGGGGTCTGGGCTGGGACCCAGCGAGGGCCACGCCCGGCCTTTCCTCTGCTCAGGCCGGTCCCCCCGGGGGCCTCGGAGGCGGGGTTGGCGCCCGAGAAGCCGCCCGGACCCAGCAGGACCTTCAGGAGTTGACCAGGTCCCGGGGACAAAACCTACCCCTCCCTGCACCCTGCTCTGATTTTGTAGCTCTTTGGGGAACAAAGTCCTTCTTGGGGGAGACATTTTCCTCTCGGTTCTTTTCTGTCTTGCTGGGCTTTGAGTTTGCATGTGCACCCCCCCCCCCATCAGGTGGGATGGGAGAGAAAAGGGAAGGAGAGAGGCCCTGGTAAGCAAGTGACCCGAAGTCACCCCTGGGGGACAATAATGAGGTTACAGTCACAGCAGGAGTCCAGGTACTCAAATCTTAAGAACCCCAGTGAAGTGGGGCCTCTGGAGAAGACCACTCTGCCCCACTTCCCACCCCCCTTGGGCAGGGTCTTCTTGGGAAATTGGGCACAGGAGGATTTCTGCTGCTGATCCAGATGCTGAGTTTTCTCTGGGGATGACAAAGCCAGTGAGGAAGCAGGGATGTGGACTGGATGTGCCCCCACCCCCCTAAGCATCCAGGCACCTCCCCTTCTGTTCCAGGTGCTGACCATTTCCCACCAGAGACCAGTCCCCAGGTGCCCTCCCTCCCTTCAGCAGTAGGAAATCAGGCCAGGTATAGTAGCTCGGCAACACCGGTGTGACTGACCCTAAAGCAACTGTAAAGGGGGATTGGTTGGATGCCCGACTGTCAGAGACTGGCTGTGTCCATAAGGCGCCTCAGGTCTGGTTGGGGAGACAGGATGTGTAGACAGGAAACTGCTTTGAGCACTGAAGTTAGGCTGTAAGGGGCTAAACTGTGTGGGGTGTAACTCCCAGGGGGGTGCAAGGGGACATCCCTGGAGGGGTCAGCAGCAATGACTACTGGATACCTGAAGCAGAGTCAGTATTTGTTCTTATGATTTGTTGCTTCTGAGCTATATTCAGATATATATCCGGAAGGAACAAATACTTCTGAAGTGGTTTTTAATCACCTGTTGGCAAGACTGATGGTTCCAGAAGGGTCGTATTCTGAAACAGTAATAGTGTGTGAAGACCCCTGTTCCCTTGGAAGACTCGGGTGGTGACGTTTGCTTTGTTCTGGGCACTTGGGCCTCCACACTGCTCATTCATGCATGACATTGTCCTTCGCCATGAACTTCCTGTGGGCAGCTAAACTCCTGTCAGTGGTCGGTTGCTTTGCATCCATCATATATTAATATTGTTGAAGGTGGATATTACAAAGGTCTCAGCCCAAGGCTGGCCAAACCTACACCACTGTGAAGGGTCTGGAAAATGTAGTTACCCTGAAACCCCGTTTCTCTGAGCATTTGATTTGAACTATTTTACATGGGCTGACTTTTCACAGGAGGAGCTGCTGCTGTGTTGCAGGAAATGTCCCCGCTCCCATGCATATTCACTTTAAGGAGAATGAGTGGAAATACTGAGCTAAAAAGCAAGCAGACAAAGGTGGCTCACTTCAGTCTCCAAGCACGAGGCTTGACAAGCCCAGGCTTTCTGTGTTGGATGACAGATGAAGTCAGTGTCCTGTAGTCAGCGTCAGTTAAGAGCGTCATTTGTATAGCTGGGGAATCAAAAACGAAATCTGATCATGTGGATGCAGGGAAAACTCATAGGATGTTTGGATGTCCCTGGGTTGATTGTCATCATCTCTAAAGGAGGACATGTACGACTGGGGTCAGCTTCTCTCCCTTTCCCCGCTCGCCTCTGGAAAGTCCCCCCTGTGCTGGGTTTCAGCCAGCAGCAGTGCCGGTCCCCTGACAGCGTCAACGCATAACTCATGTCAAATCGTTGGCTTGAGCACAGGCATAAAGATACTGTAAGGATGAATGCACAGGTTTTTCTTAAATTACAAAACCCACTTACATCTCGTTCAAAAGCTATTTGAGAATATAGTATTGCGTGTGACCATGACATGTGATGGAGGGGAAAGTATTATATCCCTTCCCTTTCGGTAGAACATTTCTCAGTTTCCTAAACACATTTCAAGTTTCAAAAGAGTATCGACCACTTTTCACAGAGACATCAAACAGAACCTGGAGTCAGGAGATCTTGTAAAAGTTACTGAACAGAGAAAATACTAGTCCAGAGAAGTCGAGGAAACCAGTGTGAGCGTTAGACTCAAGAAGCCCAGGAATTGAGTCATAGCTGGGTTTCTTGTGAGGTTTGAAACCTCGGGCAAGTGGCTTCACCATCCTAGTCCTCTGTTTAGTCATCCTTAGGATGAGATTAAAAATATCTACCTTTCTCATAGGAATTTTTGTGGGAAGTTAATGAAACAATTATGTAGATAATTGAATTGAAAGCATGATGGCTGGCAAAAGACAATAAATGGCAGCTGTTATCATTTATTATGTGTTAGAGTGGAAGTGTATTTATAGGGTACCCATTAGAGCTAACTAACCGCAATGTATGTGAAAACAAGGGTTAAAAACAAAAATTGGGAATTAGGGCCGAGGAAAGGGAGCAGAAGTAGAACAAGGCCTTCAGGAGGCCTGTGAAGAACTGTGACTGAGCATCCATGTGTCTCTGATTATCCCCAACATTACTAGGTATTTGAAATCACTGTTCCCTCTGAGAGAAAGGAGGCCTTCCTACAGCAAGTAGACAGACTAGTGGCTCTAGCAGAGACACATCCTGGTGTCTTGAAGATAATCTCGGTGAGTAGCTATGACTTATCAGCTCACGAATGCAAAGTCCCATGGGTGAACCATCAGTCTGAGTAATCACATGGCTCTGGGGACCCATTAGAAAGCCCGCTGACTAGTGGAATTTTCGGGAATTAGATAATGAGGGATCTACCAATTACGGCTTCTAGAAGTGAAACTGTGAACTCTGTTTATCTGCAGGTGATCAGAAGGGTCTTGGTCAAGTTCAGGAAACTATGAAGCTACTAAAGGCCCTTCAGAAGCCCAATATTCTGAATTCAGTGTAGTTCACATATTGAAATAAATGTTCAGAACATAATTTGGTGGAAATAAATGAATGAATTCATGCCATTCATTATATCCTCTTGCTACCGGAATATTTATGTAGAGTGACCATGATGCTAAATAACTCTTTCCATGACATAAAATAAGGAGATATACAATTTGATACAATTTGTTTCCAGCTATGCTGTTCAAAAAATTCATTTGGCAAATAGAAACCAATACTGACAGTGATTAATTAGTCTATCTCTTTTCTGCCTATGACAACATTATAATTGCAAATGATGCCCAGCAGCTAGAAAGTAAACTTTAGGAATTGTAGATGCAACTATGCCTAGTGTGGTCTGGACATGCCAATCTCACACACACACACACACACACACACACAGTGTCAAGGGAAAAAAAGTGCATTTAGGTGAATGGTACAGGTGGAAGATGGTGGAATGGGCCTTGTCAACCAAATGGAGATGGATGGTTAACCTCCTGTGAGGAAGAAAAGAGAGACTTTCCCACCCTGTCATCCAAGAGATAAGGTCAGAGTGTTGAGCAGTGGTTCTTCCTGAGGGAAAGACGTCCGAAGTCAGCACTGTCTAAGGAGAAGTGAAGCTCTGTGCATCGCTTCCTCGGCTGTGCACCGCTTCCTCGGCTGTGCACATCTCATGCATCCACTCTTCCAGGAAGCTCCAGCCTCACCTGCTTCGGGGAGTTTTTCTCCGGGTCCAGACCAGTTAGGACCACATGGCTCCCGACCCTGATCACCTATCAGCCAGTTTCTATACAGAGTAACCCAATTTGAAGGACCTTCATACAAGCCTTCTATTGTTGTCCCAAGCTTGTATTTTTCTCTAGTAATCTGATTCGATTTTCACTTGTTTACATGTTACCTTGCCAGCCAGAGAGAGGAGCTTGGAGGGCAAGCAAGGACTGTGAAGTTTTCACCTTTGCATCCCTCTCCCTCTCTCTCATGAACACCTTGCACTCGGCTAAGGAGTGAATCTTGTGATTACAATGTCAGACGGTCCTTGTGAGGCAGTTTTTTCTCATGCATGCTGCTGCATGTGTTTATATCTTAATTTAGAATTTATGGCGAATTTGAATCTGCGAGAGAGAAGCAGGGTCTGTAAACTCGAATCAGGGGACAGTCTCTCAGACTTTGAGTGTCAGTTCCTCATCTACATGATGAGCAGACAGGACTCGGTGCCCTCCTGGGCCCACTGCTGCTCTGAATACTTTAACTCAATGAAGACTTTGCAATTAAAAACATGCATAAATTATATGGGGCTCAAACCTCATGGCAGTTAGAGGCCGAGGATTCGTAATCATTAAACAGGATGAATTTTCTGAGAGGCCACCTAACTCTCCAAAGACTTGTTACACTCACACTGCCTAGGAAACAGAATGCTTCACCCATTTAAAAGAGATTTCCAAATAAAGAGAGGGCATGCCCGCCTCAGGGTGCTGGGGAGCTCTCAGGAAGTTCTTCCTCATGTCTAGCTTTAATCTTCAGCCTTGCCTTGACCAAATAAGGTGTCCTTAGCTTTTTCTTTGAAAGGCTTTTTCTGTCAGTTACCCTTTGCTCATTTGTTTTTCAGGTTTTCCTTATATTCTCACAGGACTAAGAACCAGAAAGCATGGCCTTTGAAAGGCTGAGACCAGCACTCATGATAAAGAGATGGCTGGCTGGATAGGCATGCCTCACCATTCCCACACAACGGACCTCTGAGAGACTGACTCTAGATATTATTCTCATTTTGTAGATAGAGAAACTGAGGTCTTGACATCCTGAGGGTTTTTTGTTTGTTTGTTTGTCTTTCTCATGGAAACAAAAGGAAGTAGGACCAGAACTTGGTTCTCCTAGTTTATAATCTAGAAATAGTCACTCTAATTGTACAATATCTATGTTGATGACATATGATGACTTGGAGATTGTTTTATGAAGATGAATCTTTGATAGTGTAGTTCTTTGCAGTCTACTAGTATTAAAAGTGAAAAAGTTAATTGAATTTTTATGAGTTGATGTTCAGAATAAATAGTGCCATGTAATAATTATATAGAATGACAGAAATTCAGGGTCTCAGAAGGCCCTTCAAATCATTGAATCCGACTTGTCTTCCAATATAAGTGTTCTATCAGTTTGAGAGTACCTGGACCCTATTAGGCTGCTTAACTGGTAGAATTTTGTGAAATTAAATCATGTTCTAGTCGACTTAGCAATTAAGAGTCCCTAAAAGGGAAACTTTCCCAGCCTATTAGTCGACAGATGGCCAAGTGGGTTCTGTATATTTATGGATAGCAGTGCTTTGTGGTTAAATGTCAGGTTTCTTCTATTTCTGTCACCCACCCAGGCCACAGACCATCCATTATAGGGAAGGCTGAAAAAAGTACCAATTTTGAGGTGAAAATTTCTCTGACACTGTCTTCACCTGTGTTTTTAAGTCAAAAACAAATAATTACCAGATGGCTTGATGTCGTTTTCACCTGCACATCTCTTCTCTCTAAGAGCACGGTAGATGGTGAGATGGAGGGAGGGGTGTGGGCAGCCAGGACAGCCCCAGAACCCAGTCTGCTTTGGTTCATTACTTGGTCTCCAGGGCGGAAAGAGGATCGAAACATGTGCCATTTAGTATCAGGGGTTCCTTGTCTTCCTTTATTTTATGGTAGAATTTAGCTTTTAATAAAGCTATTTAAAAAATAATGGTCACCTTCAGTTGTTCTCAGGTCCACCTTGGAAAGGGAATTTTTTAAAACAGCTTTTATTGAGATAAAATTCATATAAACTTGTTTAAAGAGTATAATTGAATGGTTTTTAGTATATTCTCAGAAGTGTTCAACTATTCCCACAATTGATGTTGAAATGCATTAACCACCTGAAGAAGAAGTCTATACCAATTAGTCATCACTCCCTAAACTCCCATCCTCCCTTGGCTTGAGGTAGCCATGAATCTATACTCTGTCTCTATAGATTTACCTATTCTGGACATTTTGTACAAATAGGATCATACAATGTGTGATCTTCTGTGATAGGCTTTTTTCCACTTAGTCACCATAATGTTTTCCAGGGTCGTCCATGTTGTTACTTTCTTTTCATTGCCAAACAATATTCCATTGTATAGATATCACAGTTTATGTATCTAGTCATGAATGATGGTGTTTGTGTTCAACACCAGTTGTTATCTGTCTTTTTCATGATAGCCATCCTAGAGGGTGTGAAGTGGTCTCTATCTCATTATGGTTTTGTTGGCGTTTCCATGATGGCTAAGATGCTGGGCATTTTTTTATGTTCTTATTGGCAACTTGCCTATCTCTTTGGAGAAATGTCTATGCAAATCCTTTGAGTTTTGAACTTTTGACGTGAGTGAGTTATTTTTACCTTTTATCATGAAGTGGTAAGAATTCTTTATTGCAGTTACATGTTTCATCAGATATAGGATTTGCAAATATTTTCTCTCATCCTGTGGACTGTCTTTTCACTTGCTTGATGGTGTCCTTTGAAGTTAATTTTGATGAAGTCCACTTTTTTGCCGTTGTTACTTGTTCTTTTGGTGTTATAACTAAGAAACATTGCCTAATATAAGGTCAGGAACATTTATTCCTATATTTTCTTACAGAGGTTTATACATTTAGTCTTAAGTTTATGGCTGTGATCCATTAAGAGTTAATTTTTTTTGTCTGTACATATGGAAGATTCCTTTTGAACCTTGCTTTTAGAAATTTCTAGGTTTTGTGAGCCTGAATATGGCCCTGAGTAACCTCTCCCACCTCTCTACTAATAGGGTGTGACCTGTTCCTGATGAGGATGGCATCTGTCCTCTTGCTTAATGAGCAGGATCACTCCCTTATCAGGGTGCTGCTCCTCCCTGGGGCTTTCCAACCAGTGACCAGTCACCTGGGGCCGAGAGCCACAGTCGCTGAGGTGACTGAGTCTCTGAGTCCTTGTCTTTTCAGAAGGAGAAAAAGGAGGTATTCTTGGTCTCTGAAGCTGAAATCCCCACCTGCTTCTAGGGTCCATCGTGTTGATAACCATTCTCCCTTTTTCCTTCAGAAAGTATCCAATGGTTAGAGAAATATAGCTTTTCTGCACCCAAAACAGCTCAACATGTTTTACAAGGAAACACATGTAAAACTAGTAATAAATAATTTAAACAAATGAAGTGACATCAAACACCTTAGAATGGTTGCTTTGGGGTGAAGAGGAGAACAGGAGTTGGGAGTGAGGAAGGGGAGTTCGGATGGGGGATAAACAAATAACTAACAAAATGAGATGGGGGCTTCACAGACCAGTGATAACTGTGCCAGATGCCAAGCAGGGTGGGTACTCATCCCTCTGCGCCTGAGTGGCAACAGAATAATAGTCATGTTGTTATAATTATTTTTTAAACCTAATATTTATCAAGCACCAAAAATGTACCTGTCATTGCAATAGCTAACTTTCATAAATAATTTCATTTAATAGTCAAAAGAAAAAACCTGCTAAGTAGGTATTTTAACCCCCGCTCCTACAAGAAAGGAAGCCAAGACTGAATTGTACGTAACTCACGTGATTCTGCTATCTCCATTATGCAAGTATAGATACCTAGAAAGGATGATTATGATTGCGTAAGCGGGTCAAGAGAACATGAGGTTGCGTCTCAGTGACGCTGAGCACACACACAAGTTCCCTCTGTCTGGGGGAATAAGCTAATGTTTTATTAACAAGAGCTGCAATTGCATATTGCTTTAAGGTTGATTAAGGTCTTTGGTATCCATTATTTCTTTTAACCCTTCTAATAACCCTGCGAGTTTTATGTTATATATCACAAATGAGGCACTTGAGGCTCCCTGTAGTCAAACGACTTTCAGGATCACCTGGCATAATAACTAGCTGAGCTAGAACTCAGACTCACATGTTCTGACTTCATAGCCCAGGTAGTTTGTATTCCACCAGCCTGAATCTTGATGAGAGGATTGGGAAATGCAGACCTCTTAACGGCATTTTTTCTTTTTTTAGAGAAATAAGGCATGAGGGTTCTGAGCCTCAGATGGTTCCCAGAGAGGATTCTCAGAGAGGCATCATGAAAACACCATAGCGACCTGACAGAAGGGCCGACGGGCTCAGTGGCATTTGCCTTTGATAACATCCAGATTTCAGATGAAAGGTGCTTAGAGAAAAAAGGTAGGTGTGCTGAAATACCTGTGGTCTCCGCTTTTTGAGTTCTTAATGCAAGTGCTGTTTATTGCAATTTTTCCCCTTCCAAAAGCCTTCATGCATTTTCCCCAAGCAGGTAAACAAGAAGCTGGCTCAGATACCTTAGTTCTTTTTCCCTACTTACCCTGCACACAGCGGTCTTCGCATGGTTAATCTGAATGGGTTCACACACTGCATTATGCCCAGAAAATATGATCAGGAATGAGTCAGTATGAAATAATGTCTGTCCTCTCATTCTAGGCCAGTCTTGGGACTGGAGTCCCTTGGCAGAACACTGGCTGACAGCACTCTTTATTACTGGTGACCCATAAACACAGCAAAGAGCCATCTACATAACTAAAGTTGGACAAGTCTAATATAAAATGGTAAATTGAGGCAATTAATTCAAATCAATGTATTCCTCTCAATTCTAACACCTTTTTTACTTGGACATTTTAGTTGAAAATGATGATGGATATCTGAATTATCCAGATAATTACTTCATTCTCACTTCATTAATAACAGAGCTGTGTCTCCTTGTTAGAGAGAAGATGGGGGATTTGCTCCCTTAATGAGAGAAGCTAGAACCTTCCAGAAAGGAGGGAGGTAGAGATGCGAGGGAGTCAGATAAATCAAGCAACTTCCAAGCCCATCCCAAGGATGATTGGATCCCCATCTTTAGGGCAAATCAGCAGCTGCCTCTCTTTCACCCTTCTAATATTTCCCTCCCTAAAATTCCTCCATGGGGAGAGAGGAAGCACTCCTGTGTGTGACTTTCTTTTTCCCCACGTTTTTCGTCTCACTCACAGCAGCTCTGTCACTTACTGGCTATGTGATTGGGGGCATGTGCCGCTTGTGTTTCTTTATCTGTAAAAGAGGGATCATAATAGATAGCTCATACCTGATAAGGTTTTATGATTATTAAGTGAGTTAATAAGGTACTTGGTACAGTTACGGCACATGGTGAATAGTACATAAGTATTAGTTTAGTATCTTTGGTCTGTCAATATACCCATTCATATTCACGTCCCTTTTTTCTTCCAAATGTCTGCGATCTGATAGGGCACACATAATGTTTATTTAAGACATGTTCCCAGGGTGAATAAAAAGTTTTTTTCTGCTGGTTTACACTCATAAAAAAAGTAAGACTTGTAAGACTAGCCAGACTGTGAGAGCAAATATTATTACCTTGGGATAGGTACAGGTGCTGCTGGGGTCACCGGAGGTGGTGAAGGGAGATACTCTGCTGTGATGAAAGACCCAAGCCTTTGAAGCAATTTGCAAATACAGTTGACCCTTGAAAAATACTGAATTGCACTGCGCGGGTTTACTTATACATGGACCTTTTTCAAGAAATGCCTGTAAATGTTTTCAAATTATAGTTGGGAATCCGTGGATGCAGATGGCTGACTGTATGCATGGATTTACACCAGTTTATGTCAGGGACTTGAGCATCCAGGGATTTTGGTATCCATGGGGGATACTGGAACAAATTCTCTTTAGATACTAGAGACAAATACATTTTAGGGGAGTCAAAAGTTATATTCAGATTTATGACT
Source organism: Cynopterus sphinx (assembly GCA_030015415.1). Classification (NCBI taxonomy): domain Eukaryota; kingdom Metazoa; phylum Chordata; class Mammalia; order Chiroptera; family Pteropodidae; genus Cynopterus; species Cynopterus sphinx. The sequence continues at coordinate 14,553,462 of CM057383.1, read as the reverse complement.
GTGCAGGGGTCATCATTTCTAACCCATGTTGTTCCAGGGTTAACTGTAGTTCCCTTGGATGCCAGCTGAATGGCCAGCTGACTTTCATGAAATTTACATTTTATTAAATATGTTCAGGACGCTTCCTTTATTAGGCGAAATTTATTTTTATTTGAAGTAGAAACACTAACTTTTCATTTCGTAGAAATCTGTTTCAGCTTCTCATTGAGTACATTTCTGTTTTCAGTGAAGTTTCTGCATAAATCTTTTATATTTATAAAAAACAAATAATTATTTTTTATGCAATTTGTAGAAATATCGCCATAAATGTCATGATGAAAATTTCAATCCAATTAAAATACCCATGACTGAGCTGAAAGTTGAGTTGCCTTAGAACCACTTGGATGCTGTGGGAGTGGATGAGGCTTCCTAGGTCTCTAGTCTCCAGTCGGGGGTAGAAAGTAAACCCCCACAGTTAAGTAAGTATGTGAGAGAGTATTCTTATGTTAAATAATTCAGAACTGGAATTCATGGCATTGTGATTTTTTTAAATGTAAAATAATAACCAATGTAGGATTATAGAGGGTGCGGGTAGAAGGAATAAAGAATTATAGAGTTTTGGATTATTTAGTCATAACCCTATATTCTGGGGTGAGGGGAGAAGGTCCTTGGAGATTAAGATTCTTGCCCAGGATATCAAAGTCATCATCGTCATCGTCTTCGTTGTCTTCCTCCCTCTCCTCCTTCTGCCCCCTCCTCCTTCTCCTCCTCATGGCTGTATCTGAGAGGGTCACTGCCTTAAGAAGTTTTGGAATAACTGATTAGATTAGTGAAGAATTAGATGTATTTTGTTATCTACTATTAATTATCATGAAACTAAAATTTTTGAAAGTATTTTTTTATACAACAAACCACAAAATTATGAATTTGAATCCTGAATTATTTAACATAAGAATACTCTGTCATAGACTTAACTGTGAGCGTTCTAAGGACAGAAATTACTTCAACTTGGATTCGCTTGGCTGATACTTTCCCTCACATTAGGGTATAATTAGAACATAAGACGTAGATAGCCACAGTATAGTCCTTACGCTCCATCTGCCTTATGAGGGTCCCTAATGTATTGCAGATATAATATGTATCTATAGATATGTGTAATATATGTATACACATAAAATGACATGTGTGCAAAGATAGTCACACAGCATCATTTATAATAGCGAAATTTGGAAACTTTAAATGAATATTAAATATTCATCCATAGGAGAATAATTTAATAAATTATTAAACAGACATACAATGGAAAACTGCAGTTCTGTATGTACATCAATGTAGAATAGTCTCCGAGATAGACCTGTGTGAAAAGCAGATGAAAATAAAGGTCACCGAGTATTATCATCTGTGCAAAACTAGGTATACGTATACAATGTATAGTACAACATGTAGATGTATGCTTGCATAGGTATATTCCCTTCTTTTAGTCAGGGTTCTTCAGAGAAATTAAGCCAATAGGAAATATTTATAATATATATATTTTTTATATCAAGTCTAAATATTACCCATTATGAAACAAATATGATATACCTTTTAGAAAGTGGTGATGAGTAAAATGGGGATGCCATGGTCTGGAACTGAGAGGAGAGTCCAGACCTTGCTCAGAATTTACTCTGATATCTAGGGAGATCAGATGTAGAGGCTGATTCCTCCAAGTGAGCCCCATTGTAATCAAGCATAAATCTCATAGGCTCTTTTTTGATGTAAGGCAGTGTGAATTGTAGAAAAAGTTTGTAGAGCTCCTAGTCATTCACACAGAGTACCTGGCACGTAGTAAATGTTCAACACATTTTTATTGAATATATAAACAGAGAGGTGGAACCCTCTTCTAGGTTACAGCTGATGAAGCTCCTTTGAGCTCCAATGAGACTGCAAAGTGAAATAAATTAACTTTCCAAGAGACTGCAAAGGCTCCAGGAAATGCTTTTGGCATCTGTATGGGCTCGCTTCTTCCAAAGCCTTTCCTTTCACACCTCTCTGTCTCACCTTTTGCCTGTCGGCGCATATAAACACCCAGAGTACTTTCCTTCAAATTAAAAAGTTCCTGACCAGCTTATAGCTTGCATCAAATTACATCTCAGGGGCCAAGCAGGCAAGCTAGGCAATACACCTTGGAAAGACTCAAGTAATTACGATTCCAGAAATATCCAAGATACCAATAGATACAGCTATGCAAAGCTCACCATTCAAGACCAAACATTGTCCATGATGATCGCTCAGATGCAAGAAGCAAAATGTACCATAATCTCTCTGATGTAAACACACACAATAGTTAACAATGAATGTACAGATGTGTTGGTTTACTTCACCTGTCGCTAATGGTGTATCTTAAAGAAACTAGAATATGCCCAGTTAGATGGAACATTTGCTAATTTTTGTCATCTCCCAATGTACTGAAAAAATTATATATATACATAATTTTAAACTTCAGGTGAGAATTTAATGCAACCAAAAAACTTCTGTAATTGTCACATGATAAACTTCCTGGGGGTTGGGGAGTGATAAACTCCTGGAGTGAGGAGTTGGGGAAGTGAGAGCTAAAGTTCCTATTTGCTCATTTCTCTGGACCCACTCTGGCTTATTCTTCTAGTATCAGTTTCTGGTTTGAAGGTGAGGCTTCTCTGAAAGGGCAGTTGCAAAGTGCAAGATCATCTTGTATTTGTGTGCTTTATGTTCTTTTTATGACAATTATTCGTCTTGTCAGTACTTCTTTCCTGGGCCCTACTGAGTACCCAACACTGTGCTAGTCACATGGGAAAGACACATATGACGCTCTTCTTGTCCTACTAAAAAATCAAAAACAAAACAATAAGAAGAAAATGCTGGGCTTCTGTTTTTTTTTTTTTGTGTTTGTTTTGTTTTGTTTTGTTTTGTTTTTGCTCCTGATACAGAGTTCAAAGGTTTATTCTTTTCTCAACATTGGGTAAACAGACCAAAAGTTGAATCTGACAGTCTAAGCAGAGCAGAATGACATCACCTTACCACAATGCACCAGCTTTCCTGGCAGTAAAGTCATTGCAATTTGCCAATGACAGTCCCCCTGGAGATATCAAATCTTGCATTAAACCCTGTGACGAGAATACTGGAGTAAATATTTTTCTGGTGCTCCCTCTTTTATTCCTGCACCCTGTCAATCACAAAACCTAGTCAAGCATGCTTTCTAAGTATCTGCACCTGTCCCTCCTCTCCCTCCCACACTGTCACTGATCTGGACATGTCTCCTCCTCATTTTTACAGTAGCCTCCTTGAGCCCTAGCTACAGCAGTACAAATCAATATGTGGTTCCCTGAATATTTTAAGCTTTCTCATGACTCTGAGTCCTTGAAGATAACTTTTTCTCTGCCTGTAATGCCCTCATCACATTGGTTTGACAAACTTAAAAATTTTTTTTGTAACCTTCCTCGATGTCCCCAGCAGATGTAATTGCTGCTCCTAATGTTATGTGTGTTTTCAATGTGTTTTCAGATAAGTAATATCTGATTATACTATAATTGTCCATTTGGCTTCCAATCGCTCCATTACTCTGAGTATTTTATGGGTAGAGGCCATCCTTTTCCTTTTCATCATCTTAATGTCAAGAACATCAAAACAACTCCACTTGGATGTTCCACAAACATCTCAAATGTGACATGTTTGTTGAATGGATAAATGAATGAATTTGTTGAACAAATCTTTTCCATCTTTTATATCTTGAGTGTGGGAAGGAACTATCTTCATCACCTTGGGTGGCAAATGTTTATTTACATGTCTTGATTGGTGGAGACTCATTACTTACTAGTTCTCAACTATCATTCACAGCATGTCCCTTCCTAAATCTCAGGTGCCCAATAAGATGTGACAAATAAGAACTGTCTTTCTCCCAAGGCAGTTTCCATCATTCCATGGAAAGATCATCTTTTGAATTAAAGCACAGTGTTAATGGAATGCTTCCTGGATACACAGCTGGATTTAAAGAGGTATTTTGATTTTGAACACAGTTGGATGTGAATTGGTATTGTAAGAGCAGTTTTCTTTTGATCTGGCATACACTTTAAAAGATTAATAAAGATGACTTCTATTGCAGAATGTTTGCAGTAAACGTTTTAAAAGTCCTTTTTGCACACACACACATACACGCTTCATTCACAAATCTCAAAAAATGTAGTAAATAAGGAAAAAATCCACATTATCTTGGTACAATAGATAGTTTTTAGCAATTTCTATGATCTGTCTCATCAGACAACATGGAGAGTGTTCTTCTTTTGTGTCATAAGAAATTCCTTCTGTCTCTACACTTTATAAAACATTGTGCTGTTCTGAGCAAAAGCACAGAGTTCAATTTTTAATTTTTTTTTTATGATTCAGTAATGAAATATAATTTTCAATCTGGTAAAATTCTTTGGGGTTTAGAAAAATGACGTAGTTTAGAATTGGAAATATAAATGTCTAGTACACGGACCACTGGCTCACTTCCTCAGCAAGGCACCTACCAATTCATACCAATGAAACATAAAACTATGAAAGGAAGACTATATTTCTCATTTCTTAGCTATCTGAAAAATGTCACTGGGCCAACTTTAATCATCTTTCCCATTATCACCTAAATGTATATTTGAAATGCAGCATCATAAACTAAATGGATATTTTTAAATTGCCATGTTAGATTTTCACTGGTCATAAAGCTGCTGACATAATTTTCTATTATTTTAGCAGCCAACCAAAGCTTATTTTATACAACTTTTATACAAGTCTCCAAAAACAACATTATATAACTAGAATTACATATATAGGTGTAGTTAACTGTTAACTTTCCCTACCCTTTATTATTTCATCAGCAATTACCCAGTTATGATAGAAATAGTCATTGAATTAGAATATTGGAAAGAGTGAGTAGAGGACAGCACATCTTCTACATCTGAAGTTTTCATTTGTTGTCAGACGACTGCTTTCAAAAGTGAATGAATGAATTTTACTAGTATTGAGTGTCTGTAGGAAACTTATTACTTTAAATAATTAGGTATTTTTATACAAAGAGAAAAAATGATCTCAATTTAGGTATAGAATTAAACTTCTTTAAACTTAGGAAAGCTCTAAACTAAGAAATTAGGCCAAAGTTAATCTGCTGATAAAAATACCTGTATTTGGATTACACAATCATGTAAAAGTTATTTATTAATTTAGAGGACAATTTCTGCAGGTAAACTTTCACCCCGATCCTCAGAAATAAATAAAAACAATAAAAAAAGTCCTCTCCTACAACAAAAGCAAAAGTAATAAAGCAATTTAAAAATATATTTTAGATTTGCTTGGATTTGAATTTTTAAAAACCAGATTGTGTATGTATGTATGTATGTATACACACACACACACACACACACACACACACACACAATGCAATCAAATAACAATTAGCCAAATGAGATTCTCAATGCATTAAGTCAACTCAAAATGAAACATCATGGCCCACCCAGCTGGATATGATAAAGCCAACTGAGTTCTTTCTCCCTATATTTTCAATAGCAGCAGTCATAGTGACAGATTGTACCATGGGGCAAGTTACACTCTTTACACTGATGACAGAAACTGGGATTGGATACATTGCACAACATTTTGACTACCTTTAATTTGCTGTTTTTGCACATGCTACTATAGTAGGATAGAAAATGGAATACTTGCACAAGAGTTATGGAGTTTAGTGACATATGACACTGTATTTTCTAATTGATCTTCCATAAGGTACATATTCTCACTGAATGATGATACGTGGATCTCTAGAATCTGCTGAGCACTTACTAAGATAGATGTTGGGCAGTGAAACAGATAGGAGTCAGCTTCCTTTTTATTCAGGGTTTCAGGGCTACTCTTCTTAATTTGAGAATATACAAAAGTTACAGTTGAGAAAATGAATTACTCTTAAAATTTGGAGACAACAGAGTCCTGCCCTTTGATGATCTGGTAAGAGCTAGTATCTGTTTAACTCTAAAAATCTACAAATGTCCAACAAATTTTACATAGAACTTCGAGATGTTGTGAAGCCCCTGAAACTCATCCTGAGTTAAGGTTCTTACTGTGACAGCTAAAGGATCAGGTTCATACTGTCTTCATTTCTGTATCTCTAAACTTCCTAGCTCGGTGACTGGCCTCGAGTAAGTTTTTAGGGGCTGTCAGAATAAATAATTTGCTGGGGGCTGGTGTTGGTGCTCCCATCCACAGGTTGCTCCAGGCCACCAGTAGGAAAGCTTCTAGAAATTCAGTGCTTTAGTGTCTACCATCTTTGGAGGACTCGTGTCTTCTCACTACTGCCTCTTGTTTGTTCATTAAGAAGAAAAAGATTCTAGATGACTGGGAAGGCTGGGCAGCACTGTGAGTGCTGGGTGTGGGTGGCTATTAAGGGCAAGCAACAGCAACCCCAACCTGACTACCCTGGGTGCATCATGAGTGAAGTCACTGCTATCAGGGCGGCCCCATTTTGAAGTCTTTTGCCCATATTAGAATATTAGAATATCATTGTCCTTCAATAAATAGTGCAGTTAACTGCTCCTGTGTCACTAAGAAACCTCTGGAGTGGGCCAGAGATTCAGTGTGCTGAGTCAGAGCCAATGGTCATGATAGCAAATTTGTGCTGTTGGAAGAATACGAGAAATGGCCTCAAATTTAGTCTATGCTCCAATGGTTGTAAGTCCTGAAAAGACCAGGAATGCACCTGATAGTATGTTGAGTGCCTAGGAGGTGCTCGATGAATACTTGTTACATAGAATGGTGTAATAAGACTGGTCCACAGCCATGACCTTGTTTTGACATTGTGCTTTAGGACATCTGTGTGCCAAAACCTTACACAGTGCTTAATAATCATGCCTTTTGTGAGGTATGATTATACTTCATGTATGATATCATGTCTATGATCTCTGTGAGCCATCACTTGATGTGTTAGCCCTGAAAAAGTCTTCCAAGCTTGTAGGGCTTCTTTAGTAGACAGGTAGGAGGTGCTGAGATATGGACACTGGTTTTTACCTGTGCTTCAGATTTTCTCAGAACTCAGAGAGAGAGTTCCAGAAAGGCCAATGAAAACACCAGGCAGGAAGGTTTTTGTTTCTGTTTGTTTTCCCAAACAGCTGGTTTTCCTAAGGCTACGATTTGTAGGCCTGGCTTCTACCAGACCCTGAATCTGTGATCAGTGATAAGCTATCAAGAATATGTCCCAAACTCTGCTATCTTGGGCCTCTCCAGCTCAATCCTATGTGCTTGGGGAAACACAAAATACATCTGTCCTAAAGCATATACATGTGTGTATGGGGAGCGGGTAGTGTAAGGACAGCTAAGACTGACCAAGCACTGAATAATCATCCACTGAATGAATGAATGAATGAATGAATGAGTATACAGATGAAAAAATTCCAACCATGAATATATGCTATACAAATGTATTTTGTATACATATATGTGTATTTTTGTATGTGTATATTTGTACATTTTGTATATTTTGTATGTGTGCAGGAGGCTCTTTTTCTAGATTACTTAGGAGGGGGAACAGTGACAATAACACAGTCCTGTGGGTACCTAGAAAGGAAAGGACAGGTGGAGAGAGGGAAGATAAGAACGGGGGAAAAGAATGAGAGGGAAACGTGGCTGGAGGAGAAAGAAGGCCCAGCAACACTGAATGTTGATCACAATCATTATTAGTTCTAGAATTATCTTAATCATCCTGTTACTCTCCATGCTTTGTAGCACTCCAAGTACACATTTCATGTGAAGTAAAGTTTCCTGTTTACTCATTCTTCTGGAACCAGTTTTCAAGGTGTTAAACCATCTTGCTATTATTATTATTAATATTATTATTATTTTGTAGCTGATATTCTTCTGAGCTGAGGTAAGGAATAAGAAGAAGCAGTGTCATGTGGCTTCCTAAATCCAGTTCAGGTGGAAGAGCTAACAGAGGAAGTCTTCTCGAATAGTAATCAAACAGGACCTTCTCAGTAGGAGGAAAATAGGGGATGTTGCAATGACACGAGTCGCCTTTCAATCTCATGTTTGATAAGGATTTGGGAAAAGGATAGCATTCCAGTCCAAAAGTCGGATCAAAAGCCTCTCCACCCATAGATTTCCCAATCCAGGACCTGTGACATCGAGTGAGAGAAAGGCCCGGGCCCCAAATGAAGCCATTAGCAAATATCTCTTTGCTCTCCTGGGAAACGTATTCTCTCACAATGTCTTTCTGCATTATCACTTTGTATTGAGATAAGAGTTTAATTTTTCAGATGATGTATGTGGCAATGGATGAGGCCAGTGGTCCTGAGGACAAGAGAGAAGCCTGGTGCTGCCCTTGTGCGTGGGAGACTCCTTAAGGTCAAGAGCACAGCTACCAGAGCCAGATGGCCTGGATCTGCCACTGGTTTTGCCACAGGCTATGTAAGTTATACAACCTTTCTACGCCTCCGATGTGAAAGTGGGATAAAATAGTTTTATCTCATAGGAATAAATAAGAAATACAGGGGATGCTCTTGAAATAGCACCTGAGTATACCAGGCATTCAGGAAGTCCTAGTAATAGGATATAAGACAAGAAATGTTCATTTGCTAAATCCAAAGTTTATTTCGGTAGTTTTTCTTCCCTTCATTTTTATAAGTATCAGTGGTTTCAAGAATCCCGAAACGATAGAACTGAAAGGAATGTTGATTTTACCGATATGGGAAAAGCCCAGAGAGTTGAGCTCTCCAAGGCCGCACAGCTACTTAATGGTAGAGTCAAGACTAGAAACCAGACTTCCTGATTCTAGATCTTTCTCCACTGCACCACAATCCTTTCCTGAAGCAAGATGCCCAGGACCAAGAAAATCCTATCAGAGCGATAACAATAGCCAGAACTGCAGCACCTTTCCCAAGGGCTCCCTTATCCCTCCAAAGACTGCCATTAACCGGTTCACACATTCAGCCATTCCTTCACTCACTCACTCACTGATCCCACACTGAATTAGGCTATCTCATGAAAGTACAGAAAAGTAAAGCATGGTTTTTGCTCGGAAAGGATTTCAGTTGAAACAGGAGCAATGATAGACAGAGATAAAATGATACGATAATATAATCATTAATGGAATGTGCAAAGTCCTAGAGAGGTTAGGCATCTTTTGCTGTGTAACCTGTCAGAAGTCCAATAAAAGAGTTTGTGATCAGGTTAGTAAATTTATGAATGACAAAAATAAATGAAAGCTGGCCGGTCTGCTGTGAGTTGGGCTAGGTTTAACGTTTGCTGTGGCTGTAGGTGCCAGAGGCTTCTGATTTCTGTCATGTCTTTGTTTTTGCCTTCCCTGTTGTCTGTGGGGTTTTCTGGGAACTCCGCCTTCGTCTGTGTTTTGCAGCTCTTTCAGCTATAATTTGCTGTCATAGTAGAGCCTTATTAGTGCGATGGGTGGTGGGGAGGGCAAGTGTTCTATAATTTTATGGTTAAATCTCACTGTTTTAGTATGCCTGGGTCCTTAGGATGTGACCTGACACATGGTTCTTAGACCCATCCCCAGTAAGGTAAGACAGGAAGGGTGGAGGGGGCTGGAGGCAGGGCAAGGCACATCTCACAGGTGGGTAAGGCTCTGGCAAATTCTTTCCCTTGGAGAGCAGAGCTTTGTTATGTGGGATGCTCTGGACTTACCTCCTGCTTGATACTGAAGACTATACACAGACATGAATCTCGATTTCTAAGAGATCTTTCCAAGGAAAAACACACATATTTTTCATAATTATGTTTAATTCGGTATGAATGCATATATTCATTTTTTTTTTTTATAACTGAAGTGTGATTTACTGTGACATGAATAGATCTTAAATGCACAGTTTGGTAAGTTTTGACAAATGCAGAATGCTAACCTCTATGAAGCTATAGAATATTCCCATTACTCCAGAAAGTTCCCTGGTGACCCTCCCACTCAGTTCCCACCCTTCTTCAGACTACATTTTTCTGACTTCTGTCATCAAAGGTTAGTTTTGCCTATTTTAGAACTTCGTATTAATGGAAACACAGTAGGTCCTCTTGTGTCTGGCTTCTTTTGCTTAGCATAATGAGGTTTCAAGTTAGAATTTGGGGGTTAATGTAAATCGTCCTAATAGTAAATTCTCATTATCATTAAGGTGACTGCATACAGACCAGAAAGAAGGCCACCATACGAAAGATCCCTGGAGTGTTTCCACCCCCGGATACTCAGCCAAGAAAGCTGAAGATGCATTGTAGTTAATTAAGCATTACAGGAACTGTCCTGTGACCAAAGCCTGATTGCCTTTTGACACCCCATTAGCCCTACACCCTCCTGAACTCTTTATTGTCTCTGAAATGGGTCAGTGAGGAAACGGTTTCTTTCCATACCTTTGAGAGGGACAGTACACAGTAGGATGATGCTGTTCTTGCATTGAGGCCTAAGAAGAAAACCCTGAAATATATTCTCTAACTTGAAAATGAAATCACTGCCTAAATATGAAATCCTCGGATAGATTTCTTAACATCTGTTTCAATAAAAACCAGTCGGAACAAGTATCTTTTCCTTCCTTAAAACTCTGCTTACACATGTGGTGGAGCTACAGACAGAATGTCTGTGTTCCCTCCAGATTCCTGTATTGAAGCCCTAAACCTCAACGTGATGGCATTTGGAGGTGATTAGGTTTAGACAAAATTGTGAAGGTGGAGTTGCTCTGATGGGTTTAGTGCCCTTATAAAAAGAGATGCCAGAGATCTTGCTTGTGTGCCCTCTCTCTCTCTCTCTCTCTCTCTCTGGGTGCACAAGGAAGAGGCATGTGATCGTACAGTGAGATGTCAGCTGCCTTCAGGCCAAGAGAAGGGGCCTTAGAATGAAACCACCTTGCTCACATCTTCATCTTGGACTTCCTAGCCTCTAGCATTGTGAGAAACTTCTGTTTCAGCCAGCCAGTTTACAGTATTTTGTGATGTCAGCCTGAGCTGATACCGGGAGGTGATCTTTATTAAGCACTATGTGCTAGGCACTGTCACATTTAGTTTTTGAAATAAAACTTGGAGGTAGGTGTTAGTATCTCCCTTTTCCCAGGGAGGAAAATAATGCTCAGCATCACAGAGTTAGTACGTGATGGAAGATATTTTTAAATTTCCTGACTTTGATAAGTAACCCTCCACCCTTTTTAAATTCCTGATAGGTCTATCTCATTGTATAATGTCTTGATCTCATCACTTCATTTTTTGAGCTAATCATTTAGTGTTAGTCGGAAATGGGGACAGATTCTGAAACTGGTCAAAATATTGGCTTTGATGCTCCCATATCATCATATTCAGATCTACATTATTTTTGATGGTTGCATTTTATACTATTGCATCTATTTACCTCTTACATGTACCGTATTTATTGAACCAACTCCCATGAAGTGCATTTATGTTGCATCAAGTCTTTTGCTACTAAAACAAAACAAAATAAACAAAACAAACAACAATGATGCTTCAATAAACTGCTAGTATACTTATCCTTGTGGCCACATGTGAATCAACTGGTAGGATATATTTTCAGAAATAGAATTGATGATTCCTAAGGAATATCAATTTCATCTCTTAGTCTTCCTTACTAAAAATTCTTCCATGCTTTCTTCTATGCCTGTATGATTTTTTTTTTAACTTTTAATTCTTGGAGATGTCTGTAATGTATTTTAGCATAATGAGAAAGGAAAAGTCCAACTTTAATAATTTTTGTTAAAACCATTTATTGAAAAATTCATTGATTCGAAATGCTGTTCTTACTGTATACAAAATCCTCACATCTATTGGTTTCTTTCCAGACTATTCATTCTCTTTCATTGATCTATCTCTCTACTCACATACTAATTTTAAACTGTTTAATTTCCCCATAGCAGAGTGCTAAAACCACAGGGTCTGGAATCAGACTGCCTGAAGTCAAACCTTGACGGTATCGTTTACTAAGAGTGTGACCTTGGGTTAGTCACTGAAACATCTTTCTTCCTCAGCTTCTCATCTCTAAAGTGATAAGAGGACAACCCCAAATTTGTTTGTCTCCCAAATCTTCCCTGTCCCAAGTCCAGACCTGGAGAGGGACAGAGAAGAAAGGGGTCGAAGGATCTTAGAGCCGTACACAGAAAGAAGCACAAAGGCCATGAGGATTTGGGGAAACAGAAAGGTGCAGGGCACTGGCACAGACGGGTGATGGTGACTTGGAGGGATAGTCTAGTTTTACTCTGCTTTATTGCCCGGATTGTTCTGGGCCAGGGGTCCTGTGCTGAGAGGTGAGATTAAGTGGTTTGGAACTGAAGGATGTGTGCCAGTAAATTCTGGCTGTATTTTGCCTGCTCAGTGAAGAACTTATGGTACTCAGAGTACTCAGTCACAAAGTGGAGGGCCTCAAAACACAGAATGACTAGAAATACAACAGAAGGAATACACGCTAATGATGTAGCCAGGGCGCCTTGGATTATACTTTCCCTGTTGTTTTCCCAAATGAGGAAATTAGTAGCATCCGCCTGAGGCAGTGGGATAATGTCATCATGCTCAGCGCTGTCGTGGATGAGTAGCTTCCAGTAAGGCAGGTGAGTATCAAGGTTGCTGACAGCTGCGAAGTGGCCAAGCTAGTATTTAAATTTTACCCTGTGCCCTCCCCCCACCCAGCTGGCAGCTTTATTGAGTTATAATTGACAAATAAAATTGTAAGATATTTAATTTAAAGTGTACCATGTGATGTTGGATCTATGTATACATTGGGAAAGAATTCTTCCTATCTAGTTCACACATTTATCTACATCATCTGTAGCTACATATCGATATCTATATCTACACATAAATGTATGTTTTGTGAGAATATTTAAATTCTACTCCCTTAGCAAATTTCAGTTATACAATTCTGTGTTTCAAGTACAGTCACCATGGTATACTTAGATCCTTAGACCTTATTCATCTATAGCTGAACGTTTACATGCTTTAGCATCCTCTCCTTATTTCCCTTTTCCCTTACCCCCAGGCAACCACTTTTCTGCTCTGTTTTTATGAGTTTGACTTTTTTTTTTTTATTTTTAGATTCCAAGTGTAAGTAATACTATGTGGTACTTGTTTTTCTCTATCTAGATTATTTCATTTAGCATTACAACCTCAAGTTGCATCCATGTTGTCGCAAATGGAAGAATTTCCTTTTGGCTCATGGCTGAATAATATTCCATGATCTATTTTGTATATATCACATCTTCTTTATCCATTCATCCATTTACAGAAACTGAGGTTGTTTCTGCATCTTTGCTGTTGTGAATCATGCTGCAATGAACATGGGAGTGCAGCTATCTTTTCGATATCACATTTTCATTTTCTTTGGATAAATACACAGAAGTAGAACTGCTGGATCATATGGTAGTTCTTTTTAAAAAATTTTAAGAGAGATTCCTTACTTTTTTTTTTATAGCATCTGCACCAATTAACATTGCCAACATCAGTGCACAAGGGTTCCCTTTTATCCACATCCTCACCAACACTTGTTATCTCTTGTCTTTTTGATGATAGCCATTCTATGGGTGAGAAGTGATATTTCATTGAATTTTTTTTTTTTTTTGCATTTCCCTGATAACTAATGATTTTGAGTGCCTTTTCATGTGCCTGTTGTCCATTTGTATCTCTTCTTTGGAAATATGGCTATTCAGTTTCTCTGTCCATTTTAAAACAGATTTTATTTTTGCTCTTTTGTTTTGAGTTTTTTATATGTCTTGAATATTCACCCTTATTAGATACATGATTTGCAAATATTTTCTTCCATTCTGTAGGTTGCCTTTTGATTTTGTCGGTTGCTTCCTTTGCTGTGCAGAAGCATTTTTTAGTTTGAGATAGTCCTACATGCTTATTTTTGTTTTTGTTTTCTTTGCTTTGAGGTGAAATCCAAATGGTTATTGCCAAGATTGATGTCAAGGAGCTTACCCCATGTTTTCTTCTAGAAGTTTTATGGTTTCATGTCTTAAATTTAAGTTTTTAATTCATTTAGAGTTGATTTTTATGTATGGTGTAAGATATGGATACGGATTCATTCTTTTGTATGTAGCTGTCCAGTTTTTCCAATGCCATTTATTGAAGATGCTCTCCCTTCCCTATTGTATGTTCTTGGCTCCTTTCTTGTAAATTAATTAACCACATATGTATGGGTTTACTTCTGGTTCTCTATTATTTTTTGTTGATCTATGTGTGTGTTTTTATGTCATAGAGTTTTGATTACTAAATCTTTGTAATATAGTTGAAATCAGGAACCTGATTTCCAATTACCAAAACTGTGTTCTTCCTACTACATCATTTTTCTCCATTTGGGAGAATTCTTCGATAATGACAATAGTGACATTTTTCTTTATATCCTTAAATATAAAACACTTTCAGACCCTAAAGAAGTTTTTTGAGCAATAATGATTATAATGATAATCATAATTAAAAAACCTGAAAATATTTTCTCAAAAATATAGACTGTTGAGAGAGGGAGATATTTAGTTGTTTGATATTTGCACTATTCTGGATAAATGTGCTTTGCTGATAGATGAGTCAAAAGTTTAGTAACCTAATTATAGACTGTCTGAGGTGTGTGTGTGTGTGGGGGGGGAGAAGCCAGTGGGTGATATTCTCTGATGCAACACAGCCCTCAAGACAGCCAGAAAATTTATATTTTCTAGTCTATTAAGCATTGCTTAGCCAAAATCTTTTTGTTTGAAAGCATGAGCAATAAGTTAGGCTAGTTTAACTTTAAAAGAACTTTATGGAAGAAAATAGGGTATTATATGGGTTCCAGGGAAAATTTAAAGAATTAGTCCTTGGGAACTTTGGAATTTCAACGGCAAGAGTCCACAGGCTTTTGGTATTCTATCATCAGTACAACTCACCTAAAAATTTCAATCTCTGTGTTTCTCATATTCTCTAAAGAGAGATTAAGATCGGACTGGCTTGGATTGGGCCTCCACACCTGAACTCTACTTATGAATGTAAGAGGAATATGGTCTGCTCTTGACTTTCTACTTCCAGATGTTCATTTCAGTCAGAGATGCCAGAGCTGTTAGAAATCATCTAGTTAAACTCCATTTTTCAGATGATGAAACCTGAAGGAAGTTAAGCTACACAGTCAGTAGCAGAGACAAGGCTACTACAGTATAAATCAAGAGACTCCAAGCCAGATTTCCACTTCTTTCCTCCCCCAACCCTATTCCCTTGGTTATCAGCTTTTTCTTGACTTTTCTTACCTCAGATCCAACAGAAGAGACTCCTAACTGGCTTGAAGGATCTCCTCAGCTTGATTGATCCTTGATCACCATAAGAGAGTTCCCCCAAACAATTATGATTGTACCATTATTTTAATTCAACTTAAAATCTCCAATGGTTATTCATTGTCTATAGGGTTCAAGGGCTCCCTTTTCTATCTTATTATAAATGCCAGTTTGTGCTCATAGGAAGAGTTCATAACAAACTGGAGGGATTCCTATGTCCTCATTTCTCTGAAAATAAGATTAAGGGATTAATTAAACACCGAATGATTCCTGAGATCCTATGCAAGTTAAAGTTTTCAAGACCCTAAAACCATTTGGCTTCAAGTTATATTCTCTAACCCCTTGATAAATACCTATTGTAATTCTTTCACATGTTTATATATTTTTGACATTAGAAATATATTTTAATATCAGAAAACATAAAGTTCAGTATTGGAGAGCTCAGAAGCAATGAAGCTTTTTCACTTTCTTCAAGCAAATTTATTAATTCAGCTCTTCATGTTCCATGAATTGTCATTGATTTGATAATTTGTTGAAAACATTTATATGCAAATATTCCACTAAAATATAAAATCTACAGACACAAAGAAGTTTATTCAGCCATACGTGTAATTTTAGAGTACAATACTCTGAATATAAACAAATGAATAAGATAAGAATATAATAAAAAAAGTACTTATACAGGAGAAGTTTGATTATATATGCCCCTAGAGATAAAATTTCATTAGAATCACCTTCTTTCCATTCTCTTTTACTTCAATGACCTTTTATATAGTACATTGCTTTTACATTGGGAGTTTATCACTAAACTTAACTTTTTTTATGATCTTTATCATTTCTTTTTCAAAAAGATTTGAAATCCTGGAATAAAACCAACAATTGCCAAGCTTTACAAAAATATATATCAAATTCTAAGCTCACCTGTACTCTTCTGAATGGTGTCACCCTGGATAACTGCTTTCCATATAGCTATCCTTTTTACCACTGACATTTTTATTCATTTTGTCGTTCAAAGGAAATCCATCTATGTGGAGGACATCCTTCTCAGATAGTAATGTAAATAACTCAGTATTTTCTTTGTGGTTAAAAGTTATCCCTAACCTTTTCCCTTTCCTTCAGAGTCATTTATTGAGCAGACATTGAACAAATTGCTGGAGATGCTACTCTACTGACTTGGTGTAGGACCCAGTTACAAGGGGATATACTTAGTACACATTCGGAATGGCAAGAAACAGGTTGCTGACCTAGTGTTGAAAGTGATGTAACTGATGTGTCTTCATGTTTTTCCATTTTTTTTTTCAGTTTTTCTCAGCACATACCCTTCAAACCCATGCTAACATCTTCCACTTATATCCTTCTTTATTCATTACCAGAAGTTCATTCTCTTAGTCAAAATGAAACAAACCTGCAAGATAAACGGGCTGATAGTATCTTTTTCATCTGGTAGGGGAAGAACTTTAGGCCCTAAGAGTAAGGCTAGGTAATTGCCTGGACCCTGAAATATGTGGCTGGGTGAAGTGAGGATACATTTGTCTTCCGACATCTAATACAGGCTCCTTTCATTATGTTACCTAATTTCCCCACAAAATGGAAGAGGACTTAGTATTTCGGAGTAGGGCTGGAAGTTTGGTGGGAAAAAAGAAATACATCTACAATGAAACCTATCAGCTCCCATCACAAAATAATGTAGATCCTACTAGGTTGGCAAATCTCTACCCAGGTGGGGCAGTTGGAGCATAGAGCCCTGACTCTCATTGCTGAGAAATACTTTTTTCAGTTTTTTTTTTAAACAGATTAATTTATTTAGAATTTTTTACTCCATCTTAGGTCAAATTTAATTATTTGTATTATAGGAAATGTATCCATTTCATCTAGATTTTTCAAGTGGATTAGTATAAAGTTATATAATATTCTCATAATTTTTTAACTTTCATATATGTAAATCTATGGCCTTTTACTCATTCTTAATGTACTTTGTGGCTTGTCTTTTTTCCTTAATTAATTCTGCCAAGGTTTTATTTTATTCAGTTAATAACAACATAAAAGGTGGGAGGATGGCTTGGAGGTTGATAAATGCAATCTATTTAATAAATATTTATTATGCATTCTATGTCATACGCTGATCTAGAGTTAAATGGTGTTTATAGGTGGGTTGACCATATGGCCCAATTTATGCCTATTTCTAGCGCTGGTCCCTTTTATTCTCAAAAGTATTCTAGATCATAAAATATATTACATGATCAACTCACTGATGGGTCAAATAAAATTAAAGTTGACATGTATAAGAGGTGGCCTTAAGATAAGTTTTGATGGAGAGTGGAAGATGGAAGATGGAAGCTTGATTGGAAGGGTTTTAAATAATAGAATATTACTCAGCCACAAAAAAGATGAAATACTGCCATTTGTGAAAACATGGATGGAACTTGAGAGTATTTTTTCTGAAATAAGTCAAACGGAAAAGGACAAGAATCATATGATTTCACTCATATGCGGTATACAAAACAGAAAGTAACAAGTGAACAAGCAAAACAACAACAGGAGAACTCATTGACACAGATTACAGTATGGTGGTTATCAGGGGAAGGAAGGTAGGGAATGTTGAAGAGGATAAAGAAGGTCAGATACATGGTGATGGAAGGTAACTAAACTTTGAGTGGTAGGCATATAATGCAATTGACAGATGATGTATTATAGAATTATACACTTGAAACTTATATAATCTTATTAACAGATTTCAACCCAATAAATTTAATTTTAAAATGGTAAACAACTGGAGACAGTGAGAATAATTGATTATTTTTAAGAATTTTGCTGTAAGAGAGAGAAGAAATGAGGTAGGAGGCAGAGGAGATGGAGTTGTGTGCTCTTTTATCCATTTCTGCTCTTGGTATCTTTATTCTTTCTACTTTCTATGGGCTTATTTGAATTATTTCCTAGCCTCTTAGGTGAATGTGCAATGCTTTTGAAACCATATATATCACTCCATGAACAAAACATAGATTTTGATTTGGAGAGCTTTCACTTTCATTAATTTCTAAATAATCTGAAATTTTAGTTTTGACATTCTTTTTAACCAATGAACTATTTTAAAGTGATTCAAAATATCTAGATGCCTGGATTCAACACTTTTTTTATTTTCTAATTTTAATAAGCTGTGTTCAGTTAAGTATTCTATCTCTATACAGTATATCTTTTAAAAAAATTTTTTTTGTAATTTCCCTTGTGGCCTGCTATGGGAACAGTTTTTATAAATGATAACTAAGTAAATGAACAAATTGTATATTCCCTGTTGGGTGTAAGTTCTATGCATATCTATTAGCATAAACTTATTAATTATATTATTTAAGCATTATATTTTTAGTTCTAGTACATCATAGTGGGAAACTTTAACAGACCTCTGAGATGTGGATTCACTAATTTCCCTTGGTGATTTTACCAATTTTTCATGGACTTCAAAATGATGTTAGGAACCTTTAAGTTCATGATTATTATCTCTTCTTGGTGAATTATTAAATAATGTGAAATATTCATTTTCTAACTTTTAATCTTTTTGACTTTCAATTTTATTTTGTCTGATATTGATAGTCCTGTTACTCTTAAGTTTTTATTATTAGTGGCTAAATTTCCATTTTTATAACAGTGTTTGAAGTTAATTACTATACATTGATTCTTTTTGATGCTTTTATTTTTATTTTTCTAAATTCTTCATCAATGGAACTGCCTTTGTCTTTCACATCTCAGGAAGATATAATTTGAAATTTAACACTGAATTTTTTTCTAAAAATAAATGTATAATTATATTTCACAGAAAAAAATAGCATTATTATTATTACTATTATTATTATTATTATTATTATTAGCTAATGACTGTAGCTCATTGTTAAGTCATGGATTCATTTTCTTCCTTTTTTTTGTTTATTTTATATTTTATTTTATTTTATTTATTTGTTTCAAGTATACAGTTCATCGATTAGACATTTATATAGTTTATATAAACTATATTAATTGCTCTTTCCTCTGGCTCTCCACCTAGCTAATATATTAATGATAACTGCATTCCCTATGTGGATTCGTTTTCTTTGTATAATATCTAATAGTTCTTTCAGCTTTCAAAGAGGATTTATTGGGTTGTTAAAATTCTGAATTCCTGGATATTTGAAAAAAATATTACTTCATCCTCACATATCAATGGCATTATGGCTGAATATATAACTTTGGGTTTGAATTTCTTTTCCTTCAGCAAACTATAGATATTTTCTAATGTCTTTTTTCATCCAGTGTTGTTGAGGAAACAGCTAATGCCAAGTCAGATTAGAATTACTTTGAACTGTCTTTTTCTCACCTTCTCTGTAAGCATCAGCAATATCTCTTTATCCTTGTAGCTTTTAGCATACTGACTATATACCCTTGATGTTCTGAACTTTCATTACCTTTGTACATTGCCTTTAATTTATTTTAATGCTGTTCTGTATTTGGTAGACCGTTTTAATCCAAGGATTCATATTTCTTCAACTACAAGAAATTCTAGTCTATTATTTCCTCAGATTTTATCTCTCTTCTGTTCCCATTATTTTCTATTAGATAGCTGCTAAGTCTTAGAAAACTCTCTTCCATGTCTCTTAGGTTTTCATTTTTTTAGTTTCTGCCCAAAGACAGACCTGAATAGGTGGAGAGGAGAAGAGTGAGATGCACATGGTATGACCAACATGGGTACCCCAGCTCATTTACTTCATTATTTGCATTGAATCCCTCTGTCTTCTCTACTCTTGGCTTAGAACACCTCCAGCCACAAGGAACTCTTGGTGATGGTACCATCTTTTATGGTATTACTTTCCAAAAGGCTCCAGCACAAATTCCAGGCTGCAGCTACCCTCTTCAAGTTTATCCTGTGTACTTTTAGATTCTCAGGATTTTGATTGGCCCAAAATTTCTCTCCGAATTTACAGAACCAGATATGGATTCCCATGCTTAAAAAATAAATCTAAAGCTTAAGAGTAGAAAAATAGAGGGGATAAGGGAGAGAGAGGACATTTCTGTGTGCAATTAGTTTCCCAATATAATAAATTACTATTATTACATTAATAGATATCAGGTGAATAAATAAGGAAACAAGAAGAACCCACATTCCTCTATAATATGTTTGGTATTCTTGAGATACAATTTTATCTATGCAAATATCTTTCAGAATTTTAGTCTTACTGTGAGAAAAAAGGAGTCTGAATTCTTAAAAGTAACCTATTTCTTTTTCAGTACTAATTGTAAAAAATGTACGTATTGAACTATATCCATACTTAAACTTTTGAATTCTAAAATGATCAAAAATGAGAGCCTTAAACAATAAAAATCGGTATACTTCTGTCTTTAAATATTTTAATGGCTACATGTGAAATGAAGTATTTTATTAATATGACATGGTGGTTTATATTTATTATCTTATCTTTGGAATTACTTGCTGGATAGAAACTTAATATGACCATTAAATAACCTTTATCTGATTTGCTGTAGAGATTTAAAGATGCATTTTCTTTTGTCTTCTTTAATCATCTCATTATTAAAACTAAAGTTACATATTTTTATGCATAGTGGTTTTATTCTGTAGGAGGCTATCAGATATCATTTCTGGTCTATATTATTGCAGGTTAGAACACAGACTCCAAAGCTGGTATTCATTGGCTCTGACATTTGGCAAGTATCTTAACCTCTCTGTGCTTCAGCTTCTTCAAATGTGAGGTAGGGATAACCACGTACCTACCTCAAAGGATTATCCCAAGGGTTAAATGCTCAAATGTAAAGATCTTAGAACAGTACTGGGGACAACGTTAGTGTGTGTTAAGTTAGCTATTTTTATTATAATCTGGAAGCAAACACAGCTACAACCAATGAATTTTTTTTTTTTTTTACTGATTCTCATTATTATGTGTAAGGGATATAACGTAAATTATTCTAGTCTTATCCCAAATTTACTGATGTAGGTATTACTCTCCATGTGAGAAGCCAGAAGAAGTGAAATCATTGCTTAAATTCGCAAGGTAGGAAGTGACAGAACTGTGATTTTAATTCACTTCTGCCTGTCACTGATGTCCATGCTCTTTATATTATTTCACTAAGCCTGATGCCACCTCTCTGTATAAAATCCACTACCAGACCCTCTTTCTGCTGTCACTAAACCAAAGCTCCATCTTCTTTGGTACACCGAAAAGATTATCCTAATAGCAACAACGTACTACTTCTGTATTGAGCTTAAACTGTAGGTATCTGATGACATTAATGATTTACCGCCACTTATCTCAATTTACCCCAGATAATTTGTCAGTCAGTCCCCAGCCTTTTGGTATTCTCTCAGTTCCCAGTTTGAAATGAATGTTTAAGATTGTGTCTCCAGCTCTCTGGGAAGTCTCTTGGAATGAAGATGCTGCACAATCTAAAATGCCAATAAATCCGTATTACACGGGATTCTTGGAGTCCAGGTTGGAACAGGAGGAGGAATATGGCTACTTTCCAAGGTGGGGATGAGAGAGGTAGTTTCTGAGAAAGCGTTTCCCAGGCCTGAACACAATCGGGGTTTTTATTGTTCCTGTTCACAGACCTGTGCACAGTCTAGGTCTGCACATTTAGGAAGACAGCCTTCTCCAGCCTCTCCAG
Source organism: Cynopterus sphinx (assembly GCA_030015415.1). Taxonomy (NCBI): domain Eukaryota; kingdom Metazoa; phylum Chordata; class Mammalia; order Chiroptera; family Pteropodidae; genus Cynopterus; species Cynopterus sphinx. The sequence goes on along the minus strand of CM057383.1, from coordinate 14,531,584 downwards.
CCCAGTGTGTTTCCCACCCCTCCCCAACTCGCAGTGGGGCCTCCAGTCACAAAGTAGTTGCCTATTAGTCTGGAGTGTTTGATCAATTGTCTAGCCTCTTCAACAAAATGGTAACTTCCACACCTTTACCTTTGTATCCACATCCCCTCTATCCTCTGCCAAGTGAGGGCCGTGTAGTTACCATTATCTTCTTAGTTTTTCATGCGGCAAAATATAGGTAACATAACAGTTACCACTTCAACCTGTTTTAAGAATACGGTTCAGTGGCACTGAGTACATTTACATTATTGTGTAACTATTATCATCACTCGTCTCCAGACCTTTTTCATCATCCCAAACGGAGACTCTGTACCCACTAAACAATAATTCCCCATCCTTCCCTCTCCCCAACACCTTGCGATCACCATTCTACTTTCTGTTATTATGAGTCTGACAATCTTATATAAGTGGAATCAAACATACAGTATTTGTCCTTTTTTGACCGCCTCGTTTCACTCAGCATGGTGTCTTCAAGGCTCATCCGTGTCCTAGAATGTGTCAGACTTCATTCCTTATGAAAGCTGAATAATATTCCATCATATGTAATACCACATATGTATTTGCTTATTCATTCATCCATAGATAGGCATTTGGGTTCTTTCCATCTTTTGACTGTTGTGAGCAATGCTGCTATGTACAAATGTTTCTTTGAATTCCTGCTCTCAATTCTTTTGTATATGTACCAGTAGTGGAATTGTTGAATCATATGGCTATTTTGTATTTAATCATTTTGTGAAACCATTGCACTATTTTCCACAGTGACACATCATTTTACATTTTTATCAGTAATGCACAAGGGTTCCAATTTCTCCACATTCTCCCAACACTTCTTACTTTACCATTATTCTGACTTATTTCTCATGACAAATGAATTTACTCTATCTGGCATGTGTATTAATTACACTTCACAGTTAATTTTTTTTATAATTACCCCATTTTAGCTTTTATAATAATCTTTGTTTTAAGTATTATATTTATGTACAAAAAAGAAATTGAAGCTTAGAGACATTACTTCACTTTCCCAAGATCATAAAGCTAACATGTGGAAAATTCAAATACATAACTTTACTCCTGATTCTTCTTATTTGGAAATTATATGTTTTTCAAGATTGTCCCCTGCATGCTCTGTTTACTCTGAATCATAGCAAAAGGCTAGCTCACACATTGAGAAGAGTCCAGAAAAGGAGATCTCCTGCTCTCCCACATCTTCTGAGATAGCAAAGAAAATAAATGGCTTAAATAAGTAGCAGGAAGGATTTAGGTTAGATATTAACTGGGTGGCTGATGTTGGTGAGACATTGGAAGAGATTACTCCGGGATATTTTAAGATAATTCAAGCCCTAAAAAATGCTGTGGGTTGAATTTCATCTCAGTACATGTCTGCAGGTGCAGGAAGTAATTCATTGAATCCTTGATTCTTATTTGAAAGTAGGAAATAAACTGAATGACTTCACAGAGTTTCTTTGAGTTTTCTAATTCTGTAACAAAGATTCTGCAGAATGGATTCGTACTCCTCAACTGAGAGCTGTTCCTTGGTGTTTGGGAATGGATCTTGTTTTCTTGACTGCTTTCTCGTTTGATCAGTGGAGAATACAGATCCCTTCACTCAATTCCATTTCATACACTTAAGGAAGAAGTCAGATATGGCCCATTTCACCTAGGGTCCTGAGCCACATCTTAGGCAGTTAGCTTTTTATACCGTTGTTGATTTGGTTTCATTCCGCTCCCCAGGGAGACTTGAAGGCATTTAAATTCTGGCCTGAGGTTAAAGGAGACAGTTTCAAAGTCCGATCTTTTCAGTGCTGGAGCATAAAGAAGGGATAGGTAGCTGGTGTCAGACAGCAAGCCTAAAAAAAAAGATAGCTAGTGGGAAAATAAATTTATCTAGGTGCTGCAGCCAATTAGCCATCTGCCTTAGAACAGCATTCTGTGGAGGGTATTTAGACATCCATGTGATTTCACTCTTGCTGGGCAATTTCTCCCCTCTCCTGCAGAACTGTAATTGTATACCTTTTAGTGACCCTGTAAGCAAGACTAATTCAGCTCCCTTAATGTGTTTCATATCCATGAATAGTTTCCTCACTATTCAAAAGGAAACATCAGAACTTCCCACCTTGTGGTTGTTAGAAAACTAAATAAGAAACCTTTTGGAAAAGTAGCCTGCATTTAAAGAACTTTTGAGGGGAATGTTGAAATTAAGAAAAAATTATTCTAGACATCATTTAACAAAATGCTTGCTGAAAAATTAAGGTAATGTGCTATGCAAACAAAAGAGGTATTAATAAGTCATGTGCATCTGAAACTAAAAAAAATAATAATAAAAATAAAAAGAAAATTATTTCTTTCCATTTCCATCCTTTGAAGTCCCCATGTTGGAGATCCTTACCTCCTGCACTTTAAATGACAGGTGAAGAACTGGGTTTAGAGGGGCAATCACTGAAGCACATCTTAGGTAACTAGTCCAGCCTTTCCAACAAGCCAGCACTGTTGACCTGGAGTAGTGATCACCCTGTTCCTGCTGATGTAGGACATTTAGTCCAGAACCACAGAGCAGAGAATGCAAAGCTGGGGAGAATACTCAGTGATGACCCCCTGCAGCCAACCCTTTTACATTTCAAGTTGAAAACTGAAGAATGCAATGGGAAAGACAGATGAAAAAAGCCAAGGGTGTACCCATTAATTCTAGATCCAGGAGCCATCATTCACAAGCAGACCTACCTTCAGATGTCCCATATGGTCTGCTGAGTTTACAGAAAAACTTTAGATCACTCCAAACCAGGGATCATCTCAATAAATACATGGAGTTTCTTTTAAGGCCAACAGAACCTGGCTTAGCACTTTGCTGATCCTCATTCTCACTAGAACTCTCTTCTAAGCCTCCATAACTTCACTTAATGTTGGAAACCACCTTCTAGAGATCTGCCTCTTTACCTCTGTAGGGCAGCTGGGGGCTGTGATGGGCAGTCCTAATCAGCACAAGTTCAACACAAATCTACAAACCACAATCACTCTGTTTTTGCCCACTCTAGATTGCTTTCTTTCAAAAATAAATTACCTAAATGTTGTTGTAATAAGAACTCAGGAGTAATATTACACCCTCCACTGATTAGGGACTGTGCCCTGCAAGTGACGATAACAGGATTTGGCCAGTTAGGAGTACAGGGATCTTCACAGAGAATGTCATGCTGTGCATACTCCCGTGAAGCTGGCTTGATTTTACAATTTTTTTCACACCCTATTGTAATATACCGCCTAGCTTGGACAAGGTCCCCATCTAAGTGTGCTTTGATGTTTAATGTAATAAGTAGCAAAAATTCAAGATTTAAACATCAAAAGAAGAAATCTACATTTTCCCTTTTTTTTCTGTAAGGTTTTTAACATGTTAGTTTTATCTTTAATCACAAAAGAACATGGTGAACAAAATGTATTGTGGTGGAATTAAATGTATTGTGATAGGATTGTGAAATGTTTTTTCTAATGGTTTAATGTAATTTTAAAGTTTTTCTATAATGAAAATTTATTATATTTATTAATCAGATAAATGTCTTACAGAATTTACCAGGCATAGTGGGCATGGTTGGCCTGCTGAGGGGCTTTGTGACATGGGATCACACATAGCCACCTCTTCACCTCTACTATGAAGTGAAACACAGTGACTTCTAGGTTGTTGGCCACCATGAGGCTTATGTCTTCATGACATATCTAAACTCATCATCATTAAAAATGGATCTGTAAGGCCTGACGGATGATTTTGATAGTCGTTTCATTGTATAAAAATCTTGTATCTGGAGCTGGAATGCTCCAGGAAATCTCTACTTGAGGGGCTGAAGGGGAGGCAGGTGGTCCTCCAGGAGGGAAGCAGATGGGCACGTTATTAACACTCCCATGGGTTCTGCATCTTCGGCGCTTTCCTCACCATGACTAACTAATATGCTCTTTGTTCCTTGTTCCAGAGTCAGAGACATCCCTGCCACGCAGCACATGGATTTATAACTCTGGGCAAAGGTCTCAACAAATATGATTTCTTCACTCCAAAGTCCCATTTCTGTGTGCTCCTGAGATGAAGAACAAGGCATTTCTCTAATCCTAGGAGCCTCAGCAGTGGAGGTGGGAGGAGTTCCAGAAGGTCTTCTCACAGCTCTGGAGATAATGACCAGTACAAACAGGCTGGCACTGCAAGGGACATTTGTGAACTTTGTTGCTCTCTCTCTCTCTTTTTTTCTAAACTGATAATAGTGTCTGCACTGACACAGGCAGTTCTGAAAAAGAAATGGTGTCTGTCATAACTTTTACTTAAGGGGCACAAATGACAGGATCATAGCCCAAAGATTTGGTAAAAACATATTTTTTTATCCAGAGAATCCATTATAGTGTTGCAGTTGAAAAGTTCTATTTAGAAGAGAATGAGGTTAAAAAAAAAAATTAGGATTAGGTCTGATAATCTGGACCACTCAAGGAACATTATAAAATTTCTGATTCCATATCTGGGATCTGGCTATGTGATCTAGACATAAATCAGAATCTTCAAAGGCTGTTTTACCCTGCCCCCACCCCTCACCCCTCACCCCTCCCATGAAAATAGGCAACAGAAAGCTTGAATTCATTCAGGCCCCATGGGGGTCATTGAGCAAAAAAAAAAGAACTGACAATGACACAAATGCCAACAATACCTGGGTTCTTGAGAAATTCGCTGTCTAATGGGAAAAGAAGATAGAAATTTGTTTCTTTAGCATCTCACATAAGCACGAATGACATAACAGATAAAGCCCACCTGGGTCCCAGCTGGTGGAGTACAATTCAAATGTCCGAAGTCCATGACAGTGCCATCTGAAAAACATTTGAATTGAAGCCAATGTAATGACACTGAACCAACTCTAGCGAGCGATTTTGTATAAGGCATTTATTTTGGAGTCCAGCCCAAATAGCAGTAGAATTCACTATTACAGTCTGATTTATCACCAGGACTTGCAGCAGAGTTCAGGTATGTTGCTAACCTTTGAATTACATAATCTGGGCAGGAGCCAGATGGCCTATGGAACACCTGAAAATGAAGCACAACCCACCAGCGATGGAAAGGTGTGCCTGCCTTAGAAACTCTGATAAGCGTCCCTTGAAAACTGACAACCACACAAATGCCGACAATACCTGGGTTCTTGAGAAGTTCACTGTCCAGTGGGAAAAGAAGATAGAAAACTAACGATCTAAAAAAAATAATAATTTAAGTGTTATACTGAATGTCTTTCCAGGGCACTGTCAGAACATAGACGAGGGACACCTCATTCAGCTAGGCAGTGAGGGTCAGGAAAGACTGCCACTGCATCTAGTTATTAGAAATTCAGAGTTCAGTTGATGCATCTTATATGAAGATGACACTTGTCCTCCAAATAAATTAGACTCTTCCCAGAACAGTTCCAAAGGGCTTAGCTTTTCTCATCAAAGCTCTATGTCTTTATTCATCTGCAGCCTCAGTGAACAGAAAATAGGTCAGAAATGTGTCAACGCTCAGACACAGGCTGGTGTCACTGCTTTTTAACCTATGATCCAGGGCCTTGTCTCTTGAATGAGTCACTGAATTAATATTCTTCCCTATATATTTTTTCCCTAAAAGGCTAATTCTTTCCTGTCTTCCAAACTGAGTCCTTACTTGTCTTTACACAATTCTTAACAGATGTAACCACCGCGGACAGGCTGTTTAACTTCATGCAACATTATTTCTCCTGGAAGATAAAATCATAATTGCCTTAGATAATTTTTTTTTGAGTTTACATTGTACAAGATTTTACCTCACTTGATATTTGCTATTTTCTCCTCTCTGTCTTCAGAGTTCCGAGAGTTCTGAATAGTCTGTGCTCAAACAGCATAAGCCTCACAGTGTCAGGGCTTGCTTTATAACTAAAAATCTACAGACATATTCACTTCCTGTGAAGTTATCTGGGTAAGCTGAAATTTGGAGAATGGACTATCTCTGGAGGCTACTTGGAGAGTCCAAGGCCCTAAAAGTGAACGTCTTCTAATTGCCTGACAAAGCTCTTTATGCTCTGTGGTTTAGCACTTTCAACTGGGTCAGGGTCTGACCATTCCAATGCATATTGGAATCCTTTTGTCTTTTTATCTTTTCTCATTGACACTGTCCATGTGTCCATTATTCCCTGGAATGAGAGAGGCCAAAGGCACTCTGGAATGACAAGGATTGGCCTGTTCCATTGCAGGCTGTGATTATGCCAAGAGTACCCTCCGTGTACAGTGGGTCTCTCTGAATGGGATGATTTGTTGTTGAGTAAGGGCCATGCTCAAGGATTTTCAGCCTGAGTTTGGACATAGTGCAGGGCCACTTCAATGATCCTGAAAATGTGGGTGGTGCTAGCCAGTGGAGAGACTATTTTGAAATAAAATAATATTATCTTGGAATAAGATAATATAATACTTGTACCACTTTGAAAGTAAACATTAGCCATTGGTTGATATGATCATGCTGATTTTCTTCTTAGATCCATTAGTATGGTGAATTATACTGACAGTTTTTAACAGCTCTGTTGAGATATAATTCGCACACCATACAATTCACCCAATGAAAGCATTTAATTCAATAGTTTTTAGTATAATCACATAATTATGTAGTCATCACCAAAATTTAAGTTTACAACATTTTCCGTCACACCAAAAGGAAAACTCCATTTTACCTTATCCCTAGGCGACCACTAATCTACTTTCTATCTTTATAGATTTGCCTATTATAGACATTTTATATAAATGGAATCATATCATATGTGGTCTTCTGTGACTGGCTTCTTTTATTTAGCATGATATTTCTAAGGTTCACCCTGTTGAGATAGATATGGTATAGCCCAGGCTACAAATCTGTACAGCATGTTATTGTACTGAGTACTGTAGACAATTGTATCACAATGGTAAGTATCTGTGTATCTAAACATAGAAAAGGTACAATAAAAATACAGTATAACAGATAAAAAAAATGGTACAGCTATAGAGGGCACTTACCATGTATGGAGCTTGCAGAACTGGAAGTTACTCTGGGGGAGTCAGTGCATGAGTGATGAGTGAATGTGAAGACTTAGGACATGCCTGCCCACTACTGGAGGCTTTGTAAACACTGTGCCTGCCTCTCTCCAACAGAGTCAGAAATAGAGCATGGAAGCCATCCTTGCTGCTCCATGAACAGGTACGTGGGCTGGATCGATTGGAAATATTGAGGAGAAACTGGCTGGGTAAGGCATAGACCACCCTAACCGTGGCTGTCAGGAGGGAGTGAAAGGTGGCCTGAGGATCAGGAGGAGTAAGAAATCAAAAAGGAGAGATAAAGGATCAGAGGGGATTGTCACGGCAATATGGTTTTGGCTATCGCATGTTGGAGCGGTGGTCAGATTAAGGAAATTTGTGGTTTTCTTAAAAAAAAAAAAAAAAAGATGGTGTTTAATACGGAGAGACTGTAGAACTGAGGACTCAGTATTTTGGCTTTGGAAATTTTTTTTTCATTCTATCAACCCTGTGTGGAATACAGGTCTCTCTCTAGCATGGAATTGATGGAAGAAGTAAAACTTATCTCTGCTTTACCTCATTTCGACCTGAAAATATTTCCAAAGTACAGGGACAGGCTGGCTCTGCCCAACCACAGAAAACTTCTACTATAGTGGCAGTGACACTGGATACCTGTTAAGGCAGCTCCTGTGGACCTTCTTGTACAAGGTCTTAGGTCCTCAACAAGGAATTCATAGCAATGGGCTCTAATGACCATCGAGTTAGATCTGGGAGGGGTGTGGTGCCCTCTGAGAGTATGTAGCACTGGAGGGGACAGGCCCTTCAGTGCTGAAACATGGCAGTGATGGACTGGGATATAATTTGCGCCCTTGAAATTGAGCTGCTGTGAGGGAGAGGGAGCCTGTTGCCAAGTCTCACAGATATTGCTCCTGACAGAGAAAAAAAATTCCTCTTAAAGCACAAATGCTTCCATTTCTTACAGGAAATTCGGCTCCATTATAAATTTACGGGGCCACTGTCATATATACACGGTCCATCGTTGGTGGAAACGTTGTTATGCGATGCATGACTGTGTACATGGGAAAGTCTCTCCAAAAATTAGCCAGCCAAAAATGTCAATAATGCCAGGGTTGAGAGCCCTCTTTTAAAGCAATGATGTCCAAGCCTGGCTAGCTTTTTATCAGCAAAAATCAAAAGAATTACCTGTCCAGATTTAAAAAAATCTGTATGCCTGAGTCCCATCTATAAGATTCTGAGTAAGAATGTATGACATTTCTGGGTTGTTCAAAAGCTTTCTGAGTGATTCTTATGACTTGCCATATTCCATAACTGTTGTGTCAAAGTAGAATAGCTCTCAGCCCCCAATTCAGAAGAAAATCACCTGGTAAACATGAGCAGTACTCCCAAAATAGATTAATGACTCCAGGGCCATTACTTCTATTTATTTTCTCCAGTCACCCTTTTCTCAATTAATGGGGTTATTAAGCACTTCAGACTAGCATTAATTTCCCTTTTTAAAAAACTTCTTTTATTCTGCATAAATCCAGTTTGCAAATGATTACATCTTGTTGAGTTATACGTTTTCTGTTTACAAACTGAACAAGTGACCTAGAAAATGTTTGGTAGCTATCTTTGTTTTCTGGTGTTTAATGGGAAATAGCTGAGCAAACAGGCACACCAGGTCTGGAAGCAGTGTGGCATAACATATCATCATTCGTCCGTTCTTTGCTACCAGTTAATACGTGGAACTAGAATTCATTTCAAATGGTTTGAATGTCAATAAAATGTTGCTGGACTTAGAAAAGTGTAAAAATGGATTAATTTTAGCTTTAAGCTATTTTTTCTTTTCACTTTCCATCATTCTGTAATAAATCACAAAGAAATAGTCCCTGCTCTTAAGAAACTTAAAAATAGTATAATGTAGCAATGGAAATGAGACATAAACAAGAGGAACTGTAAGAAAAGATGTTAAATATTCTAGGAGGATACACTGAGAGGAAGAGATTTTTCTGGCTGGAGAGACTAAGAGATTTACATAGAAGTGGCCACATGTGTAGCTTTGCCTCCACACACACTTACCTCACGCTAGATCCACCACCTTAAAGCTGGGGATAAGTACATGCAATTTCTGTACTCATGGATACCATTGCGTGGAGACTGTTCAGTTAGTCAACTATTATTTATTGTGTGCCTACTGTGTGCCAAGCATACCAACAATGATGATTCAGAGTGATCGGTGTTAAGATAGGAAAGGACATAGTCCAATTAATTACTGACTGGATTTTTGTCACACTGAATCCTCCTCTCTAAGCACAGGTGGTTCTCTGACTTCATTTGCAAAGTCAGGATCACAGGGCACTCACTTACCCTTAGCAATAATTTGATCCTGACATTGGATTTAACAACCACTGCTTAGCAAAATGTTGCAGCCACCTAAAGGATCACTACTCTTAACTCTGGCATCCTTCAAAGAATCCTTTAAAGAACTGTAACCAAAAACCTATTGAGAAATTCTCAGTTTGTTAATATGTCTGAGGAAACTTTCTGATAGAACTAAGTGTGTATTTGTTCTGTAGTTAAGTTACTTGAAATAGATTAGATATTTTCGAGGCTTGTTTTAAAGCTTTGCCTAGGTGAGTCCAGAGCAGCCTTTAATCCAAGGTAAATTGACTCACAATACTGAAGCAAGGCCTTTCTGAGGGTTCTGTGTGATGCTTTGGGTATTAGGAAGTCTTCTCACTCTGGATGGCATTCCTTAAAAGGCAGAGCTTCTAAAGAGAGGTTCCAACTATTGTCCACCTTCCACTCCCCAGGACCTTACATATTTCCAGGTGTGTACATGATTAATACACGTTTGGCAAAAGTAGCAGAATGTCAGCATGGTGACATTGGTTCCTTGAGCTTCAATCTCACAGGGCAATGCAGGCGATCCTGGCCATGCTGCGCACATAGTAGATCATGTTATGAGAGGAACACTAGGACTGGGAAATCTGCCTCTTTACAGCAGCTTTTGTCTGAGAGCAGAGGTTACAACATCTCTCAAGGTTGCTCCATACAAACACAATCTTGAGAAAATGTTCCAGGTAAAAAAATGGTCAAGATCCCAAACAAGCCCTATCCTGCCTGATCTCAGAAGCAAAGCAGGGTTGGGCCTGGTTAGTATGGGAGACTACCTAGGAAGACCAAATGCTGTAGGTGTAAAAAATTAAACAAAAAAAAAGATAAGGGATTGTAAGCCAAAAAAAAAAAAAAAAAAAAAAAAAAAAAAAAAAAAAAAAAAGAAAGAAAGATCAGGGCCTTGCATTTTTGGCATAACCAGTAGGACATTTGGAAGCTCCAGAGACCAATGGGATAGTGTTTCCTAACAGTAGAGAGGGTAGCTAGATGCAGACATTGGACCTTGTACCGTTATGACAACAAAACAGTAACAGACAAAAGAACTGTAAGACTGTACTTAACATCTTACCTTGCTGGGGCCATTTAGTAAAGAGGTTAAGAGGCCCCTTATTGGCTTCCACTGTACCATGATTGATAGAAACTCACAATGAAGATTTTGAATAATCCAGTACAAGTTAAACCATCGAGGAAGACAGAAAATATATAAAAATACAACACATTTAATAGAAATTCTATCCAAAACTAAAGATTTGGTTCTTAAGAAAAATAAGGTTCAGAAATCTAGAAAGTTATGTTATATGCCACTACTCAATCCTTAATAATGGTAGACAAAAATGCTAAAAATCTCTGTGAGATTTAAGGTAATAGACATATTGCCAAAGTCGATATGCATTCATATTACTAAAAAACTTATTTTTAACATATTCGTCAGATACTTATGATTACCCTTTGGCTACTGATTGCCATACCTCAGATACATTTTATGTTTTATCCACTCTAACATTTTTGTAAGCTGTTAAGATTAGCAGTTAAAGTGACTGTTCATTATCAGTAATGCAGTCCATAGCAGTGACTATTTTGTACTGAAAGTGGTCCTTTGTAAGAGATATTATAGCTCTGATACAAGTGTTAGGCATATATTGTTTTTCAACTTATGTTATTTCTTACAGTTCAGTTTCTGACTTCTAAATTGATTCTGCCCACAAAGATCACATGAATTGGAAGCAAGGTTTTAGGTTCTGATTGAAATCAAATTAGAAAAATGTTCTGCCTTATTTCTCCTCAGCTTCACCACTAGGCTCTAAATCATAGAACTCATAGGAAATATTTGCTACATTTTAATTTCCACTTGAGAAATTCACCAAACCTATAAATCCTGTTCTGTGAATTATAGTTCACTTTCTATACATTTACAGAAATAAATTGGCTTGCCACATATTTGTGGCTATCATTATTAAAAAATGAACATTTTAACCTCATCACTGAGGTAGAAATATATCTAGATGCCATTTATGATTGCTTATTAAATACCAAGCAAGCACTTTGAGGAAGGTATATTTAACAAACAAATCAAATGGCAAGAAAACTTTTGTCAGAAATGAGGAGGGATATAAGAGAAGAAAGAAGGAAATTGGAACAGAATATAAAAGAGCCAGCATAAACAAAGGAAGGCCTGGGGAGAACATTTGCTAGGCTTGGGGAGCGAAGGCAGAAGCTGTGGGATCAGAGGCAGAGGTGTGGGGGAAGGGCACGGGGGACTTCCATGGAAGCTAGGGGTAAAAGTCACATGGGTTAGAATCAGTCAGGAAAGACTTTCTCTAAGGGATATTTGCCAGAAAATGATCGAACAGGAATGGAAACGGGAGCTTAGGAGAAGAGGCACAGTTGAGGATTTCAGGAAATGTTATGGCAAGAGGCTTGAAGGCAGTGAGGGTGGAGCTGGCTACCAGACTGAGGGAGGGCTGTGGTGGCAAATGGAAAGGAAGCTGGAGCCATGATGGCAGCACAAAGCCTGGGTCTTGGGAAAGAAACAGGACAGGGATTATTTTATATATCACATCTTGTGATATATATTGCACATTTTGGGAAAACCTCTCAACAATATCATTTTTAACAGCCACATAGGAACCCATGATATGATCTGAGCCCTTATTGTTGGACACTGACATTATTTCTAGTTTGTGTTATTAGAAGCAATGCTCTATTGAATGTCCCTATAGCAACGTGTGTGCAGAAAGCTGCAGTAATTCCCTTAAGACAAATTACTGGGGGTGGCAGAATGGTTGTGGGGAAGGGAAATGCCAGAAAAAAGGATAAAGCAATTTTAAGGCTTCTGATATGTCGTTTTGAATTGTCCCAAATTACCACAAGTATGTGGCACTCCTTCTCTCCTACTTCCTCATTAACACTGGTATTATTTGAAAATAAAATAGTGAGGTTTAATTGCATCTTAAGTAGAGAAGACATCTTCCCTTAGGGAGTGACAGATGACTAAATGTTCGGGGTTCTAGACTGAGAGTAATACTTAGTTTGTGCTGCCTCCTGGTGGCGCCTGAAAAACACACATGACAGAAAATGGGGTCAAATTGAAAACAGACTAAACAAGTCACAAATGTTAATTTATTTAGGTCTAAAGTTCTACAAAGTGGGTGGCAGAAACAGAGAGAAAAATGGTCCTAGCTTTAGGATATTGGAGTATATGGGAACTAGAGGGAAACTATTCTTACCCACAAGTAGAGCCCCATGGCATGACCTACATTATGCACCCAGAGGTGATTTATTAAACTGAATGGTAACACCAAAAGATTACTGTTCAAATAGTGGGTTCTGAGGAGGGGGCACATACAGCTTTCTTGAAGGGACAATGGAAACTACTATATTCTATGTATTTAAAACCCATTTCTCCCATAAGATGGTGAAGGTAATGAATGAAGCACAAAGAGATTAAAGAACTTGCCCAGTATCAGTCCTCTAGGGCAATTGCTTCACTGAGTATACTCTTAACAGTAAGTATGTACTCTGGATCTTAGATTGGTTTGGGGAAGCACGATTATTTCTACTTTCATTGTATTCCCGAGTGCAAAACACCATGCTCTGGATTAGGGACAAAGGAGGAAAGAAAAAGTTGTTGCTCTGAAAGAAGTCATTAACCCCTTGCTGTCTTCCAGAGTTCCTGCCTCTTCTCTGCTCACGTGGTCCCAGTAATCTTGTCTGCTCCCAGGAATGCAAAAACTACATGCACAGTAACACCTCTGCTTGTCCAGTCTTTCATTTAAGATTCGTTGAGGAAAAACAAGATGCTCAGTGATGTTTCTATGAAGCTCAATATTGTAGGAGAAACACACAGCAAATAGTAACATAGAGAAATATATATTTGCATATTATGATAAGTAAGGGAAAAAGTCCAGGTTGCTATGAGAATAGTTAGTTCAGTGGTTCTTAATTTTTATTTTGCTTTCATACCCTTAAATGCTCTCATATCTTTAATGACTAATTGATAATCTAAAGTCTTGACTAGATTCTTTCATCTACGTCTAAGAACATGGAAGGTTAATAGATAAAATGATAGAGATAAACCAAGGCAAATACCAACTAAATGAAAGTTGACATGGCTAAATCAGTACCTAAGAAAAACAAGACTTTAAGGCAAAAGTCTTCTGGACATGAAGCAGATTATTACAAGTTGATAAAATGGCAAAATCATCAGGAAGAAATTTTAAACCTTTATGTACTTTATAAAACAGACTCAAAAGGCAGAAATAAATTTGCAGACTTATAAAAAGCTGACAAAAATCACTTTCTATACTCCCTACAGCTGATAAAAACATGAGTAAGCATATAGAACAGAACACTTTAACACAAAGTTAATAACTTGATCTAATGAATATATATTAAAAATAACGAGATATTAGGCTTTAAAGTGCAGCGTAAGAAATTTTAAGTGATTGGGATCACACCACATTTTCTGATTACAATGCAATTAATGTAAGTTGTAAACCAATATAAAAAGCCAACAATATATAATTTTTCTTAATTTCCACATATCCAGAAATTAAGAAAAATTATCTTTGACCCATAAACTACAATGAAAATATCAATAAGAATTAGAAAAAATTAAAATTAAATGATAATGAAATTATGCCATAAAAACTTCAGAGATGACTAAAGCAGCAGTTACAGAGAAATTTATAGCTTGTGTACACTTTTTAGTAAATAAGAGGTTAAAAATTTATAGACAGTAAATGCTCAATGAAAGAAGTTGAATGTAAGTAATAGAATTGACTCAAAGAAATTCTTAAAAAGGAAATAATGCAGGTAAGGAAAGAAATATGAAGTAAAGAACAATTATAACAAGAGAAACCACTAGGGAAGATTAAGACTTGTCAAGAAAAAAAGTGAGACGATATAAATAAACAAAATACAGAGTAAAGGAAATGGTCACACACAGGTTTTCAAATAACATTATTTATTATGTATTATTAAAATTACATTAATAAATTTAAAAACCTAAGGAAATTGGTATAAAAAATGACAGCATTCATTCGAGAAATCGAAAACCCGACTCTGTGAGCATTTAAGAATTTAATGTAAGTCAAAGATTCTATCTGTCCTCAAACATCCATGCCTAGATGACTTTATAGGTGAATTCCTATTCTTTCAAGAAACTGAAATTACTGGGTAATATAAACTGCTACAGAATATAGAAAAGTAGTGTCTATGTAGTCTTTATTTCTGACAAGCAAGACCTTTCTCCTACATAACCCCAATATCCACAGTGATCTCAGGAAATTAACATCAAAAATTACCACTGGGCATAGATCCAATTCAAGTTTCCCCCAAAAAGAGAACTAGAATTAAATGCAATAAGATGGACAAATAGCTGATGAACAGTTGATCAATAAATGGGAATTACTTTCACTAATGTGTAAATTCACTGCAGAGGAGTGGGGGGAGGCTCTATCTTGGTCAGCCACAACAGTGCTCTGCAAGTCTTGCCCCAGACAGGTAGGGCGACCCCTCCCCACTGTGCCACATCTACATGCGAGCTACATCCTCCCACTCTACCCCTTGCTCGGACAGCATGCCCCCACGCCCACCCCTGGAAGGCTCTAATCCAGGCTTTTGCCTATTCCAGAGACAAGGCTGTAAGGTCGCTGTGAGCTAGGGCGGCGCGCGGCTTGGGCGCATGCGCTGTGCGCAGCCGCGAGCCCGCAGCTCAGCCCCCCCCGGCCCCACACTGCGCATGCGCCTCGGGGCCTGCACGGGGCCGCCCCAGGCCTCAGAGCGTGCCGCCATCTTGGGCCTGGCCGTCTTCCTGGGGCGTCGGAGAGGACGGCCTGCGCCGCACCGGGGGCGCCCCGTAAGTCCACGCTCCACCTCTGTGCTGTCAGCCCGCTCTCCTGTGTTCGGTGGCCTTCCTCCCCTCTCCGCTCTGCCCCTTGAACCATCGTGGCTTTGGCCCCAAAGGAGCAGGCGCCGGCGCCATTGCCGACCCTGGTGGGGCGGCCTAGGCCCAGGCTGTCTCTCCTGCCTCCCAGGAGTGGCTGCCGTGCGGCCTCCCCGTGGGCGCTGGGGTCCCCGACCTCAACACAGGCTAGGCTCAGACTGGGGAGCCCCGGGGTGGGTTCAGGGGGCGGGGGGGCTGTTTCACCTGTGGAAGTCCAAGGATGGAGTCAGGCTGGAAGCGCCCTTCAGCAGAAATGCGTTCTTTCCAGGCCACTTCCTTGTAATCCTTGGATACACAACCACAAAGAACTCACCTTTTGGAGTTTTGAAAGAGAAATAAAGCCCTTTTATGAGGGCGAGCGACGCGGAAGGTAAAGTGAACCCCCTCCCTTCGTTTTTCCAGTTCCATCTCCTCGTTCATCCTTCGCCCCAGCATCTCTGTTGGCTTAAAACTCAAGGTCATGCAGGTTTGTAGGGCATCGTCTTTAGTGTTCTGTGCACATCACTGACGCCCCCTCCCCGGCTTAGCGGGATTTCTAAGACCCATTCCTCAGAGCCAGTAAGTATCTTACTGGTTTTTAGTAGTAATTAACAGAATAAAAGAGCTCTGTGAGTTTTTCTGACACTCCACCGTTAACAAACATTCAGGTTTTGTGGGGTGTGTGTTCGTGTTTTACAGCTTAAGGATACAGTTTGGTGACACATATGGGCACCCACGAAAGCCCTATTATAAAGATCAAAATAAATATATCTATCACCCCTAAAAGTTTCTTCTGCCCCCAGCTCCACGCTGATCTGCTTTCTGTACAAAATTTCTAGAATTTTGTATAAATGGTGTTAACCGAATAAGAGATTCTGACTAATAAAAAAAAAAAAAGGCATTTATTTGAGCAAAAAATTGTTGCTATAGATTCAGATAGCAACTCACACTGGGCTCTGGAGAGAAGAAAGGCAGAGTATATGAAGGCGAAAACCACAAATGTAACTTTTTCACGCAAATGAAAAATTGCTGGCTATGTTAATAGGAATTGATTAGTTCTCAAATGCAAACGAGGGAGGTGAAAACTGCTTGGAAGTAATGTCCATGTGGTCACTGCACCAGTTGTTCCCGAATGTTTATGGCTCATCCTTAGCTGAATTTAGCAACAGGTTAGCAACTTAATTGCTCTGAAACTGAGACCCAAGATGTGCTCAGTTCCTGACTATTCTCAGTGACTCTCTTAGCAAAGCTTATTCTGTCTTATTTTTTCCATTATCAGTGGAATATGGTGTATATTTTCTCTTAACTTTCTTTTCCCCAGTAATTCTTTTGTGATTCATATATGTCGTGCTGTGTATCAATACTTTGTTCCTTTTTATTGCTGAGATTATATTGTGTGTCATACAACCACTGTATGGTTTCATTTTTACTTCAATAACAAACTATGGTTATTCAGATTTGGGTATTTTGCTGACTTTTTTGGGGGGGGAGGGGAACTAGTTAAGCAAGTCTGACACTTTAAGGAAAACAGCTGGTAGTATTTGTCAATGATAAAATCCAAGCTTTAAAGGCAAAATTAGAAAGTCGGAAAACTTGTGCCTCTTACTGCAAGCTTGATGGCTTCCCAATAGCTTGAGTTTTCTGATGAGATTGATTGTGATATTAATTTGATTTTGAGAAGTTCAGTAATGGAATATGTCAATATATAGAAACTGTGCATAATTCTGAGTCAGTGTTTTCAAATGAATCAGTGTAGTGTCTTCAAAATCATTTATTTTAGAAATCCCATTTAAAATGCATGATAGACCAAGGGATTTTAAGGTAACAGTACTGAGAGTTCATTTATGTGTTTAATATTCCATTTTAAAATAACTTATAGGCAATTTGCACTCACTATTTGTAAATATCAAAGAATATCCTCAGTTATATGAAAAAGCTATTAAAACACTTCTCCTTTTTCTAACTCATATCTGTGTGGGGCCAGATGGCATTCACATACTTTATCCAAAACAATCTATTGCAACACACAGAAGCAGCCATGAGAATCCAGCTATTTTCTGTTATGTAGACATTGAGATTTACAAAAATTGTAAAACCATGTCACTCTTATTACTAAATATTTTGGTTTTGAAAATATAGGTATCTTTCATGAAAATATTTGTCAACATTTAATAGGCTTATTGCTATTTAAAAATAAATATTTACCAAGTTTGTTTTTATTTTAAATATGGGGTCTATCTTAGCTTGAGCTCCTATGACAAAATCCCTTATACTCGATGGTTTTTAAACAGCAGAAATTTATTTCACAGTCCTGTAGCCTGAGAAGTCCAAGGTCAAGGTGCTAGATGATCTGGTGTTTGGTGACCGTCTGCTTTCTGGCTTACGGATGCCTGTATTCTCCTTATATCACATGGCAGAGAGCAGATAGGAGCAAATTCTCGTGCTCTTATAAGAGCACTAATCACGTTCATGAGGGCTCCATCCTCATGACCTCATCTAATTACCTCTCAAAGATCCCACTTTCTAATACTATCACACTGGGAGGCAAAGTTTCAATATAGGAATTTGGCAAGGGAGGGACACCAACTTAGCACATAATAGGATCCTCATTAATTTTTAGGAGTAGAGAAGGGTGCCGAGAACAGATACTTGAGAAGTGATGGTTTTAGAGAACTCTTTTTTCAATGCCAGAGAAAGGTCAAGGAGGTGCCTAGAGGCTACTACATTGGGACGTTTTCAGTTTTTTAAATAGAGGGTCAGGGAATGAATCACCTAGAAGGACAGATTCTGACAAAATTAGAAGGAGGTGAGGGATCAAGCTGTGCTGTAGGAGCAAAAAGTCCCAAACCCAGAGACAAGTTCAAAAAGTAGTATGCCACTGTGGCTGAGGTGTAGCAAGTGTAATAGGAATAAGGTAAGAAAAAATGGTGGTGGTGGGGGTCCTGGTAGCAGTGGCGGTGCTTCGATCCTGTAGGACTTCATAAGCCATTACGCTGGCTTTAGTTTTCACTGTGAGTAAAATGAGGAGCTACTGATTTTTTTGAGCTGAGAATAGTCATGGGTGGGGATGGGGTGGGGTTAAGGAGAGAAGTAGGAAGGCAAATTAGTAACCTGGTATTACCGTCGACAGAGGAAATTAGTTTGGACCAGGGTTGTAGCAGCAGACCTGGAAGAAAGTGTAAGATTTTTTATATGCTCTGAAGATGAACTCAGTAGGTTTTCCTGGTGGATTGTTGTGTAGGATGCGAAAAAGTGGACTCAAGGATCGGTGAAGATTTTTGGCCTGAGCAAATCTTTTGTGTGGTGGATTATATTGATTTTAATTTAGTCATATCTTCATATTTTTGCCTGTGGTTTTAAAATTTTTAATATTTTACATTTTTGGTAGCTGCTACATTTTTTCTCTTAAAGCCTTCTTTAATGTAAGATTAGAAAAAAATTTTCATATTTTCTTGTAATTCTTTTAGGTAGTTAAAAATATTACTTATTTTATCTGTCTGATATTTGCTTTTGTGATCAGTAAGGCAGTTTCTCAGCTTCTGCACTATTGCCATTTTGGGCTAGATAATTCTTTTTTTTTTTTTTTTTTTGGTGGAGGCTGTTCTGTGAATTGTAGGATATTTAGCAGCCTCTACTTATTACATGCCAGTAGCTATCTCCGCCTTCATCCCAGCCCAGTTTTGACAAGCATGTATTTCTAGACATTGCCAAATGTTCCCTGTGGGACAGAATCGTCCCTGGTCAAGGATTATACCAGTAAAACACGTTAAGAAGTTGAAGCTCTGATTTTAAAATATGAAGATTAAAAATATTCTAAACAATTTTATTTCCACTGTATTAGTGTCCTTAAAGACCTGAATCCAGAAACCACTCCAAATATCTAGAGAAGGTAGGCTGATGAAAACTTGGGCAGAGATGCTTAATTGGAATCAGTCTTTTGGAACTTGGTAACCTTATCAGTACTAGTCAGAGTTTAATCTGAACCATCTTAAATTTTGAAAAAAGAAGAATTAATAAGCTGATTTTAACCCAGAAGGGTGCCTATTTCTGTTTGTACTTTCATTTTGGATTAATATCTTTCACTTTTAGTTTTTGTTTAGTTGAAAAATCAGTGTGAAACAGTGGGAGTAGTATACATAGAGAACTGGACTGAATCAGAAAACCTAAATTCAAGGTGTTGAGTCTCTTTTATCTTTATTTTTTTTTATCTGAAAATCACAGCCTTAATGTGAAGATCAGTTAAACTAATGTATCAAAATTTTAAAAAAATTTTTGAAGCTTTATAAGGAGATCTTAATATAAGAAATTTAAATTTCTTTAAAGAATTTAAAATTATATATATCATATGTATTTTATGTATATATAAATATGTGGCTCAATTATATTTCTATTGGACCCAACTAGTCTAGGTTTACTAAATGTAATTCATAGAAGAAAGATTCCGAAACTTATAAGAGTAACATCATCTATTATGTGTGTTCTATAGAATCAGGAAATTTTAATATAGAAAGCACTTCTCATGTCAATTTTAATAGTGTTAGATTATATTTTCATCAAACCTTATGAGAACTGTGATTCTGTAAATTTTTAACTTTAATTCAGGAGTTTGTGAACTATTTATTGGAATTCAATTAAAATAGAGTATTTTTAAAAAAGAAAAAAAATTAAAATATGATATACTAAATTTGAAAGCAGAGTTGAGTACTAATTAGTGTCTTCAGATTAACTTTATTTTTAAGTTGTGGCACTACCATTTCATTTTTTGAAGCTGTCTATATCTGGTCATCTGAAATAGTGGAACTGCTACATATGTCTGAGCCTGATTTGCCTAGTACTTTGCTATCAAATACAATAATACAAATTATACGATGAAGCTGCTGTAAGACTGCATTCATCAGAATGGTTTTATTCTCATTTACTGGCTTTATAATAAGTGAATTGTATAAATTTATGAAATGATTAGAACACTATGTATGAATGCAATTTGTAGATGTTTTTTGTTTTCTGTTTACTTTTTGCATCTTACATGAGGATAAGAAGGATTTTTTACTGCTGTTGCTCTAAGAAGAATGGTTGAAAAACCCTAATTTAATTCAGCCCTCTCATTTTACAGATTTAGAATCTGATTCTCAGAAAAAACAAACAGTTCCCCAAATTTCACATAATTGCATCTCAGATAAAACTCAAGTTTCCTGATGTCCCAATCTTGTGTACACAGAGTAAGTACTTTCTGTGAGTATAGTACTATTCTAAGGGATATAATATTGAGTAAAGGTTTTTAGATCTAGAAGATCTTGATTTAAAATTTTTTCTTTAGATGATATAATTGTTTACAGTACAGAATAATTGGTTTGGTTTTAAATTTCCTGCTTATGTTTTCTTAATTTTTCTAAATTGTTACAGTCTGAACTTCAGATACACAAGGGTAGGAGCTTTATCCATGATGCTGGGAACTCTTTTCATGATTTTTTTGAGAGGCATTGGGGAGGCAGATGGATGCTGATGGACATCCACAGAATAGGTTATTCTGTCTGCCTAAATAAGGATCTTGTCCATAGTGAGGACCTTTGGTGAGCATCATGTGGGACCTATAAATTTTCTTTTCATGTGTCAATTCTTAGAGGCTCATCCACATATTTCACTGCAGACACTTTTTGTAATAAATCTCCACTCTTCTTCTGAATTACTAATCATCTTAAAGAAACTATTAGATATTGCCTATTAATATACAGCATTTTTATTCAGGGAAAGTAGATGATTGGTAGTCTTGTCAGCTTTTTTTTTCTCAGGCAAGGCAAAGGTTGGGATGCAGTGCTTCAGCAGTCTGTTTCTTGAGGTTCTTGGCATAAGGTGAGAGCATGTGCAAACCAGGCTCATATTTTTTTCTTCTTCTGCTGTGAAATTCCCCATGAGGCCATTTGTATTGCTTGGGATCAGGGGGCGGATAGCAGGATAGAGGAGTAGGCTTCTGGTAGTTTGAGAAACTTGATAATGCAACATTCTTGTGTCTGAGGGCTTTCTTTGTCTTAACTTGCATTTACCACCTTAATTTAATAAAGGAATTCTTCTGGCTACTTAGAGTGGTGGTTCCTGAAAGACGTGTGTATATTTTTTCCTTTTCTCATTTACTCACATGAATGGTCAGTGACCCTTTGGGGAATGCCAAAAGGAAGGTTCTTGATATAACCCAGCACAGGATCCTTTCTTGACTATCTGGTGTTCATTCATTTAAGCAATAAACTGAAGTATGGGTAAAGGCCTGTGACTTTAAATATTGGTGGCTTGAGAAGGCCTTTCTTGTCCTGAAGTGTTTTGGTTTATTCTAATGCAAATCTTTAGTGTGCTGCCCATCGATCTTATTTTTAGAGATTTCAGGATTGAGTAAGCATAGCCCAGAATCTCTTCAGACTGCACCAGGATGATGAGCACACCAAATTAATTATCTAGGATGAAATAAAAACCACAGTCAGAACCCAGATGTTCCTAAATCTTATCTTTTTCTTTAGCTTTCCAGTTGCCTATTTCAATTTGTGGAGTTAGGTCTTAAGACTTATAAAGGTCTCCTGTTACTTTATCTCTGAGATAATATTTATACTTTGATAAGATTTTATATTCCTGTCCTCCATGCTCTTCTTTCATCTTTTTATTGCTTTCTTCTGAATTTTGGAATATTCTCTCAAAATTTTCTTCTATTTTATTTATTTTTATTTTGTGTTAATTTTTCCCATGCAGTATTAAATTTCTTATGTTTATGTAGTTCTTCCTAATCTCAGATGTGGCATCTTAATAGCTACATAGTCATATAAAAATTCATTATTTGCTTTTGATCTTTTGAACACAGGAATCAGACTGTTGGAAAACAGTTCTTTGTTTTTTCCTTCAATATGTTTATTCCTCAGGGGAGTATTTCCTTGGTTTCCTTTAAGCTGTTCTCTCATTTTTTTAGGTTCAGTTTTTCTCTCTCCTGTCCTCGTGAATAGAAATCAATAATTGTCAACTGTTAACTCAGAGTCAAATAGGAACGGAGCTGTGTCCTATCACAATAGATCTTGGTTCTTGCCTGAATTTGGATCATATTTTATAGCTCTTGAATATTTACCTTGCCATGTAAAAAATTTTAACAATCTAGAGAAAATGAACAGAGCCATATAATAGAGAGCTTTGCCTCTATTCCGTCCTTTTCCTCCCTCCATAATTTTTGTGACCAGCCATGCCAATGACAAGGCCTGGATATACCCGACCTGCCTCAGGGTCTTTCAATGTCTGGCTCTACTTGGTGCTGTTGAGGATTCAGCCTGCTGCCCTTAATCAAAAAGAATCCTGGAATTGTGAAATGGTGCTGATGGGGTTTAAATATTGCTAACTGACAGTGTGTCCTCTGTTGGTTCTCCATTTGTCCTTTCTTATACCACTCACCCCTTTGAGTTATGGGTTGTCAGAAGACATCTGCATGAGGGAAAGTAGTTTTCTCACAGGAGGAGAAGGAGCTCTCCCATGGGCTTTATTTGGCTTCCTTCTGTTACACCATGTCTAATGTCTAGTAGAAATTTGTTTCTGGAAAATATGTATCTATTAGAAATTTGTTTCTTCTTTGTTTTACAGTATATAGTCTCCCTGTTTTTAATGGTATTTAGGTTATTTCAATAGAATTTTTTGCAAGTTTGAAATGCAGTGAACAGTTAGATGCATTTTGTTTCTCTCTCCATCTTTTCCAGTGTATATAATTTTTATTAACGTGTTCACTTTGATAAATGCAGGCATAGAATTATTTTTAAGGCTTATGTTTGCATGCTAAATTTATATGGGCTGTTGTCTGTCCAGAGGCTGATTAGTACTTGTTATTTGCTTTTTAGAAGATGGATTCTACATCTGTATTACCAACATCTTTAGATGTGGATTTGACAATATCACATATAGAATGTCTTCCCAAGGATATTCTGGTGAAGTTTCAAGGCAGAAATAATATTGAATGTGAGTTTGACTACCACATATTGCAGAGGGAAATACAGCATATTCCAAAAGCAAAAAATAATGTGGACATTGATGAATTTTGTTTGGTAGAAGAAAGAGTGTCTGGAGAATGGCAGAGAGGAAGAGTTTTGGAAAAGAAAAATGAACTCTATACGGTGCTCCTCATAGACCGCGGAGAAGAACTAAGAGTTGATAGTATGCGGGTTGCTTCAGCCTGTGGCAACTTATTTGAACTACCACCACGTGTAGTAGTTGGCATTTTTGCTAACATATTACCAATTGGAGAAAAATGGTCTTCTAAGGCTTTAAATTATTTCAAGTCATTGGTAGGACTACAAATGAAAGGTTGTATACAAGCTATTTTGCCTCTTCAAATGATTCTAATTGAAGTGCCAAAAATTATATCCCAAGTTCTTGAATTTCGATTAGGAAGACTTATTGATGGGGATTCATTTCGTCTTATTGTGACAATGTTAAAAGAATTCCCACAACAAATGCCTGATTTATTACAGCATAAGAGACCTGAATTATCATTAAATAATAATGATAATTTACTTGATATCCAACATATTCTGGATAATTTGCAGCCATCTTTGTCAGTAGGCAATACTGAAAGTGTAAAGGTATCATCTGCATTGAGCCCAAGTAAATTTTATTGTCAGTTAATTAAATGGATTCCAGAATTAGAAAACTTGACAGTATGTATGAATTTACATTATGATATTATCAGTCAAGAAAGTAGTCCTATGTGTGATAATTTTGGACTTCTTTGTGTTGCCAAAAGGATAAATGGACAGTGGCATAGAGGAATTCTTCAGCAGCTTTTGCCTAATAATCAAGTGAAAATTTGGTTTATGGATTATGGCAGTAGTGAGGCTATACCTTCAGTTCATGTAAAGAAACTTAAACAGGATTTTATTTTAGTACCATTATTTTCATTTCCATGTTCTCTGACATATTTGCACAGTCCAGATAGAGATACGAGAAAACTTCAATTGAATGTATTTAAACAAGCCTTGTTAGGACAGATGGTATATGCACATATTGATCGGTTCAATAAGGATGAACACTTGTATTATGTAACACTACAAACTCAGGAGTCTACAATTAATTCTAAGAGTCTGTTGAAGACTGTAGCCACACAAGAACTTTATCCATTGTCTGATTTAAAAATCTCTAATATGTTCAGAGAGACTAGTGCTTCTGATGTAAACCGTTTTGCAATTGAGAGTTTTGTTGGAAATACTGAATGGGTGACAGACTCTCTAAATAAAAAAGATACCTTGAAAGTAGGTTTTCCTATTAAAACTGTAGAAATGGAAATAGAAGCTGCCTATGTAGCTTTCATAGCATATGTATTAAACCCATCCAATTTCTGGGTACGCACCAATGAATATCAGAATGAATTTCAAGATATAATGAAAAATATAAACAAATTTTATGATTTGTGTGAAAATGATGAACTGATTCTAAGAAATCCAAAACCTGGATTATTTTGCTGTGCTAGATACAGCAAGGACAGATGTTTTTACAGAGCTGTCATCACTGAAATTAATGGTTATACGGTTAATGTTTCTTTTTTGGATTATGGAAACACTGATTCCGTACCATTTTTTGATGTGAAAATTTTGCTTCCAGAGTTTTGTGAGTTGCCTGCCTTAGCCATGTGCTGTTCACTTGCACATATATTTCCTGTTGAAGATTTATGGGTGAAGGCAGCAGTTGATTACTTTAAAAAAATTGTTTTGAACAAAGCAATTTTGCTTCAAGTTATAGCAAAAAAAGATGACAAATACACTGTGAATATTCAGAGTATTGAAGCATCAGAAAATACTGATGTTGTCTCTCTTATGGTACAAGCTGGATATGCGGAATATTGGGAGGTAGGACCAGAATGTTTCCCAAAATTTGTAAGTGAATATTCAGTGCTAAATTTAAAATCCAAAAACAAAGTTAGTATCAAGAAGGTCTTATCTGTCCTTCTTGTAGGACCTACATCTAAAAAGCATTATTCAAATAAGCTAAAAGAAAGTAATTTGTCTTTGTTAAAACCCCCATCTGTTAATTTCTCAAATTTAAAACATCCTTTCACTTTATCTGTGGGACCTGGGTCACCATGGCCTTATAAAGAATATGTGTTTAAACCAGGAACAGTCCTTGAAGTTAAGTGTTCTTATTATCGTGGCCCCAGTGACTTTTCATGCCAGCTCCAGTGTAAGTTAGATGACCTAAAATTACTAATGGAACAAATTCAGAATTACTATAGCATTCATTCTGATCCTTATGAGATTGGGCAGATTGCTTGTGTTGCTAAGTATTCCAAGGATGGGAAGTGGTATAGAGCTGCTGTTGTGACTCAAGCATCAAAAAAAGAAGTTGACGCAGTATTTGTTGATTATGGTTACCAGGAAAGGGTTTTAATTAAAGATCTTTGTGGTATTAACCCACTTTTTCTTTTTTTAGAAGGCCAAGCCTTCAGATGTAGTCTTAAACATTTAGTTGATCCTATTAGTTGTAAATTATTAAGTTGGACAAGAGAAGCATGTAGAGACTTCAGTAATTTTATTTCTTCATCTAGAGGGTTGTTGACTTGTGTCATCTATGCTTTAGTTCTTATACATCCAAACTATTTATGTAATTTAGTGGATTTACAATCTCCATTTACTAGTGCAAAAGAATTTCTTATTAGTCACGGACCTGCACAGTATAGTACATTATCAAAGCCATTCCCATCTTCAGTGAGTCTTTACAGTTACTGTTATTCCTCCTTCAATTTAAAAATTGGAAGTGAGGAAGAAATATACATATCTCATATATATAGTCCCAAAAAGTTTTATTGCCAACTTAGTAGAAATAATAAACATCTAGAGATGATAGAAACAAAAATCACAGAGATCAGTAACCTCAAAAATTGTCCAAAATATTCTAGAAAAATGAGATTGTGTATATCTAAATATATAGAAGATGGTCTCTCTTATAGAGGTTTAGCAATGCCAACAGATTCATTATCTCACTTTCTGGTCTATTTTGTGGACTTCGGAAATAAGCAACTAGTAGAAGAAAGTATGTTGAGGGCTATTTCAGATCAGTTTCCAGAGTTGCTGTTTACACCTATGCAAGCTATTAAGTGTTTTTTGTCAGATCTTAGAGATGTAGATATTCCAGCAGAAATCAATAGGTGGTTTGAAGACAATTTCTTAGGAAAACCATTAAGGGCAATAATATTGTCCAGGGAGTCAGATGGCCAGCTTGGTATAGAATTGTATGATGGATATCAACATATAAATCAGAAAATTAAAATGTTGCTTCATGCATATGGAAAAAAACATGGTGGCCAAGTACACTATGTAGACAAGGGTCATAAAATAAATGAGAATAAGAGACTTGCTGTTTCTTTGAAAGGCAAAATAGAAAATAACTATCATCATAATATGATAAATAAA
Organism: Cynopterus sphinx; assembly: GCA_030015415.1. Lineage (NCBI taxonomy): Eukaryota > Metazoa > Chordata > Mammalia > Chiroptera > Pteropodidae > Cynopterus > Cynopterus sphinx. Next base: position 14,504,812 of record CM057383.1, on the reverse strand, counting down.
ACTAGTCTAGTAACATATTCTGAAAGTAAAATGGATCAGTTAATGAATCCCAAAAGTATATATGCCAGACTTTTGAAACCATCAGTTTGTTATAAAATTGAACCTGTGTCAAAAAACAAAGTGAAGAAATCTTTGAATGCTGGACTTAAAAATAAAGGTGTAAAAATTGTCTCTGGATCTGCACATACTCTTGAAAGTGATGTGGGCCAGAAATCAGTTAGGGCTATGTCACAGTCTTTTATCAGAGAATTAAATCAAGCGGCCTCGCAAAACCCATATAATCTTATGAGACCACAGATCAAAGACCTACCTCAACCTCAAATTTTCTTGAATGCCAAAGTTAAAGGATATGTTTCTAATATCAGTAACCCAGCAAGTTTCCATATTCAGCTTGCCGAAAATGAAAATGTAATCATCCAACTTGCAGATGCTCTAAATGAAAGAAGAACAAATCTAGTGAATGAGAGAAAATCAGTTAAACATATGGTGGGAGATCTTGTAGTTGCAGAATACTCTACTGACAATGCCATTTACAGAGCAGTTATTAAGAAAATTTTGCCAGGAAATTCTTTTGAAGTGGAATTTATTGACTATGGTAACACTGCAGTAGTAAACACATCTAAAATTTATGAACTTAAGAGAGAATTCTTAACGATTCCTAAGCTAGGAATCCATTCTTTTCTTAGTGGAGTAAAGTGGAATGAGCCAAATGAAATATGGGATTGCAAAACTGTGGATTATTTTGCTTCAAGAGTAAGTAACAAAACAGTTTCTTGCAAATTTTTGAAAAAGCAGGAAGAGAAATGGGAAGTAAATATAATTTGTGATGAAAAATGTGTCATTGATGAACTACTGAAATGGATAGCATGTTCAAAGCTACAGAAATCAGTATTGCAAATGCCTCAGATTGTCTCTCAGAAAGTGAGCCCTGGTGATGATAATGAAATGAAGAAGGGACGATCAAATGAATATGATTCTCTGATCCTTCAACCATCCTACCAACAGCTGGTTAACATTCCTTTTGAACACTTAAAACCTGGACAACTTGAAAAAGCTGAAATACTTCATGTTTCAAAAAGTGGAACATTTTATGTGAAGTTATCTAAAAATAGAAAAATATTATCAGATTTAACAGTATTGATTACTGAAAATGTAAAAAATCCCTCTTTCTTGACAATGGAAAATACTGAAAAAGGCTTAGAATGTTTGGCAAAATCTGAAAAAACTTTGAAATGGTATCGATCAAAAGTAGAAAAAACGTGTGTTGATGAGACACTGCTTGTTTTTTTAGTTGACTGTGGTTGGTATGAAATAGTGCCTTTATGTAATACCAAGGTGCTTAGTAATGAAATCAGAAATATTCCAAGACAAGCTGTGCCTTGTAAATGGATTTGTTTTGAAAATTTTAGGAACATGCCATTTGAGTCCATTGTGCATTTGTTTGCTCATTCAGAAATAAACATCCTTTTCTTGAAATATTTAGACTCTGCCTGGGAAGTAGAAATTTTGGTAGATGGCCTGTTACTTTTGGAATATTTAAATTTAAGTGCAGTTCGTATTGAAGAAAACAAACTTAGATCTTCAGAAATTATTTTCAACTTGAAATCTAAGACTCCTGTGTCGTCATGTACAGTAAGATCATTTACTTGGGCACAACTCCAAAATGGTAGGCAATATTCTGGTATTGTCACTGCTGTTTCTGATCCATCACACTTCTCTGTTCAGTTAGAAGATTTCTTTGACACAATGAAATCTCTCTTTATGTTGCTTTCTGATCTACCAGAAAACTTAGAAACAGTACCTCAAGAGCAAATAATTCCTGGTTCTGGTTGTTTGTTCAGATATGAATTGGAAGATCAGTGGAATAGAGTAGAAATTTCTGAAGTCTCTCATCAGTCTTTACTTATTGTGTTGATTGACTATGGATTTTCTGTTTACATACCTTATTCATACATAAAAAATCTTAAAGTTATTCCTGAGGAACTTTTGAATTTGCCAAGACTTAGTTATCCTTGTAACTTATATGGTATCTTACCTGCTAAAGGAAAATACTGGAATGAAGAAGCCAAAAGTTTTTTTCAAGACTTCCTAAGCAAACCAGGCTTAGTTTTTCAGTTTCAGGAATATAGTTCTGAAACAAAACTGCAAGTAGTTGTTATTAATGAGAAAAACAATTTGGCAGATATGTTAGTTGCATCTGGGCTTGCAGTGTATTGTAAAGGTTCAAATCATCTTGATGCAGTTACTACTACTGGATCTGCTACAGTCCGATATAAATTACAGGGTAACCCTGTTTTCCCATGGTTAGATCAAAATTGTTACAAAAGAGAAAATATAAATTGTACATGCACTGAGAAACAGAAGCTAACAAAGCAGAAAACTATTAAGAGGAAAGATGTTTACAAGAGCCTCTTAAGGAAAAACCATATTAGTAAAAGATTATATTCTAGAAATTTAACACTGAAGAAGAAGGTTGATAGTGGAAAACAAAATCCCCAAAGTCCCATGGCATTTGATAAGTGTGCAGCAGCTTCATTTTGGGAACTACTTAATGGTTTGAAGAATGACACCAATTACATTGAACACATTTTTGAAAAGCTACCGACTGAAGGAATACGGGGAAATAACACAATGAACTTGAAAACAACAATAAAAACACCGCATGTTAATGAAAAAGTATCAGAAGAACACTGAAAAGGTAGGTGGCTGTTTGTAAAAGTAGATTATTTTTTGTAGATTTTATTATTGATTATTTAAAAGTTTGTTAATATGTACTGAAGTGTTATTCAGATTGAAAACATACTGTAAGAAAACCTACTAGAATGTCTGAATAAATAGATAAATTGGGAGTGATCACTTGAATGGTAAAATGATGCTCTACTATCTTTACCTTTTTTGAATGGTAACCTTCATAAATAAGTGTAGAGGATTTTAATCACATAAGCATGTACACATGTGTGACATTTTACAAATAATTTCAAGGGTTTTGCATAACTGATGGTCCATAGATTTCAAGTTAATCTTGCTGCTGTTAATGAGCTTCCTGGGCTTGCTTTGAAGAATCATTTTCCTATTCTGTATTTTTCTTATCAAATGAAGTATATCTTTATTTAGGTTTTTGAGTGTGCTTGTAGCATATTGCTAATGTGGTTAAATTTATAGAATAAACTGACTCGCCCATTTCCTCTTAAAACTTTTAGAAATCAAACTGATTCTAAAATATTAAAAATGTAATATGTGCTATAGCATTGTCTCATTTTGCTGATGCACATCATATTTCATTTTCTGTATGAAATACTGAACATTTTATAGGCTATAAAAAGAATGTTCTGACTTCAGAAAGGGGTGTTATTCTGTATTATAACTAAAGATAAGTTACATTCTTTCAATGAGTGGATGTTTCTTGTTATTGATATATTTTAGAAAGGGCATTACATTTGAATTCATATTTAGATGTTTATAATGAATTGATAAATGCTTTAAAATTGGTTCTTTTTCCTTTTTTATTTTTGAGTCTTTTATTATTGTAGTTAGCAGTTACGGTAGAGTGCTCACTGTGTTCCAGATATTGTGCTAAGAGTTTTATATGTATTATCTCATTTAAAGCTTACCACATCTATAAACTTGGTCAATACTAAGATTATAATGGGGTCTAATAATTAGTACCCAAGTTCTTTGAATTCTAAACCACTTTAGAGAGGAACAAGGAGAAAGACGATTGGTGAGAAAAATATCCCCTTTAGAAGAAACCAAAAAAAAAAAAATTGATGAATATGGCTTGTATCCATGAGCAGATAGGCATATCAATACTGAATCATTTATCTTTCTCTGTCTGGCATTTCACTTAGCATAATACCCTACAGATTTGTCCATGTTGTCACAAATGCTAAGATTTTATTCTTTTTAAAATACGATTTTACTTATATATGGAATCTAAAAAACAAAATAAATGAACAAACAACAGAAACTCAAAGATATAGAGAACAAATTGATGGTTGCCAGGTGGGAGGGAGACTTGGGGGGGGCTGGGTGAAAAAAGTCAGAGAGATTAAGTAGAAATTGGCAGTTACAAAATAGTCATGGAGTTGTAAAGTACAGCGTAGGAATATAGTCAATAACATTGTAGTAGCTAAGTATGAGGGCACTAGATTTATCACTTTATAAGTTATGTAATTGTCTACTCACTATGCTGTGCACCTGGAACTAATATAATATTGAATGTCGGCTGTAACCGAAAAATAAAATACTGAACCATTAATTTAGACTCACCCACATGTGCTCAGAGGAGAGCTTCACACAAGGGGCCTACCCAAAACTTGCAGCTTGAGGTAGTCATCTCCAAAAGGTAAAGGAGGACAGAGGAAGAAGCTAGTCTAACATATACTTTTTTTTTTTTCCTAAATGGATCAATCAGATTGTCCCTACTCCTGGTGAGTAAAGGAGCAAAGAGAATAGAGGAGTGTTATACTGGGAGAGTGCCTCTCCCATGAATATCAGGAATTGGAAGAAGTCCACCCTCCCCACCGCCAAAAAAAAAAAAAAAAAAAAAGAAGAAGAAGAAAAGCTTATCATTATTTTATGGATGAGGCCCAGGGAAATTCAGTAAATTTTACCCATGGATATAAAGTTGGTAAATAAGAAAGTGAGATTTTAAATTCAGATGTCTCCAACTCCAAAGTCTGCTTTTATCCATTTATGCTGCCTTTTGAAAAGTAGATTATTTGAAAAAGAATTTTCTATATAAACTTTCAGCCATCAGCCCATACATTTTGGCACTTGTTATTTCTTAGATTGTTTCTTTACCTGTGTATATTTTTATCTTCTTCATATTTTTTCCCATAAAATTTTTTAAAAGCTCACTTTTGGCCCCCACTTCCATCCCACCTCCTTCATTTCTAGCACACAGTAAAAAAATATCAATAAATAAGTAAATCAAAAGTGAATTAAAGTAGCTGTTGCAAGAGCAGAGAAGCAAACATTACATTATACTTCTAAAAAGATTTTTTTGAAGTTCCATGTAAGGAAAAATCATAACTTTGAGACAACATAAGTAACATAGTTTTGTGGTCTAAGAGTAAACCAATATACTTGCTGTAGCCACTTTTTTTTTAAATAAGAAAATGTCAAAAAGCTGGTTTAAGAGCCTTGAATACTATCCAGTCTCCTACTACCTCTTACTCATCCAAGGCTAGTAGTAACCATTGCTGTTTGTTATCATTATAGCCTGCAGGTGCTCCATGTATAGGGCGAAATGACTTTTAGTGGCTCTTGGTTGAAGATATCAATACTTAAAACTGTCTCACCTATTAAAAATTTTAGAAAAGGGGCTCCACAGGGGTGCTTTTCAGCTTGAGCTTTACATTAAAATTAAGAAAGGAAATTTTCAAAAATTCAGTGCCTAGGTGTCACTTTTAGGTTCTGTTTTAACTGGTCAGGCTGTGGTCTCACCATTAGGACTTAAACTCCCCGGATGATATACAGCCAAAGTTGCGAAACTTTTAGAGGGTTTTAGAGGGTTTGGTGGATAACTTTCTGAATTATTTTGTGAGAGAAAATAGTTCTGGATTTTAAGTGTGAAAACTCTTAGACTCTGTCCCTCCTGTATTTGGAGTTCATACTAATTTGGAGTTCAAACTTAATTTAGAGTAAATATAATAGTAAAAAATGTCATTGTGTTTGAAATGTTCTAGAAGAATAATGTACTTATTTTATCTTGCCTAGGTATTTTAATTATGGAAATTGCTGCCCTTACATTTATAAAATTGGCTTAACTTTCCCATAGTTTCAGGCTACTATAACATATCAGCATATAATTATTCAAGGTAATTGTTTTTATTTGCAGACTTTTCTCAAAAACAAGAGTTCTGAGTCTTTTTCAGGATGTTTTGAAGGTATTTATTGTTGGTTGATTGCTTGCTTGTTCATTCTTCTCTCGAAGTCCTTGAACAGATGATTATGAGAACTACTGAATGTGAAATTTTTTTAAAAAGAATAAAAAAATGTCTAGTCAATCTTTGCAAATGAGACAATACTTGATATTGATATGTGCTACCTTCCTGCAGTTGCTTACTCAACTGGAAGTCAGCTTTGAAACAAACCTGGAATGGCAAAACATCTTATTCGATAAACCATTCTTTGCATGTGGTTTTATAGTCATTATATATCATTTTACTGTTACCTTCAGATATTTTTTAGGTGTCTTTCCTCACTAAAGGATTTGTTTTAGTTGCTACTTTGTAGAGTCATAATTGTAATTATGGATAATGCATGGAGAGTTAATGCTGTATAACTATATTCCCTGGAGAATAGAGGTGTTTAGATTATAATTATAGGTAACTGATGTTAATTAAAAGGATATAGAAATCAGCTTAATCACATTCTCTCTTTAGCGCATACCATGGTATTTTTCTTTTTTTTATCTGTTTTTAACTTGTTTTTACATTTTTGGTTCACTGTAGATATTTGTGACATTCAAGAACATTACTATTTAGTAGTAGAGGGTAGATGCTTTGTCAGTGCATTTACCTGTGAATTGGAATTTATTTTGAAGTAAATATTGAGCAAATTATAAGTATTGTTTTGGTGCAAAGACAGTCAAAATTACACAAGTGTACTTAATAGTGTAAGCTAAATGGTTTTGAAGAACTAGAGAGCAGATTTAAAGATTATTTGAGGAAACTTAGAAATTTCATAAGGTAGCTAGGACAGTCAGTTTTATCATTATTTGTACATGTATATATGTATATAGGAGTGACACTAGTTAATAAAATTATATTTCAAGTGTTTACTTCTATAGTACATCATATGTGTATTGCATTGTGTTACACCATCCAAAGCCAGATCTCCTTCTCTCACCATATTCTTGACCCCTTTTACTCTTTTCTACATCCCTCCCACCTCCCTTACCCTCTGGTAACCCGTATACTGTTGTCCATGTCTATGAGTTTTTGTTTGTCTGATGCTTTCAGTTTTATAACACATATTAGTGAAATCCTATGGTTCTTGACTTTTTCCTTCTGATTTATTTCCTTTGGCATGATATTCTCAAGATCCATCCATGTATATGTATATTGAATATCTTGATATTGTTATCATTTTATTTTGAGATTAGGAAATAATTTCCAGAAATAATGAAAAAAATATATGTGAATTTAAATTTGGCATCCTGAATAACTATTTAAGGCAAGGAAATGTTGTGTATATTTTTCATATTACAAGTTAATCTTTAGTTTGTGGTTATTTTAGAAGAGAATTTAGCATTTAGTTTTTGTAGTCTAATTTCTTTGAATACTTTTCTGTCATTTTTCCCCATACTCACCAGATATTGAAGATTATGTTCTACAATTTAGAAGAGTGCTTTTATTGGAAAAATAACTCACTTTACACAGCTTCTGTGACTGTTGTATCACTGGGTTGCTTTTTTTGTTTTGCTTTGGTACCACAAAATATGGCAAAGTTAATGAGTTTGTTAGTTAAAAAAGAAATGAATTTGAATGCCAAAGTAAGACAAAGTAGTAGTAATGAATTGTTTGGTACCAATTTAATCAAGAAAAGCTTCATATCCTTTAGCTTTCAGTGTTTTTAACTTTAGTTATGTCTTCATGTATAATATTTTATCTTTGGAAATGGCCAGAAATGACAAACTTCACACATTTATTTGCAGTGTTTAAATTATTAAATGCTGTATAAATGATATTTTTAGAAGTCTACATTCCAATTAATTCTTAATTTATTTTTCTTATTTGGACAAAAGTCCAATACAAAAAGTAGCTAAAGATATGATTGAAATAGATTCCCTTTTTAAAAGATAAATAGTTCTTAATTTAAAACTAACTTTTGTTTTCATTTTTGTTATGAAGTTACATTATTTTGCCCTACATTAGCTATTGTATTGTTCTCTAAAATTATGACATGGAGTATGCATAGTAATATAGTTTTATTCGAGTACTTTCAAATAAAAACAAGCAAAAATAGCATGCTTATTTTAGGATTTATGTTTCTGTATGATTAAGCTTTATTATATCTTATAGGTAATAATAGTCAATATTAGAATAATGTTTTTTTCTACCTTGAAGCCAATTGTATTAATGTAAGTTCGCAGAATTCTTTATTTTATAGATGTTGGCAAGACACTATTGATTAGAAATTTAAAGAGCAGTAGAACATTTAATATCTTAGATTAAAATATTTTCAAATTTAGGATTGTTAAATTTTGCTTTTTGAATTTTTTAAATTTTATTTATATAAATTAAAGAATATTTTTCAAACTCATAAAAGTGGTTTATAAAAATGGAAAAAATATTAATTAGTGAAAATAATTATGATTATGTGTTTTTTAAGAGTCAAATATACTGTATTTTTCAAAGCTATATGTTGATATGAAATAAAATCACTCCAAACTATTATATAAAGACAAATTATTTAGCTAGTTGTATCCTGGTGTGATCACTTTGATTCTAATTTTTTCTATATATATATATATGAGATACTGAATTTGTTAAATTTCAGTGTCTGATTAAAAAAAAATTTTTAATCTCTGTATAGTAGCATAATGTAACATTTTCTGAATTTAATGAGAATATTGAAATCTAATATCACTTCAATAACTTGTTATATTGTTGCTGAATTTTGTATACACCCAAGAGAAATTATTTTTGTTTTGTATATTAAATGTTTTAACCTAAAATTTTTTCATAATAAAATACTTTTAAGTATACATCTCTAAAATCTGAAAGTGCATATGTTTATATAGCTTTTTAAAGGGTAATACAACTTTAAAAAATCATAGCGTGTGCATATTGTGATAAAAAATTGAATTCACTAAAAAATTTTTTCAACCAAAGGTAGTTCTTACTCAACTTAAACACTTATTACAGTTTTCTCTTATGTTTAAAAGTATTTCTATATTTTTATTCTCAAAATACAGGTTTTTAAAATTCTTTATTCTTTCACTTTCAGGAGAATGCTGGATTTTACAAAATTATATATCTTGATTTTAAAAATTTAATTGGTCTATAGTTAGGATATAGTTCTCAGTATTGTTTCCATATTTAATTTTTTTCTATATTTGACTTTTAGAATTTTTTTTTGTTTTGATGTTAGAATGTAAACTTAGTTAAAATTTTAATAGATATTTCCTTTTGGTTCTGATACATTAACATCTTAATGTGAGCTCTTAAGTGTGGATTTTATATATTTTTTAGTTTTCTTATAAGTTGTTAATCGTAAAGTGGTCAATCATTGACTACAGCTAATATGATCATAGAGCTTTTCCATAGCACAATACTTATTTCAGTTTCATTCTTGAGCACGTTGATATCTTTGAGTATCTTCTTACTTCTAAATTGTCCTTTTAAATCTTGTTACATTATTCTGTATGGTGCATTCATTCAAACATTTTGGATGTCACTATTATATATAGTAGATAGAATAATGAGTAAGTCAAATTCTAGTTCTTTAGATACTTCCATTACAAGAGGACTATAATAAAGGTGTATAGTATGTGTTTTAGACCACAGAGGACAGTGTGTCTAACTTCCTGGATTTGAGGAACTGGTTGAAAAAGGTTTACAAAAACATGAACAGTGAGCCCGATTCTTGAAAGACATTGGGTATAGTTTGCCAAGGAACTTAGGCAAACATAAAAGGAAGAAATTATAGAAAGCATGGTACAGCAGAGCAATGTTGACTCATTACAAACATAGTACTTTGGTTTTGATACCTAGGCTACCTGAGGGGAGGTGGGGATGGGAAGTGGCCAGTGATGGATATGGAGTATCTCTTTGGGGTGATGAAAATGTTCTGAAGTTAAATGGTGATATTGGTGGTACAACTCTGTGAATATACTAAAACTCATTGAATTATACACTTTAAAAAGGTGAATTTTATAAGTGAAATTATGAGCTTATTTAAAGAAGAAAAGAAAAATGTAATGTTAGATATTGTGGATGTACATTACAGTAGCTTTGGGTTATGTTATCTTCCTCTTAAAGATTTTTAAATTTTGTTCTGGTAGGCAGTGAAGTTGCCAATGAATCACTTGGATTCTATTAATATCAAGTTTAAGGGTAGATATATTTCAGCTAAGATAAATTCCTGTGTTGCAGCCATTAGTTCTTCCTCCTGTCATTATGTATGTTGACAGTAGCACTTTGGTTTTTGCATCATTTTTTTTTCTTGATAAGCTGGTGTAGAGAATTTTATTTTCTAAAATTCTATTTTCTGTCCTCATTATCTTCTTCAGAGAGTAAAGAGAAGTAATGCTGTGTCACTTCCAAGGCTGGGTCATGTAAGGCAATGCACCTTTAACTTGTTCACTGTAATACTTGTGTTTAATATTGATTTGCTAGGTAAGAAGACCAGTTATTCCGATGTTGCCATGTTGTGAAGAAACCCAAGCCATGTGGAGAGGCCATGTTTAGATACTTTTTGGTAGTTCCACCCTATGACTATTTTAAATATGCCTATATAAGGCCCAGAAATTATAGAGCAGAGACAAGCCAACCCTTCAATGTCCTGTCTGAATTTTTGTCTCACAGAATCTATGAGCATCGTAATTTTTTTCACTAGAGTTTGGAATATATTGTTATATAGAAATAATAACTGGAACAGATTTTGGTACCAGAAGTGAGATGCTGCTACAACTTGGACTGAGCAGTGGGCAGTACCTTGGAAAAGGAAACCTGACAGGCCTGAAGGAGCTATGAGTGAGAGCATTAAGGAAGTTGAGGAAAATGTTGGAAACTGGAAGAAGGGAGACTGGAGACCTTTGTTAAATATAAAAGAAATTTAGCACAATTGCTACTGCCACAATATGGAAAGTAGAAAATGCACCTAAAGAAGTGAGGAATCAGGCTAAAGAGATTTCTAACTGATTATGCCTCCTATTTTGAATGAGTGCGCCCCTGAAGTTATTCTGTGCTTATCCCACAGTTGTAGGTTAGATTCCTGTGGGCTAATATGCCACTTTATTTCATAGGTCTTCAGATCAAGAGGAATTCTACTTGAGAAACCATTCCTGGGGAGCCAAATCTACACTTGGACTGATTTAGAGGATGAGGTTGGAGACTGTCCTGATGCCATCCATAATGGATTGAGACTTTGGAGGTCTTGGGGAGGGTGTACTGTATTCTGCTTATGGGAATGATGTGAATTGTTGTGGCCAGAGGCCAGACTATGTTACATTGTATTATCCAGTGATTGTCATAGTAATATTTGTTATCTTACCTACTTTTATCCAATGTGACCTTGCCATTCTCCATCAAGAGATCTGATGGATTTGGGTAGGCTTGTGGCTGCTTTAACCAAAGCATAAAGTAGAAGTGAGCGATACCATGTGACCTTACAAGGCTGGGTCATAAACAATGATGTGTGTTTCATCTTATTTTCTGACACTTGGTGCCTGGTGCCCTGGACCATAATGCAGGAAGTCCAGCTATCACATCCAGACTGTGAGGAAACCCAAGCCACATGGGGAGGCCATGTATGAGGATTCCTGTTCCAGACCCTAGCCATTTGAGTTGTCCTTGCTGAGGCCATGGGCTTTGTGCAGAGACAAGCCAAGTCATCATGGCATTCACATCCAAAATCCTAACATATAAGATCCATGAACATAATAAAATAGTTGTATTTTATATATCAAGCTTTGAGGTAGTAACTGAAACAACTGGATAACTTAAAAACCGCTTTATAAGAATCACACTTTTTGGTGTATTGTTAAAGAGGCTTGGTAATGAGTTAAGTATGAATTTCAGTGAAAATTTTTATGACGCTCTTTAGCTGCCTGATGGTTGGCTGACTTGCTGGCTTATTATTTATTTATTTATTTATTTATTTGGTTTTTTAGGATACTAAGTCATGTGGCTATATCTGAGTTCTAGATGGTTGATGTGCCACTCACTGTACATTAGTTTGTAATGGTTTATTTGTAAACATTCCATTTAATTTGTATTTCTCCTACTTTATTAAAAACTTAATAAATATGATTCAGTTTGCCTCTGTATTTTATAAATAACAGATATGTGATAAATGCACATTGATTGAATATTTTATCTTTATTGGGGGAATAATTCGTGAGTTTTAAAATAATGTGAAGAGGTTATAGATGACTTAGGAAATAGGTAATTACATGTAAATATTAACCCCTTTATTAATAAGGGTTATAGTCTGTTGTATAAGGAACTTCATTTCTGGAAAACTATATCTAGTTTCTATAATTTTTTTGGAGGGTTTTACTGACATCTAGTGGCATTCAGTCTTATATAGCTTAAATTCCTTTTAGTTTTATTTCTACCTCTCTTTCTATGACTATCTTAATTTTAAAGATTTTTTTTTTAAAGGAAAAAGATATTTCAGGTGCCTAAAGTGAAGATAGTGATTTTTTGAGGATATGCATTATACATATATATAATTTAATATAAATGAACGAATATGATCATGTCATTCATGCTTAAGTGTAGTTTTTCCTGTACTTTTTCTTTATTTGCTCGGCTTCTCCTACCGTTCTCCTTTTCTCATTCATATAATTTCTCTACTCCTGCACTAAGGTATCTCTTGATAATAGCCTAGATTTTTCTCTTTGTGCGTTCATTTCAGTGCTTGATTGAATATAATTATGTAAACATATAAATTCAACATTGCACATTTTTATGTTTTGTATAAGATCATAAATAATTTTCTGTATTTTGCTTTTCTCATTTAGCATGTTTTTGAACTCTAAGGTAAGTAATGTACTTCTATTTTAAATATATGGATAATTTCTCTATTGATAGCCATTTATCTTTGTGTTTTTTGCCACCTTGATGTGCAGCTGCAGTACAGGTCTGTGCATGTATATCTTTACATAGGAGTGAGTTTATTCTCCTGGGTAGCTTTTAGCAGTGAGATTGAAGGATTAAAGAATGTATTTTTAGTTTTAATAGTATTGTCATATTGCTTTTAAAGACAGATGGAATATCAATGAAAAATGTATGAAAATATTTTTTCCCTACTCAATATTAGTAGATGTTTTAGTATTTTAAACACTTTTGCTTGTGTGAGGGGTGTAAAGTGCCTTATTAATTTGAGTTTCTTCATTACTAGAGAATTTGAACAACTGAGGTAATGTTGATCAGACTTCTTCATGTAGGTGTTTTCTCCCACTTTCCATACTAAAGTCTACAAGGAAGTCACTATGTATATCCCATACTTATGGATGGGAAGTTAAGCCCCACCTCTTTGAGGAGGGTATTTTTCCATGAATTTATTGATTCTTCTGTAAAATATATTTTTCTATTCTCTCACCCATTTAATTATTTGATCATTTATTTATATCAGTATAGACTCATGGATATTTATTTCATGGTTTAGGTTATAATCCAGTAGTATGTACTTTATAGTCAAATACTTCCAGCTTTGACCTTTGGGAGTTCTTACAGTTGACTTCTGTGTTTCTATGGTGTAATTCCATTATTTTGTTGAGCATTTTTATTAACTTTTGGTCACTACTACATGCTCTAGGTGCCTTTTACATAAGAAGCTAAGCTCTTTGGAGAAATGACTGATTCTAAAGCTGAGCATGTTATATGAGACACCAAGATTTGGGTGCTGAGTGAGCACTTTATTTTATTTTGATTGTACTTATGAAATGTCTTAAAATATATATATTTTTATTTTTCAGTTACAGTTGGCATATACTGTATTAGTTTTATGTGTATAAGTGATTAGACATTTATATAACTTGCAAAGTGATCACCCTGATAAATCTAGTACCCATGTGACATCATATATAGTTATTGCAATATTATCGACAATATTTCTTACACTACATCTCCATGACCTTACTATACCTACCAATTTGTACTTCTTAACCTCGCCCTCATTTTCACTCCTTTAACCCCCCTCCCATCTGGTAACCCTCAAAATGTTCTCCATATTCATGAGTTTGTTTCTGTTGTTTATTTTGGTTTTTAGATTCCACATATAAGTGAAATCATATGGCATTTGTTTTTCTTTGTCTGACTTACTCTACTCAGCACAATACGCTCTAGTTCATCCACATTGCAGATGGCAAGATTTCATTCTTTTGTATGGCTGAGTAATATTCTATTGTATATATGTACCAGTTCTTTATGCATCCATCACCTGGTGGACACCCAAGTTTCCTCCATATCTTGGCTATTGTAAATAATACTGCAATGAACATATGGATGCACATATCTCTTTAAAGTAGTTTTGGCTTTCTTTAAATAATTATCTAGACATGGAATTACTGGGCCTTTCTTTGTCTCTTATACTTTTGTATTAAACTCTATTTTTTCTGGTATAAATACTATTACCCCAGCTTTTTGTTTGTGTCCACTTTCATGAAATATCTTTTTATGCTCCTTTACTTTCATTCTGTAGGTGTCTTTTGATCTGAAGTGAGTCTCTTGTAGGCAGCATATGTAATTTTATTTTTTTATCCCTTCAGTCACCCTATTTCTTGATTGGAGCATTTAATCCATTTACGTCTCAGGTTATTGTTGCTAGATAAATAGTTATTGTCATTTTATTACTCATATTTTTGAGGTTTTTTCTTTTTTTCTTAAAGAATTCCCTCCAGCATTTCCTGTACTACTGGCTTGGTGGTGATTAACTGCTTTAGCTTTTTCTTGTCTGGGAAGCTCTTTATCTGTCCTTTGATTCTAAATGATAGCTCTGGTGGGTAGAGTAATCTTTGTTGTATGACCTTGCTTTTCATCACTTTATATATTTCATGCCAATCTCTTCTGGCCTACAAAGTTTCTGTTGAGAAATCAGCTGATAGTCTTATGAGAGCTACCTTGTAACTGCTTTTCTCTTGCTGCTTTTAAGATTCTCTTTTTGTCTTTTACCTTTGCATTTTAATTATAATGTGTCTTGGTATAGGCCTGTTTGGGTTCATCTTGTTTGGGACTCTGCATTTCCTGTTCTTGGAAATACACATCCAAGTCCAGGAAATGCAGAGAGTCCCAAACAAGAAGGAGAAAAGAGAAAGCAAGAAATTGAAAACCTATTTGAAGAAATGATAAGGAAGTTTTCTGTCATCATTTCTTCAAATAGGTTTTCAATTTCTTGCTTTCTGTTTTCTTCTTCTGGTTCTACCATGATGTGAATGTTGGTATGCTTGATGTTGTCCCAGAAGCCCATTAGTCCATCCTCATTTTTTTGGATTCTTTTTTCTTGTTGCTGTTCTGATTGGGTGTTTTCTGCTACCTTATCTTTTAAATCCCTGATTCACTCCTCTGCTTCATCTAATCTGTTATTTCTTCCTAAGGTAATCTTTATTTCAGTTATTGTATCCATTTCTGAATGGTCCTTTTTTATGTTTTCTATCTCCATTTTTATGTTTATTTTTATCACCAGTGTTTTGAACTCTGAATCTGGTGGATTGCTCATCTACATTTTATTGAGTTCTTTTTCTGGAGCTGTGTTCTGTTCTTTCATTTGGGACGTATTTCTTTGTCACCCCATTTTGGCTGCCACCCTGTGTTTGTTTCTATGTAATAGGTAGAGCTGCTTTGTTCTTGGTCTTAAAGAGTGGACATATATAGTAGGCATCCTGTGGGGCCCAGTGCAGTCTTCCCTGCTGACCTGACCTGGACACTCAGTTGTGTCCCTTGTATAGGTTATGTGTGTGTTCCTGTTGTAGTTGAGCCTTTGTTACTGTTTGCATGTTAGTGGGAGCTGGAGTGGAAATGACCCTCGGGCTGATTGATTGTGAGTAGTGACCTGTGAGCGGCTGACCCTATGGAACAAGATTTGCTTTAGCAGGGCTCTGGTGCCTGTCCATTCTGCCCTTTGGGTGTGTCATCCTTGGATGTCTGTGTGGGTGGAGCTCTAGCTCAATCTCAAGCCAGCTACTGGCCATGCTGGCTGGGCCTTCTGGGTAGGATCTTACCACAAACCAAGTTTAGCAACAGCCTGTGCCCTGCCCAGGACTAGTTGTCAAAAGCCACCAAACAATCTGCAGATGGCTTTCACCCATGTTGGCCTTGGAGGTGTCTTGAGAGTCCAGGCTGCAAAATGAGGCTAGCTTCTGCTTGTGCTAGGCCTGGGGCTGCTCAGCAAAAGGTACGGGGCACACCGAGGCCAGATGCTGCTTGTTTAGATTTTGTGGACCTTTGAGAGATTTTAGGAAATTTTATAGCATGAGCCAAGACAGGCCATTTGTATGGAAAAGTCACTTGCCAGTGGCTTGGATGTGTCCACAAGACCCTGGGCGAGGCAGGGTCTCAGTGAATCACCAGGGCTGGGTGACCAGTGTTAGCTAGCTTGATGGAGACTCAGGTGTGGTGGCTGCCTATCTCTGTATACTGAGTGGGGGGAGGGTGCAATAAAGAAACAGTGGCCCTTCTGTCTGGTTTTTCAATACAAAGCTTTTCATTTAAATTTAATTTCTTTCTACTTATATCTTAGGTTTTTTATCATGAAAGGCTGCTAAATATTCTGAAATACCTTTTCAGCGTCTGTTGATTCAATCACACCAATCTCTTCTTTTAATTTGTTGATCTAATCATTTAAATTTCTTTTTCTGATAGGAATTATGAGTGTTTGGGAAGAAAAATACTGAGGAAATTACCATTCTCATCACATTATATTAAGGGTACATGCTGAATTTTATAGTTTTCTAAACTTTATTTTAAAATAGTTTTAAAATTAAATGCTAATGAAATGAGAATAAAATGATTTATTTCAGGCATGTAAAGATGATTCAAAATTAGGAAATCTGTCAGTAAAATGATTCCTTAACTCTTTGCCCTAATTTCCTGATTCATCATATTTGCCCTATTCACTTTTTCTCTGAGTTTTCATGTATTTGTATATATATGTATGTTTGTATATATTAATGTATTTGTATAATATATATATAAATAATTCAGCTGTTATCCATGTATATAAAATTTCCTTAACTATTTGAGAAAAAGTTGAATTCATTACCCTTATTACACTCAAATATGTATTTCCTGTAAACAAAGACTCTTTCTGCTTAAAATCAGGAAATAGACATACAGTCCTACCATTAATATTTTGTCAATTACCCTAGCAGTGTCCTTTATAACTGGTCTTTCTTTTTGATTTTGGATGCAATCTGACTGATGTGTTGCCTTTAGTAGTTGTATCTTTTAGTCTCCTTCAATCTGGAGCAGTTTCTCAATTTTCTTGACATTCATGATTTTAATAGTTTTGAAGAACACCAGCCAGTTATTGTAGAATGCTCTCAATTTGTGTTTGATGTTTTCTCATGATTGGATTCTAGTTTTGCATTTTGGCATGAATAATGATGCTGTTCTCTACTTATATCAGTAGGCACACAATATAGTTTGTCTCATTGCTGATGTTGCTGACGTTTATAATTTTGTTAGGATAGTGTCTTTCAGATTTATCTACAATCAGTTTCATAATTATTGATCAATGAATAATTAAAAACTATTTTGTGAGCCTCTTATTCATCAAATATTCACTTACCAGTTTTGGCATCCTTGATAATTCTTTTCTAATCAAATATTACTGTAATGGTTGCCAAATATACCTTTCTAATTTAGTAATTTCTTCAACATATACAAATTAATTTATTTACTTATTCATCCATCCATCCATTCATTCATTCACTCATTTATATACTTATGCAGTAATGACTCATGTATTTCTATTTTATTTAATAAGTGATCTGTTATTACCATTATTTATTTTTATCCTTCAATTGTTCCAGAATTAGCCAGTATAAACCCCTTAAAGCTAATCTATCTATTTTGATATAGCCCCATAATTCTTCAAATTCTTTCTTACTTTAGGGTACTTTAGTCTTGGAATCAGCCATTTCTCCAAGCAGCCCTGCTCTCTTTTAGTGAAAAATGAAAACTCTAAACTGAGATCTGGGCCTTGGTGTGCTCATACTGGTTGTCTTCTAAACTCTTTCGCTGGAAAGAGTTAGAAATATAAATATACTCATATTCCTTATTAATGTACATACCACACATATATGTCTACATACACATTTACCTTTTTACATATATCTCTATATATTAAGTCATAAGTTTATACAAAACTCCAGTTCTAGCCACCTCCTTTTTTATATATGTAATTGTCTATTAGTGAGGAATCTAGCTCCCATAATCCTCAATATATTTATGTGTTCAATCCTATTTTAAGTAGCCAGTCACTTGACCAGCAGGCCTGTCTTCTCCATTCCCATTCTTGTGACCTAACTCTCCTCTATTCACTGTGGCTGTATTTCCACTGTAGTTTTAATAGGCAGTTCTTAGATTATAAGTTAGACCTTTGGCTTATTGGCCACTTATATTACTGATTTCTAAAATTCCTGTGCCTTTTCTAGACCCTATTTCTTTTAAACTGCCTTCTGTATTTTCATTTCTTTGTTTCTTTTCTGTTGTGGGTAATTTCTATCAGTTCTGTGCTTTTCTTCACCCGTTCTTTCTTCACATGTTAAATCCGAGCAGTTCATTTTGTCTCCTATTTAAGAAGTAATTTGACTATTACCACAGAGTTTTCTTCCTAAAAGCTTTATTTTACTACCTTTGACATTTAGATCTGAAAGTTTTTAGTATGCTATGAGATGAGGGTCAAGCTGCGTATTTTGGTGTATGGATAGCGAGTTGACCAGTACAACTTACTGAAAGGCCATCCTTTATTGCATTACAGTAAGATGCAATCAATGAACTGTATATGTGTGTGTCTGTTACTGGACTCTCTGTTCTCTTCCATTGATCATTTCCTCTTGTTGCCAATACCATATTGAATTAACCACTCTAGCTTTTTAATAGATCTTAAAAACTGTTGTAAAAGCGCTCTAGCTTTGTTCTTGAGGGTTGCCTTGGCTATTGTTGGATCCGTTGTTATTGTTATTTCTAGGATTTCTACTTGGTTCTATTTAAAATCGACTTGTTATTTATTGTTTTTGAGGTTCTCTTCCTTTTTCTGTCACACCTATATTTATCTCTTACCATTTCTGCTTCCCTACTGGTTTCCATCACCCTGTCTCTTCTTCTGTCCCTCTACTTCCTTTTCTTCACTTGCCCTTCTTTTCCCACAAATAATGCTTTAATAGATATTTTCTTACATGACCAGTGATGGATACTTTGTGACACTTCTAATGAATGGAATTTCTGAGAAAGAGAAAATATTTAATTTGAGCAGTGTTAGATTGCTTTCTAGAATGACTGCATCAGTGTACATTCTTATCAGCAGTGAATGATTATTCCTCTACCTGCACATCCCTGCTAATGCTTGACAATGCCCAACTTTATTAGTATTAATGGTATAATAGTAACAGAGTGTTTTAACTTTATGTTTTTAATGCACAGTAGCCTGTACATATTCTTTTTCCATTTTACTGTTAAGCTCACTCCTAATCCCTCATTGAATTACATGAGTTCCTTGTGTATTCTGGATCAGAAATATCCAGTAAAACCTTCTGTGATGGTAGAAATATGTTATTCCGGTATGCTCAGTTCAGGGTCCACTAGCCATGTGTAGCTATTGAACACAGTAACTATTGGATACTCAGACTGAAGAACTGACTTTTTAAATTTTAATTCAAATTTAAATAATCACATGGATAGCGGCTCATGCACTGGATAGTGCAGTACTAAATATTACTTTTTTTTTGTCATTTTGGGGTACTTTTGGGCACATCCTTTTTGATGGTGTTCTACATCATACAAAAATGATTTTACAAAAAAATGATTTTATGAACAAGTATATATTGCTTCATGGTTTATGCTTTGGATTTTCATCACATATGTCTTCTTTAGTCCTTTAGTTAAGATTATCTAGTGTCTACACCAATGAATGGAATTGCAGGATTATGGAGTATGAGCATACTTAACTTTAAAAAATATTGCTAGATTGCTCTCCAGATAGCTGTACTAGTTTCTCCTCTCTAGATGTAAAAGGATTTTTCCCCTCCATATCTTTACTGGCTCCTGATATTATTTTTGACTTCCTACTTTTTGCTTATAAACACACTCTGGGTTCCCTCTCTTTTTTATGCAGAGAGCATAGTGATGGATATTTGCAGGGATGACTCAAAGTCATGAAAAATGTTTACATTTCTTTAATCCCATTTTAGATAGATTTTTTTGTTGTTGGGAAACTGAGGTAACTTGGGCTTTTGGGGCAGGCACAAAAAATAAGAAAAGTTTTATCTGGAGACTTGGACCAGTTAGCTTTCACGTGAATATTTATGGACTGAGTCAAGAGTGCAAGAAAAAACTTATTAGACTGCCTGATTGCTTTATCTTTGTTCTCTAGACTAAACTGATCATAATAAGGTTCCTTAATCTCATGCTGGGTAATATCTGCCCACTTATATATATACATAAAAACTGTTCTCCCTTATTTTCTGAATATCACCCTAGACTGAAGGAAAAGGCTCCATTCCTTATAAAGGACTAATAATCTTTATTTTTAATTGACTGTTTATTCAGCAACCATTTATTAATTGAAATCTCATCCCCATCCTACCCAGGTAGCTGTCAGGCTATATAACAAATCTGGTTCTATGTATATTCCTTGAGGGTAGAGACTGTCATCTCAATTTTTAATACTTAAAATTAACTCAGCATATAATAAATATTTAACAAATATGTGTTGACCTAAATATATACCATGCAGCAGGAATTGTATTAGCCACAGTATTTTTATCATTCTTCCTCAGCAAACTTACTTTATCTGCAAATAAGAACTCATTGCACAGTGTGCTTAGATTTTTAATGTAGAGCAATATGTGAGGATGAGCAGGATAAGTTGAGGAAGAGAATTGGTGGAAGTCTGTAAAGTGACAAAGGCCAGAAGAATGATGGTGGTGACATGACCAGAAAGCTAAATTATAGAAGAACAAAATGTCATTTTTTTTTGAAAACGAGGGCTTGTTTCCTGTTAAATTACTTTTTATTAATTTATCTTGTCATTCTACCAGCACTACAAGCTTCCATGCAGTGACAAACTTTTATTTTCTTTGAACGTCACATTGCCTGGGACATTATGGTCAGTACATAGAAGGAGCTTAGGAACTAATCAGTTGTAAAATTTGTCTACATGTTCTGAATTATTCTGCCATCAATCTGACATATGTTCAACTCATTATAATTGATTGTACGGAGTGAGCCATCCACACTTTTCCACTCATAAACAGCACAGGTGTTACAAAACACTTGTTTGGGATTTATATCTTCATTTCTTTCAGGTCTCCTGAATTGCAGACCCATATATACTGCTATATCCTTGAAAGTTTCAACTGGATGCATAATAGCCAGTTCAAACTTAACATGTTTAAAATTAAATTCTTGTTTTTCCTTCCGAACTTGCTTTCCCCCCAGTGTTCTTCATGTTAGTAATTGGCTTCCTGTTCACCTGGTTGTCATGACAGAAACCTGATGTTTTCTTTTATTGCTCTTTTCCCTCATAGCTCACAAACATCTCTATTGGCACTCTCTTTAAAACATGCCCCTCTCACTGTTTACCTCCTGCACTGCTACCAGCAGAGCCCATCACTACCATTGCTTACCTGTATTACTGCAGCAGACTTCTGTCTCCCTGCTGCCCCCTTGCACCCCCCACCTCCTCACCTTACGTACTCAGTCTGTTCTGCCCATAGCTGTCTGAGTGAGGCTATTAAAACACAAATCTGGTGATGTCCAGAACATCCTTGCTACCTGCCTCTCCTACCTCATCTTCCACTTTTCCTGTCACTCATTGTTCCACTTACTGATCTTAAAACACTTTTTACCTCAGGCCCTTTATATGTACTATTCCTTAGTCTAAAATGCTTAGAACTGCACTTTATTCAAGTTTCTTATTTAAATCTTGCCTTATTATAGAAGCCAATCTGACCATTGTCTTTAAAGTAAGATTCTCACCTCTCTCTATTCGCTATTCTACTTTATTCTGTAACACTGATTAACTGATGTTATGGCATATATTTGTTTATTTTTAGCTTCCCCCCACTAGAATGTAAGCTCTTTGAAAGGAATAAATTCGCTTATCTTGTTCACTGTAGCCCCTGCACTTAGGGCACTTGTTAACATATGATATATGTACCAATAAACATTTGCTGAATAACATAAATAAATGCAGCTTCTGACTGTGACAGAATTTCTCTTTGTGTTCAGTTCAGAACATATCTGCTTTTTTTTTTTGTCTTGCATGAGATTTGGCTCTAAAGATTGTTGGGCTTTATTTTGTAAGTTTGCCTTTAATTTGTGTATTATCAAACTTATACTCTTCTGAATTATTAATTAAATGAATTTGTGCATTCTTTTTAGGATAATTCATTATGCCTTTTATCTTTTGTAATTCACTCGAGGAAGATGGTCTGAAAAATAATGAGGTCTTTTAGAATTAAAAGTAGAAATTTTGGCCACCAGATGGAGACCCAGTACTGACTTTTCATGATAGGCTATCTGAGAAGTAATCGTATAAAAAAAAAAATGCTTAAAACCAATGCCTTGATTTCCGCCCCCTCTTCTGTGTATTCTAACAGTTTTTCCTCTTTAGAGACGTTCTTACCTGTATGCAGGAATGTTTGCTGTGGTTAGCAAGTTATAGAATATAGGAATCTTAGAATAAGTTCAAAAATTATTCAAACATCAGGGTCCTTGGCTAATACTGTGGTGAGGTTAGATTGGAACAGCACAGGCTTTTGAAAGCCCAAATGTGTGAGTAAGGCCGAGCAATAAGATTTTTGGAGTTAAGAGATTTATTAAGGAAAAAAGGCCAGTCAGGGAAGAGCTTAAAGGGCAGATAATTCATGAGAAGACAGGTGTAACTAACCTGCGCTTTCCTGGAACAGTGAACTAGAGAGGCAGTGAAGGCCACGAAGTAGGAAGCTTCCAGAGACTTTCCCGCAGCCGTACGTTCTGAGGAATTTTCCAACTGTCCAGGCAAGTTGAATCTCCTTTTTTTTTTTTTTTCTAAATGAGTGGAGAATCTGGCTGTTTTGTCACTTCATTTCTTTTACATTTGGTATGTTTTTTTTCCATTGTGCCCTGCATTTTGGAGACTACATGTGTCACATGAGATACCTACAACAATACATGTTTTCCATGAAGGTCTTAGTGAATATGATTTCCTCATAGCAGACAGAGGAAGACTCCAGAAAGGAAATTTAAAACAAATTTTTTATTTTTTCATCCTCAGTTTTATTTACTTTGCTTTTGGAAAAGGCTAAACCAAAAAAATAAAACAAAAATTAAAAGAAAGTAAGTCTTTTTGTAGCAATGTTAGGAGAAGAAAAATATTTTATGACCTATAAGCTATTTGACCTGAACATTTGAGGAACAATTTGCCTTTTTTATTACTGTCACTTCACAGAGAGGTTGGTGAATTTTGCTTTAGTTTTCTTTCACTCCCCCAAATGACAATCACCTTTTAATGGATCTCTCTGCCTTCGTTCTCTCTTTTGCCCCATTGGCCTATAGTCCTTTCAGACTAATGTACCTAAATCAAAGATGACCTGCCCATACCTGTCAAAGACTGTCTTCAGAGCAGAGTAAAAGGCAAGCTCTGGTGTGGTCAGACCCCACAACATGACCCTGCCTGTGTCGGGACTTGATTGCCTGGCCCAGGTGTGACTTGTGAAGCCTTTCTTACATCTAATGAACCAAAGTGATGTAGCCTCTTTTTTTGTGTTCTCATGTTTTTGTTTGTACTGTTGTCATATCACTTACATCATATTTAACTATTGATTTTGACATTACATAGATTTTGAGCTCCTTGAGGTGTGGGATTCTTATTTCCCAGTGTCTTCATTGCCAAAATGAGGGCAATTAGTATGTTGGTAAATTTTTGGCTCCACCTTTCAGTTTTATTTTTGTAGAAACGTAGAATTATTTGTTTCCTGCCGTGCTATCGAGAGACTTTAGATAACTAATTTAATTTTTAGAATTCTTGCCTTTTAATGTACAAGACCAAAAGAGCTTTTTAGGCAATATAACAAACCAAAGAGGGTGTTATTATTTTCATCTCTTAAAATAGAAATAGTTTTCTTTATATTACATAATATTTCATAGAATTTTTCTTTTGGAAGTTATATGCAAATTGGACACCAATAAAGTCTAATTCATAACCTTGTAGGATTAAGTGAAAGGAAGAATTAGTTGCTATGTGTTCCTTCCCCCTCAAAAATACTCCAAACACGTGTAAAACAACAGCATGCGTGTATTGATTGAAGTAAAGTGAGATGCTCTTAGTAAATCCAGTATTGAGGAGTGCTTTAGGAGTTATTCATTTATCAAAAATGTATCGAGCACCATTACTTGTCAGGCTCCATCTCAGGTTTTAAAGAATTTTTATAAATAAAACCAGCCAACTCTTAGCACTCATGGAGTTACCACTTTATGAGGAAGGTAGACAGTAAAAAGGAAACAATGAAGGAGCAACATAATTTTGGATAATGATGATTGCTATTAGGAAAACCAAACAGCAGTAATTTATCGAATAGCCGGAAGGTCAAAGAGCATTATCTTTCCTACATTACTATGAGGAGGTGACACTCTGGTGATCATCAAAAAGGACACAAATATTTTCACATTGTGCTTTCATTCTGAGAGATCTGTTCACTTGCCTCTTTTCAGTACTCTTCATATCTGATCCTCCAGTCATCTTGTTTCCAAGACTCTGATCATCTTTGTAGGTGCTTAAATTTCTCGCTGGTGGAATTTTACATCCCCGTTGTTCTCTGCAAGGCTGAGTTGAGTCATGCTACAGCAATCTGATCTTCCTCAGTCAGCTGGTCACTGGGAACTCTCCATGAGGCCAGAGGTGGCAGTGCAGCATACAACGTATGTTGCCTCCAGAATCCCCCCAAACCCTTCAAGCATAACACTTCTTTCTTGGCAGTGGAGGCAACAGGCATGGAAAGTTGCATTTTGCTTTGTAGGGAATATCCTAATATGGCTTGCATTACAGAGGCCAGGTTTTAGGCCTCTGTATTTTCATGAAGTTTATCTCAGATTCTTTGCCATACATGTACTTTATCAAGGTATCTAGTTTACCTGATGCATCCTACTCTAGATTTTATCGCTGCGATTCTGTCAGTATAAAGCACTAGTGTCATGCTCTGTGGACTAAAGAAACAAGGTCAATGTAGATTAAATTATAGAGTCTGAGACTTGGCCTACTCTGAGGCAAAATAGTGAAAGTTGCTGCTGTCAATACTGAGGACAAGCTGCTATGAGTATTCTTTGTCTATTAGATGGTAGAAAAAATTTGCCCACACAGCTGCATGCCAGGTGCTAGGAGGCAGGTTGATTTACTTCAGTGAAGACACCACATCTGAACTAGCAGCTTCAACTGATATAATTGCTTGATTAGGCTGCCCTTCTTTAGGATGTATCTTCGAGTTTAATGAGGATGTGTTACGAACCCTAATCTCAGCAACTTTCTAGAGCTTAGGGGTGGTAACGGTATCTAATTCTCCAGAGATACCTGGTATTCCTATAAATGTGCTATTTAGATAGACGACACCCCAGAGTCTTCCACTTGGTCCTTCCTACCATTAAAAACTTATTTCTTGAGAGTTAATGTGAAGATTTTTCTATTTCCTAGAAAAAATCTTTTTCAACCATAGGCTAAGGACCTGGGGGAACAACCATAGGGAGAGTCTGTTGTCACACTGAGCGTCTGTAAGACAGATTTATCTGACCTTCATATAGCTTTGACTAGTTGACAAAAGTGGCTTTCTGGATTCGTGGGGTTTTGACATTAATGCACAGCTAATGTGCAACAATCCTCCAAAGGTCTAGGGATTTCCCTAGCCCCAGTGCCTCACATCCTCTTGGGGAAAACGAGGATTTGTGGAATGTACTCTAGGTAGCTAACCACCTTTTTTTTTTTCGGGGGGCTCATGGTCTGTGAATTAACATGGAGTTAAGCTCTACGTGAAGGGCTGTTGCTCTGTTTTGGTGGCTAATGGCAGGTATGTTCATCAGACTTAGGGGTTTTTGAGGTACACAAATCATATAGAATCCTAGAAGGCTGCTCATTTATCTCAGTCCTCTCACCACTTATCTAATACCCAACGGCTGCTACTCAGAACATCCTAACTACCGCTGTGACAGTAACTATGTCCTCTTACTTTGGATGGTTAAGTGTAGCTCCTAGGCTTATGACATCCTGAGGTCTCATCATTCCATTGGAAATCATGGTACCTATGTCACTTGTGAGCATCATCACCAGCATCCTTTCTCTACACAGAAAAGACACTACAACACTTTCAAAGATGCTGGCATTCCTCTCAACCAGTATTTTCCTAAATTCCTTGATTAAGTGAGTATCTTCTAGGCTTTCTTGGTCCCTTGGGAGACATAGAAGGATGAGTAGATTATTCATAATGAATAAAACTCCAGCATTTATATCTTCCCAAGTGTTTGGATTCATTTCTATGTATTATACCAGAATATTCTGACTTTCAGCTGCACTTAATGTAATCAAATTGAGAGAAGGTTTTTTTTTTTTTTTTTTTTTGATTGTTTGTTTTGATTTTGATGGTAGAGGGGGCTCTACTAGTACAATCAGAGTTCTGGGCAGATAGGTAGTGAGAGTATTCAATAGCGTTCAAGTGTTCAAGACAAGTATTCAACAGCCAGAACTGATAGTCTCTGCTTCTGGCTGTCACTCTTTTTTTAAAGAAACTGTGAAATTGCAAAGGAATAAATGTTTAAGTGGGCCAAACGGAATTGTTTTAATGACAACCATTTAAACATCACCGGATTTAGATGAAATCTGCGGTTCCTGCTAGGTTATTATTTTTTTTTTATCAAAAATGATTATAAAAATAAACTATTCATTTGAGTTGATTTGCAACTCAGTTTTCTGACATGTTGTATCATGGACGTCTTTTCAAGTCAGTGGATGAAAGAGAAGAGCATGACTCCAAGAGAATGGGTAAAGGACTTGGTCTTTGGCAGAAGGAAAGCCAGCTCTTTCACACCCTAAAAATTTTATTTTTTGTTGTTGTTGTAGACTAGACTTTTTGAAGAGAGTCAGAACACATGTTGTTAATAACTCATATTATAAAGGAGAAGACTTAGAAGATTTGATGTTTACGTGGATATGTGCAAAGTGCATTATGGAAGCAATGGAATAGTATATATTTTTTTACAAAAATTTTTCATGGTAATTTCAGGAAAAGAATAAAATGTCTGACGTACAAAAATCCATTGTGTTCTTGTGCACTAACAATGACATTTCAGAAAAAGAACAATTTCTTTTGCAGTTGTAACAAAAAGAATAAAATACTGAGGAATAAACTTAAGCATGTGAAGGACCTACACACTGAAAGCTGTGAGACATTATTAAAAGAAATTGAAAAGGACACAAAGAAATGGAAATGTAATATAGTCTTTGGTCCACTTCTGAGCTTTGTTTCACTGCTTATTTTTCTATTTTGCAACCCATACTATCTTCTGTTAATTATTGTAGACTTACATGTTTTGTTTTTAACTACTAGCAATATAAATCTTATCCAACTTTTTATGGAAGATTTTTATGCTTATATTCTTTTTTATGCTTCCAGGTTAAGTTTAATATTTGATTCATCTTCATAAAATTGGAATTCTAATTGAGATTAATTCAGAAATTTATATGGGGATAGTTTTCATTTTCTCTTTCTTTCTGGCCATTAGGTAGAAAGAATTGAATTCAGTTCAAAGCATGTTGTTGTTATCAATCTATGCCTTACCTCTCTCTCTCTCTTTTTTTTAAATTAAATCCATTGGGGTGACATTGGTTAATAAAATTATATAAGATTCACATGTATAATTCAGTAATACATCATCTGTATATTGTGTTGTGTGTTCACCACCCAAAGTCAAATCTGTCACCATATATTTGATCCCCTTTACCCTTTTCTACCTCCCCCTTCTCCCCTCCCCTCTGGTAGCCACTAACCTGTTGTCTGTGTCTCTGAGTTTTTCTTTGTCTTCTTTGTTTGTTGCTTTCAGCTTTATATCCTGCATATGAGTGAAATCATATGGTCTCAACTTTTCCTGCCTTACCTTCTCTTGCTTGATCTTTTTTTCCATAATTTTCTTTTTTCATAATTGCTATTTCCATTCCTTCCTCCTGATAGGTACCCATCCTAATGTATGTTTGAATATGTCCTCAACTACATCTGTATCCTCGTGTGTTTCTAGTGATACTGTGAGTATGTTTTTAATTTTCATGATTACCATTCTGTAGATATTTCTTACTTTTTGTCAATCATGACAATACCTTTGGGATTCGTCCATGCTGCCGTATTCCATCTAGTTTGTTGTTATTAATGGTAGAACATCTAGTTCTAACTACTAGATGGTATTGTATTATATACATCCACCACATTTTACTGTCCTATTTCCCTGCTAGTGGACACTCAGCCCTCATTTCTGTGCTATATAAAGTACACTGTGGTGCACAACCATGTATTTGCTTCTTCATGGAACTCTGAACACGAATTCATCTGTAGTACATAGACATGGAATTCTGGGGTCATTGGGCAAAAATATACTGATAGACTGTTTTGGGATAACATCGACAGGGCGTGAGTCCTCTACTTCTAATAGCTTTGTCAGCACTTGATATTTGTCTCTTGAAATTTTTGAAAATCTGATTATATAAATTGGTATTTTGTAGAAATTTGCATTTTTCTGGTTACTAGTGAGTTTGAGCATCTCTTCATTTATTTGTAAGCTATTCTGGCTTTCTTTTTAGGTAATTGTGTATTATTCTTTGCCCACCTATAAGCTTTCCTTTTTTTTCTTGTTTGTAAATATTCTCAATATTTCCTACATATTCATCCATTATTGGGTTTATATACTACGATTTTCTTCTTCCAGTCAGTTAATGTTATTTGTGGTGTTCTTTGTTGAATAGAGTTTAATCCATCATTTTTTAAGTGTATGATTTGTGCTTTTTAAGTAATTTTTATAATTGTGCTTATTACCCTCTAATATACATTTATTTATTATGTTTACTGCTTATTGTCCATCTCTCATGGAGATCTGTGTAGAATATCAGCTCCATAAGGCAAGGATTGTTGTCTGTTTTATACACTGATGTACTTAGAATAATGCTTGGCAAATAGTTGGTACTTGTTACAGGCTGCCCTCTCTCCACCTTCCTTCCATCTCCCCAAATCATATGCTGAAGTCCCTATACCTCAGAATGTGACTGTATTTGGAGAGAGGGTCTTTCAAGAGGTAATTAAATTAAAGCAAGGTCATAGAGGTGGGCCCTAATCCAGTATGATTTGTAAGAGGGAATTTAGACACAGATAGTATACAAGCAACAGAGGGGAAAGCCAGCTATCTACATACACATTAAGGAGAGAGGCCTCTGAAGAAACAGCCCTGCTGCAACCTTGATTTTGGACGTCTAGCCTCTAGAATTCTGAGAAAACAAATTTTTGTTGTTTGAGTCACCCAGTCTGTAGTACTTCGCAACTCTAGCAAATGAATATAGTGCTCAATATATATTGTTGAGTTGAATTATATATTTTTTCTATTGGAATTTTTGTCTTCTATTTTCTTAGAAGCCCTTTATGTTGTAAGACTACTTTCTCATGTTGAAAATTTCTTACTTTCTCTGTTACTCTTTAGCTTTGATTACCTTTTAATTTTGTTTACAGTGTGGTTTTAAAGTTGTACACACATTCTTAATATCGTTGTAGTCAAATGAATTATTTCTTAATGTATTTGAGGTTAATTCTAGAATTTTTAGAGTCCATTTCCATATCTGTTTATTCTTATGCTAGTATCATATTTTTAAATTATTTTATAGTTATAGTATGTTTTAATATCTGTCTCTATTTTTCTTCTTTATACATGCAGTATTTTCAAATTTGCATGAGAACACTAAGATTTAATAATGTCTTAATTTTTGCTACAAATTTGTTTTATAAAAATGTATTTGTTTTAGTTTCTTTAGATTGGTCATTTACTGTTTTCCATCCTGTTACTGATGTTTGTGTTTGGGGCGAGGAAGTATATATTTGTTTAAAATTGGAAGTTATATAATTTCTTATAAGTGAGAAAGAAAACATTAGAATTACTTCAGTTTTATTTATCTGTATTAGAGATCTAACTCCTTTTTAAGATGGGGGGAAAGAGGCAGCATTCTCTTGGCAAATCTTACCACACAGATGGGCATCTTTTCAGAATGTTTGGTTTTATTTTATTATTTTAAATTCAGCCCAACTAGTTAGACTAGTGCGAGGCAAGTGAGTAGCCTCGTGGGCTTGCAGGACTCTGAGAATGGATGCCTTCTTAACTTTCTTAAACTTCTATAAGCTTCTCTCACTTCACTCTCACCTCTTCTAAGGGTGGACTTGGTGTGAGTGTCAGAAGCTACCTTTTTGTGTTCTGGAATAGGTGACTTTCCTTGGAGTCGGCTGAATTTACACTCTCCATTACTTCACAAACCACTCTCACCTACAGTGGACGCCCAGATTTTGGAACTGGTCCTGGACATTTTCTTGGGATCACAGTACCATGCACTTTTTTCCACGTTAGGAATTTCCTTCACATAGGAATTTAAAATGCGCCTTTTTCTCATTCTGGTTGTTTTTGTGTTATGTTTTACAAAAATCTCTGACATGTGGATGTATTCCCATCCTCCTCTCAGGACTGAAACAGGGAAGAAGTGTTTATATTAAGTCATTTCAATTTCAAAGAAAAGGAGTGAAATATATATGATCATTTTATGATCTTGAAGGATATGGTTAATATTTTGTTGTATTTTCTTTTAATTTTTTAAAATATATTTTATACACACCTGAAATTAGAATTCTGTAGAATTATTTTTTCTGCTTTTTCCACCTAACATTATATCAGAACAGTTTCTTAACTTTTGGTAAACAGATTTTTAACGGCTGCATAATACTCCATTAAAAGGGTACATTGAGTTTTGCTCTGCCATTTGACCACTGATTTTTTCTGTGTAAGATGTCTGTAGGCTTATTGATAATTCGGTTTGCTATAAATGTGTACCTACTTTATGTAACACTGTGTGTTTTATAACCCTGGTGATGCTGGTGAGAAAGTGTGTAAGTGGGAGTTTGGATTATAAATTATAATGAAATGTATAAAAACTGATTTTGGAACACTGAGGAGGGAATAATATATTTGGCTTTGGTGTTTAGGGATATGGCTTAATTGGTGAATGGCATTTGACATGGTCTTGGTGTCTTAGTGGAATTTTCAGAATAAGGAAGAAAGAGCATTCAAGGTAGAATAGCATAAATAAAGGCATGTAGTAGTAAAAATACGGAATTCAATGCTGACCCGTTTATCTTTACTTATAGCAATCCACTGATAAGTCTAGACTATATCCTAGCAAATATTCTAACCACATCCTTTTTTAGACTCGTAGCTGCTGATAAGAAAATCTAGTCAATTATGTTATTTATATATTATATCTACATATTTCTTCTCGCTTTTCTCTGGTGGCAGCTGTGAAAAATTAAATGGTTAGACAAGTGGTTCTATATGTGTCTTTTCTCTAGTATTCCAAGTTTAAATTCATTAGTCTTATAAAAAATGGTTTTGGAAGAGGAAATAGCCATGGAAAGATAGGAGATAACCGAAAATGTCTGCAAGGGCTTGTGTAGAAATGAATAGATAGTTTTTCAAGAAATAATTGTGTTGTTTTTAGCTAGTGCGAAAACTAGAATGTAAAATAGAAGAAAATTACTTTTTAGCTCTCCACCCTTTCTTGTGTAGAGTTCCTTAACATTGAGAATATTCAAGAACTGCCGAGAGTGAAGGATTCTGAGAACAAAAGGTTTCTATGGTACGTATTATCAGCTCCAAGTGGGCATTTTATATGTGTTTTAATGTTGCAAGAATATATCTGAGGGGTGGAAGTCGGCAACTCTGGAAACCAGGAGGCCTTTTATCAAATTAGTAAAAGGGCAGTGAGGTTTCTCAGGGCCGGGGTGTAATGGTTAGATAATATGACAAGTCTGTGGAGAGTACTAATTGGAGCAAGAGATTAAAGCCTGTTGAAATCACTTAAAGCTCTGAAGATTTGTTGAAATAAATCAGAACAATGCCCCTTGTCACAGTGCTATCAGAACCCAGTGAATGGAAATCACGTGCTGCTGCTCTCCGCCTTGAGTGTTTCCACAGCTGTCCTCAGGGCAGTGTGATGGTAGTTATCATCCGGAGGGAAACTGCGGGCTTTGCACCTCTGCTAGCAAACCCACAGTCACCCGGTGGGGGAAGACACCGCAGATTTAGTGCAATAAAAGGGATGTCTGCATCACCTTAATTTATCCAAGCCACCAACCTACTGAAGTTACCTAATAAAATAGGTAACTTTTGACCTTATCGCAAGACAAAACTTTATGGCAATATTCTTTTAATTGGAAAATTTGTAAATTAGCCTTTCCAGGATAATCACAGATGTGATTCCAATATGAGTATTTAGGTGTTTCCCCTTCGCCTCCCACCTCAAAGTTACTTTAGAAGAGAGAGATGCTTTCTAGAGTTAGATATACTTGTTGACTCTTAGATGAAGTCTATCCACTTTCTGATAGACAGTGACTAAGAATACTTTCCCTATACTCAGGGACAGTCGGTATAAGGCTGTTGAAATTACACTCTGAAATGAAGGTGCTAGGTATTCTTTGATTTAAGCTTTGTAGTTCAGTATGACAGGATTTTAGGATCAGAGGTGTGGTTTGGAGATGAGGAGTAATGGATTTCTTTTAGAGGAAATTTTGGATAAAATTTAAATTTATCAAGTTTTTATTTTAAGGACTTTTAGATTTAAAGATTTTTTGTGCAGTTGTGAGCACAAATATATTTGTGTTAGAACCATGGTTTAAAATTATTATTTTTCTATGTATAGAGGTATTAACACAAAAATATTAAGTATTTTTATCTAACTTGTGGAAATTTTACCATTTTCTTTTAAAAATATATAACACTCAAATGTTTTTCCTGGCTTTTACCTAATAGAACTTTTTTAAAGTAGTGCCACTGTTCTTAATAAAACAAGCCCCCAACTATAAAAAAAATAATTTTGAGTATGGAGATATGATGGGAAATAGATTTATCATTTCTAATTTGCCCTTTAATTTTTTTTTTTTCTCTTGGGATTCTCTCATTTGGGAATGCCACCATTTTGGTTAAATAGGACCTCTCCTTAGGGCCACATCAAGACTTTAGAGGCCTTAAGTACTAAAAACATTATCGCAGAAATGGTAGTACATAGGAGGTTTTATGTCATTATTAAAAATACTAAAAAGTGAGAGTAAAGGTGTCTCTTTATTTTTCTAATAATGATTACTTAGTGTCCTCCATTCACACACACATATATGCTATATAAACATAACATTCATCTAAAAATATTTTTGATGCCCTTGTCTACATGTGATTAATTTAGCATGTGGTTATCTCAGTAGAACTCAGGCATAGGATGCTTTTTCAAGTAACTCCTTCTGCCTGAATTTTCTTGGAGACATTTATGGCCAACATCATACTGATAGCTTTTAAGTTGAAAGCAGCCCACTGTGTGTGTCTCTGTGTGTGTGTACATATATGTGTGTGTCTGTATTTATTATATATTATATGTGTGTGTG
Source organism: Cynopterus sphinx (assembly GCA_030015415.1). NCBI lineage: Eukaryota > Metazoa > Chordata > Mammalia > Chiroptera > Pteropodidae > Cynopterus > Cynopterus sphinx. The sequence goes on along the minus strand of CM057383.1, from coordinate 14,471,229 downwards.
TATGTATATACTTACATGATAGTGCAGCTTTATTTAATGTGTTTGCTAGGATCCCCTGTGTTTTAAACTAGTATACAAGGAATATAATAGAAACAAGTTGAAGGGAGAGAAAAAAATTCTCATTCTGTTACCTCCCAACTTTCAATATAAGAGGATTTTACTTGAAGTATCCATCTTGTTTCCTTGCACTAAATTACTACCAGCAAGTGAAATTCCTTACCTGTATAAATAGACTACATTTGTCTCAAATATCATCATTCCAAAAAAATCTTGTTCTCATAGCATTTCCCTGAGGGACTCAGAATTGATTCATTTTACAGATATTCTGGTATGTCTGCTGGATGCAGATAATTCCATAAATATTTATACAGGATCTGTGTTTGGGACACAAAGGAATAATACAATTTCTGACCGCAACTTTATTTCTGATTGGGGAGATGAGAAAATTAGACTGATCTGTGATAGAAGGTGAGATAGAGTAAGTTCTGCATTAACGTCCATTTAATATTTAAGGGATAAGGCAGAGTAGGATTTAGTGCCACAAATGTATTTGAAATTTAGCTTAAACCAACAAAGACTTTTTTCATTCTTACGCTCCATGGGCATGGAGGTGAGTTTATTTCCAGAAAGAACACTTGTCTTCAAAGCAATTAGATGAAGAGTTTGAAATTCTTCTGTGTACTTTGCCATAAAGGAAGTTATCTTGCTCTTCCCACTCAAATAAGGAAAGCAAACAAACAAAGGAAAACACCTGCTTATTTCACCTCTAATTGTGTTTTCTTTCATCTTGGCCCCCAAGGGCCAGATTTACTCAACAGCTGTGCACCATGTGTGCCCAGAATCTGTAGAAATTTGTTTGGATCTGCGGAGCACACTTTCTTCATTTCTTTCTTTCTTTCTTTCTTTTTTTTTTCATAGAATGGTCATGATTGAGTTTATGTTTTCCATTTTAGTGTTCAAGAGTATGCACATGAGAAATAATACATATGCGCACAATTAAAATGATCTTTCAAAGCACAGTGGAAATGCTATTACGTCCATCTCTTAATATTTGGCAGCTACAGAGGTGTGGGAAGAGTGGCCCTCTCTATGCCCTACTTTTTCATGGGGTGGGGAAGAGGTCGAGCTGCATTCACAGTGATTAATCTGCAGACTTTATCCAGGGAATCCTATGCTATGCAGTCTTTTTGATTGTATTGGGGATATGGAAACTTCATCTCTGCAAGCAGGGCATTGCTGAGAAAAGAGCTCTGCAGGGATCACAATTTGAATAGTCATCTTTCTTGAGTATTTTAGGTTGTCTGTGCTAGAGCTGGTATGTAGGTGCTCCTCATAAACATATATTTCAAAATGTTATCCGCTTTGCCATTATGAATCTTCTTGTTTCATATGGGAGCACAGAGCTAACCAGTCAGCTTAATGTGCACTAAAAAAGAAACATAACCTTCCTGAAGATTCCGTGGTGACTTCATCCTTATTTGCAATTCTGCCTTGTTGCTGGAGGCTCCCAGTTATGTTCAGGTGCTTGGGCAAAGTCCTGGACCATAACACTTTGCTTGGTTATAAATAAGTTTAATTGTGCTTTATTTGAAGACAGGCTACAGTTTGAAAAACAATAACCCTGCACTAAATAAATACATAATTTGAGCTCAAGATAACAGTTTGTCAAAGTCCTGATGATATGATGTGAAAAAGTGGCAGCCAGTTATTATGACAAGTGACAGAAGTACATATTTACCTGTTTAATATCGTTCCTTTTTAAAATCACCTTCAAACACTTTTTAATATAGAATATCATCCTCATAGTATTTCAGGAGACCTACTATGCCATATCAATTCATGTTTCTACCAAGAAGGAAATTATGTCTTTTGAAATTAGTGAAAATATTCTCAATTTGTTCATCAAAGGTTTCACTCTTTGTTTCTGTTATTCATTCTCGGCTTTGATTAGTTTTATGTGGTCGGTGAGGGACTTTTTGTAAAGTTCATTTCTGAGCTTTTTTCTTATAAATGCTGCTTCACGACTGTGTCAACACTGGTGATGACTGCAGCATGCACTTTTCCTTTTGGATTTTCAACAGAGGCATCCTGATCAATAAGTGAGACGTCAGTGTTACCCTCTGTCTTGCTGATAATTTTCCCAGCCTGGCAAGGCACAGCCCATTAGCGATTTCCTGGATCTTGTGACAAATGTTGATTGTCTCTGTTAAATGATCATGAGGCTGATAAAGGGAAACAACGAGGCACAAACTCTACTGTTTTCCCTGACATAAATTATAGACAAATAAAAATTGTAATAGATGGGAAGGCTACTGGCTTTATTAATCAGACATTTCTAAGCTTCATAATAAATGGATTTGAATTTTGATGAGACTGTGGCCTTTTCTATTAAATGTGGTAGTGAAGATTTACAAGACAAGCAAAAGTATTTTGGTAGAGGTTTTTCAGTTGACTTATATATGATCATTGGTACAATTCCTTTTATTCCCTTCCCACAGAATTCCTCATGGCATGCATCATTGCTCAGGAAACTATTCTTTCATTTGCCCATGGTAGCCAAAATGTTGGCATATCCTCTGGACTGCTATGTTTTTGATTTGGAAGATGTCATATCCTTGATGAGGTAGAATTAGTAGCCATGTGGTGTGAAGAATCCTGTGCTCCATGATGTTATTACCATTGCGTGTCTCTATTTACATCTGTGTGTCATGTTGTAGAGTATTTCACATGGACCATACTGTTGTTAGCAGATGTCAGTTGTTTCTTACCTCTGCTAATTTTAGTACAGATTTAGAGAGAAGAAAAAAAAAAGATCTGGCTCCAACAAATTGGCATTGATCTGGATTACGTTTACTATTATTATTTTCATATTACCATGTTATTGCTTTTAGATACTAGTCCATTTGTTTAAAAAATAGTTTTTCATATCTGTTTTGCCTTTTGCTTCAGTGCTTTTCTGGTTGTCAACATATCACTATTCTTCAGAAGGTTAAGTAAGGGCAATTCTATGCAACTCTTTGTTTTCTTTGCTGAAAGAGTATCTTTTGATAAACAGATTTATCTAGAATTTTTACTTTGCCAGATTTAGTGATCAGCCTGTTTAGTAAGATACGCTTTCATAGTTGTGGAGAAATGAACATGCTGAGCTCCCTTCTCAGATTCTCTTGAAAAACAAATAGTTATAAAAAGCAAACCATATTGAATATTTCAACATTTCTTTTTTGATTCATAGAGATTTATGGCTAATATAAAAATTAAAGTTCGGTCTCTATTATTCAAACATTTGATTTTCCATCTCTCTCTTTATTTCTTCTTATGAAGTGTGTGAGTTGGGTTGGGGGAACATAGAAATGTACCCATATAAGAAGAGATTCTGACTAGAGAATATTGCCAGCACTGAATCTCTCATCCAGTTTAAAAGTTTCAACATTCAGTTTATTTTAGTGGTACATCGTTATTTGTGGTAGCCTCTCTCTGCAAGCAAAGAAAGCATGTTGTACGGATGGCTATTTTGTGAGCCAATTTGTAGCAGAAGTTATATGTCTCGTTATATGCTTAATTATAAATATAGTTTGACAGTTTTCTTGAAAGTTACTACTTCCTGTTAAGGAATTTCAGGTTTTAAAAAAAATTAGATTTATTGTTTAAACAGTTGGAAGACAAATTGATTTTCCTCTACAGTTTAACTAATAACAATAAAAACATACTCATGCTTCCAATTTGAAAAGCAAAGCATCCCCAACACCTTTGACAGACTGTGTGTTTCACCCTAACGACATCACTTTTTCTCTGTATTGATGTAACCAAATTCCTGTTGTTAGTAGTTATCTTTCCTATGCTTTTCTGTATGGTTTTACCAATTTGTGTGTGATCCAGAATGATGCTTTTTAATTTTGCATTTTTCAGGTAAATGGCTTTATTATAGATGTTCATCCATTTTGATGAATGTAGCTATACTTTATTTCCTGATATTGGTAATTTGTGTTTTTATTTTTTATTTATTTGGCTAGAGGGTTATCAATCTTATCAATCTTTTCAAACAATCAGCTTTAAGTCTCTCCACTGTTTTTTGGTTTTCAACGTAATTGATTTATCTCGATTTCCTTTATTCCGCTTGTTTTTGCTTTTATTTTTCTATTTTTCAGTGTCGTTTTAAGTAATTAATGTGAAATGTTTTTATATGAGCATGTAATGCTACCTTTAATATATAATATATCTAAGCCCTGCTTTTTCTGTGTCCCACACATTGTTACACTGTGTTTTCATTTGGCTAAACATTTTCTGATTGCCCTTGTTATTTTCTATTTGATCCCTGATTATATATATATATCCCTGAAATATATATTTTAATTTGCACATATTTGGAATTTTTCCATATATCTTTTTGTTGTTGATTAATATATTAATTCCTTCATGACCAGAGAACACACTTTGATTATTTAAATTCTTTCTAATTTTTATGGTTTACTTTATTGCCTATAATATGTTCTGTCTTAGTCAGTGTTCCATGTGTACTTGAAGCGAACATGTGTTTTGCTATAGTTGGGTAGAGTGTGCTATAAATGTCAACTAGGTTAGGTTTTCAACTAGGTCAGAAGTCCTATATCCTTACTGATGTTTTATTTGTTATCTTTATTATCATTAGAAAGAACTGTTGAAGTTTCAATTCATAGTTGTGAAATTTTCTATTTATTATTTTAGTTGTCATTTTTTTTGCTTTGTGTGTTTTGAAGCTTTGTTCTTAGGTGTGTACATATTAAAGATTGTTTATGCCTTTTATGATTTATCTCCATTAATATAATGTCATATCTCTCATATAATGTCATATCTCTGGTAGTGTTCCTTTATATTAAGTCTACTTTGTCTTCCAAAAATGACTCCTGTTTCCTTTTTGTTTAGTATTCCCTGGTATATCTTTTGCCATCTTTTTACTTTTAAACTGTCTATGGTTTTATAAGCTGATTTCTGGTAGACAAAGTATAATTTGATCTTTTTAATGCAATCTTTAAATCTATATCTTTTAATTGGATTTTTAAACTATCTATACTTAATGTATTTTTTATACAGTAGAGTTCAAATGCTACCATTTTGCTTGTTTTTTCACTTATGCTGTCTCTTCCTTGTTCCTTTTTGCCTCTTTTTCTGTCTTCTCTTGGATTAATTATATATTCATTATGGCTTCAATTTACTTGCAGTATTGGCTTATTCATTAAATCTGTTTGCTTTTTTAGTGGTTACAATACCCACTTTTCAAATTGTGTTAAATAGTTTGCATTCCTCTTTTACATAGTATTTTTTTTAGAAAGAATTGTTTGAGTTTTATAAATATCTTTTTGGTATATATTAATTTGATTACCTTGTATGTTTCATTTTTTGTTAAACTAATTTAATAGATTTTATAAAGCTGAACTCCATCGTATTATATGTATCCTTTCTCTATTTCTTACATTAAACATTTTGCTTCTGAGATTTAACCAAATTATACATGAAGACAATTTATTCATTTCAGCTACTTCATAGTATCCATTATATGAATAAGTAACAGTTTATATATCTAATTCTGTACTTCTGGAAAATTAGTTCTTATTAATTTTTGCTATTATAATCAGTGCTGCAATGCATATTTTTATATGTGTCTCATTATACTTATTTTTACTTTGTTGACTAGAAGTGGAACTAGTGGGTGGCTTCATTCTATAAATGTCTACTAGGTCAAGTTAGTTGACCATGTGTTTCGAGTTTTCCAAATGCTACTGATTTTCTGTCTAATATCCTAAATGTTTATGTTCTGCATAAGAGAGCTTCATAATACAGGAAACAAAAAACTGGCAGAACTGTGAAAAACAAACAATTATAGTAGGACATTTCAGTACCTCAATCTAAGTAAGGATATAGAAGACTTGAGAATACAATCAACCAACATGACCTAGTTTATAATTACAGAATATTTTATCCAGTGACAGCAGAATATATACTCTTCCCAAGTGCACATGGGATATTCACCAAGAGAGACTATATTCTGGATCATAGAACAAACCTCACATTTACAAGAATTAAAATCATAGTTTCTTCTCTGGTTGCAATGAAATTAAACTTGTACTCAATAACAGAAAGCCATCTGGAAAAATGTCTAAAATTAAAAACAATTAAATAATAGAATTGATAGCTCAAAAAGGAAATTGCATGGAACATTTTAAAATATTTTTGTATGAAAAAATACAACATTAAAATTTGTGGGATGAAACTAAAGCAGCCCTTACAGGGAAATCTATAGTCTTAAATATTTATATTAGAAAAGAGTAAGGGTCTCAAGTCAGTGATTTAAAACCTACCTTAAGGAAAAAAAAAGAATAAATGTATCCTAAAGCAAGTATAAGGAAGAAAATAATATAAGATCAGAAATAAATGAAATTGAAATCAGAAAAACAATAGATAAAATTAAAGGTCAAACTTGTCTTCGGTAAGATCAATAAAGAAAGACTGATTGAATAAAAGAAGAATAGAGAAGATACTTTTACCTTTATGAGGAATTTAAAAAGCAATTCCAGTATAGATTATTCAAATATTGAAAACACAATAGGGGCATATTATGAAAAACTTTATGCCTATAAATTTGACTATTTTGATGAAATTGACAAATTTTTTGAAAGACAGAAACTACAGAAACATCTCTAAGAAAAAGATAACCTGAATAACTTATTCATTAGAGAAAGGGAATTCATATTTAAAAACATTTTAATAATAAAAACTCCACAGCCAGACAATTTCACTGGTGAATTCTATCAAGTACTTAAAGCAGAAGTAACTCCAATTCTATATAAATTCCTCCATAGAAAATGAAAGAGGAGGGAACACTTCCCAACTCATTTTTCAGAGGCTAGCAATGCCCTAATACTAAAACCAGACAAAGACATTACAAGATAATAAACTGTAGACCAATAATACTCATGTACATGTTTGAAATCATCATCAAAATATGTACTTTCATTTTAGCAAGTGTCTGCTATCATTCTCCCAAAATATGTACTGTCATCCTGGTAAGGATTTGAGGGATGCAAATTGAAACAAGATACTTTTTAGCATCACACATGTTAAATTTGTTTTGCTCTATTTAAAGCCTGTCTCAGATTTTGACATTTGGACTTTCAATTAAAGTCAGACCTTTTGTTGAATTTGAGTTGATTAACCTTTTGCAGTAGATAACTTTCCTTTAAATAGAGCCAAGATATTCTCTGAGGAAAGAATCCAGTGAATGCTTATTTATAGTCATAATATGTATTACAATTCATCAGTCTTTAGTTTTTATATTTTAAATGAGATTAAAGTATTAACTATCAAGAAAAATTAAGCTTACTCCAATTTTTATTTAAAAAAACAAAACTGGCACGAGCCAGACTTATTTAGCATTTTATGTAGAGAATTTGGAATTCTGAGATATTCATCTCATACAGTGTAAAGTGTCCTTGCCTTATGTGGGGATTTCGGTACATATAGTTCAATGTCTGACTCTATACTTAATTTATAATAATGTGCTATGCCAGGCCATGCAAATATATTCTGATTTTAAACCTGACACAAAAGTCTGGAGTGTAAATGGCTTTTCAGTTTGGTCTATAGTTACAATTATCTTTGTCACAACTCCAACCAATAAAGTGCCTCCATGACCAGCCATCCAGTTTGCCCAGGACTGTGGGGGTTACCAATTTGTGAGACTTTCAGAATTCAAACTGGTAAGGAAAATAAATGTTCAGTATGCAAATAATTCTGAAAGCAAAAGTGAATAGGATTTATGTGTCGCCGTGAGGAGGGACTTTAATGAATTATTCCAACCAATATTACAGAATGAACTAATCAAAAAACCTTGAAAATTCTTGATGGAGGTATACTTCTGACTTGAATTCTTTTATAGTTATTCATACTTACATGATGTTCCAGAATATGGTAAACGTTCTAGGTTCACTTGAAAAGAATGTGTTCTGCTGATGTTGGGTGGAATGTTCTATAAATGTTAGGTCAAGTTGTTTGATTCTGTTATTCAAGTCTTTCATATCCTTGCTTGATGTTTTCTTGGGCTATCAATTTTTCAGATAGTGTATAGAAATCTCTAGTTATAATTGTGGATTTGTCTTTTTCTCCATGCAATTTTATTAGTATTTGCTTCACGCATTTTGAAGCTCTGTTTTTAGGTGCAGAAAAATGTAGTACTATTGTGTCCTTTTGACTAATAGACCCTTTTATAATGATGAAATTGGGGTTTTTTTATGTCTGAAATAGTCTTTTCTTTGAAATATACTTTGTCTTTTTTTTTTTCATTAGTGTTACCATGACATCTATTTTCTAGCTTATACTTTTAACCCATTTGTATTTAAAATGCATTGTTGTAGGCAGCATGTAGGCTTTTTTACCAAAACCATTTTTAATTGAGATTATCAGGCCATTTACATTTAATGTGGCTGTTTATGTGGTTATGTTTAAGTCTATCTTTTTGTTTCATCTATTTTTTGTTCCCTTTTTTTCTCTTTCTGCCAAACTGTTGGATTGATTCTATTTTATCTCCTTTCTTGGCTTATCAGGTATAACTCTTAGTTTTGTTTAGTTAGTATTTTTTTAAGGTCTATAGATACAAGTTTAAACTTACCAGCTTACTTTAAAGTGGTGGTATACCACTTCATATATAACATAAAAATCTTGTAATTATATACTTTCGTTTCTTTAACTAAAATTGTTTTTATACATTTTATTTATATATATGGTAAAAACTCCACATTGCATTATTCTTAGTTTTGTTTAAACGATTTTAAAGAGATGCAATCTGTTGTGTATACTTAGCCATGTAGTTACCATTTCCAGTGTTCTTCATTCCTTTGTGTGAACCCATATTTTCATGTTATCACTTTTATTCTTGAAAAAAAAAAAAGCCTTCTTCTGCCTCCTTCTTCAACATTTCTTGTATTGTGAGTCAGCCGGCAGTGCTTTCAGCTTTTATATGGTTGAAAAAATTTTCATTTTACCTTAATATTTGAATGATACTTTTACTGGATATAGAATTCTAGGTCGATGTTTTCTTTCAGTACGTAAACATGTTGCTCCACTGTTTTCTCATTTGCAGTGTTTCCATTGAGAAATCTGCTGTCACCATGATATTTGCTCCTCTCTATCTAATTTGTCTTCCTTCTATGCCACTGGTTATATTTAAGATTTCCTCTATCACCGATTTAAGGCAATTTGATAATGATGTTCTATGGTATTTTCTTTTTCTTGTGTGTGTACTTGGAGTTAGCTGAAATTGTTGGATCTGCAGGTTTATAGTTTTTACTATTTGGGAACTTTGTCCATTACTTCATATATATATATGTGTGTATGTGTGTGTGTGTATGTGTGTGTGTACACACACATATATATATATATACACATATACATATATAATTTTTTTTTTCTGTTTCTATTCTGCCCATCTCTTTCCACCACTGACACTGAGTTTGAGGCAAACAATGGCTTGGGTAGAAGTCTGTCATTATTTTGGCTGGTCCTTTAGTTCTGTCCTAGAACCCCACCTATATTTCCTGGAATTAAAAAATATTTTTTAAATGACTTATCGTTGACAGATCATTTACCAGTATTACCAATTTGCGATGCTCTTGCAGCTTTCTTTCTCATTCTGAGATTTCTTGTGCATTTGGTAAATATATGAAGAGTAGATGAATTAAGTGCTGCTATATGACTTTTTGGTCTTAACTTAGAAGTAAATTTTTATAATTATTTCTTATGCTCTGATGTTTCTTTTAAATTTAATAACATCCAGTTGTTACTTTGGAATCTTAATGACCCATCTCATGTGGAGCTAAACTTAGAAGTTTAGGAGCAGAGATGCTATCCATTGGATTCTAATACTCTATAATATGGTCTGTTTTTCTCAAATTTAAAGTATCTGATTTAAATCCCAGAAGTATTTGTGCTTCCAAGTTATGTGATAAAATTTAACTAAGTTCCAGTAAACATTATACTACAAGCCACAATATGAATGTTGTATCAATTATTTAGGAGTAGGAATCAGTAATATGAATATGACAATTTCTTATTAACACTAACAACTTAAGAGCTGTTTTTACATTAGAGTAAAATAGTAATTTAGCTGCTTAGTAAATGATTAAATGCCGAGTGTTATGTAATCAGTTCACTACGAGTTGGTAAATGTTGCCAAACACTAATGATTCATCTCTTTAATAACACCAGGGAGGAGAAGGCCATCAGTCTCAGTTAAGGAGCCTCTGTCAGGACTGGACTCTGCACCGGAGCAGAGACAGCACAGAGAGGTTGGAGAAACACAGGCATGTCCTTAGGTCTCAATTTTAGTGCTAGAAGTTATGAAATCATGAACAACTGCACCTCTCTGAAAGCTCTACTTTCCTTCTGTAGAATGCTCCAATTTATATCATAGGATTATTACAAATACTAACATAACTAAAGGTGGTTGCTACCAATTCAGTACCAACAGGAGTCCCCACTTTGGGGTGTGGCAAGAGAAGAGAGACTGTTCAGTGCAAACAGCCCAATTGTGAAACAGTTCAGCTGTGGAACAGCCCAGTTGTGATACAGCTTGACTGTGGAACAAACAGCACAGCTGTGAGACAGCTCAATAATGACACAGCACTGACTATGGAACAGCATGGCTGAGACTGATCTGGGGTGAGGTGGCCCTCATCCTGGTGTAGCTCTGTTCCTCTCAGCCTCACAGTGCTCAGGCAACTCTGCCCTGATTTGCTTGGGTTGGGTCTGGTTCACTGTGCTCTGCTCTGTTCCTCTGTGGTCTTTTGAGATGTCTCTGTTCCACTCCAGTCTTGTCCAGCAAGATAGCCCCGCTCAACTACAGATAGGGAAAAACCACCTCCAGTGTGGAAGGAAAGGGTGTGCCCCAAACCAGAGAGGAGCTGATATATAGAGCGAAGTCCTCACCCCTCGTCCCTAATTGGTCCATCCTCATGCAAATGATGACTCCAAATCCTCACAGTTCGATTGCCCACAATAGCACTGTCCTAATCGGTCAGAATGGAGCTGCTCTGATTGGTCATATGAGGGTATAGCTGTGCCGCTCGACTGGAGAGGGGAAGTCTCAGTCCTATTGGTTGAATTTTCATCCTTGGAGCTCTCTTATAAGGGTCAACTAAGCCAGCAGAAGCACAGTGCTCAGGCTGATAGGTTAGCTTGAGCTTTTCGCTAGGCAGTGCACATGGGAAGCCTCTGCAAATAATGGCTGCAAGATTCAGGTTATGAATTTGGGCCTGAATAACACAAGGAGTCCTTTTTGGCAGGTTATTTCTTCTGCAGGAGGTGGAGGGGTGGGGGTGCTCAATGATACATAGTACTGCCTGTGTTATTGTTAGGGTCGTTGACCTGGAATGTATCTGGGTAATGCTTTCTGTTGTGTCTAAGGTAGCGTTTTTCTCAAGAAAACAGTATTGAGAAGGACTAGGAAAAAATTAAGTATTTATTGCAGGATTTTTGAGGGGACAATGAGGTAGCCTTGTATTATGGTTGATTTTAAAATTTCTATTTGTTTTAATGATGAAGAAATCACTTCATATTCATATGAATTCACCTTATTCTTTTGAATAGTTCTGTGGCATTCTTTTATATGATTATAACCATAATTTACAAAAAACTGCCCTCTATTGATAGATTACTTAAAAGTTTTTATGTTAATAACGACGCTGCAGTGACTACCACATGCCTTAGCTTATATCTGCCAGGATAGTGTAGATATTTACATTTGGGTCTGCAGTGCCGAGTCTCCCTCTAAAGAGGTCATGCCCATTTTCTCCTATGGCCGGCACTCGAGAGCATCTATTTCTTTCACACCTGCAAAACTCGTTTCCTTTCAAGCTTTTGATTTTTGCCAAAATCATTTATTTAAAAATTCTTATTTTAATTCTTATTTATTTGATTATAGCTGCAGTCAAATGACTTTTGAAGTGTCTATTATCCATTTTTTAAAAATGAAATACTCGTTTATGTACTTGCCCGTTTTCGTATTGGAGTTTTTTTTTTTTTTTTTATAAGTAGTGTTTTGAGGGAATATTTTCTCCTTCATGGAAATTAGGCCTTTGTTACATATGTTGCAGATACTTGTTTTTAGTTTGATGTTTGTTTTGTTTATATTTTTTTCATGTCAAATTTAAAAATATATTTAGTTAAATTTCTTGATATTTTCTTTTATGGTTTCCAGGATTTTGATTTTATGCACTGCTTGATGTTTTCTTTTTTGTTTTACAGTATTATTATTTTTTAAAGTTTTAATTTCCATTTCCTCATTTTGGTCATGTTAAGTAAGATGCTGTATCGCTGGGGGGAGCTGAGTGGTGGGGGAGGGGACCACCTCTCTATATGATTTTTGCAACTTGTTGTGAATCAATAATTATTTCAAAATAAAAAACTGAAAAATAATAAGGTAAAGTAGCAGGTAAAAAACCCCATGGTTTAGAAGTGCTGCCATGGAAATTTTTGTAACTTGTCTGCACTAAGTGCTTAAAGAAAACCTTGTGATCTAAATGGCAGTGTGGACTGAGATAGTGTGATCCAACCTGAAAAGAGCAACCACTGTGTACCTGGGTCATACTAATAATAACAGCTCGTTTGTATAATGCTTCACAACTTCCAGAGATATTGTGTAATTCTCACAACAGTGCTGTGGAGGCATGTTTATTATTTCTGCTGTACATGTGATAACAAACTCGAAGGAGTTAAGTGACTTGCTTAGGGTTACAGGGTTCCCAAGAGACAGAATTGGGATTGTCTCCCAGGCTGGTGCTGTTTCTACTATATCACAGTGTTCTTTGGACTTTCCCAACTCTTTCAGAGCAAAAAAAGACTCTGCATCTAGGGCAGGATAGCTGCTGTGTGGGTTTAGCTGTGAGGAGGGGTGTGTGGGAGATGCAGAGGATGGGGCAAGTGGTTGTTGCTGGTGCAAAGGGGAAGATGAGCGTGGACAAAATGCACAATCGCTATATCCATACAGCTACCATTATTAATGCTAATGAACTACTAATAAAAAACTTGAGTACATAGCATGTCCAGACTGTGTGCTTAGCATTTAGTATATATATAATTTTCTGTATGCTACATAACGTGTGTTTACCTTCATTTTATTCTTGAGGAAATTGAAGCTTAGAGATATTAAGTAATATGCCCAGCATCATGGCTGTAGAGTGGTTGAATGGACTCAAGTTGGAACTCAGGGCTACCTAATCCTTTAGAGAGAAAGGAATGAGTGAAATAGAATTGGATAAATGTGTACATCCTTTCATTGCTTCCTTTCTGGGAAAGCGAACTACTCTGTTTTTGTTTTTTTGCATATGAAGATGATGTGAAAGAACTTTTTCTTGATAGTTATCACCTTCTCTCCAACCAGACACAAAGTTTCTAGTGCTGTCAGTCTTTCCGCAAGACCTTTGCCTTTCTCTCCTTCCCTTGGCTCTGGTAGCAGGCTCTGCAGACAGTGAGAGTTGCTATCGATTGCCTTTCGGCTCACTTACTTAGAATCAGGGCAACAGGTGATCTAATGCTAGAACATATTGTAGAAGGACTTATTTCCTTATTCTCAGCCTCCTGTCCTCCTTGGTTTTATAGATGATGACTGTGTTTGAATGGGATCAGAGATTAGATTGGAGAGAAGCCCAGCCTGCCGTTGGGGAGTTTAGTGACTTCTCCTGGAAAGTGGGGACTCCTGTAAAACAATTCAGATTCAACAGTCATTTGCTAATAAGGATACTATGTACTAAGCACAGTGCTAAGTTCTTCAGATCTGTAACCCTAGCAACAATCCCGTGAGATGGAGGCATCCTTTCCATTCTGCACATGAGTGAAGTTTGAGTTCACTTGAATGTTCCAAGATCACATCCCTTGTCACTGACAGGCACAGGATTTTAACTCAGATCTCTCTGGTCCCAAGTGTTTCTCCTTTCACAGAGGTGGTGGGTGAATTATTAGATGTACAAGAATTCTTATTAATTCCAGATGCATTAATTCAATATTTGAGAATTTTGCTTTTCTGAAACTTGATTACCTGTGATGCACAACCTCTGACAGAGAATATTCTTCTCAGGTTTCCTTTTAGCTATTTAGTTAAATAGTTAAATAGCTGTCCATTTGTGCCTGAGCAGTTCTCCTTCCTTTTTGAACGTCTGTTTTATGTGGACATGGACAAGGGGTTCCTAGTGGACCCATGCTCACTGCATGCCCCTTGCTTCCTCTGCCTTCTAGCTAGCCCTTTTTAGTTTTATTTGCAAATACTCTTCCTTTTGAGACCCTTTCCTTGTGGATACTTCTTAATTTAAGGTTTTCTTCTGGATCTTCTCTTTTCACTCTACACACTCACTTGCCCTCCACTGGAAATCTTATTCATTTCAGTTATCACCTATCACCTGTAAGGGACAATGTTCAAAATGATACCTGCAGACCTGATCTGTCTCTATGGCACTTATGTGTATTCAACAATTTATTAAAGATCTTCATTGAGATATCCTATTGGCATCTCCAATATCACATATCCTCTACTTCTGTGTTTGCACCATTCCTAAGTCCTCCTTCTTTCCCCTTTCCTGCATCCAGCAAATCACTACTCCTACTCCTAAATATTTTTCAAAATCAATTTCCCCCCTCTCTTCCTGCTGCTAATCCCCAGGTAAGGCTGCCACCATCTCTCGACTAATTTTTCATGTCTCCACTCTTCTTTCAATCTGTCTCCATACTACAGACAGAACATTCTTTCAAAATTCCGACTATGCCCATTGTCTGCTTATAAATTTTGCAGTAATTCACATTGCTTTCAAGGCAAAGTCCAAACTTTTAAATAAAACCTGTAATGTTGTCTATGTCTGGCCTCCTGCCCCTCCTTGTTACCTCCTCCCTTTTTCTACAAACCAGTTACTAACATTTTCTAGCCTCATGACCAGTCTGGTTAGGAACTCTTCTCTCCATCCTGCTTTCTTCTTTAATAGCATTTATTACACAGAATTGTATTGTTTATTTACATGACCGCATTCCCCCCACCTGTCTATAAAATGTCCAAACTTAGAGACCGTACCTTCTTCACCACTTTATTGCCAACTGAGCACAGTGACTAGAATATTTACATGCTCAAAAGCATTTACCAAAGTTTCATTTGTTATCCTTGAGCCTAAAACCTTGCAAAATCAGGCATATAGTCATTTGCTTTATTTTTTTTGGGAGGATCAGAAGATTCAATTATGTAGAAAACAAGAAAAACTCTCTATTTAACAGTAATTGTCTTATATTTTTACTATTCCCTTAGTCAAATATGGATGGTATGATAAAAATAATTATTATATCATATAAAGTGTAGCATCTGTCTCACCTTTGCCATATTTCAATCTTGAAATTTCTTACAGATCAGTCTGCATTTTGTATTAAAGAGAAATCAAAAGATCAAGTACAAGTGACTTATTTAAACCAAAGAGACTGATTTCAAAGAAATGATGTTATAAATTTAGCAGGAAGCAAAGCATCAGACTACCTATCAGTGTACCTTAACTGATTAAAATATGCGCAGGGCATGACTTCTCAATATAAGGGTCAAACACCATAGGAAGAGTTTGCAGAGTGTTCATGTGAATGTGACCAGAAATTAAAATAACCTTTTCAAAAGGAAAAAGGCATACTGCTGCCGTGAGGTAGGGAGTGAGAGTCACCATCCGTGTACAATTAAGGTGAGGATCTGTTTACGGAGAGTGGGCGAACTTAGTGCAAAAGTTAATGGTGTTCTTCGTCCTCAGGTATAAAGTGGCCCAGGTTTTTTTTTTGTTTTTTTTTTTTTTTTTAAATCTCAGGTTTACTGCAGCATAAGTGAAAGGACAGTTAGGAAGAAGGCACAAAATTAATCTGGAATGCAGATTAAGAAACCAGGAAAATACAAAAATACAATCTAGTTTTGAGCATAGCTGAATTGGAAAGTGACTGTAAGATAACTTGCAGCATTCTTGTAAATAAAATTGGTGTATTTTGGTACAGTTTCTACCTGAATTTGAACGTTTCCTTGGGTTAAGGTGATGTACATTGAGAGTCAAAAGAGGAAAAGTGTGGTGTGATGTAATGGTTAAATCCTAGAGCTGTTAGGAGAACAAAGCAGCATGAGGAAGAAGTGAAGGGGTGGGAGAATTGGGCCACTGACAAAGCTTTGTTTGTATAGTAACTGGTACCTTGTTTGAGCCAGATGTAGAAGATGGGGTAGAGTAAGAATGGATGAAATGGGGAATAGAGTAGGAAATGAGGTGAAGTGTAAGTGGTGCTTTGGTCGCAGAGGAAAGATCCAAATAGCCTCCAGGTTCTTCTTTTCTTCTTTTCATTTTCCTTTTGGACTAACCTGGCTGCTTGTGGAGTGTGCACATCCACGGGTAGAACCATTGCCATCTCCTGGACACTAATACAATAATACTTCAAAACTCTTTCCTATACTTATTTATATAAACTTTGAAATACCTGAGCAAAATATATTGGTATCATGATCATTTTGACAGATGAAGCAAAATGCTTAGGGAGGCCACCATGCCTTGACCAAGGTCATTTAGTGATTTATTGCAGAGTGGGGATTATAGCCAAAATCTACCCTCCTGCTTTGTGAAGCAACACACCTGTGGAATATGTGGCCGTTACGTAGTAGATGGATACAGGGTTTGGTACTGTCTTTCAGAAGCCCAAGATAGCGGCCAGGGTTTTAGACAGATTTTGGTCAGGTAGAAAAGTGGTATCTAAATAATTTGCTTGCCTTTATCTTCTAATATTTTGAGAGAGATTCTGTTGTTTTGTTCAAGGAGTCTACTTTCCATTAAAAATGCTGCCATTTACAGTAAGACTGAAAGCTTCCTTAACCTAAAATATATGTGTGTGCATGTGTGTGCGTGTGTGTGTGTGTGCATGTATATGTGTATATGAAGGAAACCATAGCTAACATTTTATAGAAGCAGTTGTGGAGAATACATTAAAGTTAATGAGTATTAGGCTACTTAAATTATTTACGAGACTTCAAAATTTTAAATATTCAGCTGGAAATACCAGCTAGTTTCTGTTCACATTCTGATCAGTCTTCTGGATTGTAGAATAGTTGACCGTTTTCTCTGGGTCTAGAAGAAGGTCCCTAAGTGGTTTGAGCTTAGGTGAAATGAATGCGCTCAATACAATGCCAGATGACTATATGTGAGGGTTCTGTCCTTGTCCCCTGCCACACCCTGTTACCCTCTTCTTCCAGGAGTCACCAGTTTTTGACCATTCTAAATTCATTCCGAGGATTAAAGGCCTCATGTCTGCTGGTATTTTCCTCCCCTAAGAGAACTCAGTGGAAAAGGCAATGGTGAAATCAAGAGAATCATTCTTTAATGATGGGGTCTCGGGCAGTAGTATTTCTAGATTTATAATCCACCATCCTGCCTAGGTGTGAAGGCCCAGCTAGTTGCTCTAATCCCTTCTGTCTGATTTACTTTGAAAGGAATTGTCACAGCTGTCGCTCCTGTCTGGGACAGGCAGATGCAGCCCTTTAAAATTTTTCCTGAAGAGTAAAAGGTAGAAGAAAAGGGCTTATCTTGGAAGCATGAGACTGTCCTTCTTCCATTGATATTACTAACTCTCTATGTAGCTTTAAGGAGCTCTAGTCTTTTTTCTGGACAGAAATTTCTACATCTGCAAAATGAGTTTTGGCCCATGATGGGAAAGGATTGTTAGACTAGCTATAAGGTTCGTTCCCTCTTAGCTTCGGTGTAAAAACACAGGACTTGATTAAGATACATTTCAAACTTACACAACTGTATGCTTTGAGGTCAAAAAAATACACATTGGTGAATATTAAACATTTGGCATCTCTGCCTCTGGTTTTAAAGTGATAAAACATTTAGCATGCAGTCGAAGGCTGCTGGGTACCACAACTTAATCCCATCCTACATCCTCTTTTTCTATAGTAACCACTGTTCTGAATTTTTTGTTAAATATGACCATACATGGTTGCATACTTTTCAATATATGTACAAGTCCATAAATAACACATAGGATTGTTTTTAATATTTTGAGACTTTACATGAATGATATAATAATGACTGACCATTCTTCAACTAGCGTTTTTACTCTCTTACTATTTTTTCCACTGGGTTGTTTTGCATTTTTAAATATTGATTTGTATGGGTTCTTTATATATCGTGGATATATATTGTATAATAGCATTTGCTGAAATCTTCACTTCCTCTGTAGCTTTTAAATTCTGTGAAGTTTTTAATTTAACAACAATAAAATTAAATTTGATTAATTGTGGCAGATTGCATATTCCATAATTAGCCACAGCCTTATCGCCTGTCCAACGTGCTCTTCTAAAATATTGATACTCCCTCATCTTGGAATGAAACCTATGTCCCTTGCTCCTGAAATTGGGAAAGACTTTGTGGCTGCCTTGACAATAGAGTTTGGTGGAAATGATGTTATACAACTAAAAGCCTAGTCACAAAAAATGCCATTTACTTCTGACAGGTTATCTTGAGATACTTTCCCTTGGAACCCAGCCATCATACCGTAAAGAAATACAAGCAGAATGTGGAGAAGCTCACAAGGCCCCTGGCCCACAGCCCTGACTGAGCCCGCAGTCGACAGCCAGCACTGTCTTGCCAGCTGTGTGAGTGAGTGAGCCATTTTAAAAATGGGTCCTTTATTTTTCTCCAGCTATTGAGGTATAATTGACAAATACAAATTGTGCATATTTACGGTGTACAACATGATATTTGATATACATATACATTGTGAAGTGATGATAACAATCAAGTTAATTATCCGTCACCTTCAAAGGGATGTCTGCATCCTCTGTTCACTGTGGCACTGTTCACAATAGCCAAGATATGAGAAAAACCTGTGTCCATGTATCAATGAATGGATAAAGAAAATGTGGTATAGGCATACCTCGAAGAACTTGCAGGTTTAGTTCCCAACCATCACAATACAGCAAACTATAATCTTTTTGCTGGTGGAGGGCCTTGTCTTCAATTTGTAAAAAAAAAATGCAACATTTATGAACCACAATAAAGTGGAATTTTCTTAAGAAAGAAAATTCTGCCATTTACAACAATATGATGGACATGGAGGACATTATATTAAATGAAATATGCCAGACACAAAAAGACAAATACTAAATGATCTCACTTTTATGTGGAATCTAAAACTGTCAAACTCGTGAAACAGAGAGTAGAATGGTGAGGAAAGAATCAAAGGGTACAGAATTTCATTTGTGCAGAATGAATAAATTCCAAAGATCTGATGCGCATCGTGGTGACTGTAGTTAATAATACTGCAGTGTACACTTGAGACTTACTAAGAGAGTCGATTTAAGTGTCCTCACCGCACACACATGCACACACACATGCACACACACAAAATCAAAACTGGGTCCTTTGGCCTCAGTCAAGCAGCCACGGTGTAAAGAGGGAAGCCATCTCTGCCAAGCTCCGCACAGATGGCAGATTTGTGAGCACAATAATCCATTAAATTTTGGGGTGGTTTGTTAAGCAGTTATGGGGACTGATATAATTTGATGTATTTTATCCTTTACTGTTTATTTTTATGTGCAGATGCTCTTAAGGTAATGCCTATAGCAAGACCATAAGGGTGTATGGATCTATCTTTTCATCTAAATGGTTTAAAGTTCTGCTGTTATCTTTTTGGTTTATCTGAGACTTGTATGTATATACTATCAAACATAGCTCTATTTTTTTTTTCATATGAACAGTTTTTCTAACACAATTTATTGGCAAGTCTGTCCACTTAGGTTAATGCTACCTCTGTCCTATGTGCATTTCCATGTACTCGTGAGTCTATTTCTACAGTTCTTACATTTTTCCTCAGTTTGTTTGCTTATTTCTATGTCAATATCACATTGTCTCATTTGTTGTTGCTTTACAGTCTGTCTTTACATCTGTCAGAACACATCTCCCTATTTGGCCTTTACTCACAATGGTCCTCGCAATATTTGGCTTTTTGCTCTTCAGTATACATTTTAATATTAGCTTGTCAAATTCTATAAAATACATTGTTGATACTATTTATAGGTTCATTAAGAGATAATGATATGACTCTTCCTTTATAAATTTATTTATTATAAATGACAAAAGGGGGGCATACTGATCTATAGAATAGAATACATAAGCCAGACATATATTTACACATATGTAAAAATTACACATTCTAGTTGTCGTTGTATAGAAGAGAGCATTTGTCTTTTTATTTGTGTATACTTTACATACATTAAAATGCACGCATTTTAAGAATGCAGTTTGTTGAGCTCTAGCAAATGTATACATACCTCTAACACCCATGTCAATTAGAACAGTAACCTCATCTTAGAAAGTTCCTTCTTGCCTCTTTCTAAGCAATTCATTCCCACCAAAAGCGGCTACAGCTCTGCTGTCACCATAGAATAGTGTAATCTGCTCTTAATCTTCAAGGAAAAGGAATTGTTCAATATGTATTTTTTTTTTTTTTTGAGTCTAGTTTTCTTTGGTCATTATAGCTTCTGTGAGATTCATCCACGTTGTTGCACATAACAATGGATTTTTCCTCTTAATTACTGAAAATATTGCATGCTATAAATATCCCACAATTTACCCATCCTCCTGATGATGGACATTTGGATTATTTCTAATTTTTGACTACTACAAATAAAGTTACTAAGAACATTCTTATATGCATCTTTATGTGCACACATGTTTTCATTTCTCTTGAGGAAATGCATGGAGTGAAATTGCTGGGCCACAGGGTAGATGTTTATTTAACCTTTGAAGAAACTGCCAGACTATATTTTCCAAGATGGCTTTACATTTAAACTCCCACCAGCAATGCATGAGAATTTCAGCTGCTCTACATCCTCACCAACATTGTCTTGCTGATCTTTCACTTTTTACCATTTTAGTGAGTGTGTAGTAGTATCTATAGTTTTAATTTCTATCTTTCTTATGACTAGACACATTGAGCATCTTTTCATGTGCTTATGTCTTCACCATCTATATGTCTTGTTTTATTGAGTGTCCTTCCAGTGTTTGTCTACTTTTAAACTTTGGGTTGTCTTCTTATTCTTGAATTGTAGGATTTTTGAAAATATATTCTGGATATCGTTTATTGCAATAATTTGCCATTTTGGTTTTTTTTGGATGTCTTTCAAATAGCAAATCTTTAGCAGTTGATGAAATTTAGATTATCATTTTTTTTTATCTCTAATACTTTGCATGCTAACTGGGAAATTTTTTTAAACAGACTTTATTTTTTAGAGTAGTTTTAGGTTCACAGCAAAATTGAGAGGAAGGTATAGGGAGTTCACATATACCCATTGTCCCCACACATACATAGCTATCTCCATTCGGCATCTCCCATGGGAATGGTGCATTTGTTACAGTTGATAAGCTTACACCGACATATCATAATCATCCAAAGTCCATAGTCTGCATTAGGCTTCACTTTTGGTGTTGTACATTCTATGGGTTTGGACAATTGTATAATGACATGGATCCACTATTGGAATATCACACAGAGTTGTTTCACTGTGTCTAAGGAAACATTGCCTACCTCAACATTATCAATACTTTTTTCCTACATTTTCTTAATTAAGTTATAAAGTTTTAGCCCCACATTTAGGCCTATGATCTACTTCAAGTTATTTATTGTGTATGCAGTGAAGAGTCAGTGTTCATATTTGTTCCAAATAAATATGCAGTTTTTCCAGAACCATTGGTTGAAGAGTTTGTCCTTTAAGATTGAATTACCTTGGCACCTTTGGCAAAAATCAGTTGAGTATATATGTGCAAATATATTTCTGGGCTCTGTATTCTGTTCTATAGATCTATAATTAAATCCTGATGCTGCTGACACACAATATCGATTCTTCTTCCTTTACAATAAGTCCTGATATAATGTAATGCCAGTCTTCCAACCTTGTTCTTCTTTTGGAAATTGTTTTGGTTATCTTAAATCCTTTGTATTTTGATGTAGATTTAAGAATCAGCTTGTCAACTTCTGTTTCCACCATAATCTGAAACCAGCTTTTTCAAATGTTTGGTCTAGTTTTGTGTTTGATTATAGTGAGAGCAAAAGTTGTGTCCTATCCCCGGAATGAAGGTGTGAAGATTAAATTTTATGCATCAACTTAACTAGGTGACAGTGCCCAGTTGTTTGGTGCAACACTAGTTTAGATGTTGCTCTAGATATTTTGTGACTAACGCCTACAATCAGAAGACTTTAGTTAAAGGAAATGGCCCTCAATAATGTGAGTGGGTCTTGTTCCATTAGTCGAAGGTCTTAAAAGCAAAAATTGAACTTTCCCAAGGAAGAAAGCTGCCTCAAGACTTTAACATAGAAATCCTGTCTTCATTCCACACTCCTGGTCTGTCTTACAGCTGTCAGCCTTCAGAACCCCTAACTGATACAGAAGGGCAAAACAAACAAACAAATGGAAAACAAAAAAACTTTTGTAGTTATTTATATCTCATAGTAACATTTTCCATTGACTTACTATTAAGTGTGGTATAAGTCTGAGAGAAGGGAAAAGGTATGCTTTTTTTTTCTTTTCCAAGAGAAAAGTGAGAAAACTTCATGGAAATTCCCAGAAAGGGCAGTTCTCAGTATAGGAAGCTATAGTGAGAATGGCTGTGAGAATACAGCCTCCTGGCAGTGTGCATTTTACTAAGCATTTTCACATGACTAATCATGCTGTCTTTTAATGTATCCATGCCAACTCTGTGAGAGGTTTTGGTGCTTGGAACACAGATGTCCTCAAAGAACTCATGGTTTAGTGAGAGTCACGCACACAGTGGCATGAAATAAGTGCTGTGGTAGGGCTAAGTAAAGGTTACCATGGGAACATTTAAGAGGCATGGATGCCCTTTAACCAAGTGCACGAGGTGTGTTATTAGTGGTAGGAGCTGTTCAAGAGAGCAAGGACTGAGACGATGGAGGGAAGCCTTAGCTTTTTCCTTGCCCATGGCTGACAGGACCAGGCCTTGCAAATGTCCCAGAGCTCTCTGAGGACAAGCCATGTGTCAGGGGAACCCTTTACACCCTCACTTCTTCAGTGTAGAATCTTCTTGACTGTGAAGAAGTCTCAAGGGATCTATTCCCCTTGGCGAAGTATCCCCTGCTTATGTGTGCACATGCAAAAAGCCCATGCCTGCATACATATGTAAAAATTTTACCTAGCAGAACTGATCTGCCACAACCACAGAATTCTACTGGGGAAAAAATCTCATGATTAGGATCTCAATATCTACATTCCCCCCTGACAGCCATCCCACACAGGTTAATGATGAGGCTGTGGAGTCTGTAGCTAGGGGCACAATGTGTGCTTTGAGAGCTGTGCTGGTGCGTGAATCATTATTCACAAAAGAAAGTGAAAACTCAAACCAGGTCTTGTGTTCCTAAGATCTTTGAATCAATTTCAAACTGGCCTGTCATCCTTGATGTAAATATGATATCCATCTTCAACAAAATTTTATAAGCAAGAAGTAGACTTTCATTGGGCCTCTAGTGGCACCATTTCTGAATTTCTCATCTTTAAATTAGTGAGAAGCAATCGAGAGCGTGAAGGGTATCTATTACTTCCAGGCCCAGAAGTGTGAAGGGTATAGGAAAGCAAATAGCCATCACGTAAGTGGGCTGTAGGGGAACAGTGTGCCATCCCGGGCGAAGACAGAACGAGAAGGCCTGGGGTTTGGAGATGGGTGTACACCGTGAAACCAACACCACAATCTATCCTGATCTCCAAACTCGTCAAGTCGATTACACTAAATATGTACAATTTTTGGATGTCAATCATACCTTGATAAAAATGGTTTTAAACAATAGAAAATAAGACATAGGGAAGTTCACTGAAAGGATTGAGGATATAGGGGATTTTCATAATGGACCATGAGTTCCAGAGGAACCAGTGCAAGGGAATTAGAAGGAATGGAAGATGGGTCAGGTTAGAGGATTTTAAAGAGCCACACAGAGTTGAGAGACGGCCTTGTGATTTTTGGTTATTTACCCAGTTGCTCAGTTCAAGTCTTGGAAATATCTTGTCCATCCGCAAATGTTGTTGGTTCTAACTTTAACGTGGCTGTCAAATCTCATATCTTATCACTTCCACTGCTACCAGTGTACTCTGAGATGTGTTTTCCCCTTAGCTGGACTTCTAACTGGCTGCTCTTCTACCACTCTTGTTTCCTGCCTTTTCTGCATAGCAGCCAGAGTGGGTTTTTTAAGAAACATAATGAGATCATGTCATTCTCTTGCTCAGAAGTCTCAAGGGTATTCTCATTAAGTGTAGAACAAATTCAAATCTCTACTGAGACTCATAGAGACTCAAGTACTCTGGCCCGTGACACTTCCCTAGCCTCATCTATCATTCCCTTCATTTCACAGGGCTGCCCGCCATCCCAGGTGCTGAGCATGTGCTTGCGTTAGGGCCTTTTCCCCTTACTCTTCTTTCTACTGGCAATGCTCTTCCTCCAGATACTCTCATGGCTCCCTCCCTTACTTTGTTGGAGTTGTTCAAATGCCATCTTATCTGAGAGACCATCTATGGCCATCTTGCCTAAAATAGCATCTCCTTACCATTCTCTGTCTCTTTGCTTGTTCTTCACAGCACTTTACATGACATAATGCCATATTGCATACTTGCCTGTTACTATCTGTTGCCTGACTTTCCTCCTGAAAAGTTCAGTGTGACGTTTGGTCACTCCTGAATTCTCTGGAAATAAATATTTCTTGAATAAATTAATGGGTGATTGAACCTATATTTGACAGTGTTTCCTAACATTTATATTTTAATTCTATTTACCTCTTCTGTCATGTTAGAAGGCTCTGTATGACTTCTTGTTATTTCTTTGCTTGAGAGACTTTTTCCTCTTATATTTATTTGAGATTCAAATTCATCTATGATTTGACATCATCTTGTATATAAATTTTTATCTTTCATTGCTCCCCAACCAGAGGCTACTGCTCCTATATTATTTTTGCTGCTAGAACTTTTCATGTCTATATCCCTACTTATCTTTTCCTAACGCTGTGTAGAGCTTGAATGCTGTGCCATAAAACTTGTCACTTGCTCATGTACTTTATGATATTTGTTTCAGATTAAAAAAATAGGCAATGGGATGATTATTGGATACTTCGAGAGAATTTGAACAAGTGAGAAATGTCAGAAGCCTCAAATTCTAGTACCCAAGACTTGTCTACCTAATAGGCTTTTTAACTATGTGGGGTGCAGGTTTTTTGAGGTAGGTGTTCCCAGAGTAGAAATCACCTGCATTCACTTTGTATTCTAGAGATTTTATTCGAGATACTGGCAACATTTCTCAGAAGCCTCATTTTTTTCTAGAAAGACTGAGCAAGCTAATTAGATCTTATTCTAACTTTTGCCTCATGTAAATCTATAAGAAGTCTATAATCTAACTATCATCACTGTTATGATCATCTGTACCTGAAAATGTAGATTATTATGACCCCACTCTGGTGGGGAGGAATTCTATCCAATAGGCAGGTCACAATTTTTTTAATTATTAGGGGACCAGTCTTCAGTAAGATGTCATATTTTAACAAAGCTGTAATCTAGTAACCTGAAACAAATGTCAATGCAGAATTAATTTATTTTATAATTAACGTTCAATCCTTGGTGTCAAATGGATATAATAATTTAATAGTAATAATTAGACTTTATTGTGATCAACAAGTAAAGAATACATTCAGGGTTATATAATGTAGTGATGGGAGTTGACTTTTGATCTATGTATTCCTCAGAAGACTACTGTAAAGATGTCAGTTCAGGCCAAAATAATTTATAAATTTAATGCTGATTCAATACAAGTTGCAAATATAAAAAATATTGACATTAATTTTTGCTTTTATCTGGAAGAAAAAAAAATGAATACAAGTGGCCAGAAAATTTGGGGAAAAAAATTGGGTGGATATGCCTTACTAGATATCACAATATTCTATGAAGTAGATGTAATAGGAATGATGTGATATTGGCAAAGGAATGTGTAGATAAATGAAAACAAAGAGAAAATATAGAGTCTAGTTTATATTAGAATTTTATATATTGTAACATCAGCACTTCTAACCAATGGCAAAAACCTTGTTTATTCTGTCAGTGATCTTGGAGCTTGGGCCTGAATTAGCAAGAAATTTAACATGAATCTCTATCTCACATTTTATACATTAAGAAAGTCTAGCGAGCTTAAAGATTAAAATTTTCCAGAAAAAATTAAATGTATTATTAGAAGAAAATTTTCTTCTAATCTTTAAGTGGAAAAGGCTTTTCATTGTTTGGCATCATGGCCAGGAACTGCAGGGTAAAGGAACACAAGCATGACTTCATAAAGTTTAGAATTTCTGTATGATAGACTACAATGTTCATTTATTTTTTCAGTAAACCAATGTGTATTGTGTAGCTACTGTATGTAAGGTACAAATGGGAATAATATGTAGTTAATATGGCATACAGTGAGTTAAAATTTTAAATGTGTAATGAATTCTTACAAATCAATAGAAAAAAGATGAACAACTTGAGAGAAAACGGGCAAAAACATGTAAGGGTAATTTATCAAAGTACAAAAGCCAATAAACAAATTAAAAAATAAAAAGCTCTATAATCAAAGATGCAATTTAAAATAACAATGAGATATAGCTTTTCATTTATTATATTAATAAAGATTTAAAGGCTTGATAATATCCACTATTGGTCAGGGTATAAACAAATAGGCATCTCAACTTCCTTTGTGAAAATATAAATTGTACAACGTTTGGAGGGCAATTTGGCAACGTTTAATATGTTTAAAATGTGCATAACTTTTCACCCAGCAATTCTATTTCTAGAAATGAATTCTAAGGAAATAACTACGCAAGTGTGCAGAGATTTATGCAAAAGGCTTTGATTTGTAGTCGTGCTTATCCTTGGGATGTGTTCCAAACACCCAGTGAATGCTCAGTACTGAGCCCTAGATAATCTATGTTTTATCCTGTGCATACCTGTCTATGGTTGAATTTACAAATTATGCACAATAAAAGATTAACAATAACTAATAATAAGATAGAACAATTATAACAATCTCTCTGTCTCTGTCTGTCTCTCTCAAACTGAGAGGGTTAATAATTGGCTAATGGGCAGGTAGTATAGACAGTATGGATTTGCTGGATGAAGGGATGATTCCTGTCCTGGGCAGGACAGGGTAGGACAGCATGATATTTTATTACGATACCCAAGAATGTCACACAATTTAAAATTTATGAATGTTTATTTCTGAAATTTTTCTTTTAATATTTTTAGATCATGGTTGACCATGGGTGACTGAAACTGTAGAAAGTGAAACCATGGATAACAGGTGACTACTATACTAACTAAATGTGAAAATCACCTAAACATCTATCCATAAGGATTTGTTAAAGAAAATGTGTCATACTCATGCAATGAAATTCTGTGAAACTGTCCAAAAATAAGCTAATTATTTGTGTAGCTACATGGAAACATGCCCACGATATATTGTTACATTAAGAGAGTTTTATAGTACATAAAGCATGACTCCATTTTTAAAATATGTATGTATAGGTATTCAAAACTATATATGTACATATTAATACATGCAAGCAGCATAAAAGTATTAATCACAAAACTATAAAAATAATCTCTATATATAGTCACAACTCTCTTCTGCATACACTTTCCATAAAGAATAATAGGATCTTTAGTTCCAGCTTTTTGTTGCGCTGAGAAATTTGCTGCGTCGGTTCTCAGTGATCATTTTGGTGAACATTTCTGTAGAGCTGGACCCTGAGATTCATAGAGAGGACTAGGATATGATGCCTAACCCTCAGGAGCTTGACATCTTATAACATGGTCAGTTTGAGGGAGTAAGAAGAGCTGTCAGGAGACTGATCAATTCACCTACAGGGTCCTTAAGAAATGTTCTCAAAGGCATCCTAAAGATTAATTAAAAGATGCAAAACAGTGGCTCCTGAGTTTAGCCCACTGCCGGCATTTGGTCATCTTGATCTAGGAGCATGCCCTCCTTTCATGGACGGACCAGTTAGGTGACATTTCCTTGAAGGCACTGATTGCTAAGAGGCTCTGTTGGATCTGTATGTTCAGATCCCCACCTCTGGTATCACCTCTTCTTTGGCCATTCTTTAAAAAACTAAAAGTTGCCTTTAAAACAGCGGGTAGTGGCAGGCCAATTTATTCGGCCCATAGGAGAGTGGACAGTTTGTCTGAGCATCAGTTTGCTCCGGTGATGAGTTAGTTTAGCTCCTGGGAAGATTGACAGAGTTCTGGTTTTCAAACCCATGCTACCAGCCCCACTTGTTGTGATTCTCCTGGGTTCAGGAACTCACCTGCCTCATGCCTTTATTGGAAATATAAAGTTCATCTGGCTTCCTGTGATAAGCAGAGCCTTTCATGCTGTGGTCTAAGATAGGGCCCTGACATCACTTGCTAGAACTCATATTAGTAAGAGTATAAATGTGTCAACCCCGGGAGACATGATTACACATGGGATATGTTCTCTTGGGTCTCCCTGTATTCTGTAGGGAAGAGAGGGTAAGCCATTCACACAGATAACCAAGTGTGTGGTACAGAATGTGAAGAGTGAGCAGGGGGCTATGGAGGCTCAGAAGGAGAGTTATGTCCCGTTACAGACGCACAGGATACTTAAAGGTACACGGAGCATATAGGATGTGTGAAATCTCAGTGAACAGGAGTAATAGGGAAAATGTAAAAGATCCTAGATGTCTCCTTCCAGTAGGAATCAGGTGGCCTCTGGCATGCATTCGTGGAGTACTTGAGATTTATGTGTTACTAGAAGCTATCTGCAAACACATGTTTGCAGATTGTTCTGTAAAGTCTTTTTTCGGCAAAGGAACATGAAATGGAGGTGGTGTGTAGACCCTGAGAGGTATACGTTATCGGGGTCTGAAAGATAATTAGGTTTATGATACCTCTTTGTCATAGTAACAAGAGAAGGCTATAGGATTTTCAGGGACCTTCAACAGGAAACGAGAAACAACAAGGTTCTTGACTGAGAAATCTGAGATTCTAATAGAATCTTTCCCACACGATTCAAATACTTTTTCTCAAACCATGACCTCTTCCTAGAATGCGATTCATGGCCTTTGTTTATATCCTGTCCATTGTTTAATGCATGATCAAAGTGCATCTTCCATGATGTCTTCATCGACTCCCCACAGAAGTGATGTGCTCGTCCTGTGAGCGCCTGTAGCTTCTTCTATCTCTTTCACGTATAGCATTAATTACATTCTGCCTTATGGTCTCCTGATGATTGTATGTGTTCCCTGTCCCCTAATAAAGTGTTAGCTCTGTGGTCCCATCACGTCGCAAGCACCATTCTTAGAAGCATATTATCTATGCAATTTGTTGAGTAAGTAATGAATGAATGAGTGTTCAGACAGATTTTTGTCTAGATCAGTAGTTTGCATTACTATCTCCGAAGGAGCATTTTGGAAATTTATGGGGGCACTTTTAGTTATCAGAATGATTGAGGGGAATTGCTGACATGTACTGGAGTGAACCAGGTATGCTGCGTGTCCTGTAGTTTGTGGTACGGTCCTGCACAATGAATGACCCTGTGTCACTCATGATTTTTGAATGACCCATCAAATACTCAGGAAAGTGAAAAACGTGCCCGTAATCATTTGAACCTGGAAGCAAACTCCATTCTATATATAAACACCATTTTACTCTGTATTGAAATTTTCAGGAATGCTACCACTGTGTCCGTTGAGAGAACATCATATTCTTTTTTTGTTTAAAATTTTACTATTGAATCACTATTTGGAAAATTCCATCACTTAACAGCAGCGCCACTTATAATAACTAAATCTGCATAGATTTGGATTTGTATAAATAAATATACCTACGTAGATTTGTATTTGTGAGGTTTCATTCATGGGGCAGCCATCTAAGGGCTTTACATGTTCTCAGATAGGCCTGCTCAAGCATTCACTTATTAAAATACGTGTTATTTCTATTATAAATTTCTTTCTTTTTATTTCTACTTTGTATTAATTATAAAACATTTTATTATTTTAAATTGTGCCCATGGAGAGTATACTGTCTTTGAATTTCATCTCGGGAGAGTAAAGCGGGCATTAGGTCTGACAAGTTTGAAAATCGCTGATGTAGATTGTCAGGTTTTCTATTTATTAACTGCGAAAAGCTTGGGTGCCTTGCTGCACTTCCAGAAATGTTGTCAAAGGCGTTCTCAACGAAAATAAACCCAATTCAGCCTGATGGCTTCAGTTAAAAGCTGACATTTCAGTGTAGCTTGATGGATATCTTGGGAGTTGTTTGTAATATAATCATTGGGCGTCACATGATAAGTTGAAATTTTCCAAGGTGTTAAGACGACCAAGTCATCTAATCCAAGGTCAGCCCACCCTTTAAGCCCTACCCACTCTCACTTGCAGCGCCTCCTTCATGATTCCTGTATTAGTCTATAAACTAGTCTCACAGTTCCTCTTCCATTAGAACAGAGGTTCTCACACTTTAGTGTGCATGAGCATCAATGAAAAGCTAATTAAAACACAGATGATTGAGCCCTGTCCCCAGAGTTTCCGATTCAGTATCTCTGAGGTCGAGTTTGAGATTTTACAATTTTAACAAGTTCTCAGGTGATGCTGTGGCTGCCGCCCACACGCTGAGAACAATTTAGGGAATGTGAGAAATTAGTATGTATTTATCTGTCCTTGCCTTTTTCCAGTACGGACTGGAAGCAGGCAATCTGTGTTTGGAGGAGGAGGAAAAAGAAGAAAAATACGAGTCTGAGGCTAAAACACAAACCCAAGGATTTTTGTACATTTCCAGAACAGGAAGTGGGCACAAATAGTGTGCGAAGTTTTCTAAAAGCTTCTACTGCCAGGAATACTGCGTGTTTTTAAAATAGGAACCACCTCAAGCACCTGGAAAAGAACCACAGACTATTCAGAGCTTCCATTTGGGAGGGAGTTCCCATGGGCTGCCTGAGAAGGGAGAACATGGTGCTTCGTGATAATATATTTTTAAAGGATAAACCACACACAGGAGCATGCACACACACGTGTGCACGCATTCATGGACTGGACTGACTAACAGATCCACCACATGCTTCAACTTAGACAGTTGTGTCATAGCCATTTAATTTCAAGTAACTGGCTATAATTAGAAGTCCTTCCACGATTTTTGCTTGTTCTGTATGGTTTATTTTTCACTCGCCGATATCTAACTGGAAAACAAACTGGATAGGAAGTGGAGGAAACTGCCTGCTTAAACCTTCTTCCTAAAAGAACAGGGCAGAATTTCGTTTTATTTATTGTCCTTTAAAAAATCTGGTCTAATAGTCACTATGAATCCTTCACACATGACCAAGCTATTCTTTGCTTGTGATCGTCTCCTGCAGTGTTTATCTTAATGTTCTTCCATGTGTATAATTTCCCAGGAAATTTAGTGCTTAATATTCTGATGGTTTCCAGGACATGTTTTGTCTCCCTACTGAGACATTGTGTGATTCAAGGGCAAAGTCTGCGCCTCATACCTTTTGTTTATCTTCCAGTGCTGAGTCCACATGAGGTGTAAATAGGTAGTGCAGCAGTTCTTCGTGTGGGGTGGAGGTGAGAGTCACATAGAGGGAGCTTTTAAAAACGTTATGCACCATAGAAAGGCCCGTATAATTCTTAAGGTACTAGATTTAAATTTTTTATTCCTATTACTTATGTTTCTAATGCTAATTTCAACTTGTCTTTTCCACCCAACTCTAGTATCTTAAATATGGGAACTTGGTATATGATAAAGGCAACACCACAAAACCAATAGGTAAATGAGGGATTATTTGTAGCAAATAATAGGGAATACTGGCTCATTTATTTAGAAGGGGGAAAAGCTGAATCCCTTAATAAAGAAAATAAAGAATAAATGAAAGAATAAATGAGATTTATTTAACTGAATACTCTACTATATGCCAAGCAGTTTTATAGATTTTTAAGAAACAGAGATGAGTGAAAGACACTGAGTTTCTGGTCTCATTAATTTTTATCCTAGTCGGGTTCTGTGGACAATTAATATACACATATAATATATGTATGTACATACACATATTTTATTTCAGTTTTTTTCCAGTCAGATTTTTTTTTAAAGAAAATGAAAGCAGGATCAGGGTATAGGGGGAGATGTTCTTTTAGAAGATGTTCTTTTAGATAGGGAAGACCTATCTGAGAAAGTGACACTGGGCAGAAATTTTCACAGAAAGCAGAAGCAGGACATGACTCAATGTGAGAAAAGGGCATTCCAGGGGGAGGAGACGAGTGACTGCAAAAATCTTCAGGCAGAAAAGAGCTTGTTTGGCTCTTTGAGGAACAACACAAAGGCCGGTGGGATGGAGCAGTGAGTGTGAGTGTATTAGGAGAGTGAGGGAGAGATTTGTCTTTGACCTTGATGGTTGACAGTGGGAAATGGATAGTGAGCTGGAGAAAGGTGAGAAACTAACCAACTCCAGGTGTGGAGACAGAAGACTCCTCCAATGTGTGAGTGGCACAGCTAAGCCCGTAGTCTGCATGCAGCAGGTGTGAATTCCCATGCCTCGGATGAAAGCTGAGTGGTGTGTCTGACAGCACTGGGCAGGACGTGGCGAGTGCCACCAAACACCGGGAGGTCTTGGCATCTGTCTTTGGGCTGCTATGGCAAAATACCACCAGCTGGGTGACTTATAAACAACAGAACTTTATTTCTCACGATTCTGGAGGGAATCTGAGATCAGGGTTCCAGCATGGTCTAGTGAGAGTCCTCTTCTGAGTGACAGATTTCTCATCGTGTCCTCACATGGGGCAAGGGGCGTGGGAGCTTTGTAGGGTCTCTTACAGGGGGCACTAATTCCATTCATGAGGGCTTCACTCTCCTAACCTAATCACTCCCCAGAAGTCCCACCTACTAATACCATTCATTACCTTTGGGGGTTAGGGTTTGAACATATGAATTTTGGGGGACACAAACATTCAGATCGTAGCAGTGTTCAGAATAGAGAAGCAAGAAACAGGTTTTGACACTGTGTGAGCTGCATTTCCCGCAGGAAACCCCCTGTGGAGGAGGCAGAGGCTGCCTGACATGCACACACGTGGGTGTTGCATAGAAGGCGCATGCATCCTCTTTCCTTTGGTGAAAGTTCCTCTGGGGAAGAGTGTGGAAGGGTGGGGTTTTATTTCCCCCTCACCCCTTTTATTCCTGCCTCTACTGTATCCTGTCTGGGAAAGGTTCCTTTCAGTACAGTTAAATGTGAAAATTAGGCTGGGATTGTCATCTCACAGAGCAAGATTTTAAAGACTTGAAAGACCTAGGTCTACTTAGCTGCTATAGATCGACTCCTTCCCCTCTAGGAATTGGCTCATTCGGTTGCAGGGTTGGCAGGTCTGCAGTTCGTGGGGTGGTTTAGAGGGCTGGAAATTCGGTAGGAGTTGATGTTGCAAGTGTTGAGTCCTGATCCGCAGGGCAGCAGGCTGGAACCTCGGGCCGGGTTTCTATGTAGCAGTCTTCTGCTCTTTTTAAATACAATCGATTTTTAACATTTATATATGTTTTCTCTAGCTTTATATTCTATAAGTGTACAACATGATGATTTGATATATGTATATACTGTGAAATGGTTATCACAATCAAGTTAATTAACACATCCATCGCCTCATGGTTACTTTTATCTTTTTCCCCCCTGTAGTGAGAATGCTTTAGGTCTGCCCTCTTAGCAGATTTCAAGTATACAATACACATTACAGCCTTGAGAATAATTCCTTTTGCTTAGGGGAACCTTGGTCTTTGCTCGTAAGGCCTTCACTGCTTGGAGAAGGGCCACCCATGTTGTGGAGGGTAATCGATCTCATGATTTACTCACTCAGAGTCTACTGATTTGCTGATTTTATCAATTAATTTTCACCTGTTATTTGTTTACTTATATTTACTCATTTACTGATTTACTGATTTTCTTATTCAAAGTTTTATCTAAAAAATGCCTTTACAGAGAATTCAAGACTAATGTTTGACTAAACGGTGGGCACCATACCCTGGCCAGACCATCACAGGGTGCTCAGTTGCCTCGCGTTTTAGAGTGGCCTGGGCCTCCCGTGGGTATAAAGATTGTTCTTTGGAAGCTCAGTGTAAGAGAGTAGTTCAGACCACCCTTTCTGGAGTCAGACCTCCACCAGTTCTCTAAACCCTGGATAATTGACTTAATCTATTTGTGCTTTAGCTTCCCAATCAGTAAAATATGAAAATAATATTACCGTCTCATAAGGCAATCGGGATTAAGTGAATTAATGCAGTTAAAAGGGCCTAAAGCAGTGTCACGTAGAAGTGCTCAGTCAATCTTAGCTGTAGTTATGAACATAATTATCATTATGAGATGGTTTCGGGCATGGAGGGACCTAGGACATTAGCAAAGGCAAGCCAGTGGAAGGGACTCTGAAATGAACAAGGGACAGACCTCAGTGACAGGGCCAGGGGCTAAGAGGAGAAAGGGCCAGTCAAGCTATGGAATAGGTATAGCTGGTAGATTTTAGGAGTACTTATTTTTTGTTTTATTTTTCAGCTTTCTAATTTCTCATGACATCCTCAAGTGTTCAGGAAAGTTGTTGGAGAACTACAGTTTAGTGTCAGTCACGGTTTGCAGTCGCCTTGGGGACTAGCAGCAACCATATGTTTGCTTTCCCAAGGAAGTGGTAGGGTAGAGAAACAAAAGAGGGTCTCTGGTGATTTTATTTTAATAATAAAAGAAAGAATGACTCCAGAATTGGCATGCTTGGGGACATTTCAGTAACACACACATATGCCATCGCCTGCCATCTGATATCTCGTGAGCCAGCCATGCTCGCTGCTCACTGTCTGCCATGTTGGCCTGGCCTCCTCTGCCTCTCGGCTGGCTTTTGTGTATGTAAAAACATTGCCTTTGGACATTTTTTTAGAACTTTACTTAGAACCTAGAGAGGAATAAAAAAAAAGGAGGGGGGGAGTTAAAATGAGGTGCTTAAAATACTATATTGCAGCTCTGGTGGGGCTACAGTCACTAAAGGTGGTGGCTCTAAAAAGTGGCTGAATGACCTCAGGCACCTAGGATAAGGCCCTGGAGGGAAACAGGTAAAGCTTTGCTTGCTCACCTTAACTTCCCGGCCCATCACAGACCCATGGATTCCCGGCTCAGCCCCGGGCCTGGAAAAGGACAGTTTGAGATGGGTCAGACTTGAGCACCTTGCAAACAGCTATCACAAGCCAAGTCACTGGTGCCAGGCAAGGAAATTAGCATTTATCGCATTTCAGTAAAAATGATGTGGCCCAGTTAAATTAGATTTCTTTTCATTTACAATAGACTTAAAATCCTATTTAGCTATAATCCAACCATTGTAAAATTGGTTACAAGGATCCTAATTTTCTGAGATATTGAAGCCTCCCCGTTCTATCAGAGCATCTTGATTTTATCCATTTTCATCCATCGTTAAATTTCTTATGGCTGAGAATGCCAGAGGCGACCTACCTTTCCAATCCGTTGCTGCATTCAGCAGTAACTGGATTGAGATCAGAAACGTTTATTTTATTCAATGCCTTATCTGTTCTTTTCCACTATTTTAAACACTAGTGAGGGTCAGACTGAAAATCCTTCTCTGATTCTAACTGTAATCAAGCGGGAAATGATTTTATTTTATTTTAAACTAATATCAAGCCTAAGAAGACAGCATCATTTCATACAATAGGATTGAATGGCCCATTCTGCCATTGCTGAAAATTTACAGTTTGCATATCTTACCTCCAAATCCATGCTTATGTGGTGTTTCACACTTAAAATTCTCTCAGCCTTCTCTCTACTTAAATCGATGTCATCTTTAGGGACTTACAGTTGCAGGTGGTCTTCTCTCCTTCACGTGCTTTCCTGCTGCTGTAAAGGTCTGTGTTACCTGTATAGTTTATTTGTCCACAGTTCTCCTTTGCTTCTTGTGTGTGCCTTGCTTCCCCATTCAAATAGGGCACTTTGTGAAGGCTGAGGCTCTGGCTCAAACGACTCCATCTGCTTCTCTTAGTAGACGGAAAACATCTGCTGATGGATTGATTCCCACAAGAGGAAGCTTGTTTGCACAAGAGTCTCTTCTTTTCTGGGTTCCTAACATTAGGATCCTTAAACCCTTAGTGAGATAATCCTATGAGGAACTTCTGGCTGTCTCCTTCCCTCCAGTTTCCTCTAGGCCTCAGTGCCTTCCAGGGAGATGTCAGTGGGCTCAGCCGCTCAGGGTGTGAGTGCTGCATGATGTGGGAGAGGGGATGCAGTGGGGTGGGAGCAACTGTGTCTCAGAGTCCATCCTGCTCCGGGTTTCCCAGGCACTGCAGCTTCCTTCCTGTAGAGCAGGGCTTGACCCTGCCATGAAAACTCACCGTTCTTCCTTCCTGTCCTGACTTCAGGGTTGGTACTTACAGTTTTCCTCTGGAGCCATCTTCAAAGAGATGGGAAGGATAGGATCGGGGCACTTGTAAGGCATTTGAGTCACTCTGATTCAGAGCAAGAGACAGGCAGGGCAGGAGGCAGTGTCTGTGATCCTGACCTTGGTGTTCAGTATTCTCAGGTGAGCTGGAGAGCTGGTGTGCACCGAAGCACGATGCTACCACCGGCTGCACCTCCCTGAGGCAAGGCTGACTGAGCCCATGCTTTGAGTCCTGCTCTATTTGAGGGGCTGGAGTTTGGGGAACAGAAGCTTGTCCAATGTGGCCCCTGAGATTGAGTTGCTGAACCCTCTCCCTGTGAAGACTAAACCTGAGCTCAGTGCTCAGCATCTTTTACGCCCAGGCTGCATATCTTCTGGGTCCCCAAACCAAAGAAGAGCAGATCTCTGAGAAATATGGTGGGATAGGGAGAGAGACACATGGGAGGATCAGAGATGACAGAATTTTATCAATTTATTATTCAGCAATCCTAATGAACCTACCATCAGCCAGAATGTGCAAAATTGAAGGTGTTCTTTCCTTGAGGGAGATGAAGCAAGGGGTAGTAACAATATGGCATGACATGAGCTATGTGCTATGGAGAGCATGGGGGACCATGTGAGCCCCTGGTGGGGGAACTTCACCAGCTAAGGCTTCCTGGAGCTGAAAAACCAGAAGGCTTGAAAAAGTGACAAAACACCTTCCTTTTTCAAAGTTACTAAGAAAAATATCAGCCAGAGTGCCGACAGAAAGAACTGCTCATCGTTCCAGAAAGTTTGGGTCAAGTGTTTTTGCCTCTTTTGTTTTATTGTGTTTCCCAAAGTGAAATAACCTATTATGTGGACTCTGTGAAGAAAGAACCTTCTGGGGCTCTCTCTGGTCTCAGCCACATTTTATCGCAGAAAATGCGCTGAAGGAGGAGTCAGGCATCTAGGCTGCCCCCCAGCATCTTTCTGAGGTAATGGGTGCTGGGCATCTGTGTCTGCAGCCCTTTGGCAGGGAGACGCAGGGCCCATGGCTCCCTCCCACCCTCCCACACGTGTCTGTGCTCCGGATGGCACCACGTTGGGAAGAGGAGCTGTTCTCTGGAGACGGCTTCGACTTGGCCTGCAGCCTGGCTCGCCTTGTTGTGCTGGCTACTGAGTGAGGAGCTCTGGGGTCCTCTAGAAGACTCACCATCTTACTTCCCATCAGCAACCAGTCCATTCCCCAGGACGAGCTAGAAATGTGCTGTTAGTAGGATTAACCCCAGGAGAGCATTATTACTCCAGCTACCCTAGAAGGTTGTCTACTCTTGGAACACGGGTTCTGGATGAGATGGATTTGAGGGCCTCCTTTTGCGTATCTAACAGGCCTGGAAGAGGTCAGGGCTCTATCTGGCCTAACTATTCCCCAAGCTCTGAGAGCAGAGGCAACCTGGCCAGGAAGCTCTGGCATGGCTGGGGAAAGTGGCAGTGTATTTCGTCCTTGATGGCTATTTGATCGAGGCAACTCCCACTGCATTAGTTCTGTGGGCCAGCAATACTCTTACTAATCAGCGGGGAGTAAGAGGCCATCTTCCTCCTAGCCTGCAATAGGACAGGCAGCTCACAGTCGATCCACAGGAGATTTCTCCCCTTCTGGTCCAGGATTTCCTCCCTTGATGACTTCTTCCTCTTTCTCCTCTTCTCTTCTTCTTCATCCTCCTCCTCATCCACCTCTGCCTTCTCCCTCTCCTCCTCTCCTCCTCTCCTTTCCCTTCTTCTCACTTTTCCCCCTCTCCCTCCTCTTCCTCCAGTAAATTTATGGGGGTGACTGTTCCACTGGGCTTTGTTGTAGCTTAGAGATGCTGGTCTGAAGATAGGCCATTAGAGATCAGGTAGATTTGGAGTCATATGTTAGGGACTCCTGTGTGTGTTCTCTGAGGGACAGTGAAAGCTCAGTTCCGCACAAATCTCTTCCCTAATTCACACGGTAGCCCTCTTACAGTTTTTGTGGTGTTAACAAGTAGAGCGAGATCCTGGAACTGGAAATCACAGAAGAGCTGGGGTCCATCCCCATCACCTTCATCTCGTTCATCTTTAACTTCTGCCGTCTGTCAGGCCTGTACTATATAGAGTTGAGAGAATGATCTTTCCTCTTTGAACCTCATCTGTAAAGTGGGGTGATCAATGCCCATCTCACAGGGTCTTCAGAACAGAATATTGTACATGGTGCCTGGCACATAGGCTATCCCTTGGAAACAGCGATTAATTTAAGTCTTTGGTCATGAAGACTGGGTGACCACAGCTGCTCCTGAGGGCAAGGACACCACAGCCTCTGAGGATAGAGGCAGGGGACAGATAGGGAGGCCTGACCCCATGACATTTGATCCTATTTCTTTATTCTCTCTGCTTATCAGACTTGCTACAGAAATGATTCACCTTAGTCCAGTGCCAAGGCTGTCTGGGAGTCTGGTTTGTATTCTACTGGGGCCTGGAACAAAGCCAAGGAGACACAATGAAGGATGTTTCCCTTTGTGTCTACAGCTGCTTCCTAGTTACAATGGGCTATTGTTGTGCTAGGCCACAATGGAGGGGACGTGTAACTGATGGGCCAATTGATTCTGTCTCTCGTCCCGGGCCTCAAAACGCCCTGCTCTGTCAGGGGCATCTGAGGATTTGAGAAGTTGTCTCAAACAGTATATTAGTTATTACTGACTGGTTGATGGATTATTGATCGTAACTCTTTTCTCCTTCCCTGTCATAAAATGATCCCTTCAGGAGCTTTGTCATATGACTTTGGTGTTCTTCCCATAGAGTAGGCGTACATGCCCCGTTGATGTTGAGCATGACTTTAACCAATGGTAGATTAGTGTGTATGATGTGAGCAGAAGATTTGAATGTGCTCAGGTTATTTGGCTTGGCCTCTTGTGTTTCTGCTATCTGCCATGGAATTACATGCCCTGGATAGCTTCTGGTCCATGGACAATGATGAAATATATGGAACATACCTGAACTCTATACTTAGTCCAGATCCAAGCCTAGTGGAGTCCAGTTGAGATCAGCTGAATCCCAGCCTACGCACAGATCCATGACAGAGAAAAACGAATGTTTTTGTTATAAGCCAACGAGATTTGGGGATTGCATTTTAGGCATCATGGTTTCAAAGCAGTAGCTGACTAATGCACTGACACATGGATCCTCTGGTAAAGAAAGGATCAGCAGGAGAATTGGGCAGCTGAAGACTGGCTGATGTAAGCCCGTTGGGGAGGCGCTCAGACTTTTCTGAACTAGAATGCTCAACTATCATTTCCCTGGAGACTATAGTGAGCACAGTTGGACAAAGTTTGTCCCCTTTCTGCTTTTAATACCCAACCTGGGGCCCTGCTCAGAGTAGAGAGTTAATAAATGTATGTTAGATCTTACTGGAATGAATTAAAATATAGCCAGTCTAAGGAGGTCTTATTTCTGAAAACAGGGCTTTCTGTATGAACATCGAAGATGCAAACCAGAGAAGAGGCCATAAGAAAGGCAGGCCTCACCCACCAGGGCTAGGCCAACTCCCAGAGAAGTTCCAGAAATGCCCTGAGCCTGTGAACAGTGTGGGCAGCTTTTGTTCTCTGATGCTTGCTAGAGAATACCCTTAGAAACTTACCATTTTCTATCTCAGTCAGTCTGGCCTGCTATAGCAGACCATCAGAAGCAGGGTAGCCAACAGGAATTATGTCTCACAGTTCTGGAGGCAGAAAAGTCCAAGATCTGGGTGCCAGCATGATTGGGTGAGAATTCTCTTACTGGTTTGCAGCTGGTCATCTTACTGGTGTCCTTATGTGGCCAAATGCTGAGAGAGAGAGAGGAACCAAACTCTCTACCATTTCTTC
This sequence comes from Cynopterus sphinx, assembly GCA_030015415.1. Classification (NCBI taxonomy): domain Eukaryota; kingdom Metazoa; phylum Chordata; class Mammalia; order Chiroptera; family Pteropodidae; genus Cynopterus; species Cynopterus sphinx. The sequence goes on along the minus strand of CM057383.1, from coordinate 14,430,898 downwards.
TCATGAGGACACTCATCCCATCATGGGGTTTCCACCCTCATGAACTAATTACCTCTCAAAAGCCAACCTACAGGTACTATCGCACTGGAGATTAGAGTCTCAACTTTGGAATTTTGGGGGACACAGACATTCAGTCTATACCATTTTCCCTTCCAGAAGAACTCTTGACTATGTAAAAAACTCTTCCTCTCTTTTCTATGCTCCTACTGCCCCTACCAAAAATTTATATCTATATCAGACACCACTAGGAAGTTTCATCCCAGCAAAGGCTGGCTGTCGGCTGATCCCCGTTAACCTGGTTTCATAAAAATGTGAAGTAATCCTTCTCAGAGATATTTGTATTTTTAAAGGGACTTCAAGGAGTTGCAAAAGACTTCTCTAAGCAAAGAAATGACTCACCAAGGATAGAATATCAAAAACTGCATTAGGCTGTCAGTCTTTTGGGGTGGAAAGTTCTGTGTGCTCCTCCTCTCCCTTCACTGTAATCCCTCTATGTAGGTTTCTTAAATCCTCCTGTATTAGGGTGAGATCTGCTCATCTGCTTCTGTGGCTCCTTTTGCTCTGTGTTTGGGATGAGAAAGAGAAGCAGACAATGAATTATACAAGCTTTTTCTATTTAAAATTACTGGTGGGGGGGCCTGCTCAGGGCACACATGTTTTTAAGAGTGCCCATTTGTGCTGGCACCTGCTTTTGGAAGGTAAGAAGATGCCCGAGACTTATCCAGGAGGTGGACCCTGGAGATCGCTTCCTCCACTCCATTAAGCAGCCGGTCCTGACACCTAGACAGATGTCACCCCATGGTCGTCCTTCAGCCAGCTCCTTGGAGGGGTTGGACTTTTAGGTCATTGTTTCCGGATTACGGCTGATTGGAATTAATACAGGGTCAGCATTTCAAAACAACTGTGTTCCTTTCTGTGAGTGCAAGAAAGCAGCAGAAGAGTGGGGAGGTAAGGTGGCAGGAGCCTCAGATTTGGGGTCTGAGGGCTGGAAGCTCAGTGTTCTCATCTGGGAATTGTAGGAAGTCAAAGCTTGTCTCCCAGGGTTATCGTGAGGATCAAATGAGATAGAGCATGTGGAAGCACTCTGAGGGGCAGAACTCCCATTAAACATTAGCTGTTAACAGAGTGGTTATAGAGATTAATATAGTGCGATAAGGCTGATGAAGTTTGCTTCGACTTCCTACCCGGTGTAGTGTCATGAGGCAAAGTAGCGGGCAAGCAGGAGCTCCCAGGTACCAGACAGCGGGGTTCTGATCCCAGTTTCACCACCTGCCCTCTCTGGTCACTGTCAGATTTAAGTGAGTTGATATCTGCAATGAATACATGTGTTTCAAGTACAAAAAACGTATTTAAACTGTGCATGGCAGACAGTAATCTTTCAAGAGGTGCCAGACATATATTTTTTTAACTTCTTATTTCGAAATAACCACAGATTTGCTGGAAGCTGCAAAGAAATGCGTAGAAAGGTCTCACATACTCTTCACCCAGTCTCCCCTAAAACCCTGGAACAGCGATAGTTCACTATCAATACCAGGAAGATGACATTGGTACAACCTACTGAGCAGGTTCAGGTTTCACCAGATTCACATGTACCTGTGTGTGTGTGTGTGTATGTGTGTGTATCTCCAAACAGCTTCATGTAAACACTTCCACTTCAAGATAGAACTGTACAGTCACCATAATAAGACTTCTGCTTGCTACCCCCTTATAGTCCCACCAGACGCCTATCTTAAATTCACTGAAATAGTCTGGAAATAGAATTCTTCTCAGCGGAAGCGTATTTTTGTAGCACAAAGTGCCCGACACTGAACTTGTGGAGTCGTAAGCTCCCTGTCCTTGGAAGCATTCAAATAGAAGCTGGATCTTCTTTGTCAGGGATTCTCTGAAGTGGTCATACAGGAAAGGGAGAGTGGATAGGGCTGAACTGAACTCTGAGCTCCCAACTCTAAGCTTTTAGGATTGTACAGGAATGTATTCTAAAGGAGGTGAGGTTTCAAATGGGCCTTGAGGAATAGGAAGGCAGAGAGGAGAACACACCAGGTGAGCCGAAAGGAGGGCCAGCCCTCTTCTCTGACCTGGGTGACGAAGGTATGACTCCGGGGGAGAAGATTGGGTAACTCTGGAAAAAGCTTTCTGGGCCCTGTGGAACCCAAGAAGTAGGCTTCATCTCCATTGTGAGCCAAGGAGTGAACAGCTGGATTGTCGGGTCGTCAAGGCATCCGCCAAGTGGCCAGCTCTTAGAGCAGGCACCCAAGTCAAGCTCCTTGCTCCTTGGGCTGCCGTGCCACAGTCCATATTCTCCCATCAGTCTGCACAGAGCGAGTGGCCCCAGATTGTTTCTTCTTTATAACCCAGACTCGTTTTGGAAAAGGAAATATGAGCAGGCCCAATCAGTCTCCTTCTCCTAGCACCGTCTGTTAGCAATGTTTTTTTCCCAGAATGCATTTATTTTTTCTTTTTTTTTTTCTTTTCTTTTTTTTCCAGGGAGCTCAGCAGGTAATTTAAAAGACTAACAAACTTTGGTATAGATCATTTGAAGAGCCAGGGAGCTGGGTGGAATAATAACGAAGCCATCTAGTGATAGAGTTGCTTCCCGATGCAGGAACGTATCAAAGAGGTTAGGTCCACGAGTGTTGCTCTGCAGAGCACCCCCTCTATTATCTAGCTCTTAATTACTTCATTAAAATTCAGCAGAGAAGCTGCCCAAATCCAGTAGCATGCCCAAGGCTAGCTGGGTGATTTCCCTGCCTCTGGCCATACGTAGTTTTTAGCTCTTGAGGTCTCCAGGGATGGGAGGCCAGATTTTAGGCAGACAGAGATGCTGCCGCTGCTAGCTGTGCTGGGGCGGCTGCCTGCCTTCTGCCGGGCTGGGTTTCTGCCCCTCTCCTGGCTTATCCTGTGTCCCTGGGGAAGGAGCTGCCCTACAAAATCGTTTTCCAGATCACAGAAGTCTCCTCGGTTAGAAGTGCACGCTTTCTGGAACTTTTGGGAGGAGATGGATTGCTGCCCACCCTTCCTCTTTCAAACAGCGTTTGGGACACTCATTCAGCATGGGTGGCTCATGGGGGGAGGAGAGGGAGTGGTCGTGGTCCACTTTGTGTGAGAACATTTTGGTTCTCGCTCTAGTTTTCCAGCCACCGTGAGTCTCAGTTTTACTCTCTGTAACATGAAGCTGTTAAGGGATAGTCCCTCCTTGAGTCTAAATCCTCTTGGCATTTAAGAGCATCCATTTCCTCCTCGGGCTGCAATACAGTGACACCTTCTGACATGGAATTGCACCCAGCGGCTTCTGTCATACACTGTCCCTGTTGGCTCTCGCAGAATCTAAATGCTGTTCCTTTTAGTGATCAGGGAAACTGCCAGAGGAACCTTTATTCTTAAACATAATTTTTAGTCCACAAGGAATGACACAAATGTGGTCCTACTTTCCTTTTAGAGTCCAGTGAGTACCTGGGCTTTTTTGGCAGCTTTTTTTTTTTTTTTTTAGGTCCAGGGCTCCTTTTGCTATCTCTGGGTTTCTGTCTGTGCTTCCAGTGGACTGGATTTTTTAAGAATCACACTGACTTTGCAAAAGACGGTGCACCTAAAGGTGTCCGTCACTTAGTGGAGGCGACGTGTTTGTCAGTAAAAGTTGCAGAAGTTTCATCTGCCCTTTCCTATGCTCCTTCTGCCGTCCTGTGTTTATGTTGCTTTTTTCTGATCACTGTATCTGTCAAAGGCCCTTTAGGGAAGAACAGAGGGAGTTCAGGATCTCCTGGGCTGTGGCCACTGCAGTCTCCAAGGGACCTGTCACGGAGATCCACTGCTGGTAGGGCTGCGCCGGCAGACAGGTCAGGGAGAGACAGTCTTCTGAAGAAGGAAGATTAAGGAGAAGACCTTGTGCCGATGTTGGAACCAGTCGTGCACAGGTGCCAGGTGGAGATCTGACGGTTAAACAAACAAACAAACAAGCAAGCAAGCAAGTATGCACGCCCTCTGAGGATTCCCAAGATAACGAGAGCCTCGCACAGGTCCTGGTCCTTCTTCCCTTCTGTCTCTCCAGCCAGGCCCAGGCCTTGGACCTGGGGCAGTTTCTAAGTCCAGCAGGTATAGGTGGTATTTGAGGACTTCGCATTTGGTGAGTGGTTGGCTCCAGAGCCAAATATCGCTTCTGGCCTCAGGAAAATGCTAGAGTCACTGGTATTGGACAGCCTGACGTTGCTCAGAGAACTGTCTTACGTGTTTTCTTTTTCTTTGGTGGTTAAAACTGGGGGGGAAAGAATAACCTTTTCATAATGCTTCTTTCTCCTGAGTTTGTTCATCACTCTAAATGGTCATAACTCCCACAGTTTTATTGAGCTCTTCTGATTTCATTTTAAATGCTGATTTTGCCTTGTTTCTCTGTCTGGCTCAGCATCTTTGTCTCTCTGGTAGTGGGGCTGCATGTGCCATTTGGGAAATGATGCCTTCTATATGCTGTGTGGCTGGTCTTAAGGACCTGTGGCATTGACTTACTGCCTGGGACCCCGATCGTTTTAGTTATAATGGTGCCACATTGAAGGGCCTGAACTTGGGATGAGCTTGGGCAAGACACGTCAAGTCTGCGAGCTTTGGTGTCCCTGCGTGTTAAATGTCCATTAAATGGAAATGCTGTCTACCTTGTCTGCTTCGAAGAGTTGCTGTATCAGGTGAATTGTCATCTGTGAAAGAATCTTGAAAATCGTAGAAGTTTGAAAGGATGATGTGACGGTAACTTTTATGTGTCGATGGGACCACAAGGATGCCAGAGTAAACATCATTTCTGGGTGTCTGTGTGTTGTGCATGAGGTGAGCATTGGAATTGGTGGACTGGTGAAGTAGATGTCTCCCCACAATGCCATTGGGCACCATCCAATCTAATGAAGACTCGAATAGAACAAAAAGCAGAGAGAGGGAGGAATCACGCGTCCTCCTTTCTGACGGCATGAATGGGGTGTGGGGTGGGTTTTTTCCATCCTCAGCCCTGCATTATGCCATTGGCTGCCCTGGTTCCCAGGCCTTCAGCCTCAGACTGAGTCATACCTCAACCCTCCTGGGTTCCCCTTCACGTGCAGAGAGCAGATGGTGTGGGACCTCTCGGCCTCCAGAATCAGGTGAGGCAGTTCCTGCGAGTGAATCAATCAATCTACCCCCTCCTTCTCTATATACATATGCTTGTTTTTCTTGGTTCGGTTTCTCTGGAGAACCCTGACTAATACAGGGGAGCGTAGGGTGCCTGACCCCTTTCCAGGCCTTCTTGGAAGTGCAGTTACTCCCAAGAGGCAGAGCTGAGCTGTTGGATGTTCAGAAGCTCATTCCTTTATAGAAAATATTTTTGGGGGTGTTCAGGTTTACACCTGGCTCTAACATACTCAATTTAGTGAAATTTATTGTAGCTCCATATGTACCAAGCCCTATGCTAGGCCAAGGCAAGGCGACGTGGCGTAGAGAGAAGTCACACAGGAGGAGTCCTGTCCCAGGATCACATTCTGGTTCTGCTAGGGCCTCTCCCAGCATACCAGACCTTCACATTGTTAAAACTGCACGTGATTCAGCCCAGGTCCTATGCAAGTGGTGCCTGTGGCAAGAATGAAAGAGCTAATACTTAGTTGGGAGGTTCAAGCCCAAAGTAATGAGAGTGAAGGCAGAAAAAGGAAAGCAAGGCGAGGAGAGATGCGAAGTAACACAGGGCTCTGTGTACTGGATTTCTTGGGCAGCTTTGCAAGGCAAAAACTCACTTCGGAGCAATTCACACTATCGCTATGTCCAATTTTCTTCCATTTCTGTTTCTCATCGATCAAGGTTCCATCCAGAGGGAGTCGACCCAATTGCACTTTCAGGTTGTGTCATTGGGCCCCAAGTGGTTGTCTAGAAGGCCAGGTCCTGTGCCCCGTGATGTTGCGCTTCATACAAGTGTGGAAGTGATGGGACAACTTGGCTCAGGTGTGGTCCGACCGAGAGAAAGGATGAGGGGATCTGAGAAGGCGTACAGGCCTCGGCTCCTGGACACTGACCCTCTCTTCCTCAAGGTCAGGAAGACCTGAAATCCAATGCAGTGAGGGGGCGGATACGGCCTCCCTTCTAAACTCCTTCCTTTATCTCCCATCTCCTGGAAATGATTGCATCCTGCTGACAGGTCCCTGAGCTCAGAGTTCTCATCCAGGGGCTTAGCAGTACCAGGGTGGCTTCTGTTGCCCATCTCAGCTCCCCCTGGGAACCCAATCCAGCTTTATCCTCCCAGCAATCCCTTACGAGAAGCCCAGATCCTTATTAAGAAACACTATGGATTTTTAGAGTAAAAAAAAATCTATGGAGAGACTTCAGAAACAGGCCGGGGAGATTATAAAGAAATGTGGGCTCGTTTTCCAAGGAGACTTTATAGAATATTCAATAGCACTCATGTCATAAAAGGCCGATGGAGGTTTCGAAAGCCGAGGCTTGCCCTGAATTACGGTTTCCTGGTGCAGAGCCCGGCAAAAGGTCACGGCATAACAGATTAGGGCTTGATGCTGCGGCGCTTGTAAAAATAGAGGCACCTCACAGAAATGCAGTGGGGGTATTAATTTCCAAGGTTGAAGTTCAGTTTAACAGAAAGACAGAGTAGGAAATAGAGTTGTCTTTTCAACCCCAGTGGTCACAATAGAACCCCACCCCGATGCTCTCTGGAAACTGTCTCCCAGCCGGCTCCCAGACCTTCTAAAACGGGCTTTGTGCTTTTCTTTCCATGATAACTGGAGCTCGGGAGCTGGAGGGACAGCAATTACTGTCCACAGATGAGGGACCTGAGGCATTTGGAGGTTAATCTACTCTCTCACAGGCACAGAGAAAGTCAGGGCATGAGGCAGTCTGTAGTGAGTAAAATCCTGCTCTCAGCTGGGAGCGGGTGACCACGGTTACAATGAACTTCTCTGCAAAAAGAAAGGGTGTTAACTTGTGTCCCTACTGTGTGCCAGGCCCTATGTGCACTATTTGAAGACATACACCTTCTCCCTCAATTTTACAGTGAATCTGAAAGGTCAATATTCCCTCCATTTATTAGGAAACTGAAGCTCAGAGGAGTAAGGAAAGTTTCCAGATAAATCACATAGCTCTTCAGAGGCCTGGAGCTGATGCCTGGTGGTCTGCCTGGTCTCCTCAAGCATCTGTTCTGTGTTCTCAGCCTGACTGGAGGCTCCGCTACGTCGGGATCTGTGTCCTCGCTCTCCCTTCCCCGTCAGTAGCCAGGTCGGGGCAGAGCCTTCGAGGTGGCTGAGAGTGGGTGAGTAGGTGGGAACCCACAAGGAGATTTCTGGGCTTTTGGGAGGATCTGGCCTATTATTCTTTGCAACTGGTCTGAAACTTTAATTTGAGCTTTCTCTCTTTCCCTTAAGACTAGGTGAAATGTTAGTTTCGGGGCAGATGGGATGAACTTGAGGGCGAATTTGTTCACTTAAATGAGACTGGGAGCTGGAGGACAGATATTTGAAGGTCAGACAAGGTACTTCAATGGATGGGGTGCGGAAGACACGTGTGATTAAGGTAGACTCATAGTAGGTGCTCAGTTAACACCTTCTGGGCCTGTGAGGACTTCTTCCCGAGATCCTCACCACTGGTCAACAGTGGCTACTGGCTGAGTCTGGGGCTCTGCAGGTTGCAGCCCCATGCCCAGTGCTGACTGGAGGACCTCGCTGTGTGGGGCACTCCAGCAGTTTCCCAAGCAGGTGTACGATGTAGGGCTTGCTGCCTGGTGCTCCTCCTGGGGGCAGAGGGCAACAGGAGGAGGCTAACCCTAGAGCTGTGAGTCGTGTACAGCAGGGACCCCCAACCCTCGGACCTGGGCTGCACAGCAGGTGAGTGGCGATGAGTGAGCGAAGCTTCATCTGCATCTGCAGCCACTCCCCAGTGCCAGCATCACCGCCTCAGCTCCACCTCAGGTCGTCAGGCATTAGAGTCTCACAGGAGCCCTGGTCCCTGCTGCCAAATAGGTTGGGGACCACCGATGTACGGGCTTTGGGCTCCGCGCCACCTATGACTGACTGAACTGAGGGAGGCCCTAATGAGGAAAGCTCTGCACGAATAGAGTGAGCTCTGCCTCCTGCTGCCCCTCCCTCTCAGTGGCTGTCACAGGATGAAGGCGTTCTGCTGTTGCCAGGGCAGGGATGACTGTGGTGAACTAATGAGGACATTATCTGAGGCAGCGATAGCCAAGTGACCGTGACCCTGGCCTGGGCTTTCCAACGGGAACTTACGTGCCGCTGTGGTCTGCGACGCTTGTCGCTGCAACCTGCATCACCCCCCGAAAGGGTCTCATTAGTGCCGGGGGGACTCTTCCTCCCTGGCTCTTTTCTCTTCTAACACCGAGCGGCTTTAATTGCATTCGCTCATCCTTCGCCGTGACCTCAATGTCATCTAACAGTTTCCTTACCTTCTAACTACTCCGAGACCGAATGTGTGCCTGTGGCTTTCACCTAGTGGGTGTGAAACGGTCACACACACAGCTCTGAGCGGGGGCGTAGATTGATGTTTGATGGCAACGTGCGGGAGGCGTGTGAACAGCATCTTCAGGTTGTTTTCGTTCGTGGACCACACCTTAGAGCCATTGGATTAGATACATGAATTACAATCTGAGAGCCAGAGAACCCCGCACATGGAGAAAGAAGCCTTCCCTGGCTCATCGTTAGTTAGCAGCTGGTGGACGTGAGCCTAGTCAATGAGGCACTCGAGGAAGCCTTCACATTTGGGTGGCCGGAAGCCCTGCTTTGTCTGTGTTCGTGGTGCTTGTCGATCAATCAATACCTGTTAATTATTTTTAGTGCCGCCTCTGCCCCGCAGAAGAGTGTCTGGGTTCGGACGATCAATTTTATAGGTCTCCTACTTTAAAGGGAACCTTGAGCAAGCTTTGTAACTAAAAGAGGCATCTCTTCCTGCCAACATAAACACGAGTTAGTCATCTCCCCAGCCACGTCCTTCGAATCTGGGGGGAGCAGGACTGAGCACGTGGTGTTTGCTGAGCCCTCTCTCCCTTCCAGTGTCCCCCGCTAAGGGATCACCCGGGCAGGTTAAGAAGCCCCTGATCTCAGTGAAGTTTCTTAGGCATGAATGATTCCAAAAGGCCGCGGGCGTGTTTCCAGAAGCATAACAATCTTATCAAAATTACGGCTTACCCTCAATAAATTCAACTCTGTTTACATCGAACTTAGCACATATGGTGGCAACAGAAAACCTTCACTTTTTCTAATCTCAACCATCTTCTCTCGTGTTCGACATTCAGATTTTACTTCCACCAACAGAACGGCTTTCTGCGTGGGAGGATGTCATTTGAGGCCAAGGAACTCCAATAAAAAAGCATTTATCAGCAGTAAAGTTTGTTTGAGGATTACCCGCTGCGAAGAAAACCAAGCTCCCCTTTTAAACTGAAGCGTGCTATTTCGGGAATGTGACCCCTTTCATGAATAAATGACATGGTGACATTTACAGATAAAGCAAGATTTAACTGCTATGAAAGGAGGTGACAAATGTCAGGATGTCAATAATGATCCGTGAACATAATGGTTTCTTGCCTGAGCGCTGAGCAGACACAGAAGGTAACTGCTGCCAGCCAGAGCTCTGCGGAGAACGAGCCCCACGGTCTGGGAACAGTCGAGGCGGCTCCCTGAACCCAGAGAGCCACGGGGGTGGTGGGTGCCTGAGGCGGGGGTCTGGGTGCAACGTGGCTAATAAATGAGGCCGTTAATTCAGCCAGATCGCTCTCTCATCTGCCCTCCAGGAAGGATGAAATTTTTCTGTCATTTACTGGCTAAATGTTGTCGGAGGAGGATTCAGATGTCGTGAAAATCACTTTCTGATTATGCCTTCATTTTCCTTAAAGAGCCAAGGGTTTGGAGAGAATGTCAGGAAGAAGTCTGTTCTGTCTCTAGCATGGTGAGGCCAAGGCCGTGGGTGGTGCCTGTCCAGGTGGTGCAGGCGGAGAAGCCACGCCAAGGTCACCTCCCCTTCCAGCATGGGGACAGTCAGCTGTCTCAGCAGCAGGTGACCGGAGTCACCAAGCGAGTGAGCGCTGAGCAGGATGCAGATGGCTCCGAGGGAATGGCCCACACCTGCAGACTGACTCCCCCGGGCCCTCTCTCCGGCCTTGGTGTCAGGGTGCCCTTCCCTTCTGGTCCTGTGTCTTTGCCGTTGTCTTGTGCTTTCTTTCCCCGGCCTTCTGTGTCCTCCTGAAACGTTAGATGCCCTTGGGCCGTGGTAAACGTTTAACAACCAGCTCTTGGAAAACAAGCCCCAGTTTGTTTGCAGTTTTCTGTGGTGTAAATACACCACCCCCCAAGCCAATTTTCCACCACTTTTCAGCATGAAATCACTGCGTACGGAGTCGGAAAGACAGGCCTGCGGTTGCTCCAGCCAGCCTCTGCGCCCCACGGTGATCTTCTTCGGGGTCCTCTTTGCTTTTCCACAGTCACCCTCCCCCCACCTCAGTTACTCCTCTCTTCCCCCAAATGGGGCTATCATTGTTATGCAAGGAGCCCCAAGTGTTTTATTTCCAGCCCAGATGCCTCTCCCAGATTCAGCCCCAGATACCTGGTCTGGAAGACAACTTCCTCTGCTTCCACCTTTGTATTCGTGCTGCCTGGTTGCCTCCTCCTTCTCTCACCCCCCAGGGCCAGGCCAATGCCCCTTCCGCTCCTGTGTGATGCCTCTGGGTCTGGCTCCGGTCCCCAGATCCCTGATGGCACCCCTCCCCACCCCCAGGTCTGGGTCGTGTTGTCTTTTTCCATAATATGTTAAAGCTCCTGTGTCCAACCCAGTTGTTACCTCGTCTGACAATAACAGGAAGAAAACAGAGGCTGGGAGACGCTGACTGACTTGCCAGAGGCCCTGCAGTGTGTCGTGTCAGGTTACGACGAGACCCCCAGTACCAGTCAGCGCCTTATCCTGCGTGGCCTCCTATTTCCCATTACTCCTAAAGGCCAAGGCCCAGCTAAAATCTCCATCTCCGCGGCTTCGGCTTCTGCACCCTTGCTCCACAGTGACCCGTGGCCTTCCTCTGAGCGCCTTTGACAGATCCACTTCAGCAGAGGGAGGGTCAGAAGTCGCTGAGGGATGTCGTTCTGGAGCCTCCAGTACCACACGGCGGCACGTTTTGCTCAGCCACTGCTCTCAGCCCCTTGGTACAGATGTGATTTTCTTTACAAATACCACAGTCCTGTCGCCTGTGGCTGCCAGGAAAGCCATGAACTTTAAAAACAGGAGCAGGTCATGGGCAGCGTCGTCATAACCAGCGCGGGCCGGCCACCAGCCTCCATCAGCAGCGTCAAGCGAGGCTTCTGGGTTTTGCCTCAGCTGGAAGGAGTGAGTTTCTCCCATGTGGGAAGGTCTCTCTAAGACTAAGGGGTGACATTTCCCCACCCTCCTGTACTTGGCGGGTCTGGGTCATGCACCCGCCCTGTGTGAGTGGCCAGCACCACGCTCCGTCCCCTGAAAGGTGGAGCGAGCGGCCTTTGCATCCTGGATCTGTGCAGTGGGATCTGAGTGACAGGATTCAGGTCAGGGAAAGGAGACGTTCGCACTGGCTGGAAGAGTCAAGGATGATTTTCTCCGCGAGGAAGCATGTGGGCAGAGCTTTGAAAGACGGTCAAGAATGGTATTGAAAGACAGACGGGACACCTGGGAGAAGAAGGCCCGCAGTGATGAGGCTCAGAAGAGGGAAAATGGTCCTCTTCGTCTCAAATCCATTCATCTCTCACCTTCCTTAAGGCTGCCAATGAGAGCCCCCAGGTCCCCTAGGGGAGAGGACGTGAATCTCAGCGACTTTAGACCTGAAAGGAGGAGCCGATGGGATCCCCTTCAGGGAATACAGCTGGCGCTGTGGGGGCCACACAGTGGGGTGGGCCAAGGTCATGGGCTTAGCTCCTCACTTCCCCGGGGCACCCTGTGACCTCGGGCCACAGAGAGGACCCCGCCTCGGCCATCCCAAGCGGTCAGCAGGACCGCTGTGGGCGGCATCGGTGCAGGCTGGGGGCCCTGCACCTCCTTAGCATGCGCTGAGGCAATTAGGAGCCTGACTGACATTTATGATTTTCTCTTTTTCTCAGCACTAACTCGCTTCCATCCTGCTTTGCTCTCACAAGCTGACAAGACTTCAACCCGGTGCGGGAAGACTGGCGCCACTGTCACAAAGAACATGTAAAGCAGAGCTGAGAGGTAAATGCGTTTCACTGGAAGTCAGTTTTGTCTGGAAGTTTCCCTGCGGTCGGAAGTTTCTTTGAAAACTCGGTGATGATGAAGATGTCAGTGGCAGGAAGAATTTGCCCAGCGCTCCCTGCTCTCGCAGGCCTCCTCCTCGGGCCTCTGCACGGAGCACGGCAGAGGAAGGACAAGGGACGTTGCTGAAGTCGTGGCAGGTGGCAAAGGGCCCTGGCTGAGGCCTGCGGTGCTTGGTGGGGTGCGCGCCGGCCACCTGTGCTGGAGGCCCTTCTAGGGTTTTTCTCCTCCTACGTGTGGCAGATCCCGGACAATTACGCGGGTGGAAAACACACTCAAGCCCAGCACTTCTGCATGCTTGGGGTGGCCACAGAATCTGTCTTTAGAGGAAAATTGTTCTATGGCCCAGGGGACTTTAGTGAGCTCTTTGGTTATGCCAGGGTAAGGCCAGTGTCTCCCCTGGAAGGAAGAGGTGCCCAGGGAGGACCTGAGCCTGCTCTGCCTGGGGGTGCCAGGGCCTCACCCTGACATCAAGCGAGAGGTCTTTCTTTTCAGCGCCGTGTACCCACGGCTCATCCTTGGATGCCACGGAAGTTCTGACACTGCAGCCGGAGATCAGCCTCGCTGCGGGGACTGACAGGAAAGGGGGAGCCCACATGTGGGGAGATGCAGAGCAGGAGCTGTGGGGGCCCTCAAGGGCCAGGGGTCAGTAGGAAGTGCTTGGTGCATGGGTCTGGACCGGGCAGCGAGGGGCAGCCCTTCGGGGCCCAGTTGTTGGCCTTCTCTGGGGCTCGCAGCAGCGCCAAGCAAGGGGACCCGCTGGGAGCGCGATCTTTCTGCAGTCGCAGGGTCGGGGGGACTGGATAAGTTTTACTTTGACAGAAAAGGCATTGGCGACCCCGAGAAGTAGGAATAATGTTGTCTGCCTGCGTGTGCCATTGTTTAGCACTTTCTGCATTTAGGCACCTGTCAGACACTATCTGGGCTCAGGCTTTCAAACCCGCAGAAAAAAGGCCCAGTTTTCTCTCTGGCTGGTGCTTAGTACCATGGCGACTACTACCACGGGTGCGGCTGCAAGCCAGCAGAGTCTGCGTGATTCACAGTATCTTCCACCTCTAAGGGGGAGGCTGGCTTTGCTCAGAACAGGCCACAGCTGCTGGGTGACACTCGTGTCTTATGCTCTGGTCCCTGTGGGAAAGGACAGACTGCTCAGGCACAGGGAGGAGTAACAGTGCTCACTCTCATTCTGCTGAAATCATTTTTTTTTTTTTCTGAGAACTCCACAGAGTTAAGAGCCATGTGTATGGGGGCCGGAGTTGGCGTTTCGGAGCCTGTCTCAGTTTCTGCCCAGACGGTGCATGTGAGAACTTAACGTCCCTCTCTCCATGCTCCCTTTAATGTCCTGTAGTTGGGGTGTCTGGCGTTGGGAGTCCAGAAACTGTCTTCAGAGAGCAAAGCCGGGTCCCAGCCTACCTTGACTGAATTCAAGGGCACAGCACCTGCTTCAGAAGGGATTTCCTGTCTCTCTACGGGGTGGCTTGAAATCAGCGGCCACTGGTGTTCATGGCCTCCTGAGCAGGACTTTTGCCTTGGCAGCCTGGGCCTTCCCTCTTTGACTTAGCCAGCCCAGGCTGCGATCACAAAATACCATAGATTGAGTGGATTAAACAACAGAAATTGATTCCTCACGGTTCTGGAGGCGGGAAGTCCAAGATCAAGGTGCCGGCCAATGCAGTCCCCTCCCTGGTTTGCTGACTGCAGCGCTCGTGCTGCGTCCTCACCGGTGGAAAGCGCTGGGTAGAGCCAGCTCTCTTGTCACTAATCCCGTCCTCTGGCCTTCACCTTCAGGACAGGATCACCTCCCAAAGGCCCCGTCTAGAAATAGCATCTCCTTGGGGATTACGGCTTCAACCTGTGGGTTTGGGGGGGATGCAGACGTGCAGTCCCGCACACTCTCTTATCCCCATCCCTCGCCAGAGACAAGCAGCAGCCACGTGTCCCCTCCACAGTCCTGTGTTCTGGAAGGGCTCCGGCGCTGGCTCCTCACACTCAGGGTAATGGCTTTCCTGTTCCAGGAACTCTGGAGTGGGAACTGATGCTTTCTGGGAATGAAGTTCTCAGCCACAGCCTGTCCCCTGGAGTTTCCATTCTCTGGTTAGTTGGGTCCCAGTCCAGGCTCTGCGTGCACCCTTCTGACCTTCTGACTGAGCAGCCGGTGTCTGTGCCCAGGGCCTCACGGCCACCGCTGCTGTGGTGATGGGCATCACTTGTGACCCCAGCAACGCTGCAGGAGACAGAGACTTTCCACTCGCAGCGCTTTAGCTGCTCGCAGGATCAGGGTCATGAGGATCCAGACAGCACGGGAGAAGCGAGGGTGATACCAAAGCCTGTTCTAACATCCCCGTGGAAATAAATGTGGGGGGCACCAGCCCCAGGGGGAGAAATGTGCCTGTGCCCATGCACGTGTCGAACACACACGCGTTAAAACACAGAACGGTGCAGTGAGGGGTGAGCGTTTTGGCCTAAATCTAGAAGGGACACTGAGCTCCAGCTTGTGCATCTGTAGTTGACAGTAGTTCCTTACCTGCCATGTATGATGAGAAAATAATTTAAACAGGACCCTAAATCATAAAATCCCTTTTCCCTTCACCAGTCCTTTGACTCGCCAAGGTCTGCTTCCTGCCTGTCCCGTCTCTCTGTCCTGGGCACCGACGCTGTCACGTGCAGAGCCGCAGACAGGTGGAACGGGCAGGGCCCACTCGGGGGCCTCACTCAGGTCCTGGGGGTGGCGGCCACGCCTCGGCTTCACTGGGCTGTGCAGTCAGAAGCACCGCTCTCCGTGCCTTCTGAACTTCCAGGGTGAAGGGCACAGCGCCAGTTTTCTGGTGTGGCATTTCGGTGATGCAGCCGGAGGCGCCGGGGAGCTATAAACATGTGCGTGTTACGGAGCAGCATGCAGCAGGCAGGCCTCCGAGTCTGATGTTTCCTCATATCCCACCGCTTTATGAGCCCATGCCTTTAAATATTCATTTCCCATGCTCTGTATGAGGACATAAAGCCAGATTATGCCTCCACAAGCCCCGGTGGCTGCCCCTCCCTGCAGTCCTGACTGCGGCTTCCTTGGGAGAGGAGAATCGCCTCCTCCCCTCCACATCCCACGAGGGAGGGAAAGTGACAGCTCCAGGCCTGAAGAGCCGGCCTGACGGTCCGTGTTCCCCGTGTCCTCTGCTGAGGGTCACCTCTTTTTCCTTCTGGTGTCAGATCTGGTTCCTGCCCTGTATGTACAGGCGGGTGGGACGCACACCAGGGAGAATTTACACACCTCGCCCTTTCACCTGGCCCTAAAGCCTAGCAGGCGGTCAGTGCCCCTTTGCAGAACTAACGCAGGATTCTCCCACAGAAGAGCCGCTTCCTCACTTACTGTGGTTTTCACAATTGCCTAACCACTGTCAAGCGAAGCAATATCCTCCGTCCACTATTTCACCACCTTGCAGTCCCCTGAGCCTGGCTCACTGGAGGTGAGGCCTGTGATCTGGGGGACAGGGCGCCAGGTGAGAACATTAGCCAGGGCAGGTGCAGGTGACTGAGCTTCGGTCATGGTTACAGATCCTTTTTGGCCCGTGGTCCTCGATGAGCTGGGCATCTCTTGGTTCCTGAAACTGCTCGTAATTCCTAGCAGAGTGACACATGCTGAATACACAGTTTTTTCCCTCCCCCTGTGGAGTACCCCTAACTTCTCCAGTTTCTTAGTGCTCAGACCCGTAGACTTGCTAGTCAAGCCGAACCGTTTCAGTTATGCACGCAATCACCACTGCTGGGCAGGGTGTCAGTTCTAGTGTCATTAGGAAATCTAGATCTGGGCGGGACCCGTGACACCCGTCACCAACACTGGGCTCAACCGCTTTGTGTTTCTGTGTTTGATTTTCTTGGAATGGCATCCCTGCACAGTTAGTTCATCTGAGGTCGGATTTGTAAAACGTAGTTGTTGAAGGCTTAGATGTGAGGCCACAGGATGCTGACATGTGGCATTATAACATACGTCAGTGGCGGGTAACACCCCAGCATTTGCAGTCTCCTCTCTACGTTGCATTTCTTTACAAGAACTAGACGCAGCACACCCCAGCTTTGTCCCCACCCCAGCATGACTGCTGGGTTTAAGTGTAGCAAAATGACACGAAAGGAGACAGGGATGCAGCCATCAGGCCCCACGCCCCGGCACGTCCCATGAAACGTGAAGGGTCGCGCACAGCCGTCACGGCCATGCTCGGCTCCTCGTTCTCACTTTGTGCCTCCACCTCTAACTTAGGGCATCCTGTCTGCACCCACATCCTCTGCGCCACCTTCTGTCTGTGTCGGCACAGGCCGCATGACCCGGACTCCCACATCGCGGGTTATCAAGCACGTCCCTGTCCCCCAGCCACCTCGGTTCAGTGTCGCCAGGCCACTATTGCCTTCCAGTTTTACAGATCTAGAAACTTCTCCAGAACCATCCAGCTGATTGGAGACAGGCTGGCGCCGGAACTCAGGACTTCCGAGTTCTCACCCACTGCCATCTACACTTCCCGGCACACTGAGGACTGAGAAGGGACGTCAGGTCCGCCCCAGCGATGCTGGACCCTAACAAATGCTTTCGCTTGTCGTCTTCAGAACTCCTGAAGTAAACGCTGGTTTTCTCCGTCGACGGTCTCTTTGCCAGCCTCTTGGCTCCATTTCCAGGTACTGACCTGATGCGTTCCAGCAGTGTAGACCAGATTATTCCTGATCCCTCTCTGCTCTCTGCCCCTTCGCCTGTCCCCTGACAGGAGCCTGGCAGTATCCAGGCCTGCGGGTTGCGCTAGCCGGCCTCTCCATGCAGAGGGGAGGGCGGATGGAACTTGGATGAATGCACCCGTGAGAGGCTCGGCACCCAGCAGGGACTTAATAAATATTAATTCAACTAAAACCTAGAATCAAAAGAGCAATATAAGGCGAAGAATGGGCTTAAAGGGCGAATTGGGGAAATCTGCCTTTGGAGGCCCCTGTCTGTCTCGTCTGGCGAGACCCTTCCCCTCAATGCCCCTGACACCCACCATCAGAGGGTTTGCGCTTTTCCCTTTTCAGACGTGTTCTCCGAGAAAGGCCAGAAAGTCAGTGATGCTTATAAATGACTTGGCGCTGGTTTTCAGGGAGACTTGGGGATGGAAAGAAGTAAAGCCCAAATAAAGGGAAGAGGCTCTGGTGGCAGGATTCTGGACCTTGGCCAGCATCCAGGGCCCAGGATGGGACCCGGGGAAGGAATCCATGGGTTCCCACCGCTGGGTCAACTGCCTTGGAGAAGTGAATGAAGTTGTGCCAGGGCCGGGACCTGGCGCTTAGAAAAAGGTTTTAGACGCCGCCGTGTTCCTCCAGCGCGCTCTGCCTCCGCCTCAGTGCCGGGCATGTCACGATGCCGTCCCTTCCAGAGCCAACTGAATTAATTGGGGAAGGGAGAGAGCCCTAGTGACTTGTGCTCTGACAAGCCCTTGGTCTCTCTGAGCTCTGGTGACAGGCAGCCAGACTTCAAAGGCCCTGCGTGCCCTCCAGCTTTTACCCTGCCTGTCAAGAGAGGCTGCAGAGGAGTGAGTGCTGGGGCCGGGGGGAGGTGGCCAGGGAGTAAGTCTCCCTGACATTTGTCCTTCCCTCACTGCCGACAGCCAACTCAAGACCAGCTCGGCAGCCCGCTGCCACGGCCCTCCAACCTCTCACACAAGGGAGACAGCTTGGAGTCTAAATTTAGCAGGAGGAGGGGAAAGGGAGGTCATCATGTCCAGGGTGAGGGCTGAGGGTGGACACAGAATAAAAGAGATGGTGGATAAGCGAGGGCAGGGGGAAGAGAAGAGTGAGCGAGGGGAGGGACTGCGAGTCCAGGAGCAGTTACAGATGGAAAGAGAGTCTTTTAAAGAGTGTGTAAACACGGAGAGTGTCGACTCTCTCCCCATCAGCACCGGGGAGCATCACTAGTGCGTGCTACAGGGAGCGGTCAGTGGGCGTTTGTGAGCAGAGTTCTCTCGTGTGCAGCACTCGCCTGTTTAAGCAGTGACACTGCTGGACCTGCTCCGGGGCCTGGGCATTTCTGTCCTGCAGAAGGCAAGGCCGGGGGCGAGGGCTGGCGCTTGTGACACGTCTATGATGCGTCAAGACTGGCATTTGCACTATTTCTTAGCTCCCTGAATCCTCACAGTCGTTTGAGGCAATCGCTTTCAGGATACTTTTCTTTTCTGAATCGCGGATTAAGCCGAGGCTTGCCTTGTAGACTTTGAGCCACCAGCCTAGGATTCGGCGAGATCTGTCTGGTCCCAAGCCCGTGCCCTTTCCAGTTAGTTCTGTAACAGATGAAGGCAAATACCCTGAGAACCGTCCCACCCCAATGCCAGCCTGTGGTTCTAACCTCCACCCACAGAAAGGTCACACTCCTTATGTTCGTGATTCGTCCTTTTGATTCTCTGGCGATTTGTTTACACGATTGCTTAACTTGGCAAACCACATCTGCCTTGATGGGGCTCAGCTGAGTTTCCAGAAGCTTCCATCATCAGATGAGAGCTTTGAATCAAAGCACCTGTGTGGCTGGTCGGAGCTTTGAAAGCTTCACGTCACTGCGTGCCTTCATGAAATAGTTTCGGTGTGCACCCTGATGATGTTCAGTAGGAAACTCCTGGGCAATAGGAGCATTCGGATGGAAACATCTCCCAGCAGACAGGGACCCCATGTTCAGCAAAGAGATGATATAGGCCCTCTGAGTCCCACGGTTCTTCAAGGCAGTCTTTTCTTTCTTTTCTTTTTTCTTTTTCTTTTTCTTTTAACAAAAATGGCTAAATGACAAGATTCAGAAGATGATTCTGAAGGGATGTGTGTTTATTGTTGCATTATCACCACCTGTTGCTTGGCAACCAGGAGTTTGAAGAGTCACCAGTGAGGACCAACTGTCCCAGGTCCTACGTCTGCCCGGCCAGCATCCATGTGGAGCTTGGAGATGGGCGCAAGAGTCTCGTCTGGCCTCTGCTTTATCCCAGAAACTTGCTTAACAAACACTAGGCGCTTCTCCGCATGCCTTCTTGACCAAAGAGGTTGATGAGAGAAGGAAGGACTGCTCAAAAAAGATCTCACGTTTTTTTTTTTAAAGCTAACATCTAAATGAATCCTGGAAGGATTTTAAAAGAGGGAAAGAGGAGCAGGCCTCTGAAAAGACAGAGAGAGAGAGAGAGAGAGAGAGAGAGAGAGAGAGAGAGAGAGAGAGAGAGAGAAAGAGAGAAAACGAACTGTGTGTGTGTGTGTGTGTGTGTGTGTGTGTGTGTGTGTGTGTGTGTGTTTGGAGGAGGAGGAGGGTAAGGATGTGGTGCTGAGCAGTGGAGGAAGAGAACGTTTTGCAGGCTTGCAGGTTCAGTCAGCAGCTGTCGCTGTTCCGTTGACCACACATGCCACGGTGCAGGTCACTCCGCAGGTCAGGAGCCACCCTCCATTCCTGTATCATGCTTTCTCTGCGGCCCACGTGATCACGACTGCTCCCTCCAGTGCCCAGGGCCGGCCTGAAAGGTGGCTTGTTTGTTCTCTAACAGGTCAGGTTCCGCTCCCCACATTTCCCCGGGGAGCCGAGATGCTGACCTCCAGAGGGCGGGGAGCGTAGGATTCCCTGCCTTAGCACGGATGCGCCCACGTGAGCAGTTGCAGGCCGATTTGTTGTACAAGAAATGACTACTGCATTATGAAACATGGCTCATTTCTAGCTCGGCGTGTTGTTCCCCTGCAGCTCTTTTTATGTTAAAGCCTGTCTCTCCCAGTGTTATCTGATGGTTTCCTAGGAGATGCCCTCACCGGCCAAGCTCTCCGCTGATGCCGGAGTTGGATATTATCTATAAGCACTAAATAGCTGCTTTGTTCACTCAGCACTGCTCTGCCCTTTCTCCCTGGGCTGGTGGCTGGTTTCTCGTGAAGGTCTGTAATGGCTGTGCAGAGAGAGGGAAAGGCTAAACGTATCTGCCTTCCTACACCTTCCATAGCCATGAACCAGGCCCCCCGTTCTCTGATGGGTTTATTCACTGGTAATTTTCTACTTCAAGCGAATGTAAACACTGTGTTGGTTGGTGGTAGGTTTTCCAAAGCGAGACGATGTTGGTGCACAGAATCACGGCCAGATTTCATGCGAAGAACAGAAGGGTAGGTAGCGTTATTTATTCTTCTTACATCCCAGCTTCTAGCTCTGTAAAATGGAACCTCTGTGGTAACATCCAGGAGCATCAGCAACAGCTGCTGGAATCTTCTCTGACAGAAAGGTTCAAATATAGCTCCAGGCTGGCTTTCCATAATGTGATGAGAAGACAGGGTGTCCCTGAAGTTTGAGGGAGCCTGCTGTCACTGTGGGAAGAGGGCTTGACAACTTGGGCAGTATCCACACGAAGATACAATTTCTAATCTGTCAAATTGCTTTCCCTTAGAAGCCCTGATTATATTAAGATATTATCTGATCTGATTGTCTCGCTCAGAAATTTTCTTCTTACAACTGTAACCAAAGTCAATCAGATTTTATTGAGATCAGGAAATAAATACGTCCTTTAGGGAAAAAGAAATGTATGCACATGTATTATTTCCAGAATTGGATTTAAAGATAAATGACATATATCCTGGTTTAGTTTCGGGTGTCTGAAGTGAGAAGTGGTAGACGACGACAAAAGGGAACTGAAAAAAAAAAAAAAAACAAGAACTCTTAGAAGAAAATGTGATGTTGATGAGTATCTGAGCTTAAGATGCAGTTCAACACATTTTCTTTATAGCACAGGAACAGGAAATAAAAGATTGAAGACAAATATTTGATTAAGTGAAGCAAATAATCCCGAGAGACTGAGTAAATCAGTGTTTACTACAAAAATAAAGCCTTCTCCTTATCATCTCCCCCCTTCCGCAGCACTGTCTGGGGATCCATGGAGGACCATATACTTGGGTGAGTTCATGACAGAGACTCCCCAAATGGAATGAGCACAAGTGCTTGAATAGGTGACAAGGACTGTGCCTCCGCTGCAGCTGCGTGCAGACAACTGTGCCATCTACGCTCTGACAACTTCGTCTGTCCATAGATCTTTGTCTCTGGGTGGCCTGGCTGTGTGACCCTTTGACATTATGTGTAAAAGCTGAACCCAATTCATATGCCTCAAACAAGGCGACGCAAAGTCTTATCAAGAGGCTCCACCCAGAATCTCCGGAATCTTCTTGTTATTGGGAAAGGCTTGACTCCTGGGGGCTCTAAAGTACCAGACAAAGTAGTGGCATGCAAACGTGCTCGATTGGGACCCACAACAAAAACTATATTTGACGGTGCCAGGGAGTACCCATAGACATGTAAAGATATATAAATGGAATGAACATGTCATAATACATGTTCATCTCACTATCTGGGAAGAACTGATATTTCTCATTCTGTTTCATTTCCTTTTATTGCAAATAATTGATTATGACTCTAAATTAATTTCACCTCTTGGGCACTGATCTAGAACCAGGTTTATTGGGCACCACGAGACCCTATTTTCAAGGTTGTTGTTTTACTTGGAGGACTGTGAGAGGACAATTTCATGTGGTAGGCATTTGAATGACAAATGTAAAAACACAGTGCATCTAAAAATGTGGATGGATACTCATTTTGCTTCAGAATAATAGATTGAATCAATTACAAATTGTTTGGAGTGAACTTGAATATTATAATTATTATACTAATTTAATAAAAAATCATTTTCTTTCAATTTATTCTGGAAAGGGAACAGTAGTAAAGGGTTTTAGTATTTGTTGAGGCCTTATATTTGCCCAGTATATTGCACATTATCCTATTTAATCCTCAGGGTTATCCTGAAAGGAAAGTGTTATTGTTATTTTGCAGATAGAGAAACTGAGGTATAGAGGAGTTTAGGTGACATGCCTGACTCCATGCAGCTCATCAGCGAGAGAGCCAAGACTCATAAATAAGGTAAAGCAGGTGCTCATTCACCTGCACGCTGCTGCATTCCAGGTAAGCCTCTAACTGAGCTCCGACGTCATTAGGTCGGCAAGCACAGATGACCCGCGTTTCTTTCTCTAAGAGGTCATTTGTTTGCTCCTGGGTTCAGAGATACTCTAAAAGAAACTGAAACAAGGGATTTTGGACGCCATCATTCAACATTTCCTGGGTAGGAGACCCTTTTTTTGGCATTTACTTAGAACACAGGTTGAATCAACACGCAGACTGGTGAAGTTAAGATTTTTCCAACCCCAAAAACCTGTGAGTGGTCGTCATCATTTGGGATCAGAAACACTGGTCTTCCCAAGAGCAGCCTATATAACAACAGCCTGCCAAGAGGCGGGGCCACTGCTGGGCTGTTTGGTTGTAGGATTTTATCATTGGTCAAAGACAACAAATAAGGGACAGACTGATGTCACAGGAGTGGGGCTGGCTCTGGAAATCAGAGTTCCAGGGTAGCAGGGGCCACTGTGCTGCTGTGCAAATTTGTTAGAACCGCTTAATCCCCACGAGCCTGATCCCTCATCTGGAAAAGGAGGTAAATTATGGCATCTACGTATAGAATTGTGGTACGAAGGTCATGTAAGTACAGTGCTTAGTAAATTATTAGATGTTGTCACTCAAAGCATTCAGCTTTGCTGTTTTCAATACTTAGCCCTTATATTCATGTCCCATTTCAAGTGCTGGGTGGAAATGGCGCCTTTGTACCTGCCGCCAGAGAGGACTGTGAATTTTTAATCAGTGACTGCCAGGAGCCCCTGAGATCACCGTTTGCCAGTCCAAATGCACTTGATCCTTCAGGGTTCTGTTTACCAGAAAGGGGTCTACTTTGAAAGCAGCGAGGCCTTGAGGAGATGGTAGGTCTGGCCCTGAACGCAAATCCTTTAGAAACTTCAGCTCACTCTGCTCTCCTCCCTGTCCCTCTGAGCTAGGAGGAGGCACATCATGGTGTGAGACTCAATGATGGGGCCCATATTAATAGGGAGGAAAGTTCAGAAGGCGAGAGAAAACTCTGGTGGCATGGTAGGAGAGGTAATCAGAAAGACCTGCCAAACACCTTTGAACTGATGAAGGCGCAGGGCAGAGTGCCTCGGTGTGAGGAACCGTCCTGCTTTATAATGCCTCAGGGAAGTTTATGCAACAAAATTAGCCAGCGTTGAGTAGAAATGGATCGAGGAAGAAACAAAAGACTTTAACGAGGGTTAAAAAACCTGGGTCTTCAACTTGGAGTTTCCACAGGGTCAGGCCTCTTCCCGGTTCTGTCTGTTGCTGGTTCCACAGATGAAACAGGAGGAGATGGCTGGAGAGTCATGTTGGCTCAGACTAGTCACTTGTGCAAGTGAATCGCCATGGATAGAGACTCAGGTGGGTGGCAGCAGTGGACAGTGGGCCGTGGAGCTTTCTGCTGGCTGGAGTCGCCTGAGGAAGAGGGACTGTTCGAAAGGTTTGTCATGATCCGAATGCTGTTCAGTTATTGGATGTGGTGCCCAAGGCTTGGAGCACCTTTCTGGATCTTTCCTGGAAGACTCTAACCCAGTAATGAAGACGTGCCCTGCCTGTCGCTGGTCAGGATGCAGCAGTGGTTCCTGGCTGCTGGTCATGTCCTAGTGCTGGTAGAGAGCCAGCAACAAAATGAATCGTCTTCCATTTTCATGCTGTGCCTTTTGCTTCAGGCTCTGCCTCTGTCGTAGGGTACCTGTAGGCAGCAGTTGGATCCTAATGTGACATGCTCAGTTCAGGAAACCAATTCTCTATTCGTTTTTGTTACAGAATACATAGCCAAGGAAGTTGTCTCTCTCCCTGCCTGTCCCATCCAGCAGCCTGACCTTCACATAGATCCTATGAGCTCAGTTCTGTCGCGCTCTCTACCACACCCTGCTAAATGGTCTGGACTCAGGTTCTTTCTAGCCTGGCTCCTCACCCCAGAGTTCACTCAGCTCCTATTTCTCAATTTCCTACCTCGCTATCAAAACTAAATATGAAATTCTTAATCAGGAAGGTAAATGACAGATATCTTTTAAAAGCGTGACCTTTTCTTAAGGATATTTGCAATTAAACAGGGTATTCTCAGGAGACTGGTATCTCTTTACTCCTTTCTGTACCTCCTGATTCATACTTTCTGTTTACTTATTTCTACAACCACCTCCATTCTCTACTGCCTCCAAAATTGATTGCCACATTCTTCAATTATTAAATAATCATCTGATCTTGTTTTTTTTTTTTTTGGCTTTTAAACTTCTCTTTTGTTTCAAGAACTGTCTGGTATCCTAGTGTTTTTTTAACCCCAGTCCCTAAAATTTACCTGTAGATTCCACAATTTCCAGATCTTTACTATCTTTAGACAAACCTAAACCCTTGCACCTGAGTAAGGGTTTTCCAGCCATAATCTATATACCTTTCCTTCTTTTCCACTTCCATACCCTTCTGAACTTTTCTCTCCTTTTTTTATTGGGCTTTTCAGTGGCTTCCACTCAAATCAAATTGAATCTGCTTTTAATTTATTTGAACCTTTGCATTGCCTGAATTCCATCATTATTCATGTCAAAGATTCTCAAATAAACAACTCAAACTCTCATGCACCATTACTTTCCTCTGATTTGCAAGGCCACCTTCTTCTTTAAAGGATCCCGTCCTTATGAAACTGACTAAAGAAAGTCAATGAACCGTGCAACCTCATATCTCAAGGAAAGCTTGGATTTCAGGGAGCTACAGGTCTTTGGAGAAACGATCTCACCTGTCTCAGTGTTTTGTCTTTTAATTTATCCAACCCAAGACACCTCTGTCACTTAAGGAAACCTTAAGCGGGGATTTACTGTGCCACCTAGAAAGGTTGAGAGCTTTGAGTGTCCCGACTCACAAAGAGGCAGTTCAACTGAAATAAACATTGTGACATTTAAGAAGCAAAAAGAGCATTTACTCTGGGCTGGATGTGTCACTGCATATCACCATAATGGACTGCTCTGCGCCTCCTGTGAAGTCCCAGATGATGAGCTGTAGCCGGTGACAGAGCTGGCCCTGAGTCACCAGACCTCTTCCTTCGGAGCCTGGTGTCTGGGTTTCTCCTGTCCTCCTCCTGTACTGCATGTAACACTGTCTTTGCAGTGAGGTCAACAGGATGGTGACTCTGCTGCTGGTGTGTCCTCAGCTCTTTTGGGGAACCCCAGTGAGTTCCCAGGAGCGCACAACTTTCCTTGTGGGCTTTCATACCATGGTCTTCTGGGAAATTCAGAATAATCCCCACATTTCAAGATGGTCAGTGTTCACTTAAATACAACTTAATATTTAGCTCACATTTATGATGCATGTGCTAAATTTAAAGCACTATGCTCAGCCGTATAAATAGAGAAAGAATGACAGGGGTACTGCGCTTGAGAAATAACTTATCAAAATGAGCCAGAGAGCAATGTACACATGGCTATAAACAGAGTGAAAATCTAATAGTATTATCCTATAAGTAATAATAAAAACTCACGAGAACACAGATGAAGGAATGAGGAATACTGATGAAGGAGAAAGCAATCAAAGATTGAGAAAAACTTAGAGGAGCTGGCTTTTGAGCTGTGCCTTAAAGAACAGACCTATCTAGATGGGCAGGTAGGAGGAGACAACAGAGAAAGGAGAGGCATTAGGGGTGAAGAGAACAGAACGAGGGTGGGACCGTGGGGCAAGGCTGGAACGTGCAGCATACATGTTTGGGGTGGGAGTGGGCGGTGAGGTGAAGCACCACAGGGGGGTTGAATAGACTCATTCAGTAAATGCCAACAGTTACGCAAAGCACAGGGTTAGCCTCTGAGGAAGGAAGGAAGGAGGGGCACAGAGGGTAACCCTGTGTGGCCAGGAAGTGGAAGCCGCACATGTCTGGAGGCTTTGAGTGGACCCAGAGTTGCTCATGACCATGGCTTTTCATTGCCCAGTTCTCTCTGACCGTCCCTCTTCCTCTTGGCATTTTGAATGCTCGCTCGGCCTAAGTCTTTTTTTTTTTTTTTTTCATTTATTGAAACTTCATGATGTGACCTATCTGACCCTTCCTCGTCTCCGATTCTTGTCTGGGTTATTGATTCTGATCAGTTTTACGGCATCCAGTTCTTTGCCATAATGTATGACCTAGTCCTCCCATGCTCTGGCCAGCCTTGGGTAGAGTTTGTCTTCGTAGAAATAAAACACGTTTTGCCATGGTAACTCTTGCTTCTGCCGCATGTTCCCCGCCTCCAGGCCCTGACTTTGTTGTGCTGAAGGCACACTGTTTCAGTGCCGAGGGTGGCTTTCAGTGTTATAGATGCACAGGGGGCGTAAAAAGTAATAACAACACAAAACTGTCACCATCAAAAGCGTTCCGACTTCAATGAGTAATGAAGTTGCACGAATTCCAGCTCGTGCTTCCAAAGGATTTCCATAAGCCTCTTGATTTCCAAATGAGAAAGTCATGATAAGCAGTTAATTAGCTCTTTAAGTGAAGGCGAGCCACCACAGCCGCCGCTGTGCCTCCGCACTCTCGGAGAGGGAGGCCAGGAAAACATGCAGTGCCAGCGTGAAAACGGAGTCCATATAAATTCCAGTAAGATCCTTTGACTTTTCATTAAGCGGGGCATGTCCCAGATACCTGTTGGGGACTTTCTTAATGTTATCATGGCAACATACAGGTAGGTCAGATTACTTTTTTCTCTTTTTTTATATACAGGGAAAGGTGCTAAAATATTATTTTAAATTATTTATCAGCTCACTCTTCACTACAAAACCACCCCAAAATATGACTTTCAGGTGTGCAATATTTAAAAAAATAGCAGATATTTTGATGTTGCCATATCATGTAAGGAAGCCCTTTTTTCCTTTCCCTAGGGAGAACAAAAGGCTTCCTCGAACCCACATGTGTTGCTGTGCTTATCACAGCTTACCGTATTACTCTGATTTATGTGGCAGATTGTGAACTCCTTAAGAATTAGAAGTTTCTTCCCCAGGGCTAGAATATTCTGATTTCAGCATGTAAAGCTAGGGATAGTTTTGAAAAGGAGCTAAATCACTTCTCTCTGTCTTTCTCTTCCCACTCTATCGCGTGTGTGTCTCTGACCCTTGGTTGTCATATTGCAGTCACTAAGGAGTCATTAAGGGGACCGATTAAATAAAGGCACGTTCAGAATGGCATCACCTTGGTGAGCCTTCAGGTCTTCAGAACAAGATCCCTGTTTCAAAGGAGAGAGAGAGAAGGCATTAAGATGCTCAAGGAGACAGCTAGAGGCCGGCCCCAGTGGGCTAAAGCTTGATGTGGGCAGACACTCTTTCATGGTGCTCCTGTGCTCCCGTGTGTCTTGCTGGGTATATGCCAGGATTGCAAGGCATTGACCACTCTTTACTGGGCCATTTTTTAAGGTTTTTTTTTTTTTTTTTTTTTTTTTTTTTTGTAGCAAGTAACTTTGAAGGATGAGGCAGCATTTCCTCCAAGATAGAGAGCAGGTTTTCTTCCGTAAAGCAGTGGCTTCCCCAGGCTCGGTATCACTCTCTTGTAATGCAGCCCGCTTCCTGTGCATCCATCTGGGTGTACCTGCTCTGCCTCGAGGGAATCAGGGATCGTGCTGACTCTCTATTGCTTTTGTTGTAACAAAGTCTTGTGTCTCAGACTCAAGAAAGCATCTATAAAATTGTGGCAAGTTAACTTGCAAGTAGGGTAACATCTCAGGCCCTCTGCAGACCCTGACAGGCACTGTGTCATGCTTGCGGTTGCTTCTCTTTCCCCTGTCTGTTCCAAATATACAGTTATTCTGTTTAAAATGGCCTCCTCTCTCGCGCAGAGTCCTCGTATGTGGGCCAAAGTCTGAGTAGCAGCCTTCTTTAGCATCGTTTATTGTTGACCTTTAAGCAGTAAAATGCCTCGCATCAATCTCGATTGTGCCAAACCTCTCTATCCCAGCGTACTTGACTCATCAACCTCTTGGGGGCAGGGTAGACAGAATCTCTGATGTGTGGCAAAGCCTTGCTGCCTGGGTCTTACATGTTCCATTTTATGACATCACCACCTGTCCTGGAGGAGAATTTCAGGTGTGTTATTTCAATGTTCACTTCTGGGTTGTGTCCCCATAGCTGGATTCCAACTGCTCTGGGGGTTGTGCCTTTGGAAGTTACTTTTGTGCTGGGGCCCCGGGCACTGATTTGTAGCCCACGGCTTTTGTTTTACAGGTGCAGGTGGAAACACATGGGGGTGAGCTGATGAGCAATTGCAGCTCTCCCTCTGAGTTCTGAGGTTTCTCTCCTGCCCAGCAGGAAACAGTCATGGTGTGTTTGTTTTGAGAAGGGATATGGTTCCTCCCAGCTGGCTGAAATGGTTGCTTTCAGTACTACGTCCTCCTCCTGAGGGGCTGGCCTGGTTGCTGAGCGGATGACAAACAGAACTATAGCTATCTCCACCATCACCACCCCAGCAGCCCTGTGTACTGACTCCCTTAAATCTACGATGTTCAAAGTTCACAGTAACCACGAGAAGCGGGTATCAAACTGCCCACTTTACACCCAAGGAAAAAGGAACCAACTCAGAAAGATCACATAGTTTCCGAGTCCCAAAGCTAAGTTTATAACCCAGAGCTGTCTGAGTTCAAAACCTTCCCATCTTGTGGTGGTGCCTCTCTAATCCTGCTTCCCCCATAAAGGCTCCGTGAGATGAGAAGCAGTCTGTGAGACTCATAAAGACTGTCATTCCCCAGTTCAATCACCTCTGAGGAATCCATATCGTAGGGAAAAGGCCATCCTTCCTGCCTTTCAGTAGCTGCCTTCCCTCCTGTTCACCTACGAACAGACCTTACACCTTAGCCAAGTGTAAATATTCAGAATTCCCTGTAGTGTCATCAATTTTTCTCACTCTGTGCTTTTGCTCAGGTGCCCCCAAGCTTCAAACAGCCCACGTTTTCTCTTAACAACCGACTAAAATCCAACCCGTTTGGAAAGGTCTTAAATCAAATATTACCTCCCTGAAGCCATCCCTGGTTCTCACAGCTGAACGTGAACTTCCTCTCTTTTTGACGTGACAGTTCTCTTTCTACAGGCAGAGGCCCTGACTGCACTCTGCCTCAGTGCACCTGTCTTCTCATAGACCACGCGCTCCTGGAAAGCAGGTTGTCCCAGAAGCCCAGACCTTTGGGTGCACACATACCGCTGCCCACTAAGAATTTCCCCTTGGGCACTCCACAGGTGTCTCAACCGATACAGCCAGAACCGAACTCCCTCGCAGACTTGTGCCTCCCACTGGGCTCCTCATCTGGGCGAATGAGCCTCCTACACCCATTTGCTCAAGCCGGAAACATGGGTGTCATCACTGATTGCTTCTTCTCCATCATTCGTCACATCTGCTCAGTTCTCTAGTCCTATTGCTTCTACCTCCCAAGTGCTACTCACAAATAGTAATTCATCTCCATTTTCACTGGGATGGCCCAAGTCCAGGTGACCATCCTGTGTTATCCAGACTGCAAAGCAGCCTTACTCCTGACGGACCCAGACTTCCAGATTTGCCCCATCCAGATGGATTCTCCCTACTAGAGCCAGAGAGAGCCTTAAAAAGTACAAACCAAAGCATATCTCTCTCCTGCTCAGAAATTGCCCTTAAGATAGACTCTGAACATGTGGTTTACTTGACTTTGCTTTGGGTGACTCTTATGCCTCTCTCGCCACGTCTTTTATAGTTTCTCCCTCTTGTTGTTTATACTTTGGCCATTCTAATCCCATTTGGTTCTCCAGTTAAGCAGAGCTCATTCCCACATATTGTTTTCTTTACCTCCAAGGGTGCTTCCCTCTACCTCTTTCCCAGTGCATACATTTTTGCCTGGCTACTCCTCTGCTCTGTCTCAGTTTAGATGTCACCTCTGAGAAGCTTTCTCTGACCTCACAAACGCTGGCTTTGGTGCTCTTCGATGTTCTCTGTAACCATCCCTCCTCACCCCCGCCCCACCCCCATCAGAGTAAAATGCTAGAATTGCTGCTTTCATGGTCTGTCTCTTCACTACTCTACCAATTAAAAAAATATTCTTTAAGTCTGGATATTTATGGAATTTTTTCCTTTACGATATTTGGGATTCCATATAATTATGAATGTCTATGGAGCCTAGTGTATGAAAGGGATCCCAGAACTTTTCCTTTTGTTTATTTGAGAAGAAAGCAGGTGTTTCCAGTGTTAAACATTTGCAACTAATCACATAGATTATTAGAGATATTCTTGAGTATTTTAATTGCCATAGCTCTTTTTTTCTTTTGGTTATTGTTATATTAACACTGTCTTGGTGGCAAGCAAGGGTTAACAGCTATTTGATAAAGACCCAGGGAAGGTAGGAAAGAACTTATCTGTGCTCATGATGACATTAATTTATGAGGAAGGGTTGGAGGAGGAAGCCAATCAAATACTGGATGCCAAATTACCATATATCACACAATTTACAGGCAGTCAAAAGTGTTATTAAATTGGAGACCAGAACAACCTTCTTAATTTATCCTTTTGACAGTGATTGTCATGGCTCAGGTTTAACCTGAGTCCATTTTAGGAAAGATCTTTCACTTTTGAACATTAACATTTACTGAATTTTAAAGAAAGCTTGCTTTAAGATGTATATAATTAAGGCATAATAAAAATGCCTTGATAATCCACATTCAATGCCTGGGTTCACGTCAGCATCTATGGGAGACATGCAATGGATTCTGGGTTTCAAAAGCTGATAGTGATGCATTTCTCTCTCATTTTTTTTTGTAAGATGAAGTAATTAATCTTCATATTTCACCACAGTAATCCTGCTCTTCCAGGCCCTCCCCCCCATCCTCATTTTGTTTCTGTTTTATGCTCCTGTGGTCCCAGCATCTCTCATGAGATCCTAATTTTTCTATTCTGGTCACTCTGAAGGAATCAGGCCTCCTGGTCAATAGTGGGCTCCTCCCTAATCCTTCTTTGCAGTTGAAGCCAGCACCCATGTATCCATTACTCCTGGTCAAGGACAAGAGCTTGCTCTTATCAGTCTTTGGGTCTCACTGATCCCTGGCCTTGTGGACTCAAGTGAAAACCACAAGTACAGCCTCGCCTCTACCTCTCTCTCCTAAAGGGCTGGGACACTGTTGGATGCATGAAGCTGGCATGGCTCCTGCCCTAGCCCGCAGCCTCCAGCTTTAAGCACAAACGAGATGCTTAACAATTCTCATGGCATGAGTAAAGAAATACTTCTATTTATTTTTTGATTTCTTGAATTTTATAATCCACTAGTTTAGCTGTTTATTCAAGACCGATGCAGATATGCGCCAGCCTACGGTGCAGTTCTTCAATCCAGCTGGCCTGTCCAGAGCATTTCCATGCTTGGGTGGAGTCACTGGGATGGGATGCAGCTCTGCTGAAGCTCATGTGTGCTTTGCGCCCTGGCCTCAGTTCTCAGAGAAGCTGGCTGTTTTGGTAGCAGCCGGTCAACCTGTGATGGCAGTTTCTGCCACGGTGCAGGGATGGGTCTTGGTCTTCTGTAAAATCTGGAGAATTAGGTAGCTTCTAGAATCTTAGATGAGCCTTGCTCCTAAACGAACATGTGTTCTTGTTCTCTCTCTCTCTCTCTCTCTCTCTCTCTCTCTCTCTCTCTCTCTACAGTGATCCAAGCATTATGATAAAAGCTAAATAAACCTCAATGATAGAATTTCAGAAATCAGTGAGTGGAGTAGACACT
Source organism: Cynopterus sphinx (assembly GCA_030015415.1). Taxonomy (NCBI): domain Eukaryota; kingdom Metazoa; phylum Chordata; class Mammalia; order Chiroptera; family Pteropodidae; genus Cynopterus; species Cynopterus sphinx. The sequence goes on along the minus strand of CM057383.1, from coordinate 14,399,065 downwards.
CATCAGAAGACAGGCCTTTTAGGGTCCCTAATGTCACAAAGTGTGTAGAGCGTTCCTGGTTGCCCTGCTTATTTTGTTCATAAAACCTTTGATGACTTTTAGGGGCTCATCTATATGTTCTCTGTCTCACTAATTCACTCTGAGCTGCTCACCCAGCATGTTCGACATCTCAAGCAGACTTAGAGAGGCACCTGAGCACCACAAGAATTTAGTCTAATGTGCTCTTTATGAGGGATGGATGGATGCCCACTGTTATTCTCTACTTTCACTAGAAAGAGTGAGAACATTTATAAAATTTGCTTGTCATGTAGCCCCGTGTTTACAGCCTTACTCAAATTCTTCCTTGGATTTTAGAATCAATGACCAGGGATTTCTTCTTATACCCCAGTGTGAAAATCTGCCCAAAAATATCCTTCCTAGCATCTGACATACGAATACGTCCATCAACAGAGAGCTCATCTATTATGGAAAGAACTTTTTACATTAGGATAATCTGTCTTTACCTGTATTGTTAAAAAATCTCTCTCTTTGTACTTTTCGTACATTGGATTTTATTCTCTTTTCTGAATCTACTAGAACATGTCAGAACTGAAGATATTTACTTTCAACATTCATAACTTGCAGATTCTTCTCTTCTTGAGGGTGGGCATCTCCTATCCTGGGATTGTTTTCCAAATTGCATGGTTTCTAACTTCTCTATCATTTTCTCCTTCCTTTGATACAAAGTGATTCCTCACTTAATGTCATCGATATGCTCTGTGACTTTAAGCGAAAGGATGTATAATTAAAACCATTTTACCATAGGCTAATTCATATAAATAAAAGTTAAGTTTCTTCAGCATCTCATCAACATTATGATGAAATGACATTGAATGCAACAATGTCATTCGAGGACTGCCATGCTTTTATTTAGTGTGGCCCACAGCTGACTCTATCTAGGGAAGTTAGAATTTTTATAAATAATCGGGTAAACCTCATGGGGATTATCTGACAGTGATCTGAGGGCAAAGCTCTGAGGGAAAGGAAAGCACAGGATAAGATTAGAGGAGGAAGGAGACAGGGAGGAGGGATCAGCATTCAGGATCGTCTCTTCTGCAATGTAGCAGTCGGGGAGAGAGTAGGACTGCACTCAACGGTAGGCTGCCATCATCCCAGCCTTGTGACTCCATTTGATAAGAGGCGCCCAAATGTAAAACCTGGAGGGAAGCTTCTAATGGGTATGACTTGGATTATGGTATTAACCCTGAGTCAGTCACTGTGACTCGAGGGGTGGGGCTATCACATTGGATGACGCCTGCATTATTTGACTTTCCTGTAGATGGGGAGAAGGAGGTAGGGGAACTCCTTCAGAGCTGTCTAAAGTAGGGGAAAGGCAGTCCTCCAAAGGAAGGGGTTGTTGTTTCTAGAAGAGGGAAAGTGATGTCCCCTGTAGAGGTTGCTTGAGGAAGTAACAGGCTGAGAGAACGACTGAAGGAGCACAAGAGAAACTTATCCTTAAACTTCGTGGCATTGCCAAAGACATTGGAAGAGCCTGGTTTCTAAATGCCAGAAGTCTGTGCCTTTCAAACTTTTACTCTCCTGCTTGAAGGATGGACTCCACATAGCAGCAGGTGTGTTTTCTGAATGGTTGTGTTAAAGGAAGCCGCTGGGAGCTCAAGGTTTTGTCCAGGATGGGTAATATCCAGGGACCTTCTGATGCTGTCCATCGCTCAGATGATGCCCCTGTCCTACGTGGGTTATGGAACTGTAGAACAGAGATCCTGTCAACAGGCAGCTGAGACAATGCCCAGCACTGTCTTCTAAGTGGAAGCTGGGAGGAGAGGCCAGCTCTTTGGCTTTGGGACCCTGGATTTTCATCCAAGCTGAAAAATTTTCCTGGATTCCAGCTCACCTTAGCTCACCCAGAATTTGACCTTATAATTGAATGGCCACTTAAAGAAAATATTAATAAGCAATTTCAGCCCAAATATCCCCATAACGTGATGTTTTGAAAAGTTGTTTCAGCCTCCTTCAGCTTAAAGACCGCCTGTACTTTATCGTAATGATTTTCTCAATACCTCATCTCCCCTGAGCATCCGTGCATCGTAAGTGCCTTCTGTTTGCTGCTTAAGCTATTTATTAATCACGTTCTTTCCTATTCAGCCCTAACCAGGAGAAATGACAATTTCGAGCATTTCTCAGTTACCTACTATAAATTGGCCCAATTACTGTATGATCTTATACACCATTCCTTGGGGTGTTTCACCCACTCCAGCACTGTAATTGGTTTGCTAAAAAGGAATAAGAAAAAAACAACCCTGGGTTTTAATGCTGTCCTATGGGGTTTTATTGGAGCCTAAGTTTTCTCTTAAATGGTTAAAAGAGTTTTGGGTATATACTCTTATTGCAGCAATCATATTTAATGAACACATAAGTGCTCACCACAGTTTTAGTGAGAATATTCAATTTTCAACATTTATAAACCTGGAAATTGAGGCTCTTTCTCTGTCTTCCCATGCAGGGTTAGGCTGTGGGATTGAAAATCTAAATTGGATGCAGCAACCATTCACTAAAGATTGGAAAATACCTCCCTGACCATCAGGACACATGAGCCTCGTTTATTTGTGTTTCTAGAAATTCCTCTCGGGCGGCTAGATATTTTCCCAATATCTCTGCCTCCCTTGCAATAGGAGAAGGCATTTTTGAGCTTCATTCCTTTGGGCGTTGAAGGAACAGAGTGCCCTTAAGAAACACTGGAGGCTGAGCAGGGCAGGAGAGTGTGGGTGTGAGCTTTTGCAGGCAGATGATTCCCTGGGTCGTCCTGGGTGGTCCTGACCACCTGAAAATTCTGGGAACTAGGACACGGTGCCCTGAAGCTTTGGGACCTGGATTTTATACCATTGGGCTATTTCTGGAAAAGCAAATTAGAAGACGGAAATGGTACTATATGAGACAGTTAAAGAAGCCTTCCCTTGTTTCATTAGTATTCCCAACTTGCTTCGAGACTCAGTTCAGGTTTTGTGCTGTCCCGAAGTCATTTCTGAACTCTAGGTTGAAACAGTGACCTTGATCTAAGCTTTCAGCATCCTATGCCTTTTAGCACCTGTGACATTGCATTGAAATGATTTGCTTATGTCCGATTTCCTTTCCGAAGCAGGGACTCGGTCTGACTGTCCTGCGCATCTCTGGCTCGTGGCACGGGGCCTGGTGCAGTAGGTGCTTACTGCACGACTGTGTAATCTGACGTGGGCTCAGGGCTTGGTGTCCAGGGGAGCCCCCTCAGCAGAACCACAGTGAGATTTTCAGTCACATGCTATGTGGGGCAGAGCACAAAGGATTTTTTTTTCCAAGTGATATTTTCCTTCTCGGTCTTTGGTATAGAATGCAAAAAAGGAGTGGGAGGTGTGATTTTGGGACCTAAGCCCAGCCTACTCCAGGAGGCTTGGGTGGGCAGCCACAGCACCAGCAGGGTGTGCACTGGGCTCATGACAGTAGACAGGTCTCTCTTGGATATGGCAAGAGGAAGAATGGCTGTTGGCAAGGAACCAAGACAAAGTCCCCTTCCCCCAGCAATCAAAGAGCTGCTGCTCATAGCGTATGCTTGGGGACATTGGTTACCCCTCTCATAAATTATGGGAGCTTTGCTGTCTCCCCAAGTTATTCAGGGGTAACCCTTGATGTTGAAGTAGGTCCCTTGGAGAGACATCCCTATAGTCATCATCCCCTATTTTAGAACATGTGGCCTCCTCCGCATTGCTATAAATGTGGAAGGATGGGTAACTATCTGACCTTCTAAGGCCTTGCTACTGGGGTTCGAATGCCAACTCTTTCCCTTAAAGTTGCCACTGTAATTGGACTAATCTATTAAATGTACTCTATCACCCTTTACTGCTGTGTATTTAATTATGCATCGTGGAAGGTTTTAAATAACAACTCTTACTTCTAAAAGTCTGCTCCAAGTCCTCTAGCATTACTAATGGAAATCCCAAGTAGTAAAGCCTACATTAAAATAGAAAATAAAAATGCATAAACTACACGAAGCCAGTGTGATGGAAATCTTGCCAAAAACATAAAAAAGCATATGCATAATATTTTATTAAACCTAAGAAACATACATAAATTTCTCTGTGGGATCCAAGTATATTAGTAATAGACATACCATAAAACTCGGTTACCCAACAATCATAAAAGACAGCACCAACCAAGAAAATGCTGCCATTTTAAAGGAAACATTTTAAAAAGAGAGAAGAAAGATATGTGCTGTAGGATTGGAGCTGGAAAAGTGACAGTGTTGTAGTCAAGTGGCCACAAGTCATTTCTGGGCAGCCCCAGATCTAGTGACAGGGGTGCTGTGGTACTCAGGGTTTTCCAAAGCTACAGAACCAATTATACATAACTGTGTGTGTGTGTGTGTGTGTGTGTGTGTGTGTGTGTGTGTGTGTGTATTCTATATAGAAAGGGTATACAGTGTATGTGTTCTTTACATAGAATGTGTATCTGAATTTTCTCACATGATTATGAAGGCTGTGAGGTCCCCAGAGTTGTAGTCAGCAAACTAGAGATCCAGGAGAGCCACTAAATTTAGATGGATTGATATTGCAAGAAAGAATGTGATTCATACTATAGAATATTGCTTTTCCCAGGAGAACAGGCTCAGAGTTAGCAAATGGAACCAGGAGCCTTAATAAGCTCCGGGATTCTGTGTTCCTGACAGTTTACAGAGTTTCTGTGAGCTTCCTATGCGACTGAACTTCATATGTACACATTTGAAAGTCAAGAAGCCGATTTCAGAGGGCATGATGTCTTTCTCTTTCATCATCCTCATCAGCCAAGCCAGAGGGATTAGAGCCTAGACCTGGGAATAACTTTGCACATTGGAGGACTGAGCTTAAAAAGCAATAATTGTGTGAAGAGGGTGGTTCTGTCCTCGCCTTTTTCCACTATGAATGCATCTCAGGAGATGGGTCTAGAAGGCTTAGGTGGAAAAATGGCATTGGTATGAGAAGACTCTACTAGGATGGAGCAAAGGAAGCCAGAAAACCAGCAGTTGCATTCGCATATTTCTTGAATTTTGATGCCCATAGGCCTGAGATATGCAAAGACATGGAACAAACATGGCATCTTCTTGAAGCATCAATTCTGTCTAATGATTTGGTGGAAAATTATTTTATATTAATCTCTACAGATATTTCACTGAGTTGAATACAAAATCACAAAATTAAAAAAAAAATTGCAACATGTGAGTTCAAAGAATTTCATGCTTGTAGTCAGCATCTATGGGTTATAACCCCTTCCACTGGGGTATGTGTATACCCTCTTCTGGAATTAAAGAGGTTTAATTGGAAAAGTTTGAGAGCTCTGGTGAAGACCATTAGACTCAACAGTGTTGTCGATTTGCTTTCTCACCCTGAGCAATACACCTGTCCTCCCTTTACCTAAACCTTACCTATAAAGCTGAAATAAAGATGAATTTGTCTAGATGCTTCAGGCTGATTTGAATAATCTCTTGAGTAGCCTGAGTATCTTGAATCTCTTGAATACCTTTGCACTCTTGGATCTTTCATTTCCTTTGGGCATGAGAAAAGGAAAATCTCTACTGACTTTTGGGGTGTGTCCCATTTGTCTAGCCCATTCACTTGAGTTTTTTAATTGCCCTGCACCTCTAGGTGCAGCCTCAGGGAGCCATCTTTGGAATGCCCCCACAGAGGCAGGAACTCCCTGCTGGTACAGAGCTTCTCTGTCTCTCTCATTATTATGCACCCATTTCCCTTTCATTGGAAAAGAGTGATGGTGATCACTCAACAGGTGACAAGCTCCAGTCAGCCTAGTCAGGGGTAGCTGTGGAAACACACACCTTGTTAAACATAACTCGTGACAGATTGAAGTGTTGTGAACACTTGCTTAAAGGTTTGGCAAAGACACAGGCCCTTCTGCCAAGTAAAGTCTAGAAACTAGAAATTCAAAATCCATTATAGAATAGCTTTATATTGAGGGTCTGGCTGGTTTGAAGATTCTAAAAAGTATCACATCACCGACAGGTCTTTGGGATATTTGCACAGAAGATTCCAAGGCATCTTTGTTTTGTGGAAATTAAATGTAAGTAGAAATTCAGTTAAATGTAAGACAGATGCGTTTGGGGTGTGTGTGTGGGGGGGGTAATCTATTTGTGAGTGCAGCTGTCTGTTTTCCAGTCTTGAGTTACAGAACTGTAGGGGACCCAGAAGGGTCAGCTATGTAGGCTTCTCTTTCCAGGGAATGATAAAGATGGAATGCCAATTTTCTCTCTATAGCTGTTCTAGTGAGTTCTTTTACCCTATGATGGTGACTTAGAGGACCCAGCCTTCCCCAAGAGATTGACATTCACTGTTCTGCTGTATTCTGGGTCAAGTCACTATATTAGAATTTGGCCCAATCCAAGGCATTGTCATTGGTGACCTCAGGAGACTGACTTTGCCTGGAGTGAAAGCCTCTGCGTTTATTCACTAGTTTATCCAATAAATATTTTTGAGCCCACACTATGGAGTCAAACCTCAGTCTTCTCTTTTACTCCTAAAAGTAGATTTAACATACCTATTGGCATCTCTTGGTTTGAGAATGAGGGAATATTCAGTTTCCTGAACCCTATACTTGACACCTGACTTTGTGTCGTGTTATGACACCCCATGACATATATTCCTATGACACCCTATACTTCTCCTATAATAGCATTTATACTGCACTTAGCTTTATATTTAGTTACCTGTCACCCCTGCTACACTACAAGCTCTATGGGGGCAGTGATAGTGTGTCCCTTATTTATTGCAGTATCCCTAAAGCTTATGCACATTCCTGGGTACCTAATAATTACCCAATAAATACTATTGATTAAAACAAATAAATGCTTTATTGTTTTTGAACTTATGATTAATTCCAGCAGAGATAAAGCAGAATTATCCAATGATACTCATCCCATCTTCCTTGACTCCCCACTAATTTACAGATTCAGTGTATTTCAGAGGGCAGGGGTCAAGTTAGAACCACTGGAAATGTATATTTAGCTGCTACCCTGTATTATTTGTAACTTCATGGAGCTAATTTTACTTTAAAAGACAGGGAGACAGAGAACAAATATAACATAGAAACTTGTTGTTTTGAGGTTCGGTCAAGAATAATCCACAGGCTTTAATATTTTAGTGAAATGATATAATTTTCAAGGAAGTTAGAGTCATTAATCAAATTCTAGAGTAAAAGCCAAATATTTTTGCTGTTTTTTTTTTATTTTCATACTTTTCATTTAAATGATAGTAGATTTGGTAAAATGAGAAAAAATAATAAACATACAAAGCAACAAATTTGTTTCAATAATTTTTCACTTAGACTCATGGTCTATTCCAGAATGAAACTGTATCACAATCTTTCTGTGAAATATGGAAATGTATGGTTAAAACAACCAACTTTGCCTTTAGCAAATTTTTGTGGCTAAAAGAAAACAAACAGTACAGTTTTGACTGTTTTGTCTATAAATATTGACTAGTTAGAAGCAAAATCTATGGCACATAAATTTTAATGGGTGATTTGCTGACAGTTATTGTTTGAAAAACGTAGCTGAGTTTAGGGAAATAATAAAAATTGTGGAACTCAAGGAAAAAATTTTGAACCATATTGCTTTTGTCTAATAATTTCAAAACCCTTTCTCTTTTCTTCTACTCACAAAGCCTAATGGATACAAAGTTGAATGGATGGTTACTGCCCCAAAAGACCCTTGTCTCAGTGGGAGTCACACAAATGAACCTGGAATGATGACGGTGTCCTGTGCCCTGAGAGAGTTTTGGGTAGAATATTGAGGGAACATGGAGGAGAGGACTGGACTCATGTACAGCTGACATCTGAGCTAAAGCTTCTCAGCTGAGTCGGAAGTCTCCAGGTGGAGAGGAGGGAACAGCATTTTTAAAGCAGGAAACAAAAAAAATATGCAGATGTGAAGGTATCGAAGAGCTTGGTGTACTGAGGAATGAATGCCGGGAGTGTGCTCTGGCTGGAAGAGGAGGGGTGAGCTCATGTGAGCAATTCAGTTTATAAGAAAGATAGAAGATGAGGTGGGAGAGGTGGTTCACTCTGATCTGTGAAGGATCCTGGGTGCCAAGATGAGGAGTGAAGTGGGAAGAAGGTAACGGCAAAGGGAGTATTGGGCGAACATCATGTGGAGGGAGGAATGCTAAGGAATTGCAGCAATGCTAATTTAGATAACAAGACCTTTAATAATGCTAAAGTAGTATTTGTGAGGGACAAAGACAAGTTATCCTACTTAGGGGCCAGGAAAGGCTTTCTGGAAGGGTTGATACCTGCAAGATAGATAAGAAGAGCCAGGGAAAGCAAGGAGGGAAGCAACCATTCCAGGAAGAGGAACTGTCCTGTAGAAAGGATGAGTTAGGGAGAGGAATGGGAAGGGAAGAGGTAGGATAGGAGAGGAAAAGGAAAGGAGGAGAAGAGAGGAGAAGGGAAGGGAGGAGGGGGAGAGGAGGAGAGTTGTAGCTACATTTCCAGAACTGAACGTATTTGAGTATGGCAGTAGGATCAGGGCAGAAGTTAGTGAGGGTGAGCTGGAGGAGATGATGTTTGAGATGAAAAGAAATGGCTAGATAAAGCAGGCCCTTGGATGGGGGAACCTCTAAAATAGTAACAATAGGAAGGTGGTGTGATCGGTTGAGAGAGATAACTCTAGAGAGTTAATTGGAGAATCTATTGGGAGATTAATTAGTTAGCCATTTCAGTAGTGTAGAAAAGTTTATGATAGCCCAAACTAGCATGTTTATTGACAAGTCAGATGAAGAATTTGTCAAGAAAGGGACTAAATGAGGACCATGGAGTTTAACCATATAGGGAAGAAAGGGAAGAAAGGAGTAAGTCCATAGAGAGTCAGAGGTGCCCGTATCAAAGGACCAAAATGCTCCATGGGGTTGCGATTGGCTTTGGGAGCCATTGGAGGGATCATGGTAAGACAGTGTGGTGCTCAGAAGGCAATGTCTATGTTTTTTAAATTTCAAAAGTAGAGGAGTTATTTGCAATAATGAATTGCCCATATTGTGGAGATAGGAAAGAGATATGGAGGAAAAAATGCCTGGGTGAGGAGGACATAGATGGAGTGAGTGCATTGTCAAAAGGACATGCACCTGCATCTGGGACAGCTCTAGGTGGAGAGGAGAACTGTGGGCCAGCTTGTATGGTCTTTATTGAGTAAGACATGATATGAGAGTGGATTGTTGATGATGATGAGGGTCCAAAAATGTTCCTTAAACAGAATGGCATGAAGGGGCAGAGGGTTTTTACGAGAAAGCAGTGGAGAAATACTTCAGAAACAGCATTGCGCAGCTAGCAGAGGATGTGCAAGAATGAACTGTCTCAACTTGAGAGAGAGGCAGAGTGATTCCTCAGGAGAAAGCCTCATTTTAGATAGAGCAAGAAGGGGAAAGGAGCTGTTGTTGAAAAGACCGAGGCCCTGTGGACCTGGATTGCGGTTCTGAAGGACACATGTAGGAAGGGTGGGGGAGCTGCAGACTGGGTAACTAAAGCAAGCTGGATGTGAGGAATGTGGGTTTGGGTGGCTGTCAGGTTTCTGAAAGTGCTGGAGGGAGAAGATTGCTCAAGCTTTTAGAGAGGATTAGCTGGGTTTACTTTTATTAAATGTGAAAATAAGAGGTTATCAGTTTCCCTGAGTGCACTTTGTGTATTTAGGCTGGAGCCACAGCTTCGTGGTACCGCTGGTTGTCCTTATATCTGAACACAGATCAAGGCTGCAGACCCATAGGGCATCTCTGGAGATCTGTGTCCTGGTCACAAGCTGTTGGCTGTGTTACTCACCCTGAATTCAGATTAGTATCTAATAATGTGTGTCTAGATATGATATTGCAGTAGCGAGGAAGACTCACCCTGCAAAGAGTTTTAGCTCCAGATCTTTTTCAGAGACTTCCTCAGCAAAGACACGTTTTCTCTTTTTGTGTATTTAAAGGAATGAGCTCTAACCTTGAGGGAAGGCAGAATCAAAGATCTGGCAACATTTATCATAAATAATGAATGAAAAAACATTTAAAAATTAACTGGGAAAAATTAAGTATCAGTGTAGGGCTTGTGCAAAGTGGCTCATGGGAGTTGTGGTGGGTTTGCCTCACTGATGAGCTGTCTGTGTGAAATTCTCCTCCCATGGCACTCTCCAGCACTGATTAGGCTATCTTACTCTCTCAAATGTTCTTCTGTTTTCCTCCTCTCATCCCTAAGTGAGTATTCCTCAAACCTCAACTCTCAAGCTTGCGCATTTTTTCAAAGGTTTGCCCTTCAGGCTTTTGCTATTTATTTCCAAATCTATATAACCTATTCCTTTATCTGGCCCAGAAGTCAGACTCTTGCTACTAGAGGGATACATCTGGAACACCATTTCTGGAATGCACAATTATTGTCATCTCAGAAAACTCATCTGGGATCTCCACATACAGGTCTCAGATCTTTCTCTGTCTCGTTAAACTATTTCTAGGTCATACCAATTTTTTCTTTGCAATTCTTTGTTGTTGTTTTATTCTTTTCACTCTTTAGATTTCTCTGCCATGTAACCAGTTGCTAATTCCTTTTCCTTACTGTCAAATTTGTCCTCCTCACAAAGCCAATTATCTCAAAGCACTGATTTATTCTCTCCCTCCTCTAATAAACTATCTATGGAATATTCTCCATATCCCTGTCTGCTATCTAAGCCCTATTCTTAGGCCCAGCTCTAATTTTACGTCCTCTAGGAAGCAACAGTTTCCACCCGAAACTCCATCTCTTCGTCTTGGCATCTGCCTTTGAAGAACTCAGCCTCTGACCATTGATACTAGGAGTGGTCTAGGAAAGCAGATGATAAGTTGAGGTTTTGTATCATTAGCCACCAGGCTACATGCACCAAATACCCAGTCACTGTTGCACAGACAGCCATTGGCCAAAGATAGCATTCCACTTATTAAAAATTTCACTCATAGTGAAAGGAGATGGTGAACTGGTGGGATGGAATGTACAGGCATTCAGGATATGACAGACTTTTAAGATCAATGTATGAGAAGAGTAAATACTCTCTATAAGTGTGGAAGGGTTGGATGTCCATTACTGAATGCCACTGATGCTTTGCAGAGAGGTAATGTACAGCCAAAGGTGAATAAAGGCAGTAGAAAGCCAAGTGTGATAGTGAGAGGGCATCTTTGGTTGCATCCATAAGGTTTCATTTTAAAACCAAGAACCAAGCTAGGACTTAGGAGGATAGTGGTTGAACTTCAAAGACTGTTAAATGCCCTGCAGTGGCAGGTCTGTTATGGTAAAGTCCACCTAGAATCAAGAATGTCGTCTGAGGAAAGGAAACGTAGCATCATGGCATGTGTGCATGGTAATGGCTTCCCCAGTCCTCCCCAAAGAGAGCTAAAGCGATTTTCATGGGTAACTATGCTCTGGGGAATGGGAAAGGGCAAGACATTCCAAGGACTGTGGGGTACAGGAATTGAGTTGTTATTGACCCCCAGAGACCTAAAGCATATGGTCCTTTTGTTAGAGTAGGCACATGTGGGGTCTTGTACAAGGTCTGGTGGTCATTCCTTCATTCTCAAATATATAATTGGGTTTGACATGCTTGACCCACTCTATTGGGTCACTAGTCTGTGGGGTAAAAACTACCACAGAGAAAACCTCTGATCTGCCCTCTCACCCCGGCAGCCAAGATAGTGAATCAAAACCAATACTCTTCTCCAGAGGGGCAGCTGGATAGTTGACTTTAGTGTCAGATCTGAAGGATGCAGATCAGGTTCTCATCATATTTCTGTTTAATTCATGAGTCTAGTCCTTGTAGAAAATGGATGGAGCTTGGAGAATGATGGTAAATTACTGCAACATTACCAAAGCACTAGCCCCAATCACAGCTGCCTCGCCAGATGTGTTATCTGTGCTAGAGCAAATTGATGTAGACTCAGGTACATGGTATGCAGCCATTGATTTGGTATCTCAAATCAATTATTATCTATTACTATCACAAAGAAAGGTCAGAAACAGCTCACATTCACATCATGTGGAATGGATAACTGCCTGCATTTATAAGTGTACTCCATGGCTATGCTAAATTTCTCCATCACAATATAGGCTGAGAAGCTCTAGACCAGTGCTGTCCAATATAAAAATGTGAGCCACATATATAATTTAAATTTTCTAATCACCGCATTAAGAAGTAAAAGGAAACAGGTAAATTAATTTAAAAAATATATTTTATTCTAAGATTTCCAAAATCTTATTTTAATATGTAATCAATATAAAATTATTTATGGATTTCTTTTTTTGTACAGAGTTTCTGTACTTCTGGTGTGTTTTATAGCTAAAGCACATCTCAATTCACATGTTAAATTTTCATGGCATATACTTCATCTTATGAAAGTTGAAAACATATATTTACATGTTCAGGTTGTTCTAAATATACCTAAAAGTTGATTGATTTTGGAATCAAATGTCACAAAAAATAATTTTTTAATGTCTGTATTTACAGTGACAAAACTGGTTTATCGTTTTTTATTAATTTTTATTCTTTAATAATTAAATTAATTGGAGTAGCATTGGTTAATAACATTATATGTTTCAAGTGTACAGTTCTATAATACGGCATCTGCATATTGCACTGTGAGTTCACCACCCAAAGTCTAGTCTCTTCCTGTGCTCAAAGTCAGATTAATATATTTTTTAAAGAATCGACTTGACTTTGAAGCAAATCCGTATTAGTTTCGAAACTACAACTGTTAAGAAAGTGAATGAAATAAACGATCCCCTGAGGGGAGGGAAAAAACTACAGCTTTTAAATGAAGTAAATTAATTCTTTTGTCAACTCAATATTATTAAAATTGAATTCAAAGGGGTAACACATAAATGGAAAAGCGACTAAATTTATTAATATCAAAAAGTATCTTTCAAATTTTTCTTATAGTTTTTACAATCAATTTACATAATGGTATTGATTAAAGTTAAATTTTTATATTGGTTCATGTTGGAAAATATGTAAAATCATTATTATTGATTTATAGTACAATAAGTTTTAATTTCAGCATAAATTTTCATGCAAGTGTAGCTAGGTCATAGATAAACTTTTCTCAGAGCTTCAAAATTAGTTTATTTCATATGCAGCATAATATCAGTAAGAAAATGTAAATTGCAATGCCATTTTTGCCTTTGATTATTAACTATTTGGCAAGCATTCCTTTGTCTCAAGGAATTTATAGTTTGTTAGAATCAGAGTTTATATCTGATTAGTTTATATCTGATTCTAAAAAATCTTTGTAGAACTCTTTCATGACTCAACCAATAAGAATAAGATCATTAAATTTAATGTCTTTTATTTTTTTCTAAAGTTGATAAAGCAGTGATGATTTTTGCACCATTTTTACAAATATAGCAGTGGTGCTTCCCCTAGAGTTTGCTTCAGAAAACTCAACACAAATATTTCCAATATTTATCATAAAGTAGGATAAATCAACAAGGAAAATGTTGATGTCTTATTTTAAAGTACCAGTAAATTCAGTTCTAGCAATATAATTAGATCACCATTCATAATTATAGTAACTAGTTTCTCATATCTAGGTGGAAATTTTTTTGAGAGATGTAAAACATTTAAAAAGATCAATGCCATGTATCTGATTCTTTAGTTTCTGAATTGATATTTGTTCATAAATTGGAAGTCAAATTGAAACAAAACATACCAAAGTATTAATTAGGTTGTGTTTCTTTAATATTGAATGTGTCTCTTAATACAGCTCATCTAAAGTTAATAAAAAGTACTAGCAATTTTTCAAATTTTGAATCAACTGATTTTTGATACTGTTGGAAAAATATGTTATTCTAGTGATAATTGTATGGCTATGAATTCTAAAATTTAATTTTTAGATCTTTATTATTTTATAAGAAACTTTCTATAACTGAAATGATTTATCATTTATACACCTAAAATTATCTTCTATTTTGTATAAGAATCCAAGGCATTTTATAGCTGGCCAACATCACAAGCCCAGATCCTATTAAGACACTTACAAATTTTTGTTGGATATTCTGATTTTGGATAACTAATTTTATTATTTGATTTCTTTTTTATTGTTGAGAGGAATCTTCTTATCAAATTTATTATACATTATTGGCTGAAAATGTCTCAATGCTGCTCACTTATTATCTTAAATTTTTTTTTCACAGTGAGCATTTTTGTTTTCCTTTGTGGTTGCTAATTGCAATTCCATTCATCATGAAATTTGTGATGTACTTTCTTCTAGTCTCTTATTTCCTTTACCTTTCTAGTCATAGTACTAGCTTTTGCATTTTCACTCGACCTGCATCATTAACATGCTTTCATTTTGATTTAGAATATTTATTTATATCTTTAAAAAGGAAAATAGTTTAACTATAATTAAAATAATAATAAACAATTTAGTTATCAATTACATTTTATATAGGTACCAAAGTAATTTATACTGATTACAGAAAATATTCATATAAGCACAATATTACACAGATGCTTGGAAAAAGTCATTTGTACTTAATCGTTTTGTTGACATTCAGTCAATCAGTCATGAGTTTCTGTATAATACTAGAAATGATGCTGTCCCTGAAACATGCCCTATAGTATAACAGTATTACATTTTTCCATGTAATCTTTAATATGACATGTAGTCCTACCCAAAAAATGAATGTTTGTTAACAAAAAAAGCATTTTATACTGATTCAATCTTTATATTTAAATTCATTAAAATAAAAATTTTGTTTCTTGGCTGCATTAGCCACATTTCACATAGTCAATAGCCACAGGTAGCTAGTGGTTATTATAATAGGCACAGAGCTAGATCTTCTGGACATTTTGCAGTCTATCACATTCATTTATTATACCAGTGACATTATGCTGTTTGGGCTGGATGAGGAAGAAGTAACGAGCACACTAGAAGTCTTGGTAAGATACATGTCCCAGGGAGTGGGAAAGAAACCCTGCAAATATTCAGGAGTCTGCCATATTCATATAATTTTGTAAAGCCCAGTGGTCAGAAGCATGGCATTATGTCTCTCCCAAGAAAAAGATAAACTATTACATAACACACTTTCTGTCTTGAAGAAGAGAGCACAGGGATGCCTGGTTGGACTCTTCAGTTCAGATGACAGCATATTCTGCACTTGGAGATATTAGTCTGGTCCTTATATGGGTAATGCAAAAAACTGCTATTGAGAGCTCCACGTTTAAAAGAACGACAATTATTCTTGGTTTGCTACTGGGTCTTAGTCGAAGCAGAATGCTTGACAGTGGGGCACAAAGTGCCCAAGTGGTTGGAACTATTCATTATCTTTTGAGTCCTGTCAGACCCAGAAAGTCATAAGTTGGGTAGGCCTAAGCTTCACTGTAAGAAGGAAGTGGTACATCCTGGATTGAGCATGAGAAAGATCAGAGGGCACAACTCATTATGTGAGTATAAGCCAAAAGTAGACAGCCCCTACACAATAGCCTCAGGGTGGCCTTGAACGACAACAGTGATCAGAAAAGTTTCCTAAATGTAAGAGTTTTGGATAACGCACTTGGCCATCAATGTTTTATATAAAAAAAAAATGTTTCTAAGGTTCAAGGTGTACGTACTCATGGGAAGTGGTGAATAGAAACAGGTTGAAAGATTAGGAACAAAGAATTCTGGATTAATGTTATGTGAATGGATAAATTCAGTCATCACGACATATGAAGATTTTTATAGTAAGCATATGCCCACCAGAGAACATCTACCACAGAAGGGACACTAAACAACCAAGTGGGCAAAATTATCTGGCCAGGTGATGTCAGCCAGCCTCTCTCATCTGCTACTGCAGTGTTGGCACAATGGACACGTGAACAGAGTAGCCTCTTTGGCAGAGATGGAGGCTACACATGGGTTTAACACATCAGCCCTGACTTACCAAGATTGACCTATCCATAAATACTTCCAACTGTCCAGCCTACCAGCAACAGAGACCAATGCTGAGCACCCAAATGTGCACCATTCCTTAAAAACATATCAAGTGGCCATTTGATTTTCAACATTGGGCCTCTTTCATCCTGGGAGGCTGGAAGTTCCTATGAATTAGCACACAAAACTTGTATAGGTATGCCCTTTCTGCCTGCAGGGCTTTGGCCAGCACCACTATTCATGTGCTTATGCAGTCATCAACATGGTGTGTGTGTGTGTGTGTGAGAGAGAGAGGGGGCGGGGAATGATTGAGGAAGCTGCATTCTCAGAATTAAAAGGTTCAGATGCCTGGAGAACGAGTTAGCAAAGAGGAGCTGGGAGATGAAATTGGAGAGATCATCAAGAGTAGATCATGAAAAGCCTTTGCAAGCCATACTAAGAAGTTTGGGCCATATGAAGGATTTAAAAAAGGTAAGTGACGTGGTCGGATTTGCCACAAACTCCTTACCTGGGAATTTACTTTTTACCTTATTTATTGAGAAGAAGAGGAATGTGGCATTTGAACTAAAGTACAATCTCATGTAAGCCAGGCCTCTGTCCCGTTTATTGTAGAAGAAAGCCCTCTCAATTTTATAATGAGACAATTACCAAGATTATATTTTTTTCAAGTAATAAAAACATGCACACAAGGTAGGGAGGGGATTTTTGCCTCTCATATTTGTAAAAAACGAAGAACAGAATACAGTAATGCCCAAAAAGCATGTTTGAATACATCTCTTTGTAAAACATGACAGAAAGGAGTGATTATTTAAATTGGACAGGACTTTGCATTCCTGGCTCCTTGGTGGCAATGCCTTTTGTCTGAACTCTCTTACTAGAAGAATGTCACAAAGGATGAAAAATGAGTCCAATAAGTTTTATTCAATTTCAGAGTCTATTATATATTCTGTTTTACACAAAGCATATAATTTTAAATTTCATAGATAGGCACACTGAACATATACTTGGTAGATATACAGCTATTTGTATGGGTGAAATTGAAACCCTCCAGGGAGGGGATCATTAATAATTCTTTACTTGTAAGACAACAGCCATCTCATATTGCAAACAAAGCCCGTCCAGCACAGAAGTGATTCATGGTCATTTATAAAAACTGATTACCAATCATCAGATCTTAAAGCCATGGCAACCTTTATTTTTCAGTCTCATAAACAACAAAGCTCCCTTTTGTTAAACGCATATGGACCTCTTTCCCACAGAGGAGTCAGTAAATGCAAAAGCTAATTTTCTGCATCTGACAGCCTGCGTGAAAGCTGATGAATACATATCTGATAAGTCTATATTTAAGTGGAAAGAAAATATTAATGTGTGTATATTTATGTAGCATTTTCTTTCACTGAGCTGTTGATCTAATGCATACAAAAAAAAAAAAAAAAAATCCAGAATCCAAATCTTTTAGTGCCCCAAAGGCAAAATTTTTCCTGGCAATACCATTTAAAATATTCCTCATTAATCTTAGAAAAAATCCATATTAATATTTAGTTTGAATCATTCTTCTAAATAACATATCAAATTAGTAGTTTCTGTATTTAATAGTGGGAAACAAGAGATTATAATAATTCCCGATTTGTAGCTTAATCTCAATACTTGGTAAAGATATTACACAAATCATCATTTTTGATCACCTAGGAGTCCCAGGGTACCAGGGAGAACCAGCATGATTCTGACTAACAAGTCCTGCAGCGGCTCCTTCTCTCTGTTTCAATGGTTGAGTGACAGGCCAAGGAGATAAGAGAAAGTACCAAGGTCATTTTTCTGCTTGGCCTTCACTTGTTCTGTCGGTATCTGTTGTGTGCTCCAGTGAGACAGCAACTTCTTCAGGTCAGCTCGAAAGCCTGGACGTGTGTTCACCCATCCTGTAGTTCAAAGTGCTGATGGAGGGAGGAGAGATCCAGTACTCACTAACGGGATAGACAGAAGATAGGAAGATGGAGGAGCGCAGGTAGATCGAGGTTTTTGTCTTGTGATGTGCACAGTTGGTCTTGCATCTGGAAGAGTTCCTTAAAAACTTCAAATTGAAGTGTTCCTTAAACACTTCAATTTGAGCGAATTGAAGAAGTGTGAAAAATAATTAGTCCTAGGTCAGAAGATACTTTGGGCCATGTTCAAGGGTGATGTGCTTAGTTAGAGCTGAGCAACTCATGAACAGATGTCCATGGGAATCTTTGGTCCCCCCTATCATGAGTAAGCGATTGTGGATTTTAGGCCACCGGCTTCTCCTGCTCAAAGTCTTGAGACCTACTTTAGAGCACTAGCCCTGGACTTAGTCTTTTCAGAATCATTCATGACTGGGTCTTACTTTAAAAAAAATAACTTTACATCCAGTGTCTGTGGGCTTCTGCTTCGTTACATCTCTTCCTTGTCCTTTGGCCAAGCTCTGCCCATTGAAGTGCTTCCAGGCCCGAACCTCCTTTTCCTCTTTAATAGGATTTTGATCCTCTTTTGTTGTAAATCCTGACAGGTAGAGTCATGAATGACATGTTGACCACCTCAGTCAAAAATGGCCAGACTCCTGCCTTCTTGTCTGTTTCCTTGAGCATTTTCTAGTGAAACTTGAAAGGAGGTTTAGTTGTAGGGGCAGAGGCAGTTGAAAAATTCCATTCCCGCTTTGGCCACTAGAACAATCTTTAGTTCTTGTTCTCTGCCAAATATATAATCCCTCTGGGGTCTGTTCTAAGCTGTGTAAGCAGATAATTTCCAGTTTTTCAATGGCATTTTTAATAGTTGCCTTCTGGAATTCAGCTTTCAAGGGATTTCCTGATAAGAGCTATGTAATCAGGATGGAATCTCTTATTAAAACGACTTGCCTTTTCCAAAGCTTGAAAAAGGTCTGTTTCTCTCTTCTCAAACTATCAGTCTATCTATCAATAATTGAAGGTGAGATCGAAACTATGACCTTGGCAAGTAGTGCAGATTTGCTGAAGTCGTTCAGTAGTGTGAACTAGTTTTTAGATTATGTGTTTTTGAACTGTAATAAAAGTAAACTTTCACACTCTTCAGCATCCTGGGAACGGGTTCATTTATTCAACAAACAATACGATGAAAGTAGAGGAGGAAAACAGATTGAGAAAGTTTCCAGTTGCAATTCCACACTGAGTGTCCTTGGTGCATTACTGTAGAGGGGCCCATCCTTGGCCTGGCTACCAGAATGTCTCACAGTTCCATGTTTACCACTTGGTAAATGAAGGCCGAGACTTAGTGCATACAGGCCTTCATCCGAATGGCCTGGGGAGTATACTAAAACCCAGATTCCAGACTCCAAGTGGGATACACAGTCAGTATATAAATGGAAGGGCTTGAAATGTGTGTTTTAACAGGTTTCCTAGATGGTTCTTATGCATACTAAAACCTGAGAATGACTGCATCAGAAATTGTGGCTGGAATCCTGACTCCCTAAGATGATAGCATGACCTTGGACAGTGTATTTAACCTCCTAGTGCCTCTATTTCCATGTCTGTAAAACGGCAGAGAACAATGGTGCCTACCTTTGTGGAGGTAGTTGCAAGTGTCATATGAGTTAATATAGCATGTAATGAACATGTGTTAAATGCTTAGACTGGTGCCTAGGAACTGCTATGCAGCTGTTTCCTATCGTTATTAGCACTGTTTAGTAGTATTACTTGTGGCAGGAGACTTAGATTGTAAGACTCTGTGGAACACCAAAGTGCCAGTTTCAGGGCTAGGCAGCGTATCATCAGGCAGGGCCTCCTGTCTGTGCTTGACTGGGTTAAGGATGACCAGGAGTCACATTGTGGCGAAAGAGCGTGTGCTTGAGGCCTACTTCCATTTGAGTCCCAGTACTGCCTCCTAGTGGCCCTGGGACCTAAGGCCTGGAGGGGCCTAGTTCTCTCACCTGTTAAATGGAAGTAAGAAAATTAATATCTATCCTGTTCATCTTTTAAGGTTATCGTTTGAAACAGATTGTTAAAATATGACTTTTTCTGTTGACCGTATTTTGATATTGACTCCATGATGAGCTGGTCACTTGGCTGTCACCTTCCTTAAAATTACATAACGAGAGGCACAGGAAGGAATTAGGAGACAATGGAGAGACTAAAGAATTCTTTGAAGTTGGTACATTTCCTTCTCCCCCCGTCTTCTCCTCCCCTCAAAGTCTAAGTCAAGTGGGTAAGGGCTTCCGAGAAGAATCAGGAAGCCTGATGTGCATCTGCCGAGCTTTGGGAGGACCACAAGGGATCATGTTGGTCAGTGAGAAGTCCTCTGCAGAAGGAGCCCAAGTGCCCCATTAGCTGCAGCAGCTGTGGAGGATCACAGGGGATTAGCTGGGGATGGCACCAGGGAACTGTGGTCAAAGCCGGGGTGTGGGGACAGGAGTCTCCAAATACCCACAAGCATCACAGGAGAGAAAGAATCAAATCAGCATTTGGTCAGATGCCACACTCAGCGGCCTTAAGACCAGACTGCACCTGTGGCTGATAAGAGACACATTTTCTTGTCTTTCTTATCTCTTCTCCCTTCCTTTTACCTGACTTTGGAGAGGCTGGTAATGGTCAGTGAGAGAGAAAGTGAAGCAAAACCACATGCGAATGACCTATGTTCCCCCAACTTTCTGTTGTAGTTTGAGCCTGGCACAACCCAAAACCCAGCTCAGGGAAGGGAGAAACTTGGTATTGAAAGAGGGTTTGAAACTTTAGTATTAGACTGGACTGGAGATTTCAAAATCTTAAAGTGACCAGAAAAGCTACAGAAACTCTCTGGGATTTTAAAGAAGGCCCTGTGTGCTAGGTGTTGAGAGGCTATAGAAATAAATACAACATTGTCCCTGCCTGCAAAAAGCTTATTGTCTCTAAAGAGTGGCAGCTGCATACCTTGCGGTTTCTATCCAGTTTTCTGCAATGCCAAGTGAAGTCAGACAGCAGAGGTGAATGCAATCAAACTTGAAAATAAATCACAGCAGCTAATTCTCTACAGAAGTGATTCAGACCAAACAAAAGGCTAGTTTGTCTTCTTGCTGCCTGTCTCTGAGCTCCTCAGCCCAAGCCTCTCATCTTCAAATGCCTGACTCTTTCTCTGTCTCTGACCCTTTAGTTCCCAGTGTCTGTGCAGTACACTTTGGTGAGGATCAGAGAGAGGCACTGAGGAGTCATGTTCATTCTCATATATCTTTGACCTTGAGTATACCCTTCATACCACTTGGTTGATAGACAGCATTTTCAAAGACTTCTTAGCCAAGATCCAGTTGACAGCCTTGGCAAGTCTTCACATGTGAACTAGCCTTTTTGTTCTCCCGTAGGACACATGCTACCTGACCTGAGAAATTAGAACTCATTAAAGATTTTATTAATTCCCAACCATTCCTTAAAATAAACGAATGAATGATTAGTCCTCAGTTAATTTAATTTCTATTTGCTCAGGTTTGACATCTTAGAACACCTTTAAGTCTCCCTTTTACTTTGGGCCCAGTATCTAGTTAGTAACTAAGTTTATTAGTGCTTCTCCATCATGTTCTCCTGTCTGTGTTACCTCTACCATTCTCATTTAGGAGTGTATCACAGCTTCTCGTGACTATTGCAATATCCTCCAAAGCTGTGCCACACCTCAGCTTTCAAGATTCTGAAATCCCACTCATCATACGTGTATATCTATATCAGCTTCATAGACCTTAACCCCTGATCCTGGTTTTCCCTTATGCAAAAAATTCGGTGTTTTCTTTTGGTCCAGAATAAAGTCTGAATTTCTCAGTCTCAAACTCAAGTCCGTTCAGCCCCCTTTTCCAGTTCTGTGTCCTCATCAGGATGCATTCCAACACAAAACGTAAGCCCCGTCATTGCTAATTTCTTCGGTGAACCTCTAGAGAACTTTAATTTCCTCCCACCACGCTGCAAGATCTTCAGGAGAAATCAAATTTGTGCAAACGCACTTTGTCTCTCCCACTGCAGCTACCCAGAGTGCAACACAGACTGCTTTTGAATAAATATTGGTAGAACAAATCAGTGAATGGATCCCGCAAAGCCAATGCCATTTCTATCTTCAGCCCTCTTTCAGGATCTCTCCCTGTTCCCTCTAAACTGTTTGCTCATTTCATTAAATTAATTTTCATTCAATGGTACAAAACTCTTTATACTCTCTTCTTATCTTATTAATGTTTGTGGCATCTGTAATTAAATCCCCCCTTTTTTTATTCCTGATATTGTTTATTCATATGTTTTCTACCTTTTATCTTGATCAATCTTGCGAGAGATTTGTTAATTTTATTACTCTTTGTAAAGAACCCACTTTTGGCTTTTGTTTTATCTTCTCTATTGTGTGTTGGTTTTCTGTTTTATTAGTTTCTTCTTTTATCTATATTATTTCCCCCCTTCTATCTTCTTTGAGTTTAATTTGCTGTTCTCTTATTATTTTTTTTAAACTTTTTCAAAGAGATGTTTAGTCCAATAATTTTCAGCCTTTTTTCTTTTAATATAAGCATTTGAGGTTATATGTTTTACTCTCAGTATTGTGTTAATTACATTTCACAAGGCAAGGAATTTTTACATAGTAGTATTGTTTATCTCTAGATATTTTCTAATTTATAATATGATTTTTTCTTTGATGTGAGTGATTTAGGAATGTGTTTTTACATTTCCCGACATGTGGATCCCAGTTATCTTTTTGTTCCTATTTCTTACCTAATTGCTTTGTACTCAGAGAACTGAGTGTGATACCAAGTCCTTTGAAATTTGTTGAGACTTTCTTAGGGCCCAATATATTGTCGATTTTGGTTGAAAAGACTGTATTGTCTTTAAATGTTGGGTGGAATGTTCTATAAAAATGCCCATTATGTTATACAGTTAATAGTGTGATTTTAGTCGGTATTCTTAATTTTTTTTTTTTGCCCCTGCTTGGGCTAACAGTTACCAACATAGCTATAGTTTAACAAATCTTCCATTAACATGGTAGTTTGTCTATTTTTCTCCATAGTTATAGCAATTTTTGCTTTAAATGTTTTCAGGATGTATTATTAGGTACATGCACATTAAGGATGATTACAACTTTCTAGTAAATTGAAACTTTTAGCTTTATATAATAGTGACCCTCTTTTTTCCTTTCTCTAGTTATGTTATTCTCTAAGAGTCAGTTTTATCTGATATTAATATAGCTGTCTTTGTTTAATATTTTCCTTGGATATCTTTCCATTCTTTTGTATCCTATGTCTTCAATGTGTCTCTTAAAAATAACATAGAGCTGGGTTAAATGATCTTCAGTTTTTATCTTCTAAATGAAAGTTGATTAATCATCATTATTTATCACAATTATTGATATAGATACACAATATATTTTTATGAATATATTCATATATATACAATATATTCATTTCATATTTTCTAATTATAGTGTTTTATTTTTCTTTCCACTTAGTCTGTTCTATATATTTTTTCTCCTTTTGACCTTACTTGTGAGTGATTTTATATTTTCTTATTGCATTTTTTGTCTTAGAAAGGTACTCTATTTTTCTTCTTTTAGGGATTACTATAGAAATCCTAACATGTATATATAACTTGAAGTATAGTGTTCATCAATATTTTGACCTTCATCCTCACCAGTGATTCTGTAAGTTACTCCATTGTTCCTCTCCTGTTTCTGTTTTTTATTTTTTTGCCGTCATTAACAGCTTTGAGATATAATTTGCATACCATACAATGTACTCATTTAAAGTGTGCAATTCAAGGATTTTTAGAATATTTACAGAGTTGTGCAGCTATCACTAATGTCTGATTTTAGAACATTTTCCTCACTTCCTTAAAAATAAATATACCTATTAGCAGTCACTCCTCCTTCCCACCCTCCCCCTGCCCCAATCCCCAGCCCATGTCAGCCACTAATTTATTTTTTGCCTCTATGGATTTACCTATTCTGGACATTTCAAATAAGTGGATCATAAATATATTGTCTTTTGTGAGTATCTTCTTTGACTCAGCATACTGCTTTCAAGATTCTTATGTATTATAGCATATATCAGTACTTCATTTCTTTTTATCACTAAATAATATTTATTTTTAATGATATACCAGATATGTATGTTTACCAGGTTTGGTATATGCTTTTAAAGTTAAAATTGGCTTCAGCAATAATTTTAAACCTGAAGATTTCTTATTTATGTATCCTTTGGTTTGAAATTATTTAATTTCTTGACCATTCATTCTAAATCAAGAAGTTGAATGAATTAAAATAGGCCTTTTTAGATGTTTGTAGCAAGTGGTTCAATATGGTGCCATATTGCTGGGCAAATTAACATTCCAAAAGTCCTTTTTATGCATTCAGCTCTCCCATCTATCCTTCTCCACCAAATCAAACCCTTTTCACTAGGAAGCTTTCTCTGATCTGCCAGCTTATTGAAGTCTCTTTTGCCTCAAATTCCTTTGATGATATTTTGGGGCTCAATTCACATCCTCCTGACAAGATGACCTTGTATTTAGTTAGCACACACGATACTGGGAAGCTCTGGGAGGGCATGGATGGTCCTTCTTGTTTCTCTGTTTTCAAGAAGGCAATTAGCATAGGGTGGGCCAGAGGGTAGGCATTCAAGAAATAACTATTGAATAAACAAATGAACAGAGCTAAAGGCTTCTATTTTCTTTTCTGATAATTGATGTCTCACAGTTAAATTTCATATATGAGGCTCTTGATACCTGGATAAAGTAAGCTGAGATCTAGGTGCCAATACACGGCCCCAGGCCACCTTCTCTGGGTTTGGCTCCTTGATCCCAGGACAAGGGAGGGGACCAGAGTGCAAGCTCTCATTATTTACAGCCTCCATGGGGCCTGTGAGAGGACGCAGAACAAATCATCTTCCTGTCTGACTCCACTGATGACTCAGACTCCTGAGAGTTGGGAAGCATTTGTTGCGATGTTGATTTCCCAGGTTCAGAGGAGACTTAGATATGTATCTGTCTTAAGCTCCTTATTATCTTTCTGCATATTAAGTGGCAAAACCAAGATCTCAATGGAGCATATCCAAATGGGAGATCAAGAGAGAAATTTGGAACAGCTCTGTTTAAATCCTAATCTCCTCATTACCACATTGGGAGGAAAGCACTGGCCAGCACCAGTGGTAGGGCATTTTTCGTGGAGCTGCTTATGTGGCTTGGTCTGGTAGGCAGGACACAGTGACCCAAGAGGCAGGCCTCGTATGAGAGGACTTTCTCAGAATTTGTAAGCCTTTAAATCAAACTAGAAATGGAGAGCACTGAGGATGAACAGATGGGGCTATGGCTACTCCATACTTGGCTAGTGAGAAACCAGCATTCCCAGATAGCAAAGGGCTGGGGAGGGACCCCATGCAGCCAGCTTAGGATTGCTTAGAAAAGGATGAGGGAGTCATTGAAGAATGGTCACTGTGGCGCTTTCATCTGCTGCGTGAAACCAGCACATTGCCCCTATCCTCCCTCTCTTCCTGAAATAGCAGTCAGTTCATCAGGGGTGTCTGATCTTGACACAGATTAAAAATGTCTATCCCTTTTTGAAAAAGATTGACTAAGTGGAGCAGAAGTGAAAATATGGCATTGCGGCCTAGCAATAACAGGGGAGGATTTCACGTAAACCGAATCTAATTTATTGTTGGTGCTTGCAAAGGGTTCTGGAGCCTTATACATAATAAGGGCTTAATGGGTATTTGTTGAATTTAATGATTTGAATCATTTGCAGCAAAACAAATTCCACTTCGTCTGAATTGCTCAGATAGGTTTCCTCTTTGCTCCATTTAGCACAGCAGGCAGGTAAGATTTTCCTTGTGTGGTTGAACCACACAGTGAGGGCCCTGGCCTATCTGAACACCATGCCCTCAGCCGCATTCTGAAAATAAAGATTCAGGCCTGAGTCCTTTTTAATTTACCTGTCGGTAAAATAAAGTAAATAACACTTATGACGAAATAGCACAGTCTCTGGTGCAGAGCAGCCCTCGCTAAATATTTGTTACAAAATAAATTGTGACTTTTCCTTAAGGTGGTGTTGGGCAAAAGTCAGTGATTCAGGGTTGGGGTGTCCCTGTAAAATATCCATGCATTCTGGGAAGGAGTTGAAAAGTTCCAATGGCCTAGAATTGTCGTGCTGGTGTCTGAGATGGATTTGCATTAATTATGACAAAGTATATGTCTGAATGGAAATCCCATTTACCAACTGGAGCTGGTGCCTCTGCTGTTGGAAGGAGAGACAGCACACCTACAGTTCAGAAGAGCGGTTAGGAGAGACATATGATGAGAAAGAAGATGGCACTGAATGGAAAACCCACAGCAAGACTGTTTTCTAAAGGACTAAGAATGATATATTTCCCCTGATGAGTACGTCTTCATCTGCTCATCATGGATAATCCCAATTTTATTATATGGTTTAAATGCAGAAGCAGACCAAAGGAGGGGTTTTGTAACCAGTAAAATCAGAAGAAGGGGTTGTATTAAGGAGAGTGTACTTCAGGAGCTGGAGATTTTGATCTGTTGTTAAATAAAAATGTCTGGAAGTGGGGGCTTAGGAGGCAGGATTTGTCTAAAGCTCTCCAGGGGAGTCTGATACAAAGCTGGGGTTGCAATGCATGGTTTCGGATTATCCAGGAATAAATTTTCCTTTAGTTGAAAATCATTTTGCATGCCAGTTTCTACCCTAAAAAGATGATAATCAAAGCAGTGATTCTCAAAATACTTGTTAAAAATGTAGACAATGGACCCTCATCCAAGACATGCCAAATCAGAATCTCTGGGAAGGTGGGAGTCTGGGGATTTGCATTTTTAATAAGCTTCCTGGCTGCCTTTTTATGCTGACTTAAGTCTGAAAACTAATGTCAATGGGTTGCAACCTTAGCTACATGTTAGAATCACCTGAGAGCTTTGGGAAAAAACCCTGATGTCTGAACCCCTTCCTCCTAAAGATTTCCATTAAATTGGTCAGGCTGGGCCCCCAGGGATTAGCAAGCTTAAAATCTCCCCCAATGAACCCACTTTACTGCTCGGATTAAGAACTGCTCTTCCAGAGGCTATGTATGTTGATAAACTAGTAAGCTTAAAATGTGAGTGGAAAATGCCTATAGCAACTGCATGGACAAAGAATCCATCTTTCTTGTTTATTGGTTACACAAATTTCCAACCTCACGATTATTGAGCAAATGATACAAATATGAAACACTGGGAAGTCGTGAAACTGGCAGATAGATCTTTTCTAGCATGCCCAAGGATTAAACACTAGGTGCATTTCCTTTAAAACAGGAACATGACAAGTATGTTCACGATTATTAAAAATTTGTCTGGTTTTAACTAATGAAATAAGGCAAGGCAAAAAAAATAGAAGCAGAACTAGTGAAACAGATTAGCAAAATTATTATTTTCTAGTAATACAATCTATGATTAATAAGAATGTGTAGCAAGTTGGTAAGATGTAAAACAATTTTTCGCATATTTTAACATTAACTGGTTAGGAAAAATAACAAAAGATGATGTCATTCACATTAGCAATTAAAAGAAATCTTATTAAGAAATCCAAAAATCTATAAGAAAACCACAAAACATGAATGAGCAACATAAAAGATATAAAAATAGGTGAGATTGATCTACATGTTAATTTTTTGAAAATTAATTTATAGTTTTAATACCATTGGAAAAAGTCAGTGTTTATTTAAAAAACTGAAAAAGAGTGTTCTAAGGTCTACTTAGCACAATGTGTAAGAAAGGTTATTTAATAATATTGTGAAAAAGATAAACCTGTGTGACTTGCCTTATCATTTATAAAGATGTATAACACTAAAAAATACTAAGATACCTTTCTAAAAGAAAAAGAGATGCTGATGACAGGAGAACAAGTGAAACTAACAACAAAAAAGTAAAATTTCTTAGAATATATATAAATTTATATGATAGTGACAATATTTCAGATTCCTGAGGAAAGTCATTCAACAATTAGAATCAGAACAATTGATTAATCTATAGAAAAATACTAAGGTTAAATTTTCTACCTCATGTAATATAACAAAATTAATTTTATTTCAATTAAACGTCTTTCTATAAATCAACAGAAAAAGATGAATACCTCAGTAGAAAAAATATGTAATTTTTGAATCATTAATAAAAAATGTAAATTACAAATAAGAGTGTGAAAACTGTTTAACTTTACCAAATATAAAACAAAAAATTAAAAGCAATTTATTTTTCATTTATTTACTTTACAAAGAGGAAAATTATGGAGAGGTTGTGGTAAATTGGTCTCTCTTATACTCTTGTTGAGGATGTAAATTGGTTTACATTTTTACAAGGCAATTTGGAAACATGAATCTTAAAACATCCAGAACCATTTTGTTTTGTATTTTAAAAAACATTTAAAAAAATATTTAGTTGCAGTTGACATACAATATTATATTAGTTTCAGGTATATAACATGGGGAATAGACATTTATATAACTTATGAAGTGATCAGCCTGATAAATCTAGTTAGTACCCGTCTGATACCATACAGAGTTATTACAATATTATTAAATTATATTCTTTATGCTATGCTTTACATCCTCATGACTATTTTCTAGCTACCAATTTATATTTCTTAACCTCTTCCTCTTTTCACCCCCTCAATCCCCATCCCATCTGGTAACCCTCAAAATGTTCTCTGTATCTATGAGTTTGTTTCTCTTTTATTTTGTTCTTTAGATTCTACATGTGAATGACATCATATGGCATTTGTCCTTATCTGATTTACTCCACTCAGCACAATATCTGTTAGGTTCATCCATGTTGTCGCAGATAGCAGGATTTCATCCTTTTATTTATTTCTATGGCTAAGTAATATTCCATTGTATATGTGTACCACCTCTTCTTTATCTATTTATTCATTGAAGCACACCTAGGTTGCCTCTATATTTTGGCTATTTTAAATAATACTGTAATGAACATTTGGATGCAAATGTCCCTTCAAAGTAGTTTTTTGGGTTTCTTCAGATACATACCTAGCAGTGAGATTACTGGGTCCTTCTTATTATAGCCTTTGTTTTAAAGTCTGTTTTGTCTGGTATGAGTATTGCCGCCCCAGACCTTTCTTTTAATTTCTGTTTCATAAAATATCTTTTTCCATTCCTTTGCTTTCTGTCTGCAAGTGCTCTAGGTTTGTCCCTTGTATGGGTTGCGTGTACCCTCCTATTGTAGTTGAGCCTTGGTTGCTGTTTGCATGCTAATGGGAGGGATTGACCCTCAGGCTGATGGGATTGACCCTCAGGCTGATTGTGAGGTTTGGTTGGTGACTACAGTGGAGGAACTGTCGTGCAGGGCTGACCCTACAGAGCAGGATTCACTTTAGCAGGGCTCTGGTGCCTTCCCTGTCTGCCCTTTGGGTGTGTTGTCCTCAGATGTGATGCCGGGGAGTACACTGGGTGAGACCAAAGCCAGCTACCAGGTGTGCAGGCTGGGGCCTCATGTGAGGAACCTTGTTGCAGGCCAAGTTTAGCTGCAGCCTGTGCCCTACCTTAGGCCACCTGAAAAGAGTCACCCAGCCATTCATAGAATGCTGGTCCCTTAGATGGGCTTATAAGTCCCTCAAGAGGCCAAGCCAGGAACTGAGCTCAGCTGCTGCTAGTCCTTGGCTTGGGGCTGCTCAGCCAGAGGTATGGGGCACGCCAAGGCCAGATGCTGCTGCTGTGGGTTTTGTGAGCCTTTAAGAAATTTTAGGAAAGTCCACAGCATGACAGACCGTTTGCATGGAGAAAACCACTGGACGCGCGTGGGTGGGCCTGCGCTTTGGGGTGGGCGGGGTCTCTGGAAGCACCTGGGCAGGGCGACAGCAGTGATGGAGCTCAGACGTGGCGGCTGCCTGCGCCTGCACGCTGGCGTGGGAAGGACTCTGCAAAGGAACAATGGCTGAAGCCAAACAGTTGAGTTCCTTCCTCTGTGTCCCTGGAGTGCTTGGAGCCATTGCCGCAGCACCGGAGCTCATAAGCAGTGAGTTTGCCAGCGGTGAGTCTGCATGTGGACCCGTCAGGAATGTCTGTGATTCCTGCTGCCCTCTGCTTCACTCAGCTACAGTGTCCACTGGTTTCCATGGCTAGAAATTGTGGGGACGTCTCTTCTCAGCACTGGAACCCTGGGCTGAGGAGCCTGGTGTGGGGTTGGGACCCCCTTGTTTTTCCGGGGAAGCCTCTGCGGCCCAGATATCTGCCCCTTATTCTCAACCACCACACATGAGTGTGGGGGCAGCTGTTCTGCATCTCCACCCCTCCTATTGGTCTCAGGTGGCCTCTTCTGGTTGTAGGACTTAAAGAGATCCCAATGATGGCTGTTCTGTAGTTCAGTTGTAATTTTGATGTGATCGTGGGAGGAGGTGAGCAGTGTTTACCTACTCCGCCATCTTGACCGGAGCCCCAGGCCTTTCAACCAGTAATTTCACGTCTAGAAATTTTTCTTTATGACATCATCAGAGATTTATGTAATGATTATTGTGTAAGGATTCTCAGCACAGCATTATTTCTCTATTGAAAAGTAAAAGTGACATAAATGCTCATAATAGGGCATTGCTTAAATCAGTTTCGATTTAGTTCTGCACTATACTTTTGTAAAATTTTAACAAATTATCTTTTTGAAGAAAAACAACATGAAGAAAGTTTATGCTGCTAATAAAGGACAGAAACATCCACTAAAGTAATTTGTGATTGGCTTCTGGGGAGAGGATATTTAAACCCACCCTACAACCTCTCGCAGAATGAGGAATACAGTAGTCAAGTCTAAGCATGTTTTATTGAGTAAAATATTAACAGGTAGAATGACTGTATAATTATAAGGTCATGTTTAGATGGGAGTGACTCTTCTCTTGCTTTTGTCTTGCCAGAATTATAATGGCACTTTTTATCTTTGGCTGGGCATTTTTTTTTTCTTAGCAGGAGCTGAGAAAGTGGATATGGAAGAGGGAGCAGAGGCTACAGTCTTTGGGGCAATATTCTCTTTTACCATCTTTTCCTCTTAGTTCTTTCCTCTGGTGATGCTGGGGAAAGCTACTCTCCTCCTTGTATTACAATGGTAAGAGGTAAGATACCAGTTCTGATTTAGTGGAAACAGATTATAGGGCCTTTGGTCTACAACTCAGTCCTCTCGGGCATAGCAAGAAGAAGCAACCCTTCTCTAGCTTGTCAGAGTCATAGATTAGGGCTTGGCACCAAACATCAGCTAAAAGAATTATTATCTGCTTTTACCTTGTTCTTTGGATGTAGTTATTTCTCTTGTAGACCTTTTGCATTGTAGTGGTCCTCGACAGGATTAGATGATTTTAGGTCTTGATCTAATATCATCTTAATCTCATCAGAATTTTTCTGCCTGTGTGTCTCTGTATCTTGAGAGATGATTTTACAAATGGATAATGGCCAGGCCATATATGAAAAAACAGAACTCTGACCTATAGCAGCAACCAGTCTAAGACACACAGAACCACAACTTCTGTAGAAATTGTCTAAAAACAATCAGAGTTTAGTACTGACAATTACCATAATTTTTGTCCTTACTTTCAAATTAGGATTAACCAGAAAAAGCCAAATCAAATATGTTCCCCTAACCAATCACATAGGCTCTGCTTTTAGTCAGCATGCCTCCAGCATCTTCTATGCCAACAGCCTCCCAGAAGGCCTTACCTGTACCTCCCCTTTTTTCAGGTGATAGTGGCAGACGCTCTCACTACTACAAGCTTGAGTCTTTACTGGTTCTCATTTGGGTGGTCCTCATTTGTTTCCACATTATCTTCGTATCTCCCTGTAAGTGTATGACTTTATGCAGAGAAATATATGACATAAATATATCTTCTATCTGTAGCAATGTACATAACAGTCACAATAAGTAGAGATTGCTTTTATCTTGGAAAACAAAATGAGTAGGTTGGAATTCAAGAGAGGCCTGGCCTCTGGCACAGTTCCAAGGGTTTATAAAACTTCAGGGAAGAAGCAAAACCCAGGAGAAACTGAATCAGGGAGGGCTCTGAGGATAAGAAACTGGAGCAGAGGCCAAATAGAGGCAGGAAGTCATGGTCAGTGTGACTTACCTGGTGGGCAATGGGATTATGCAAAGTTTCCTTAAATGGATTGACTCCCTGTAGTCTGGAAGTGCTCTGTAGAATAGAGAGGAAGAGAAGCTAGAAGCAGGGAGAGTGGCCAGGAGCTCTTACAATAGTGCAGAAGAGATTCTTAGGTCACCCAGGAAGAGATGAAAAGATCAGTCCTTAGAGAGACATGCTGTGATGGTTAATTTTATGTGTCAACTTGACTGAGCATACAGCAATCGGATATTTGTTCAAATATTATTCCGAATGTGTCTGTGAGGGTGTTTTTGGATGAGATTAATATTTTAATCTCTGTACTGAGTAATATGGACTCTCCCTTTTCTCTCTCACTCTCCCTCTCCACACACACACACACACACACACTCTCTCTCTCTCTCTCTCTCTCTCTCTCTCTCTCTCTCTCTCTCTCTCTCTCTCTATTGATTCTATTTCTCTGGAGAACCCTGACTAATACACACATTATAGGAAACGTTTTTAGACTTTGATTAGACTTAAAAGGCTGAGTTGGTATGTATGGTGGGTGAAGGAAATGGAGGCTTTTAAGCTAAACGATAGAATTATTGATAGATATGGGAAAGCATAGAAGTTCAGGAATGGTATGAACAGAGGAGGGAGGAGGTTGGTCTGTCCTCTTTGGAATATGTTTAATTTGAAACAACGGCAAGATATCCAAGAGGAGCTGGGGAATCGATCTATAAAAGTAATGTTCCTCAGTAATAGTCCCTGAAGATAAAAAAAATCAGTAAGATATAGAAGCCTCATAAATTACAGATGAATGGGCAATTTAAGATATTTAACTCCATCTCTGACACCACAGGTTATCATCATGTCTCTTAAGGAATGTCAGCAGATTTTAATTAAAATTAATTTTAGTTTTCTTGCTTAGTAATTATGATCTAAAATAGCCCAAACTAATGGGAATGAAGTGGAATAAAGAAGTCTCTTCTCTCATACACTACTAATACTTTGCAACTGAAAGCAAGTTGTAATTGTTATGCAAAATTATCCAGATCGCCTGTCTGCTCTGAACTCAGCAGGTGACCCCTTCACTCTCCAATTCTCTTTGCTTGTGCATAACCAGACTCAATGGCGGATACAGGGATTGCTCTAAAATATTGACGGTGGGGCGGGTAAACATGAACCAAGGTTAGCAAAACAGGATTAATGCAGGCTGCTTAATGAATGTTCTCTGCTGAATGACTCCTTGGCAGAAAGGCAAGTGTCCAGCAGATTCCGGAATGTAACGAGAACAGCCAGACCAGGTCCGCTGGTGGCATCTCTCTCTGAGCTGTCGGCTGCTCTGCTTTGCGCTTCAGTCCCTGCACACGGAATCGTTAACCTTTGACACCGAGTAGGGTTCAGCATTTCAGAAGTGTCTTGATTATGAAAAATCTGCCAGCGCTAATGGGGAACCTCTGACCCAGGTGCCAGCCCAGCCTCACAGCTTCTCAGCCGCTGCGATTTTGATTGAAAAACAGGTCTCCGGTGTCAGGAACAAAGTAACCAGGAATTGGGCCACCTGTAATCGTCACGCTTTTATGCAGACCATGAAGATTCTTTTTCTATTCTGTTCTTTTTTCTTTTGCTGTCAAAAGACTGATTTCCAACATTGTCTGAACACAAAACTTACAAATTGCCATCTTCAACTTTTCACCCATCCGTCTCAGTTAGGGACCTATTGCATGGCAGCTCACTTCTGGTTACTGGGGGGTTATTAAATAAGAGTCTCTCACCTCCCCTCCCTCAATCTCTCTCACCCCCCATACACATATTGATGTCAGATTCTGTGAGTCGCATTAACACCACCTGGTCTTCAGGTAAGAAGATCAGTGTGGCCATGAGTACCTGGGAAGACTTCTTGGAAAAGGTAATAATGGGCCTACGTGTGGGAGAATGGATATGATAGGCAGAGAGGGAGATGGAGAGGCCCTTCACAGAAGAGAAAACAGTCCAGACTGATGCTTTAAGTCAGAAGGACCATGGAATTCTGGTTTGGAAGTCATCTCTGCATCTCTAGCAATTAGCTCATGGCAGATCAACAGAGATAATTAAATATTAACTTACCTATTTGTTGAGCCTTGTGTAGTCAAAGGTTAGTGGGCAGTGTGCCTGAATTCCTCAGAACTCCATGAAAATAAAAAGACAAAAAAAAAAAGCCCAAACAAATAATTCAAGAGCCCAACTATCATGTTTCTATAGCTGAGGTTTTTCCAGCTCGTTTTTGTGAAGGAACATGATCACTGTAATCCTCCTAACTGAACCCAAGTTTATTTTTTAAGGCCTTAGTGACATTCAGCCTACTCATTTATTTAATATTTCTGCTGTTATCATATGTGAGGCACTGTTCTAGGCAGTGAGTATACAACAATGAAAGAAATGGACAAAAAATTCTATCTTTATACAGCATATTTACTAGTGTCTATGGTAGGGAGGACCATCACTTTTAATATAATTAATAAGTGATTTACATAATTAGAAGGTAATAAGTGATGTAGAAAAAAGCACAAGTTACTTAAGGGAATAGGTATCCTAAGGTGAGGGAATGTAGTTTAACTGATGCATTTCATATTATCATATAATTTTTACTGAACTATTTAATGCCATAAAATTTACCCCTATAAAGAAAGTATGTAATTCATCAACACTAATTCTGGAACACTTTCATTACTCCCCCAAAAAACTCTGTGCCTATCCCTTCTCTTTCCTCTAGCTCTTTGAAACCAACTAATATACTTTCTTTTTCTTTTTTTCTGTTTATTGGGGTAGCATTGGTTAATACAATTATATCGTTTTCAGGTATACATAACATTTGACATCTGTATATTCTATTGTGTGATTACCACCTAAAAGTCCAGTTTCTTCAGATGCCATATATTTGATCCCCTTTACCCACTTCATCCTTTTGACCCCCTTTACCCCACTTAACTTTCCCCTCCTCCCCTACCCACTACCCCTGGTAACCACTAGTCCATTATCTGTGTCCTTGAGTCTCTGTTTGTTTGTCCTGTTCATTTGTTGCTTTTAGGTTTATATACCACTTATAAGTGATATCATATGATTTTCAACTTTTTTTGTCTGACTTATTTTGCTTAGCGTGATCATCTTGAACTCCAGCCATATTGTTGCAAAGGACAGTTTTTCATCTCTTCTTATGGCTGAGTAATATTCCGCTGTATATATGGACCGCAGCTTCTTTAGCCAATCGTCTACTGTGGGGCACTTTGGTTGCTTCCATGTCCTGAAACCACTAATATACTTTCTCTGTTAATGGATTTGCCTATTTTAGACATTTCATATTAATGAAATCATACAATGTGAATGTGTTGCCTATTATGTCTGACTTCTTTCATGCATGATGTGTTCAATTTTAATCTATGTTGTAGCTTTTTATGGCTGTATCACAGTCCATTGTATTGATGTACATGTATGGCCACATGTTTTCAGTATTCTTGGCCATATACGTAGTAGTGGAATTGCTGGGTTAGATGAAAACTCTGTGTTTAACTTCTTTTTTGTGGAACTGTCAAGGTTTCTTCAAAAACAACTCTTCCATTTTTATATTCCTAGCAGCAATGCCTAAGGGTTCCTATTTCTCCACATTCTTATCAGCACTTGTTATTGTCTTTTTTATTGTAGCCATCATAGTGGTATTTTATTATGGTTGTGATTTGCACTTCCTTAATGACTAATAATGATGAACATCTATTCATGTACTTATTGGCTATTTGTATATCTTTGGAGAAATTTCTTGTCAAATCCTTTGCTCATTTAAAAAGGTGAATGTTTTTCTTTTTAATATTTATGTCTTTATTGTTGAGTTGTAAAAGTTCTTTATGTATTTTAAATACTAGTCTTTTATCAGATATAATGTAGCTTGCAAATATTTTCTCCCATTTTATGGGTTGTATTTTCACTTTGCTTAGAGTATCTTTTGAAGTGTAGACTTTTTAATTTTATTAAGTCTGATTTACTTCTTTTCTTTTTTTTTTTTGTTGCTTGTGCTTTTGGCATCATATCTAATAAATCAGTGTCCAAGATTTTACACTTTTATTTCCTTTAAGGAGCTTTATAGTTTTATCTGTTATATTTAGGTCTTTGATTCATTTAGAGTTAACTTTTGTACATGTGGTTAGCTTGTTGTCCCAGAACGTTTGTTGAAAGACTGTTCCTTCCTCATTTAACTGTCTTGGTACTTTTATTGAAGATTTGTTGGCAATAGGTGCGTGGGTTTATTTTTGGACTCTCGATTCCATTCCATTGACCTATCCTTATGCCAGTACTACACTGTTTTGATTACTATAGCTTTCTAATAAATTTTGAAATTGAGAAGTGTTCTTCTTTTCTAGATTATTTTGACTGTGAATTTCTTTCATATCCACATGAATTTTAGGATCGGTATTTCAATTTCTGCAAAAAAAAAGGCAGCTTAGTTATCAATAGGGATTGAGGTGAATCTGTACATCAGTTTGGGGAGTGCAGCCACTTTAACAATATTAAGTCTCATAGTCCATGAACATGGGATATATTTTCATTTATTTAAGTCTCCTTTAATTTCTTTCAGTGACTTTTTTTAGTTTTCAGTGTACAAGTTTGTATTTCTATAAAACTTGAATTTAGTACTATTTTACTTTTTTTTATGCTATTGTAATTGGAACTTTTTTCTTAATTTAATTTTGGATCATTGATAATGTATAGATGTGAAATTAAACTCATTTTTTAGCACTAGATTTTTTTGTGAGTTATTTTTTGTGATACAATCAAGTCACCTGCAAGAAGAGATAAATTTATGATTATTTTTTCTAATACGGTTGCTTCCCCCCTGCCCTTATTTCCCTGGTGAGAATATCCAATGCAATTTGGAATAAAATGGTGAGATTGAGTATGCTTGCCTTACTTATGATCTCTGGGGGAGAGCAAGGAAATGCAATTTTAAATTAAATAGACCAGTCTTTAGAAAAAAAAAATTGAAGGAAATTAAGGAGCCACATAGACAGCTCTCTAGGTAGGGAGCCACATAGACAGCTCTCCAGGAAGAAGAAACAGCCAGAGAATAGAATGTGAAGCAGGAGTGTGGCCAGGATGGAGTGAGCAAATGATAGAATAGAGAGAAAGAAGTCAGAGGGTAATGAATAAGAGGCCAAACAAATAGGGCATTGGAAGTCATTGTAAAGACTTTGGGTAAAATAGGGCTCCATTAAGGGATTTTAAGCAGAGGGGTGGTATGATTCGAGTTACCTTTTGAAAGAATCACTTTGATTGCTGTTTGAAGAGTAGATAGCAGAGGAGTGAGATAAGAAGGAGGGAGAACAGTTGGGAGGCACCGTGAATATCCAGGCATGAGATGGTGATGACTTGCACTACTTGGTAGAGTGAAGTTAGTAAGAAGTGGTCACATTCTACATATATTTTGCAGCCAACCTAAATATGCCATTTAAATTGAGAGAAAAAGAGAGGTCCAGATCACAGGTGGAGCAAGATGGAGGAGGTGGAGGTCAAGAGTTTCTGATACGTGGAAAGTTGAGATGTCTATTAGATATACAAGTGCAGTTATTGAGTTGGTACATGAGTCAGAAGTTTAAGAGAAATGTCTAGGCTGAAGCTATAAATTTAGGAGTCATTGATATAAGGATGCTATTTAAAGCCACAGACTGATGAGATCACCAAGAGAGTGATTATATATAGAGAGATGAGAAAACAAAGGAACCCTAGAACACACAGACATTAAGAATTAAGACTCCAGGGAGAATTGGAGGAATCAGCAAAGGAGACTAAGAGAGAAAAATTAGTGAAGTTGGAGACAAGAGTATGTGGTATCCTGGGAGCTAAGTGGAGGATGGTATGTCAATTCTTTTAATCTTTGACATTTTTTGAAGAACCATGTTAGCCTCTTCAGCTTCTGAATGATAGATGCCACCTTGATGCCCTTCCCTGTCAGATGAAAGTCTCTTGATTTCAGACTCTGGGAACCTGGCTTCTCTGAAGTATGTAATGGCAAAGGACAGGCTTGGTGGTGGGGAGATGGTGGGAAGAGAACTGACATAATTTTCATACATCTCCTTCCACCGTGGTTATATTTGCTTAGAGGTTTGCCCTGGTCTTTACAGTCATTTTTGAGTTGCTAATCAAGTATGCCAGAGTTTTAGCTTTCGGTTTGCAAACTCAGATCTTGTCAGTTTTATCCCATTGGAACAAGAGTTAATTAAAGCAAGATTAAAGTGTTAATAATTTGGGGGCAGTGTGGTGAAAGCTCGAATCTCTGGAGATGGAGTAAGAAAGGTTTTTATGGAAACTGAAAGTATAAAGCAATGAAAAAAATCCATCTAAATTGTCAAGCGAGTCTAATTTCAGAATTGAATATTTGCTTTTGAGATTAATTATGATCTTTCTCAATTGAAAAGAAATTTATGATATTCTGTAGTTCAGTGAGTATGCAAACCATTAAAAGTGCGAACATAGGCCTAAATATGGCTCAGAGTTTTTATGGAGAATGTAAAGGGCATCTCTCAGAGTTATTTTCCCAGGTTATACTGTATGGATAGATATATTATCCATACCTTTACTCATGATAATAGGTACCATTTCTGTCCCATTGCAGGGGCCCACAAAGTGTTTATTAAATAAGAGAATAAAAAAGGTTGTCTTGGGTTTATGCGGCCCATTCCTTTGACTTCCTGCACAATGTCACTTAAATCACTCCAAGATCTTTTTCAGATTATAAAAAAAGTATAATCTGCTGCTAGTTTCGAATCATGCTCTGGAGCCCAGAGTCAGTGGCTATTCTTGCCTTCCTCAAGGTATCCTAGGCACTGTGCATGGATTTGAAGGGTGCCAGGACCTTATGCCAGCCCTCGCTGTAAACTATCATCATTCCATTGCTAGGGACCAATGATTTGGCTCTGGGGTTAACTTTTCAAAAGTTCAGTGCACTTCGTGCCTACTCACTGCTGTTGTGTCCTGCATAAGAGCCAGGCTCACATGACATGACCAGCCAACCTGTCACTGCTCTCTGGGCCTTTGTGGCCCAGAATATACTATTTATGGTAGTGAGTATGAAAAATATACTATTTATGGTAGTGAGTATGAAAAAGGACTGGTTTAGAACAGCTTTCTTAGGCTTAAGTGAGCAAATATATTCTCTATAGTGGCAGCAGATGTTTGGAGGCTTTAAAACACTGCTTCCTTATAGAGCTGTCTCTCTGCATTGTAATTGATGCTTTGGACTATGATCGCAGCAGACTAATTTCCTTCAGGCATTCCTGGCTGTGCGATGGCACCTCTGATTTGTAGCTGCAGTACCTCTGTCTGATAAATATGTGGTCCCATACATTGAGGGCTCTGAGGTACTTCAGGGAAGGAAATCAATCAGTGAGGGATAAGGTGGTAACTCAGACAGCTAAGCTAAAAAAATAGATTTGATTAAATGAGCTAATACATGTACAATGTTTTAGCATACGTCTCAAGGTAGAATAACCATATGATGTTGAATCCACACTGAGTTATGCCTGAGCACTCACTGAGAAAGTTGAGAGGTCAAGTTGGGTAATCTAATGAGCTCTTCCAAGACCACACATGTTTTGAGTAGGCCTAAGAAGATGCTCCAGAGATCTTAGAGTTGGTTTAGAATTATCACTCTGTAATACGAAACAAACCCTCTTGATTATACTCAAAGGGCATTTGAATACACATTGTTTCACATATCTGAATAGGCCTTGTTCTCCGTCTGCCTTGAGACACAATGCACTTCCCATGCAAACAATGGTCTGTGATGAGGGGTGTTTGTCAAAGAAAAAATTAAGACTCAGGGGAATTATAAATAATCTTTCCAATGCGAATCTTTGGGAGGAAATTGAGACCTGCCTTCCTTATTGGAAGTTTAGTGAACAGTCTAGTCTTCTCCAGGGTATAAAAACCAATTTTGTATGTTAAATAGAAATGCCCAGATACAAATCATTTCTTCAAGGGCTTTAGCCCCAATTTGATAAATGTATCCTCGGTTCATTCTTCATTTCACATGTATTAATACCACCATGATGATGAAGCCTGGGGAATGCATTACACTAGTGAGGGAAGGAGCCAGTATATATGAATATTTCTGACTTACTGAAACTTTTAGGCTCCTTTCTGTGACATGAACTAGTTCTAGAATTTTTAGTTTTTTTTTGTTACTGTGGCAGCAAACATCAATAGTATCTGGATATGAATGCTTTAGAAACTTCAGATCGGGCAGGCATCTATTTTCTGTTTTGATTTCAGGCCCTTTTATGACAATGCCCAACATTTCATCAACGATTTTTCCTAGAGCTGTCTGTAAGGCTAATGGATTTTAAGAAATGCTCTTTGAAATTCCTAGGTACCTGTCATGAGACATCGTTAGTGTTGAAGAGTTCCTTGGTCTTTAACATGAATTGTAATAATTTCTCCAATTGCATTGCATAATACTTTTCACACTGAATTTATCTATCTATGCTCTGTCTACTCCTGAAACCTCCAAATATTTTCTATCGATTTAGCTTTAAAACCAAAAGACTTTTATAGTCAATTGCAACATGACAATCTCACTGAATTTCTTCTTTCAGTATCATTCACTGAAAGGTAAATAAGATTTGCACGTAGTACAGATTTTTTGACTCTATTACTCTTTACACCTACATACAGAGAGAATTGTCTATCTATCCCCAGTCTATGTTTCAGTCTTAAAACCAATTTTTGATCCCTGACAAACAATTCTTTCAAATCTGGGGTTAATCCATTTTCAGTGGCCTTTCATGTGAACACTTCTAAGTGGCTTAAAAAGTATATTTTCAATCATTCCCTTTTAGTCACCTAAGGTCAGGGTAATTCGCCTTGGAGTGCTTGCTTTCAGTGAGGGTGCCAAGAACCTCAGAAGGACATGGAAAATTTAGCAAGGAATCTGTAAATCCATATGCCCTTTTAGCATTTTCTGTAGTTGGAAAATATATTTGTTTTTTTTACATCCACATGCTATGATTTTAAAATAAATGTTGATATATTTGTGTTTACTAAAATCCAAATGATTTTAAAAGAACTGTGAAATTCATAGGCTCTGTTGAAATAGAATGTATAAATCAATGAATTTTAAAATTTCGGGAGAACTCTTTACAGTGTGGGCATTTTAAAGGGGCCTATACCCCAGAAAAGTTGACATTTTTGCCTTAGAATAACAATATTGACTCTATTTAAAAGTCTGTGTTGGCTTCAATAGTTGATAATAAATACTGGGTCAGTGGGGGGACTCTATATTGATGATACAGTTAGCAGAAAATAGAACTTCACTCTACAGCTCCCAGAATTTTTCCTATAATGGGTGCAGGTCACATGGCAAGTTAGCAGCATCCTCCTGCCCACTGTCCTCCATAATGCCCTTTTTATTACTTGTTTTCTTCCCAAATCTGGATGAATGCTAACTGTTGTGGGCCAAGTTAGGGACTGGCTGAATCAGCTGAATTTCTTATGTAATGACCAGCCCATCTGTTAGTACCTTTACCTTGTTCATGGCCATTCTCTTTGCTCCTGACTCCAAGCAATGGAAGAGAGCAATGTGTTTGAAAGTGTAGCTTCGGTTACAGACTGTGACCATTTTGCTGTATCTATAGTGTTAACTGAGCTCACTGTGGGGACCCAATGAGAGAATGAATGTCCCTCATAAATGGTGAGAAGCGAAGCACGAAGCAAACACAGTTCTCCTTTATTAACAGAGAAACAGAACACTTTTTTCTCGATCTGAAAGCATGAAATCTGGCAGATGGGGTTCAGAGAGTATACGACATAAAGGTATTAACACTGGTGCCACAGTAGAATAAGAGGAAAAGAGGCCATTGGAAGACGAGTTTGTTGGCAATGGCTTTCCGCAATGAGTGAGCGGAACAATAGTGAGACTTGGAAGATTAAAAAGGAAAGTCAGGGGAGCGTGACAGTGCACTTGGAATTTTATATACCTTGTGGCGCTTCATCTTCACATTAGCTCTATAAGGCAAGAAATTCTTACCTCCACTCTCCTGATGAGAAAACTGAACCTTAAAAATTAAGTGGTGTGGGGTTGAAGGTTACGCAGAATAAAACAACTGCAGAACTGAGCCTGAATTCAAAACTGGCTGCAAAGACCATTAGCAAAGAAGAATGCAGGAATCAACCAGGACCGTCTAATTTAAATGGCTGTTTTCTCTCTCTGATTATACATCTCATTTGTAATTTTTTTTTTAAAGAGCCAGCACCATCATGTATATGCAAATATAGGTTCATGTGGTTGTCATGAGCATGGGATTCTGAAGAAAGCTGCTGTGTCAGCCAAGGTTCAACTAGAGAAAGCAGAACCGGTATAAGAGAGGAAATTCTCTCTCTCTCTCTCTCTCTCTCTCTCTCTCTCTCTGTTTCTCTCTCTCTCTCTTA
Organism: Cynopterus sphinx; assembly: GCA_030015415.1. NCBI lineage: Eukaryota > Metazoa > Chordata > Mammalia > Chiroptera > Pteropodidae > Cynopterus > Cynopterus sphinx. The sequence continues at coordinate 14,356,694 of CM057383.1, read as the reverse complement.
TCTATCTTTCATCTATCCTATCTATCATCAATCTATATCATGTATATCTATCTACTTGCCTGCCTGCCTATGTAGCTATCATTTTCTACCTGTCATCAGTCTAGAGATTTATTATAAGGAATTGGCTTATACAATAGTGGAGGCTGGTTGAGCAGTCCCTGTAAGACTGTCTTCATAGCTAATGCTGGATTGCGAAGTCCACAGGGAAGATGGTCAGCAAGGGAAGATCATAAGCAGGCTGAAATCTCATGAACACACGCTTACACCCTACAAACAGGAGCTAGGGAGATTCCTACTGTGATAGCCTGAAACCTCTGTTCTTGTTGCCTCTGCCTTTCGTGATGAGAGTGTCCTGCAGAAGCTGGAACCCTTGGTCATGGACACACATACCTGGTTGTGATGCTGCTTCAAATCAACGGGGTGAATCAGTAACAATGTGTGTGTGCTACAAAATAACTGCTCCCTTCTACCCTCCTTCCAAAATCCCTTTGAGGATCCTGGGAAATGTGGTTCAGCCTGCCCAAAACCATCACACCTTTTTTTTTTAAAACGATGGAACTATCATTCTGATAACAAGAAACAACTCTGTTATTATAGGACTAGATACACCAGCACAAAAGTCAGCTGGTTTGTTAGGGATCATTCAGTCTAGACATTGTAGATAATCAGTAGTTTCAGAACAGAAAAAAGTCAAAGTCATCATTTACACAGATGAAGGCATTGTAGCCCATGATGAGACAATTTTCAATCACTATCTAACCACAGTACGAATAAAACAGGAGTAATATAACTTGTGCTGTTTGATTTGGCTGAGAGGCTGAAAACCCCAGCTTTTGGCTCCATTCCCACTTAACTTTGCCCAAAGTGATTGAAATGAATTTCTTTTCTGATGACTTGTGTGCATACTTTTGGGTTAGAAATATAGATTTTAAACACTGTCTCAAGTCTTTTCTTCCCTCAGAAGGCAGACCATGATGTTCCTTAAGCCTATTATATAAAGCACCAGTGTATTAACCTCAGCAAAGACAAAGAAGAATTTAGAATTAAAATATCAAATTGGGTATCTTAACCCAGGTCCTCTGCTTGAGTATGTCAGCATTATAGCTAACATATATAGATAATCGGGCAGTGTTTGGTGTGAGACTGCATAGCAAAATGGTGCATGTGCCGTTGGAGCTCTTCACTATGCTATATAATCCAGTTGCAGGTATAGGCTAAACAAATTATCTTCGATTCTTATAATAAAATTTTACTAGCTTTTTAAAAATATTCAAACCATTCATTCACTCCACCTACAATTATCTTGGAGCAATTGCTGGGCAGAAGACACTATTTCTGGGGCTAAATTGATAGGGATGCTCAAGATGTGATACTGATTGTCAAGTAACTCAGTTCATTTAGAACAAATAGCACATATTATCAAAACAAGTGTTATTCTCAGAAGTAGGAGATAAAAGAGCTTTTGGGGTTACATGAAAGGATCAGAGAAGCTCTACTTGCTGGGCCTTGAAAGATGGGTCAGGTTTTGCCAGATGGAATCAGGAGCAGGAATCTGTGCGTTGCCTAATCTGACTTTGTTGGTTTGGGAGGCCAGGTGAAGACAGAAGATATGAAATTTTAAAAGGATACTGAACTCTTTAATTTTCTATTTGTTCTTTCATTACAACGTTGAGACTTAAAGTGTTTACAATTAAAATCAATGAACGTTTTATTGTTTATGATAGTTCACAGCAAATTAGACTCTTGCTTTCATGTTAAAATGGGAGAAGCCTCCAGGCAATCTCTTCCTGAAGCCAGAGCTGTACAGCACTAGCTCTGCAGAACCCAGCCGATTGCTATGTGTTCCCTGGACCTGAACCTGAGGGTTCACCTCCAGTTCTACATCCACAGCTTCCTGCTTCAGATTTCGGCTTGCGCATCTGCCACGTGCTTTCCATTCTTTATTGCACATCTCTCAGCAAAGAATTCATTATCTTACCTCAAAGGTGCTTCCTTTTTTGACTTCATGGTCCGGCTGAAAAACTCAGAGCCATCTGTCTTATTTCTCTCTTCACCTCAAATACATATCCAGTCCCCAAATCCTAACAAGTCTCCTTTTTACTGCTTCTTGCTTCCATTTTTTTCTTTTGTATTTGCTGCCCTCTCCTTCAGGCTCTCATCCACTCCCACTTGTCATAAACACACAATAGGTCTATTTTTCCTCTACTCCAGTCCTTTACAGGGAGTTTTGGGACCAGTTTTTCTGAAGAACTATGCATGCTATCAATACGAGTCGACATTCCTATGGCTATGCATTGAACGAATGGCCTTCACACTCAGAGTCTCCTTCCATCCCTCCCTTCAGACCCCAGTGGGGCCCCTTCTGATCTTTATGAATAAGAATCCTCTTAGCATCACCTGACATAATCCCTCTTCCCTAATTCAGGATTGTTTTGCCACTGTACTGTTCAAACTCTTCTCTCTCTGCAACCTGTTTTAGCTCATTCACAAGGCCCAAGGCAAGCCTCACTTCCTATGAAGATTCCCAAACAACAGCAAGATTAACCTATCTCTCAGCACTATCCTGGCCCTTCCTTGTGTCAGTTCACTGGCTGCCCTCAGATTCTGGGGTGTGTGTGTGCGTCTCTCTTACCACTGCCTCTAAGCAGAAAGCATGGAGGGCAGGGGCCTGGAAAGGGTTCTCATAGACCCATTTTACCAGTAAGCAGTCAAATGCCTGCTCTATCCCTGGAAATCAGATCTGTTGGAAAAATACTGAGGGATGTCAAAACCCATGCAGTAACTGTGCTGTGTTCAAACTCTTATGTTAATTCAGTATGATGAATAGCTCCAACTGTGTTTGTTTTTCTTTATTTTAATGAGTGCATTTTCTGAGAAAGTTGAGATTTGTCGCTGAACAACCCATTCTGGCATATCCTAGGACTTATCATCTTGAATTTTTTTTTTTAATTAGAGCAGAGAAGTTATGGATGTAACATTTGTATGTTTTTATAAAATTCACACTTTGCTCATGATAATTTATGTTTTCCTTGGTAACTGGTAGAAATATTTTAAGGGTCAGCCTAGAAGTAGCGGAATCAGTGGAAACACCTTTTCTAAACCTTTCTTCCTTGTGTCATTAATCAAAAGAAACACACCTACTGACCCAGCCTGTCAGATTCACTCACAAAAGTTGCAGTTTATCTCCAAACCATTCTTGCCCCCTGAACCTGGTAGCTGATTGGGTAATGAGTAATTACATACCTTCAGTTATTACTCTGACTTAGAATTTTTCAGCTCCTATTTTCTGTCAGTAAGTGGAACTAAACTGCATGTGCTTTGGCTTGAGTACACAATGAATCAGAATTAATGAAATGTCATATCCATTAAAGCAAACTCAGAAAATTGTATGCAAATATGGATAAGAGGCTCTTAGTTCTAAACTCTGCAGCCACAGCAAAATGATAGCAGCCATTTCACGTAGATCATTCTATCTGGTCTTCCTTCCTGCTGTCACTCTAGGATTCGGCCTGTTCTCAGTGAGGAAGAAGGGTACCAGGGCCTCCATGGAAAAATACCCATAAGGGAATACCGAAATGCTGAGGACAGCTGTAGTTTTGAAACCTGTACTTCTTTAAGGTAACTTTGTCCATCTCTTTTCTTTATGGGGACTCGCTCTGACACTGGCTCTGTCACTGCCTGCCGTTGTGGACATTGAAGCCAAGATGGGCTGACAAACATAAGACTGCAGGCTTGGCAACAGGACTAAGTTGTGTTTGTATAATCAACACGATCTGTTTCCAATACTTAACACATTCTCTGTTAAAATCTTGAAGGGTAAAAGTTTACTCTGCCACTTCAATGCATTGGTCTAAACATGGAAGTGGTTTTCGCTCTGAAGTGATGTTGGAGAGACAACTTGGCAAAAGGCAGAGAAGAGCAATGTGTAGCTCCCCAGAGCCTTTCTGGTTTTCAAATGCCTCCTAGGTAATAATTGCTGTGACAGTGCCAATAGCCTGCTCAGTCTGTTCTTGCTGCTTGCACTTGACTTCACTACCCACCCACATGTGTCACAGACCTGGGTAGATTTATAAATGAGTGGCGGCCCTTCATTTTTATAGAAACAGTGAAAAATCACCCAAACAACTAAATACAGAGAACCATATGTCACCTCACTATTGAATAGCAGCCTTGAATTCCTGAGTTTAGATGCTCTCTGAAGGTTGGACCATCAGTGCTATATAGCAGGGGCAAATAAATGCATGATCCTGGAAGTCTGTCAAGTACTACTAGTTGGAGGGGGCCCCCATTTGGTCATGTGTATAACATTTCTGTTGCTACAAATATATTTATTACAAGAAAAGATGCATTTTTTTCTTTTCTTTTTAAAATAATATTTAGCCAATACTGTTGTTTCTTTCTTCAGTAAATTTATACAGACACAGGCCATGTGGTAGACGGTGGAAATTAGGTCATACACAGAGATTGACACTTTATTTCTAAACTGCTGCACAGGATGTAGAAGGTTGAGAGTGGAAAATCTCCTTAAGTTATCAGGTAATCATAGAAAACCAAAACATATACCCATTCCATTCACCTACCCCTGTGTAGGAGAGGAGGCTTTATAGTTAAGTGGAGACCAGTCTGGAACCCAGCCTCTCAGGAGAAGCACTGATGCTAGTCATTTCATGTTAGTATGAATTAATGAAAGTCTAAGCTCTCAGCAAGTATGAAGAATATAAGATTTGGAGAAATGGGGGTTTCCAGGGCTGAAATACTTCCATGTGGCTTTCTAGGTTTTCTCTTCTATTGGTCAAAGCTTCTGAGTCATTGCCCCTTTCCTGACCTGATCTTTACCAAAAAGAGAGTATGTCCCCTTTTAATTTTGTTCTTATTGCAGTGTGGGAGGGGGTAGGAGAGAACCCAAGGGCTACAGGGGAGGAATATTGAGAAACAGGGCTGCTTGGTTCTTGGAAAGGTATCAGAGCCATGGGTTATTGTCTTATATTTGCTGCTTAGTGTATTCATCGAGAAGAGACAGTGAGCAGTGTGAGTGACATGGAAACACTTCAGATTTTCTGGAGCAATTGCATCCTGAGAAATGAACCTGAGTGAATAATAGTTCCTTGACCTCTAACTCTATCCTCAGATCTTCTTTTACCCTCACTACCTGGAGGGCAGCTGAAGCATGAAGAGAAACTCTGGGTGGACCAAGCAGCATTGCCAGGGCAGGCGACCCTGGGAGGAGAAGGCAGGCAGGCATGGGCCAGTGGGATGAGCACTGGACCAGGAGCTACGTGGCTTGGTTTGCAGTTCTGAGGCCACCTCTGTGCGTTACTTCTGGAAAGTTATAGCCTCTCACAGGATCTTTGTTTCACATCTGAAAACTGGAAAGAATGAGTCATGTGATCTGTAAGGGCCCTTCCAACACCAGAACTGGTTCTGTTTGCCTTGAGGCTGATATCCTTTGCTATCGCTTTTTCCTGCAAGCAACTTGAATGCCTTTCTTTTCTGCTTCCCTGGCCCTTCTTTGCCTTCTTCCTGAGCCTTCCTGACATCCCACAGATGCCCTGCTTTGTTCCCTGTCACCCCAAGACATCGCAGCCTGCAGAGCCATTGACTAATCAGTATTTGATAAAGATAAATCTGTGCTCAGAACTGGAACAGATGTTTAGCCAATTAGGCAATGAAACCCTCTGCTGAAGTGGATCAGCTTCCACGTGAGGACTTTGGATTTGGCTGTGAAAAGTACTCATTTCTTAAAAAGTGCTTTGCCGAATACATCAGAACGAGGTGTGCGGGTAGGTTGTTTGCTCTAGATTACTCACTTACCATATGGCTTCAATATACTTATCACTCTCAGATTGAGAACATCACACCATTTTAATATTTTAGACTGTGAGGGGCCTTGCTCCTTTCCTTCCCACCTAGCAGAAGATTTCTTCAGTCTTGCTACTCAAAATGAGGTCACTAGACCAGCAGCACCTGGGAGCGTGTTAGAAATGCACACTCAGTGCCCCCTCCAGACCTGCTGAGTCAGAACTCACATTTCAGTACGGTGCCAGGGGCATTCGCATGCACACTGAAGTTTGAGGAACACCACCCTAAGATACCCTCCATCAGTGGAGAGCCTGTCTTAGTTTAATCACATTCAGATGCAGAATGCCGCCTGCTCACATTACAGCGTGTTCTATTTGGGGATAGCTCTAAGCATCAGAACGTGCTCCCTGATGATCTTAAGACTAGCAAGTATTTATTGATCTCTATGTGACCTCTTCTAAATGCATCACAATTGTGTGTTGTTGCCTCATTTAATCCTTGCAACAGCCGAGTGAGGTAGATACTGTTTGTTTTTGCTCAGCATAATCCCCACAAGAAATGTGTGAAGGAGATGTTCTTGTGTTTCCCATTTTGTAAATGAGAAAACTGAGGCCAGAGAAACTGAGTAACTGCTCCAGTCACATGGCTGGAGAATGCGTCGTGAGCTCTGACCTCAGTAGTGTTGGCTCGAGAGCCCAGCTTAGTCACTGTATTGTATGCTTATTGTTTACAGTGAATTAAGTGTTCTTTATATGGTATCTTTCCATCTGTCTTTTAGAAGTATGGATAAAATTCTATTTTATTCCTCTTTGAGAACTATTAAATTATTTGGAACCAACTCTCATGAACACCCTCTTTAGTAGGTTCTTCATATGACTTGATTACGTATTCCGACCATATTAGTCACATTCTAGTTTGTGGCCACAATGCGGCCTTCAGGATCCTACCCAAACCTCAGCTGTGTGATTTTGAGTTGGGAGAAGTTGTAAGATTATCTTCAATCTGTGTCAGAACACCATACTTTGAGTAATGAAGCCCAAGTACCTAATGAATACTTCAGCACAGCATTGATTGATATTGAGCTCAATATCTTTTTTTCACAAAGGCTGCTATTAAGCCAAGTCTCTCTCGGTCTGTGTTTGTAGAGATGAGTTTTGAACTTAGAAGTGTTTTCCCGAATTAGCATCATCAGCATCATGGGCTTTTGTCCACAGTGAGCTCAAGTGATACCCCAATATAGGGAGGGTGTTGGTTCCGCCGTTATCTAGGGCAGGGTTGTGGAGGGTAGGACTTGATGTCTGTCATGTTAAATTTCATCTTGTTAGCCGTGACTCATTATTCATGCTGTCAAATCCTGTAGGTTCTTGATTCTGTCACTCAGTATATGTCTAGCTGCCTGGCCTTATGTCATCTAAAATTTTGATAACACACTTTCTGTGCAATTTACAGATAGAAGCGTTGAATGGGCCAAAGTTGAAGGGAGCGCCAGGATGGGACATGCTCTCAGAGACCTCCCCTGCAAGCTGACTTCAGTTCATTAACCTGCACCTCTTGGACTAGGCATCCAATCATCTTATTACCTCACAGCTCTTCGTGCAGCCTATATGTCTCCATTTCCCTAGCAAGGAGCGTGATGGCCAACGTGCTATTTTAAACCACCAACACCCTCTAGTTACAAGGTCTTGAATTCATTATTATGGTGGAGGCAGCGGTTGTTTAGTGGAAGGCACCCTGAGTCAATATCAACAATAAGCCAGGTGAGAGCTCTAGCTTTGCCATTTCCATCTGTGTACCCTTCAGTTAGGGTGGATCAGAGAAGCAGAACCACCAGGAGTGGTGTGTGTGTATGTATATGTGTATGTGTATATAGAATTATATAATAAAAGATGTGTTGTAGCGATTTGTACTATGCAATCGTGGGAGCCGGTTGAACAGTATATGAAAGTCTGCTACTTTCTGTGTACATTGCTAAGACTTGAAGCAGCAGGATGGTCAGTTGGCAAGGAAACATGAGTGTGAAATAGATGGGAGCAAGGGCAACTAGAACCCGTGAGGGTATCCTGGAGCCTACAGGATAGGCTAGAACAGGGATCCTCACCCTCTGGGCTGTGTAGTGGCTTGTTAGGACCAGGGCCTCACAGCAGGAGGTGACCTGCGGGCAGCTTCATCTGTATTTGCAGCCGCTCCCCAGTGCTGGCATCACCACCTCAGCTCCACCTCAGATCACCAGGCATTAGATTTCTTGTAGGAGCACCGGTCCCTGATGCCAAAAAGGTTGGGAACCGCTGGGCTAGAAGACACATAAATCCTCGTTACCTCTAGGAGTCAATCTTTACAATGCAGGTGACCTGCAGAAGAAACTGGGTCCTTCCTCACAGAGGTAAACACTCACCCAGCACAAGAGTCAAACTAAAGGAGGAGATAGAGTGGGAGCTGGAGTTGCTGGGAGCCAGCCAGGTGAACCAGCAGATGAGCAACAACGAGCAGGGGCTGCATCACTGTCCAGCACCGACCTTCTGTCTACTGCTGCATTCGGCCTTCCCAGTCTTGTGCGAATTTCTCTTTTAGCTCATACTAATCTGAAACTCTGCAGGAATCAGAATTCTGGGAAATGTGGTTTTAGCTTAGCTGAATTGACACACCGTGTCCACGTGTCATCCATATATACATCTTTTAACTCTACTTCTCTTCCAAGTGAAGACAATTAAAAAACCATATTTCAGCCCAACATGATACAACCATCCCTTGTACAACTGAAAACACTTAATCCTATCTCAAAAAGTGGGTACAGATTCTTTTTACTCACCTTTGAATGATGTGCATTCCTCTTCTTGCTGAATCTCATTCTTCCTTTGACATCCTGTAATAAACTTAATTACCTTGCCATATTAAAATTCATATTAAAATAAGGAAGAAGTACTAACAATTATTATAGCCCTCATTTCTGCAACTGGCCATGTGTTTTAGCTGATATTTATATTTATAACTACTTTTTTCTGCCTTACTGTATTTTGTATTTCCTTCTGCTGGTATTGGTTTCATGCTAGGGATGGTGACCCAACTGTAGTTCCTGAAGGTTCTGGGATATTAATAGACCTGCCTGTATTGAGTTGTTAAAATTTTTTATGGACTTTAATTGCAGGACCTGGAGTGCTAAGAGATGCCTCAGGGACTCTCATAATTCCAGATGAACTCTTCTTTACCTTCGACACGTAGTAGCGACTCTGTATCCTCTGAAAGCATCAATATCTCTGTTGGTACAGAAACTGCCTTCTTTACCTGTTGAATTACTGCCAAGAGGAGCTCAAAGTGGTTAGTGGCTGTCCAATAAAGCATGGGTGTGTCCCCTGGGGAAGGCATCCTTCCTTGAGAACTAGGTCTTATAGCCCCAAAAGGTCAAAGTGGTGGGAAAGCAACATCATCAGGGTAAGAGACCCCTTGCCCCAGTGAAGACAACTCTCATTTTCAAAATTGTTGATTCCAGGCCCTAAATGCTCTGGCTAAGGAAGAAACTACTGTCCATTGTTTGCTAATTTAGAGCATAATGGATTTCTAGAGATTGCAGGAGTGATTGCCATCACCAAGGATCTTAAAAATGCAAAGGTCGTGATTCCTACCAAATCTTCATTCAGCTTGTTTCTTTGGCTCATGCAGAAGACAGATGGATTTTGGAGAATGACAGTGGGTTATCATAAACTCAGTAAGGTAGTCACACCAGTTGCAGCTGCTATTCCAGATGTAGTTTCATTGCTAGAGCAGATCATCACATTCCCTGGCGCCTGATAGGCACTATTGATCTGGCAAATGCCCTTTTTGCGATACTTGTTCCTAGGATCCTTAGAAATTGTTAGGCTTTCATCCAGCAGGAGCAACAGAGCACCTGACGTTACCACCTCACCTCTCCAGCCAGGAGCCATAATCTAGTCCTCTGGCAGATCCTTCTGGTTCATTACTTTGACAATATCATACTGTTTGAAACTGGTGCATTGTAGCAATAACTCAACGTATGCTGGTGAGAAATGTGTGTGCCAGAGAGTGAGAAATACATTTCATCTATAATATGACTTCAGGTCGTTAGTCTGTACCTTTGGAATCAGGGGCTCAATCATCTTAATACCTGCAGGACCTGGTTACTCTGTGTGTGTGTGTCTATCTATTTATCGATCTACTATCTATTGACTATCTTCTATCTATTTTCTTGTATAACTAACTTACTTTATTTAAAGTCACCGCCATCTCTCACCAGTGACAACCCTGATCTGTTACAGTGGAGGCAACAGTAATGTCATGGAAATGCCTCAGTCAGTATTGTAAATGAACTAGGTTTGTGCCATAATATTGCTACTTATGGCTATATGTTTCCTAGGGCACGTCGGTTTCTTCATCTTGAAAATGAGAACAAAAACCCAACTCACAAGGTTGACATGATGACTACAGGTATAATGTATAAAATGGAGTAAGGAATTCACTGCTGTGCAGTTCCTTTATGTGCAGACACTTTATGAATTTGAGCGTGTTTAATCCACATGCACTTTTTTTCACCTGTGAAAAGAGGCAGTGTTGAGGTTCCCACAAGTTCTATAACTTGGCCAGGCTCCCACTGTCAGGAGGGGGTGGAGTCAGGATGTGAATTCAAGCTGTTTTGTTAGCAAACCAGTGTTCTTTCCATTTGGCACGTTCCCACTTTGCCGTGGTGCATAATAAACACTGGCACCAACGGCGTATAAATATAGATTGTATGTTGTTCTTCGTGAATTCATGTTCAAGTATACTGATCTTCCCTTCCCCAACTGCCTAGAAATTCTCCATCTAGCCATCTGGGGGACTCTGCCTTTAATTCCTGGAATTAATTATGTTTTTATTTTCTTTCTTTTAATTCCTCATTCTGAAAATTGCCCATTTACAGTTTACAAAGCACTTTTATTTATGCTTTTTACTTATACTTTTATGTTCTTTTGTTTAATAATCCATGGGGTAGGGCCTCAATGTGTGTGGGAAACTGAGGCTCAGGTAGGTGATGATATATCCAAGCTCCCATGGGTGGTAAATGGCAGAGCCACTTCTCTCCAGCTTCAGGGCTTTTTCCCTCTGTCTCAGTCTTGTGGGAGGCTCTAAGTATTTGTCACTTTGGGGAAGCCATATTTTCCTCCTTTATCATGTGGCCTTTTGGTATCAGATGTACTTTCCCTCAGGAAATTTATAAGTGTACATAGATCTTGGGAGGCTCAGAGAGGTTCCTACACCATTGGGCCATAGAAGCACCTAATAACTCAAGAGAACTTTATTTCACAATTCTCTTAGAAGCACCTCCCTAAAAGCCATAACCATCAGAATGGAGCAAACGTTAACATATCAGGTGTGATTATGCTGAGGGTGATAGGATAATGAAAATGCTCCTAATACTCACCAGTGACTTAACTTTACTTCAGATACTTTTAAACAAACCAGTCTTCTGTCAAACCTCCTGTTAAAAATAACTAACTATCCTGTTAAAAATAACTCTCTTTCCAGAATAAAGAATGGTAAGGGGTTTTTAACTCATCATTGATCCAGTAAGAAACGTAGGATTCTTCATAGGCCAAACACTCAGTGAAAGCAGGAGTATAAGGCAGGAAAATCACTGAACGTAGCTTTTTTACCCTGAGATCCTTTGTTGATTCCTGGGGACCTTCAGCTTCAGTTTTCAAGCTGGGATAGGAGGTAAGGTCAAGCAAGAGTCCACCCGAGGTGCTGAGTCTAACAAGAGGCCAGTGTATCAAGGTTTATAACCTCAGAAGAGTTTCTAACACACTATCAAAGTTCTTACTAATTATGCTTGTTTTTCTGTCTCCTAGTATTAAGATGAACCACGGGCGAAGGGTAATATTTTATCATTTTTGACCTATAAAGGTGGCAGTTTCAAATGATTCAATGTAATAGATTATCATGGAGATGTATTTATTTATTTATTTTGCTCACAGCGGTAAGTCCAATGCCTAGAATCGTATCTGGTACAAGGAAAGTTTTGAGTAAATATTTGTTGATGGAATGAATGAATGAATGACATCAAGTTGGACACCAATCATCAAAAGATAGGTAGAACAACTCCAGATGAGAGTTAAAAAAGTGTATCTGAACAATCCAGGAGTAAAAGAATTCATAGTGAAAGTGATAGGAAACCCTAGTTGAGGACCTGCTAGAAATGGTTGAGAGCAGTAGGAGGCAAGGAAATGGTCTCTTGGAGTAGCTTTAGTGGGACTGGACCAGAGAGCTTGGTAAACACATTGGTTTCTAGGGTCCCCACTATATCCTTCCTAACTGGTATTTCCCAACTTGAAGTTTCTGATATTCATCTACATGCGAATAACAGATATTAAAAAATAAAACCTCAAGTCTTTTCAGTGTCTATAAGCAAATATAATATCCTTGAGGAATGTACAGGTTCATATTTATAAGAGAAACGTGGAATCCAAATTAAAAACCCTATGATGTAGATTTTTAGAAGCCCTTCTTTCAAGAGTTACCCAAGATTATGTGAAGCTTTCTCACCACCTCCTTCTCTTTCATATTTAATCAGATTTTGAGATTAAAGATGTAATTTCCTTTTGTGTCTAGAGAGGTTTATAAGGATGCTGCACACTGCTTTTTCCATTCTGCTTCTCCCCTCCCCCAGGTTACAGAACTAAAGTATCTATCATGTAATTATTCATTGAAAAGAAAATTATTTACTTTTCTGACTTAATGAGCAAAAGCACTGTGAAGTTACATTTCCTATGTGGGTTAGGTTCAAAAATTAATGAGTAAGGTGAAAATTATATATAGTTGAAACTACACACAAAGCTCTTTTATGCTATCCATAGATGAAAATATACAAATTTTTAATAGTACAGTTCTATGCAGTATTCCGTATATACCTGATGAGAACCACCAAGAAGTGATCAGATACATATCTGATCAGATATGATCAATACTTAAATCTTCTGCTTTTAATGAAACCATCAAATACATAAGGCCCTCAAAATCATTTAAGCTTCAGACATCATTAAACTTGCTCATCCCAAGGCTGAACTCTTGACTAAAGAATATTGGTCCACATGCCACCAAGGCTTTCCTTGTTTGTCACTCCACCATTGTGTGAACCAATGTCTCCTGAGTTCCCGAGGACATCGATGTTCAAAAGGCTGCCAGAAATTGAGCACAGATGGCAATGCCAAGGGCAGCCAATGGAGTATGGCCTCTGATCATTCACAGAAAGCCCTCCTTTTGAATAGGATGGCTGGTGTTCCCATTATAGATCAGGCAGAGGAGGTTTTTTTTTTTTTTTTGTGATTTGTTTAGGAAAGAAGGTAGCCTTCTCATTCTTGGATGGCTCTTGGCTTATGTGACCCAGAAGGGGACAAAGTCAGAGAGAACTTCTTGCTGTCTTCAAAGCCATCACTAAGGGAAAGCATTTCCAGTCTAGGAGTTAAAAGACCTCCCTGCTCACTCATTGGTAAAAGTATTTCCACCTCCCCATGAGTCAGACTTGGTTCTGGAAAGTGGGGAGCGTAGTCCTTTGCTAGACTGTTTTAAAGGACATCATACTGGCCGTAGAGCTGTGGGGGCATGTAATGTTCTAAGCAAATGTAAGAAACGTGATCAATATAAGAAAATGCTAAGGGTAAAAACCACTATTGCCATTTAGCTAAACTTTCAGAAAATCTTTTCCTGGACTAGCTATGGGCTACAGTAGTGAGGTTCTGAGCACTTAAGGTCAAGGAGGCTTAGAAGATGCGGATTTCTATAATAATGTGGCCTAATTCACAGGGATGGATTTGTTCAAGCCCGGACATGCTTGTCAGAATAATTGAAAGGAGCACGATCAGACCACACTTGTCCCAGCCAGCAGACTCAGGGGACGGTGCTCTTGCTCTGCCTGGGGCCCTCGGTGGGCTACCTGTTCCTCAGCTGGTGGGACGGCGAGGGAAAAAAGCTGCTTTCTCGCTTTTGGGCTGCCCATTAATCAACATCATTTTCCTCATTAATATAAAGGCATTCTCAGCTGCACATTTTGAGAAGCTTCCAACAATCCATTTTTCCTTCTGGTTATAGGAAAACCAGCCTTCATAATGAAGAGAGCAGTTTTTTTTTTTTTTAACAAAGCTAAATATTAATTCTTCTTTTAGTTTGTCATTTACATATCTCTCAGATTGGGTTTACTTTTTCAATTTACACAGCTGAAGCCCCACAGCCTGAAGATACATAATTAACACTATATCCTTGCTGAGGGTCAAAGTGCCTGCTTTGTAAGCTCAGGTTTTCCTTAAGACAGTAGTTAAGGTACATGAGAAATGGAAATTTAATTGGCATGACTAGGAGGATCTCCCTGCTGGACTGAGGATGAGAGATAAATGGCTTTTCCCTTCGGTCAGCAGTTTCTGCCTACACAGTGTAGGTCAAGGGTGTTCCCACTCCTGTAGAGGGAAACAGCCGGGCCCTCAGCCTTGCGGGGTGACTTAAGGAAGAGCTTTGCTCTTCTCTGGCTGAGGATCGTGGAGTCTAGTGACTACTCAGGATGTCTTCTCTTTGTCAGAACGAATAACCTCCAGGTGTTAACACATGTTCTTCTAGGTGTGTAGCAGCTTGCTCGAAAACTTGCCTTGATGTTAGGACAGACAGACTGTATTCATCCCTTACCCTCTTTTCCCTCTCTCTTTTTTTCTTTCTCTGCCCTCCTTTCTCCCTCCTTCCCTCCCCTCTTCTCATCCCTCCTTCCTTTCCATGTTAAGCACCTCCTAAGTGACTATGCCAAATGCTGGAAATACTACAGTGAAGAAGACACAGTCCAGTGGAGAGAAAAATGCGAAATTGGAGACTAGGCAGTCCGACAACCACATCCATAGCAGAGCGGACAGGCTTCTGTGGTGCAAGGAGCAGCCAGGATGGGTCTTATCTCTGAAATTTCTTAGCACTGGGTTTTCTGTTACCTCTCGTATGGTTATTTAATGGAGAAGTGTCTGTGATTCTGGGCTTAGATAGGCCAAATAAAATGTTTCAGTGTTCATTTTTCTCGCCTATAAATTAGAAATGGCAACAAAACCTGAGCTCAGTCATGCAACATGCTTAGAATTCCAAACCCAGCAAATGCTTCCAGAGACGCGAATGGCATCACATAGGGACCAGGCCGGCAGCTATTTGACCTCTGTCTGTAAGTGACAGTTTATGTCATAGAATTGTCTCCTGTATCTTTAGGGACTTGGAAGACTGCCCTGCAAAGGCAAGGAGAAAAGATTCATGGTGTTGAATTCTTCTTAAGGCTGCTGAGTCCCTGTACATCTGCCCTGGCTTGCCACCTGAAGGCCTTTGAGAATATTAAGGTGAGCACTATAAACTTTTCATTTTGGATGGGCAAGGAAAATCAAAGTTGAAATATTGCATCTCCAGAGCTACTGGTTCTATTTTATATTTTTTCCCTCTTTTGTGTGCATTTGGGATTTTTCTACTTGGCATTAGGCTTAGTAAGTACTACAAAAACTGTGAGTAAGATGACTAACAGACAGACAGAAACAGGAAATTGCAACTTTTCTTCAGAATAGGGCATTATACACTTAACTATTACATAATTGGAAAGGAGATAAAAATCTTAAAAAGAGAAGAAGAAAATAGCTACTGCATCTTAGAAATGAGCTCACAGCATAATTTGGGATAATCTGAGACAAAAATAACAGAAAAGGGGAGGGGTAGAGGTCTGGAGTTACAGAGGGGAATGGAGGTGAGATGCATGTAGAAGGAACAGGACTAGTGTCCATGTTTTCTAAATTAAAGAGAGAGTGTCGTAGTGACAGGTTTGCTGGGTCTAGGGTCAGACAGAGCCACGTTCACGTTCTGAAACTGCAATTTACTAGCTGTATATACTTGTGTGGGTCACTTTTTTCCTCCAAAAATTGAGTTGTCTCATTTCTAAAAGAAGAGATGATTACAGTGCATAGATTTTGTGGCTACCAGATCCTCTCGGCAGATATTAAACGTGTAAGAAAGTTTTACTATTGTGGTAGAATACCAGCTGTATACATGCTGTGCACGTGGTAACCAAGGCATGGTGACTATGGCTTCCCGGCTTTGTAAGACGAAGCTCCTTGGTACACTTTATTTCACGGATGGTGTCTGCCAGGTACATGAATTGGCATGATGGCTACTTGTAAAAGACACTCCTGGGATCGTTTACCTCCTTTTTCTAGTGATTGCCTTGCCTGGCTCACCCTTAATGTGGATATAAGAGACACTGTGCTAACACAATGATTCTGTTCTTTAGACACAGCCAGTGGGCCCAAGGTTTGGACTAGAGACCCAGAGAGTTGAGTCAGGTTCTCTCTCTGTCCTGTAGCAGTAAGATTGGCAGCTTAGGGATACTGGAGCGGCTATGCTTCCCTCCACGTGGACCTGAGAAACAGAAGAGTTTCTTCTGCAGAAAGAAAAGGAACGAGAAAGAAAGAAAATAAAAACCAGAAGGAAAGGGAAAGAAATGCATAGTGAATGAGCACAGAGGAGTGAGAGTGTGAGCTGGAGAATGAATCTTGAGAGAGACCCTGTTCCATGTGTTTCCGAGATCCAGCTGTATTCCTAGTCCTGAATCCCTGAGATGGTCCAGCAGTATTTGAATAATTAATCTCTACTTTGACCTAAGCTACTGAGAGTTGGAGTTTTTCACTATCAACCCTAAATAATACCTTTTAAATAATACCTTCTTCCACAAATGTTACACCAGGGAGTGTGCCCAGCACACATGTCTAACAGATATTACAGATATCGCTCACAGCAGATATTACACCTGCCTCATCTTTCTAAATGGTTCATCGTCATCATCACACTCACAGCAGAGAGTGCATACATGAGTTTCAGAGTCACAGACTGTCTGTCTGTCATTGTCCTTTCTCTGACTAGTTCCCTCTGAATGAAAGAAACAAAACTAGGTGTCATGTTTTCAGTCCTGTGGTAGTCAGAACCAATCTGGCCTTAAAGATAAGACAGAAGATGTGATGGCATGGTGGATGCAGGAATGGGCATTTTCTAACACTGGATCCCAGGAAACGCACAGACCATGTCACAGGACCAAAGCTGAGCGGTGCAGAGCCCCTAAGGGGCTTTCTTGCCTCTTCCAACTTTTGCTGGAGTTTCAGTCCTCAGTGCCATCTTATTATAGGGTATAAGATCCTGAAAAAAGACTTGCCAGGGTCCTGTGGCTCAAAGAACCCCCGCTATACCATACACTGTACCTGCGGAGCTACAAGGCTATGAACTGTCACCCCATTGGAGAGGCAGGATAACACGACAGATAAAAACGTGGATTCCAGAGACAGACTGCCTGGGTTTGAATCTTGCCTATGTTGTGTGACTCTGAGCAAGTGAGTTTTCCTCTCTGTTCAGCAGTTTCTTCACCTGTCAGGTGAGGAGAACCGTATTATCTACCTCAAAGGTCTGTGAGGGGACTGAATGGGTTAATATACTAATCGCACTTAGAACAGTGGTTGGCATAAGCAGGCACAACGGAATATTATCATCATTGCCATGGCTGCAACTTCCCACTGCTACTATCACCACCAAAGCTAGGAGGTAATGCTGGGACGTATTATAGGCTAAACCAGTTCCAAAGGGAAGGTATTCACACTGGGAATTATGGAAACTGGGCAGAAGTAGAGGGAAGACCCACATCTTACAGTCTCTTGACTGGGGTGGGGATGGGGGTTAGTTTTCTTTTCATCCAATACTGGACGAGACACAGGAATCTCATTCGTATTCGTATCTCTAGCATACACTTCTCTAACATTGAAGCAGGTCAAAGCAATCTTACTAAACAGCTTTATCAGGTACCAGGTCACATGAGCTAGGAAACTAAAACTCAGCCTTTTTTTCTTCCTTATATCATTTCTTTGCCCTTTATTCATTTATCGTCTTGTTAATTTTTTTCTCCCCCATCCCAAAGGCAAGGTAACTGCACTGTTGGGAGGGATGTGGTTTCTAAAGACCATGCGCCACCAGCTAAAATGTCACTGCCCTAGGTTAGAGTGTGAAAGAAACTTCAATATCTTTGGCCTGATAGTGTTAATGCATTTTATAGGGACTTTATGTTATTTCAAATTGTCTGTATAAAACAAAACTTTGTAAATGTTTTTATATCGCACTTTCTATGTAATTTGAACTTATATGTGTCTTGAATCTGTCTCTTTCTCCACCGCATCTCTACCTCTCCTTTAGTTCAGACACTCATTGGATTGTTAAATTTCCATTTTATATTGTGATAATAGTGTTTGGTTTTTTGTCTATATCCCTGTAAATTTAAGAATAGGGAACCATTTTTGTTTATCTTTTTGCTCCATCTTTCTTCTTTCTTAGATCCTCTCCTTGTCCACACACACACATACCACACACACACACAGACACACACACACACAGAGTATCTGAAAATATTACCTAACTCAATCTTCTCAACAATTCTAGGAAGCAGGTGGATATTATCTTCACTTTTCAAATTAATATATAGAGGCTCAGAGAGGTTCATAAAATTGTGAAGTTACAAAATTCGTAAGTGAAAGGGTCAGCATTTCAACCCAAGCGTCTCTGACTCTAAAGTCCATATTCTCTTACTTTCAAGCCAAACTTTATTCCCAATATTTTCTTTGCCCATTTGAGTTCTTTGAGGACGGAGACTATGACTTTTTCTCTTTACTGTGGTAGCATTTAGTGTAGTAACCTATGGCCACATCCAGACCAGCATTCAGGAAAGTCGATATTCCTGAAGCAGAATGTAGGACTGAGAGGAATGAGGAATTCTTAGAAGTGGAATAACTGGTGTGGAAGGGATGACGATAGGATCTGCCTGTCTTTTTAAGAAATGTTATGGCCAGGGCTCAGAGTTCTCCTAAGCCGAATTTTCATCCTTCATATCCCAAAACGGTAGGAGCCAGACTGAGAGACATGGCAGTGACTTCAGTGTTCACTCCGCAACCTGCTTACTTATTGGCCTTGGTAACTGATTTGGGATGATTGATCCGAGGGAAGAGTAGGAAACCAAACCCTGCAGCCATAGGCCAAGACTAACAGAGCCTTCCCCTTATCTGCCACCGCACCCACTGTGCTCAGAGCGCGGGCACATGTTTTGCTTCTCAGAGTCACGACATCTCTCCCAGCTGAAGACTCGTGTGCCAGTTGCAACCTCTGCCACATTCTTTCTGTTTTCCTTGCCTTCCTGACTCCAATTCGTCATTTGAGTCTCAAGCTAAATCTCTCTTGCTTAGGGGGGTACTTTTTGATTTTCTAGAGCAAGTTAAGGATTTCCATCAAGAAACCTTTGTGCTTAACATCAGATGTTAATTGCATAATTCTTTCACAAGCATTTGGTGGCTCTGTTGCATATCAAACCGTAAGGGCAGAGGTCGTGTCCATTTCATCCATCATTCATGTCTGACACAGAGCACATTTTAATAAATATTGATCTATGGGTAGATGAATAGATAGAGGATAATATAATAATCTCCTTGCTTCTCCCCATTAGAGGGAAATGAAGAGGGAGCAAAAAAAAAAATGACTTTCAGTTTCACCTGGAGAACATTATGTTTCAATAAGAAAAAAAGAAAAGATTTCATTTTCTGGACTGTTGTTTTCAGAATGTTTGTCATTTAAATTTTCACATTATTTGACAGTACTATGTCTATTCCCGTAAGAATGAAATTGAATAAATGCATTTCAGAGTAACCCAAGGTGACCCGCAGGCTTAGGCAGCTGGAGTTTGCTGGAGGGCGAGCAGTCTTTGGGCGTCAGGAGGAGCCTGTCTGCATTTGAACTGGACTTTCTCCTTCACTGTGATCTTTAAACATCAGATGCAAATCTGATAATAACACTCATCTTCAGTTCTGGAATGTGCTGCATTTTAAGTCACACAACGAAAACATTGAGGGCCCCAGTTAAATTAAAACTTCCCTCCTTGCATCCAGCATGTTCACAAGTTTGTAGGGCTTATTCCTTTTCCATCTTTTAAAACAAAAAGGGAGATTTATGCTCACAATAAAAATATCATTGGGCACTGTGTGTAAGGAGCCAGGCTGGCGAGGAGAATGAGAGAGCGCCCTGAGGAGCTTTTAAATTCTCATTAGGGAGTCTGCAGTGACATAGAATTTAACATTTAAGTAGGCTGGCCTTATTATTTATCTTTCTAACCCAGGCTGCTTGCGAGAGTAAGTTGGGGTATTATTAATTATTATTGTGGACTAACCTGCATAAACCAGTACCATCTGAACTAAACCTGGACATATGTTCATCCCATATCTAATGAGACTGCAGGAACAGTGACATAGAGGTCACATGTAGCACGTGACTCATTGCCAAGTGAATTTTACAGTTTATAATTACTCTAGAAATTCAGAAAAGGAAGGAGGTGGTATCTCTACTTGATGCTGGATGGCCAGTGAAGGCTGTAACGAGAAGGTGTAATCTGAGCTGCGTTTGGAGGGATGATAGGACAGGTAGGTAGCTACAGCTACGCAAGGGGAGGGGATTCTCTCTTGTGAGAGGAGGTGCCAAGATGCTTTTCAGGAGTTAACCAGTTGATTTTGATTATTTAGCCTGAAGTGAAATTCATGAAAATTATCAATATTTAAGAAAAAAAGAAATACGTGATTAACTCTCCCGCTTTCCGGCTCTGCTCTCTATGGAATTCTCAAACCCTACAGCAATCCTAAACCCTGTGTGCATCCTCCTGGAAGTGCCTGAGCCTATACGCACAACGATGCTTCTCTTTCTCCTTCCCTGCCTCCTCCTCCTCTTTTCACATTTCCCTTTCTTCTCCCCTTCCCACTCTTCTGTGGGTGTTCATGCCACACTCTTCAGCATATTCTACCTACCTCCTTGTTTCACTCTGGTCGTGGGGACTGGGGCCAGAACGCACCAGCCAGAAGATGCTGGATTGTCAGGGCCGTCATTCTAAAAGTAGAAGCGGAGGGGACCTGGGACAAGTGATCACCTCCTCCAGGCAGCATCATCTCATCTGGGCAACAGAAATTCTCTTGACACCGGTATCCTCTTCTTCAGAAGGAAAACTTCTGATGGCTGACGACCCAGCAGGGCCACTACCAACAAAGGACACTCTTTGTCTTTTCCTGAAGCTTAATATTTCTTCGAGGAGAGAGCCTGCTATCATTTTTCAAGAGGATTTCTTTTAAGACAACCAAGTTGCATAGCGTCATTGTTCTGGCCCCTTGGGCCAGCTCATTTACATGAGCCATAAACTGCCCTCAGTCAGGGTGGCTCGGAACGAGCTGAGTTCCCATGTGCATGTGAATGCCAGCGAGCCTCCTCAGAGCCGGCCCAACTCAGCCCAGTTAACACAAGCAGGAGGGCGGGATGTCTGAGTGCATTAATAGTAGGTTTTTATTTTTATCCTGATAAAAAATGTACAGTTTTTTAAAATGTAAAATAATATTTCATAATCTATAAGAGGCTTGTGCACTTTTCGTAGCTATCACATTTAGAAACTTTTTTCTTCCTCCAGAAAATGATAGGCACCACTCTGTCCCCCACCCCTTCCCTGCCTTTCACTCTATTGATGCTGACCTAACTGAAAGGAGATCTGCAGACAGTGTGCTTGTCACTGAAAGTTGAAGGAAAGCATGGAGAACCAGGAGAGAGGGCAATTTTGTAGGGGAGGGAGAGAGAAAGGACCACAACTCTGGATAGCTGCATATTCCTTCTGGGGCGTAGAGTAGGAGGTTAGAGGTCTTCAGGAAAACTATATCTGTGGGGATATTGGGAGGAATTCTTGGCCCTCATGACAAGAATAATAGAATTATTATTCAGCCATGAGAACGAAGGAAATCATGCCATTTTTGACAACATGGATTGACCTCGAGGGCATTATGCTAAGTGAAATAAATCAAAGGAAAGTACAGTATAATATCGCTTACACGTGGAATATAAAAGCTTTGTTTCTCATAGAAGCAGAGTGGAAAGGTGGTTACCAGGGGCTAGGGGTGGTGGTGGGAGAGTGGGGAGATGTTTGTCAAAGAGGACAAACTTCCAATTGCAAGACAATTTCTGGGGATCTAATCTACCACATGGAAATTATAGTCAATAATACTATATTATACCTTTGAAAGATGCAAAGAGAATAAATCTTAAACGTTCTCACAACAAAAAAAAGAAATAATTAGTGATGTGACATGATGGAGGTGTCAGCTAACATCACGGTGGTAACCATTGTGTAATATATAAGTATTTCAAACCAAACCAATTTTCTTTGAATTCCTAAGGACAGGACACGTCCATTGGTAACTGGTTCACAGAATCTCTGGGAAAATTCGGGATAAGCTAACCTTCACACTAGACATGGGTTCCCATCTCATGTCTCTTGCCTCTAACTTCTCTTTTCCTTGTTTCTCTGGAGGCATGTGCTTTCTTCTTGAGTGGGGGTGTACTTCTGGGAGGAAGGCATAGTTATAGATGTGGTTTGCTTTTCTGATTCACTATTTTTCAGTGTCTGGCTTTGAGCATAGCCTGTTTACTGGGATAACCCTTTTAGATCAAATTTACTGTCACATTGTTCAGGAGAACAAAATTGTTACCAAATAACATGCTAAATAACTGATGCAAGTTATATCAAGTTCTTACTTGATGACTGTTAGCCACTGTAGAGAGGAGATGGTGCATTGGAAACTAGATTATGCATCGGAAACTACCGAGGAGCTTCTAATAAAGCAGAGTCCAGAGATTGCTTTGAGAGGGCATGGAACTCAAAGCAATCATCAGAGTCAATGAAATCCTTATCAAAACCCTAACAACATTTTCCATTATCCAAAACAATCCATTTAAAAAGTCTTATGAAATCGCAAGGGACCTAGAATAGTAAAACCAGTCTCGAAAGCAAAGAACAAAGTTGGAGATTTCATGCTCCCTGATTTCGAAACATGTTGCGAAGCTGGAGTATTCAGAATATGTGGCACTGACATAACGGTAGACATATAGATCGATGGACTAGAATAGAGAGCCCAGAAGTAAACCTTGGTCTATCCTGTGAAATAATCACCAACAAGGGTGCCAGGCACTCTCAATGGGAAAAGGACAGTCTTTTCAACGAATGGTGCTGCAAACCTGGATTGCCAATTGCAGAGTTGTCAGGTTGGACCTTTGTCTTACTCCATATACAAAAATCAATTCAAAATGGATGGAAGACTTAAAACTATAAACCTCCTCGATGACATTGGCTTTCAAAATAATTTCTTGGATATGAAAGCAAAAGCACAGGCAAAGAAACAAGATTAGACAAATGGGGTGACATCAAACTTAAAAAGTTATGTGCACAAAAGGACACAATTAATAGAGTGAAAAGCCAAACTATGGAGTGAGAGAATATGTTCACAAATTGTATATCTGATAAGGGGTTAATATCTGAAATGTATGAAGAGATTCGAAACTTAGTAACAATAACAGCAAAAACAAACAAACAAACAAACAAACAAAATAGCAGGTATTGGTAAGGATGTGAAGAAATTTGAATCCTTGTGCCCCGTTCATGGAGGATGTAAATGCGCAGCCAGTATGAAAATCAGTATGGCGGTTCTTAAAAAATTAAATATAGAATTGTCACATTAGATTGTATTCCACTCCAACTATATATAAAATAGATGAAAGCAGGATCTCAAAGAGGTTTTTGAACAATTATGTTCATAGCGGCATTATTCACCGTAGCCAAGAGGTGGGGCTGCCAACCACTGGGGGAAGGGATGGGTCCAGACCGGTCCTGCCTCCAGGAAATTCATCCTCTAGAGGGACTGGGCTGGCTGTTGCAGAGCACCACAAAGTCAGTCTATTGTGATAGAGGCTTTAGAGGATGACCAAGTGTCATGAGAGTCCAGAAGGCAAAGACCTTCCTGTGACATGGGGCGAGTTTTTAGGCGTTTGTGCAGGGCTTTGAAGGATCAGTTGGGGTTGACAGGCTGCGTGAGAGGGGAGAGTGTCTGTAGCTGTGACAGAAGGAGAAAGGTAAAATGCCTGATGCCTGCAGATGATTAGGAAACGGAAGGGTACATAGTATCACTGGAGTAAGGAACGGGTGTTTGTGGGGTGGGGCACAGTGGTAAGAAATCACGACTTGAAAGGCAAGCTGATGCCAGCTTGTGGAGGGCCTTGAATGTCATGCTAAGATTAGATATTATTCAGTAGACAATGGGGAGTCATTGCTTTTTTAGCCAGGAAATGAGAAAAGCTAAAACGTCTGGATGATTTAAAGTCCAGAGTGATCAGAGAGAGCTATGTTTGAAGAAGACATATTTTAGTCTTCCTGAAATGGCATATACCAACCAATACTTTTTTTTTGAACTGCCTGTTCACATTTTATGCAGGTTTTCATCTCATGCTTTTCATTTCCCCTGCCTGGTCCGGAGCTTTCTGTTTCCTCTGACGCGTGATGCTCCCTAGGCCCCAGTCTGCCCAGTTGAATGCCTAAGAGTCACTCCATGCTGGTTCCCATCCAAAGGGCCCGGTCACATTCCTAAACTAAAACAGCCTGCCTCTAAACAGCTTTCTCAAGGCAGCAACTGTTCATATTGGAAAGATTGGTGCTGACCATCTTTCCTGCAAAAACCACTCTGTGAGCGCCATCTCTGCTTGGCGGCCTATGTGAATGCCCTGACCCACTTGGGTGGGACCGCTGGGGCCCATGGGAACGGCACACAGCCACCCATCAGGTTGCCTCTTCCACGAGTGTCTGCATCCTTCCCCTCAGAAAAGCCCGGACAATTGTATTTTGCAGAACATTTTCAAATCCCTTCCTGGACCCTGGCATTTCGAAACAACTAACCTGCTTTGTTTGAGAAATGCATTTAAATAAATTAATGAAACCACTGCTCTGAATGAATGCTTTCAGGCTGCTTACAGAGAAATTTTGAAAGGGCAATATTATCAGTGACAAAACCCGCAGCATCTGAGCAATTTGATATCCAGAAAGCCGAGGGAGGAGGCAGACCATAATGACAGAGTTTTACCTACAGCAAAACCATTAAAGGTCACCTAGCAGAAGGATAGCTGAAATAGAATTTGTTTTCAAATTATAAGATTAAAGAACGTTCCTGGAAGAAAGTATTATTATACAGTGTCAAATGAAAGAGCGAGATGAAAATTGTGGGATGATGCAATCACAGCTGAGACAAATTCTGCTTTCCCTGCGGTTTGCACACCCTGCAGTTTCTCTGCATTGGTGGGCGGGGTGGCTTGAGGAAATTAGCCAGAGCTCCTGTCTCCGCACACATCCTCCCCCCACTGCGAGTGCTTTCCCCCTCCGGTCTTACTGAAAACACACTCGCCTACCTGGGAAACCACGTGGAAGAGTGGAGGGTTTCTATGCTAATGATGCCTGTTGGAGAGGGCGCCATTAAAAATTCTTTAAAACGAAAGGGGCAATTTTGAGTTTCCAAGTCATTAGGCAGGTTTACGACTGGTCCCTTTTTGCACAGGAGCTGATGGGTCTCTCCACACGGCCATTTTCGCTGAAAACTGGCTCATCTCACACGTGGCTTTTGCTTGATTCTCCCCCCCGCCATCCCCCTCAAGCCCAGGATGTGTCTGGCGTAGGCTGAGGCTGCCTTTGGGAGACACAGGGAGAGCTCACCCGGCCTTCTCTGCAGCACCGTTGTTCTTAAAATGCTGTATAGCACATTAATATGGGCGTGCAGGGCTGTGCAAGGAGCGAGTTACATACGAACCTGCTCTGTTAGTCCTGTCAATTCTAGACCGGGCATCGTGCACGAGTCCTTTGCAAATATTTGCTAAGAATCCACCTGTACAACTAGAGAAGGAAATGAGGCAGGCGCTTTCTGCATTTTGAAACTAGTTAAACACACTCGTTGAAAACAAACTTTCTTTTTAAGTCAGACTTTCTGGAGTGGACACCGTGAGTTCAAACTTAACACAGAGTGGCAGGAGCTAGGAAGAGGATGCCGTTTGACTATTCGTAACGTGATAATTAAGGACGTGTTATTTTGAGCACACACAAATGGAAAGCTCCTAAATGTTGTCAAAGTGATCATCCAGTGTGTTCTTACTGAAAACGTTCGCTCTGGACCGAAATGACTACTCAGTGGTCATAGAGTGTCCTTTGTGCTATTTCGCTGTCCTGTCCTGTCCCTGACCGGTTCCCCTGCTCCCCTGTGCCCTTCTCAAATGTTGCCTCTCTGTGAAGTTCACCCATGCCATCTCCCACCACAGTGCCTTTGTGGCCAGTGGGGGCGTATGGATGGCTGCTGCAGAGCTGAGGTCAAAGTCACGTCGTCTGGAGGCCAGAAGCTGCCTGGCACAGTCCTGACCCCAGCATGGCTGGTCGTCTTGCTTTCCCTCCCATCCTCTTGACTGGAACAACCACAGCGCGAGTGACAGTGCAGCAGCGTTTCAGGATCCTCCTGCTGTAGGAACGATACAGCAAAGTCTGTTTTTCACCCCAGTCATTGGGGCAAGAGCTAGTGCTGTTTAGGAACAGAATGACGAGTCCAGAAACAGGCCGAAGCTTCTATTAGGAATTTGGTAGTTGATGCCTTACAAATCGTGGGAAAGTGTGATTTGGGATTGGCCAAAAAAAAAAGGTTTTCCATATGAAAATAAAAATAAACTCTATTTCTGTCTTTTATACACAAAATAAATTTCAGGTAGATTAAAGACTAAATGTGTAAAACATGGCTAAAATACTTAGAAGAAATTTAGATGACCATCTCAGTGCCTTTTGGGGAAGAAAAAGACTGCTTAGGCAAAACTTCACTCACACAAGTTATAAAAGGAAAGAGTGCTATACCTGACTCAAAATTTATAACTCAGAATATTGCTATTCATGACCAAAGATGATGTGAATATCCTAAGTGTGATGACAGTCTAGGAAAAGATGTTTGCAGCACACGTAACTGACAATCTAGAGTATCTAAAAAAAGATATGCGAGTCACTAAGTAAAAGATGAACAACCTGATACATGTGGGCAAAGAATGACAATGGGCAATGCATAAAAGAGAAAACCTGAGAAGAAAAAGACAGACAATCCTGCTAGTGACCGCGATCGTCAGCTAAGGTGATCCCTGCCAGGCCTTCCCACTGCAGAGTTGCTCTTCGCTTTATAATCAGTGCATATTTTGAGTGGAGGGATGCTGAAGCTATCACATGCCTCATCACACTTTTATGCACTAGTTTTAGTGCCCATTGATATTTCTTGGATGAATTAGTGCTATGCTGGTTGTTATCTGGCGATTTTCACACTCCATCATTCTTCCTATGTTTATCCGTTGGCATTGAGAAAAACTTTCTCTTTTCTCCATTTATTTACCTGGATCAGGATGGACTCGTGAATTCTTATTTTATTTATTGAGTTATAACCTGTTACCATATTTATTTTGATACTTAAGTCGGCCCAGGGTTGGGCAGAAGGAGCTCCTTTGAACTGGATTCTGTGTCCTTTTGATATCCTCCCATTATTCATTGAGCATCTCTTTATTTTCTGATACAAAAATATGCTTCAGTCACATTTTGTACTTTCTCTTTTCTAGTCCTGTTCCTCCAAGGAGTCCTGGTTTCTTTTAGTGGAGGATGATGTTTAGGTACTAAGATCTCAGTGTGTTCCTTGTTATTGGGTGTCACTGCTGCCCAGGCCTCAGTGGGCAGAGCTAGGGAGGATATGCATGGATGTACACACAGATAGTAATTTCTGTACCTATCTGTATGATTCGGTGTAGCTGTATGTTGAAAACCATGAATTCATTCCTTAAACTCCATTTATATTCGACACTTTTGGGTTAATTTTAGTTTTTTTTTCTTTCCATATTTGTAATTTCTTTTCCCAACTGCGAGGAGTCTGTTCCTCCTGTGATGCTCCATCTACTTACTTCTTTAAAAAATTCCCCCCAGTCAACAACTGATATCCTGTCATCATTCTCACATCCCCCGCCTTTTTAGAGCTTCAGCACTTCATGCCACCGTTGCCACTCCCCTCCCTCAGCACCCTTCTCTCAGTGTGCTCCTACATTCCATGCTGAACGCGTTTCTCACCCAACCAGGCTTCGACACGCCTGGCCAGATTCCTTCCTCGTCTCGTTGGGGGCTCTAACACCAGATGCCAGGCCACCATTACCACCCCTGCCCTCCTCCTCACCCTGCTGGGTCTCTGACACCGGCACTGGACTGCCACCACCACTTTTTCCCCTTCTCAGGTATCCTCCTCACCCTGCTTAGACTCTAACATTGGGCTGCATCCACCTCGACCCCCAACCCCTTCCCTGTTCCAACACCTCCTCTCTCCACTAGCTCTTTGCTATTTCAAATCAGACCATTCACTTTGTCCCACCTTCCACCCCCATTGCTTGGCCTGGCTTAGATTCTCTATTTTTTAAACAAGCTTTGAATAATTCTTATGAGCAAGCCCAGCAATGAATTCACACTGGCACGTTGGGGTCCACTTGATAGTTCAACCTCTTACCCATCACCATGATTTTCTGCATCTAAGGTTTCTTTGCTGTCTTTTCCCATACTCTTTTAGAAAAGGGAGCTCACCCAGGTCTCTTACTGGCAAGGTCTTTTGGTCTGCTCACTTCAGGCAAAGAACAAATTTGACTATATCAGGATTATCATATTGCTCTCTAAATCTTCTCTTTTATAGTCCTCAAATTTCTAAGTTCATCAACATTTTCTTATATATCACAGTTTTTATATTTTTTAACACTTTGATTATCTTTGTTGGGAATGTTTTAGGTTACTAGTATTCTTAAAATTTAGCTATAGTATAGTGACCTCACCTCCTTTTTCTTGAAATATATACCTTTATTAAGTCAGCCCATGACTCATCCAGTTCTTCAGTGCATACATCAAATGGACATTTCACATTGAGCTAGCTGTTCTCTAAAACTCTTAGGACTATTCTTCTTAAACTTATTCATTTATAAAAGAGAAAAGAAATTCTCATAACATTCAAAGCGATTTGGCCCACATGTTGAAACAAGATTGCAGGGGAAATATTTTAAATCACTGGCTTGTTTTTAAGATATTCCAAAACTCTTACCAAAAAATATCATATACTTATAATGATATTAGCAATTTATTGCAGAATTCTTAAAACAAACAAGTTTTTCTTTTCCTTTTGTTGTGTTTCTAATCCTTTTATTATATCTCTAGTAATGGGAAATTCTGTATATCACAACCAAGCTTTTCAAAGTTCCCTTAATTATAGATTTATTGTCACCCACTTTCCATGCATATACATTCAGAGGGGACTCTCTGTGTTAACTTATACTGGATTCATGATTTAGAAGTAAATAACTCAGTTCAAATACATTCTTAAGTAAAAGCCCAACATATAAAACATATAAAAGCTAATCCACCCTTGTTGTAATTCCATCTTCGCTTTTTTTCTCATCTCCTGAAGGATTTCCTGGGGCCGCCACAGAATACAGAGAATGCACTAGATGGATTATCGAGGAGCTTCAAAATATATTGAACAGTCATTTTGCCACAAATAGCTGGTCTGAAAGTGCAGCTTCCATTACTAGCCTAATAGGTCCCCTGTCTGAGCACGAGAAAATGTATTTATTAAACTCTAAGCCCAGCTACTGTCAGGATGAATCGGTTGTCCCTTAGTAGGAAGGTGATGATTGAAATAAGTCACTTAGAGATGTTATAGAGACAGGTTATTCACCCATTCATCTGACATTCATCCTTCTGTCCAATCTGCTGCCTGTCATTCTGTCTGTCCATCTGTCTGTCCATCCACCCACACATCCATCCATCCATCCATCCATCCATCCATCCATCCATCCATCCATCCATCCAAATTGTTATAAATTGTCAAGATCCCTAACTGGTTATAGAACAAACTTCTGAATTTTTGAAAGGCGTGTCCTTAGCCAAGTCCATTGTTTAGGATTCCCAAGTGTCTCATGGATGATGAATATCATCACATTTTACATGCTCTCCTGTCGTAGTGCCAGACCAGGCTTTCTTGGGTGTCCTTTGCTTTGGGTGAGGGACAGGATATTCCCTAGCTTTCCTGGGGGCTGCTGTCTCCCTTGGACTTGTACATTCAGGCAGGCTCTCTGGCTTAAAGGTCAAGTCTACTCTGATTTGCATCACTTTCTTTTCAGTCTTAGAAACACCGTTATCTTCACCGTGATTATAAATATTCCAGTGGATATTCATGTCAAGTTTTTGTAACAGGGAGTTGAAAAAGGAGAGGAAACTAGAAATCATTAAGCAACTGCTATGCATTAGACAGTGTATTTAGTGATTCTTTATTCTGTGCTTCTCTCGTGGTTGGTGCTTGCTCCTCTCTCAGCCCTACCTTCATTGTCATCCATGACCACTGACTGGATCAAAGTAGGTCTCTTTCCTGTTCTTTTCTAAATTTTAATCTGCTGGTTTCCTTTGTAATTTTATAATGATCTGCTCGTATTTTCTTATTCCAATAGAATATATTATTCGAAGGCAATAGTATGCCTGTCGGATAATTTACTTGTGAGTTTATTCGACTATTAAAAATAGTGGTCCGCTAGGACCTCCCTCTTAGAGTTACTGGAGGTCTGAAATGAGTTAACAACGTAAAATTGTTGCATCTGTGTCTGACAATAAATGATTACTCCTACTTCTGCAATTTCTGCAGCTGCAATAACAGTTGCTATTATTATTACTACAACTGTTACTAAAATTTATTTGTTAGGGTATGTCCTCACGTACAGTGGATGCTCAATAACATTTTTTTTGTTTGAATGAATGAATACCTAATTCTCAGAGCCATTGTATGAAGTCAGATAATGAGGAAAATTAGACTCAGAGAGGAGAATATCTTACCTAGGGCTGCCCAGTTTTGAAGTGTGGGACTGGGACCCAGCCCTATCTGCCCCAGTGTGAGTGCAATTCCTACTACTGCCACACCTCACCCCTGCAGGAGGAAAGGTTTCATTATTCCATTACATCCTCTATCAAAATTCTGCAAATTTAAAATCTGTAAATCTGATAGCGTCCTGTCTCCCAGGAGGGCCCAGGGGACATAAAAAGTGTGAAAACAGAGTCAGAGCTGGAGTCTGAAGCCGAGTTCCCCATCCCTAAGGCCGCCCAGGAGCACATTTCCCTGTCCCACCAGCTCTGAGAGCCGCCGGCACCTCAGCCTCCCTGGGACAGGCGCTGCCTCATCTGACAGGCCATAATTTGGGTCATTACACTCTCCCATGGGCTCTGATGACATTTTTTCTTTTCTAGACGTGACTGACTGCCCTGCAGTTGCCTCCTGGGAGGGAGAGTTGATTACTTCTCCGGGGCTCCTGGCTGCACAGGGCAGTGCTGGGAGCGGCAGATGCGAGCTCCAGGGGGCCCCCTTTTTAGCCGTGTTTCCTGTTGGGTGCTGCTCCTCTAGGCAGAGGTGCTCTGCGTGGTGGAAGGGGAATCTAGAAGGGTTGCACCTGGAGCACTGTGACTCGGGAATAATGTGGAAATTGGCAAGAAGCACAGGGAAAGTGGCCGCGCTCACAAAGAGCCCTGCACTGTACCCACTTAGATGTTAACAAGTTTTGGGAGGAAGCTCAAGCTCAAAAGAGAATTTGAGAATTATTATAGTCGCCTGGCTTTATTTAGTTCCCTTCAAGAAATGTGTTTAGATGAAACCTGGAAGGAGAGAAACCAAGTCCTCTGAGGAGGAGCCCTGCTGGGCGGAGCTGCCGTGTCCGTCCTGTGTGTGGCCCGGGGTCACGGAAGGGAAGGCGCGATGGTGACAGGTACATGGAATTCTGGCTTTACCTTAGAATGCTGTCTAAATTGTCAGCTTTACCCAAGGCAGCACTTAGAGGGATGGTGAGATATGATGGATTAAACACACCGACCTTGGGGACAGATAAAATGGGATCCGGTCGTGTTCTGCCACTTACTCTCTCAGAAACGTTGGCAGGATGTCCCACTGCTCTAAACGATTTCCTTATTTGTCAAATGAGGGAATTGGATTCTTGGGGTATTTTATGATTCTGAGAAGCAGCCATATTTTTATAAAACTGTGAGACTGGGTGCCAGGCTGATCGTGGCAGAAATGTCTTCTGGGCTCAGGAATCCAGAGCTGCAGGTGACTCTGGGTCCTAACAGCATTCACCTCCAGCTCCTTACCTACGGATTATTACTTCATTAAATTAATATTTGTCAAGTGGAGCAAGGGTGCCGGATAGTCCATCCAAGTTCAATAACACACCGCAGGAGAAATTTCCATAGAGAAGTTTATTGCTCAGAGTCCTGGAGGAAGCACCCATCATGCCTTGAAGGACTACATGGGAGGTCAAGGCAGTGTGCAGACAGAGAGGGAGGGAGGACCTGGTGCTCATGCCTTTATTCGGGTCTGTGGGTGGAGTGTTTTGGGGTTTCCAGGCTAGGGTCAGATTGGTCAATTCAAATCAAAAGATCAGAGTTCTGGTAAACCCCATAGGGTCTTATTTAAGCGGTGCATAAAGCAAACAGGCCTTGGGAGGCAGGGTGGACTGTTGACCTGAGGGCTGCTGAGGATGTCTTCCTGTTGGGAACTTACATTTGCTTGAGACTCTGCACTGCTGTCTAGGCTTGTGCTTGCATAAGGGGGCCAGTGTCAGCTTAGGGTCCCTGCAGGCCGCTTGGCCAAACAACCTGGATGGCGAGGCAGCAGTCCCGTGGAGTAGCTTAGCTCACCTCCCAGCACCACGGCGCTGGCCCTGGGAGTGAGACTTCATAGGCACTGGGGATTTAGCCATCTGCCAAACGCTGACGTGGGTCTCCTCCATCTCTTTTTCTCTCCCTCGTAAACCCACTTTTCAAACTGCCAGCAAGTTGGCTTTTACCAGTTCTTTAATGAGTTTTTTGTTTGAATTACTTTAATGTTCAGCAGTGACTGACTAATTTTCCCCCTAAATTAATTCTCTTGCAAGCGAGAAGTGGGAATAAGAGTGGCCTGGGTTCCTAGCTAAACCTACTTCCCCCTGTGAGGGTGCCTAACAGGGGGGACATTAGTCTCTGGAATTACCCCTCGAGTGATCAGCTCTCTCTCTCTTTTTTTTTTCTACAACCATCCAGTGCTTAAAATGAATCCTGTCAACAGAAGCTATATTATTTTTTTGAAATATGATCTCTGAATTCTCTGTTTTATTAGCTCAGGTCCCAGTGAGGAAAGAACATCGTGGTCATTTAAATTCCTGTTAAACTGACAAACACATCCAAACTCTGAGAAAATGCCAGTGACGTGGGGGACACTTTCGGGGTTATACACAGGGAGGTGATAGTGGAGAGCTCTGTGGCAACAACGCAATGGGGACAGAGTCGTAATCCCGGGGGTTCATTAGCAGGACCACAGATGATTGAGCGTTGGCTCAGTGCTCAGTGCCCAGGTGATGCCGGCCACAGGTCAGAGACAAAAGAGAATATTCTGCTCATAGTAGCACATGCTGAAGTGAGCTAGTGTCATCTGTAGGGGCCATGTCGTGCTCTGCTTCTGCACCAAGCCGGCCAGCTCACACCGAGGAACCTGTTGTGGGCCTGCACCTTAGCATCTACCTCCTGAAGACCCCTTCTGAGTTCAGAAACCCCACCGACAGGGTTACTGGTATACGGTTTGCCAACCACTTGAAATGTTGAGAAACTCGCCGCTTTCTTAGGAGGAGAGGTTATGTATGCCTTTCGGCACTGTAGCTCCAGATATCTGGGAGCCACATGTTAGGAAGAGCTGAGAGTCGCCTCCTTGTACCTCCAGGTCATGCCCTTTGGCGACATACACAAGTCTCCAGGGCTACTCTGTAAAGAATTGTGTAGAGCACCCTCGACCCACCCCAGCCCCAGTTATTCCCTTCTTAGGGTTGCTCATTAAGGTCTTGGTTTCAAATTTTTCCCCATCCTGGGGACCATTCCCTGAGTAAGCTGTTTGTGTACTGAGATTTCCTATAAGCCTGTCATATTTCTGTCCCTAAAATATTTCTGTCCCTAACCAAAATGTGACTGTATCCAGGGTCACTCTAAAGGGGATCTTCTGTTCATGGAAATATGAAGTGAATAGGAAGTCTGGACTTTGTTGTAGGTGGTTGGCCTGGCTTCTGTGTCAGAGCATGAGACCCAATGCCCCAGGGAAGAGAAGCCACTTTGGGCCTCTGGCGGTCACCCACACCCACACCCACACCCACACCCACACTCACACACACACCCACACTCACACACACTCCTTGGGATAGGGTCCTGGGATATCCTGAACTCAATCTTTTCTCTCTTCAATCCTCCATTTAGTAGGTTTCTACAATCTTCCATTACAGAAGTTAGATGTGCTCCCTTCAACAATTATGGTTAACTCTTGGAAAAAAGGAATTTACCTTGTCTAGCCCTTACTTTGTCCTCAGCTTTATCCCAATTCTCAGTGTGATTTGGGGCAAGCCCTTTGCCCCTGTCAAGTGTGGAGATTGGATAGGGTCTCTGCCAAGTTCCTTCATGCTTTTCTTGGAAACTTTTCCCTCGCAGAACAACTAGCCAGAGCCTTGCATAACCACGAGCTGGTACTAACACACCTAGTTGGGCTGTCAGGCTTGTCTTCAGTCCTTGGGCAATTGGCGAGAAGCATGCTGATGGGTACTTGGACTCTCCTCACTGCTGATGTAAGTAGTTTCCTGGATAGAGCTTTGGGAGCTCAGGAGTCTTTGGTATTTATCCATCACCTCTGCAATTGCCTGGAGGGCATAGAAGGCAAACTGAGGATAATTGCTGCTGTGAAGAGACCTCTGGATATAGATTGGGATCAACCCAGAGTCTAGTCTCAGCCACAATCCATCTGTGAGCTTTGGAAGAGTCATCTGACCTCTATACCTCAGTTTGGTCATCGTGACCTAAGAGTGGAGCCTAAAGTTACTTTCTGTTGTGGTAATCTGATTGCAAAATTTTCCCTTAGATGGACCTCCTACTGCCAGGTGCTAATCTCCTGGGAGATAGTTCTTATTTTCATCCAGTCATAGAAGAGTGTTAGAAAATCACTTGTAGTGAACATTGGATTGTATCACTCAGAACTAGCACCTTTCACTACTCAAGAACTCATTCCTTCAAGTGCTGGAGGTTTTGCTGGTTTATAGCCCCAGCCGTTAGCTGAAAAGAGCCCCCTTTATCCTCTCCCCTCCAGGTTACTGCTTCCTTCCTCAGAGGCAGGCTTTGTATAACGTCTTCATCCAAAGTCTGGATAAACTGGCTAGGGAAGTGCAGAGGGATGACAAAAATTAAAACCAAATCTAGGAAGAATATAGATCCACAGTGTGCGTGTATATGAGAGTGTAATCTGAAGGTGCTGAATCAAGGAGGATAGGGCATAAAGTCGAATATGGGAGAACTTATATAGATGCATTCTTCTGTGATACAGGATTTGACAACCCCCAGGAGATGGTGCTAACATGTTGTTAGAATGGTTCTGGGAAGCATGGAGAAAGGGATGCCTCGAATCCAGTAAGGTAAAAATGCCAGAAGTGCTATGGCAGATGGTGGATCAAAAGTCTCAGAAAAATGAGCATGCTAGAATATGATGTACCATGTAACTCACCAGCTGGTTATATTTAGTGGGAGGACTCAGAGGATGCTCCATTTCTCAAAGCAATAAGAGCTGTGCTAGAGAGAAGGGCACCAGAACTCCATGGTAGCTCTCTCCAAAGACCATGGCTGACAGTTGGAGCATTTAGAGAGTTAGGTTCACTAATAGCAATGGGATGATAAGATCCCTGAATAAGAGGCCAGGTCGGGATGCTCCCTGCTCAGAAAGGAAACGTAAAACTGTGGTAACAAGGACAGGTCAGAGTGGCAAATGACTGCTGTGTTCCCTAAGGCAGACTCCATGGGTCTGTACCTGTTTCTGGACTAATCTAAGGAGAAGTGATGCTAATGGTGTACATTTCGGAAATTTAATCAAACCAAGCCTGTCTTGCATAGTCTAGATTAGAAGTCAGCAAACTTTATATGTAAAGATTCAGATTGTAAATATTTACGCTTCACAGGCCACACGGTCTCTGTTGCAAATACTCCACTCTGCTGTTGTAGGACGAAAGCTGCCATAGATAACATTTAAATGCATGAGGATGTCTGTATTCTAACAAAACTTTATTTATAAAAACAGGTCAGATTTAGCCTATAGGCCATATTAAGTCAATTCCTGACCTAAATAATACACAGAGCCTACAGAATGAGATGCCCACTGCTCCTCATTTTTCAGAAATTAAAAATATACCATGTGCTGACACTGCTTCGTGGATTGGCCAGTTAGGCACCCTATCCATTTGTTAGTTTTCCCAAGCAAGAAATATATTTTGGACATGTTCTGTGTATGGATAGGTATACATGGATAAACCAAACATGATCCATACCTTTTAGGGGCTAACATGGAAATGGAAGGTAAGTCATGGTGGTAAAGCTCTTTAAGCATCCCAAAGTCTCCATAAGGGACAGACCCAGCGGAACGGGTGACAGAGACTTCTTCCAGATGCTTGAAACACACAGAGCTGTATGATGTGTCCGCAGGGACAGCATGCCTGGAGGTTAGGTGGCAAAGGGATGTGAGATAAAGACCCAGCTTGACGGTTAAGCAGGGGCCAGAACGTCTATCCTGAACGTGGTGGGAACAGTTGGAAGGTTGAGAAGTAGAGGAGGATGGTGAGATGTACATTTCACAAAGGTTTCATTGAAAGTATATTGCCTGATAATTGGGTGTATGGGGCTGGTAACAAATACAAAATCATGGTGCTTGTCCTCTTTCAATATTACACACAGTCTGCTCTTTTTTTTTTTTTTTTTTGGTTCTCAACTAAATTTTTTTTAAATTTTAAATAGTTTCAAGTGTATAGTACATTGTTTAGACATTTATATAGTTTATAAAACGATCCCCCTAATCGTGCCTTCTCCCCTTTAACTGCAATTCCTTTTCTGTGCTCCCCATCTCCATGACCATCTATTAATTACTAATTTGTACTTTTTTAACCCTTCACCCTATTCTCCCAGCTCCCCAACCTTCTTCCCTCTGACCATCACCAAATTGTCCACTATATTTGTGAGTTTGTTTTTGATTAGTTTGTTTTTTGTTTTTTAGATTCTGCATATAAGTGAAATCATATGGTATTTATCTTTCTCTGTCTGACTTATTTCACTCAGCACGATAACCTCTAGGTTCATCCATGTCATTGCAAATGATAGGATTTCATTTTTTTAACGGTTGAGTAATATTCCATTGTCTATATGAACCATAACTTCTTTATCCAGTCTCTGTTGATGGTCATGTAGGTTGCCTCCATATCTCAGCTATCACACATTTTACTTTTAAATTATGTTTATTGTTTACTTCTTTCTAACCTTGCTAAGTATAATCACCAAAGGTAGAGATTCATTTTTCTTATTTCTGCTTTCCAAGTGCCTAGGCTAGTACGGGACACAGGGTAGGTGTTTAATGTGTATTTGTTGAATGAATAAATGAATGAATCAAAGTTTCCCTTCTTGTGAAACAGAAGATGGTAGAGTGATTTTAGTTTTGCCAAAAAGCTGGAAGCAGCAAATGTCTTTAGCAAAATCGATTCACAACTATTTGGGCTTCAAGACAGGCTGTAGAAGATTTAAAATGATGTCTATTGGCACATGCTACGATTCCAACTGAGAAATATTACCAATTATACAGAGGGAAGCTCCCAAGAGCAATCTGTAAAGGAAGAACTTTGGACCGGGAGTCCGGAAGTCTGTATTTTTATCCCTTCTCTGTCACTTACTTGTGTGAATTTGGCCAGGCCACTTCCCACTCTCTGGCCCTGTCGGGTGAGACTGACTCTTATTTATCTCGGTGTACCTCAGAGAGTCTGGCTCATAGTAGGTGCTCAGCAAATCAGTGTTGAATGACAGCTCTCCCAGGAGCTAGGTGCGAAATCCTTATGGCTCACAGACCTGAAAAGGGTGGCTCAGAGGACGGAAGATAAAGTACACAGGGTGAACCCTCTCCTTTCATTTTAATGATGCAATACTGTAACCAGATATCTCCAGCCCCTTTCCATCTAATCATTTTTTTCTCTGGCTCTGGTGGAAGTATTAGAAATGCAGATTCTTATTGTAGGAAAATTCAGGTCCAGCTCAGTGCTCTGTCTATGAGCCTGAGCCCTCCTGGAGATGCAGAAGGGGACCCAGAAGTCCTGGCATTAGGCAGCTCCTGAGATCAGGTGCTGTCACTGCAGAAAGCTGGCTTTCCATATGACCCTCCTAGGCAGGCCAGGGGTCCCCAGACACTGATTGCTCTCAGACCTTTGGAACATCCGGCCTTACTGCGTTTAAGAAGCCCTGCTGGGAAGCCGATTCTTGCTTCACAGCAGCTATTCCAGTCCCTCTCTTCCAAGCTTTTCCCTGTTTAATTTTCCTCCATCTGCTTGGTTCTCTGTCTTGGAACAATGCTTTATATGCAAACTTTGCAGTGAAGACAACTTAGAAAGCCCACAGAGAGAGATGCTAAATGTCTCAGAAAAGAAGGAACCAAGCAGGCCAGACTCTGAAGTCATTTCTAAATTGGTTGTGACAGAAAAGGAAATGAACTTTTCTGTTATTTTTTTATGTCTGTCCCTTGGTCGTACACGACCACAGCACAATCTGCTGACACAAAGTCTTGAGCCACACTTCAAGTAGCCATGAGTGAAAGAACCACCACCACTTTGCTTTTTTTATTATTTTTTATTTTTTATTTTTTTTTTTAAGTCATGGTGGCCTGGAGCAGAAACATGGGCCAGGGGAGTGAGATTTAAAAGTAGGGAGATGAGCTTAGGAATACCATGAGCACATGGTCTTGTGTTTATGATCATTCCTCAAGCACCTGTCATGTATCAGGTCTAGGCACTGAGGACATAAAGCTCGTTTATAAAAGGTCTTTGCCCTGGAGGACCTTATGGGGTCCCTGGGGAAAGGGAAGGGCCATCATAAGACAGTATGACAAAGGTGTGCTTCGTGGAAGTCCTCACCGGGTGCCATGAAAGCTCCAGCTCCGTGCGTGTGTTTC
Organism: Cynopterus sphinx; assembly: GCA_030015415.1. NCBI lineage: Eukaryota > Metazoa > Chordata > Mammalia > Chiroptera > Pteropodidae > Cynopterus > Cynopterus sphinx. Next base: position 14,317,908 of record CM057383.1, on the reverse strand, counting down.
TCAGCCTGAGTCAAACTTTCAGGCCGCGTCTGTCGAGGTGGTGGAGTGGGCACTGCAGGAATCTGTTGGAAGAATGATGACCCTCCTGGAAGAGCTCATCCTGAGAGCAGGTTGAGCGCAAAGGGCATGATCAGGTCTGTCTTCGTAGGAAAACCTTAGTCTTGGAGAGAAGGGGAATTCTGAGTGCGGTCTGGTGTCTGCCACTAAGGAGCGAGTGAAGGAAGGAAGTACAGATGGAGGAGATGCTGCATTTGAGTGTGCCCGAGTCAGCGGGGTGCAGACAGCACAGCTGGGGTGCTCTCTGGTTGGTGGAATCCTCAAGCCAACTCTTAATGGCTCTCATGAGCTCACTGTATGCATCTCTTTCCAGCAATATGACTGTGGTGGCTTGGGAATGGCCGTGATGGGAGTATTCACACCATGGAAACTGCCAAGCAAATCAGGGACATTTCATCCCCTGGGGAGCTGGTTATTAAACATTTATCAGCACAGCATTAGCAGAACGTAGCCAACAAGGTGAAAGAGAAGATCTTATCTCCCAAGCATCCCCTGACCACAGGACAGTGGGGCATGGTGAAGTTCAAATACAAGATTTCTCAAAATGTGTTCTGCAAAACCTAAGCCTTGCACACTTTAGGTCCCTCTTGGAGCTATACTGGATGCTAGCATGTTAAAGGCTCTGACAGATTTTACAGGAGCATGCTTAATTATGTTGAATTTAGAGCAGTGCTTCTCAGGCTCTAATGTATATAAGATTCACAAGGGGATTTTGTTAAAATTCCAGTCGGTGGTGGGGCCAAGTTTTTGCATTTTTAAGAGGCTCCAAGTATCAGCTGATATTACCGGTCTAAGGACCACACTATGAGAAACAGCAGTTCAGAATCCTTCAACTTATTTAATCATGGAGATTAGCATTAAAAAAAAAAAAACAAAAACAATTTATGGAGCACATGTGGTATTCTGCAGAACTCCGGTCCTGGGAGTACACTTGGGAGACCTTGCTCGAATACAGCAGTGGGGGAGAGGCGAACGCGTCTTGGTGCAGATTGCTGTGTCTTCAGAGCAGGATGGAGCCTGCGGGGTCGACAGGAGCAAGAGATGTTTCTGGGGAGACCACGATTTTCAGGGGACAAGATGTGGAGGCTGATGGAAAATGCTGCCCAAGACATAGGTGGAGATGGGGTCCCCTCTGGGGCACACTTATCCAGGAGTGCATGGGGCATGTCGGGAAGGCTCGGTGGGAGTACCTGGCAGGGCTTAGTATGAGGAAACAAAATGTGAGACATTGCTCTATCAGATGTTACTGTGACTATCACCCATGGGCTGGGGAACACTGGCCGAAATGAATTAACCTCTCTCAAAAGGGGTTTGGGGCATTTTCTCAGAAGAGGTGACATATTCTGTTTTGAAAAACGAATAGAAATTCATTAATCAAAGGTGGGGTGTGGAGCTGGGTAAGAGAAGGCCTGGAAGGATGCTGTGTCCAGTACAGAGAGCGCATTTAAAGGATCAGGGAAGGCAAGGGCCTGCAGGACGCTGGGCCAGCCGGGGTGGGGCTGGGGTTTGGCACAAGCTCTTTCTTCTGCCTAGTGCTTGGCTCATGTGGAAGACGAGGCAGATGTGGTCTGGAGTGCAGGGGGTGCCTCGCATTGTTCAGAAGGCCCGGCGTCAGGCACGGGAAAAGGAGCAGTCGGATGGGGTGGGGAGTGCGCCCAGGAAGGGAGCAGGAGGAAGACGAGGTTCCTCCTACCTTCTCAAAAGGAGTCACCCGAAGAGTCAGGGAACCAAATTATATTATTTCATACGATTTCAAAAATGTCATTTCCTTCACCTTTAAGTCAGCCTCACAAAATTAAGTGTGACTGTCCCATACTTACAGGAGAAGAAACCAGGTTGCAGAAAGGAGACTTGCGAAGGTCCTGCAGGGAGAGCCACCTAACTCCCAGCCCAGTGCGGGTTTTCTGCACTGCGGCCACCCTCGGTCAGCTCTGTCCTCCCCCCACCCCACCCCATCCCACCCCATGCTCCACCCAGACACCTGGTTGACCTTGGAAGAGACGCCTTAGTTAAGTCTGTTCATCCTTCTTCCAGAAATTGCTTGTTTCAGAATATAACCAGTGAGGTGTTGAGAAAAAAGATCTTTCAAACTAGATAGAGTTCATAATTTTTTTTGCCAATTATATGCAGTGTTTACAATTATAACTCGTCCTTTCAACAGCAATCACACCACAGTTACAGTGGTGAACGAAACAGACATGGTCTGAGCCCATAGTCTGACAGCGTCGAGGGCCACATAACGGGCCTCGGGCATTGTGTGCGACGTCTGTCTCCATTTTGAAGTCTTACCCACCGTTTATCATCCACACGTCCATGTGAAATACGTTGTTCTCCTGCCTTCTATATCCAAATAAGCATTAGCACGCAGACGATGCTTTAATTTGCCCTTTCTATCTTCATGAAGGTAAGGTTGTAGAATGTGGGGAGGTGGATCATGCCTTTGGTGTTAAGTTCAGAGAAACCTGGGCTCCCAATAATTAGCAGCAAGGAGGGGAGCCTCGCAGGGCAGAACGTCACCAGCAGAGATTAAAGAGGTGACTATTCCGGAATAAGTTCTGGGGTACCGTAGGTGGCTGGCTGCTGTGAGAGCGCAGAGGAGGAATAGCTACCCTAATCCAGGAAAGTTTTACAGAAACGCTGTGATCTGTGTTAACACCCGAAGATTTAGTAGGAATTGACAGGCAGAGGGAGGAACGCGTGTAAAACTCGAAGAGGAGCGAAGTACTGGTGAGGAAGCATTGGTTTCAGGATGGCTGGAACAGACTCGGATGGGGGAAAGTGGCAAGAGGTTCTGTGCCATGTTATCGGATTTAACATGGGGAGCAATGAAGAGTCGATGATGGGTAGCACGGGGGAGCGGCATGACCAGATTTTTATTTTAGAAATATCACTCTGGCTGCATGTGGAAATTGGTTTGTGGCTAAAACAACCCGGGGGGGGGGCAGGTCTCTGGATAAGAAGGTGAAAGGTGATGATGTCGCACAGAGTGGGGCAGTGGGGATGGGCAGATTTGAGGGGTGGTTAGGAGGTGACAGCTGCAGGACGTGAGTAAGGGTTGAGACATGGTCAGGGGTAACTCAGAGTGGGCTGGCTTGAGTCACAAAGAACCCAAAGTGGTATCATTTCCCCGAGACAGGGAACCCAGGGAGAGGAGGAGGATTTGTATTCACCTTGTTTTATTTGGGAGTGGAGAATAAAGAGGCCGAGTTAATTTTTATATGAACTGAGGTGTCTGTGGGACAGCTGACCAGCAGGAGGTAGCTGGACACACATGTCTGAGCCTCAGAGTGAGACGAGACAGCTCCAAGAATCGACCAGTAATATCTACAGGACAGACCTAGGTCAACGAGACCATGAAGGAGGCCGAGAAGGAGACGTCAGAGGGGCCAGAGGAGTCCATGGGGAATATGGTGCATGAAAGAAAGCCAAGGGGGAGGACATTTCAGGAAGGACAGATCTCTTGTCAGTGCCAGGCGTTCACTCTCTGGGCCTTTGGGCTCTCTCGCAGGGCCTTTGTCCCCAATCTCAGGGCCTTCTGGCTTCATCGTCATTGCTCAGTAAAGTGGCCAAGGGAGGTGGTAAGGAGCAGTCACTGGGTATGAGCCGGGCACCCCTGGGGTGACTATGTGGCTTGGCGGTGTAGACGTGACCTTTTTGAAGTACCTACGGCCAACAGTTAACAAAGACTCCAGATGTCTGAGCCAGAAAAAGACCAGGGGTGAAAGGGCAACTTCAAATGCATCACACGTGGCGTCTATTCACGTTTTTATTTAAAAATGTCTATAGAGAGCCTGTGGCCCAGAACCTGTGCGAAGCCCCAGGCTGCAGTGGTCAGTGAGGCAAAGTCACAGTCATTAGGGGATGGTTTTCAGAGGTCAGTGAAGATCAACTCAACAATTATATAAATTAATTGTAATCGTGGGAACTACTCCGAAGGGGAAGTTTCAGGTGCGACGTGAATGTGGAGCAGAAAGGTTTGCAGTGGTTTAGAGGATCAGGGAAGATCTCCAGAGAGAAGGAATATTTAATAATTGAGATTGCATAATGAGTAGATCACTTAGTAGATGTTCAGAAGAAGGGGGAGGAACGTTTTAGACAGAACAGCCTGGCTGATACGACCGAAGCAGGAGGAATCCCGGCGTGTGGGAGGTAAGGCAGCCGAGGCAGAGGGGGACAGGGGCGCTGGGGCGGGAGGTGCAGGCGTTCGGCTTGGCAAGGCCTGAGATGGCTTGTCAGGCGAGTTAGTCAGCTGGGGTTGACGTGATCAGATTTGCACTGGAACATTGGCTGTGTCTGCAGTGTGCAGGGTGGACCGAAGGTGAGCGAGAAGGGGTGCGGAGAGTCCATCATGAGTGTGCTTGGGACAGCCCCAGTGTGCAGCTTTGACTGAGTCTCTGCTGATCGTGACAGCTACTGGATGAACTAACTCTAGGCTATGCCCGACACGTGGGTAGGGGTGGACGAGGAAGAAGCGTGTGTTCTTAAGGAGCCTGAAATCTTTTGGAGGAGAGAGAGTCATGAACCCCGGAGGGAAGAACAAGCGCAGGCTGGACGTGAAACCGAGAGCGGAGCATCACGGAGCAGTGGGCTCCAGCAGGGGGGGCCCACTGCGGTCTGGAGGAGGGAAAGCAGGCGTTTCCAGTGGGGAAGGTGAGCTTCAGGATCGAGGTCCCGGAGGGGGGAGTATGAAGGATGGGGCTGCCACAGGGGTCCATGGTGGGGAGCAGGGACAGCACATTGCAGCTGGGAGCTCTTCTCTTGACCCCTGAAGCAGGGCTCCCTTTACACATAATTCTGGGGTTCTTGGGCTAATTCATTTACTTAGGAATGGACACCCCAGAGGAAGCCCTCTCCCCCTTCCTGTCATTTCCCGGCAGCACAATCAGCTTTGCGAAGCTTCTGGTGTCAGGGCTGATCATGGTCCCTTCCTCTTCGGAAAAGGACGATTTGCATATTTTTTCCGAGTCTTATTACATAGCACTCCGACTTGAACATGCCATAATAGTGAGCTAGACATTCATGCTCTGTGTCTCCAGAGGAGTCATCAGTCGCACATAAAAATGTAAATCCATTTGGAAAAACACAGGCTAGTTATTGAAAGTGAAGCCTGCGGAACATGTGCCCCCGGTGATGGATTAGCCGAGGCCCAGCGCCGCGCACCCTCGGCTCAGACCTGCCCCTCAGACCATCTGGAAACAGACAGTGCTTAAGAATGCAGAATAATAAAGTCAGCGCAGTTCCCACTTGCAGATGATATATTGGAAGATGAGTGATTACATGGATGCAAAGCGATTTGGGAGTATTTTCCCCAAATTTGGGTCAGGGCTAGGTGGGGGGCCGGGCGGTGGTGTGTAGAAGATGGTCAGAGAGTTCAGGGCTCAGCTTGTGAATCCTGGGGGAAGCCAGACGTTTGAAACTAATAAAGTGCACATTCCAGGTGGCTGATTCTCTCTACAAAATTGACCCATCGAAACCTTCTCTGAATGACTGTACTTTTTTTTCTGACAAACAGATATCAATATCTAAAAAAACGCTTCCTGCAATTTCTTTCCACAGAGCAATAAGACAGTTTCAGGCCAACAACAGCTCACTAAGTGGTATTCTCTGCTCTGTCCCCCCAGCAGCTATCACCCACAAAATGAAAAGGTAATAAAGACCAAGCGAAAATCAGGGTCACCTGCTACATGCCAGGGGGGGCTCTTTATCCTGATAGGACAAGATGGAGCAACTTGACTCTTTCCCCCATTTTATTAGCTTTTCCTTCTAAAATCTTATAGGTCTTTCACGAGCAATTAAGACCATTATTTGCCTGCCTATTAAACAGAGAACCGAGACCCTGAAAGTTTATGTCACATATAATTGAGAGGCAATTTAGCCGGAAGGACCATGGCTGGGAAGTGGAGAGGGACAAGCTGAGGAGGCTCGCATCATCACTGCTCTGGTGCTGGCTGAGTTTTAGCGTCCTTCTTGTCCAGCAGTGCTGGGATCATTCTGCAGCAAAACCGGGTAGAAATTTCTGTGCTCGAGTAGCAGCAGCAGATTTTCTAGAGTCGGGATATTGCATCATACACCCCAGGAATATGTGTACCTGCCTCTCCAGCTCATTCTCCGAGTTAAATCCCCCGCAGCACTGTTCCTCTGCCCCATGCATCAATCTCATGTTTAGCAAACCTGCGTTGGCATGGTTAGCCTCACGCTGTGAGGCCTGGCTGAGGTATTACCTTGTGTGCGTGTCGGTTGGGGGTGGTGGGTGGGCGTTGAGCAGATGAAGACTAGGAGAGGGTCAGGCTTGAAGAGGCAGAGGAAACCCCTAGAGAATTCTGAGCTGGTGCAGGCAGAGAAAGGCTCTAGGCCAGCGAATTGTAGAGACAGCAAGTCACAACCTTCCCAAAGAGGGGAGACCAGTGCCCGCAGGGGGTCCGTAGGAAGGGAAGGGGTGTGGCGGGGTGGTCATGTCTAGGTCGGGCCTTGAAGGTGAGGTTGGACCATCTGAGGCCTTTGCGATGGCGCCGCAGCCTTCTGGTCCGTCCAGCTTTCTTCACTCCCTCCCAGGTGTTGATCCGGGAATGCACATGGCTGGGATGCACATTCTCCCAGGGGGATTCTCTGCGATTGCTGGCTCCAAAGAGGTGCAGCAGAGTCCCTCCCGGGCAAGGGTCTCCTCCTCTCAGAAGTGTCCCCAGATGGCGGTGTCTTGGCAGCTGCTTCCTGGGATTGTCCAGGGAGAGGGAAGCTCTACAGGTGGAGAAAGAACGAGATGTGGAAAGGAGGGAAAGCCTAGGAAGGAATGTGGGAGAAAGAGCATTAAATTCTGAAGGTCAGCATTCTTCCATGGGTCTTGCTGGGGTAACGTCAGGGCGTTGTTGGGCTGAGATTTTCCTGGGGACTCTGGGGGAGAACCCATTTTCTTGGTCCCTTCCTTTGTCTTCAAACCTTCCAGCTCAGGCTGAGTCCTCTTGCTGCCATCTCTCCTGTTCTCACCTTCTCGTCTCTCTTTAATGACCCCTGGGATTACGTTAGGCTCATTAAGGTCATTTGAGTTCACCTCTCGATTTTAAGGCCAACTGACTCGCACCTTCAATTCTATCCACAACTTTAATTCCCCGTTGCCACGTAACCTAATACAAATTCTGGGGATTCAGACGTGGACATCTTTGGGGGGCCATTGTTCCGCTTACCCCACGGGGCCTCTGTCCTTTTAGTCCTCACAAAAGAGTGGGGACTTGAGCCCCTGGAACTGCTGTCCCAGCGTTGGCCATTAGGACTTGCCGGTGGCAACACTGTATGCTCAGTGTGGTTCGATCTCTCAAAATTTCAGATAATTTTAAAAGATCTCGAGTTCCATCCCCTGATCTGGTTGCCTACTGAAGGCCTTTTCTTGAACATTAGCCTACTGGACACCTCTTCTTGAACATCACAAGTCACTTTTTATGTCAGGTGACACCATTTTTTGTCGGATCTGCTCCTCTCCCTCCCTGGCCCATCCCTCTCAATAGTTCTCGCTACCACCCCCAACTCCACCCATGGGCTGAAAGCACAGGTTATGGAGTTTACTTCACAGGTCACCTACCGTCGCTCACCAAGCTCATGCAGGACTAGCTTTCTTCCTAAAGATACCGGCGTCCACGACTTTCTCCTTTCTTGCTCTCTCTGTGCTCACTGCACTGTTCGTCATCTTTTCCCGTATTAACCGTAGCCTCTTACCAGTCGGTCCTGCCTCTGGCCGACACCCATTCCTTGTATCAAACCTTTGCACACGCTGCCTGAGCAATTGCATGTAAGTGTCGAGCTCTGATTCTGTTCTCAAGGCATCCCGTGGTTCCCTGCTTCCCAAAATCACAGTCTAACTCATCAACCCAATGTCGCCCATTGTCAGCCTCTTTCCGTATTTCTTTGTCACCACTCCCTTTAAGTTCCAGCCAGGCGAAGCTGTCACATTTTACTGTCTCTGGGTAAATTACTCACACGTCTGTCTGCCTTCATGTCTGAGGGCAACTCAAGGGCAGAGTGGGATCTCACTCATCTCAGTGTCCTTATATAGAGCCCTCCGCAGATGCTTAGTAAATATCCAATGAAACAGCCGCTGAATTCTCCCCATCGCTTGCATTTTAGTCAAGTAGTGGGCCATAGGCAAGAGTCCCCTGCAGCCACTGTTGTTTGCTTTTTGTAATTCACCCTCTTGAAAGTTTCTCAAATCTCTTCGCACGACTCCATCTCCGATGAATAAACTATGACCAGCCACTGAGGTCAGGGGGATTCAGGGCCGGGTGAGGATGAAGGTACCTTGGCTCAGAGCGCTGTGTCCTCTAATTCTCACCATCTCCTACTTCATCTTACATGCTGTAATACTTCTGAGGTGGAATGGCAGCTTATTCTTTCCGAAACTATTTCCTTTGAATTAACTCATTTGGCCTCATCTTTATGGGGGTCATAAGCAACTTTAAGTAATATTAACTTTCCTGAGAATGTCACAATCTGGAAACTTTACGATAATTAGTTTCCATTTCTTTGTTACAATAAAAAAAAAATCTCAAATGTCCATGTCTCACTTGCACTTTAGAGAGAGTTCTCGAGTTAATTATGCTTACAGAGGGTGCCTTAACATTTGCATTATTCGTGACCCATCTTCAAAACACATCGAGCTCTGGCAGATTTTTGTGTGGTCTTAAAAGTGGTTCTGCGGCTATGAAGATTATGGCATCTGTACGCTTGAATTTATGTGGCAACCTCTGACCTCAGGCACTTGTCAGTAAGTGCCAGAGAAGTAGCTTATTGAGTGGAGGGGCAAGTGGCTGAGGAAGGACAGGGGTCCCTCTCCTTCCCAGGCAGAATGGGTGTATGCTTCAGTTATGCTTTTGCATGCTCCTGGCTCCTGTCAGGCAGGAGGCTGTGTCTGGGGAGTGATCCGCAGTGGAGCAGCGAAGATGGGAGCAGAGGAGAGAACGATGTCTCTGAGACGAAGTTCCAGAAGCCCGCATAATGCCCATCAGCCACTGCCCAGCATCGCTCATGTGCCGCTTTTAGTTTACACAAATAAAAGGAGAGGAAAGGGCATTAAAACAAAAACAACCACACAACACAGCCAGAAAGGACGTCTGTGACGGAAACACGGGCCGTAAATCCCGGGCTTGGAAGAGCAGCAGGTGCAGGTTGCAGACCCCCGCCCTGCTGCACATGGCTCTTCTCTTTGAAATGCTCGAGACCACTGGGCCTAACTGCTGTTTGACAGCGTGTTCAGGGTCATGTGGGGGTTCAGGCACGCTGCCTCTGTGGGTCTGTCCTTCATCAGAGGACCTGAGCCATAGTTGGCTGTTCGCTGGAGAAGAGCAGAGGTTAAGATCTATCCACAAACTAGATCTCTGCAAACATTTCCCCAGTTCGAAGCCCACCCTGTGCTCTAGTCTCCTGCTTGTCTTCCCAATGATTGGAGGAGCTGGTGGAAGTGGGTCCCTAAGCACCTGTGGCTGAAAACAGAAGGCATCTGAGTCTTTGGGGGGACACTCTGTCATCCCGTGACATTTCCCCCTTCTCCACTAGGCAGGCAGATTTCTTCAAATACTCCATTTCAGCCATCCCCTGGCAGCTTCGACTTGTCCAAATCAGATTTTTCCTAGATGACCTAATTTGTAGAGAACTACAAAAGCCCTCTCTAAGGAGAGAAAATGGAGAAAAACACAGGCCAAAGCATTCTGAATGTTTCCCGACTTCAGACTCTGACTTTAAGGTGGATTCTCAGTATGTGGTGCCCCCAGGTCTGCTTAGCTCAGCCACGCCCTTTGTAGGAGCCTCGGGTTGAAGAAGAGCATGGACATCATGGATGCGAAAGCTTTGGCAAGCACTTTATACTGTGTGCGCTTGTCTGGGTTGGGAGCATTCGGTGCTCAGCACGCGGGGTTGACAGTGAAGTCAAGCCTGGGTGGCCTTCTGTGATGCTCTTCTCGTTCTCAGGGGCAGGTACCAAATTTCTTCCCTGCCCAACCCCTGGTGCTACGTGTTAGGGGCTTGTCTCCCACGTTTTCCTGGTAGATCAGTGATTTTTTACAGTGTAGCTGGGACTGCTTTAGTTGAAAGGCAGTGAACAAGGCGCCTGGCGATGAATGCTTCTCTTCTGGCTGGCTGGAACCTTCTCACTTGCAGAGCCACCTACAGCCTTTAGGGAAGGTGGTGCATGGGGGCCGCATAGAGGCATGAATAATCCCAGTCTGTTGACGTACAGCCGAGGATGGTTTTGAATACATCTGCTGCCCTCTCACATTCAGCAGCCCCGTAGATCTGGAGACCGAGCTTCACTGCTCCCCAGTGCTCAGTTCATAAATAAATAAAAGGTGCCTGTTGATTTAGCCTCCGAATGTGACATGGTGATGAATTTCCTGAGGTGTCACTCAGGATGGTGACAGTTGCAATACTAGAGGGTCTGGGGAGGCAGGCAACAGACAGGCAAAGTGTCCGTGTCATGTGTCCTTCACCGAGGCCTTGTAGGAGAGTGGATGACCTGAAGTTCTGCTGACCAGCACTGCCTGTCTTGTTCATACACCTCACCTAGCACACCCTGTATAAAAGGGGTGAAAAAGCTACCGAAACCTAGGGAAATAGCACAAAGGAGGAATGGTGAAGGCTACCTCTCAGGGCCAGATTTGACAAAGACATCGTGTCCATGAAGCCATTCTTCCATAGCCACCAATTCTGCCCCAACACGTCCATTCTCCAGTTGGAGGGTGCCGCAGAGTTTTCCTAATAGGCTCGGCAGTCCTTGCCTAAAACCCTTCAATGGCCTCTGCTCACTCCTAGTATAAAATTCGCAGTTCCTGAGTATGGCGTACAAAGTCCTTCGCAACAGTGACGGCCTCCCTTGGGGCTCTGTCTCCCACCTGTCTGCACTTCTGCCACAGGGAGTTGCCTCTTCTTACCTGGGCACACAGAGAATTGGCTGTGCATCCATCAGGGCTCTCCAGAGAAGTAGAACCAGTAGGAGATCCACTCATAGGTTTATTTTAAGAAATGGGCCATGTGATTGTGGGGGCAGGCAAGTCTGAGCTCTGTAGGGCAGGCCAGCAGGCTGGAGACTCAGGCAGGTTTTCCATGTTACCGTCTTGAGACCGAGTCCCTTTCCTGGAAACCTCAGTCTTGCTCTTAAGGCCTTCACCTGATTGGGTAAGGCCCACCCACGGTAGGGAGGGTGTTCTACTTTCTGTGACGTGGACTGATTGTGATGTTAACTTCATCAGCTAACTATCTTCATGGCCACATGAAGACAGGTGCATATCCAAACAAGAGGGCACCGTAGCCAGGCCAAGTTGACTCATAAAATCAGACCATTACATGGAACCTATTTGCTTTTGTACATAATATTCCCATCACCTAGAACCCCTGTTTGTGCACACAACACATACACTCTTCTGCCTGTTGAATGCCTATTCACTCTGCAAGACTTAGTTTAGGCGTTTCCTCCTCGGCAAAGCTTGTCCCTCTGAGAGGGAACCAGACACTTACTCCTTCCTTTTTCCTATTGTCCTTTGCTCCTTTGTCATTGCACTTGGTGTATTTTATAGCAGTGGTTTATTTCTTACGTTTGTCTCCAAGCTAGATTACTAGCTCCGTGAAGCCAAGGATTGTGTCTCATTTAACTATGCGTTTTCTACTAATAGCCCGGGGCCTGGAATGTAATAGTTCCTCAATAAATATCGGTTGCATTATCACAATGTACTCAGAAAACCTGCTTTCTGGCATATTTGTAAGATAAACAATCTGTCCTTCAATTTGGTTTTGTTTTTTCTGAGGAACAATATACAACATATCACATCTCTGAACTGATCAGGAGATATTAGCCATTTGGTCTCTATAAGTTTGAGATCAGTTTGTAGCTAAGCCCTGGGCCTCTCCTCTTGCTTTGCTCCTAGCTGTACAGAAGTGGCATCTCTCAAATCCACTATGTTCCCTCCCACTCATTATCCCAGCACTTTTTCTTTGTCAGAGGCTGATGGTCAGAATACAAGCCTCTAACTTCTGAAATGGCACTTTCTTGTTTCTTGAACATGGTTACTACTGGGAGGGATGAAATTTTCCCAGTAATTTGAGTGCAAGCAGTTATTGAAGGGGGTGGGGGGAGAGAAGAAGGGAGAGAGAGAGAGAAGGAGGAAAGGTGGGAGAGAGAGGGAGAGAGGCACAGAGAGAGAATTTGGAGGAGACGCCTTCTGACTGTTCATTTCTCTGATTAGTTGGTTAATAGCTCAACCATCCCCTTTGCTCAGATAGTCACCGTCTTCCTTCTCTATCATAGAGTTTTTAACACTCATGAATTCGTTGATACTGGGTTGTCTGTTGTCAACTCAACAGCATCACTTCCTTCTTACAGAGGAACTATGCCAGATATTGATAGATAATTTGATGAATCAGCAGTTGGATGGTAGAAAGGGCCCTAGACTAGGATTCAGGGTTTCCGGTGATCTGATAATCATGGCATGCCACTTCCTATCACTAGGCCTTAGTTTCCTATCAGTAAAATGAGACGTTAAACTAGTTGTTTTTCCAAGTCTCTAGCCAAATTAAAAATAAAACACAAATCTATCTAAATGATATAAAATGTGACATCTTAAATGTATTGCATGTCTACTAAATTCTTCAGAGACAGGTAAGAGCAGTTTAATACAGAGGCAAAACTTGATCCCCTAGGCATTTGAGTCACGTGTGTCACAGTGCAGAGGTCAAGGCTGAGAACTAGATGGAAGGATCATTGGATTCAAGGCAGAGAACATACCCTGGCCTCCAGGGTGCATTGAGAGTCTCTTCATAGTTCCTAGTGCAGTGTCCTGCTGGTGATCCAAATGCTGAAAAATATGAATAGAGAAAAGGCAGTGCTTTTCACTCAAAGATAGCCCATTCTCAGAATTGCAAGCAAGAAAGTGGGGTGCTGAGTAAAAGCGATTTTTGTGCATAGCAACCACTGGAGTCTTCATCAATAGCTGCTCTCTGCACCAAAAGGATGCCTGCCACTCCTTGAAGCTCCTCCTGGTCCAAGGATAGTACGCGGTTTTTAGAAAAAAACCACATGAGGTCGATGGAGAGGTCAGAGGCCTCCAGATCACGGAGCTCCGTGTAGGTGTCTGAGACCTGTTATCTGGAGGGCCTTTGGTGACACGGCCTCTGCGTTGCTCAGGGCTCACTGAAGCGTCTTCAAAGCCAGTTTGGACTTTTTACTTCGTCCTGAGTAGAAATAAGGCACTTCTTTCTGCTTTTCTTATTTATCCTGCCTGAAATCCAGCCAACATGTACCTTGCCTGCCAACCCCTGCCCTCACCCACAAACCTCTGAAGTACCAGAATTCAGTGTGCATGGTTTCCCGATACTCTCTTCCAGGAACTAAGACAGCAGAGGCTTAACAAATGGTGACTGTTAGCATTGTTTTTCTTGCCGAGGTGGCTCATGGAATGGTCTATTGCACTTGGACAGAGACGCAGTTACTCAGGCCACTTGACAAAATACCTAGAAATCCTCTCTGGTTCTACAACTTTAAAGAGGAAGAATCCGTCAGCCGCCACTGAGCGTGTTCCCTGTGGGCGGTGGGTGTGCTCTGGTCCTTTGTCTCCCTGCAGCTCGGAGCTTCATTTTAGAGAGCAGGCGGTTAACCAGTATTCGTGGCTGGCATTTTCTAAAGCAGTTGCCAAGCATCTCCCGGGGATGCTCTTCGATTTCTTTTCTTCCATCCACCAGTGACGGTTCCAGCCCAAAAACTCACACGGTACAGACTAGAGCCCTTCGGAAGATGCTGATTTTCTCGCGTAAGCCACAGGGCTCTCAAGGAGAGGAGGGCTTTCTCTCTCAGGAGCAGAATCACCTCCGGGTGATGACAGGCTTGGTGTGAACAGGGGAGCTGATGTCCCTTCCAGTCCCCAGGTTGAGTGCCCCTTGTATCCCCATAGAGAAAAGGCGCCGATGGCATATGATGGGTTGAAGAAACCCTAGGCTTCATTTGTTCCCATGTTCTCTTTCCGTGTGATCCCTCTTCTTAAATCCCAACATGTCGCCGTCACGTTGGCAGTCGTGAATACCGTGGTGGAAAGTGCACCCACGTTTCTTTTCAGTCTGACCCCGTTTCCCCCGGGGTGCAAACTTTCTAAAATTAGACTTTCTTGGCGTGACATTTCTCGATATTGAGCTGAACTCCGTAAAGAATGATGTTTGAACTTTGGGTTGTTTTCGAGAGGTATACACGTTTCAAAATACACTTTTCAGCTGTCACATTTTATTCATTTTAGAATACGCACATACAACGCTTGACTTTTACATCTGACACGTAACCATGGATTGCAAAACAACCATTTAATTGTAAATATTTTAGTCTCCATATTGTCCATGGCTGAAGCCCGAATACTAGGCAATACTATAGCTGGGAGATGATTTATTTAGAGTGTTAAGAGTAGGGTTTGATTCCCAAAGGTAGATACAAACAGGTAGAGTCTCTGTAAATGAATTCAGGATTACTGGCAAGGGAACACATGTGTTTGCATTTCAAAAATTATGTTGGTATTACCCAAGAACTGCACTTAGGACCAAAGAGTTGAAATCAGCAATACTTTTATGTGTCATTCCCTGTAAGCAAGATGCTGGCTTTGATAATAGACATGCAAAGGGAGGGAGATTAATGATGCTGTTGCTGTGTCGTGACACTAATATTGGATTTCCTTTGGTTCTTATTGTGCTGGAGGCATTTTACAAACACAGTGTCACAAAAGCTTCCGCTCCCCTCTTCTCTCCCTCCTCAGCCAGCTTATTCTTCTAATGTCTCTGCTTTATCAATGCTTATATTGATAAAATATTATCTTAATCAGTCTGTTTCCAAAGTCTGAAGTTGTTATCAGCCTTTTATTCCTACCATTCAACCAATAAACCGTCAAGTTCAAATTTTAGATATTTGAAAACCGTAGAAGGTTAGGAAATGACTTCCAATGTACAGGGAATATGTTTGGAGACATCGTCTATTTGATATAATTAATGGAATTAAAAAACCTTTCTGATATGCCAGCGAATGTGTATTATTATTTTGTGCATTAAAGTCATCTTATAAGATTGTTACGATTCTCTATTTTCCAGAAGAGAAATTAAAGGCAAACTGATATTTGGTCATTTGCCTGAGGTTGCAGCTGGGACTCAGACCCCAGCCAACCTGACCCAAAACATCAAGGCTTTAGGAGGTCATAAGCCCATTTGGCCATACTATATAAGTCTGTGATAATCCACCAGCCCAAGGAGCTGCTAGGCCTGAGAGTTTAATATTGCAAACAGCTGAGGAGGCTGGCAGACACGTTGCTTTGTGGGTGGATGGTGGACAAAGTCTGCTCGCTGGGTTGGGGTACTGTCACCTTCTTATAGTCCCACTTCCCTCGAGACCTGGGCACCCAGAGCCGGCTCTAGCTCCTCTACCTTTGCGTGTCCAGCCTTTCCTTCAGTTCAACTTCAGTAGGATTTATAAACTTAAGTGTGGAGGGGGAGAGGTGGTGTGAGGTGTGGGAGGGAGGGGGAACTTGGGAAGCCTCTGAGAGATGATCTTTGGTTTTAAATAGGCCTTCCCCATACATTCTCCCTGCCTTAGGATTGCTATCCCTCAGGAGAGGGGATGGGGATTGTGATGGGCTTCGAGAGGTGCATGAGGTTAGAGCTTGGGTGGGGTAATAGGTCAGTGGACAGTGGAGACAGTAGGGCTGTGGCAGGAGCTTTGATTTGTGAAGAGGCATAGGGTCTTGGGGGGATTTGAGGGAAGAAGTTGGGTTCTAAGGACAGGGTTAGGGCTGGGAAGCAGGGTCTGAGAGCAGGGAAAATGCAGAGACCCACAGTTAGATATATGGATCTCCTCTCCTATCTGGTGTGCCCTGGAGGACCCTTCCACTTACCATCCATGGCACAGCCTTCCCCGCAGACACAGCCCCCACCTAGAGCATTCTCCAAATGTTCCAATCTAGGCTCCTCCCCCTATAGAGGCTCCCCATTTGGCCTCTTCTCAGATACAGGTCAAGTCCCTTCTCTGGGCAGCCATTCTTGGGGGGCTAGAGAGTAGGGGTCACCTCCTCGCTGTGACATGACAGACAGGCCACAGTCCTGTGTTTATGTGGATTTACGCCACACGGAAAGCCCAGGAGAACAGAGGCCTGTCTTTGCATCGCACACCCATTAAATGGGCAGAAACACATCTGTCTTCTGCCTTGACAAGAACTCATGTAGGCCAGTCTCAGCTGAGCTGTGCCATCTCTCTCAAAGGCCAGGGCACAGCGCTCTGAACCCCAGTCGCTGTGTGTAAGAATTGCCTGGTGATCTTGGTGTACTAAAGCTTCTGGTTTAGAAAGTGTGAAAGGGAGCCCGAGATTTTGCATTTCTTCCAGCCGATGGAAATGCCAAGGACCACGTGACTCTACGAGCTTTTGCCCCAGAGGCCCCCTCCCCTAAGCTGGCTTGCGCACAGACACAGCTAGCTCTCCCAATGCAGCACCGTTCCTGCTGCCAGTGGCTATTAGGTTTTGTCTGTCTAAATGAGGCTGAACTGGGGGGTCTTCCAGCGACCGAATCGATCCGGTCAAAGAGGGATATTTGAAGTCTCCCCCAGACTCTGTATTGCCCCACACACCTCCTCAAGGTCTTTCTTGGCCCTCTCCCTGCCCAGAAGGAGTGGCAAGTGTATTCATCATGTTCATAGCCTGATTGTGTTTCCACTGCCTGAGGCTGGGGTTTTGAATTTTTCACAGAGAAAAAACAAACAAACCAACCAAAAAAATCCTGTACTGGGAAATCATTTTCCTGTTGGTGGGTTTTCTCCAGGTTGCGTGCAGCCACAGATACTCTGCACAGATAGTCCAGGTAACAGATGAAGCGTGCTCTCCTGTCACTGACCTCACTGCTGGCAGGTGATGGTGACCAGTGACCCGTGGCGGCCTTTTCCACAGGACTCCAGAGTCCCTCTTTTGCCGTGATTAATTCGACGTTCTGAAGCGACGTGGCAATCATTTATTATTCTGTTTTACATATGCACCTCCAGGGAGTCGGCTAAAAGCTCTCATTTTCTAGTTCAATTGTAGCGCTGTTCTCAGAGAGCCGTTGACTGCGGAGATGCTAAAAGGGAGGCTAGTTCAGCGAATTATTGAGTTTTAGATAGAATCATATGCTTATATAGATCCAGGGAGAGCTTACTGAAAACGGTGCAGACCTCCCCCGTCCCCTGGGCCTAGGCGTCGTAGCAGGAAGAACAATGCGCTTGGGTGGGAGTGACCTGTTACCCAAAATCAATGCGGCCGGCACCCCGCTGGTCTGCCTGCAGTGTGTGCCTGTCCTTAGATTCTGCTGCAGTTGTCAGTCACCTCTGAGGGGACCTTGGAGGCCTGTTTCCTCATCGTTCCCCAAGCCTGTGGCTGGTGGAAATGGAAATCAAGGCAGTTGTCCGCTGATTTAAATAGGGTCATTCGAGATCCCTTCCGCTCAAGTGTTTTAACAACACGAAATCTCCTAATCTCTGACATAAAATGAAGCCGATTGTTTAGAGCAGTGATTTTGAGGCCCTTTGAATTTCTCGAATGTGCGGCAGAGCACAGTGTTACCCGTGAGGCCATTGGGAGCCTGGGATCCTTACTTAGGTAAGCTGAGAAGTCCCCCACCTCGCTCTAGCCCCTGGCCAGGCTTCATTTACCCTTCAGGCTTCAGAAAGATGGAAGCATGTCTTAGAAACGTCTTATGGGTGGTGTGTGTGCTGGGCATCTTACTTGGCTATTTTAGAATGCTTCAGTGTGACTTAGTTTGGGTCCTTTATTCTCACAACAAATAAAATCGTAAACTTTTGACTTCTAAGTGGTCGAGGGAAGCGGGAGACAAGTTGAGTAGAAACAAATGCAGAGCCTCAAGGAGGAAAGGAAGAGCCGGGTGGCTGCCAATGAAAGGTCCTGGACGAAGCCTGGATGAAGAACTGTCGGGGAAGGGAAATGCCTCTGAAGCCAGCCGTAGGTCTGCAGCCGGGAGGGGCTTTCAAACCAGACTGAAGGCCTCTGCGGAGAGTAGAGCGAGAGGTGGGAGCTATGGTTAGCTTGCTCTGGTGTGTAAAGATGCACTTTGACTGATCCAGACGTGCCTCAGGGAGAATAGAAGGTCTGGAGGAGGTTGTCGCAGTCTGACACACACACTAGGATCCCTGGGGAGGCGGTAGAAGTTGTTGGAATTGGGCGGTGCTGTCGCACCACCTCCCTCACTCCAGTGCTCCTAGGAAAGTGATGGCAAGAACAAGACAGGGCCTTGCTAGCCCAGCCTGCCTGGTGCACACAGGATAACCTGGATATAGTGTCCAGGCGGTGATGGAGAGACTTGCATGCACAGCTCTTAGCTTGGCATGTCACCAGGCTTGGCAATCAGTAAACACTAGTTTCCACTGCCTGTTCTATGACATGGATTGGGAACCCACTTTGTTCTAGGCACCAGGGTGGAAGAAGGATAAAAGAAGATGCGCTCCCCGCTCTTTGGGAGCTCAAAAGTTATGTAGAAATGGCAGAGGGGACATTGACTCTGCCTCAAGGAGTCAGGGAAGGCTTCGGGAGCGGGGGGAGGTGACATTTGAGGTGGGTGAGGAAAGGGGACATCTGACCTTTGGAGGACATTCCGGGATGCTGTGTCAGCATGGGCAAAGGCCTAGGAAAGTTAGAAGCTCTAGGGGGTTTCAAAAATGGTCACACATTTGGGATGGCAAAGGGGAAGGTTTCTGGAGGAAATGCCGGATGTTTAAGTGCAACACCAATTGAGAAGGCCACAGCTTGTAGCCCAAACAAGCTGTTTTGGCTTTATCCTTCAGTCAATAGGAAGCCAAGGTGGGTTTATAAGGAGGGACAAGACACGGCAGATCGGTGTATGCCTCAGGTTTCGTATCAATGTGACTGGCAGAAGTACCCTTAGGAGTAGTTGGTCATCTTCTCTGTCTCCGCAGATCCATCCTGCTGAATTTGCATTTACTTATTGCTCAGTGTCTGAAGAGAGACAGGCTTGTCCCTTGCCAGGGCACGAAGCTAACGGTGTGCCATCTTACCAGTTCTGTTGCTAAGCCATGCCAGCAACTCATGCAGCAGGTGGCCCTGAAATGACTTTCACAATCAAAATCAAATTTAGAAACCAAAGAATTCTATTTATTTATCTATCTATCTATCTATCTATCTATCTATCTATCTATCTATCTATCTATCTATCTATCTATCTATCTATCATCTATCTCTCTCTCTCTCTCTCTCTCTCTGTGTGTGTGTGTGTGTGTGTGTGTGTACTTAGAACTCGCTCTTGACTGCTTCAACTCTATAGTAGCAGAACATTGTGGCCCTCACTTTACCATGCTCCCAGCTGTGACCCCCAGTTGAGGTGGCTGCCCATCACTCTAAATCATTCATAGTCTGTGGCCTAGGGGCCGGAATGAGACATGAAGCTTAGTTTTCAGGAATCAGGCCCTGCCTGGACCCCTGCACAGACCAACAGTATTAGGGCAAGAGTCTAAAAATTGTCCTTTACTTCAGGAGGCGTAGTGATGCTTTCTTGTTGAGCTTGAACAAGAAGTGATAAAATGAAGATCAAACCAATGCCCATGTTTGGCATAAGCCAAAAATTTTTTTGATGACTTAGGTCCATTCTCCTCTGGAGTTTTCATATTCTTTACCTGTAAAATAAGATGGTTGGCCAAAGTGAGCTTTACAGCACCTTCTCTAAAATCCTAGGGTTTCCTGAAGCTCCATTTCATCTGAAGTCAGCACAGTAGGCTCTCGCTACTCTGGTGGGTGTACAACAGCAAGAAATGGCTGAGACCAACAGAAAACAGCAACCGGAAGTTCTGTCCATGCCGGCAGCTGCTCCAAGGTTCAGTGTCTCCAGGGGACAGGCCAGGACACTCGGCCACCTCTGCCATCACTGACTAGTGTGGAGCAGACTACACTATGGGGACAGGGGAAGCACGTGTGGGGGTCACCTCTGAGAGATGCAGGCAGGGATGCTGGGGCCCAAGGGCAGAGATTTGGCATGCTCAGTGATTTGTTGGGATCTTTTTGAGAGAGAAAGAGGGAAAGAGTAAGTGAGAGAGAGAGAGAGAGAGAGAGAATATGAGTTAACAGTAACCAAGAATCAAGATTCCAGTAGGATAGGCATTTAGGCTGCCAAAAGGCAGAGAGGATGTTGGTCAGGACCAGGATTCCCAGGGAGAGGTGGATAATTTCATTAGTGATTTCCCTTGAGTCGTTTCATGCGTTTCAAACATTGTGCATCACATTATAGTGAATATCTACTAAGTTTTAGTTACTGTTCTAAGTATTTTTTTTGTGTGTGTGTGTGAAAACTCTGCCCTCACAACTCTACATAACATGATGGAGAGACTGAGGGAAAGAAAGGACAAATAATTTGACCAAGGCCATACCATTGGTGAGCGGGGCAATCCGAAGTCAAGCCTAGGTCATCTGGCTCAGGTGCTTGCACACCTACCATTGCACCGTGCAGCCTGTATCCGTTTCCTTTTGCTGCTGTAACAAATTACCACAAACTGAGAAGCTTAGAAGAATACAACTTTAGTATCCTACAGTTCTGGATGGGATGCTTGCCAACATAGTCTTAAGCCAGGAAAAAATTTATCCAAGTTATTGGCACCAAAATCTAATGACTCCTGTTTTTCTTGTTCTTTTTTTCTTTTTGCAAAAGTCAAGCAGGGATTTGCAATTTAAGTCACAAGATAACGTGTAAAACAAACTGGAATGTTTGGGCTATGAGAGATCTGCAACTGGACAGTAAGGGAGATGAGATGCCATGTTCAATTTCTGCCCCAAGGTGGTTCTGCCTGTGTAACAGAGCCCAGAGACCGAATCATCACCGGGTTTAACAAAGGAACTGTCCGAGTGTGGACGGTGAAGAGTCTTGTGAGCTGCTCTTGCTGTTAACAATCTGGTTTCGTATACCCAGATGATTAGATGTCATAGATATTAGAAGGAGGTCAATAAAACTCAAGCTTTAAACTTTGACAATAATTTGAGCTGAATAATAGTTGAATTTCAGAACTGAGTTGTCATGGTGAGAGCCACTGAAGAGGAATAATTATCTTATAACTCAGTTACTGTCCTGCTGAACTCGTAGCAATATCCCTAACCCCACTTCCCACTCACCAAGCCCAGATCATATTAAATCATGCTTAGGAACATTATTTTTATATTCTTTTATGTACCTATTTGCATTTATAGTCAAATATATAAAATATATTTGAATAAATATGCACTCAATGCAGCTAATGGAAAAATGGTACAGGTGGTTCCGTCAGCTATAAATTACATATTCTGGGGAAAAATATTAAAATACCATTTAAGTATTCTCAAGAGCCAGGTGGGAGAGAGATGTTAGCTATATATATATAACATGTGACAATCAAGTCATTTGTTTCCATTATTTTTGTGAGTTGAAATTTTCATCTCGTTTCTCCTGGGTAATACCATACATTTTCCCCCTTATTAATCCATAGCAGCACTGTGGTGCACTTTGCTAATCAAAATTGCACACTGCATAATAATTTACAATCTAATAAATATAAGCTTCTTTCACATTTCATCAAATGTAATGCAATTATTAAAAGATACTAAAATACTAAATATAAATTTGAATTAAGAGGAAATTTGGGTGCATCAAAACAGTGAGAAATGAATTAAATGGTAACATTTTATTTTAAATACAGTTTTATCAGTTATTTGAAGAAAATTCCCAGGGTGCTTTCAACGAAGGTAAAAAAAGAATTCTTCCACCAAGACGATAGATTTTTCACATGTTGCCAATAAATGGCAGAGGAAAAGAATGAAGATAATTATAACTATTCTATTTCTAATGGCAATGAAATGACAGAGAAAATTGAGAATTAATGGAGAGGAATCATATTCAAGACATAATGGCATATCTCCCCTGACCCTACTGAAACAACTAATAGGAAATACAAATTATAAAAAATCTTTCACCAGTTATGGAAACAAGGAAGAGCTATCAGCTACACAGCAGGATTTTCAAGGAATTTCTGCTAGCTAAAGCTAACATAGCATATTGGAAAAGTTTGGAGGATGAGGGTGTGGCTTCTCTCTGGGAACACAAGTATGCCTTACAGAAGCCAACCCACTTTCTCTTTGGCTAAAAACTGATCATAGCACGTTGGATACACTCTTTCTAAAGAAAATGGGGCAAAAGGCAATGCCTGTCGACAAATACTACAGGTTTAAAAACAAACAAGATGAGAAACAGGTCATCCTTCAAAACGAGACCGGCAGCCTCCAACTGAAATATTACTGCCGGCAATAGAAAATGTGTGTTCTCAACAAGGTCAGGGCTGCACTGTAACCATGACAACGCTGAGGGGGAAAGTCCTGAAGACCATGGAGGGTTGTATGGGAACTAGCTCAGACTTTTCAATTGAAAACCTTCAGTGAGACCAGTGAGAAGCAAATTGGACACTGTACCACATCAAATTGGTGAATTAGAAGGGTGAATGTGAGAAATTCTCTAGGAAATCAGAAAAAAAAAGATACATTAAAATAAAGAGATTAAATTTACATATAATACGGATCCCAGAAGGTATGAACAGGGGCAAACAAAACATTAAGGGGAAAATATAATAGAAGTCAATGACGCAGAACAGATCTGGGGCTGAAAATAGTAGAATGTTGTGTTTCAGGTAAACATCAAGGAAAGGATACTGAATGTAGACACAACTGTGAGATTTTCTAATTTCAGAATGTGTACACTGCTTGGCCTGTATATTTAGGGAAATGTTAGCCTACTGGCTCCGTTCCTCTGGGGAACTCAGACTAATATGTTAGGTTCCGGAATTAAATAACTCAACTATGAAACAGCCATTAGAGTGCAGTCCCATGTAGGCATTGAAAGAGAAAATGAATCTGTGTTTGAAATAGATATATGATTAAGATAAGTCGACTGTAGTCCCCAATCCTGTCTGATCTCGGAAGCTAAGCAGGGTCTGGCCTGTTTAGTACTTGGATGGGAGACCACCTAGGAAGAGCAGGTGCTGTAGGTGTAAAAACTAAAAAATAAGGAATTGGAAGCTGACAAGGTCCTTGCAATCTGTGAGGTCAACCAAGGGTTGCCTCGCCAAAAGAAAAAAAAGTCAAATGTAAAAATCCTACTGAACATCAAGTACTGACAAATAATATACACACAGTGAATTATGGAAAGGGATGCTCTAACTTTTTCAGAGGGCCCCTCTCTAAGTGGTAAGAGAGTGGCAGGTGGATATTAACTTTATTTTCTCTGCCTTTATTTTATATTTCTATTATTTTTGAGAAATAATTGAATATTTCTTTTTAATATAAAAATTAATATTCTTATTTCTAATAATATTAATTATAAAATATTAACTACTGTCAATATTAATGTAAAATATAAAATATTAAACTATTAATGTCTGTTATTTCTCATAATAGTATTAATAGTGATTTAAAAATTTTTTTATTAAAATCATAGAAAAGAATGAACTCTAATTTTATAGCCACCTCCCCTTATTTCTAATACTATTAATTATAAAATATTAACCAATATCAATATTAATACAGAATATAATAAAATATATTAATTATAAAATATTATTTTCTATTATTTTAAAATTTTTCCATTAATAAAACAGAAGAGAAAACAAAAATGAGCCCTAATTTTATAGACATCTCCTTTACTTTGTTTAAAAGGAAAGAACACACTACAGACCCAGAATGGCACAAAATAAAAAGCAAAAGTCTGGCTGCCTAGCTTGAGCTTCCTTGCCCAAAGGCATATGTTTCCTGAGAAGTTTTTCAAAATTTTATACATGCATCTGTGCACAAAGACACATGTCCTGTTCCCCTACAAAGTTCACACACACAGGAGTCATTATAGTCACAGTTCTTCACCTTGCTCTTTTCAATTACTATATCATGGTGATCTTTTCCCATTTTTGCACAAATGGGTGTTTTCCATTCTTTATTTCTGCGTACATTTCTTTTACGCATGTAACCCAATTTAACCAGTACATAATTAATGGACATTTAGCTTGCTCAGAGATATTTTTACCTTGAAATTATGCAATGAACATCTTTTTTGAGATGCTCATAAAAAATTCCAAAGAGTGAAATTTCTGAGGCAAGGAAAGTTGCACACTTTAAAATGGATGTATGTTGATAAAATGCTCTATAATTTTGTTTTTAAAGATGAAACAATGTACATACTCAGGAACTATATATGAGGATCTGGGTATCTTTGCCGACATTGATTATAATATTAAATAATTCGCTCTTTATTCAATTAATGAGTGAGAAATGGTATCTTGTGTTAATATACATTGCTTTAATTGTGAGTGGATTTAAATTTCATCATATCTTTTGCCCATTTTTGGTTTCTCTTTTCATGAATATTATATACTTTACCTATTAATTTTCTTGCTCACTTTCTTCATTGATTGTTATTAACTACTTATATGTAAAAGGAATTCTCTGCTTTGTGATATACATGCATTTATTTGGTTTGTTTTTGACTTGTTTTTTTTTTTCCATACATAAGTTACACATTTTTGAGTATTAATATTTACCAATATTTTCTATTTTGGCTTCTAAGTGTTTTTAATCCTGCTTAGAAATATTTTTATGACTCTAGGGTTACAATACTTTTCTATGTGGTTTTTTTCCAGGACTGTATTGGTTTTATTCATATAAGGTGTTATGCAGGGGCTATAGATTTTTTTTCTTTTCTCCTCAAAGCATTAGGCAGTTGTGCCAATGTAATTTCTCATAAATTAAGTCCAATATGTAAAACAGTACTAAACTATTTTAATCATAATAATTTCATATTATGTTTTAATATGCGGTTGAGCTTGACTTACTTCATTACTATACTTTTTTCAGAATTTTTTTTAGATAGCATTTTATATATATTCTTTTAGATAATCTTTAGCATCACTTGTCAAGTTATTGAAAAAATCCCATTGGTATTTTAATGTGGAAAATTTGAAAGCTGTACCTCAATTTTGGGGAAAGTATATATTTCTTCACTATTGAGTCTTCTTATGTTAGAGCATTTCATGCAATGAAATCTTATTTCGTGTTTCTCAGTGATATTGTATTTTGCTCCTTAAGGATCCTATGAATTTCTCAAGGTAATTTTAAGCTATTTTATTTTGGCAGTGGAATTATTAATCAGATCTTTTCTTCCACTCTACTTTTTGGTTATATTTTGCACAAAATAAAACTATTTCAATATTAATTATATAAATTTGTTAAAATATATTTTTGTTTATAATGGGTGTTCTCTGAACTGCCTTGATTTTTATAAAATATCAAACCCTCTATCATCCACAAAATAATGGCAACATTTTTTTTATTTCACTCTTACTCCTTTATTGCTGTATTTTTTTTTTCTAATTGCATTGGCTTGTACTTGTTTAAAGAAATGTATGGAAAGAGGGAATATTATGGTATCATCTCTGACATTCATGATGGCTCCTAGGGCTTCCACTGAGCATATTTATATCTTTCAATTTTAGATGTACATTCATCATCTTAAGACATGTCCATTTATTTCCACTAAGTAAATATCTCATCCCTGATTATGAGTGAAGTTTGAAACTAAAATTGAAGTCTCTTTGTACTGAGGCCGTTGGGTTTTCCCAGAAATAGCCATTCTAAAATGACGAGTTCATTGTATGCTAGAAGGCTCATAATAGACTTTTTGAGTCAAAATCTGCCCTCCATCTCATAATGTTCTTGCTCTGACTTCAGCAGTCTTGATGGGAGCAAATGCAATTACACGAAAGAGTAAAAGTCCAGGACTTTTTATTCTGTGACTGGGTATTAAAACACTTTGTGGGACAACGTGGGGCATTATGCTGAGAGTGGAATGGGACCCTTCACATAGTTGTTTTTTTTTTTTTGTAGAGAATAGCCTTTCCTGTAGATTACCATGTTATCCTTCCTGCTAATATCACAGCAACAGCAGGTTCTTCTCATTAATAAGTTTAAGAGTTACTTTTATTTTTACAATATCTTGACTTTTTTTTCAACGTGCAAGAGTAAAAATGTATTAACCATATATCTGTATTTGAAGTCCAGTTTCAGTAAGAAGCCAGGCTTGTTGGCTATTATAATGATAAAACAGGACAATTTCTGCATCTGGTCATGGCTAGCTTGAAAGTACGTGCAATCCCTTTGGATGCAATTATGTCTCACGTAGGCCTTTTAATAATGCCCACATTTTGTGCCAAATAAGATGATCAACAATAGCTCTGGGAGAAAAATCTCATCTATGCTGGTGTGTCCTGCATGATTCTTATGGATAAATTAGAACTACATTAGAACTAAATAGTAAAGTGATCCCCTTCCTCCCAGTTCCTGGGGACAGGACCCTGGAGAGAGGTGGATAGGGAGCAGAGATTTATAAACCAAGGCCCTGAAGGGAGAAACAAAGCACAGGTGGCAGTGAAATCCCTCCTGGAGTTGGATCCAACGAGGCCCTTTTGCGGCCCCTCCATCGTCTGAATCGTGCAGGGGTTAGTAGCATGTTCACTGTCTGGGTGAAACATTATTGACAACTGCCAGGGTCCCATCTGTCCTTTTTCTGCTCTTCCCTGAGTCCATCTTTCGTAGGCCCTACTGTTGGGAGTCTGGCTTCTCAGCACCCTTGCCTTGCCTGGAGCTCTGTGGGGCAGCCCAAGGAAGTGGTAATTCATTGTATACAAGTTGTCTGGAGGGGGTCATTATGGTTAAAAACTGTTTAGGGTTTCACGGCGACCAATTGAGTGAAAGTTGAGATAACCCAGTCGATCTGCTCAATAGGTGAGAGCTAAGTCTTGTGTGACTGTGGCATGACCCAAAAACTGCATAAAACAATCGAAGTGGTTAGGCAATCCAGATGCCACCTAGTTCCTCATCCTCCAGCTTGTGTCCCAGGACCATCATTTTTCAAACAAAACATACCCACTACCTCTAATATACAATAAGAAAGGTAACAGAGGATTTGCCCTGGTTGCTTTGCCCATCAGTCTTTCCCTTGGATCCCTTCCCCACAAGGATTTACACATAGTAATAATATCATTTGTTCGATGAAATAATGAACTTTCCAATAAATTGTTGCAGATTCTATAATCACATCAATAAGTCAACAAGCATTTATTAAATTCTAATCGAATTGACTACTGTATTTTACGAATATACAGAATATTAGATACAGTCAGTGTCCTCCATGAGGTTTAGTTTAGTTTGAAGTAGTAACTGTAACCCAAAGTGAGTCTTCCTCTTGACACTGCAAAGCTGGGCTCATCCTTCACTTATTCAAGGAGGCAAGAAAGTTTAGAGGGGTCAAGCGGTTCACTGACGGTCCTGCCCTTGGAAGTGAAAGAGCTGAGACTTGAACCTGCATCTATTTGGTTTGCAACCCTGTTTTTAATCGTGTGTTCTACATTGCTAATATGTGACGGGTAATGGGGACACACTAAGTGCTGGGCGGAATTGGTTTTGCTGGTAGTGAACAACTAAGAGAGGTCTGGACTGCACGGCCTCCCTTCGGCCCCCACCCGGACTGCCTGCAACGTGCTGCCAATCGGCTTTTATACACAGTTCCCACGCTGTCAGAATTGTTTCATTCTAATATGATTAAAGCTATAAATTATCCCTAGATCGGTCCTATGAGGCTGTGGTCACTGAAAATTCCTAGAGAAGACAGGACTATTCTCTGGGCACCCACGGGGAGAGTCAGTACTCATTGGCTATGGCTAATCAGCTCGCTTTGCAGCTGCTCATCATTTCTAGTGTGATTCTTTTTCTGCAAAGCCTCAACCATCTTAGTCCTATTGGCTGTGACCTCAGAAAGGTGTCCGTAGGATAAGCAGCCCAGGGAGGTGAAGGGAAGGAGGAAGATACACCAAGCCCTTCTCTAAGAGACCTCTGTTGATAACGGGCATCTCAGGCACCTCATTCACTGGTCTTCTCTCTCCAGACCCTGTGGCTTTCATAGAGCCATGAGGAGGGCTGGCCAAGGGGCTAGGAGGGCACCCTGTGCTCTTTCACCTCACTCCTGTCATTCAGTTGCAGAATCACCCCTCATCAACTCAGTCTCATGCAAATGGCCAGCTCAGCAGGACCTAGCTGAATTCTAGATCCTTCCCTGATTTTCAGATCCTGACACATTTGACACATTGATATCCCTTGTCATATTTTCTCTCCTGCTGCAGTTAAGATGCTTTGGGCACACAAAAGTGTGACATCTGCCAAAGGACTGCTTGGGGTTTCAGTCGTAAACTTAAACAGCTCCCCACCATGCAGGAAAAGCAGCGGCCACATCATCTGGAGCATCTTATTCCATGGAGCAGTCAGAGAAATGGGGAAAGACCTGGTGTTGAGCTCCTCGCTGCACACTTAAGTGCACAACACACACACACACAACATGCACACACAACACACACAACACGCATACCAGAACAGATAAATACACCTGTGCACACACAAACCTAAGTATAGATGAAAACATGAACAGGTATTCCCAAACCTACATATTCATACACATATATACCTTCTCAGAAAAATAAAATGGGGGAGGAGGAATGCTGCTTTTCAAACGGCCACCAGAATTCCCTCCCTAAAACACAAATCCAGCCATGGACCTAATGATATTTAGTAATTATTGTTCACTTCATTGAGAGTGACAATGGTAGTGTGGTTATGGAGAAAGTGTCCTTATTTTTGAAAATGCATATTGAGGATCTGGATTTAGTGTTAAAATGTCATGAAGTCTATGATTCACGTTTAAGTATTACAGCAAAAATACAGATGAAGTAAATATGCAAAATATTAAAAATATGGGCTTTTTAACTACTATCTTCTGAGTTTCTATATGTTTAACATTTTTCCTTATAAAAGATTAAAAAAAAAAAAAAAAAGGAAGAATTCTGATTTGTTCACACCGTCTTCTTTCTGCCGTGGTTCTGAACTTTGTTACTCAAAGAATGGTCGTTGGGCCTGCACGTTGGGCATCACCTGGGAGCTTGTTAAAAAATGCAAAATCTCGGGCCTTGGCTCCAGCACTGCTGGCTCCGAATGTAATGTAATTTAACGAGATTCCCAGATGATTTGTGTGTGAACTTGTTGCGGACTGGATGTTTGTGTCCCCTCAAAATTCATATGCTGAATGAAGTCCTAACCCCTAATGCGATGGTATTTGCAAGTGAGGCCTTTGGGAGGCAATTAGGTTTAGATGAGATCATGAGTGTAGGATGCGCGTGATGGGATTAGTGTCCTTACGAGAAGAGAGAGAGAGAGATCAGAGCTCCGTCTTTCCACTGTGTGAGGACACACTGAGCAGGTGGTCGCCTGCAAGCCAGGACGAGAGCCCTCCCTGGGAACAGGGTCGCTCAGTACCTTGACGTTGGACTTTTCAGCCTCCAGAACCATGAGAAATAAGTTCCTGTGGTTTAAATCACACAATCTGTGGTATTTTGTTATGGCAGCGTGAGCTGAATAGGCAGCCGAATCCGAGGAGCACTGGTCTGGAAAATGAAAGCCAAGTTCGTTGTCGGGGCACACAAGGCCTTTCATAGCTGCGCTTCCATCAGTTTATCTGGCCTTGTCTCCTGCGTGGACTCAGTGACAGTGATGAATAACTTGTACTGAGCCCTGACTGTGCAGCGAGCCTGATGTGAGCACTAGACATTTCCCCAATAGGCTGTGTTTGTTTACACACCTGGAATTTTGTCCAGGACCTTCCCTCTGCCTGGAATGTCCTGTCTGTGTTCATTTATGTAGCACTGAATTAGGAGAAATCGAAACCGTCTTATCTACTAAGCCTTCCCCGACCCTTTCAGAGGAATTAGGAACTCCACATTTTCATAGCATCCTGTGCTTTTTCCCGATTAGAGATGTGATATATTGTTGCAGCCTGTTCTCATCCCTTTTCCACCCCAGACTGAGTTTTAAGGAATGAGGATCGAAATCTTATTTTTAATGCTCTGCCTAATACTGGGAATTTTGTAGGTGCTCAATAAATGTTTTCTGAATGAATCAGTAAATCAATGAATCCATACAATATACACCTACGCACTGACATAACCGCCTAAGTAGACAGACACAAAGGTGCAGGCATGTACAGTTACAGCTTAGTTTTACTGTAAAAAAAAAGAATGAAGAAAAACAAAGAAGGAAGGAAGGAAGGAAGGAAGGAAGGAAGGAAGGAAGGAAGGAAGGAAGGAAGGAAGGAGGGAAGGAGGGAGAGAGGTGAGAACACATCGTCAGCACGCAGGTTAGAGAGCTAATATTCTGATATAACGCAGAGGAGAAGGCATGGCACCTGACTTGCTCTTCTACGGCAGATCTCAGCCTCAGCTACAATGAGAATACTCCTGGGAGGTTTTAAAAATACTCACACCTGGGCCCTACTCGAGAGAAAATAAATCAGAATTCTCTGGAATCAGGGCCCCAGCATTTGTATGTTTGAAGAAACTCTACGTTGAGACAAGGTTGATAACCTCTTCTTACCGACTGGAAGTCTCAATATTATGACTAATAAAAACAATTCATATTCCTGTGTAACTAATGAGATGATAATGTTAATCCTCAAATTAATTTTAGATATTAAGCGTTGATACATACACTCTGTATTTTGATTTTCTGCTAAAAGCAAGGTCTTTTTTTTTTTTTTTTTTGAAGTTGAAGGTGAGAAGGCTTGGCCTGTCTGGCTGGAGGTGAGGGAGCGGACCCTGGCAAGGGTAAGGACGGGTGGGCGGTGGTTGTGCTTGGCCCTTCAACTTCGCCTGCCTGTTGCCTGTGGTGCTCAGAGGTTGTGGGATCCCTTGGCTGACCCTCTGAGTGTAACTCCTTGTCACTTTGTTCACCAAACACTGCAGGCATCTGGGAATCCATGGCTCCTTCTCTGCTGCCTCTGTCATCTGAAGAGCAACTTCTTGGACGTGGACGCCCCTCCACACTCCCTGCTGTCTCTGTGGGTGATATCCCCCGACTTTGGCTTCAGTGACCAGCCTGGGCCAGTGATTCCTTGTCTTCGTTTCTTAGAGCTACTGGGACAAAGTGCCCCGAGCAAAGTGACTTCAAACAAGAGAAATGTATTCCCCGCACAGTTCTGGAGACCAGAAGTCTGAAGTTCGGATGTCTGTCAGGCTGAGCTCTCACCTCTAGCCTCGAGTGGAGGACACTTCTGGGCGCCTGCCAGGCTCTGGGGGCCGTAGGCGTTCCTCGGCCTGCAGCTTCAGAACTTTCATCTCTGCTCTGCCATCACTCGGTGCTCTCCTCATGGCTCTGTATCTCTCACTTCTCCTCTTATAAGGGTACAGTCATGTTGGACGAGGAGGCCACCCTACCTAGCGTGATCTCCTCTTAACTAACCGTACTGCCATGATCCTATTTTCAAATATGATCACATTCTGAGGTACTGGGGGTCAGAACTTCAACATATCTTTTGGCAACTTCTAGCACTCCCAGATCTCTATGTCCTGCTTCGTCTTCAGCTCTGATCCCCAGGCCACGTCATTTTCTATCGCTGATCTTTTTTACTGTTGCTTATTTCAATGAATGGTGTAGTCCCGTGCACCCAGGTGTGCACAGCTGGTGTGGTGTCATCTTTGCCATCATTGTCTTTTTAAGGCCAGTTATTCATATAATAAGTCAGAAAATTCGAGAACTTAAACATCTCTCAAATATCCTCACTTCTCCTCTTGCCCCCACATGCACAGCCACTGTCTATTTTTATCCAGCCATATCTCCAGCAGGCCCGTCGCAATGCTCCTCTGTGGGCTCCCCCACGCCCGGTATTGCCCCATCAATGCATTCTGCATAGTATATTTGGAGTGATGGTTCAAGACACAGCTTTTATTATGTAAGCTCCTTATAAAACCCATAGATGTTTCCCATTTCCGTGGCTTGTATTTCAAAATCCCTAAGGGGGCCTTCGGTGTCCCGAACAGTTAAGCCCAATTCTATCATTCCAGCTTTACCTCTCATCTCGCCACGCCTCATTCCCTACACTCCAGCCCCACTGGCCTTCTTACAGTTCTCCAAAAGTTCTAGACTGTTCTGCGTCAGGGGCTTTACACATATTTTTAGTTTTCTGAAAGTTTTCCTCTTCTCTTCCTCTTTCATCCAGCTATCCTCTAGTCAGCTTCTGGGTCTCCAACAAAATTTCATTTTCTCCAAGTAGCTTCCCTGACTTTTCACGCCAGTCAGGCCCCCTGTAAAATGTTCTTATGGTGCGCTGTACCTTTGTTTCATAGCATGCACCATAATGGCAGCGAAATATTTAATTACACAATAATTAGTCTGCAGTTCATTTCTCCCCCTGAAATGCAACCTTTAGAAGCGGGGGGAGCAGGAACTGTGTTCTTGCCGCTGCCATGGCTCTAGTGCCCAGAACTCCGCCCAGAACATAGTAAACAGTCAAGATCTCATTGCTAAATGAACAAATGAATAAAAGGCAACGTGTGTTTCGGTTTTGTTCACAGATATATGCCTGGTGTCCTGCATAGCACCTCCACATAGAAGGCCTTTGTAAATATTGGTTGAATAGAACGGTGGATTAGCTCTTTTCTTATGCCCAGGATTGGGACACACATACCTGGGACAGTCAGGGACAGCCACTCCAGAGGGGACACTGAATGAGGAGATTAGTGGATAGCAAACGCGAGCACCACCTTTTATGAACGTTCTCTTTTAATTGCACATTCAAGCCCCACAGCAGAACAGGAGTCACTCTGACAGCTTCCATCTATCCGGAGCAGGCAAGAACAGGTTCTCTTGAGGTCTCTCTTCCTCCTGTCAGACCTCTGCAGGCAGGGGC
Source organism: Cynopterus sphinx (assembly GCA_030015415.1). Lineage (NCBI taxonomy): Eukaryota > Metazoa > Chordata > Mammalia > Chiroptera > Pteropodidae > Cynopterus > Cynopterus sphinx. The sequence continues at coordinate 14,285,031 of CM057383.1, read as the reverse complement.
TTTGGGGTCAAAGTTCCTCACACCCAGTGCCACACTCTGCCTTGGGAGGAAATGGCTCACAGTGAATACACTTAGGACCATTGGCCCTAAGAACTTGCACTTTGTTGTCAAGTACAGATGAGGCTTGCCTGAAACCAGATGTACTGTGCCTCGAAGCAGACACAGTCAGATGGATTTGGCGTTGGTACCACCAGGTCTGTAGCTGCTGGTTTTTCTCAGTGTGCAAAGTGCTTTCTCATTCTTGCCATTGATTTCTACTGCAGCCCTATGGTAAAAGAGTTACTGTTTTTTCTTTTTTACAGTTATGGAATTAGGTCTCCGTGTAAAGACACTAGCATGGGGTCTGGAATACAATAAGAACATAATGCATGTAGCAGAGCTGGAATTGAAAGCGAGGGTTTTGGCTCCCAGGCATTGCTTCTGTCTCCCACTGCCTTCAGCGGGGAGAGGAGCCTGGCACAGTCGGGGGGAGGGCATGGCTTAGGCTCCCTGTGGAGAAGGATCCTGCTGCCTGCTCCCAGGAATCCCTGCGACATGTGCCTTTCATACTGGCTGGCTGACCATTATCAGGCGTCCCTTGAGTCCAGCACTCTATACCTATTGTCTCATTTGATCCTCATGACATAAATTTGTATGAGCTATTACTGCCTCCATTACAGATGAGGATACGGGGAACCAGGGAAATTAAGTGACATTCCCAAGCCTGCAAGATAAGTTCAGAGCCCAGTGTCACACTCAGGCGGGCTGATTCCAGAGGCCAGATGCTTAACCGCTGCGTTACACCACCTCCTCCAGCATGTTCAGTCCATTTTCTTTATGTTCATCTCTGCCCTTCTGCTTTTGCCACCTTCCACAGGGAAATCGGAGTTCATTTACATGCAGGGTTTTAACTGGAGTTCACATTCTTTTATTCTCGTTATCTTCCTGTGGTATGGAAGGATGCTAATGGCTGCTCCTTGGACTGAAAGGAAGGATTCATAAAAAGCGCCGGTGGTGTGATGTTCTTGTAGGATATTAGTGCTTACTCACTGGTAGTTCTTAGTCAGTGATTGTAATAATTATGCAAAGCAAACAAATTAGCTAAGTTAACTTCTCACTAAAGCCCATTCCAAGGAGGTGTATAAGAGAAAATGAATTCTTCTACTTATTGTTCAACGGAATGGGAATTCTAGAGGGGAAAGACTGTTCTAAGAGGAATAATTAAAAGAGACACCACCTAGACATAACATTGAAAATGTACACACGTGTGCACACACCTAACTGCTATTAAGACCTACGTGCAAGGATGTGGATTTGGGGACTGATTTGAAGGTAGCTCATTTGAAATAAAAGCAGTGAAAACTTGTGATTGAGAACTGCAGCAGCATCTTTAACACGCTCATATTTCTGAAATAATGAGCTACTTTGCAAGATGACAGATTTAAATGGTGAAGCTTCAAAATACTTGCTGTCTAGGCAGTCTTATGATATTTCTACAAATGGGGTTTTCATAGTCTGGGGGGAATTGGGAAAGGTACATTGAGTACTTCTCAATTTTAACAAGCACTTTATATTGCAAAGTTCTTCATAATCACTTTTAATAATCGTTCCCCCCGACAGCTCTGTTTTTCCCCCCATTTCACAAATACAGTAACTGATGCAGATAGAATAAAGGGAATAATATTTTGGAGCCCACTTCCAAGTCTGTATCAGGGTTAGCTTAATCATCTTACCCAGCTGAAAACCGTGAGGAATCAGACTTGCTGTTGAAGGGTCAATCTGTGTATAGGAGTCACTGCCATATGTGCAGTTCTTGCCGGTCCTGTGCTATATAGTTGGCCCTGAGGGCATCCAAGGTCTCCAGTAGAAGGTCACAGGGGAGAGGGGCCACCCAGAGAACTATGCTGGGTACCAGTCTTATTCATCAACTTGTATATAATTCTCTAAAGCACTGTGTTTTGAAAGGAATCCATTTATTCCTTCATTCAGGAGCAACTATTTAGTGAGCATCCACACACAAAAAATCTGTATTAAAATCTCTCTAACCCAAAAGTGACTTGGAAATCTGCCACTACGTCTTTCTACCTAATTATGCTCAGTAATTTGCTCTTGAACTGACCCAAGTCAGACACAATTTGGATGTCAAGCGAGAGGGAAAAATTCTAAGCTTTATTGACTATGGTTTTAAAGATGACATAAATCCTAGCAGATATTTGTCTAAATATGTGAATTATCCATTGATCTGTAATCTTACCCTTCCTCGAAAGCCCCAGGCAAGTTCATCTCTCAGAAACCCTTCTGGACCATCCTCTCTGATCTTCACCACTGGGGATCGGTACTCCAAAGGCTTCCATTTTCCTTTGATTCCATTTCATACTTGTTAGAGCATTTACTTTCTGTCAGGTCCAGTGCTGGGCTTGGGAATACTCCTTCATATATTTTATGACATTTTTTCCTTCTCTATTTCATGTTTTGTGCTTGTTTTACCTACGAGATCAGGAGCTCCCGAAGTACAGGATGCAACTGATGCTTCCTCTGCATTTTTCCTAGCACAGTCTATCCTGGTTCCACATAAAAGCATGGTGATTGTAGCCAATCGACTAAATTGCATAAGTAAATTCCACTGCCTTTCACCAATTTAATATTATTTACCAAATTGCTATGAGAAAACAGGAGAGGTTGCATTGTGTTTTCTAAATGACTATTTATTTCATATTTCTGATTCCTTTTGCATCATAGAAACCTATTAAAACTTTTTTTTTTTTGGCTCCAATGATTACCTGGCATACATTACCCTTTATTTTTCCTCGTTTTTATTGACCTTCTGCCTCGCTTTTAAATTTGCACAGGTTTGTGATAAGACAGGGAATTCTGCCACTCCTTGACAGATATTCTGTCATTCTGTGCATTTTATAAAGACAGAAGAGGCAGTAGAAATTAGCAATGTCACCTCCAACGTCAAACTCAGTTAACGATCCTATCCTGTTCATTTTCATACTCCACTTAGCTCAAAGTTTTTACTGTTGTCTTTTTTTTTTTTTTAATTGAAAAGCATGTCTGGATTTGCAAGGAATGGTGACAGGAGATGCAGCCAATGAGAAAAAGCTGATAGAGGGAAAAACTGTGTTAAAACACATGGCCTGTTAGAATCATAATATATTCTAGAAAGAAATTTCAGAGTTTAATATCCATCATTTGCAAACAAGGAGCCTGAAATTTAAAAAGTGAGACTTTGATCCTGGTCACCTAGCAAGTCATAGGAGACTTTGGACTAGAGTCTGGGTTGGTGACCTTTCCCCTGGCTACTCTGATTCATCAGCATAAAATCCTCTGCGAGTTGACACATGCTGGGACACCAAACTAGTCCAGTTTAGCTGACTTGGGAGGGCAATCCATCCTAATGGGTAAGAGCACAGTGTTTGGAGATAGATGGCTCTGGATTTTCAAAATCAGTCTTACGAAATAACCTTGAAAAAGTGATATTCTTTCCTCCACTGTCTGTCACTTCCTCTACAAAATAAATGTAATGGTAGCGTCTACATGGTTGTGCAAATTAAATGACCTAACAGCTCACAATCCGGCGTGCTGTGAGGCTCAAATCAGGGATGTTGCTATTACACGTACCCCATTTAGAAATATTTGTGAAGCCACAGAGGAGAGTTCTTTGGCTTAGAGTAGTTCGGCAGTACACGTTGTGAAATCTCCGAAGTAGCATTGGTGACCTAGTAAACTAGGACATGACCTACTTGCTGCATTTATGTGCTTGTTTATTGGGTGCCCACATATGTATTTATTGGGCATTTGCTCAGTGCCACATACTGTGCAATACAGAGGCATATGCTGGCAATACAGAGGTGATTTAGAGGTGGCCTCTGTCCTTGAAATACTCTCACAGAGAAGTAACTGCATCCGACTGCGAAGGTAACAGTAGAAGTACCCACAAGGTAGCCCAGAGAAAAGATTGAGCCCCCCACCAACGGGTTTTAGAGAGGCTCAGAGAGCCCTTCGAATCACTGAACTGTATTTGTTGTATTGCTGTGGTTTCTATGGCCGGGCTCACGAAGAAAGAACGTCAGGAAAATCGACTCTCTCCTAATATGTGCAAACAAATTCACAAATGACATATTGTGAAGGTAGGTCACATCTGATTTAACATGCACTGGCTTCCACCTCGAGAGTCAGCCCTTGCCTTGTTTCTTTTGCTTCCTCTTTCCCCGGCGACTGACAAGCAAGTTTGCATTATGAAGCGACGGATGACCATAGGCCACTCGAGCAACGATTCTCTTTCTGAAGGACAACTGAGGGGAGGTTTAGGGTGGATTTAACTTAGGCTTTTGCTGGTGGGTGAGCTTTCAGTAGTTGGAGGATAATATGATATTTTTACTTTATAGGAGGAAAAAAAAAACTTTATGGCAAAGAGGAGATGTAAAGTGTCCTTGGAGAGTAGAGAATGAATGTCACTAGGAACGTGTCGGGAAGAGCAGAGCCCTGTTGCATCGTAAAACAGAGTAACAAAAGGCAGGGCCAGCCCAGTGTGAGAAGGAAGCATGCAGCTCACCTCTCCTCTTGGATATTTGGGAACTCGAAGGCCCGGGAGGCTTTGCTAAGGTCATATACGAACTGAATTGGAAGAGCCGGGGCTACTCTCCAATTCTTGGTCCATTCTTCTTCCCGCCGTGAGAGCGCTTTGTTTCCTGCGATCTGCATGGCATGATCTGAAAACACTTCCACTACTCTCTGCGGCTCTTCAGAACCTGTCCGTCTATTTGATTCGCCCCTATTTTCCGTGTGACTTTTCCTACAGCTTGTTCTCCTGCCCTCCAAGCATCACTTGTTTCTCTGTCATCTACTTGATTGCTTTGATGAACTTGAAGAATTAACTTCAGAGCCTTGAACCCAGCTCCTCTCCATAATGCTGTGCCTCTTCCCGTACATAGTTCTCTCATTTCCCTTCATCCACTCTGTGCCCTCACCTGGCCCCCGTTAGCAGCCTGCAGAGAGCTATATGGCACAGAGCATTCAATAAACACTTGTTAGATTAAACAAAAGCAGTGACTTGACAATAGACAAAATAAGAATAATGGAAAGATGATGTTATACAGCATGGAAGATAAAATGGATCCTAGTAACAACACAAAATTAGCCGAAGCATATTTTTGATCTACTCTGACCAACTCTGAAGAAACAGAGCTTCATTAGGAAAGGTTAAAGTTGGCTCGTTGCCTCCTTGCTTTATTTTCTTCTCATGTCCCTGTGTCTCTGTGTCTCTCTGCACTACATCGCTGGGGCAGGAATCTGTGCAGCTGCTCATTGTGCCTTCCTGGATCCGCAGTACTTTTTGTGGCCTTGATACACAGCTGTTCCTTTGACATGTCTCCATTTCCAAAATGCTTTGTGCTTTCCCGCCCTTGGGAGTGCCTGGGCTATGTAGATAGGCATGTTTCTGTCCACAGCTGACTTCATCTGCCCTGCCTTAGAGTCAGTGCAGGAGCCTGCAGCCGACAATTAGAATAAGGCCTGCAGAAGCTGCTTTGAGACCTGTGGTTACTAAGCGGAGAGCAATTCAATGTAGGGGAAGGTATGGAATGGGGAGTGGGGAGGGGCAGTCAAAATGTGGTCTTTGAGCTTCTCAGAGACTCCTACAGACACCTCCCTCTTCGCATTGCTCGGACATTATCTTACCCTCTGTCTCATCTTCCCACCTAGGTTGTGACCTTCCCATACCTGATGCTTGCACTGGCTTTCTCATGTTCATTACACAGTTGTCTGGGTTCCAGACCTACCTTTACCTGTTTAGGCACCTATATCTCATTTGGCAGTAGTCCTTTCTGTTTTTAAGGCTTCTCGTAGTCATCCATTCCACATCCACTGTCACCACCCAGGTTAGGCCCTCAGAAGGCCCTTAGTCATTACTCTGCCTTCTGACTGGCTTTCCCCTCCAGCCGCCCTCATCACAAACCCACAATCTCTGTAAGACAGGCAGCCTTTTCCATATGGCAGTCATCTGGTCAAGGACCTTGCGTGGCTCCCACTGCCTTTGGAACAGGCCCTCAAGGACTGTTGCTGATTGATGGATTGCACTGTAAACTCTGCACGGTGCCCATGTTTACAAGGCCCTGACACAGCTTTTAATGACCGCTCACATTAATCTCTCTTTCCAAAAAGGTCTTGGGAGATATTTAATGTGCAGCCTGTGTCTCTTTCAAGTAGATGGGTATGCCTGAGAGGGGGAAGTGATTCCAGAGAAACCATCGAGTTTAAAAAACACTCTAAATGACATGCCTTCTTTTGGGATAGTTTTCCAAACTGATCATCTCACTCGAAAGTGAAATCTGCCTTCATTTTTAGCATCGCTCCAAATCTGAATGCTGCTGGTGTCTCAGAGCACTGCGACGCTCCTTATGACAGCTAGAGCAAAGTCTAATTGTGGAAAGATAAATATGAGTTCTAACTTCTTGCTATTCCCCAGGACGTCACAACCCTAAATGCTCTGTGAGTTCAGATTTTTGTGAGTCACTATTATTGTGCAGGAGAAAAGTTTATATTATCACCTCTTCTTCTAGCTGTACAATTTCTTCAGAGACCTAGAGCTCTTCCTGCCTTTACGAATTTAAAGAAACTGGATAAAGAGACAATAACCTGAGCTTTCCTGGAGACACTGAATATTTTGATCTATTTTTACTACAGCCTATTTCCAAGGGCAACACTTCCCTGACTTTTTAAATCAAATGTTGTGAATCGAAAGTTGCAGCCTGACCTCTGGAGCAGACACCATGGGACGTCAGCAGCAGCTCCAAATAGTGTGAGCACCAAAAAAGGAGTCGGGTTGGCCTTACTATGGGAAAATAACCTTGACCCGACACTGAGGAAGCACACTGCCCTCTCAAAGAGCAGGGGGGCAGCCTCCGCTTTGGGATTGCTGCAATTTGATCTTCTCCTCACTCTTGTCTGGCCACTGGTTAGGTCTGAATGAGGACAAGTCTTGTGCCTGGCTACACCAAGGTTAGAGGATTAGTCCAACTTCTCACTGCCATCAACTCTTTCTTTATTGAGTGAGTGTCATAGGTTCATGCTGAGAAGTCTCAGTGGAAAAGCAGACAGGGGGCCATCGAGCAGAGAGGAAATCACATTTGGATTTGTTTTTGAACAGAAGGGATAACCATTGGCAAATTTATGAACTGAAATTTTATTGATGCTTAAACTATAATTAGGATCACCCCTTCTTTTAAGATGGGAGTTCTGAGTTTCAAACCTAAGAATCTCAATGACTAGTGCAATTCTGGGCACATTATATGGAATATAAAAATATTTAGTGATTCATTATTTAAAACCTGAACAAAACACTTTAATATTTCCCTCTCTCCCAAGAGTTGGGCCCATTTCAGGCCCTGATCTCTTTCCCATATTGATGCAAAACCTGGAATGACTTGTCCACTCTTTGGCTTCCCTTTGGGTTGGTGAGTTCCAAAAGGGCAGAGATTATGTCTGTCTTATCATTGCTCTGTGTGATCTCAGCTTCTAGAATGGTTTCTGGCACGTGGTATACATCCTCTAAAAGTGTTGCATGAATAATGTTTGGAAGGTCATACGTTTGGCACTTTCGATTTTAGTCAATAAATCTTCCTGTGCTAAAATCCTATAATCACAATCACTCTCTATCTCTGAGAGCCAGACTTTAAATCTCTGTCCTATTTTTACACTACATAACTTTACCCATCATCAAAGCACAGGGCTGACACAGCTACGAAGACTCTTTTTCTCTCTCAAAGAAAAATGAGAAAGAAAAACAGCATGGGGGGTGGGGGGAGATCTCGTGGTCTAAGGGGTTTAGGAGCTGGGTGGGAGGCACAGCCAAAGACTGCTAGTATGAACAGTAAGTGCAGAGGCAGGAGGGGGCTGGCTCAGGGTGTGGGTTTAGAGGCATGACAACTTTTGAGAAGCAGGCATGTCCATAGCAAGAGACAAAAAAGGCAAGTTATATCTTAGGGGATACTAGTTGAGTTCATGGGATTGTCTCAGATGCGGCTTCTTCTCCCTAATGATTTCTGGACACTGGAAAAATCCCCTGGAATTTAGCTACCACCTCATGGAAAAAAGTGAGGAGGGAAAAAGCTCTTAATTGTCCCTGCCTCTCCAAAAAGACTAAAAATAAATAAGTAGATGCAATGTCACATTCACTTGAACATTACAAAACAATGTTTCCTGCTCCCCCTTTCTGAGAGATTAAAAGAAAGAATACATAAATTGAGAGAAAAATAAAAGAAGTGTTTGAATCTCCAGATCTAGTTACCAGAAGCAGATCAGTGGTTATTTTTGGAAAATTTAAATTTGAAAAAAAAAAAAAAAAAAGCTTAGAGGAATAGGTGGCTGTTTCTGTTATTAGAATGAAGAGCATAATAATATTACTTCTACATACTAATGTACTTGTTCTTTTCAAGCCAATCTTCCCATAATTCCCCTATGTTATCTGCTATTGGGTAAGTATGAAGCTTAAACATGTGACTCCCAAATAATTAAACTGAATATTCACTTTCAAAAATGGTAGTCTTAAGAGCTTAAGGTTCTTATGTTGTTGTTATTTTATTTTTAAGAGGAGAAAAAGTGAGAGAAAAGAGCCTGCTGAGAATGAAATTTTAATTTTTAGACTACGATGTTTCCAGAAGCTTCTTAATGTGACTCTTGAATTCATGTTCTTGAGAAAACTTTCTACACCCTACTGAGGTAGAGAAAGAAGCTCTGCTATCCACTGGATACCTTAGAGAGAGGGCACGGTGCCTGCTGTGTACAATCTAAAACCCTGGGAAAAAAATCACTCATTTTGACTTGAAATTCAGCCAGCAATCTGAGTTTTAAGACCTAAGCACTAAAAGAAAAAAATCAGCTTTTATGGATTGTACTCTACTCCCATCTGAAAAGAACAGACTTTATAGTTGGGTTGTTAATTTTCTAGGAAGTGTGATGATGAGTTAACTTGAAAAATATGTAACAATGTCCTCTGAAAGAGCCAATATTGCTACCATGAGTTTTAATGTCTGTTTTTAATTAATTTGGCACATTTTGATTCAGGTATTAGCATATGATCTGTTTTTCACTGTCCCGCCATTTCCTTCATCCTTTTCTCCGTCTCCCTCTCCTCCTCCCTCTCTCCCTCTCCCTCTCCTCCTCCCTCTCTCCCTCTCTTCCTCCCTCTCTTCATGTCTCCCTTCCTTCTTTTCTTCCTTCTGATTTTTTCCCCCCTTTGGAGGTATGGTTTGCACACAATAAAATTCACTGATACGAATTGTTCACTTTGATGAATGTTGACACTCACATATACCCATGTAACCAGTGCCCAAACTAAGATATAGAATGTTTCCTTCAATTCAGAAAGCTCTTTTGTTCCTTTGTAGTCCAGAAGCTTCCAGTGTCCTCCCCGACTCCCATCATTTTAGTATTGCCTATTCCTTGATTTCATCTAAATATATAGCATGCACCTTTTGTGCTTGACTTATTTTAACATAATTCTTTTGAAATTCATCCACATTGTAAAGTGGTTTGTTCTTTTTCGTTGCTGAATAGTATTCCCTTGTGTGAATAGACCAGAATTTATGGATTAGTGTTCTTGTTGAGGAATATTAGGTCTACTAGTTTTTGACTATTATGAATAAGGCTCTTTACAAGTCTTCTGTGGATATGTATTTTCATTTTCCATGGGTAAAAACCTAGAGATATAATTGCTGCATCATAGGGCACATGCATGTTAATCTTTTTCAGAGCCTGTCAAACAGTCCTTCAAAAGTGTTGAATGATTTTATACTCCCACCACTATGAGAACTCTGGTATCTTCAAATCTTCACCAACATGTGGTACTTTTAGCCTTTAAAATCTTTTTGTTCTAGTGTTTGTAAAACGATATTTCATTTTTAAAAATTGCATTTCCCTGATCACTAATGGCATCAAGTATATTTTCATGTGTTTATTGGCCATTTGTACATCTTTTATTTATGAAGTGTTGGTTCAAGTGTTTTGCCTATATTTTTATCACAGTAACTCTTTTTTGATTTGTAGAAGTGCTTTATATGTTTTAGTTATAAGTTTTTTGCTAGATACATGTAGTGATTTCACATATAATAATATTTCATCCAGTGTGAGGCTTGCTTTTCATTTTCTTCCTTGAGTCTTTCAAGAAGCAACAGTTTTTATTTTTGGCAAAGTCTAATTTGTCAGTCGTTTTCATTTAAGGTTTATTCTTTTAGTATGCTATATAATAAATTTTCCCTACACTAAGGTTGCAAAATACCTTTTTGTTTCCTTCTAGAAGTTTCTTAGTTTTCACTTTTAAATTTAGGTCTGTGATCCATTCCAAATGGACTTTTGTATATGGCATGAGGTAAAGCTTGTGGTTAATTTCTTTTTCATACAGGTAACTAATTGTTCTGGTAGCATTTATTGAAAAGATGATCCTTTTTCTATTGATTCGCCTTGATATCTTGCTCATAAATCAATTTAACACATACATGGGAGCCTCTTTCTGGATTCTCCATTTTATTTTATTGATTTGTATCATTTAGAGTTCTGATGTATCTATAAGACATCAATACCAGAGTTTCTTGATTACTGTAGCTTTATAATAAGTTTTGAAACCAGGAGCTATATATCTTCTAACTTAGTTCCTTCCTTTAACATATTTTTTAACTTTAAATTTGGAAAGGTTATCAGACTTAAAAACAATTGTAAAAATAATACAAAGGATGCACCTCAATTTTCTAAATGTTAAAATCTTACATAAGCACAGCGCAATACCAAACTGAAAATCTTAACATTAATACAGTGTTGTTATCTACTATACAAATCTCATTCACCAACATGCCTTTTGCTCATCTAGGTTTCTGTTCATTATTGTATCCCTTCAGCTTGAAGAAATTCTCCTAGTAGTCCTTACAGTGTGGATCTTTTGAAAGTTAATTATGTAGACATATTTTCTGTCTAGAAATGTCATTGTTTTGCCTTGATTTTTTTTTTTTTTTTGGATAGAATTCCAGGTTGACAAAGTTATTTCTTTCAGTGTTACACAGGTGCTGTTCTTTTGACTTCTGGCATTCTCGTTTTCGGCGACATGCAAGTTTTTCTTTCTTTTTTTAAATACAGTTTTTCCTTGTATGTAATCTTTTTCCTCTGGTTGCTTTTAATATATATATTTTTTATATTCAGTTTTTTAGGAGCGTGACTTTGTGTTCTTGTTTTCTTTTAATTGAATTTCAACGAGCTTCTTTAATCTGTGGATTGAAATCATTCAACAAGTTTTGAAAATTCTCAGCCACAGCTCTTTAAATATTTCTTCTGACCTATGTTTTTTTCCTTCCAGGAATTCAATTACACATATTTTGGGTTATTTAATATTGTCCCAGAGATCTCTGATGCTCTGTTTAATTTTTTCCACTACTTTTCTTCCTCCTTCAGTTTGGATTACTTTATGTTCTGATATTACAGTGTTTTTTTTTTTTTTTTCTGTCCTGTCAGTCTACTGTTAATAACATCAAATGGATTCTTAATTTCTAATATTGGATTTTTTCATTTCCAGCTTCTTTAATTCCTTTTATTTATGTATTTTCCGTCTTTCTGCTGTAATTTCTTATATCTTCACACATGTAGTTCATCTTTTCTATAAGATCTGGAACATATTAATCATCGTCATTTTTAAACTTCTTGCAGGATAATTCTAACTTTTGGGGCATCTAAGCCCCTTTTTTCTGTTGACCTTTTTTTTTTCTTGATTATCAAATTAATCTTCTTGCTTACGTGTCCCATAATGCCATGATTTTGCGTGAGCTATTTTGTATAAGAGAATATTAGAGACTGACAATAAATTCATTTCTGGAAAAGTGAATCCCTCTTTATCAGGTTGCTAGTGCTGGTGTTAATTTAATCTATGTTCTTATATATCAGCAGAGAGATTGAAATGTTAGCGTAGGTGACTTTTTTACACATCTCTTTGTGTTCAATTCCAGCCACCAGCTTTGGGTGACAGTGGCATTCTCTCTGCTCTACATTTCCATTCAGGCTTTTTATACCTCAGTAAATATCTCCCAATTTTTACATTCTATTCACGGTCCTTGATAGCTGCTGCCCTGAATTTGAGAAAGACCCCATTCACTGACAGGGATTATCTCTCCGTTTTCTTCCCATGTCCTCAATTGTATTGACGGGTAGGTGCTGACTCACCGAGGCACCTCAGAATTCCAGTTTGTCAGGGCAGCTCCTGCACAGCCAGCAGAAGTTAACAGTTGGCTGTGTTCTCCTTACACCTGACCATAGTGGGTTCTTTTCCCTATTGCTTCTCCACCAGCAAAGAAAGAAGCCATAGTTTCACCATCTCCTAAGAAAGGCTTGTCACTTTCTTTAATTAGTTTAATTAGTTTTCTCTGTATCCTCAGCTAGTTACCCAGTGAATTAAAAAAAAATTTTGAGTTCTAAATTGTCTAGTCTTTTTTTGTCATTAGGGTAGGAGTAACTGTCTCTCATCATATTTGTGCCTTAACCAGAAATAGAAGTTGACTATTCTGCCATGTTAGCCTGTAATTTCTGTTGTTTATCTGAGATTTTATTCCCCACTTATACAGTTGTCCTACTTTTCATTCTTGATTCCTTATAAAGATCTGTATGAGGCTCTGATATCCTCAGAGTTTCAATATTATGAGGTGAAAGGTTCTTATCCTCTCTTCTTTGTTTTTGGATGTGGACAAGTGTCCTTGTTGGGGTATTCACAGTCAACCAGACACCACTGATTAAATAGTCATTGACAGTTGGGTCACTTGAAGCCACTTCCAGGAATGATTTCCTTTCTAGGACATTCTTGTTTTGGGTGACAAACGAGTCTCATGGACATTGGAGCAATTGACCATACTTAAGAGGTACTTCATTCCACTGTCAAGTCCTGAACCTGCCAGTCACCAGCAGTTAAGGTTTAGTTTTACTTTCATTAAACTCAAAAAATGACATATTTGGTCTAATCTCTGCAAATGGAGTAAGAACTTCTAGATTCTTGAGAATCCAGTTGGAGATGATCATGAACATAGGTTGCTAAGAGCAGTCTGCTGGGTTCTTTGGTCTGAGGAAATTCAATGTGTGGGATTTACCTGTTGGGACAAAGGTGGTGGATGTTAAAACGGAGTCTCTGCTGCACATAAACTGCAGTCCGTGCATGACCAGGGTACATAGCATGTCCAGCGAGTGCACCTGTGGTCCTAAGAGGGGCCTGGTTTTCATGTGATTCAAAAGAAGATGGAAACTGGGAGTTAATTCCAACTTGTCTTAGATAGTGTGGGAGGAAAACCAAAGAAAAACCTTAAGCAGACAATTGAAAGGACTTCCTTAGAGTCCAAGTCAGGCGATTTTTTTCTTTTAGATGAAAAATTACTAGCAACAAGGAGTTTACCATTTCCTTTGAGTGTAATAGCAGGTAGAGACAAACAAGCAATATTTGTTGAATAGTTCCTCTATGACCAGCATAATAGTGAGATCTCTGAAGTATAAGAGTATAAGGAGTAAAATGGTATATAAGGAGGTTTATACTATAGATCAAGAGACTAACATATATAATTAACTAGAATATTGAGCGTTATTTGAAAATTGTCTCACACATGATTCAGCCATAAAGTGTTGACGAAGCTCCAATGATGATGTAGGTAGAAAAGTGCTGGGAGAAAGAGAAGTGAAGGATCTTAATGATGCTTCACAAAGAATATGGGACTTTGACATACGAGTTCTGAAACACGAGTCATAGGCTTGGATACAGAGACAAATTTGTGGTATAGTCATATCAAGGGGTTGGAACTAGTTTGCACCTGATATGATTTCATTGATCTCCTTTTCATTCTTTATACCCATAGGAAGCAAGAGATCTGGAGTGTTAGAGAAATGAACTCATTGGTTAGGAGACCTATAGGTCATATATTTACACAGTTGCAGGATTGTGAAGGGAGCTTATTTATGAAATAGTGACATTTGGCTACTAAAGTTATCATCTTCAAACAAATCTAGACACTTACTCCATTGACATAGCTTAGGTTAAAACTAAACCGTTTGTGGAAGCTAAGTTCTAGGGATACTTTTCAAAGTCTGTTTTAGAATTACTCAAAGTCTTATTTCTCCAGAGCAGTGGTTATCCACTAGAAGTTTATGTCAGAAACTCTTGGGAGATTTAAATATTCGGATGCCACATTCTACTTCAGATGCCACATTCTACTTCAGATGTACTATATCTGAGTATCAGTAGTGGGCTCAGGCAAGGTGAAATAGCTATTTAGATAGATAGGTAGGGAGATAATTTTAATAATAATATTTCTGATTAAGAGTCATTTTATATTACAGTGGTTGACCAACTTCAGTGTGCATCAAAATTAAGTGGAAGGCTTGTTAAATTATGGATTACTGGACTGTACTATCCAGAATTTCTGATTTAGGTACAGGATGGGCCCAAGAATTTGCATTTCCAGATAACTTCCAGTTGATGCTCATGTGATGAAGTCAGGCTGGAAACCACACTTTTTAGAGGCTAGAAATCATACAAAGCTCTCAGGGCCATATAAATTATGTAAATATATGGCTTATGTTTATAGGTTCTCGGAAGGCAGGAGAGGCAACTGGGTCTGGAACATGGGACTTGGGGTGACTGTGTTCCCCATTTAAGTGCTTCCACACACAGGAGGGCCAAGGATCCTCATAGTCTCTGCTGGCTACATGCCTGGGTAGCAAAGAACAGTCTGGTTCTCAGTTGTTTTCAGTCTCTAGGAATACACATTTCTGCCTATTGAGACTGACATTGAGAAAACAACCGAACATAACTCCTGTAGGGAGGTTCTTGAATGGTTTTGACTTCACCAGAATCATTGGGATAGGTCTGCATCCTCATTGAAGGGCCCCTATGAAGAGAAGCACACATACAGGCAGGTGGGGGGACTGCGGTCGGGGATGGGATCCCAGCAGGGAGCAGTATCTCATCACCGACATTGTTTAGAAGGCTGGTTTATGGTAATGCTAAAAAGCAGATTGACTTTTTGTCTGTTTTATCATTGTTTTTAAATTCTCTACAGATAATATTTCATTGTGTTACTCATATCTGAGGTGGATGTCTCCCAGCACTCTGGCCTTGGTATGCCACTGCTTGGAGGCACCAAGGTCTCTTTTTGTAACTTATCCATGTAATTATGGCCATGACTGGATTACTGTTCTTCGAAGAACCCAAAAGACTTTTCAGTGAAGGAGTTTCCACAGAGTCCATAGAGATCAAAATGCCTTAATTCCTAGATACTGAACATTCTGTTAATTCTTCCGTGAGGTAGGCCATTTCATAGAAGCAAAAGCAGCCTGCCTCATTGTCTCAAGACAGAATAGAAGAGGAATAAAAACTGGAATTTAAGCTGGTGCTGTCTTTTTAAATTTGGGAGCCTCTTGCTTTCTTGCTGCAGGGTGCCCCTGGACGCATGAGCTCCTTTGATTTTCCAGAGCTGTGTTTTATGCTGGATGTTTCTGGCAAGAGTCATGCCAAGAAGACAGAGGAATTTAAGCAGAGAGAGCCACAGAGCATTATGTATTGGTCTCTGGCAAGGGAGCACTTGACTGAACAAGAACCAGCCAGATGCAGTGTCTCTAAGGTGAATCTGTAATAACTTAGGTGTCAGTAATTTCCTAGGAGACTGGCATAATTATACCCAAACAAATTGACTGAACAGCCACATATTTATTAACATGAAATTAAAATTTGCAAGTTTGTGCAAACCTGGAGAGCAACAGCAGACGCCAAAGCAGTGAGAAGTGTTAGGAATCTGTCTGATGCCGAATACCAGGGGACTGCTAAAGAGCCAGGGTCGGGTTCAGCCTGCAGTTAAGGCCTCTGAGGCCTCAGCAGTAGGTTCTTGTTTACTGCAAATGGAGATTAAGATCACTAGATGTCAACATTTAGGTATCAGCTAACTAATGTGCAACAAAACCCTTCAAATGTAATGGCTTAAGCAACAGCCATTTATTTAGTTTCTAACTGAGGCTAGATTCAGTGGGATTTTGGTTTCATCTTGGCCCTCTCGTACATTTGCAGTCAGTGGCAGGTCATCCAGGCAGTGATGCTTCTGGGCTTGGTTGGCTATCGGATGCTGCAAGAAGATGGTCAGGACCAAATCTCGAGTCCTCCAGCAGCCTACGCCCGGCTTGTCCTCATGGTGGCGCCAGGGTTCCAGAGGATCCCGCCGATCCCGCTCAGCCTTGGTAGGGCTGGTTCAGAACTGGCATGCCATTTCCACTGAGTTCTGGGGTCCAAAGGGAGTCATAAGACTACCCCAGAATCAGGTGGAAGGGAAACAAACTCCACTTCTTGATGAAAGGACCTGCAGCATCAAATGATAACATATGACATCAGCAGGGCATGAAGAACAATGAAGGGCTGCGGGATTTTTTTTGAAATCTATAGCAAAACCTTAAAAAAAAAAAAAAAAAGACTCACCAGAGGTGATGCTGATTCTAGAGGAATTGAACAGTGCGCATTCAGATCAAGATATCCTTCTATATTTTTTTTCAATTAAATTAGGCGTACATTTATTAAACAAATTTTATAAGCAAAGCACTATGTGAAAGTGGGAAAGACCAACTAAAAAGCGAAAAAGAAAGATATTGCTTCTGATTCTGAGAGGCTCACACTGCAGCGGGAGAGACAGACATATGGACAGATAATTATCACATACTGACTTCAAAATCACAGGTTTCTGCGATGTTTTGCAGGAAGGAATATGAAAAAAGAAGAGTTTGGATAAAGATGCCCGTATGGTGAGTAAGATTATGTAATTGTGGCTGTAAGGACAGGACAAGGACAGTGGTGGAGTTTAATGCATCAGGTTGGTGGTGGTGTGCTGAGATAAGGGAGTCGAGGAAGCCTGGAGTGGCAGTGTCTCTCGGTGAAGGTGAGATGTTGGAAGTGGACAAGTAGATATAAATGTGATCTAGCATGCCTAAGGCACAGAGAAATCGGTTGAGCTGGGGGTTCAGATCAATGGGATGAATTTACCACCTACCACCTACTTGGTAGTGAGATGGATTTAATAGATTGGAGAATAAGAAACAATAAAACTGGGTAATAGCTCATAGAGAGGTAGAGAAAAAGCCACAGGGGCCTCTGCTAGCTGAAAAGTAAAAGATTTTTCCTTGAGACTGGTTCACTGTTCTGAGATTCCGTCATGGAACTATGATACTTTATATGGATGGCCAACGTTTGGCACTGGTTTCCCGTCCTCTCCATACACTTTTGCTAGTTTGTCATATTCCCAGAAAGGCTTTGGCATTCCCATGTATATTTCTCATACCATTTTCCTTCCAAATGAGTACATAGACTTGTACCAAAATGAGTATTTCTGTGCTTTTTATGCCTTTAACAATTATTGATGAGCTAATTAACACTATCTCAGGCCCCATATGCTCGTATCATGAGAAATCTATAAAGATCTTAAAAGATATCATTTCTGGTCTTGTTCTCGACATCGTACAATTTGGTGGCTGCGTTGGGAAGTTCAGTAACTCTAACTTGTAACAGAGTGTGTGTGATTCCTTGAGGACCGAGCTTTCATGGTGTTGGCTTTCTTGTCTCCAACCGTGGTAGAGCAGTGTGGGAAGGCATGGCTGTAGAGCGACACCCCTCAGTGACAGAAGTCTCTGGATCTAGACTTCCTTTTTCAAATCACAGCTCTCTCCCTGTTTAGTCACATGATGGAGGACACGTTGTTTGGTTTGTCAGTGCCTCAATTCATTTGCCTCTAAAAATGGGAAAACAAAAACGTATGGTTCTTTGATTGCTGTGAGAATGAAGAGAGATGATAGAGTAAAGCACTTAGAACATGTGTGTGGCAAGGACGAAATACACGTCTGCAATTAATAGTCATAATAGGAGCATCGGTTCTTCCACTTCCTTCCAGCAGGCCCTGTGCCATGCTTTCCCAACTAAACTTTATGTGAGTGCCCTGCAGTGCCTACAAGTTACAGGGATGAACAAGATGCAATTTCCGTTTTCAAGGATTCATTAAGAGTGAAAGTATATGTAAACGGAACTAGTGTCAGACAGATGTACTACATACTTTTAGGAGGTGGAGACAAAGTGCTGAGGCAGTGCAGAGGATGGAGAGAGCAGACCCAGCAAGGGTAAGCGTGTGGCATTTGAGATGAAGGATGTTTAGAATTAGGCAAGCTGTGATGAGCTGAGGACTGAGATGGGGATAAGAAAGAAAAGTCATGGCAAAGCTTCTAATTTAAAATAAGGAAATTGGTCCATATACTTTTCAGTTGCATAAGAGCTCTAAAATTCCATTCTATAAAATCATGCTTTCATTCCCTGACGAATATATGAGAATTCTCTAAATGAGTTGTTGCTTCCAAAAATTTTAGCTGCTGGGCATGAAGTTTACCCAGTATTCACAGCAAAACAGATTACCAGTGGCAACTTAAATTAGAAAAATGCTGACACATTCAAAAGCATAATTTGCACCCAAAGGCTTAAAAAAAGAAAAAGAAAAAGAAAAAAGAAAACACACATAAAAACTACCCAGTAACTCCGCGGTTACTAAATGGGGCCTAATGGCACTTTTGTTTTTCATGTTGGCATCTCAAGGTTGTTCTGACAAAGCAGGGCTTATAGAAGAATGGTGAAGACAGCATTTCCTGTGATGTCTCAATTGAAATCAGTGCTCTGAAATCATTTAGATGCCTTAAGTTGCAATGCCCTTATAAGTTAGGTGAGTGGTTTGCCAATTTCATTGCCTCTAAGAGTTCCCTGGGGGAGTTTGTGAAACAAAGGCCTATTCTCTCTCTGAGCACCACTACCTTCAAAGGTTCTGATTCAGTAGGTCTGTGGCAGAGCCCAGGATTCTGCATTTTAGTAAGAATCCACTGCAGGTGGTCTCCCAAGACCACCTGATGAAAGAAACACTGAGTTGAGAAGAAGGTCGAGTGAGGAATCCAAGGTCACGCAGAGTAGTCATTAAACCAGGATGTGTGTTCTGGAAGCAGCATCACTTCTGAGGGCTGAAGGCAAACCTGAGAACGGAGAAGGTGGATCTAGAAGAAAGCAGATTTTAAACTGCTAGTCAAAAGCTTAGGAGTCAGAACTGGCCTGGTGCTAAGCGTGTTGAGGACAATATTTGGCCTTGGTTGCCTCTGGTCTTTTCCTTTACTTGGTGTCCATGAGCCAGTTCTCCTCTGCCCGCAAGAGATCCTAGCCTTCTGTTGCACCATTCCCCATCCCTTCCTAGAACCCTCCTCTCTGCTTCTTCAGTTTCAGTGCATCCTGTCTGTAGGGCTTCGCTCTTAACGGGCCTGACTTCTTAGACTGGTTAAGAGGCACAAAATAAAATGACTCCCATAAGAATCCCAGAAATTGGTTGTGATAAAAGATTTGGAAGCCATTGGGCCCCACTCAAATCGCAGTGCTTCCAGCTGTCAGGAATAAGGAGAGAAAATAGCATCTAGAAGAAAAATTCCCATCTGAATCCGGTTTTAGGCTTCTCCTAGGAACGCTGGACAGCACATGTATGTCCCTGGGCCAAGAATGCACATCAGATGCTGTGCTGAACACAGCGACACTTTGCTAGAGAAGGAAGGCATTGGCTTTAAGGTGAGCCCTGGTTTTAAAGCAAATGCTAAGCCTACAGATGATAGGCTACTCTGGAGAAAAGGGGTGATGAGAGTGGCTTTTGTTTCAGATACTCAAACAATTAATTTTAATGGCAGTTTTACAAAGCAACTTATAAAACACTGTTCAAGGTGCCTTATAAAACCTACACTTGAACAGATAATTTAGAATGGCAAGACGTTTCCAAGCAGTGTTCAGTGTTAAATCAGGGTGTGGAAAGGGGTTAGTCTGTATCTTTTTAGGGGTTTTAGATGAAGGACCTACATGAGAACATGCGTCTTTCTTTGTCTAGGCTGGTGCCTCATCTATTGTCAGCTAAGGGTTAGGAGGAAGGGTAAGAAAAGCAGGCAAGAGAAGGAAGACCACCAGCAGCAGAAAGGAGTTTGGGCCTTACAGCCCCAAAGGAGACAGAGAAAACCTCACAAATGAGGTTTTTGGCCAGTCCTGCAGGCAGTTTCATTCTGTGCAGTTGTTTCGATTTGCCATAGCCATCTCTGAGCCACTCAGCACTCTCCAGGAGCAGGGAGGTTTAGACGTGCAATTGACAGGTGACATGTCTTTGCCTTAAAAAATTCTCTCTCCAAAATGTCTATGGTAGAGACCTCCTTGAAAAGAGATAAAATGCTTAGATGGATATTTTGAGACCCCGATTCATGGTTGTTCTACGTAATGACTTTAATGCCAAGATGTAAGATGGAAAGAAGATTTTCCATGCAAACTCACTTTACAGAAGTAGTTACGCTGCATGTTTCATGGAGATCAGAATGCCTTTAAACTGTCAGGTGTGCTGGCCAGACATAGGTGAGCAGTTTCTGAGCTTGGCTGTTTTCATGGTGTGACTTGCAAAGTCTTCACGACTTCCTTGGACTCTGCTTCACCTGCCACAGTGCCCGACACAGAGCAGGGCACAGCAGGTAGACTGCCTGTGGTGGGAGCGCCACTGGAGGATGGTGAACATCTCACGCCCTTTCCTCCAGCTGCACAGGAGGCTCTGAGAACAAAACTCTGAGAGCAGCAGCAGTGCAGACCAGTCTCTATTCGTAAAATAACTTTCGTGTACACATTTGCTGTCCCCTTACCCTCCAATGTCACCTCTGACTTTTGATGTGTTCTCCGTTATTCAAAATTAACTTGAAGCATTTTTAGACATTTTTTTTTATCATTGTCTTTCACTGTCTGAAAATCCTACAGCCCCTGAAGCTGGTACCCCACAATGAACAATTATATTGTCTCCAGTTATATATGATTCTCTGGTGGCTCCAGATGTGAAATCTTGTTTCTTTAATGACACTCTGTCTCCAGTAAATCAGCATATGCTTTGCTGGGCTTAGTCAGGGCCAGATGCATGGCTCTCAATAATTTGCTTTTTGTTTTTTTATCTCTCATCCAGGGTCTGGGGGTTGTCAGCCAAATCAATCAGGAGACAGAGAAGCAGCATGTTACAGCAAAAATTCCATTGAATGGACAAAAGGGTTATGCTGATCTAGCGTTCCTAGTGTTCACTTGATGAGGACTTTGGACAGGCCTGCAACCTTTTTTGTGCTTCAGCTTCCCCTTCTTTAAAATTAGAATGTAACTTGTTTTGCATGCCTGTTTAAAGAATTTTTTGAAAAATAAAAGTTAAAGGGATTTCCAGAGAAACAAATCATTAGATGAATGGGAAGTATTATTATACCAACTTGGCCACATAAAGAAACGGAAGCCGAGTCGGTCTGACCACATGCTACCTGGAGTGGTGTTTAGGAAACAAACTTTTGTATGTGGAAAGAATCACATATCTATAGACAGTACAATTGTTAACTGTGGGATAGGATTTCCAGACAATGGAAGGCAGTGATGAAAGATTTCTAAAAATCCTGGCAAGAAAGTTGGGGTACCAGGAAGGAACTCCTTCGTGACAGAGGCTGCTCTCTTCTAAACCATAGGGCTTACTTGGTTTGGTTCCTTTCCCAAGGGCTGATGGATAGCTCCCTTTGGGGAATATATCCTCTATTGACAATTTGGAATGGGTCGCTAGCATAAAAGGGGAAAGAATTCCACTCACTTCACCTGCATTGCTCCAGCCTCTTCTCTTTCCAGATGCGGTGGTTAAAACCATTAAAATGTAAAACACGAAGCCAGAAATCTCTCAGAACCTCCAGCTGCAAAACAGAAATGGCAGAGAGACCTGCTACTGTGCTGGAACTCATCCTGCAGGAAATGGAAGGGAGAAATATATTCACTATGTGTTCCCACTGTTAGGAGAGCACAGACTCAGATCTGGCCTAAGGGTTAAGTTTTCTGAGAAGTTCCTATCACTGAAGCAGTCAGCAGTGTGAGTGGAGGCCTATGGGGACCACCATGTTTAGGCCTAAAGGTTCTAGACAAGGAAATTTGGGCCTGGGGCCACAGTGGCTAGTGTAGGGGGTGGTGGTGAAGATTTTAACTGACTTTACTCATAAAGAAACCTAGGCTGCTTTTGCAACTTTATCCCAACACTCAGCCTCCCATCCTACAGGTTATACAGTTGAAGGGGAGCATTTAGAGGCTGCATATTTGAAATGAAATGCTCCTTTTAGAAAAGGTGTAAGGGAGAATTCAGTCTGGGCGAAATGACTGAATTGACTCCTTGGGATCCATCTTAACGGTTTTGCACCTCTTGCTGATCACAGTCATAGGCACATCCCACAAAGGAAGGTAGTGACAAATGAGCAAAGCTGTAATCTCTTTGCAAGAAACTGCTTTTCTGTAATATTTTGATAATATGAATTTATTTTCCTTTGATTTATATTTTTGCTAATGATAGTTCTAATTGTTAGTTCTTGGAAGTGTTTCGCTTTTTCTCTTTGGTTGTTCCTAAGATTCTCTGCTTGTCTTTGGTGTTTTGCAATGTTGTAACAGTAGGTCTAATTATGGATTTTTGAAAGTATACTGACTCTGTTGGGGTATACAGTTTTAATAGAGGGTTCACACCCTTCACCAATTCTGGAAAATCTTGACACTATTATTTCAAATACTGACTCTTCAATGTTTTCTCTAACCTCCTGGTAGAATATTTATTAAATACAGATTAGATGGCTTTTTCTGTCATCCATATTCCTTAAAGCTTATTCCACATTTTCCACATTTTAATCTGTATGGAAATATTCCAATTCCACAATTCAGTCTTTAAAGCTGTTTATCCACCGACTACGTAATGAAAATCATTAGATGTGTTGTGTGTGTAATTCCTAGACATTACATTAAAGTTCTACTTTCAAAGCTGTTAGTTCTTTTCAGTCTCCTATAAAGTAATTTGTCCTTATATTTTCTTTTTTTTCTTTTGTCTCTATTCATTTTCAATGTACTATTATTTATGAAGTCTAACTTTCTATCTCAGTTTCCTTGAGATTGAATATTCTTGTTTGTTAATATTTCCATCATGGAAGATCATTTCTTCTTGTGGTTTATGGTTTATGGTTTTTTATTTTGTAAACTTATGTTTATAAGCATTGTTTTATTACCAGGTTATCTGGTCCCATAAACCCTTGCTTGTAGATATATTGCTATGATGTGTTTTTATGTTTTTTTTTTTTAAATATCTTTCAGTAGTACAGGGGTTTTATAAGTCTAGAACCATTTTTAATTCATTTTTTCCCTCTAAAGATATGAATTACACAATGGTAAGAAAATTTTGGCTTTACAGCTATACCTAACAGGTTATGTTACCTAACAAAAAATTAACCTTTTGGTTACAGATTTTATAAAATTATTATTTTTTGTTTGTATATTTTTTTCTTTTTTATATTTTTACACACTGCTCCTGAGACATGTTTTCTTCTTTTGGTGTCTAAGCTAATGGTATACTCCATTTATTCTCACTATTACTGAGGTTTTCCAGTTTCAATGTCCTGCTTCACATGTGTGAAATATCACTTATCCTCTACGTGGATTCCAAAACCCAGCCTTACTGCTCCTACATCCAATAGGGCAATATACCATACAATATACTTGGACCACTGTAGTTTTAACTTCTTAGTTTACCATTCTTTCTTTAAGTTTCCTTTTTTGTATGGTAGTTAGGAATTTCCCTTTCTTTCTTTTGAGATCAAACACAAGTTAGGTTGTAAAATGTGCATAATCACACCAGCATTTTACTGAATATGTAAGCACAGTTCTTCCTTTGTTGGCTGAGTCCACCGTGTTCCTAGAATATCATATCCTATAAAGTTAGTTGCCAATTTAAAAGATGATGGTTTTAATTAAAAACAATAAGGTGAGAGACTTCTGATTTCTATCTGAGATACTATTAATTTACTCATAATAGGATGAATTAAGACTAAAAATAAATCTACTGACAAATTTAAAAGAAATTCCTACTATTAAGTTGATTGAGCTAGATCCAAAAAATATGTGTAAATTGATGGTCGGTTTTCCAGGCTCAGGAAAAATCTACCTAATCTAGTTAGAGATTTCCTCCCTTTCTCATGCCTTCTTTTTAGTAATCAGAAAGCTCTCTCTTTACTGCATGATAGTTTTTTCCCCCCTAGATAACTAGAAAGCTATTCTCTCTTACTTTTTCACTTTCCTTCCTTGTACCAACTCTGTCTCCAATCCATACCTGTACTGTTTCTTTCTTAGCATTTAATAAAAGACTGAAATCAAAATATAACTGCACGAAGTATGTACAGAGGGGAAGGACTTATGGTGGCACACTGAACTTTGGGACTCACAGACCTTCAATCAAAGCCGTATGCAGGATTGAGTTAGAAAAACTTTGACAGTAGCACATTTTGGAGATTTCAGTTCATTATATGTTGAGTAAATATATGGCATAATATATGCTGAAGGAATGGGGTTAGAAAAAGTCTTGGGACATTTACATAAAGCTACCTTCTAATTGGACATACAGCAATCCAACAGATAGGGAATCTCAATATTGTGATTTTTAGCAAATGTTAGATCAAAGAATGCAGTTAGTTCCTCCCCCAGAGATGAGGACACAGAAGAAAACCATCATGGAGCCTAAGAGAATGAATTGCATAGCCCAGCAAGGAATGATCATTCTGAAGACTCAGAAGAGCTTATTTCCAAAGATCATTTATTAGAGGAAACAGAAAGAAAATAGTTTACAATGTTTAAATGAAAAGCATCAAAATCTGGTATTCTTGCTTCTACGTTCGAAGATAATAAAAATGTAACGTGTGGACAGCAAATGACAAGAAATGAAATTAAAAAGAAATGATGGGAGAGCAAGAAATGATTATGAGAAAATTTAAGGGATAATGGCAGAAACAAAATTCACACAGAGACAGAAAAGGATGGATAGGATACTATGGAAACAGGTATAATAAAGTTGAGTATGTATTTGAAAAATCCTCTTAGATTAAATGGAAACTGATAAATAAATGAGAATATTATGAGAGAAAATAGAGGACAAAGGAATGATTCAATCTAAGATAAACAAGATCATTACTTCAGAGAACTAAGTCAAAACAATTGGAATAAATCAAAAGATTGAGAAAAAAAATATTTCTTGAACTATAAAATAAATAAACCACCAGATCTCATCGGGTGAAATTTAATTACATGAACAAATGAAATATGAAGCCTAATTAGCAGTTTCACTAAGAACTCACAGAAATAAATATCATACCAATTTGAGTAGAAGGACACATCATTTAGAACATCAGAGGATTCTGATCTTTTAAAGTAAAGAGCCAAAAACAAATTGTATGGTTCTTAAACTCAGTACACAAAGTGTCAAAAATGATTGTTCATGAAGATTAAAGAGTATTTTTAAAACTTTTAAAAATGTTATTTAATAGCAGGCAAACACATTATAGAATATACTCTGTTGTAATCACTACGTGGATCAAGAAATGGAATAATGCCAGTTCCGCTGAAGCCCTCTTGCTCCTCACAGCCACTATTCCTTCCTCCCCCACTGTTTAGGATAAGAATGAGACCTTTTCTTTACCATAGAACCCTACATCGTTAAACAATATAGTCTCTTTTTGAGTTTTATGTAAATATAATCATAACTGTGCATATTCTTTTGTATTTTTACTCTTTCATTAAAGATTATATTTATGAGATTTATATACACATTCCTTCTGGATTTGACTATTGCAAATAATGCTGCTATAAAATTGTCGTACATGTTTTTTGATGACTATATGTACATAGCTTTATTGGTTATACACTTAGAAATGCATGGTTGGCCTTAGGAGATATTACAAACAGTTTTCCAGATTGGTTAAAAAAATTGCGTTCCCATCACATATGTATGAGTTCCATTAGCTCAACATCATCACCAACATTTGGTATCATCAGCAGCTTACATTTTAGCTGATTTGGTGTATGTAAAACAGCATCACGTTTTAGTTTTAATTTGCATTTCTTTGATGATTAATAAGGTTGAACAAAATTTCATATTTTTATTGGCCACTTAGCTTTCCTCTTTAATAAAATGTCTTTTCACAACTCTTGCTGGGTTTTTTTTTTTTTTTGCCTATCTTTTTCTTACTGATTTATAGGAAATTTTTATGTATTTTGAATAAAATTCTTTGTCCATATGTGTACCAATTATATTCTCTGGTTTGTTTTTCTTTTTATCTCTTAAGGAACATAGTTTTTAATTTTAATGCATTGGTACTTACCAATATTTGTAGTTATCACATTTTATTTTAAGTAATCACTTCATATCCAAATTTATAGATACTTTTCTCTAATGACTTAAAAAATCTTTACTGTTTTTCCTTTCACATTTAGGTTTATGATTTACCTAAAGTTAATATCTTCTATATGGTATGAAGCAGAGTTCTAATTTTATTTAAATTTTCTTGTGGCTTATTCAATTATGCTAGAAACATTTATTGAAAATCTGTTCATGCCTTAGAGCCCTGCAATTTCGCTCTTTCATAAATCAAGTTTTCGTATACAGATGGATCTCTTTCTGGGCTCTCTGTTCCCTCCCTTTTATCTATTTGCTTTTTTTCATATATTAAAGCTCAGTAATGTGATATGATACCTGGACAGCAAATCTTTCCACTTTGTTCTTCTTTATGCAAATCTTGGCTTTTAAAATATTTCCATTGAAGTTGTACAATTCAGTTGTCAAGTTCTGTACTCAAATTTGTGGGATTTTGAATGGTCATACGTGGAATCTATAGATTTATGCGGGGAGAACTGACTACCTGAAAACAGATGCTTCCAACCCGTCAATGTGTATTTCCTTTATTTAGCTCTTTTGAAATGCATGTCAGTAAAATTTTATGATTTGATCTGTAGAAATCTTTCACATTAGTCATATAATTATATGATATTTTACATTTTAGTGGTATTATACATAGTATTTTGATTACTTTTAAGTATTGTTGATTTATTGGAGTAATAGGGTTTCTGCATATTGATTCTGTATATAGAGTGCTTGCTAAACTCACTTTACAATTTTTAAATCATCTAATCATCTGTGAATCATCATAGATTTGTTTATTTTTCTTATCGTCTGCCTTTACATTTCTATTTCTTGTCTTCTTGTCCTGGTTGGAACTTCTTGTACAATGTGGAATAGAAAGTGGGAGAAAGTAAATTATTGTTTTATTTCTGACCTACCACAAGATTTTAGTGCATATATTTAACTATAATTAAGATTCACAACTTTCTTTTTCCTAACTTGCTAAGAGACTTTATTTTTATTGTGAATAGCTGCTAAGTTTTGTCAAACATATTTTCTGTGCCACGTGAGATCATAAAATTATCTTCTTCATTTGCTAATGGTGTGAAAGGGGTGTTCATGAGGTGGATCGATGGACAGCAGAGCTACAGTTCTTGATTACCACTCAGGGCTGCTCTTTCCACTACACTTTGGCCTAATGGTTTCTTACTACCTTTCAGCCCTTCCCCCATTTAAGGTGATTTTTAAAGAATTATTTAAAAGGAAGAGTTAAAACAATATTTTACTCTTGTCAGGAATGTGAGTAACCTCACATTAAAGAATAAAATAATGGAAAAATATATTTTGATTTAAAATAAAAATAGCTACTAAGGAAAAAACATAATACTTGAAGTACTGGAAGAGCTATTGTGACAGACAGAACAATAGTTTCTATAACAAAAACTAAGGACAGGCTGGCTCCTAACTGTCACTGAACCAAGGGGGCAGATGCCCAGCTTTGGTTGATTTCTCTCTTGCTCTTGCCCTCCACTTTAGTGTAGATTTGGGGTCTGGAGACCTGGGTATTAGTCTTGGCTCAGACTTCAGCTGTGGCATTGATGCTTCCTGAGGTTCCTGAGTCATTTTTTTCCTATTTTATCTGGCTGTTATGTAGTTTGTATCATGACATCAGATAACAATTTATACCTCTGTTATTCTTCATCTGAAAACTCTCTCTCAGTCTCAGCACACATCCTCCATTCAGTGTCTTTCCCTGTGATTTTCCATTAGGTCACTCCCATCTCATCCAGCTTTTAAATGTCTCAAGAAGGCATTTGGGATCCATATATTAATAAATAGACATGGTTGCTTTTAGTTTGAGGGAGAACAGAGTACCCTGGGAATATTGTAGCCATTCATTTGCAAACGATTTAAGAAACACTTCATCATGCTTTATTGTGTTTTATGTGATATAAACACACCTCTCAATTGAATTATGCTCTATATTCAAGTGGGAGGTTAAATTACACTGCAGACAGAAAGAGAAAAGTACAGTGATTTTAAAAGGAGTTGGGGAAGAGGAAGGGAATTTAGTCATTAGTAAGAATGTAGAAGTAAAAACCCTACACCAACCCTTTAGCTCTGTAGCTCATACATGGTATTTGAAAATTGAAAATATACCTTTCCCTAGTAACAGTGTAGGCTTTTATGGTTCCTGGTTACCACACTAACAGGATTGGATCTAACAATTTTTGATTTGTGGTATTGTTATGTGCAATGAAAAAGAGTTATAGGAACAACTCTGTAGAATTTCTAAGGGACAATGAAAGAAAACTTGATAGAACACAGAATAGATCCCAAACAAGATAAAGAATGGTTTCTCGGGGTCAGGAAGAGAGAACTGTCAATCTATTATGTCAGAGTGGGAAGGTGGTGGTACTGATTATAATACTACTCAGTAATAAAAGGAACAAACTATTGATACTCCCAACAATGTGGATGACTCAGAGAGTAATTGTTGAGGGAAAGAAATCAGACAGAAAAGAGTACATACTCTAAATTCCATCCTTAAAAAAGGCTGCAGAATGCAAGCAACTCTGTAGTTATAGAAAGCAGAACCATGGTTGCCTGGAGATGAATGAAGTGGGTAGATTGTGGAAAGGGGCAAGAAGAAACTTCTGGATGATGAATTCACAGGAATGTACATATGTCAAAATTTATCAAATTATACATTCTAACGATGGGCAATTTATTTCATCTAAATTATACCTGACAAATCTGTTTTAAAAAGTGGGCAACAGTAAAATATCTATTTTGGAATCCCCAAATAAAATGAGACCAATAAACATACCCCCTTCATAAGATTACTGTGATTATTAAATAAGTAATATAAAGAGAGTGCTTAGAATTGTACCTAGCAATAGCAAACCCTCTTAAAATATTGGCATGTTTTTTTATTATTGGATTAATGAAAAAATGTATCTCTGAGAAAAATAGAGAAGGTGCTTTCTGAAGGAATCTTCTGGTAGAGATTCAAGGGCACCTACTTCTCATAGATTGAACTGTGTTCCCTCAAAATCCACATGTTGAATTCTTAACCTCATTACCTCAGAACATGACTGTATTTGAAGACAGGGCCTTTACAGAGGTAATTAAGTTAAAATGGGGTTGTTAGGGTGGACCTTAGTCTAATATGACTGGTGTCCTCAAAAGAGGAGGAGATTAGGACACACAGAGAGACCCCAGGAACGTGCCCACACAGAAGAAGGGCCACGTGAAGATGGAATGAGGCCATCTGCAAGCCAAGAGAGGTTTCAGAAGCATCCAACCCTTCCAATACCTCAATCTTGAATTTCTAGCCTCTAGACTATGAGAAAACAAGTTTCTGTTGTTCAGTCCATTCTGTTGTGTGTGATATTTTCGCATGGCAGTGCTAGCAAGCTAACACACCCCCCTGGACATAAGCCTTTTGCAATAGCTTGTCCATATTTGCCAGGCGCCTCTCTCTGTAGAGCATCTGGGTTTTGCTGCACAAAGCAGCAGTGAACTGTCACTCATCTCAGGGCCTGTCGTAATGATAAGGCTCTCAGAGTCCAGGCCCGAACCAGACACAGACCCTGCAGTGGCCCCTGGTGGGGGTGCCCACTGGGGTTTGCGGCTGCCGTGTCTGTGGGCTCCTGGCTCCAGACTCCAGCTGCTCAGAGCTTTTGTCAGGTGCAGCGAAGCTCAGGCTTTGTATAATCAAGTGCTCGGTGCAGTGAGACATCAAAAAGGAAGAAAACAAATGAAACGCGCAGATTACTTTACTCACAGGGATTTTACTTCCTAGTTCGTTTATGGCACCTTTCATCTGAAAATTTTATCTTGGAACATAGAAGCTTAAATATCTTCAATGGAATTACTCTCCGTTTTCTAAGACTTTGGTTTTCTTCTTTGTGTAAAGGAAGGCCTGCTCCTGCTCTCTCCCTTAAGAGTCCATGTCCTCATTTATTTCACTGCCTTTTAAACTTTTCTTTCTATATAACAAGCCCCTTGAACACCTCTTAGGATTTTTTTTTTTCATCATAAACCAGATTTTTATTCTTTGAATTCTTGTTCTCTCCAACCCTCATATTAAACTTCCTGCAGCGTGAATCCAGGAGTGATCTGTCACATGTAGGCACAGAAACTCCTCGGAGACAGAGATGTGAGGTTTTAGATCTCACAATACAGCCTTCTGGGCACTAAGTGTTCTTAATAAATCCTCATAATGGCTTCTTCGGTGTCAAAAGCACTTTCCTTCCATAGAACTCAAGTTTTCACATAAACCAAAACTAATTGGAAAAGATTCATTAATTTATTCATCAGACACATAATAGTGTATGAGATTACAGAGTCGAATAAAAAACAGTGTTTACTCTAAGAGGGTTTTCAGTCTAATAAAGCACTTCAAAAATATAAATAAATGTGTGTAAGAGAGCCTTGTAGGCCTGGGTGGAGTAGGAGGTAGACGGAACACCAGATGAGCTGGAAACAAGGGTCAGGGGTTCTTTTTAGAGGAATGACCTTGGAACGGAGACTTGAAGTGCAGGGCTATTAAATGCAAACCCCCTTGCTCCACCTTCAGCTCTGATGTAGATGTCTCAAGACTCGTGGGACAGGAGGCTTTTAAGGAACTTATTTAGAATCCAGCTGGGCAGATGCTATGACATGGTATCTGAATATTGTTAATACTTCTCATTCATAAACATGGATTGACCAAAAGGAATTTATAGAAGTGAACTCTGGCTGTTGAAAGTAAACTAAACTGAGCAAAATGTGTGGGAGTTTATTTGTAAGTTTTCCCCCTTTAAGTTCCATTATGTAGCCATTTTGTACACTTTTCTGAAGTATAGTCTAACCTTCACTAAAAATAAATATCAATTCTTTTGAAACACTGGCAGTTTTGAAATATACCACTTTGAAAGCAACCAGCTCCTGGCCTCTAGCTTTTTCCAGAAGGCTCTTCTGACATTCGATATATCAGTGTTCTTCCTTCTGTTCGACTCTCGAATTCTAAATTATGCAGATTTGTAGCACAGATTTTACCCTTCACAACATGCTATTTTTTTAATGTTTGTTATTTTTTTTTTCATTAGTGTTACCCAAAGATCAGATGAGCTCTTGCAGAACAGTGACCATGTGCACCCCTCTAATTTCTTTTCAAATGCCTGGCGGAATATGTGACGTACAGCTGTCATTGTGGCTTAGGAAGTACTCTGTCTCAGAAGGCCTTTTCCTCTCAGTGCGGCCAACAGCTTTCTGGCTCATGCTTGCTTTAGAAGGATGATTCTCAAGATGCCTAACATGGAATTCTTTGGTCCCCATTTTATCTAAGGAAGGTATTTACAGTAGAGAAGTTATGGATTTTGAAAGTCAAAAGGGGTTGAACTTACAGGTAAACAATGGCGTTTTCATAAAGAACAGTAAATTTCTAGACCTATCAACCTCTCCTGTGCTTCCCTCTACCTTGCTTTTTCTCCAAGGTGGATTACTTCACCCACAGTTTACTGATGTGCTATTATTATCAGACTTAATGATAAATGGCTCTACCCTGCTTCTTTACATTTAGACCACTGAAAAGCAAAAGTAGCATCAGTTGGGTTTCTGGTACCTGCATTTTGAATTGGCATGTGTATAGCTACACAGTATAGCTACAGCTTCCTTACCTATTTACAAAAAAGTAAAAAATAAAAAAGGATATTCATTTCCTAGCTGAATACCACACAGATCACAGTTTTCAATATCATTACTAATGAAGAGCACTGTGTTGCTTTGATTGCCATCTGAATGTGAGCAGCTAATTAGATTGATTGTCTATTTGATGCCTGCTGATTAGCTTATGAAAGCCCTCCGAATTCCTGACTTTGTGAGAAAATGCCCCTGACTTTATGATTACTGATTGATGCTCCAATTTATGGTTGCCGTGTGAATAGACACTTAATAGCTCTGTCACCTTGACAAGGGTTTTGGTATTCATCTGCTGAGGAAAACAGAGCAGGGTGCTCTGTTTATTAATGTCTACCAAACGTGTAAAGTTCTTTAGAGTGTGAAGACCACCAATCAGGGGCATCCGTGGCCTTGTGACAAGGCCACATAACTAATGGCAGGTGGTTTACCAAGAGCCATGAGAGAGGAAGGAGGAGGCTGGCAAGTGACCCTGAGGCTCTGCCATCGCTGAAGTCTGGTTTTAGGAGAAAGATTAATCTGTATAGCCTTAAAAAGGAATGAAATTCTGACATATACTGCAACATGGGTGAACCTTGAGAATAATATAATAAGTGAGTCACAAAAGAATAAATGTTGTATGACTCCATGCTCATGAAATATGTAGAACAGGCACATTCATAGAAAGAAAAGTAGATTACAGGTTACCTGGAGCTGGAGGAAAATGGGAAGTTATTGCTTAATGGGAACAGAGTTTCTGTTTGGGGTGATCGAAAAGATTTGGAAATAGTAGCAATTATGGTTACACAATGATATGAACATCATTAATAAATGGTCAAAATGGGGTATTTTATAAGTATTTCAATCATAATTAAAATAATTTTTTCAAAGGCTGAATTAGGTCCCTACGTATTAGTGGATGTCCTCAGAACATTCTTTATGACCCCAGTACTAGCTCACCGATGGCTTTTAACTTCTCTGGCATCTGAGTTTTGCCCTTCTTTATCACTGCCATAGCTATATTTAACAAATAATTTTATATTTTTATTTACTAAGATGCTCAGCTGAAGCATTTTTAGAAATAGTATTTCTCTGCAGAAACTTATGAAGCAGAAAATACATATGTAACAGTTGAAAGCACGGGGAGGAAGTATCTATCATTTGTGCCAAGAGTGTACGTCCAAATAAATAGCGTCGGGAGAGTTTGTCCAGCCACATCATTCAGACTTGCCCCAAAGCCTGGGTCTCCCAACACTTGTGCCTGGTCAGAGGATTCATGAGCATCAAAGCTGCATTTGAAACCCACTCATCTCCAGCTGCCTGCTGATTATTCCGGCCATTCACAGAGATTCAAAATCTGCTCTTTTGTTCCTCTCTTTTGTGCAGTAATTATATTTACTTGCACAGAAGGCTGAATGAAGGCTAAGTCAGATTTGTATGGTGCAAGATGTCTCAGTCTGCTTTCTCTCCCTAAATGGAGGATGAGGATTAATTCCTTTACTTCTCAAGGAAATCAGTGTGGATCCATTGGCATGCTGCAGCAAAAGTTCCTTGATCAAATATGTTTTTCACAGTGTACAGACTGCCAATTGTTGTTACAGCACTCTGAAAAGCACATTTTCTTGACTTTAGTGTCCGTTTGTGTTGACTTTGAATTTAGATGGGGAAAAAAAGCCATTAACCTCCAGAAATTATAGAAAAAAAGTAATGTAGCTGTATGGTGTGGCCAAGTAATGGATAAACAATTATATGTAAATAAATGCAAGATACTAGAGGTCTCAGAGTGCAGGATTCTCTGATGAATCTCTTACCATAATCTTGTTAATAGAGCACGTGTTGGAGCCTAGCTGGCCTTTTAACACTTTAGTGGGGCTATAGCAGGATTAATAAGACAGCCCAAACTATGGCTTTTTCAATTGTGTTCCTAAGAATAGCCAGTT
Organism: Cynopterus sphinx; assembly: GCA_030015415.1. Classification (NCBI taxonomy): domain Eukaryota; kingdom Metazoa; phylum Chordata; class Mammalia; order Chiroptera; family Pteropodidae; genus Cynopterus; species Cynopterus sphinx. The sequence goes on along the minus strand of CM057383.1, from coordinate 14,251,169 downwards.
GTGTGAAAGCCTGAGGTGTTTTAAACAGACTGATTACTTACATTGATTGATGATTGGATTCAGAATAATTTTCTTGCCTTGGATGAGAAAAAGTGACGTTATTGACCCTGTTCATTCAATCAAAATGGTAATACAACATGAGCATGCCAGCTTGCAGAAGCAGCAAGCCAGGGGAGAGTCTAAATTATGCAGGGTCTGCCTCCAAGCTGTGTTTATGAATACAATTGATTGACATTGCCTGTCGCCCCTCCTCAACACACATGCATCCACATGCGCTCATCTTATTATAGATAAACAAGACATTGGGATTGCAGAAATTGTTTTTACTCCATATTTCATTGGAAAGATAATCACTACTATCCTTTATTTGTGGCTAATGTGCCATTATGTATAAAAGGGAAAGAATGATTAAATGTAATGTATTATTAGCAGCACTCAGAGGCTTATACTTGGTAAAGAAAGTTGATTACTCAAAATACCTTTCATGAGAGTTCTGCGTTCTCTAGATCACTTAAAATACCTCTCTAATTACTGAATGGTTCATTATACTTCATTTCCTCCATGTTTGATGAGCTCTTCCAATATTGGCTCCTTGGCCTCCCTCACAGGGGGCAATTCAGCCCCTTGTGATCTCTGTCTTAATTAATACTCCTGAAGGTGCACAGAAACTAGAAGGCATGTTGTGACCTGATTTTTAAAACAGAGTCATGTAGTATGGGTGGAAAGAGGGAGGGGACGTATAATAGGGTTGAATCAGGGATGGGGTGAGGTCAGGAATCAGGAAATGTGAAAAAGGATGGATCATAACTTAAAGCAAAACAATTAAGTGGAAAAAGGGTTACTTTTTTCTGCTCATCCATAGCTGGCCCTTCTGGGAAATGTACCTTATTTTTAAGAAGTTGTCTTCTTCCACACCAATTATGTGGTTCTGGTGTTTGGCCTACATTTTTTGGGAACTCACATAGGGATAGTGACCCCACCTATGTTATAATCACATTTTTCTAGATTTTTGAATTAAAGTAGAGAGTGCAAGTGTTAGACCATCTCTCTTTGGAGAAGATGAAATGTAAATCTTGGAGGTGCCAGTAAGCAGAGTTTCAGTTGTAGGAAAGAAGCTTATCAGAGAGAAAGAAATTAATATACAAAGAAGAAAAAATGGGGACATGGAGAGAAATCCCGGGTGGCATTTGAAACTACACATATGGTCATCTCTGAGGCTCAGCATCACCCCCACCTTTCTCAAAGCTTGTCTATTTTGTTGAAACTAATTTGGTTTTGGGGTTTTTTTTTTAGCACTTTCAGCCTGGAAAGTCCTAACTCAGAACAAAAGGGAAATTTCCCCAGAAATTGCATTGCTAAATCAGCTCAATGGATTCAATATTAGATTGCCAAGATTTATAAAAATCGGGTGGTCTGTGCAAAAGTGGTAGTTTTTTCCTTGTACATATCCCCATTATTGAATTTCTCACCCATATAATTATTTGTTAACATCCATCTCCACTAAGCATCTGTCAGCTTCTTAAAGGCAGGGGCCGGGTCTTATTTTTAACTCTATGTATAGCTTTAGATCCTGGAATAGGTTTACCTACATGTAAATTAAAAAACAAAACAAAACGTTTTTCCTTTGGGTGTAATTGAGCCCCAATGTCTTTCCTCGGGATTGTGCATGTGCCTTGACTGACTTGCCAGGCATTTCTCTCTGTCCGCATCCTAGGATCTTGTGCTTCCCCTCTGCCCACCACTGTTCCAGCCTGTTGTTCTGATTCCCACCTTGGGGGCTCTGACTGTCAGGAGCTTCCGAAAAGCCCAGACAGCTTGATGGCTTCAAGAGGAACAGCTCCTTGACATTCTTTGTGCTTCTTTTCAGAAACAAAGCTGCAAATTTGGAAGGCAACAGTGAAGCTCCACGGGTAAGAAATAATATCAATCATGACTCATTCCATTTTCCTTCTTGGACACTTTGGATGACTTATCTCGGCAGGTTTCTAGGCAAAGAACATCTGTTACTTTTTTCCAAATCCCTGTAATGAAGCCAGCATTCAGTTGCAACTCTCTGAAAACCCACAATTATTAAAACCACAAGCATGCACCTCCTCCACTTCCCATTTATTTGAGAAATGTAGTGAGCATGAAACATTTTCTAAGTACCTACTGTACGGTTCCATGTTTTTTTCCTCAATGAATTTCTATTTTACAGAGAGGGGAACTGGTATACAAAAGAGCCAGATATCTTGCCTAAAGGTCCTTAAGTTGTGCTTAATAGGGCAAACTCATAAAGGAAGCTGGACTTTGTCAAAGCTGCAGTAGGTCCACAGTCCTTGCCATTCACTAGCTTCTTTGTGAGTGATGCTGAAGTGAGCTAGCCTGGCTTCAGAATGTAGCTACCTTCTATTTTACTCTATATTCTTTCAGAAAGAAGTAGCATGTCATTTAAATATTTTGAGGCATCTACAAAACTTATTTGCATGGCTTCAAATAACGTTGACTGGATTTGCATATGCTAATTTGTCATTTTCAATGTTGGATTTAAATTCCAGTGTGGCTGATATTCTTTTAAATCTAGCTCTTTGCCTTCATGTAAGACCATATCTGAGGGCCTCATTCTGCATCCATCAAAGTGAGTTAGTGTGGGTTTTGAGGGTAGAACCTGCTTCTTATTCATTTTTTTGTAAGTCTACTACAAATCAGTGATGTTTATTGAATTTATGGAGTTGTGTAACTGTCACCATCATCTAGTTATAGAACTTTTCATCACTCTAAAAATTTCCCTTGAGCTCATTGGCAGCCATTTTGCACTGTAAACAGTATCCCTGTCAGAGGCAGCCACTGACCTGCTTTCTGTGTGTATAAAGTTACCTTTTTCTCTTTTCATATCAGTGGAATACTGCAGTACATATCTTCATGTCTGCCTCCTTTCACGTAGTATGTTTTTAAGGTTCACACATGCTATAGCATATATCAGTAGTTCATTCCTTTATATTACTCATTGTGTAGGTATATTCCACATTTTATTATATTATCCATTTAGATTTGATGGATATATGGATTGTTAAGTTTTGGCCAACATAAAAAAATGCTTCTATGAACATTTATGTACATATCATGCGTGGGCAGGTTTTCATTTCTCTGTGGTAGTTTATTAAGAACGAAATTGCTGGCTCATATAGGAAGTTTATGTTTCACATTTTAGGAAATTGCCAAACTGTTTTTGAAATTGGCTGTACCACTTTACACTTCAATCAGCAGCAGTGTGTGGGGGTCCCAGTTTTTTTACAACTTTCACAAAAGTTTGTATGGTCATGCTTTTTGTTTATAATTGTTCTTGTAGGCGTATAATGGAGTTTCAGTGTAGGTTTAATATTATTTCCTAATGACTAATAATGCATAGCAAGTTTTAGCTTTTTGCATGTGTTCTTTGATGTATATATGTTTTTTTCAATTATAGTTCACTTTTCTTATTTTTGACTTTTCATATAATATTATGTTATACTGTATTATGCTATTATGTTATTAAATTATGCACTATACACTGTGTTCTATAATATATATTATAGTTGGAAGTACTTTATCAGATATATATTTTTCAGATATTTTCTCCTAGTTTATGACTTGTCTTTTCATTTTCTTAAAGATGTCTTCTGAAGTATAAATGTTTTTAATTTTAATGACGTATAATTTATCTTATACATATTTCTATATATTATAATTTATTATTTAATTTACATACATATGTCACAAGCTTTTGATTTTGTATCTACTAACTCTTTTCCTAAACTAAAGATTGGTGATTTTACTCTTAGGTTCTCTTTGAAGTGTTTTAAGTTTTAGCTCTTACATTTAGGTTAATGGTTGATCCTGAATGGATTTTTGGTAAGCACTTATATTCATACTTTTGCATGTGGATATCTAATTATACCAGTACCATTTATTTAAAATATAATTGAATTGCCTTTGTCAAAAAATTGACCATAAACATAAGGGTTTATTTACGGACTATCAATTCAGTTTCTTTGATCTATGTGCTTAGCCTTTTGCCAATATACGGTTATCCTTATGCCAGTTTCACATTAGCTTCTTTATTGTTGCTTCATAGTAAAATTTGGAACGAGATAGTTTAATCCCCCAAATTTGTTTCTTTTGCAAAATTGGTTATTCTCGGTCTTTGCTTTTTAAATTTAGCTTGTTATTTTCTATAAAGAAGTCCTGCAGAGATTATCACAAGGATTTTTATTATGTCTGTAGATCAATCTGGGGGAAAACTGCATCAATTTGTGGAAGAAAATTTCAGTCCATGAACATGGCCTGTGTCCTCATTTATTTAATTTAATTTGTTCCAGCAATGTTTTATGGTATTCAGTACACAATTCTTTTACATTTTGTGTTAACTTTATTCCAATGTGTGTGATTCTTTTTGATGCTATTCTGAGTAAAATTGTATTCTTGAATTTATTTTCTAATTGCTCACTTCTAGTACTCGAAATTCAATTGATTTTTGGTATTAATTGTGTAACTTGTGACCTTGTTAAACTCATTTATTCATTTTAGGGAGTTTAGTGTGTATGGGGGCATTCTTTGGATTCTTTATACATAGGATCGTGCCATTTGCAAGTAAAGACATTTTTATTTCTTCAGATTTGAATTCCTTTCATTTTTCCCCCACACCCTCCTTCTCCTTCCTTTTGCCTTAATGTATTGGCTAAAGTTACCAGTATAATGTTGAATAGAAATGGAAAGAACAAAGCAGAATGTATTAGCCCTTTTCATCATCTTTGGGGGAAAGCATTCAGTCTTTCACCATTAAGTGTGATGTTAGCTCTTTTTTTCTAAAGAAGATCCTATCTTTCTAGTTTGTAGTGAAATTTTATTATGGAAGAGGTTCGATTTTCTTTCACAAGCTCTTTGCATCTATTGGGATTATCATGTGAGTTTCATCTTTCATTAATATGGTCTTTCACAGTAATTGAGTTTCAGTTATTTTACCACCCTTACATTTGTGGTAAAATTCTATTTGGTCATGATGTATAAAACCCTTATTATATGTTGCTGAATTCAGTGTGCTAATATTTTGTTCAAGATTTATAGATCCATATTTACAATGGCTATTGGTCTATACTACAGTTTTCTTGATGTCTTTATAAGCTTTTGTTGTCCTGGCAATTGTGTTCTTATACAATGATTTGGGAAGTATTTTCTGCTGTTACATTTTCTGGAAGAGCTTGTGAAGGAATGGTGTTATTTCTTCTTGAAATGTTTGATATAAATCATCAGTGGTAAATGCTTTGGTAAATCAAACCACTTAAGCCTAAAGTTTTTTCTGTGAGAATATTTTTAATTACTAGTTTAATTTTCTTACATGTCATAGGTTGTTACTGAGTGAATTTTATTAATGTACATCTCTAGGAATTTGTTCATATATTTTGACTTAACTAATTTGTCAGTATTCAATTAAACTAATATTTCCTTATAAATCTTTTAATTTTTGTAGGAAAAGTGGTCATGCACCCTTTTCATTACCAATTTTGATAATAAGTTACCTTTGTTTCATTTCCTTGGTCAGTATAGCTAAGGGTTTATCAATTTTATTATTTTTTGAAGAGTCAACTTTTGGTTTTATTAATTTTCTTTATTGTATTTTTGCTGTTTTCTTTCATTGATTTACTCTAACATTTATTTATTTATTTTTATTTCTTGCTTTGACTTTGGTTTTCTCTTTTTATAATTTGCTGAAGTGAACACTTAGATGATTGATTTGAGACTTCACTTTTCTTTTCTGCTATAAGCATTTAAAATTTCAGAACTTCTAAGACTTTAGCTGCATTTCATTAATTTTGATATATATATTTTTATAGTTTCAATAACATACTATTTTATGAGTTCTCCTTTGAACCATGGGTTATTTTAAGTGTGTTTAATGTCTAAATACTTGGGTTGTTTCTTTTGTGGTTTTCCGATTTAATTTCAAGTGGGCAGAGATTATACTTCACATACTTTCAATCTTTTAAAGTTTCTGATAATTGTTTTATGGCTCAGCAGGTGCTCTGTCCTGGAAGATGTTTCATTTGTGCTTGCAAAGAATGTGCATTCTGTAGACTTTGGTTGAAGTGTTCTATCAATGTTGGTAAAAGCAAGTTCTTTGATAGTACTATGTTCTCACTAATTTTCTTCTATTTTTTTCTATCAATTTCTGTAAGTAAGCCAATGAAATCTTTATTATTAAATTGTCTTTTTCTCCTTTCAGTTCTTTCAGTTTTTACTTCAAGTATTTAGGGCTTTATTTTTAAGCATATATGTATTTATAATTTTTATGCATCTTTGATGATGTTTTAATGTCTGTATTTGTCTCTCATATTTTTTTTTGTCTTAAAGTTGATTTTTAAAAAATAAATGTAGCCACTCCGCCTTTTTATGGACACTAGTTACGTGCTATATATTTTATTTTTTCATTATTTTATTTTAAACATATTTATGTTTGTGAATGTAATGTGTATCTTTTGGGAACAGCTTTAAGTGGGGTTTGCTTTTTTTTTTTTTTACCCAGCCTGACAGTCTATGCTATTTGAGTGGTGTTGTATAAACTATTCACATTTAATGTAATTATTAATGTTTGGTTTACCTCTACCATTTTGATATTTGTTTTATCATTTGTCCTTTTTTCTTTTCCCTTTTCCTTTATTTTTTTGAAGTCAATATCTACAAGTGCCATTGTAATTCCTATATTAAGTTTTTACTATATATTTTAAATTATTCTTAACAATTGCTCTCAGAATTATAAGATGTATCTTAACATATCCCAGTCTATTTCAAAATAATAACTTAATTGCAGTAAAATATAGAATCTTGCTTTAATACGATCTCCTTTCACCCCTGCTTTGTGTTGACATTGTTATATATATATATGTTATATATATATGTTATATATATATATGTGTGTGTGTGTGTGTGTGTATACACACACATATATGTATATGTATGTATATATATGTTATAAACACAAAAATTTTATATTTTTTGTTTTATTTAATATTCTAAAAATTTAAGAAAAAAGGAACAAAATATATCTTTATGAAGTCTTTTTTATCTACCAAAGCATTTACCACTTACAGTGCTCTTCACTTACTCTTTGGATTTGAGCTATGTTCTGGTATCTCTTTCAGCTTGAAAGATTTCCTTTTGTATATTTTGGTTAACTAGGTCTGCTAGGAATGGCCTTTCTTTGTACATCTGTGAATATCTTTATTTTAGCTTCATATTTGAAAAATAATTTTGTTGGATACAGAATATTTGCTCTTTGAGTATGTCATTTCAGTGTCTTTCAGACTCCATTGTTTTGGAGGAAAAGTTATCTATTAATCCTTTCATTGTTCCTCAGTATATGAAGAGCTGTTTTTCCTCCTGTGGCTTTCAAGAGTTCACTTTGTGTTTCAATAATGTGACTATGACTCTTTTTGTGTTTATCCTACTTGAATTTTGTTAAGCTTCTCATATCTGAATATCATTGGATAGTCATCAAATTTAGGATATTAGTATTATGTCATTTTTTAACCTCGTGTAAACCTGTGCTCTTTCTGTGACTCCCATTATGCATTTGTTGATATGCTTCCTGTTGTCCCAAATATCTTTGAGACTCTTAATTTTTCTTCATCCTTTTTTACCCTGTTCTTCAGGTTGAAGATTTTGTATTGATCTATATTTAGGTTCACTGATTCTTTCTCATAGCACTTCAAATATAGTATTAAATTCCTCTAGTAAATTTTAAACTGCAGTTGCACCAGAATTTTTTTTTTAATCTTAATTTTTTGAAATTTTCTATTTGTTGATTTGTTGACATACTTTTATTTTTTAAACACATTTTCCTGTTCTTTGAATTAATTTATTGTAGTTGTTTGCACATCTTTGTCTGCTAAATCCAACATCTGGGGACACCAGATAAATGTTCTATTGAAAGTTATTTTTTTTCTTGAGTATGGGTCACACTTTTTCTTTCCTTTGCACATATCATAATATTTTGTCGAATGCTGGACATTTTAGATTCTATACTGTTGCAACTCTGGGTTCTGATTCATACCTCACCTTGAGGGTTTTTTGATTGATTGTTTGCTTATATCCTAGTAAACATAATTTGCCTTTCATTTCACATAAATCTGTGAAATCTCTCTCTCCTGCAATGTGCAGCCATTGATGTCTCTAATCAGTTTTATTTTTAAGTTCAAATTCCTATGTTAGCCTGTAACTTCAGAGACAGAGATTTAAAGAGGTTGTTCTCAGATACCTTAAACTGATAAGCCTTCCATTTTTTGCTGATGGATCTATATGTGGGCTGGAGACCACATCCATAGTTTACACTGATTTCAACTCTGCTTGCTTTAATTTTTTCTGATTATTCCTCTTCTGTCTCCTCTGTGCATGCACTTAGTTTCCATTAGCTACATGGCACATGCTATAACCTTGGGTTTTTCCAGGATGTGTGGGGAAATCATCAAGACTTACATGGCCACTCAGTCATCTAGAAATACCTGTTAACACTCCTAGCTAATTTATTAGTCCATAGTGGTAGCACTCTGGATCAAGTTATCCCTGTATCTCTTGCAGTGGCAATGAGAATGCTGGTTCCCATAGCATTCTCATTATTCAATTTTGTTTTCTTAGTGCTTAACACAGTTCCTGGATCATTGTGGATTCTTATATTTTGCAGAATTAATAAATTGACCAAGGGAATAAGAAAAAGCGTGTTATCTCATGCAGCTCAGGGATTCCCAAATGTAATTTGATGGCTTTGCTGTGTTTTTTGTAAGAGTGTACAAGAAACATAATCTAGAGATAATTGGTCTTCAACTCAGAATGATTAACTAACAGACTTATGGTCCCTAGAGATAAAGTGGAACAAGTTATATATGCACATGACAATTTATGACAGTTTCTAGACACATCTATAGACCTCATGTTGCTTAAGACAGACTCCAACTGTTATTCAAATAAGTAAGTTGTAGTTAATGATTTAGGCAGCATTTCCATTTTGACTTCAGCTCCCAATGCTACTTGTTGGTTAGAGAAAAATTACTAATTCAAGATGTTTACAGAACACCCTAATCTATTATTTTAAACCAGGAACTCAAATTCAGCCATCTCATTTTAATATGCTTAGGTTATGTCTCTGACAAGAAAGAATATTGAAATAAATAACTGGCCTCATAAAAGATCAAATAGATGAAATATAATGGTTATACTTGGGTTAAGCTTAATCAGAGCCAGTTTAAATTTTATGGATTTTTTTCTAAAGCAAAAATGCTTAACATTTACAGCAAGCATGGAACAGAAGCTGAGTTACAAGTTCAGAAGCTGTCACTAAAATGGTCTGCGTAGCCATTTAACCATAACTATTGTTCCCATATTTCCTGCTTTAGAGCCAACATATAATCAAAACACTTTCAGTAGGTCATTTATATCACCATATGGCATGATTCTGCTCTCTTTCCAAATTCTTCAAACCTCTTGTGTTACTGAGACTCCAAATATCTCCTCTAGTATTTAAACCCATACCACACACACACACATTTCTATTGACTGTGACATATTTTCCCTCTAGGGTAAGTGTACTCGGGTAAGATACCTTTGTATTCAAGTCTTATTCCTGCATGACCAACTGGTAGAGCTGGCCTCTAAGACTCACATTAAAGTGAATTGAGATAGTTGTCAACTTTATAACTTTGGATGCCACTGGTATAGTGGAAGTGTCTCTATCACTAGGCTACACAAATATTGAACAAATGGTCATTTCATGTTATGGCTGATCATCAAATACTTAACTGAAGTGCTTCATGAGCAATCTAATCTGACAGTGAAATTAAATGGAATAAGGGCATCTGGATTCATGATCAATCCAATTTGTTAACTGGTACAAATAATGCAAGAGTGTTTAAATCAACTAAAATAATGTAGGCTAAGAAACTTCATAGACTTAAATAAGGTGGAGAAAATGCCTTGGTATCCAATAGATTAGGGGTCTCCAGTTTATTTTATTATTTGGATTGGTCCATTAGGATTTTAGTGAAAATGAGAAATCTTTTGGTGTCAATTGAAAAGTAGATTTAAAAGCCAAGGAAATAGTGGCTGTTTTTCATAAGACATCATTCTAGGAACTCTACAGGGCACTATAAATAGAAGGTGTGCTGAATTTCCTCATTTCTTCCCTTAGTTTCTGTGTTTATCTCCATGATAACTCTTATCATGTATATCATACATGGTTTTCAGGTCCTTTTCTAGACAATGAACTTCCTCTAGAATAGGGACTTCTTTTATTATATATATCATAATAAGTTTTGTGACAATAAACTCTTTTTAGAAAAAGAGCTCCTTTAGAACGTGATGTTGTTTTATTAGGTTTTTTAATTTCTAGTGCCTAGCATGGTGTATGATACACAATAGGCTCAATTGCTTTCTGACTTAATCAATGTACAAAGAGGAATGACATTAAATCATGTGCTCACTCATACTTGGTTCACAATAATATTCAGATACCCTGAATCAGATTGCCCTGATAAGTTGACTTTGCTATTTGGAACCAATTTAGGGTTTTGAAAAATCTTGAGAATGAATATTGTGGAAATGGAGATAGTACTAAACACACATATAGAAAGGGTGGTTGTTACTGTGAACAGATTTTGGTTTAGGAGTTTCTTTTAAAACTGAATTCTGATGTAAGCAAAACTTTTTTATTTCTGCAAAGATTCCATGAAGATTCATTTATTGAGCACTTATCATGTGCAGGCGTAGTACTTAGTGCTAGAACTGCAAGCATGGATACAATCCAATTCCTGCCTTCAACTGTCTTAAATCCTAACTGGGGAGAGACAAGATCATCAATAAATAAAGGCTAAAATGTGTCACAGGTGCTCTGTTTGAAATGTTGCTCCAAGAGAGGATGTAGTCAACTGCACAGTAGGAATTGAGGTTAAGGAAGGCTTGGTAGAGGAAGTGATCTGTGAGCTGAGCATTGGAGATATATAAGGTTGGCCAGGGAGATGAGGGGAAGGGAGCAGGATTCTGTGGGAGTATAGACGTGATTATGTGATAGCACAGAAGGCACGTGCAAGTAGAGAAGGCAGCTGTAGGTTTTACTGAAATGAGATCCATACCATCAGGTGCTGTCAGGTGGAAATGGCAGGGTAAGTAGCATATTTGATAGCAACTAAGATAAGGTTACCTTGCAAATTGAACTTGAAACAAGCTAAATGTAAATACAGATCTATTAAGGCAAAGCACTTCATGTGTCAATATCTATTAACTGCTTGATGCTGAGATGTATTTGTGCTGAGTGGCAGGAGCTGGGGGGCCTGCCAGTCCCAGTAAGATATAAGACCAAGAGAGATTTTTCCCAAAGAGAAGAATTCTCTTACAAGTACACACAACCCTGGTTATATTACAATGTGATTATACTTCAGGCTCTTCTGAGAGATAAAATTGTCTATGATGGAAATCAGAGAGAGCACAATGCAAGGCTGGGGGCTGGTTGGCAGCATGCAAGATCAAACTGTCTTTTAACTTGTATTAGACAAGGGATTAACATTGGATTTTGTGATATTTTTGACTGATACTCATATAGTTCCATTAAGAACAATCTTGGGAAATTATCTGAATGCATCTACTTAAATGGATGGGTGATAAATTATATCTCTATAGCTATCTTTGAAAAGAGGGGAGGATTCTGTAGTTAGACACTGGGGATTAGTCTTTGCTCTGTATTTTTACAATTATATTATTTCCCCATCTTAAATTAGTAAAGTGGAACTGATGGTTTTTCCTAGTTCCATGGAGAACAAGGATATCACACTATCAGCAAGCCAGGATTCTCTTTCTATTTTGTCTGTATCACCTGCAAGATACCATAATACAAATGTCCCTCACTGTGATGAAAAATGTACATTTCTAAGCAGAATGATATCTGATTCAACATTGTGTTTGTCTTTATCCATTATGCCCCTCTGAAAGGACAAACACATGCATTTCATTTTCCATCTGATGTTTATTTCATTCTAACCCTCTCCTTACCATCCACACAGGGCTCTGAGCCTTCCAGTTCAGATTTATGAGATAATAGGCTAGTGCTTTAGCCGCAGGGATAGGATGCCACAATAAAACTTTTGAGTCCAATACAATTTTTAAATGCTTTTTAAATGCTTTTTAAAACAGCAAATGCTGTTGCCTAAGGTTAAATTTGATTGAAGTTGAACCAGGTCTAAATGTCCAAATGACCATTTTAGATTTCAGCAAAATTAATGTTTGCTTTATCCATGAAAGTACTTTGGAAGGTTTACTGGTGCTGACTGAGTAGAAACTGGTTATATTGTTATTATTGTAATTCACATATTCCAGGCTATAGCATTATGGTGATAGAACAGCATTTCAGTAGCAATGACAAAAACAATTGTACATTCAGCAGTCCTTTCTCCCAAATAGTTCTGGGAAACCCAGAATCTCTTATGTGACCCATGAACCAGTTAGTATTCTTCGAAACTTAAATAGAATTATCCATTTTTCTCCTCTTATGCTGTGGTTTGCTCTAATGATGTCTACTATTTCAGTATTCTGTCTTGCTGTCTCCATTAAACCATTTAAACGTTCTAGTAATTTTAATATCTTTCATCTAGGTCACATCTCAGTTTCTCCTTGCCCCTAAAGCAAGACAAATATAATTATTCAGACCATGAGCTTCACTTTCAGATTGAAAATATTGTCACAGCTTATATCATCAAGTTTTCCAGTAAGAGGATCACTAACTGTTACTTGTAAATCTCTTTTTCAGATTTTGTATAAAATAGGATATGATCTGTAGTCAAACGAGGCAAATCTATTCCAGTCATTAGTTTTCACTATCCATTGGGGAAATCCGGGAAGGTAGGATAAATGTTTCTTGTTTGACAAAACTGCATGATTTATCCATCCAGTGAAATATTCTTTCTGGGTCAAACTGAAATGAGCCACCTTGTCAATTAGGACCAGCATCTTTCCTAGTAAATAGATCTGTCACTTTGTACTGCTTCATTGTATGGAGAAAAAGGTTCCCACAAGTGAGAGTTGTTAGTTTGTTGTAGTATACAATCTCTAGTTTTGTCTTGGCTGGATGCTTTCAATTTTTAGAACAAAAGATCATCTCTTTAAATACTATTCTTCCTTGAGTAACTGTGATTTCTGAGAAAGTCTATGGCACATGAGGCAGCTTTGGGCAAACGCTTATATAAAATATATTCCCATTGGGCTAGAACTGAGCTTCTGTTAGGTAGAGTGAGTGACGGCCCCTCCTCAGCATCAATGTCATAGTCTGATTTACATGAGATTGAGGCATCTACTAGGAGACCAACTCAAACAGTAATGGAGTTCAGGTGTGTTTAGAAGGCTGGACGATGCGTAGACTCACGGTAACCAAAATGCCAATGCTCCACAGAGTGAATTGATCATAAGAGAAAATGAAAGCTGACCTAATGATCTAGATTCTGCAACAGGGCTTGAGGGTGAGGAGAAAGGGCAGTTCTGTTTGTAATGCATTGGCTGGTGAAAATAACATTGTCTGGAATATAACAGGTGACTCTCACTGGTTCTTTTACTTTTGTTCCTATCAATAGTTACACATATGGACACATTTTTTCCCCTACTGGAACTAAAAATACAAATGCATATTTACACACTTATTTGTATAACAGATTAAAACTTCAATCCGTGTATTGGAGTAGCATAATTACATCCACATATAAGCATTTGCATATGAAAGTCCTTGATTTGCATGGACAATTATAAGTGCTCTTTTTGCTGATGCAAATGAAGAAATACCTTTGGAAAATTGGACTCATAATTTCTAATCATATATCATTGAGTGGTGCATACAGTTTTGGGAAAGGAATTGGCATCATTTTAAGAATAAGAAGTCATTTAGGCAAATTTTCTCTGGGAAAAGTACTTGACAGAATATTTTTTTCTGATAATGCTTAAAAATTAAGCATTCAAAGATCCAAAGCTGAGAGATAAAGGATTGACTTGGGGGTTCCTGGATCAGCACAGAGTGGTCTACTTGACTTCACTTGACTAACATAAGAATTTTATAAATATTTTCATTAGAAGCAATCAGGATGGTTTGGTTATAGTCTTTGTACCACAGAGTATTGAAATCTCGAAAGGAAGGAATTCTAGGAAGTCACTGGTAACATTTAAAAGGGTCAGAGCTCTTGGTTTAGAAGGCAATGGGCCATGCTGGGCATTTTCAGTCATATTCTCCAGGTTTCTGTCTCTTCAAATAAATTGCAATGTGAGTTAAATATTTCCTCAAGAACAGTGAAACTCACATTAGATTTTAGGAGTTGTCAAAAAGCCCAGGATCTCTCAAAAGACTGATTATTTACCATGATCTTTAATGTCAACTTTCTGTCCAAAGAGTTTGGTACATCTTGAGTGTTTCTCTCTAGTTATCAGTTATTTAGATATGTGAAATTGCTTCTTGTCGTGAGCATGATCTGGAGAAGGAAATTTTCAGTTCTATCATTTATGTACTTTCAGTAATTACATTTCATTTATTGGGTCATGAGAAATGACATTTTGTTTCTAAGTGAATAGAGTTATAATGAGTTCACATCACATTATTAAATCTTAAGTCCGTAACCGAGGTGACTCTGCCCTTATAAAATCATTCTGTTGTAAGACTTTCTCCCTCTATTTATCTAAGAATCTAGACATCTTGAACACATAAAACAGATGCCTTTTTAGATGGCTTCTGACTTCTCTATCCAAAGGGAAGTTGAAAAACAGATCTTTTCAAAGACCATCGGGAAACTGTGCTGGGAACATATAACCCCAACTCAGACCCCTCATGGTTCAAGGGTGGATTCTCAGCTTGGTGGGGGAAACCATCTCTTTTCGCTTCCTTCAGGCCCCACGTGGATTTCTGCCAGCAAAGATGCTGGGCGTCATTCTCCCACATGTTTCAATCTTGTATTTCAGATCTGTTAGCAATTCCAGAAAATGTCAGTGCCTTGGCATATTAATTTAATTTAAACTTAGAATTGATTTCCAGTTGATTTCCTCTATTTATTTATCTACCTATTTATCTCTATCTCTACTATCTCTATCTTTATATCTATATCTAATCTATATACCTGGATCTATTTGTCTGTCTATCTATGTATCTATGTATCTATCTACCTACCTACCTACCTACCTACCTACCTACCTACCTATCATCTACCTATCTATCTGAGAGAACTAGAGTTGTGAATATATATATATACACACACACACCGTACAGCTATGTATGTGTATAGTCCACCTGAAAAGTTCATCCATAATGATAGTAAAGTTGGTTTTTCTTTCTTTATTTAGTTTTGATCTATTTTGTCTTTTGTCTTTCATGGAAGTATTTTTTTGAAATATGGAGGATTTTTGAGAGCACTTCCATAATTACAAGACATTTTTATCTGATATATCTCATATTTACAGTAACTTTATCATGACAGTGAGGCAAATATAATAGTGCCTGTTTTCTAAATAAGAAAACTGAGGCCAAGAAGGTTTAAATGATCAGTTCAAGGTAATAATACTAGTAACTGAAAGACCCAGGGCTGACTTCAATCTCGAGGACCCTAGTTTGGTGCTCTTTCTAGTCCTACTAGGCTTATGTCTTCCTCTCTTATCTGTCCAATAGTGTCTACCACAACCTCGCCTAAAGCATATATTCTAAGCTAATACTTGTTAATGAAGAGGTCTTTCTTAGAGATAGTGAAATGTGCCCAAATCAAGTATGCTTAGTGTCTCACCTGTTAGCCCAACTACAACATCCTGAAAAAAGCTGGAAGGGCTGCAGCTTGGAAGATAACATTATCATCTTAAATACCCTGAACATTTACATCATGTTGTATAGTACCTGTTTTGTGGTGTATGTGAGAACTCATGGGGGGATGCCATCAGTGTATGTCTCATTAGGCAATAAGAATAAATACCAACACACCAGCGCCTAATGAAGTTTGCAGGCTCTCTTCTGTTCTGCAGATTTCTTTAAGGAAAACTTTGATTTCCAAATCTTCTATGCAGCCTTGACGGCCTGTCCCACAGACACCTATTCTATGTCATCTGGTCTCCTGTGGGGCTCACCTCTATCACTGCACCTTGTTGCACACATTTGCTCCATGTTTCATGTATATCTCTTTTGTCACCACAACCAGATTATGAACACCTGGAGTGAACAGATAGTACCTGAGTTCTCTTTATTTCCCCCAAAGCCTCCTAGGTCCCTAATATATGCTTCTTGGATGAATAATAGAATCTAAAATCAATTTTATGTTACATTTGTCAGCCATTTGTAGGCATACTATATCTAATTTGAAGTACCACAGTTTGGGAGATATGAGAGGATATAAAAGGAAGTGGTAATTATGATGAGGTGGATATAAAGTGAGATCTTGAAGATGGGTTAAATATCTGGGATAACAGTAGGTATGGATGAGCTTATATGGCATGTTCCCATGCACTTTTCTATAACAAATTGCAAGCTTTTTAAAGATACACATGGAGCTTAGCACAGTGCATGAAAAAGAGTATTCAGTTAATAGTAAATATTTGTCAACCTAACTAATAAAAGATATTTACAGACAGGAAAATTACATATCTCCAGATCTACTTCATTTATAGAGCCATCAAAATTCACCATTTGGTTAACTATCTGTCTCCCTAGACCATAAGATTAAGGCTTGATGAGAGAGAAAAGCAAAAAGGATGGATAATATTTCTGCAGAATGAATGACCTGAAAGATTCATAGTTGTCCTGTCTGTATTCCTCAAAAGTCAAGGGTGCTTGGCTGCTACTTGGGAGCTGAGGAAAATACACTCATAGTGATATGGACAGGGACACCTAAAACAGAAAGAGCATCTTCCAAAATTCACAAATAGGCCTCACACCCATACTTAGGCAACACAAGTGCAAGGTCATAGGGTCAGAAAACGAACTCCAAAATTATGCTGGACTTTGCTAGAACTTTGAAATGGATCTCACAATGGAAAAGCAGAGAAAACTGACATTTTAAAAAGGCACATGCAAGTGAAAGTAGAAGGATACTAACTTAACCCACTTAATTAACACTGGCTGGTGTTCAGGCACTGAAACGTTAAATAGATTACCCTTTACTGTAAATGGAGGTCTGGAGCCCATATTGGCTCCTCCTGGGAGCTGCAATGTCTGTAATACAGCATCATGAGCCAGGTGAATCAGGATAGTTCCCTGTTCTGCAGGAAACTTGTCATCATCTCCTCAAGGACTGGTCATCCAGGGCCACTAACTGGGATTTGCATAATGGGATGGTCATTAGAAAGATCTGCTCCCTGAAGGTCTTCCATCATATCTGCTGCTTCAGGGACAAGCTAATAATGGCTATGCACACAGAATCCAAGGTTTTAGCAGATAAGAATTCAGACTTCCTGTTGCGCAGGATGTTCAAAATCACATCAGAGAGAATAATTTGACATGAGGATAAATAAATAATACATTTTCTAGTTAGCCTGCAAATAAATGATGACTCCTGAAAAGTATACCTATTCGAATCCTATCTTTTTGAGCAAAATTGGGCTCGCCAGAGAGGCAGAGCTGCAACTCCATTTCTAACTTTAATATTCCTGCTTTGGCACAGGTATTCCCCTTTCATTAGAGCTTTTCAACCAGAAAAGCTAATATCTGAATATATTATTTTACGTATTTACTTCCAAGTTAGCAGGACCAAAGCTCGGTGGAGCAGCTGACGTGCATGGACTGCTAACAGCAGAGCAGTAGAAGGAAAGGAATGAAAATAAGCGGGACAGTGACAGTTTTCCTTATGTGATAGTAATGGGGAAGGTGGAGCGAAATTCTCAGATAAGTCAGCTGGTCGGAGGCAAAGCATTTTGAGCAAGATTTAAAAAATAGCAAAAAGTACTGCAACAACCTTTTTTTCTACAACTTTTACCAAAAGTGAACATGCGGGATTAAAAAAGAAAGGACACAAATAGGTGAACTGCTAAGGTTATTAGTAGAAGTGAAAATTGGCTAATGGATTCCTAAATCTAAGTACCTCCAACTGGAGTCTAGATTTATAAACAGGGATGTATCTTGAAACTTTCAAAAATGAATTTGTAGAAAATTTATTTTTGCTATTTATAACAAAAAAATATGGAAAAATGTCAATCGGCTATCCAAGTGCATGAGTAATAATGCTGCGGATTCCTTTGCACATTATCGACTTACCTTAGAGTCTCAAAGGATGATTAGGTATAAGGTGAAACTTAAATTCAAGAGAAAAAAATGGGTCAAATAAGCCTCAGGTGTTCAATGTGACAGGAGAGAATATGTATGACTCCCCAGAGCTGAGGAACTGTGAGGTGTCCTGAGGTGAACCGGGCATAGGAGAGGCGGAGGCCGATGATTATACTGAGAGGCTGGAATAGAAGCAGAGGAAATGACTCAAAAATGGAATGACTCCAAGATTCAGGAGCCATGGCGGAAGCAGGTGATGATTTAAGGAGCTATCTTAGTCTCTGACAGAAACGAGAAAAAACACTTTCAATAAAGAAGTCGAAGGGGATGCAATGCGATCACATAAATTAGAGGGAAAATAAGCCTGCAGCAGGCACCCATGTGAGCATAGCAAGTGTGCTTCTACCTCGGGGTCACTGTCTAGAGGGTGCCCTCCCCAGAGAGCCACGTGACTCCTTTCTTCCTTTCCTCTGGTCCCTACTCATTCATGACTTGATCATCATATTCAAATTATAACAGTCCATTCCCCATCCTCCTGTTTACCCTGCTTTCCTACATAGCATTTATCGTGTCCTAAAATACCATTTTACTTACTTTTATATTTATGATCTGTCTCTTTTCATAAAGGCAACAATGCTGTCTGTATTTGTTCTCTGCCACCTCTCCAGTGCCTAGAACAGGGCCCAAGACTTAGCTGGCATGGAATGAATGAATGAAGGCATAGTCCCTGTGGGAAGGCACTGAGAACTGGGAGTGCAGAACTCCTGAGCCGTCACGAATTCTCATTCGCTGTGTAATCAGGTTCTCTTCACTGGCTTCAATGTGTCATTCATAATATTGTGTGCTTTAGGAGAGGTTTGGAGTAGGAAAAACATCATATTTCCCCAGGGAAGAAACTGGACTACTCATTCTCTTTGATTTCTTCTGGTTCATGGTACTATGACTTTGTGATTCTAAAATTTCATGATCTAAATGTTCCATTTTCTCCCACAGTGAACCCTTTGCTTTTAAATTAAATGAATATCTCAATTTTATATGAAATCCAGAGATGATGAACTTTATTGTGATATATGTATTTTCTATATATATATTAATAAAATACATATATATGCACTTATACACATATATGCAAATGTAGGATTAAAAAACCATAATTTTTGATGTCATTAGCCTACCAGTTATTCAGTAAATGGGTTAATACATCCAATTGAAATAGGGGAAGGACATTCAAAGCAGTTTCACTGATGTATTTTCTTTTTTACCACCTGTTATTTAAAAGAATTGACCAAATACAGTAGCCAATTCCCTGGTTGTTATTTAGAGAAAGTTTTGCACTCAAATCAATATGATATTTTGCTCTGTAGGTAGTGAAAATCATTCCTCTGTTGTCACTAATTGCTTTGGTATTCTGCAAAAGTACAAAGTGTCAGCTATTTATTAATAGATCTGTTTTTGTAGCAGGGGGTGCATCTTTGCTGTTTATCATGTACCAGCAGTAAAATTATGCTGAAACCCTGAATAGAGCATGTGATGAAAGACACTGTCAGCGTGTGGCATATCTGTTGATTAAAAAGCAGGTAACGGGACACGCAAGGAGAAGGACAATAAACACGCAATTCTTCCAAAGCCTTCCTCCCAACAATCACTCTTACATGGATTAAAAGCTGTCAGATATAATCATTTATCAAGCAATTGTGAAATGGGGAAATATAAAATTAAGAAGAGATTTCTGATGGCTTGTCACAGTCAGTCACTGGGCTAGACTTGCATAGAATTCGTGAGATTAAGTAGATAAAACACACATTTATTCGATTCTCCGGTGCAACTAAATTGAGAAAAGTGGTTTGCAAGACAGATTTCTCATCTCTTTTACTCATTAGTGAGTGATGGAGAAAGCAGCCCTCTATCTTCATCTTTTCAACAGAGCTCTAGTAGAGACACAAACCATAGCTCCAAACCATTCTGGAAAACAAAATTGTTTTCTTAGATAAGATGGAGTGATAGAAGAATGTACCTCTCCATCATATTCAGGCCATCATGTACCCAAATATATGTATGAATTTCTATGCTGCGTATGAATATCTATGAAGCATTATTCATAGAACATTGAGAAAACCTTCTGAGCCCCTGGGATTCATTTGCACCAGCTTACCTTAGTTTTTGAATACATCACCACAGTGGTTACCAAGCCCCATCGATTACTTTATCCCTGGTCCAATTAAAAGATATGTTTAAGGACCAGCTTAAGGATAGCACCAACAGATGAACTATATCAGGATGAGAAATGTGACATAGCTCCTGGGGACCCTGCCCTTGAACCTCAAAGGATCTAAACAGGCTTCCGGAGCTTGTGGTTAGTCTGAACAAACAACAGGACGCTGTGCTCTGGGTGTGGGGGAGTGGGAAACAAACTCTTAAAGATTTTCAGAACATGTGAATTAAATGTCTAGTACTATGTGCCAAGCAAAGAGGGAGGAATACAAAGTGACTTCTGTTCTCAGTGGGAGGCAAGTATATACATAAATAACCGCACACATGCACTATGCCAGTTGAGGAGCACATTATGTTGCTTGGGTTTCTAGAGGGCTTAGTGGCATACTGAGCTTGAGGGGAGGGATTGAATAAAGCTTTCCAGAGAAAGCGACTTCAGAGAGAGACTTCTAGAAGGATTAAGAGGTCATCAGGTAGGCCAGGAAATTTAAAATATTGAAAACAAATGTAGAAAAAGGAAGCCACATTTCAAAGACCCTTGCGCCTCTCATATCATTCTGACTTCTACTCCCCCCAACTCCAGCCTGATTCATTTATTCTCCTGTTCTGTGGCAGCTTTTATTCAGGTCGTCCTGCATAGCATTAGAGTATTTACATAATTGTTTCCTTGTTTGATCTTCTAGCCCCCTTCAGTGGAATGCAGGTATAGCAAAGTTTGGCCAAGTGCTACAGAAAATGATTTGAATGATTTTCTCAGTTTTTCCAAGGAGAAGACGATTCTACATGCATACAAGAGAAGTTAATTCATTACATGTCATGAGTGTCATGGGGCATTAAGACTTAATTCTCTGGTTGAGAAAGCATAGGGTAGACATTCACCAACCTTGTCTCCTCTTTGTTCTGATCACAAAGATAGACAAATTTCCAGCCTTCCTAGAGGTGAAGTGGAGCCAAGTGACTAAGTTCTAGTCAATAGGACACATGTAGAATTGATACGTGTCACTTTTCAACCAGGCTAGTAAAAATCCCCCTGTGTGTTTCTTCATATGCTTTCTCAGCCTCTGATGATACAGAGATGAATGGAGCTATGAAGAGGATGGAGCATGAATTTTTAAATTTTAGAGTCAACAACCAACTGGCAAACACCATTATTGAGCTGTCATTCAAATAAGAAATAAAATGTTATTAGGTTAAGCCATGAAACTTTGGGAGTTGTTTCTTAAGGTGATTAGCCTTCCTTGATTAATATAGCAGAAGAGATACTGTTTCCCCAACTTTATATCTCAGTAAAGAATGATTCATAGAAAAGAGTGTGGTGGAGAAGAGTGTGGGTTCTTGGGCCATGTTGGCTAAGTTTCAGTTCTGGCTCTGTCATTTACCCTGTGAGCCTGGAAGAGTTGTTTAAACTATCTAGATCTCAGTTTCCTTATCTGAAAATGGATTTACAGGGTTCTTGTGAGGATGAATAAATACAACACGGAAAGTTCTTAGAACAGGCCATCGTTCAAGGTCATTAAGAAAAAAGCAGCCCTTGTCTGCTGTGTCCATTGGCACCATTGTCGCCTTTAGCAGGTGTGGAAAGAAAAGCTTTAAAATAAACTAGTCATTATCTTTGACCGACGTGTTTCCCTCTGTCTCCTGACTGAAAAGCGTACTACATAGGAGTCAAAAACAACCATTTTAGATGACAGTAGCACCATAGTTGGGGACCCTAGACAGCCAAGAGACCACATGAGGGCACTGGACATAGAAGTTAAATAGTAAGTGCTTAATTCATTTGGCCGAACATCATCTTTGCCTTCTTCTGCCTCACTGATAACTTAGCTTTTCTAAGACTTCCAGGCACAGCATTCCTGAGTTGATTCAAGATGTAAAAACAAAATGTTGTCTTTGAGTTTCTCTATCAGCCCCTAGTGTTGGGAGTTCTGATTTGAGAGCTAGCTTTCTTACAGTGATCAGTATCGGTGTGATAAGGAGCAACAGCTTAGTCGTCAGCTGTCACGGTTCAGATGCCTCTTAAGACTTTAAGTGTCTTGTGCAATTTTGATATTCCATGTCACATTTCCCTCTCCTACGTTGTCCAGTTGTTCGTTAGTGATACCAACATGTTACACACTTACAGGGTGTTGTGTCCTCTTCAAATCTTTTCAGAACTGATTTAAAACCATTTTACGGGCCTGTGCAATTCATCCCAACCCTTAAATCATTTTTCTTTCCTCAGCTTAAAACCTTTCAATTCAATACCTCCACTGATAAGGCTCAACATTATAACAGCTTAAGACGTTCTTGCTCTCAGACATGTAAGGGGAAATAACTGTCGTATCGTTGCCAGAATTTGTCATGAGGTTTTTTATGGAGCACATCACAGAGTACTAAAACAACCAACATTTATTTACCAAATTCTAATTTCATATTTAGAAAATGTCTTTGAACAGGCAATGACAATTGTGGCCAAGTTAACTGTGACTTGCTTCTAGAATATTTTTAGCAACAGAATAACCGAAGCCATATTGAACGTATTATTTTTCTTCAAAAACAGATATTGAAAAGCAAAATAAATTATTATGCATTCCTTATAAAACAAAGTTAAACTTTTTACTTTTTTATTAAAAATTAGTTTTTCCCAAACCCAATATTTCTACAAACGTAATATTTTTCTTCATTCATTGTAACTACTTTTCTAGTTTTGCCTTCCTAAGTATATCAGTCATTATGCATTTTTCCTCTATTCTTAACATTCTTATCACTGTGAAATAATGATTATGATACTGCCTATATTCCCTGGTCTTTGAAGATTATTTTCATGTTATATTCATTATTGCAAACTTTATTTACATTGAGTAATGCCTTGAATATATACATTGACTATATAGTAGATCCTCATTAAATATATTTTTAGAAAATGAAATGCATAAATGGAAAGAGCATAAAACAGGAACTAAAGTATTTTTGAGTCTATTTCTAAAAATGTGCCTGTGGGTAAGTATGGCAAATAGACTCTTCAGGTGGCCCTATGATCTTCACCTCCTGGTGTTTACACCCTTGTATTATCCATTTCTCTGGAGCAGCAGATCCCAACCTTTTTTTGGCACAGGAACTGGTGCTCCTATGAGGATCTAATGCCTGGTGATCTGAGGGGGAGCTGAGGCGGGGATGCTAGCGCTGGGGAGCAGCTGCAAATACAGATGAAGCTTTTGTTCACTTGCCTGCCCCCCACCTCCTGCTGTGTAGCCTGGTTCCTATAAAGCCAAGGACCAGTACCAGTTCATGGCCCCGGGGGGTTGGGGACCCTTGCCCTAGAGTGTGAGCAACTCCATCTTTTGCTTTTAATCAGTAAAATTCAGCAGCATGACGAGATGTGTGAGATTACATCATTATGCTGATTTTGAGGAAGCAAGTGGCCATATTGGGGAACTACACATGGCAAGGAATTACAGACAGCCTCTAAGAGCTGAGGGGGTCTCCATTAAAAAAAAAAACACCATTATCACATATATAAATAATAATTCATTAATATTAGCAAATTTTCAGTCAATAAGTGTTAAAATTTTCTCACATGTTTATTATTTATCTATCTTCTGTCTTTAGTTTGTACAACCAGATTTCAAATGAACATACAGTGACTTTGGTTGATATATCTCTTAGGTCTGTTTTAAGTTTCTTGTCCATCCATATTTGCCATTGCTTATTTGTTGAAGAAACCAGATTATACTTCCTGTAACATTTACTACAGCAATTGTTGATTGAATTCCTCTGTTCCTTTCATTTCTAGTAAGTTGAAGTTAGACTTAGAAGATTGATTAGTTTCAGGTTTTGATCTTTGAGGAGGAAGACTGCAGACAAAAGTGTTTGTTTTCATTAGGGGGCTAATCATTGCTTGTCTTTCTGTGATGTTAGGAGCCATTGATTATCAACATCTGGGTTCATTGTTTCATTACAGTATATTATATGGGATATGGCACTATCTAATTATTTCACTCTTTTTTTTTTCAGTAACTAGAATATTTCCTAGAAAGAGAAACTTTGCTTCATCATCTACTTGTTTATTTTGAGGTATATCCCTTTGGGGAAAGGCAGGAGAAATACCTGATTCTTTCTCTTTATTTTCTTGTTTCCATTAGTTCTTGAGTATCTTTCAAACCTGGGAGTTTTAAAAAATTAATATAATGACAAATTTTCATACATATAAGTATATTTGAAATGCTTGCATCCATTGCAATTATTATCCTTACTGATGTTCACATTTTCTTATCTCTCTCAGAATTTTTGGTTTCATGATTCCTTTTCTGCCTTTCAGTCTGCCATGTATACCAAATGTGATTGTGAACCTAGCACCACTCAGCTCACTTTTGCTTCTAATTGGTTACCTGGTCCAATGACACCTGAAGAAGCGTCAGACTAAGTATAGACTCTACTCTGCTTTATGCCAGTTATAAGTATGCCGAGGTTCTGGAGGCAGCCAGATGTGTGAGTCTGGAATTAAAGGAAATTAAGCTTAGAGAGAGAGGTGTAAAACACACTTTCCCCTAAGTTGTGGGAGTAAAGCCTAATTTGTAAGTAAAACCATCAGAGACAATTCCCCAGGAAGACTGAAGAGATAAGATTATAGCCCCAGATTATATAAATGTGTAAAGAGTAGACATGAGGAAATGGAGCAAGAGAAAGAAGCAAAGAGTGAGAAAACTTGGCAACAAGGACAGGGTGATTTAAGAGAAGCCAGAGAGGAGAAAAGAAATATTTAGAGGACAACCACTGGTTGAGGGTTTACAGAGTCTTTTGAACTTATCGGTTAATAGGCAGTTGATAGCCTTCATCATTTGAGGAAATAGTAGCTCAAATTGGTTAGGAAACAAAGGCCCAGATCTTAGCTGCAAAGAGGATCCAAACCCTACATTAGACTCCAAATACTCTGATCTGGCCACTATACAATACTGATCAACCAACTGCGTTGTCATTTACAAGGCACATTTCTATCTTCATCATCCCTGGAGGTCTAATTCATGATAATAATGATGATAATAATGTCCTAGCTAGAAGGGATTTAGAGTCTGCCTGGATGTCTCTGATGGCTACAATACAGATCTGAAATCTTCATTCTCCTGGCCTCATATAAAATGTTAGATAGAAGCCAGATTATCTACATCTTCTGGCATTCATATTTGCTTGGAGTAGAATCCTATAGTTCATCGCTGCCCTAGGACAGTCTAGTGTGCATGTGTGGAGAAGAGTGGTACCCACATGTGTGCATTTATTTGTGTGCATACCTATGTTGATGACATTTGTCAGGCTGAGGGCTACCATGCTTTTTCTCAATATTTGGCCACTGTTCCATACACCCCGGAAGTTAACTGACACAGCCTTCACAGCCCTGATATTACAGTGGCTAGATAGGTCAAGATTGAGGAGGAATCAGCACTATTGCAAAAACAGGCTTTAATAAACAGCTGAAACCCTACCCAATTTGCTCCAATCAAGTTGTCTTCAATTTTTGCCAAAGTTTCTTTACCTAATATTTCTAATCTGGTTAAATTTGTTTCTGTGATACCTGTTCTTACGTCATTTTCCTCTTCTGGATTATCCTTCTATTTTAAAGTTCTGTGTTGTTCATTCATATCTTTGTGTGTTATTCATTCATTTAGTAAGCACAGTGAGTTTGTTCATGCTGTTTCTTCCCCCTGAATTCCCCTCCTTCCTACTATTATCTCTCCAACCTTCTTGCACTGGACTTAGCGACCCTCCTCTGTGCTGTGCTAATGCTGCCTTCATTCTTCTATCACAGCACATCATACTGAAGTTCTCTCTTTTCTTTTTGAGTTAAGATTTCTAAGTAAGGGAACATGTTTTATATAGTATTGTATCTCACATACATAGGAGTCCATTAATAAATATTTGTTGTAGTGAAAGGTATTTCTTTAGAGATTAATATGTGAAAATCACCTATACCTATCTGAGTCAGGTTGTCTACATGTTCGGGGTGATAAGGTCTGAAATATCAATGAAACAAAGCAGAATTCTAGAAATTTTATAATTTATTTGACTTAACATTCACACATATACACATGATATTCAGTATAAACCTTCAATAAAAGCCTGGAGGTACATATGCATATACACGAAGGGAAGTTAGATATAGATCTGGGTGTGCAGATTTTAAGCAGGTACAGTCTGTAAGTCCCATAATGAATCAAGAAGAGAGAGAGAGCACTTCTATCTTTAAAGGCACAACTTAAATTTCCTCTTTCTTTCCCCTACCACCTTGTTTTGTATCGGGACCTCCTTATTTTGAATGTTTATGGTGTTAACTGCTTGTAATGCCCAGTATATACTAATATAATAATTAGTATATACTAGTACCCAGTATATACTAATTAGTATAGACTAATGAGCTATTGCATATTAATACCTTGTGCATTCTGAGCTACACACTCTAAGTGACAGGATGCCAAGGTCATGCCTTATCTATTGCCTGCCTACAAAATGCCTGGAGCGAAGATGCCACGTGGTAGAAACTTAGGAAACTCTCAAGGGTGAGTGGATATCATGAGCAGCTGTGCGTGTCATATTACTTTAGCCAGCATGCAGACTCAGGGACAAAAGGCACATTGTTTCTAATAAGGCTATTGGAATGTTTTGGATTCAAAAAATAGAAGCAAATACCTCTCTGGGTTTGGATTATGTTTGAAAACCATAAACAGCCAATGGAAAAGGATTATATCATAGTGAGTTCTCTGAGGTCTCTTTCACAGGGCCTCTCTGTAGCAAGGAGAAGGAATAATGA
Source organism: Cynopterus sphinx (assembly GCA_030015415.1). NCBI lineage: Eukaryota > Metazoa > Chordata > Mammalia > Chiroptera > Pteropodidae > Cynopterus > Cynopterus sphinx. Next base: position 14,223,924 of record CM057383.1, on the reverse strand, counting down.
CGACTGGGTTTTTTCAGAGGAAGCTTACTGTGCTGTTCTGTGAGAGTTTAGACGGGCATTTAGTGTTTGAAAGACTTCCCAGATATGAGGAGAGACATTCAGCAAAAAGTTATTGTGTCTTGAATAATTTTAACACCACCAACAGAGACAAAAAATGACCATCTATTTATATTTCTAAGAATTATTCTTTTTCATCGTGTTCACAAAATGTGGTCTCTTGAACGTCTAGAAGAAATGCCATCCCTAAATATTTAATACTGTTGGGCTTCCAGCTTGAAATGAAGAAAAAAATTTGAAGAAAAAGAATACTTTCAATGATAATTCTTTGAATTTTGGATGCCTGCTTCTTTTTCCAAAGGACAATAAGTGTTTCTTAATAAATTATTCTGGGTGTTACTTATTAGGAGTCTGGTTAGCCTCTGTCATTTTTATCAGGTGGGGTCACTTTTATAGTTTGTGGAGATTTGCTTGGTAGATGTTTGGTATCACTCTCTCTCTGATTTTCTCTTTATCTCTACCTTGTGAATATCTCATCTCTCTTAGAGGGCAAGGGCCAGTTTCAGTGATGCTGCTTTATGCCTCTTTTTGTTTTTATTGAGATCTAATTGACATGTAACAGTATTAATTTAATTAATTAATGATTTGATTTGCATGTACTGTGAAGTGATCACAGTCACATGCTATACAGTGTACCCCCAGGACTTACTCATCTTATAAAGGTGGGAGTTTGCACCTTTATTGAATATTGCATATGCCATATTTATGGTGTCAGGACAGGCATGCAGGTATCTAGGATGTAAGATTTAAGATCATAAATCTAGAAATTACTACTGAAAAGGCAAAGAACTTTCTGGTTGTTGACTTACTGATAGGCATTTCAGTCCTCACCAAAGCTACACTCATAGTTGTCTGGTCAGTGTTGTGAGATTCAGTCCATTGATCAAAACATCATTCAGAATTGTCTCACTGGCAGTTGGGTTGTGGCCCTTTTGCTCTTTTTTGTTGTCATTGCTCCTGCTGCAGCCGGACCATAGCTGTCCACTAGACCAATCTCATCATGAATCAGTGCCTTCTCTTTGAGGAAATCGAATCAGTCCATGAACGTTGCCACATGCATTGCCTTTTGCTACAGAAAAGGAGTAGTGGACACACATGAGTCATTGTATCACACCTAATTTTGGCTCTGACTCTGACATTATTTATCTCTGATACTAGCGACCAAGTTGCTTAACTTTTCCAGGCCTCAGTTTTCTTATTTATAAAATACAGGGTTTTGGTCCCTTCCAGCTCTCACATTCTATGACTTGATATGATCAAAACAAATCAAATTCATTAAGTACTACATGGATACAAGAAATTATAAGGTAAATGATTAAAGATGGGGGTTTGGGTGAAAGTTTTGCCTCAGTTTATCCACGAAATCTTTCATTGCACCAGGATTCCAGTCACTGTACTCTTTAATGAGAGGCAGGGGTAACCAAGGAGTGATCTTTCATGCCCTAGTTATATGATGCTATCTATTTTCTACCATATATTTAAGGTTTGCGTGGTTATTTTTAGTACCCTTCACACACACACACACACACACACACACACACACACACACACACACACACACACATCCAATATTTACTCATGATGTTAGAATTGAAAGGTATGCTGTAATCGAATTTATTTTTCTCTTTGGCTATACTGTCACTACATTTTACAAGACTACTGTGGCCAATGTTGGTTTTTCCGATTTTTCTTTTGGGCTGTGTGCATGGGTCTTTATGTAATGTGAAAATTCCAGCTGTGTCCTTAATGTCAAATTAATTTCTTCTAAGGTTCACTTTAGATATACATGATCTGGAAAAACTTACAAACTGTTCTACCTCTTTTATAGTTCTCTCCTCCCCTCCCCTCCCCTCCCCTCCCCTCCCCTCCCCTCCCCTCCCTCCCTCCCTCCCTCCCTCCCTCCCTCCCTCCCTCCTTCCTTCCTTCCTTCCTTCCTTCCTTCCTTCCTTCCTTCCTTCCTTCCTTCCTTCCTTCCTCTCTTCCCTAATCTTTCTTGTCCCCTCCAATAGGGTAAATTATCCTGCTTTTGAATTAGTGTTTATTCTACAAACATCTACTGAAACCAGAAGTGCAGTGCCTCATTGGGTTAATGTGGCCAGAGGAAGGAGAGTAGATAATCTGGGGGGAGACATGATGTCAAAGGCAGGCTGTGCTTATTTCTTATATTTCCTGTCCACTCCTGCTTCTCCCTGCAGTTGCCAAAGTACCTGGTATCAGACCTTCTTATTATTCCACCCTCACCTTAGGGGACTCACACACCTAAAATGCTTAAAAACTGAACTCAAACCTCATGACAATTCCTTCAGAAATTCTAACCCATGGAGGTGTAAACTGTTTCCTGCTAGAGGATGTGATTAAGCTCAGTTCAATGACAAGAAGCATATCAATCAAAATATACAGTCTAAAAATATTCAATAAATATCAGTTGAGTAGCCACTATATAATCTTTCCTGATGTAGTGAATTTTTATAGATTTTTATTTGCTTAGCATCCATATCTTCTTTGATAATAATATTTTACTTTTCTCTTAGGACATTGGTGTTCAAAAATTTTGAATATAACATACTATAAGAATGTGTATAATAATATAATCCAGTAAGCACTGTTTAATATGAAATATAATTTTTATAACATAATTATGTTTACTTTTATTGCCTGTGATATCCTCTTATATGTTTCTTCCCCTTCCCTTCCTTTTGCTTTTCCCTTCTATTTCATCTACTAAAAGTAAAAACAAAAACAAAGTAAAAAGAATACTTGGATACTTGGTTGCAACTCACCAAATTGATTTCATGACACACTAATTGTTTTGTCTGATTGAAAAATTGTTTTACAAACCACACTTTCTTCTGTGCTCAATACTATGATTCTGGTGGAATTCACAGAGCTCGTAGATCTAATTGTGTATATTGGATGAAATAAATGAGGCAGATAGGTCTTTATTGTGGGATTTTATGTGCCTCTGGCTAGGAATTATGCTGAGTTTACTGTTTGCTGTAATGGTGTTGTCAGAGGCTAAAATTTCCTCCTGTCTTTGTTTTTGTTTTCCCAGTTATCTTTGGTGTACCTAGAGGCTTTGGGTGTACCTAGTTCTTTTATCTGTAACCCTCTGTTAGTACTCAGGTGGGTGAACATCCTAAAGTCATATGGTTAGATCTCAGTCCATTGGTGAGCATGAGTTGGATATTTCTTTTCCCCAATGTCAGAGGATAAAGAGGGTTGGAGTTGGGTATTTCCTTTCTCTAGGTTGGTAAAACCCCGGTTATTTAGACTCTGGTAAAACAGTTTTCATGGAGAATAGGCCCCGTTAAGGAGAACAGAGAGTGCTCATCGTATTTTGGAATGGTTACCTTTCCTCTCCCTACCAGACATGTGGGGGAACTTTTCTCCTATCTTCACGGTGAGAACCTGCCCCGACCCGTGGGACCTAGTTATTCGCCGGCTGGAAGAGGGTCCAGCCTGAAAGAGAAACGGGCGGAGAAAAAGAAGCGGAGGCAAGACAGTATTCTGATCAAGCATCCAATTTTTTATTTTAGAGCAGGTATATTTATACAGAAGAACAAAGGGAGGCAGGACTGACTAGGCGGGGGGATACTTGTTACAATTTCATTGGTCCTTGGTTGATGGGGTTAGGGGGTACAAAGGTTAGAAGAAGTGAAAAGAGGAACAAGGAGGAGAGGGGCTCCTTGGGCAGGTCCACAGCCATTCAGTAGGTCCTTCCTTATCCGGCGGGTATGTTAATACATTCTGTGGTTAACTATTCCCTGGAGCATTATCTGCTCCTGCATTCTTTAGATAGCATACAGGTTTGTTAATGGCCAGGTTCTATGCCGGGGGGCTGGGCGGTCAGGATGAAGGCCTTTTGGCTCCCAACAAGAACCTGGTAGGGCTCCGCTGGTGCAACTCCAAAGTGGAACTCCCCTAAAGAATGCACCCTCTCCTCTCATGCTAGTCCACACTGAGCCTCCTGCAATGCATCAGTTACAATGTACACTGCTCCCACTCTGCTGGCTTGGACTGTGGGCTTCTGCACCTGGATTTCTGCTCCTGGTAAGCTGAGATTTTCTGTGTCTGCTCCAGTTTTGGGGAGTTTACCCTGTGCGCTCAGTTCTCTGATGACTCTAAGAAGAATTGTTGATTTTGTTTGTTTAGCTTTTTTCTTACCATGAGGAAAGAAATGATGACATTCAAACTCTCCACGTGCATACAAGAAATCAGCAGTCCATAGCCTCCATGTTCCAAAAGAATAGCTTACTCTTCATTTCTTTATTTTTTAAATTGAAATGAATCAGACATTTATACAATCCATGAAGTGATCCCCCAGTTACTCTAGCACCCATCTGGCACTACACACAAACGTTACAATAATATTGAGGATATACCCTATGCTATACTATGAATCTCTGTGACCGTTTTGTAACTACTAATTTATACTTCTTCATCCCTTCATCTTTTTCATCCAGTCCCCAGCCTCCTTCTCCTCTGGCATTCACCAGTTTTTTCTCTGTATCTGTGAGTCTTTTCGTTTAGTTTGTTCATTTCTTTTTTTCTTAGAGTCCACGTATAGGTGAAATCATATGGTATTTATCCTTCTCTGTCTGACTTATTGCACTCAGCATAATAATCTCTAAGTCCATCCATGTCATTTCAAATGGGATTTCATTTTTTTTATTAGCTGAGCAATATTCCATTGTATATAGATACTGAATTTGGTTTAGTAATATTATGTTAAAAATTTTTGTATCAATATTCATCAGGGATATTGGTTTCTAGTTTTCTTTTTCTGTACTGTCTTTTTCTGGTTTTGGAATCAGGGTAATGGTGGCTTCATAAAAAAAGTTGGGAACCCTTCCTTCCTCTTGAATTTTTTGGAATAGTTTGAGAAGAATATGTGTTAATTCTTCTTTGAATGTTTGGTAAAATTTGCCTACGAAGCCATCCGGTCTAGGAATTTTGTTTTATGGAAGTTTTATGATACTGATTTGATTTCATTGGTTGTAATTGGTCTGTTCAGATTTTCTGTTTCTTCTTAACTCAGTCTTAGGAGATTGTATGTTTCTAGAAGCATATTCATTTCTTCTAGATAGTCTAATTTGTTGGCATATAATTGCTCATAGCATTTTCTTATGATCCTTTGTATTTCTGTGGAGTCCATAGTTACTTCTCCTCTTTTATTTCCGATTTTATTTATATGTGTTAAGTCTGTGGGGGAACGGCTGGCCATATGTCTGCCTGGCGATTTCCCACCTTGACACTGGAATCCACACCTTCTGATAAGAACCCATTTTAGAGCCCTCATGCCACCAGTCTCATTCGGGGGCTTGTAAATTAACATTCCCCACCCTATACCCCTTCCCCCCCATAACCCCATAAAAACTACACCTTCCCACCCCAGGGCATGACTTCTCTGGCTTCTCTCCTCTCTGGACTGGAGAACCTTGCCTGGGAGCACTCTCCCAATAAAGGTTTGCTTTTAAAATTTCTCTTGGCATGTCACACGTTCATCTTACAATATGGGTCCTGTTTTTTAATTGATGAGTCTGGATAAAGAATTATCAATTTCATTTGTCTTTTCTTTTTTCCAGTGACAATCAAGTACCAGGCATTTAGATATATAAGGTAACAGTCACAAAATCCTTCCACTTCGATCATCCTTATTTTATAGACTACAGACTGAGTTTGAGGGAGGTTAATTGACTGGTTCAAGATCACACATGTAGAAAGTTATAGAGTTAGATTAGCATAGGTTTGATTTCAAAGTTGATGCTCTTTGTATTTTATTATCTTCTGATAAGGACCTTACAATAATATTTTAGATGCAAGGGTAGCACACAAGTAATGGTAATTGCTGGCTCTGGGTTAGGGAAAAAGAGCCCAGTTAAAGAAACATCATCATACAAGAAAAGGTAGCAGAAACATGAAGAGAATGTGTATGTGTATGGGTTCTTTGAGTTTGCACAAAGATTTTTGCTTGTGTGGTAGAACAGAAGGTTGGAGGGTAGGCTTGGCCCAGAAGATCTAGGCATTCATATTCCTACAGCAATTTCACTTGATTTTTAATTAAAGGGAGGAAATTTGATGAATCTAGGAAACTCTATCCTTCCCCAAGGCTAAAAGGGTAATCACTTACACATTTAATTATGTATCCCCCAAAGAATGAACAATATGTAATGAACTCCAGGTACACCAAAAATATCTCTCATTTTAGTAAGGGGTACACTTTAAAAGTGGAGATTTTCTGCAGTGTAAGGTGGGTTGCCAGTGTTGCAGGGTTGCATGTTTTGAGGGAAGGTGAAGGGAAGAGTATTGTTTCTCATTTAATTTTCAGCATTATAAAAGCTTATGTCTCCATTTCCTCCAAAAACATCTGTTAAACTACAAAGCCAATTCAAGCAAACAAAAGAACTTGAAAGAAAGACCAAATGCTCTGTCTCCAAGAAGACATATTTAGCCTGGTTCCAATTGACATTCATATGCATTCAAAAGCAATTAAACTCTCACAAAAGCAGCACAAAACAATAGTCTGGAGCACTCCTTGTTTTCAAGCATTTTAAAGCTCCATTTCAGGAGGAGGAAGGCCTGTGGAGCCTGTTCTCATTAGTTGTCATATTTCTAGCTCAGTAAAGCAGTAAACAGACAGCCTTCTCAGGCAGCCTTTGTTGGAAAATCCAGACCTGATTAAAAACTGTAAGAGCAAAACAAATTCTTATCACCCTAACCACTAATCTAAAGTATCCCCTACCTCCAGAGTTTCTAATCCCAATATCCTAATTCCTTTCTAGCACTTATAACTGTTAGGAATAATTTGTTTATTGTATATTTTCTTTAATATAACGTTCATTTAGTATGAAAAGGAATATTGCCTGCTGGTATATTTCAGTACTTTGTCCCTTATAGGTATTCAATAAATATTTTTAAATGAATGAATGAATAATGAATGAATAGAGAATGAATGGAATTTCTCTCCCAGAGTCACAGAAATCATACTCAAGGCTTGTTCAGGTCTTAAGTTTCCCCTACATTTCAGTTTATTATTTTACTTTTTGACATTGAAAGTTCTTGATATGGTAGACTGTTTGGTGAATTATAATTTTGGTGTATGTTATACTCTTTCTCACTCTCTCAGTTTAGCTGCTGATAACCCTTCCAATTTTAAACTGTTTAGAGGAGGGATAATATATATACCATATTCTTTATACTTAAGTTTATAAGGTTCTCTTAGGTATAAGGGAGCAAAAAATTGAAAGTGAGAATAGATATGGCAGATCCAATTTTCTTATCCTACCCTGTTTTCAGAATAAAGTCAGTTAAATATCTTCCAATCAGGGAAAGGAGTAGAGAAGGGGAGAGGGCATTTATTGAGTTTGTGATGATTTGCATCATCCTCTGGGGATTACGAGCATGAGGATGGAGTAGACAAATAGGAACAGGAGTGGTGTGCACCTGTGCTTTGTCAGTCCAGCCCAGAGTTCTGGTGTAGGCGGTTGATAGGTGATATATCTCTTGGATATAAGGTGCAGAAATTCTAGAGAAGAGATTCTCAGAGGTTTGTTAGGTGCCGAGTGAGTGCTGGCAAGTCAAAGCCTTCTTGGGCCTCAAGATGAGCTAGCGGAAGAGGTTAACCTTCCCAGTGCCCATGAGAAAGATATAGAAGGGCCAAGGGAGGACTGAAGAATCATGAAAATTCTGCAAATGTGAACAAGGAAGACCCTAAGTAACCACACTGACACTACAACCTGAAGGCTGAGGTAGGTCTTTGGACACTTCAGTAAAGTAACAGGAACAGAGACTGTTAACCTAAATCCTTGACCAGATGAATGGTCACCTCAGTGCATGTCAGCATGAAGGAGACATGTTTGAAGACTACATAATGCAAGGTTTGTCTTACAGAAGGCAGCTTAGGACATAACCATAAAGAGACTGTGGAATGGAGGTTCTCTTACTCTCTCCATTGTTGCTTTTTTTAATGATGTTTTTTTAAGTTTCCTAGAGATTTGAATCAATATGGGGAAAATGGAGAGAGAGAATACAACCTGAGTGATTAAAAAAAATCTGAATATTGCTACATTATAAACCTGAATTGACTGAGAAGTGCCTAAATAGGAAGAAATTTACCTGAAAGCAACTTGATATCAGTTTTTTGCTACTGAGCAGAAATGAGAGCTTAATGATAGAAATTATATTTGACTATAGAAAAATAAGTTACATTTTTGCATATATCAGTTCATGACTGAAAATTTGAATCCATTATATAGTCCCAGCGATTTAATTTTTCTTTTATGGTTTCAACTCCTGATGAATTTCTCTTTTTTAATCTACCATCACTCATTTATATGCTCCATCTTTTTTTTCTGGGGCCATTCATCATTCAGCGAGTTCAGAGGTAGTTGTTTAAAAAATTCAGAAAAGTCAAGAAGCACAGAAACGCTTATATGTAGTTAAATGTAGTTAAAAGACAACTATTCCTCTCTCCTTGCCTTTACTTATGTTGTTTTTCCTGCCCAAAATATCCTGTTCCCTTTAATTAAATCCTATTGATCAAGGATTCATTCAGATCTCACCACCTCAATTCAGGTCTCTCTGGTTGTTCTAGCCTGCATTGCAATCACCTTCCCTAAACTCTTAAAAGATGTGCAATTTCTACTATGTAGTTAAGAATTGAATAGTAATGGCCTGTCCTTATTGTTTTTCTAAAAAATGATTTCCCCCTATCTTATCTATTAGATTGTGAGTACCCCAAGATCTCTTTATATATCTGTAAACACAAGGTCTTGCACAAATGGATAATAATTACTGGCTAATTGAAATGTCACATTTTGATCCAAAGTAACATTTTGATTTAGAATTTAAGTTAAGTAGGCTTACCTAAACTGATTCATCTGTGTAAAGCCAGCCGACCTACTAATTACTTTCAAAGGAGTTGACCAATAAGATCCCAATTTCAGATGTCATAACCCACACTAAATTCAGAGCATGCTTTAATCAATATAATATATGATATGCTTTCCGAATGGCATAATATTGGGTGGATTCCCACTGCATATGGAAGGTGGATAAATTTTATCTCCTAAATTTATATGATTTTTTCCCCCTGATTCTAATGGAATCATATCAATCTAATAAAACTCATCTCGCCCTTTTCTCATCCCTCCCTTTCCTGTCTCCCACCACTTAGAGTGTTAGCTGTAGGTACCTGAGGGTATATTCTGACCTAAATCCATTCAGAAAATAGGGTGTGTCTGATAGAAGTGGTAATGCAGTCCCTTGGATCACTACCCTCAGGAGAGTGTAAATGTTGTGTTGAAATTCAAACCAAAGAATAGAAAAAGGAACACTTTCTGCATGATCTTCAAGTTGAGAATGCATTTGAATTTGCATCAGCCCTACTGATTTTTGCTGCCTGTACCCAGTTACTTAGTAATATTTTATTGGCATATGTGAATTAGATATTCTTTCAAGTCACTTTTCATAGACATCCTGATGGGTGATGGAGATGGATTTATACCCCTTATCTGACCATCACTTTGGCTCTTATTTGACTTGGCAGGTTTGATAAAGAGCTATATTTGAACATTGGCAGATTCTCTGATGGGCCCATTTTTAATAATGACAGCAAGAGGTGACTTTCCTAGTTTGAGCTTTTTGTTTGCTGAAGTTCATCCTCCATCCATATGTTTCCATTTATTATCACAGTCCCTTTCTATATTTTTCATTTTAGTGTTGGAAAAATCTCCAACAGTTATTAAATTTATTATGATGTAATTTTTATAATTCTAATGACAAGTCTTCTGTTGTTGAAAAGATGTACTAACTTGTAAGATAAGATTATTTTATTTAACTTGTAAGGTTTTACTGTAATGAGTCCTTAAACTCAAAGGTTCTTCCCTTTCTTTTTGATTACCTCCATTTAAGATAATTTGTTTTATTATACTTCCTAAAAAATTCACATCCTGATTTGTTGTAGCTATTAGTAATAATTAATGAAGTCACTCTTTTTTAGCAAAGGGAGGACAGACCGAATCTAAGTAGAAACTCTTAGGACATATTGATCATTCCATGTTTAGACAAGCAAATTTGTCTTAGAAAAGCAGCACTAGTGGAAGTCTGTTGCACATATCTGTAACCCTGTGCAAGAATGTCCAAGAACACCAAAGGTAGATACAGGAATTTTTTAAGTCATTTAGGAGTCAAAGTCATTTCAAACTTTTTTGATACTTCGAAGTGTATTTTCTATTGCTTACTGACATATAAGTTCATTTCTCTGCTGTTTTTAATCTGAGTCACATCAGCATACTTTGGAATGGCATTTTCATTTTTCTTTCCTTTGCTTCAAGGCTCCCCATAATGCCCTGTAAAACTGCATTCAGCAATGGACGAACAGGTTATCTAATGCAAAATTTGAGGCTTAAATGATCATGGATATTTCCTTTTCTACACTATCAAAATATTTATTTTCTTTGATAAAACTTGTAAATTTATAGGTAGTACCAGATCCACTATCGATTAGAATGTGCTTGGAAATACATATTGCATATTTAGTTTTCATAACTTTTTCTATTAGCAAATGATGTGGTCTATAGTGTTATAATTTTTCTGAACCACACAATTTTTGCTAGGATGTGGGAATATAAATTCTTACATAAATTTTAAGCTCTGAATGAAGGATTCAAACTACTTTTTTGTGGAAATGTAAATAAACTTCTGGATTGGGAAATAAAGATATACTGAAGTGGTCATATAAGCTGGTAGTTCGGTTCTGGTAAATGTGGCAGTTTCTTCATGTGCATTTAACTACACTTGTTTCTGACTTATTAAAATGAAAAAAAATAAAATAAAAATAAAAAGGCATTAAAATAAGGAGACCAAGTTTGTAAGGCCAAGAAATCAGAATGAGTGCTATCTACAAGGGAGAAGTCTCATGAAATGTACTAAAGTCAGTTTGAGGAAGGAATGGCCAGCTGGCTTTGGGAAGGAAAAGTCTTCCTGAATAGTGAAATGACAGAAGCTTCTGAAAGAACTAACTCTACTACCAACCGTTAACCTGAAGCAGCAAGGAAAGGAGCTGGGGATGAGTTATGGGACCAGAGAGAGGAAGGGAAATAATTATACACTTGCGTAGCTCTTGGAAAGAGCACCAGACGGTGGGGATCCATACAGTGCTAGCTCCAGCTTTATCCTTGTGGCAAAGGGCCGTTCTAGGAGCAGCGCTGGCCTGGTTTGTCGTAACCTGGGCAATTGCATCAGTTAAAGAAAGGCTCTTTGTCTGTTGACTTGAAACCACCATAGCTTCTGCGCTGTGAGGAAAAAATTCACTTCTCGTGTGTTTCTCCTTTACTCTCACTCTACTACCACACTCCCCACACTTCTGACATCAGACGTGTGGGATTTTCCCCCACACTAAGCAATTCTCTGTAACACCAGCTCGGGGTCCTACAATTCAATTCCATTTGACACCAGAGTTCACACAGACCTCACAGGTTCAGTACTCAGTCCCACAACACGGCCTCCCACTTCAGATGCCAATTCCAAGGGCTAGGTCCCCAGGTTACCCACTTCTAACTGACTTGGCTACGAATCGAAGGTCCCCATGACCTGCTCTTTGTATCTGACTATTTATTAGAACAGCTTGCAGAACTCAGGGAAACACTTATATTTATCAGTTTATTACATAGTAAAGAATCTGAAGAATACAGATGAATGGCCAGGTGAAGAGATACACAGGGTGAGATTAGGAAGGGTTCCGAGAGCAGGCGCTCCTGTCCCTGTGGGTTAAGGTCTGCAGCCCTCCTGGCATTGCACATGTGGTCACCAACCCCAAAGCTCCCTGACCTCACATGATTGGGTTTTTTTTATGGCAGTTTCATCATGTAGGCGCAATTGATTGCTAACTCCATTTCCAGTTTCTTTCCCCTCTTTGGAGAGGGGGAAGTGGGGCTGAAACATCAGTTTTGAACCATGACTCAATCTTTCTGGTGACTTAGTTCTCATTCAGGAGCCTCACACAGTCACCTCACTAAAATGGAAGACACTGGCATCACCCAAGAAATTCCAGAAGATTTAGGAGCTTTGTGTCAGAGCTCCTAGGCGAAAAACTAAATATTAGAACAAAAATTCTCCTAGCACCTGTATTTATAAGGGTTTTAGGAACTCTGTGTCTGGAACCAGAGGCAGAGATCAGTATGTCTATCTCTTATTCACAATGCAAAAGACAATTCTTGGTTCTTTGGTGAAGTTTTGGTTGGCGGACGGCTAAAGGGGCTTTGCTGCTTCTAAAGGCTGCAGAATTATAATTGGGCAAAGAAAAACTATACTAAATTCCAAATTCTTTCTTTTCTGTTCATCTTTACTAGAAAAACCTAAACAGAGGCACCCTTGATTTCAAACAGACCCATCGTTGTTGGACACATTTAATCTCAGTCAATGGGAAGAAGTAGATAAAATTATCAAACATATGTAACAAGTTTGTGGTTCATAATAAGAAAGTATGAGAACATATGTCCTTATAAATGATTTCTGCAAAACACAGGAAAAATTCCTTAGAAAACGTCCAATTCACATCTCAATCTGATTTGAAATGTTTTTGTGCCTATGAGATTAGAAAATGTATTTATAGTCATGAAGCAATCTGAGGTCCGGAATGATTAATTGGAAATTAAAAATATGGTTGCCAAATTTAAACGTGCAGAGAAAGCGGTGAATGGCTGCAGCCATTATGCAGAAAGTCAAATCAATGAATTAGAAGATCAATAGGAGTTAGAGAGAAGATAAAAAATAATGAGAGGAAATGTGAGATCTATGGGGACAAATTTAGGATATCTAAACAAATTATAATGGAAAGTCCAAAAGAAGGAAAAAATAACAGGGAAGAAGCAATAATGGACATAACAATAGAAGAGAAACAAACTATCAAAGAGTGAAAAAGCTAAATGGTCATTTTGGTGAAACTTCTAGAAACAGATTATCTCACAATACACTTTTGAGATAATAATTAACTATAGCCACGGAGAATAATTAGATATTTTTCCCAATTTTTACTTATAGTAGATCCTTTTGCTTTATACTCCATATCTAGGATTTAAGCCTAAGGAAATAATAATGATGACACACACCAAACTTTTATGTTATTAAGTAAAAAAAAATATCTCTAGTGAATATAAATGATGGGAAAAGAGGACTTTAGGCCACAAAAAACAAGATAAGGAAAGTAATAATAGAGCGTAGTGCTCAAGTGTGAAGTTTCTGGGGCTCAGTTTCCTGGCTTTGAACCCCAGCTCCACTCCTTCCTAGTTGTATGACCTTGAGTGGTCTCTTAACTTCTCTGGGCTTCTGTTTCCACATCTGCAAAATACGGATTATAATATTCATATTGAACTCAGGGTGCAAAGCATCAAAAAACGTTACTTGGAAGATTGTAATAAATATTATTTATGTTTATTAAAGATGTGAACCTTAACTTCTGTCAACACTTATGTCAGAACTACGAATGACAAAATTAAAGGTAGCTTTTATTTTCTGATTTTTATATAACTGTTTTCTAATCTTCCTACCATGACTACGCATTGATTTTGGGGGGAAAAAGAGAAAAAAAATAATACTTCTGATCTTTAACATTACTGGGATTTTTAGTGAGAAAAGTAGAATTTTGTTGCTATGGAAGAATTGTCTAATGCTTTCAGAAATAACTTTGGTTCCGTATGAATACTGCCACTATGAGACCACTTTAATGTTTCAGTTATTCTTTATCACATTTCCTGCTGTGCTCATCATTTGCCAGCAGTGATCTTGTTCCTGATCCAACCTGTTACACTCTGTTTGGGGCTGCGATGCTGGCCTTGAATGCTGTGAACTACATTCCCCAGCCTCTGTCAAGTGGGCTTCTTGTTAGGCCCTTAGGAGACAGTAGAGGGAGAGTAGAAAGGAGACGGAGGGGAGAAAGCAAGCACCTTCTTTTTCCTGTATGTTCAGGGCCTCAGCAGCAACAGCTTTTCCGGCTGTGCACTTGACCCCGGCTGCAGTAGTTGGTCCAGCATCTTCCAGCACTCTTAGACCAAGCCTCATCACATCTCCTTAGAGGTACCAGAACAGCCTAGCAATGCCACCTCCTTAGAGGTCTGTGCCCAACCTCCACTGGGTTTCTCTGAGATCCAAAATGTGTTCAATTCCTGGGGTTATCTCCCTTTCAAGGTCTGATCTCCAACTCTTTGAGGCCCCTTCTCTGAGCTCTTGGGTGCTGCTTGCACCTACCTCTTCCTTTCGGTTCCTCTAGTTTTAAGAGTGGTGACTGCTCCCTGCAGTCATTATCTCTGGGTCACCTCAGCATTGCCTCTCTTTTTCCCACATTAAATCCCCTATATTAGATTCCCTCTGTTGAAACACATAATGTAAGTTTGGTTTTCCTGGCTGGATGGTGACTAAGACAATTGGCATTTGTGAATTTGAGAATTGAAGGGGGTCTTCAGGACATTCATTCTTAACTATTAGCAACCTGCTGTTTTTTTTTTTTTTTTCAGAAGAGGTTAGGAATCAGGTTTAATCTCTTTTCACAATGTTCCTCCTCTGTCGATGCTCAGGTATATCTTCTTGATCCATGGCGTGAAACAGATATGAAGTTCTCAGGAAAAAGGCAGGAAATGATTATTAGTCATTTCTGTTCTCCATCAGAAAGGAAAGGTTTCTGCTCTCTGGAACAGAAGTACTGACTAATAAATAGTAACTTAAATACACAGGAGTTTATGATATGCACTAAGAGGTGCGGGCATAAGCAATGCAAGGCTTGCAAGTCACCTTTCTCCAGTCTTCCTGTCTTTCCATCCTCAGCACATGGTCCCAAGTGCTGGTACAGTTCCTCATTCTAGGCAGTAGGAAAATGGGAACAGGGGCAGTATCAGATTTTTTATTATATTTCACTGGTCAGAATGGTCTCACAGGACCTCACCTGAAGTTGCAAAAGAAGATGGGAAATTGGATTCTTTATCTTTTTTATTTTTTTTAAGCTGTTGAAATAGAGGCTGGCAAGAGAGAAGGACAGTTCTACTACTCATTATGCAGATATTATATTAGGCCCATTATATTACATGGGTGCCCCATGATAAACTGCTATATTCAAGCCCCAATGTGTAGCATTTATATTACTGGTGCAAGAGACTGATTACATATTGTCCATTTAAGTAGTAGGTTAGGTTCTTCATTATTTGCTTTCTGTATTTGTACAGAGGAAATTTTGTGAGTTCACAGGGGCAGAGATCAAAGCGAGCTCATTCTAGCACACTCAGCCACCCTTTCGGTAGCGTCTGAACGTTCCTGAGGATCATTCACTACGCACCAGTGACTCCCTTCTGTACTTTCACTATCTGCTACAAGGTCACCCTTGAAGAGCTGCAAGGCAGACTCACTGAAGTCTTTAGCACAATGCTTTCCCACTCCTTCTTAATTAGCTGCTGGGAAAGAGTGAAATTGTTTTGCCATTCCAGTGTCCCCATTTAACTCATTGGGATTTGGTTCTGCTTGTGGAGAGGGGCCCGAAACAGCTCTTGATGCCACAGCCTAAGGAGGCTATCAGTGATCCATCGATGCGATTAGACCTGCCAGCATCTCAAATCTGTAAGAAGGCAGCCTGCACAATACTCTGAAAACCTGGAGCAAGAAAAGGATTTAGGAATTGTGTTTTATTTAACTAAGATGAAAGCAGCAATCTTTCCATCAGGCAGTATTTATGATTAATTAGAGATAGATTTTGCAAAGCAATCTATGCTTTTTGTGCTCAAATGGAGGCATGCTAACAAGAGAGGACAATCATGAAGCTCCACAATTGGAACAGTTAATAAGTCTGGCTTCAGCCCCACCAGCTAAATTTCATCTCAGTGACATTCAAGGTTTGGCAGCCACCTCTAAGCCTCATCACAGATGCTAATAACAAATCAACTGAAATGGATGATGCAGATGATGCCAAACCTACAGTGATTTGTATCTTTTTAAAGCTCTGTCCTAATATTCTAGAGAATTTTTAGGGATGGATGAAATGTCTATGACATCCATGTGGGTGCTGAGGGGAGGGAGGCAGAGGCAAGGCAAACACATTTCAAGGTGGGCTTCAAAAAAACAGATTGCAGAGAGGTGCAGGAAAAGGGAGGCAATTGCCTGGATGAAGCAAAAATTCTTAGAGGGTGATGACTTTGAAGAGTACTTAGATATTGATTAGCATTTATAAACATCTCCTGTTATCCTTCAATGCGAAAGTTGCGATCACATGCAAGACCTTCCCTTCAATTAGTAAATTTGACCAAAGAAATATATTTTGAAGCCACAGGACTAATATACAAAGTGCCAAATAAAATGACATTAACAATACAGCAGTGACTTTCAGTGTAAAACTTCTGGATCCCATAGGCCTTTAATTTTTTTCAAGTTCTATAGATTTGGACCTCTAAACTGGTTTCTTATTTATTCTGTAAATTATTTCGAAAGAGACAAAGAAAGGATGTATTTTACAAATTTCCTTTGAAGTACAGAAAAGATTTCATTCTTCCATTTATTTTACATTTATTTATTGAATGTCAGCCATGTGCCAGGTGGTATAATAGGTTTGGGGAATACATGACAGACCAATATAAACATGTGTCTGACTTCACAAAACATGCCACTTATGTGGGATTTTGATGAAGAAGTAGGCAATTAAAACACAATGTGGTACATACTATGAGAGGAAATATGCAGAGTTTTAAGGCAGAGAGAGCAAGGCCCTCTAATAGACTCAAATGGTGGTAAGGTGGGGCAATGCAGAACACTTTTTTGAGAAATGGATGTTTTAGCTGTGAACAATGACTGACAAAATATCCCGTGAAAAGGATTGGAGGCTGGAGAGAGAAAGACAGTGGAGAAGAGAAAAAACACTTTCTGTGTCCAGAGACTAGTATGTGTGATGGGGTATGAGAGGCATAGATGCAGTGTGAGGAGTAAAGCCAGAAACGAGTCTGGAAGTCCCACATCACAAAGATTCTTTTAATTTGCATTAAGAAGTTTGGACTTACCCTGAAGTATTCTAAAGCATGTATGTGCCTCCATCAAAATTACACCTTAGAATGAAGGAATAATGTTCTGCAGTGGTCAGAACTGAGGACAGCCCATTAAAAGGTTGTTACAAGGATAGAACCAGGTAAAACTATTGCTATGAGAATCGCCATAGAGGCAGGTGGCATTGTGAGATGTGAAAGTATCTGGGGACTGTTCAGGAACTAAAATCAATGGGCACTGGTGACTAATTTTATGACACACGTTCTGGATAACCTGGAATCCACCCACAATGGATGATGGTGGTGTTCTCAGAGACAGGGAATCTAAGGTGAGGAACTTGCGGGCTGGGTAAAGGGCCTTAGTTCTGTTTTAGAGGTATTAAGTTCTGTGGGCCATTCAAGTAAAGCTATCTAGTAGACAATGAGTAATTATCGTCCTGGAAATCACAGAAGATATTAAGAACTGGCAATGCTGATTTGTCCATGGTGGGCCCTTAAGTGGTCCTTTCAGCCATGGAAGCGAACGCCATCAAGGAGACTCGTTAGAAGGGAATGGAAGTGGAGGCCAAACACTAACACTTCAGAGTGTGCAAAGAAAGAGCCCCCAAAGGATGCTGGGTGTCCAGAAAGTCTTTAGAGGTAGTAGAAGGAAGTTTCAGAGAGAGAGAGAGAGAGAGAGAGAGAGAGAGAGAGAGAGAATGAGAATGTAAATGACTTGCTAGAGACGTTTGACTCTGAAAGTGAAAAGAAGAGTTAGTTGATATTAGAGATGAATGTGGGGCTGAAGAGTAAATTCTTTTTAAGATGAGAGAGATGAGATTAATATGTACACACAGATAGGGAGGTTATGCTAATCCAACCTGGGGATACAGTGTACCTTTGAACAGCTCATGAAAAGAGGATTTGCTAAGCAAAGGAAGAATGTTAACACATTTGTAGAGAGGCATATTTAACCTACTAAAGAGAACAAAGTATTTCTTTGCACTCCAACAGTAGCTTTGCATATGCACAGTGTGATTAAAGATCGCTCTTACCTTCTCCCTGGAGCCAGACTTGTCTTTGGCAATACTTGTTAGTAATGACTTTGAATATCAAAGTTTGTTTGTTCTTGTGTTGTTTTCTTCCTTCTCCAGATTTTCAGGCTCTGTTCTAGGTGTTAGGAATTCAAAGAAGAAAGCAAAATCTTATGCTTTCCTCAAGAAAGGAAGTGTCTGGGGAGGAGACAGACACAACACAGTGAGAGCGTGCTAGGAGGGAGACGTGGGTGGGGGACTCGAGCTCAAGGAGGAGGCACCCATCCAGCCTCTAACAGGAAGGAATCAGACGGGACGCTCTTCCAGGAGATTTCACTGAAGTCTGGGGGTTTGATTAAGAATTTGCTAAGCCACACTACTTTTAGTATCACATCATTCAAAATTTCTACCAATTCAACCCAAATCCCCTCCCCGCCAATTCTTTTATATCAAGAGGCAAACTTTCTCAGTAAAGGGGCAGATAGTAAATAATTTAATTTTGCAGACCATCCAGTCCCTGTGCAAGTACTCAGCTGTGCCTTAGAGTGTGGAAGCGGCCTTGGACAGTATAGAAAAGTGTGTACATGGCTACTGACAATGGTGAATTTTATCTGTACCCCGTGATCTGGGGAAAGCAGAGAGGTTAAAAAATTTCCTACCCTTTTGTCTTATAGGAAACAGCTTATTGCCAGGACCCACCCTTCTCTTGTGACTTAGATAAGACTCTTTCATGGTCACCTTGTTTACCCATGACCAAGCCAGGTACCAACTTTGCAGATCCCTGATATTTGCCTCATAAATAATTAGCTAAATTATCCCAACTGATGAGTGGGAACGACATGCTTTTTAACCAGTTCCGTTAAGATCCTCACCTCTCCCCACCCCAGACTTCTGAACCTTGGCCCATCTTGGCCTGAGCCAGCATGTGGCTCATCCTTAAAGGCTGCTCCTGGAAAATGGGCCGGGCTTCAGCATAGAACATTGTGCCATTCCACCTACTAGCTACTCACACTCACTTTTTACTCAGTTCTTTCTAGTCTTGTCCATTCCTTTCTAGATAAAGAATATCCCTTTATACCTAACCTTTGAGATGTTTGCTGATCTTATGGTCAGAGCCTTCTTTTTATTGGAAAAGTTCAAGTCTCTCTCTTGCCCCATAATATTCCTGGAAAATAAAATCCTCTTTACTAAATGTGTTAACACTATGTTAACACATGTTCCAATAAAATTAGAATTTTGTATAATTTTCAAGTGGCAAAAAAAACCCCAAAAACAAAAACAAAAAAACACCTTTTTTTTTTTTTTTGATTTCTCTCCTTCTCCCAACCTTTTATAAATGAAAAAAATTTTTATTTTTTTTTCTTAGCTCACAGGCCATACAAAAACAGGTGCCAGGCCAGATTTGACTTGAGAAATATAGTTTGCTAATCCTTACTGTACATGAAAGAGGCTTCAGGTTTTACAGAACCCGATCAGTTGGCCTTTTAGAGAATTGCTTATCTATTCAATTCAATGAACATTTATTAAGTGCCTCCCTCTGCTCAGCATTATTCTAGACTTGGAGATAAAGTCATGAACCAGACAAATATTGTCCTACACCGCAGGAATTTAGAAATAAAAGCATTAGTATTTAACTCTGCTATGTTCTGCTGCCTCCTATGACATGATGCTATTTAATCACAGGTATCTGTAGATGTATTATGAATTGAATGTGTTACTATACATACAGGCCATTGGTTGCCCACAGTTTTGATCAGATTAAATGCTTCTCTCTAAGTACTAGTCAACCTGGACACCAGGCACTAACTCCAATAATACTACAATCATTCCAGATAAGTACTGAATTCCTCCTTGAAAATTATATTCAGATTCTGTAATACTCTCTTTAAATTTCTCCAATAACAGTTTTTACATGTTGATGTTGAATTTCAATATCAGAAACTGCCCAAGGTTATTTGGAGCCAAGTTAAGTGCTTGTGTCAGATGAATACAGGTGACTAAGGAGAGCAAGCAATGCTTTCTCTTCTTGAAACATGAAGTCTCTGATTTCAAGGCAGCTCTGTTGAAACATATTATTTTTACTAAACCACTTTGTTATGGATGGAAGATTTTGCTTCTCAAAAATCTCTGTGCTGAAGCCCTGTATGCAACTGTATTTGCAGATAGGGCCTTCATGGAGGTAATTGAGGTTGAATGAGGTCATAAGGTGAGGCCCTGGTCTGATGGGATTAGTGTCCTTATAACAAGAGACACCAGAAGGTTCACTGGCTTTCTCTCTGGGTATAGGCACATAGAACCAGTGTGAAGACACAGGAAGCAGGCTGTCACCCGAAACTGAATTTTCTGGCAATTTGATCTTGGATTTCCAGCCTCCAGAACTGTGAGAGATAAGTGTCTGTTGTTTAAGCTACCCAGTCTGTGACATTTTGGTAACTGCAACCTGAGCTGACCACTCACATGGGCCCTAAGAAATTTCATAAAGAAAGCTTCGGAAAGTTCTGGGTGATGTCAGCATTTTAGGAAGAATTTTTTACTCATGAAGGAGACTCTGTGGAAGAGATAGGCACTCATTTAGATGATATATAAATTCTCGTCAGTTTTTAAAATCACTAATCATTTTTTTTTTTTTTTTAGGATCTCAGTGTGTGCATGTGTATGTGTGTATGCCATGCATCTGATTTACCCCCAACCCCGCCCCAATAGATTATAAATTCTAAGCCCACGGCCATCTGCAAATCTCAAGAAAAGTAAGAGATACATCTATGGGCTGTGGGTGTGTTGGAGACTTTATTATTTAATGTTTCCAAGAAAAAAGAAACTACCTAGAGTCTCTTTAGAAAATAAGTACTTGTCTGGAAATGCAAAGTGAGGGGAGGAGGAGAGACATACCCAGGAACAAAACCCAATCCTGAGCATGCAAATTGCTAAAAGTTACCTTGATGAGGAGGCTCGACCTGACCTGCTTCCTCCCGTGGGCTGTGAGGAAAAGCACAGAGGGCCGCTTGTGCACGTGACTTGCCCGAATACGTGTTTCTTCCCTGAGTGTTAGAATCTCAAAGTATGGCATCTCCCCCATAATTAAGAATATCTGTAATTTAAAAAAGTAAGACCTAGTGAACTAATGCTAACATTGATTAGGAAAATTGAATCGGTGAATAATGCATTAGATGGAGATTTAACAGCTATCTGCTTTTTGGACAAATAATCACTAATTATTCCACATATAAGAACCAGTTATCAACTCTCACTCTCACATTAAACATTTTTGTTTCTTTCATTGCCCAGAGTGGAGTAAGATTCCAGTCTTTCTTTCTTTTATTTATTTATTTTCCCGTTCTTAAAAACAAGTACCTATTGTGTGCCAGTGTGTGCTTGGAGCTGGGAATATGAAGAAAAATAAGGGTAGAGTCTGGGCTTAGAAGAGTTGATGGCCTTGGAGAGAAAACACATACAAGGAATCTCAATGCAAAATAAGTGCTTGTAATACAATCTCGTCCAAAGAGCCGTGGGAAAAAGTCGAAATGTGAACCCGTCTTTGCGTGTGGGTGCCAGAGGAGCCAATAAACAAGCCCACAGGTGACTGAGATCGGAGAGGGAATCGTCGCATTCCATTTCTTCCTTCTGCCATTCACTTAATGAAAAGTGCAGGGTCAGATCAATTCAGGAGCTATCAAAATCAATTTACCAGGCAAAAAAAAAAAAAAAAGAAGATAGGAATGAAACTTTTTATGAACTCACTATTTGAGGGAAAAGACACATTTTGGTGGCAGTGGGCAGCTAGGTAGAAAGAGATTGCTATTAAGTGAAAAATGAGTTTCCACAGGAAGCCGTGACAATGAAAGTAATAATTAAATCTTCCTCTAACGTAGGTTGCATTGTAAGTGCTTAGCTGAGAAATGCGTCTGTACCTCCGGGCCTGCAGCAATGACATCTGTTATATTTTAGGAACAGAAAGCTAATGAGGTGGAATCTGGAGTAGTGAGCTTAATTGGGCTTGTTTTGATTAAGTGTATGTGCTGGGAATACTCTAATCACTTGTCTGAATTGCAAAACAGCCAACGTAAGCCCCCAAATTCTTGCCACCATTTGTGAATCAGTTTAGAATAGATAAGAAAACTGGGTGGAGGAAAGAGTAAACTGTAAAGCAAAAATTATCTAAAGTTCAGATGAAGTATAACAAGTACAACGTATGTAGTGTTCCCTGCCTAATTAGCGACTTTAGGCCTGAATAGCAGCCCAGTGATTCCTGCCTGCTGTTCACTGGAAGTTAAGGCATCTGTCTGAAGAAGCGTGAAATGTCAGCACCTGAAGGACCTACAGTGAGCGTTATGCCATCGGCCCTCCTCACTGTTAGAGAACCTGAGGCCCAGGAAGGAAGGGCTTTTCTCAAGACTACTGTGGAGTCTGTGGCAGGTGTCGGAGAACAGCTGAGGTCTCCTCACTCCTAGTCCTTGACTCTCCTCTCTCCCACCCACTCTCCCTCCTGGGAAGTGAGAGGACGCTTAGGCACGAGCAAGATTGGACACGGCAGTTCCCAACCAAGCATCCAAGGTTGCTTATAGATGCCTCTTGGCCCCAAGTAATGACCCTGGGATTGTGTTTGCTCTACTACACTCTAACCATTCTGGACTCTTCATCCTTATAGGGGAAATTTAATAACTCATTGTATAAATATTGGTTTAATATTTTTCTTAGCTACACTGCATGTTTCCTGAGCATAGATCTTATGCCTGTACCCCTGTAAATTGCATCATTCTGGGCACACAGTGCATTATAAGTATTTGTCACATGAGAAGGTAAATATATGAATAAATAAGTGAACAACTTGACCCAGTAATAAATGGTAGTGGAAAAACACCCAAATATTAAAAGAACAAAGAATACTCCTATGGGGGAAGCTCCTCTGCTTTGGAGAAGAGAGAAATAGAGAAATACAGGTCTTTCTTGAAGGAGAAAAGGTGAGCTTGGAATCAGAGTCACTGCCCATGGACCTCGGGCAGACACCTCGCAGGACTTTGAGATATTGAAGTTTAGAGTCTCTACTTCCTGTCAGTTCATGTCAGTTTAAACTGAATCTCCTGGATGTCCTTTTATTTTAGACATTGTCTTTACCCTTGAGGGATGAGGAGAAGGACACCCAGACTGTGCTGTCCAGAACTTTGGACCAGTAATCAATTAACTATAACACACCTACTAAGTACCAGCATCTGCAGACCGTCCACAGCTTCTGTGTGCCCAGACATGCCTCTTGCCTGCTACAAAACATAGATGAAAAAAAAATGATGCGTATATGGAAAGTATGCTATCTTGAGATACTGGCACCATTAAAGGAATGAGGTCAGAGACCTGTGTGTGTGTGTGTGTGTGTGTGTGTGCGTGTGTGTGTGCGTGTGTGTGAATATTAGTAAGAGTGAGAGCAAGCAAACAAGAGAAATAATATTTGCAATAAACTCCCAAGGTCAGCAATGAAAGCAACTAGAATAAATACTCTT
This sequence comes from Cynopterus sphinx, assembly GCA_030015415.1. Taxonomy (NCBI): domain Eukaryota; kingdom Metazoa; phylum Chordata; class Mammalia; order Chiroptera; family Pteropodidae; genus Cynopterus; species Cynopterus sphinx. The sequence continues at coordinate 14,200,353 of CM057383.1, read as the reverse complement.
AATAAGGAAGCCGACAAGCAAAAGGGAAAAAAATATGTATAGGATATAGCTTCCAACTGGAGCAGCTATGACTGTGATAGGATTTGCAGAGATGTTATTTAAAAATCACCTCTGTGATGAAGGGGTCTGGGCCAAACCCCCACTTCTTCACTGTGTCTTTCTATTATTGACCCATCATTCTTTTCTGCCACTCACAAGCCTATTTTGGGGGTGCTCTTTGAGTGAAGCAGGAATTGGAAAGAAATTGGAGCTGAAAAAGAGTCGCAAAACCCAGAAAAATAAGTGTGGGCTATATGAAGCCAATTTCCCTTAACTGCCAGCATAAAGGCCCAAATATGCAGAAAATGTATGAATAATCGAAGTAAATTTTAATTAGTTTTAATCTTTTCTTGTTCTCCTATAAGTAGGGTGGGCTGTTCCCAGGGTTCTATTACCTTGGCATGTATGTAATATTTACTGGGACGCAGAAACACTATGCAACAATTTAGGAGAGATATTAAAGAAAAATGCCGTCCTCATGTAAAGCGCAGGGATAATTTAGGCTGGCAGAATGTAATTACCCAAACTGGAGCACATTCCTCAAGGGAGCAAGAAAGCATGAGAAGTTGGTGTGCTATTGCACCCTGTGATGAGAGCAGCAGTTTTGGAAAATGAAAAGAAAATGAACTAGGGATGAAAGTTACACAAGAAGATCTGGCCTTTATGGTGACCTTCGGAGAGAAGTGGAGAGTTGGGGGAGCTGGATGAGAGTCATTACTGCATTGGAGGAACCTTTCAATCCATTCCATCTGACTCTGTATCCTCCCTAAGTGGATCTTCAGTCTCCCCTTAAGCACCTCTGTGATGGGAAGTTGGCGACCTCCCCACAGTGGTCACAATGATCCCTTTTATGGAGTAAAGAGCTTACACCTTACAGTGTCTATCAGCTGGACTTTGTTTGGCCTCTTAGAGCCATACCGCATGGCATGACTATCCCCTCCTCTACCAGGGAACTTTCAAATATTTCAACACGGTTGCCATTAATTCTCCAGATCTTATTCCCCTAGCTAAACGTCCTCTCTGCCCGAAGTCATCCATTTCTAGACCCTGACCTGTTTTAATCCAGCCTGTCATTATTTTTTCAGAGTTGGATTCCTTACTCTGATATGGGAGAGGGCTGGCCTACCTACCACTTTTGTGGATCTAGACATTTTAATTATGTTAATTTATGTAAAGAAGTGTCTTTTGGCAGCCACCTCTCTTTGTTGTGTCAAAACTCTATGAATTGAACCCCTTTTCTAAGAGAGGTTGGCCCTGATTTCTCTCAGACCTTGCTTCTTTTCACCCATTCTCAGATGGAACACCAGTATGTATCACCTCTTTTTTGATACCTGAATTTAAAGTTTCAAATATTTTCATATCATTATTGTTAGTATTAATTTGTAATTAAAAGTATAATCTTTTTTTTTAAAGAAATAATACCCGTTCTGCTGCCCAAACCGTGAATGATTTCAGAGCTACATGCAGCAGTAACTCTGGGGATCAGGGATCTCATCTTGCAAACACAGAACTAGCTGATTAGGGTGGACAAAGCAAAAGCATCTCACGTCCTGTTTCAGGTGAGGTGACAGGAATGGCATAGTAGGTCACGTTGTCTTTTCTGTTCTCCTGACCACACATGGAAAGCCTAGAAATGGCAGTACTACCTCAGCCAAAAATTAATTCAATAACCTTATGTCCATAGGTTTTCTGTTGCATTTTTTTATCCAAATTTTAGTAGTCTCAGCATCCCTATTTAGATAGCAAGAATATGTCATAATAATATAATAAAGACCTTGCTGGTTAATCGCTGTTGACCGTATTTCCGGATGGGTCCGTGTTATTAACTGCTGCACAGTGAGATGTCAGGGGGTGGGGACGTGTGGAGATGGCTACAGACATCTATACTGTCACTTATCAAGGAAACACCTTCGATAGTGCTTTGAGTTTCTACCTTTAGTGTGTTTTGCTGTATGTTCCTTTCTTTCTGCAGGGTTAAGTTCAAGAAAGAGACACTCTCTTCCTCAACTACTTTTTTTAAATCACAGCTAAAGCACAGGTTTTTGAAAGGAAGCTATGTGAACCTCTTGGTTTTAGTCCACACTGAGGGTTGCTTGAATGATGTGCACATTCACCAGAGGCAAAAGGAGTACAAAGATGCATATTTGTAAACAGTGCAGCTTCCAATAATGTGTATTTGGGGATGATGTGGGAATGGTCCCATAAAGGTTTGACTAGGATCACACCACACTATAGTACACTATTCCACGCCCCCTCATTCTATGGCCCACCACATCCCGCCATCTTTCTGCATGTATCTCTGCCTTTGCAACCTTCTCTTTATAAGATCAGAGTCCAAATGTAAGTCCTTTGGATTATCCTCCAGATTAACATATGCATTTGACTTTTGTAGCATTGGTTTCATGGATGGTCTTATGAGTCAAGATTTTCATGAATCGATCAAAAAAAAAAATTCCTTGGGCTCCTCTTCAGCACACTCTTCATCAAACCCAGCTGTCCTGCCTGTGTGCCAGGACAGTGTGGAGACCCTCGTTACCAGGTCAGGAAAAACAAAACAAAGCAAAGCAAAACAAAACAAAACAAAACAAAACAAAACAAAACAAAACAAAACAAAACAAAACACAACACCAAGCCAGTATACCCCCTCAGGGATGTTCACTGCTAATTATAGCTTAGGAATATACTGATCAGCAACTTTTCTCGACAAATTTTCTATCTCAGAATTTCTCCACTGTTTACATCTTGATTTTGTATTCTCTCTGTCTACCTTTCATTTGTTTTGGGGATGTGGAAGTAATTGTACATTAGAGTATTTGTTATCCAAACAATATGAGGAAAAAAGAAAATTGTCTCCAACTAGAAAATTAGATAATGGAATTAGATGTCTTTGCCTTTTTCATTAATAATTGCTACTCATGTGCTGTTCTGATGAAAATCAATAAAATTTAATTGATTTAAATGTACTTGTTAAAGAAGAAAGAAGCTAGTGAGATTGCAGTCTGTCCCTTTGGACTGCATGGAAGACTGAGGCCGTGTGGTAAGCTTTCCCTGACACAGGAGCCACTTCTGGCTCCTCAGGCAGGCCCTATGGACAACTGTCACGTGTACTGCAAGGCCAGGCAGGCGGTGGGGATACAGCCTTCAACTCAAGGCAGCTGCCACTCTGTGATGCTGATAGGGTTGCTGGCTCCAGATGCCACACCTGGAATGTGAGCACCCAGACCAACACCTGGCCATTACCAAAGCCTGGGCCCTGAGTTGAGGGACAACGCAGATCCAGGCTCAGCTCCTGGGTGAGGACTTCAGTCATTTTCTGTGGGGTTTTCTCGGCTGAGCACAGCTGTGATGAGGAACCTGAGCCTTGCCAGCTGACATTCCCATTTGGATTTTCACCCCTGGGCTTCTGACCTCTACCCCGGCCCTGACCTCTGCACCTCAGCCCCGCCCCCTACCTCCCTGCACACTCCTGTGCCTGGGAAAAACACTCCACCTGGAGCTGCATGCTTTTGTTTCGCTCTCCTTAACTTCGCTGCAATATTTAACCTTCCATGTCAGTCTTAGGGGGAAAACGACTATCTTTTATTTCCTAAACTGTAGATAATTAGTCTAATGAATAATTGTATATTTACATAATTATAGATAATCATACCTGAAATGGAGAGAAAGAGAAATTGAGTTTATTTTTCAACCATTTCCGGGCCTTGAATATTATTAAATAATATCCTGAAATAGCTTTTGTGATGCTGTACTCTGGCATGTGGAGTACATGGAGTGCAAACCAATGTATTTATTTGTTAACCCATTTTAAAAATGTAAATATATACATATATAAACACACATATACCTATATATTTAATATAGAATACATATGCTTATATATACACGTGCATGTACACACACAGCACACACATACATGCATGTATAATACACTTGCACATATAAATATACATACATACACACATATATCTGCCTAGCTGTTTGTTAAATGAAACAATTATTTCTTGTAAAAGCACAAGCATTGAAGGGTTGCAGAGAGATGAGAAAAATTACCATCGCCACACAGCGTATCCAACACAGGCAATCGCAATGCTCTCACTTAGAAGTGAGTGAAATCATTCCAGTAAATTAATTGTTTGAAGTCCCAATCATTTCCTCTCTTCCCCTTTGGGTCATTGAGCTGTGGTCAGAGTGGTCACCACGTAGATATTATAGCGTTTTCTGTATTTGTTGACTCTCCTTCTTTCATCACGAGCTTTTCCACCTGCTGAGGACTGAGCCCCCAAACACAGAGCTCTCAAAATCTAAATTTAACTTGTTCTGACCACTGTCTTTCTTACTTCAGGATCTCATCTCTAGAAAAATTTAATGTCCATCAAAGAGCCTTCAACATATGCTTTCAACACATGCTTGTTGACTGAATAACTGCCGATTATTCTGACCCCAACTCATATCTCCTGACTGCTTTCTGGTCATAGTGACTGCAGTAGCGTTAGTTACTTCTGTGCAATCAAGACCATTTCTATCCTGTAAATTATTTAGAAGACACAGTCGTCTGAGCAAATTGCTAGGACAGTTATTAAGTGTTTAAAGCTAACCAGTTCTGTTAGGAATCTAAACACTTCCTTCTTCCCTTTCTTTCTTTCGTGGTCAGGATTCTCCGGCTTCCTCGTCGGAGGAGTCACTTTGTTCCTTTGCTTCAGTCTTCCTATTTTTTTCTTTTCTTTTTTTATTGTGGTATAAATAGCTTTCAAAATCATAATTACACTTCAGCGTAAGTTAAAAATATAATTCTGTACTCAAAAATGCTTTCTCGGTATGTAGACTCTTACTTGCAATTTAGGAAATAATCTTGTTCTAAACCTGGCACACAGAATTAATTAGTGCGCACCGTTTTCCCTGCTGTGCTCTGCCACTCTGCTCACCCTGGGAACCCCCAGGGAGAGACAGAGGCCGCTCTCCACAGGCACAGGCCCGAGGCCCACGATTAACTTTTGGCTTTGAATTCAAATTTTTTTCTTCTGAATAAATAGGAGCAACGGTATGTATAGAAGCTGCAGTACAGTTTCAAAATTGAAAAAAGAAAATTAGAAATGCTACTCTACCTTTACACTATCCTGTTTATCTTTTTGGATCCAGTTGCAGAGCCACCCTGTCATGAAGTTTTCCCTGGTCACTCCTTTTGTCGCTGTGTGTTTCTCCTCGGGCCCTTACGGTCCCTCGTGTACAGTCCAGCCCTCGGTTCTTGTGTGTAATGATGCAGCAGCCTGTCAGGTGGTGTCCCTTCCCTCCCGACGACAATGAGTTCATTGAAGGCAGGGCTGAGCTTTTTTTTATTTTTATTTTTTGACTTTGGAAAGCTGGCCGAGAGAGGGCTTCACACATGAGTAGGCACCACATCACTATTCAGTACATATTTTCTCACTGGCTTTTCTGAGATGTATATCAGGAAAGCTGTGGACAGGAGATAGAGGGATGTGGAAGGCTTTGAAAGGGGAACTCTAGGGGGCGGGTCTAGGAGCTATGAGTGGTTTTGCTGTTTGTTTTGGGACCAGGGTACCCATAAGGGCTTATTGCTGTGTGGTTGCGTGTGTATTCATTGTGTTGTGTTCTCAGTCATGTGTAGCCTGGCAGGAAGCTTCCAGAAGGTGACCGTTAAAGAGTAAATGGTATCTCAGATGTCCTCTCCGGGAAAGGTGCAAGGATTCTGTCTTTTTGGTTTCTCGCTCACATTCTGTGAGGATGGACCTACAAGTGAAGGGTGAGGAGAGTCCACAGGTTTCAGTGGGCTCCAAGGGCTGGTTTCTGCTTAGATCCCACAACACCCTGGGGGGTGGATGGCCTCTTAACACCAGCTTTCCTTCCTGATGCGGGGCAGAGTGAGGGCGATGCTGACGAGATGTACAGTGGTGCTCGGAGTGTTCTCAGAGAATCAAGACACATCTCAGATTATTTGGAGACCAGCACAAGACCTTCTGGAATTAGGATGAAAACGGTAGCTCTCCTAGCATCCAAGTCTATTCTTGAAATGCGGAGCTTACCATGTGGAGCTTACCATCCCCCACTGCCACCCAGAGCCTCAGTGTGGCAGAGCAGCAGTGGCGATCACACGGCCCTTTTGATCTGAATATATAAGTAGCTCCTCTATTGATTGCCAGGCAGTTTTACCTTTTTTTGCAGCAACACAAAATATAGGCCACATGTCTGGTGATAGAACAAGACTGTGTCCCTCACAATGTCATGCCAGCACATTAGTTGACACACTGGGATTAAATTTATGGGTAAGAAGAGAATGAGCTTTATGATTTATGTTGTAGGTTCATTTATATAAGCAATTAAGCGCATGCATCAAAAGATGTGTGAATCAATACGTCTGAGATAATTTGGATCAGAGCTTTATCTCTATGTCTTTTCAATCAATGCAGTGTCTGAAAACACTGGAGGCAGACTAATTACCTCTTCATTTGGCCCAAAGTTAGAAGGGTCATTTGCCATTTGCGACAACATGGATGGATCTTGGGATAATCATGCTATGCAAAATAAGTCAGACAGAAAAAGTTGAAAAATATATGATTTCATTCATATGTGGGCTATAAAACTGAAAGCAATAAACAAACATGACGAACAGAGACACATGGGCACAGACAGTTTATTAGTAGTTACCAGAGGGAAGGGGTGGAGGGGACGGGTAGACAGAGGGGAGAAAGGGTCAAATATTTGGTGACAGAAGGAAATTTAACTTTGGGAGATGAACACACAATGCAATATATATATATGACATACTCCTGAATTTTATACTTGAAATTTACTTGATTTTATGAAACAATGTCACCCCAATAATTTTTAATTAAGAAAAAAAAAAACAAGTATATCAGAGCTACACAATGTCTACTTCAAGGGAAGCAATAATCCCACTGTGGATCAAGACCCCATCTGAGGTGGTATTGATTTTTCAAAAGTGTCTTTAGAAACTGTGTCTAGAAAGAGACAAAAATGAGATTTGTGAAGGACCTGGAACGTACTGCCAAATTAACTGAACAGTTTTAATTGAGTACTCTGTGATAGATCTTGCAGTTTAATGATGAACAAAACAGTGCTTATCTCAGGAAGTCTTGAGATTCAAGAAATTTAGGATACTTATCCCGAAGAAGAGATAACTTGAGAGTAGAGTGAGGTGTGATTCAATTACCAGAAAACATTAAAATATCTGATCTGTGTCACAAATAATGCCGGAGAATAGGAATTATAGGGATAAAAAAATGCATTACTTTTCAGCTGTGCATTGTCAAGGAGATCACAGTCTAGTGGGTAGGAGAGGTCCCGTTTGCTCAACTGTGATCTGATACAGAATAAATTCGCAATAGGAACACCCGGCTAACACACTATCAAAAATGGCTAAAGTCAGCAGAAGCGCTTCTGATTGGGAAGGGGCACCAAAGCGGGGGTCACTTGATAGCTTTCTGCAAATGTTTTAGGAACTGGCATTTAGTACAAGGAACAGATTTGTTGAAAATAAAACAAAACAACAACAAAAACAAACACCAAAGCTCTCCAGAAGGAGCATAGAAGTTTGGAAATCACAGTGAAGAACAAATTTTTATTCATTGGTGAAATTTTTTTTTCTAGCAATAAAAGAAGAGACAATAAAATGGGTTATCATAAAAAAGAGAAGATTCCACCGCATTGAACATGTCCTAGCTGAGGCCAGCTCACCACCTGGCAGGTTCTGCCTTAGTGAAACATGGACTAAGTGAATGTTAAGGTATCTCCAAATTCCGAGAATCTGCTACTGACATGAACAGCTCCTTAAGTTAGAAAGAGCTGCTTATAGAAACGTTGATCTGGTTTGTTCTTTAGATATTTTACAGTGTTAGCTTTTTCCTGGCGTGAGCCTAGCGTAAGGCTCGTGGGTAAGACCTCGCGTTTGTATATTCACATCACCTGGTTTGAGCTCATTGTAGGACTGTAGCCTGTTAATTATATTGTCCAGTGATTAAAGAAGTGATTATTGTCCAACAAGCCTACACTGCAAGAGACCAAAGCCAGAGGCACAGCATTTTAACTTCTAACTTACAGCAGGGCTTTCGGCCTAAAAAAAGGGCCAAAGTACTTCTTGTCCTGTCAATCTGTGATCTCGGATTCCTACATCATATCAGCTGGGGACATCCACACTTTCCTGGGGAGATTTCTTTTAATCCAGGGGCTTTTATATTCTTCCTCCCACTCTTTTAGGAGTAGTGGAAAGTGCAGTGCACCAGGATTCAGGAATTCTGGGTGCACTTATTTACTTTGTCGCTTAGTATCTGTATGAGTTCTCTGCTCTGAGATTTGGCTTCTGCTGTCAGTCGTGAGAGGTGCACTGAATCAGCAGTTTGCAGATATGAGTCTGGCTTCTTAAAGTTTTTTTTTGGAAAGCTTATAAACTACTCATTCTGGAGACTCAGCCCCAGGGAGTCTGATTCAGTAGATTATGAAAATGGTCAGAAAATAATTTTTAAGTTCTTTCAAGGATTCTGAGGATAAACCCCAATTCAGGACCTAAGATAATTCCTAAGTCCCTTTGACTTCTAAGAGCCTATGAGTTGGTGATTCTGTTTTCCCATCTTCAAAACTTCAGGGATTTAATATATATATATATATATATATATATATATATATATATATATATATATATATATATATATATATATATATATATATATATATCTTTTTTTAAGGCTTTTACACACCATAGCCCATGTGGAAAAATTCAATTCACTTGGGATTGTAGGTAACATTATTTTATTTTAACAATTTCCCTTTCTAATGCTACTCAGGTAGTTTTCAGAAGTGTCCCCCAAAAGGAAAGCTGAAAGAAATTAAAGAAACATTTAGCCAAGTCAGTGTACAACCTTCCCCCATCCCATCTGCCCGCCCTTCTAATTTTTTCTCTTCTTTCTCATCTTAAACATTTAAGCAACACATAAGAGAAAAACGCTCTCCCTTAAGCCCATTTCTGAAATAATTCTATTTTTAAACACTGCAGTTCATCTCAATTGTGCTCAAATTCAATTCACTTGTGATTGTCTGCTATATTATTTTCTTTATCAATTTCTCCCCAGACTCAGTAGGGGTAGTGATTGAAATTTGAAAGCTTACGGGGAGAATAAAGTCCAAAATAGTATTGAGGAAAATGCGTCTCGAATCTGTTGGCTGTAAGGGGCCCTTGCTTTCCCTCAACGCCCAACCTACTTTCATCCACAGTCTCTTGATAAAGACCATTAAGTCAAAGTGACTTAAAAATAAATTTAAATTGATTCTTCTATCATCAAAAGGGTTTTTTTTTTCCCTCCTTAGACTTTAAATATTTTATTTTCTATTATTGCATTATGTGCTTGATGCTTTGGCAAAGGTTGCCTTGCTTTTGGTTGCTAAATCTTTGCTTGCTTTCGGGGAAGCCAGCATGGGTGCACACAGGGTGGTAGGGATGTTGGCCATTGGAATCTTCTTGGAATGAAAAGATGATACTCTTTCTGTTCCCAAACTGACTTGGCCTGTGAACACAATGAGAACTTATATAAACAGCCCTTATTAGTATCATATTTGTGAAACTTCTGATTTCATCTAATTGTTAATTCCATTCTAATTTCTCCCACTCAGAATTTAATATAAAAACAATCACCAAGTTTATTAGGGGCAATGAAGGGAACAGGAATTAACAAGACCAGGGTTCAATCACCAATGTAAGGAAGTAGATATCTCATGCCTATTCATGCAAATCCGCAGGAAAATTCATCTCATTCATGTGCAAGACCCCTCGTCTGATGGTAGGAACACCCACACTCAGGGAGTTTGCCTCTGTTAAGCAGCTCTGTGTTAGTTTGTGACTTCCTCATTGCCTGCCTTCTTTGCCCATTCTTCTGTATCCCATTAGTTTAGAAATACTGGCCTCGTTGTGCCTTTGACCACTTGGGTTTACTTATATCCATTTGGGCTTTGAAGTTGGAAGAGAATACAATGATTCATTGAAACACAGGAGATTTATTTTATGGGTAGGTAGAATATAAGGGGCTGAACAGTACATTTCCCTCCGAACACATTAAACACATTCAGATCTTTAGTTCACATGTGACTTTTCATCTGTAGCCATGCTCATGTAACTCTTCTTTCATGGATTTCTCTTCTCTTTCCCTCTAAAACTTATTAAAAATCTACCCTTTCTCTGCCACCGTCTAGAAGTCTTATCTGGCCACCTGCGGTCCATTCAATGTGTACTTCCCTTGGGTTCTTTTTACTTGTGATGCTACTTAAAGTTTTCTGTATGTATATTATACTTCTCTAAGAAGAATATATGCCCGTGCATAGCCAGACAGTGTCCTAACCTCCTTGTAGGTGCCTGACACAGAGTTGGCACATGCTAGCTGCATAAGCAGTAACTATGGAATATAAGATAAATAATATGAACAGTTAGATGCTAAGCACATCATATATGTTATCTCATAAAGTCTATGTATTAAATACCATTACTTTTCCAATTTATAGATGGTTTTAGATGCTTTAAACAGTGTACCATGTATCAGAGCTGGGGTATGACATCAGGCCTCTGATGTGATGAAGTTTCTCTCCAGGGCTTTCTTCTGTGATTTACTTTTTCATTTTTTCTGTTTCTCCTCACCATCATCACCCTTTTCAGGATGGGGGCGAGTGGTATTTTATGGTTTAACATAATGTGTACATGGCCAGAAATCATCCATGAAAGGGGCTTGTAGTAGGAGAGCGATGTTGGGGGTGAGGAGTAAGGCTGCATTACACGGTCAGCTGAGGCACTGGATTCCAAATGATTTAATTGTATAATGATGGTAGCATTTCTCAAACATGGAAGACACACCGAAGGGGGTGTTTTCACTTCCAGCATTGCAAATGGAACGAGAGACTGTGGGGTCTGTTAACGCTGTCTATCAGATCACTCACCAGTGCCTACTAGTCTTCCACGTCCACTCCATTCTCACTCTGGGCTTTCACAGCAGGAGGAAGTAATGGCAGTTCTTACCCTCTCATGGATTTACATAATTGTAAAGCAAATTGTGATGCCTTCGCTCTTTCAGAATGATTGTTGGAAAGTGATTTGCTACTACAAGTCCCAGAATAAAATACATCTGTATATTTCCTGCCTTTACAAATGCCTGGGAGCAAAGACAATGGACTGGATAAACATCTGAGAGGAGCACGCGAACATCTGCTAGATCAATAGCCCTTACACAATTTCCCTTCTTAGAAGGCAAACCTTAAAAGACCCAGAGTAAGAACTGTAATCATAAAGAGACTGAAACAAAGGCAATAGTATTTTTAAAGTACTTTCAAAATTATATGGAACTATTGAAATGTGAGGTATGTTTAAAGAGTTCATTAAAGACCCCCTATTTCTGGTCTTCAGTATTTCTGGGGTGGTAAAAACAAAGGAAGATGCCTGTCCTTTTCACACGTATAGAAAAGACCTGAGACCTCCTAAAATCGAAGAGAAAAATTTCATGAATGAAAGTTCCTCATCTGTGATTATCGTTGGAGTGATCTACGCATTGAACAAGCCTCTAAAAAGTCCTCTGTAGTCTTTTGACAATGCAGTCTCATTATCAGAGTGTTCCCTCTTTGCAATCTGAAGTTTAGGTCACAGAGACAACCTAGTTTCAGGAAAGTAAATGTTCTTTCCTGTTGTGACAATGGGAAACCCTCAGGGAACTTAGCTGTGTGCCCTGATATGGAACCTAGAAAGGAATGGCAGGACCTTGGTGAGGAAGGTGAGCAGCAGGATTATCTAAAAGTGTGCAGCAGCATTGCTCCTATGCAGTCCATCTAAACTGGCATTGTGATGGACAAGAAAGAGTTGTGATATCCCCTGAGTGATCTAAAACCACTAACGACATATGGTCACCAGATATTTTTCTAAAGCAACTTTCTCGTGGTATGCAGAAAAGTGGATTGTGTACACACACACACACACACACACACACACACACACACACACACACATACACATACACATACACACATACACACATTCATTGAGCCTTTATTATGTGCCAGATATTTGGGAGTCTATTTCCAAAATGCTGAGAATAGTGAGAGTCTCAATTGAGGATAAAAGAGAATAGACAGCGGGAGTGCTCCAGTTATTTGTTGCAATATAACAAACCACTCCCCAAATGTAATGGCCCCAAACAATGATCATTTGTAATCTCTGACAGTTCTGCATCTGACTGGTCTCAGCTGGGCAGTTCCTCTGCTCCATGTGGGAGTGGGTGGGGCTACAATCTTCTGAAGGCTCAACCAGGCTGTAAAGTCCAAGACGACTGAGGCACACAGCTGGCTTTTGGTGCAGGCAGGCGGGGCTCCTTGATTCTCCTCTTGTGATCTTTGCATGTGGACTAAATTCCATGTAGTATGGTGGCCAGGATGCAAGAGTAGAATATTCCAACTGTGAGAAAGTAGAAGTTGAAGATCTGGCCTTGAAAATTTCAGTGTCCCTTCCACTGCTTCATATTGGCCAAGGGCAATCACAAGACCAGCTGTGATACAAGACTAAGGGAGATAGACCACATTTTTCTTTTCTCTCTTTTACTTTTTCTTTTTCTTTTCTTTTTCTTCCTCTTCTTCTTCTTCTTTCTCTCTCTCTCTTTTTTTTTTTTGCCTGATTAGAAACAAAAAAGTTAACTACACTGAAATAAATTATGGCTACCTTTAATCTACACTGTGCAGGAAGCAATGTACTGGGATGAACTTTAGAAAATAAAGTGGTCTTATCTGTGTGTATCTGTGGTTGCGGGGAGGGTAGGATTTTTTTTTTAAATTACTTAACATATTCCATGGGAAGTTTTAAAGGCAATGAGAGATCAGTTATCCATGTATACAAAGCAGCCACAGTCATGTGAGCTCTGTTTTCAGAGAAGGCCAGGCTATTCTTGTTTCTCATGCCTGTGTGTTTGTTGATGGGGCCTTCAGGGCTATGGCTTTGCTTCCTCTCAAGGCTCAGGACAGTACAGATGGCAAGGATATCCTGTCCCTAGGGTGATTCTAGCACAGATGTTGCAGAAAACTTGAAATAAAATCTCAACTTTTGTTTTCTTAATTTTAATTATTTCTGTGTTTAACTCATTACACACAAAGACCATGTTCCCAATCTCTACAAATATCTATCCTTGTATATGACCTTGTAAACTATAAAACTTTAATCAATCTCTGATTATTTATGACAATATTTACTCAAGGTATTATAAAATCCATGGTAGGAATAGGGTCAAAATCACAATTTCTTTTCCATACAAGCTCAGTTTGTTCCATAGCTGTTATTAGCTATAAAGATAGCCCGCACCATTGGCCCAAAGCTGCATACTGGTTGTAAGGGAAGTGTGGTAAGAATACAGATGACTGGCTAAATAAAGCTCCGGCAGGTCTCAAAATGCCACACAAGAATACTTGTGTCATCTTTGTATTCAAAGGAATATATACATACTCAAAGGAGTACACACTCGTATATGTATACATAACAATAGATATTTACATAATGTCTTGTGGATAATGATAATCCAGGAAATATTTGTTAAATTATATGAGCCAAGCTACTTATCCGCCTTCAGTTAACTCTCATCATAACAAAGGTAATTAACCTTTGATTCAGTAATTAGTGCACTGAGTGTTAGTTCCATTTCTCACTCTGAATAAGTCATAAAAAATGCCTCACAACAACGTCTACAGGTCATATTTCCATTCACACAAAGCAGTTGAAATTAAACAGATTTCTAAGAAGCAAAAGAGCTCTTTTGCCTTTTGGTGCGACATGACACTACTCCACAGAACAGAGGAGACTTAGCATGGCTAGTAAAGTTAAACTCCTTAGGAGAGATCATTAGAAACTGGGAAGTGAGGGTCTTAGCATAGAGACATGCACAATGATGGTTAGAAAAAGTACCACTTCGGCAATCCCAGTGTCATGCATATAAGATGAATAGATTCAGTTCATCTTTGAGCTCCGTGGAGAAGGATTCATCATAAAATACAAACACACATTCAGACAGACTTACTCAGATACGTGTGCACAAACATGAAATCGTTACCATTTCAGGACGTGTGGGAAGAAGGAGCCCGGAAACTTTGTTTACTTATGAGTTTTGTTCATTTTTTTTTCTTTGCAAACAGAATAATGATTAAAGAGAGGTACTTCCACTGTTCTCCTTGTCTGAAATTCTAAAGCCTGGAGGCCATCTGAGTTCTCCTTTCAGATTTTGGCAGTTATTTGATAAGTGGCATAGGAGGCTAAGTAATCACAGCGGTTTCCAGGGAATGAAACGCCACCTAAATTGTGATTCTAAGGTAGTAAACGGGATTCAGGCAACTTATTAGAGTCAGGTAACTGCTAAGAGGATAAACCCAAGATTGAAATGGCATGTGCAGCCTTGTAATATGTGCTTCACTCCTCTGTATATGTGGCCGACTGATATATTATTTTCTCTTTGGAGAGTACATACAATTCTTGCCTCTTAAACTAGGTTATTTTAGACTATAGGACTGGGTTAATGGAGAAGTTTCACAAGGTTAGAGAGTCATGGTTGGGTTGACACCAAGATGAACTTAAGCTTGGATGGGGAGACAGATTGGTCAGGACTAGTGGAGTTTCTGGAAATTTTGCATTATTTTTGCATTTAGCACAGGCAGCTGAACACAACATGTAACTGGCATGTCTCTATAAAGAAAAGGCTCAGTCAAGTTCTTCGTCTAGACTCTAAAACTACACTTTCCAATACGGTAGCCACTAGCCACATGTGGCATTTAACACTTGAAATGTGGCTGGCCCAGATGTATATATCTGTAAATGTAAAATACATACCAGATTTCAAAGATTTAGTGTGAAAAGGGATATAAAAACATCACATTACTAATTTGTATATAGATTGCATGTTGAAATAATGGTACTTTGGATATCTAAGGCTATCAAATACATTACTAAAATTAATTTTACCCATTTCCTTTTACATTTTAGTGTTGCTGCTAGAAATTTAAATTACAGATGTGGCTCACATTATATTTGTATAGGATATTGCTGTTCTACACAGTGACAGATTCACAAAAACTGGAAAGGCTTATCCAACCAGTTAATGAATTTACTAACTTTGTTATAGCTCATTCAGAAACCTGTTTGCCCAAATGTAATGTAAGAAATATTGGTAGTAGATAGGAAAAAACTGGAATTTGAGTGGGGAAAAAGTAAGAAGAGATAGAGAAGGGATTAGTAAAGTATAGTGTGAAGCATAAACAGCAATGTGATTTTTTTTTTTTTTTTGCAATACAATTTTAGAAACAGAAAAAAAGAGCAGAGGCCAAGTACACTCAAGCTGTCTGTTAGGGAGGTGGGATTAAGATGTGGATGAGAGTCTGACAAATTTGTGTCAAAAGGCTGTACTCTGTTTCAAAATTATCATTAGTATAACTGAGGTACAGTGTTAAAGAGTGGTTTTGAGTATCATCTATAAATGCAAATATAACGTCCTGCCCCGACCTCAGCCAAGGCCTAAGTTCTGCTGACCTAAATGGATTTATGGAAGTTAGCTAAACTTTTCTGTAACAAGCATCTGAGAGGTTCCGTATCTTTTGAGTCACCTAAAGGCCAAATCACTCTGGACATTGGAACAGGTCATCTCTAAATTTGCTTTTATTTCCTAGTCTGTGCTTAATTTTATTTGGGCAGGACTGCGGCCAGTACCATGGAGAGCTCATGAGGCACCAGAGGTGGGATATAGAGCAGAGATTTTTCAGAGGGAGATAGTCTTGAAGAACAACACTATGGACAACTCAAGTAAGAAAAAGAAAAAAAATGGACTGTGGAAATCGGAAGAGAGGAAATACTTTCCCCCAACTCTTATTTTCTGTTGTACTTTTGTAATTCACAGAACGATCCAGCTATCCCAGACTAATGGTTGAGGAAACAAAGCCCCCGAAATGAATTTTTCTCAGTTCACATTAAGAAGACAGTGGTAGACTTGGGATTTTGTTTCTGTGGTCCAAACTATTTACTCATTAAGGCAAAATACACAGGGTAGAGAAAATTTTCTCTGAAAAGAGCTCCCCTTTGGCAAATTTCTCACAATCATAAAGGGTCAGGTCTGTAGAAATGGGCACTTTGATTAAGAGGGAGATCTAGAGAGGTTAAGGGGATAGTTTTGTAGATGGGTTAACTTGATTAATATATCAGCTCAGCTTCTTATGAATTACTTAACCTCTCTAAAACTTACTGTTCTCATTCTGGGCATGATAGCAATACCTCCCTATAGGATTATCATCACACACACACACACACACACAGAAGAGTCAATGCATGTAAAATGCTTAACAATACCTGACACATAGGAAACACTAAGCATTAACTGTCATAATCTTTGATTTCCTGTGAGGATTTAGCTATAGCATAATGTAGTATTCACTCTTGAAAGCTGAATTTCCTGGGAATCTGATTCTGAAATGGAGAGACATTTTCAGAAAGTTTATTATGGAATGCTGTTGGAATCAATTCTTGTTGAAAGATGCAGACTTGGGCAGGATTAGGAAAACAAGATTTGCCAGAAGGATAAATCATGTGATGATATAGTTTCAATCCAGATTTCTACTGACCTCAGAGCGAGCTCAGATGTTGAGGTAACCCTTTAGCATTCCAGAGTTCGGGTGAGAGGCTGGGCTTTGACACCCTATGCAACCAGTGAATGGATCTGGTTTGTCTTGGGGAAGCAACTCTCTTAGCAAGACAATTCATAAAGAAGTCTGTTTGGAGCATTCCCAGTATCTAAGAACTAAGGTCCTCTCTTCTGGAAGGAGCACTAGGCAGCACAGCATAGCATCCACTACACTCATCATGACCACTTGTCAAGTTCCTCTCAGTATCCAGAAAGTCAATAATATCTGCTGATTTTTGAGGGAGATGCAATAAAAACACTGTTTTTGTTTTTGTCCTGAGTTAGGTGGCAGTTGAGAAATAAGATATAAGAATTGTACATGTGGAGTTAAAATTAAGTTTTATTACTGATGAAAGTGAATTAAAGAATGTTGACTTCATTCAGTGATCAGCCTATATAATATACCTCCTCTCTGGAATTGAATATATCCCCTTAACTGCAGGTCTCTCTCTGGAGAGTCAGGGCCAGATGCTGACTGGAATGGATACCCCTGGGTAAGCAGAGGATACCTATGTTTCTAGAGCAATTGATGAAAAAAGAAGAAGAATCCTGAGAAGTAATTGCCTTCTTCTTAATTACATCAGAGGTCATGAAAGAAAACAAAGTGTCTCTATGCTTTCTCTCATGGGGAATAGAAAATGAGAACATTTTCTGCAAAAATGAGGGGTGGGATGTAAGCATTCCTTCTTAACTCTGCTACTTCCTCTGGCTACTTTTGGTCTTCCCTTGGAGGCTTTATGCCCTCAAAATAGATCAACAGAAGATGTTATCTTCACTAGTGTCTTCTGTGGGGGTCCTCTGTCCCTAAGGACTTCAGGCTTCTAAAAAGAGAATGTGAAGATCTGAGTCTGAACTTCCCAGACAAGTAATACTTATCTTTTTTTTTCTTCTATGAAGCACATAGTTTAAAGATGAGAATTCTCTAGGACTAATTATGAAAATTATGATTGTCTTCCCACCCCTCTTCAATTGCTGCTCCAGAAAATGGCAACTTTCACATATTTGTGCTTTCCTTTGGTATCTATCTTTCATGTTCCTTAATGCTGCGCTTAACATTTACACTTCTTAATATTTCAGTTTAAAGCAATACTTGTTGACTTCCCATTATGGAAGAGAAAGTGCAATTTTTTACTGCTCATCTTCCACATGCTCACTTCCCATCCTCCATCTTACAATCATAATTATGACATAATCTTAGTCAGATCAGAATTAAGACTTTGTAACATTATATCCATGTCAGTGTCATTCACAATTAAGCCAAGTCCTAGACCATGACTACTTGTTTCTTTCTTGCAAAACTACTTTGCTTCCCAGGAACTAAGAATAATCTTACCTTTTGTATGTTTACTGTTCCTTGGTCTTACCACTAATCCATCCCTAAATTCTTATTTATAATACATTTATCTTTTCTCAATATTTTAAAACTCATTTATTTAATTGCTTTCATCTTGAAGAATCTGTTTTTGTTTTGGTTTTGGTTCTTCTTACCTGCCCTAGTCTGAACTGGTTTGTCTCTAGGACCCGTATGTAGCTTTTATTCTGGTATCTCCTTTCATTTTCAAGTTGGAGATTTTCTTTTTCTGCCTTATTCCTAGATCCAATGTCTATTCCATTCCTGATTTACTTTCTTATTTTGGTGTAACATCTCTTCTAGCACTCTCCTGTGAAAGGGTGCATGGAAGGCAAGACTATGATATTGTATGTCTCAAGATGCTTTTATTTATACTCATACTTAAGAGAGAGTTAGGCAGAGAAAGAATTCAAAATTGAAGATAATGTTTCCTCAAAGTTGTAAAGACTTTGTTCCTCTATCTTCTAAATGTAAGGACTACTTATGAGAAGTCTGAAGTCTTTCTCATTCCTATCCTTTGAAGTATCTTGCTTTTAAAAACATTTTATCTCTTCAATTTTTAAATTTTTCTTTTTATTCAGATGTTCTAAAATTTCATGGTGCTATGCCTTGTACTCTATTTTATTTATTTTGCAGGGAACTTGATAACACTGTTTACTCTGGAAACTCATAATCATATCGGGATGCTGTTTTGAATTAATTTCTTTTCTATTTGTATTTATTTATGAATACTCTCTAACTAATAGTAATCTTATTTTTTTTGTTTTTATTTTTATTTCTATGGCCTCATCCTATTTTCTACTTTCTGGGAGATACCTACAAATATTCACAACTGTATGATTCAATTCATTTATTCATGTTTAATTTTACCTTCTTTTATTCATATATATATATATATATATATATATATATATATATATATATATATATATATATATATTGGTTATACTCTTTGTAGAACATTCTGTTACTGTTTGGGAGATGCAATATTTCTATTATTTCACTAAGGATATGATTAGAGTAATTTTTTTTAAAAAAATATTCCCTTCTAAGATGATTTCTTGTTTCCTGCAAGATATTCTTTCTGTTTGTTTTGTTCTTTGTCTTTTGCATGGTATTTTCCTTGGATTTCTTTAGATTTTTTGTTCATTTGTTTACGTTCTGCTCATTTAAGAGAATGACATAAAAAGTCCGATTCAATGCTAATCAGGCGTGTATGCTGGTAGGCTTTATTCTAGGTGAAACTGGTTAGGCTTTTCACTGGGAGTTTTAAGTTTTTTTCTTGGACTGCAAATTTTCTGCCTTAAATATATAATTCCAACTGTTGACTCTCTTAGAGCCTTATGGGAGAAGAGAATCATATCATAGATCTGCTTTCAGCTGTGCCTAGTCTTTTACTATGTCCAAAGATGACACTGCCACCTTCAATCTACCAGCAGGGTGTCATAGATTGATCCAAAATGAGAAAGGCATCTCCAATTTAGCTTCTCCTGCAATCTTTTACCTAACCGTTTTCTTTTTAGTCTCACCTTCATATCCACTGCTCTAGATAGCTGATATTGGCAATTCCTAAGCTTACAGGAGGCTTTTTGTGGGGGTACATTGGGTTACTCATCTGTTTTCTCTACCACCAGTTGAGCATTCAATATGCTCACAGATGATAAGTTAGATTCACTCATTCTTCTGCTTTCTTGCCTACAGTATTTGGTTATTACCATTTTTTTCTCCCATTCCTTTTGTGTTTGGGATGCAAATAGTCCTCTTGCTATCCTGTAAGTCAGGTTTGTAGAGAGGGAGCAGATAAAAATATGTTTGCTCAATACGGCTTCTTTAACAAAAATGCCCTCTTTAATATATCAGTGCTGTATTCTCCACAGATGCATGCATTTATTCCCTCTCCTTCTCATCTTTATGTTGAGTAAATATGTATTTACAAATCTGAGAATCCTCTGAGCATTTAAAATTAATATACAAAATAGAGACTTAATTTCTAACTATCTCTCTACAAACTATCCAGAATAGGTCTTACACATTTCATCTTAATGACTACTTTAGACCCAAAATAATTTTTATTGATAACAGTAATATGGTAATTCATTAAGGTATGCTGTTACCTAAGTGCTAATTAAAAGGAAAGATAGTTGAAGGATAAAGGAGGGCTTGAAAGCACATCACACACAAGTTTCTTCCTAATATATTTCCTGTCTATCACACTTATTACTGCAGGGTGGGTTGACAGGTTAATTATGTACTAGGCAGGAGAGCTGGTACAGAGGATGTTACAATCTCAGAACCGAAAACACTTATAATCATTTTATCTAAATATAAGACAAACTCACCTTGATGAAGGACTGCATTTAGTGATCATATGTAAGGTGACCTCCCTACTATAGATTGCAGATGGCACCTAGTTAATGTTATACCATAGCACATAAATGTTGACCCTGCAGCATCTAGCTATGACTGGTATGTAGGGATTCTGTCAAAATTTGCAAATTTGCTGTGTTCTTTTACTGCTGAGGATTTGGCTTCCCCCATTTCCTTTTCAAGCTGCTTTTTTAAAAATAGTAAATCTTTCACATGGTATTAATGAAAAAAATTAAATAAAATACATTTATGGTTTGCATTTATTTTTAAATATTGAGAACGTATTACTTTACTGAGGGAGAACCTTTACCTCATGAAGGGGTCCTCTGTCAACATCCTGCCAGTGGCCCCCATTCTCCTCTTGTCTTAAAATACATCTGAGGCAAGAACCTCATCCTCACACCAAATAGTTCATTACACCATTTGAGAGTCCCATTCAAAAGGTCTGATTTCTGTTGTTTTATCTTGTCTTAGATGGAGAAGATTCTTCCTTGTCACTCTTTCCAATGACATTAATTCTGGCATCAACTCTCAAGTCTTTCCCAGGAAAGTTTTCTAATATCTGAATATAGTTTACATATCTCTTAAAACTTCTGTTTATTTATCTCTTCTTCTGTATCTCTACTCTGTTTCTTTCTTTGTTTCTACTTGTCATTTCTCCCAGAATCTTCTTTATGTTAGTTGCCATTCTCTGGAAAATTTGCTAAGATCCTCTAAATAAATAGCTAATAACTTAATACAGTATTTCAATAATATACAGATTAGAGTAAACTTATTAAACTTGTAATTATGAACTTTTTCTTTTCCTTGTGTAATCCAAGATCTCAAGGGCTGTGCAAGCAGAAACTGTCCATTGTTTTGGCTGTCTGAAGCACAGGATCTTCCTTTTCACCTCCATTTACCTACTGCTTCCAAATAACCATGATTTTTTCTATATCTCATCAAAATATTTCAAACTTTAGAAAAATACAAAAGAAAAAAGTACTGCTTTATAACATTCTCCATTTATTTCTGCTTCTAAAAATTCTACTTCTTCCCCAAATTGGTACATCCATTTTAATGTGCAGACTGCAGTTAGAATTTTTTAACTCACTCCTCTTGACTCTTTGGCACCAAGAACACGATAAATGGTTAGAGATACTTAATTCGCCTCAATTTAATGATAAAATAAATATTTATTAAACAAATACAGCCCCAGGCACGGCGTTAAGCTCTGCTTAGACACATATTAGTAAACCGAAGAGGTCCCGGTCTTTGAGGAAAGACATGAGGTGATCAGGTAGCTCTATCAGAGCGACAACTGCTGTGGAAGGTATGTTATGGATATAATGCAATGACAGTGAGGCAGGATGATTTCTCCAAACTTCCAGGCTATCTTGAATATTCTGTGCCTTTAGGTGACCAAAAGTATACCACAGAGCCATGAACTGATATAGTGCTTCAACAATTTTGCCTGATTTGACAGCCTATGAATGATAATGCCACCTCGACAAGTCTGCCGACTTGCTTGTATTATTTTACTGGTATCCTCAGAAGCTCTCCTCTAAGAAAAATAGTAATCAACTATGCAAAGTTATTTAGAGTTATTAATACATCTCCTCTGAAGAACAAGAATGATTCCATTCTCTCTCTAATAGTCCTTGACCCAAGTACAGTACTTTGCTCCTAGAAAAATATGTTCACATCTGCAATTCTATTAGACCCCTATTGTAACATAGCGAGGTAGATAGAACAGAGATTGCTGGCTCCACTTTGCAGACGAGAAAACTGAGGAGATGTGCCTTTTTCTTGGCCAAAGCTGTAGGACCAGTGTGTGGCAGAGCCACAGATTTCTAATTCCCTGCTCTGTTACTCTCCCAAAAACCAGTTTGAAGGGCCAGCCATTTTCTTGTCTCTTCATCTGGTGTGTATGTTGGAAGAGACAGCATTTAGGTGATGCACAGAACTCAATGGGGTCATGCAGAGCTGTGAACTTTACTGGATAGATGCTCAGCACAGATCCAAAAAAAAAATGCAGAGGTGTGAGAGGAGGTGCTGGACCAACCTAATTTAGACTTTGCTTTGTGAAAACTAAGCCAGTGAAAGAAACCATGTGATGGATTCTTTTTAATATGGTATTATTGTCAGGGAATAGCTTCGATATGCACCATAAGCATTAAATGCTAAAAATAATAACAGCAATTATAGATTGTTCTGACACCAGAAGAGTAGAATTATGCTTCTTAACTGTGTTGCCTTCAGCCAATAAAAATGCAAAATCACTTTTCTAAAAACTGGTTTCCTCTGTGCTAGATTACCAAGAGATGGCAGCATTCCATCCATCATTCAACAACTGTACATTCCTCGCTTGAAGCTAAGATTTCCTCTTTTCCCAACGAAGTGTTGAGAACAAAGAATAAATTTTAAAATAGGAATCTGTTTCATAATCACTCATTGTCACAGACTCATGCAGCTCTAGATTGCCCAGATCTAAGTTTAGGTGCTGATGATACATAACTGTAAAGATTCAAATGATCTATTTTAAAATAATATATGATATCACGGTTGATGATAATGTGCAAAATTCAATGAGTGATGATTCAAGGAAGGGAATGGTGATATATGATTTCTCCTTGGATGCTCTTGACAGCTTTCATTTGTGGGCTTCCCCTTTCTGCACAGAGTCGCTAATCTGAAGTCCAACGTACTATGTTAATAAAGCCACACTTTGTTAGCCGGCTTGATGTTCTGTTTGGGGTTTGGCACTTGTCTCACAATGGAAAGTTATAGTAAGTGTAACATTAGAGTCCATCAGCACAAGGTAGTCAATGAAGCCCCAGATAGGTGATCATTTCTACGGAGAGGCGGAAAGAATTCTTTAGTAGGGAAGATTCAGAGATGGCCGCAAAGTTAAATATTGTAAAAATTTATATTTCCAATGCTCAGATTTTCATAAAAAACTTTCCGTGTTTTTTCATAATTGAGTTATTATTTTATGACAGAAGTCTATGGAAAAATAATTTTGATGTATTTTTCAAAACACAAATGGGTACTTATAAAGCATATGGATACACGGCTAGCTTCCCTATTTCTTTTCTTGTGGTAAATGTATAGTTGGTTTTGTTTGTTTGTTTGTTTGTTTTTTACTAGTGATTGTCTTCAATGGTCAAATGTCACAGATTTGTCGCAGGAATTAACTTGTCAACCAGTTACCTTGGACTGTGAAATACTCAGGTGCAGGTTAGAAATCCACAGATTCTCTCTTAATAAGTCTCACTGCTTCCTGCTTCAGTGGAGGTCATTACAGCCTTAGTTGGTCACAGAACCATGGAGCTGAGAAGCATCTGCATTATTTATCTTCATCTTACTCGAGAGAAGACCTATGTCTCCCCGAGATGCAGGAAGGGGCCAAAAGTCATGGCACAAGTTAGTGGCGGAGGCAGCCATGCCTGGTTCTTGTCTCCTGACTACGAAGTCTGTATGTTTTCTACTGCATCATGATACATTAGAAAAAAACGTTCAGAAAATGACACCTTTGGTTTTTAAGGTGAGCCAGTGCTGCGATCTCCTTCAGGTATTCTAGTTAACTGGATCGGAGGTATTTCAACCATCATTAAAAGCAAGGTTTAGGCAAAGAATGCAGATGCAGTGGAAGGAACTGGTAGCTATCTGCATAGCATGGGAAGGTCCTGGTGACCCCTGGGTGCTTCCTGAACAGGCATAGGTCTCCTATCACCAACCAGAGGTCTGAGTGGCCTCAGTTTTCCTCTGGTAATCATCTTTCTCTCTTGGAGGAAACCCTGCTTTTGTTTCTGCACACTCCTAAGACAGAGCGTTGATGAGAAGAACCTCAGGGGTTTGCCATCTGTTTTCTGTCGATGGGACATTTTTTCCTAAGCAAACTGGAAGCTTTGATGGGAGGAACATACCCTTCCCTCTTGGGGGAGTCCAGGCTAAATTTGCACACAGATCAGGCCCTAAGCACAAGTCTTGTTGAAAAGTATAGCTGTCTCTGCTGCAGTCATGGAGGCCTGAAGGATGGCTCCTAAGTGGGTGGTGAGCAAATGAACTGACTCTCCTCCAGCTCCTGTCAACAGTGCTCCACGTGGGGGGATCCTGGTGACATGAAGTTTTATTGGTAATGCACGGAGCTTATCCCCTTGGTTTCCATACATCTTCCTGTAATATGGCTCCAGAGCCCTGGAATGAGCAGGTGAACATTGAGAAAGGAGCCACCTCCTACAAAGTTAATTTTTCTTTTCACAAGGAAGTCATGATGGGGGCATTATTGTCCAAAGGACTACATAAGAGGACCTAGATCTCATTCTCCCAAGGTCCAAATTATGAAAAAATATGAGAAATTCTCAGTAATAATGATTTCCTTTTGTTATGTGTCAGACATTTTTCTGAGTGCTTTCTATATATTAATATTTATTCCCCACAATAACTCTATAAAATTGCTATTCTTATTACCTCTGTTTTGCAGATGCAACTGAGGCATAGAAAGATTAAATAACTTTGTGAAGCCACACAGGTGCTAGATGCTGAGACTGGGATTTGAATCCAAGGAAACTGACTCCAGACTCTGCTCTTAGCTCCGTCATACTGTCCCTGTGCTTACTGCTGCCCCCATCATGGATAGCATTTTATTTTTCTCTTTAGATAAGAACCTGCCTGTGTCTTAACTGTATTGCAAGAAAGCACAGAGAAGTAGGGTGTGGGTCTGGGGGACTGGAGAATGGATTCCTGCCTTGGAAGTGTGTAGACTCTCTGATGTGGCCATAGATAGTGCTCCACCCTGGGGACAGCCACCTCCTTGCTGAAGCTGTCCTTCTGTAGAGGGTGGCAGCTAATCCCCTGAAAGTGAAGCTGTGACCGTCAGGCCTGGGCGCTGATGTGGCAAGGTGATCCGCCATGTCCTGCCCTCAAAGAAAACAGATCTTAAGGGCACTGATCTTCCAACAAGCTCCAGAGTCATTTTGTTGACAGTTTTCACCTGCTTGAGTCCATCAAGTTTACCTCATTTTCGTTTATGGCTGGAAACAGAAATATGACTCTGATTTACACTTCTCATAGAAAGTAATCTTTTCAGCCATTAGCTTCTCAAAAGCCTCCTTTGGGACAGGGCCGAGAGAAGCATCATCGGGGAACTGTTTTCCCACAGACTTTTCTCCTCTTCCCCACCCAGGTCAGCCTGCACTAAACATAAACCCAACAAGCTTCCAGCTCTGATTTGAACCTCTGAAACCCCTCACCACTCTCTCCGCCTCAGGGGTTTTGATCTGGCCTCTGCATGAGGGTCTCTACCTGTCAATCTTTTCTTAAAATTGAGTTGAGTTGAGTCTACCAGTTCCTGAATTCTTCGGTCGAAGGAGCTTGCCAAAGTGAATTGATACCAGCTCGATCTTTTATCTGTAAACCTGTTTGGGGATCCTTAGAAAGCACCAATACCTTCTCTTCCCTGATATTAACAGTATGATTAATCTTCAAAAGTGTGAAATAATTTGCAAGAGGAATCTTACTATTCTGGAAAGTTTCTAGAGACTTAAGAAATATTTTATGGCAAAAGTTTGTTAAAAGTCTTAGGAACCCCTCAGTTGTGGAGTGTGCACAGACAGTAGAAAACGATGCATTTATAGGAGTAAGGAGAAGAGGCCTCAGCCCTGGGCATAGTCAGGGTGATGGAAAGTGTTAGGCAAATAGCTGAGTCATAAAGGTGCTACTTGTCCTCCTTATTTCTGTGTCTTTGGGCTCAGAGCAGCCTAAATTCATGCCGTGTGCATAGGAGAGACAATCAGTCGATTAAAAGGGTCCATTTACGTCCTTGGTCATCATAGGGGTTCAGGTACGTGGCTGAATATCTCTCAGCAGCACTATCCACTGACTGGAAGAACTTTTTCATTCTGCTAGATTTTGTTATCTTTCAGGTGGCTGCAGTTGTCTGGCCCTGGAAGGAGATACGAGAGGACCTCTATCAGACTATGTGCTTCACTTTAATAAAAGAGTGCCATCATTTATTGTCACTCCGAATAAGTCTATACTAGACTAAGATTTTAACCATATTATCTCATTTAAATAAAAAATAACCCTGTAAAATAAGTAGTACTAATTATCCTCATCTTACAGGTGAGAATCTTGTTCAAAGTCACGTTGCTAGTGAGCTGAAGAGTAAAGATTTGAATCTGAAGAGGCTGACTATGAAGGCCACACTATAAATAAATATGCCTCCTTCTGCATCTCTTTGGGGCTTTGATTTTGCCCTTAAGTGCAGGCCCCACATGTGTTGTCCTTTCTATCCTGAGGCCTGAACCATGAAAGTATGCCAGGGATGCTCAGCCATGTTGACAGCCTGGGTTTCATGGCCCTTCTTAATGAAGCCTTTCCTGACTTACCTGATACGTAGGTATGGATAAAATCATTTTTAAAATGAAGTTTACTCTTTGGCTTTGTTTACTTAGACCACATATCATATTTGTGTTTGCTGTATAATGTTTTCACATGTTGACAAGTTCCTTAGGAGGAGGGACTTTTGTCTTTTGCTTTATTTACCAACTACGTTCTGTGAACAGGATAACCTCTGTGTGTGTGTGTGTGTGTGTGCGTGTGTGTGTGTGTGTGTGTGTGTGTAGATCTATACACATGTACTTCATCACATTCAGTGATAACATTGGTTTAACAGAAACATCAAAAAAGCAGATCAACATGAAGATAAGGCATGGCTTGGAACGTGTCACAAAAAGCCATCCTGGGGCCAACTCACTCAGTTAGAATGCGTGATCACCATATGTTTTCATTTCACTCTTTGCTCTGCCTCTCACAGTACCTAGTTTATTTTACAGTAATTGTGTCTGTTCAGTTTTCTGTCTCTCTTGCTGGACTATGATCTCTAGGAAGGCAAATACCATTTATCCACAGAACTCAGAACATGATTGCTCATTAAATATTTGAGGAATGATTGAAAGTGCTTATCTGTGGTTATCCACATCTTTAGATGCTAAATAATCTCTATGAGTCATTTGGTCTGGATGAACTAAAGCACAATCCTGAGATTCAGGGCTGGCGAGCACACAGAAGTTTTCAGAAATAAGCAGGAAACTACGATATGTGACATTCTCAGCATCAACAAAACAACAAACAGAATGCGTATAATTCTGTGTGGAAGAATCATGAAGGCTCACCTTTCTGATCAATTCTTAGAAGCAGCAATGAGAGATTCGGAACCCAAAATCGTGTATATGACACTGACACTGAAGCCCTTGAAAAGCAGTGCACTGAGAGTTCTTGACTTTAATACATAGACATGATTAAAACAAAATCTGTGAGTTTGGGGGCCCCAAGTGAAGGTTACCACCAACAGAAGTGCAAGATTCAAACTGCATTTCATAGATTCTAATGGCAGAGCCGTGTGCTTGATTCCTGGGGTTCTACAATTCAGGGAGAAGCTAAAGAATCTTCTTTTATTTACAGGGGAACAGCAGAGAAGGGTTGAATAGGCTTCTCTCCATTTATACAAAACT
The DNA here is from genome assembly GCA_030015415.1 of Cynopterus sphinx. Taxonomy (NCBI): domain Eukaryota; kingdom Metazoa; phylum Chordata; class Mammalia; order Chiroptera; family Pteropodidae; genus Cynopterus; species Cynopterus sphinx. The sequence goes on along the minus strand of CM057383.1, from coordinate 14,172,409 downwards.
CCAGTCAGGATGTGAGTGATTTTTCTCCTGTAACACAGACCCTTACAGGAATTGGCTGCTCGCTTAAAAATGGCAGCCCCAGATAAAAGCTGCTCTAGGCTGAATAATTATTTTATGTCTGATCCCTAAGTCTAATACCAAGTGAGCGAAGCAAACCCTTTAGTAAAACAAATGCCCACGTTACTATGGAATGAGCAAGGAGACAAATAGAAAAGGCAGCCAGTTCTGCTGTCAAGACAGGTGCTGGGTAAGATGGCCAGAAGGCATCGGCCCTGCCTAACGACAGAGCCCATCTCTGCACGTGACGTGGGCGGACTGCTAGCTGCCAGCCTGCACTGGCCCCCACGAGGAAGGCAGCACTGAAGGGGATATTAGGGCAGCTCTGTTTCCAGCACAGCCCTGGCATTTGGAAAATTGATTTGCATTTTTACTAAGCAAAAGCCAGTTGCTATTAGGAGAGTGATTTTTGGGTGCCATATGGGCACGTGGGTATTATCTAATATAGTAGCTGGAATATTAATCTGCCCCTCTTTGTATTGAGATGTTTATTTATACTTCTGGTAGAAACAAACAGAACTCTTTGTTGAAGAGTTAAGTGAGGAGACTTCATGATTCTAGACTGTGTTTGGGGGAATCAAAAGAGATATAACCCGCACATGATTTCAGTTGTGTTCCAGGAAGCACAGTTATGTCGTCAGCAAAGAGCACCATCCTCAGTGTTGATCAAAAGGTGGCGATAAAGCCCAGATCTCATTCACAACCTAGAGCCCTGGGCTAGCAGAGCTGGATGGATCATTTATGGAAAAGCTTTCGCTGTAGAAACCCAGGGCCTGGAGAAGGGAGGCGACTCACTCAGGATCACACAGCTATGGCAGGTCTTCTGAAGCTGTTTTATGGGCTCTTCACTTAACCCCTTTGCTCACCGCCTTTTTTCTGGTGACCTTGGTTCATTTTCTAGATGCGATTTCATAAGCTATCACACTGATTGAATAACGTTGTTCCTTTTCTAAAACGTATATATTTTAGAAAAGCTTTCAAAAGAGATAAAAAATATGCTTTGCACGCATTTGTGTGTGTGTGTGTGTGTATGTGTGTGTGTGTGTGTGTTTTGAGAGAACAGAGTCAATAACATACTACTAAAGGGGTGTGGTTAATGTAGCACTTACATGGTGCCGACAATTAAAAATGTTCTGTCTGCACTTATAGCTGAGTTTCCCAAGACCACTGAGTCCTTGACCTTGCTCTCTGGCTGCTGTGGGTGGAGGAGCAGAAGAGATGCTAAACCACATTGTTGTCTGATGGACACCTGTCATCCTCTGTCAGGTCCAATTCTCGCTAACAAACAGGAATCTGTCTGCCTGCCTATCTACCTACCTATCTACCTACCTACCTTCCTATTATCTATCTATCTATCTATCTATCTATCTATCAATCATCTATCGATCTATCTATAATCTATCTATCATCTATCATCTATATCCATCTCTATACCTTTCTCTGCATCTATCTCTCTCTCTCTCACATATCCATGGTTATACAAAATTAAGTCAATCAGGTATTATTCAAACATTGCTAAATAATGGATTCACTAAATAGTACAGAATTTAAGGCAATTAGAGAAATTTTTCTTTCTTCTAATAGAAAGATTCTTAGAGGTGGTGGGGCTTGAATTAGACTATGAAAGATGCGAGTAAATTGGATAATAATTGCAGACGAAAGAGCACATGATTTAGGAAGAAACATGATGTATTGGTGATCGGGTGGGTGGGGCTGGGATTAAGAGAAACAGTAGTCATTGGTCCCCCTGGCCTCGGAGCCACCTGCAGTGGCAGAAGTGGAACGTGCTTCCAGAGAGGTCCATGAGATGAAGAGGGCAGAGAAGACACACTCAGATAACAAGCTAAAAAGTTGATAGTGTCTAATATGCCTAGGGACATTAGGGCTGCATGTACAATTGTACATGTTTTGTCAAGAATTAAAATAAACTGGATTTTATGTAAAATAGATATCTTTCTCTTTGGCAATTTACAGAGGGGGCTGTCTCTTCACTGACTTCCATATCTATCTGGCTCCAACCTATTCCTCAGTCAATCCAAATTAAATTTAAAGTAAGAAAAAGAATTTTGTAATTGAAGTTGTCTGTTTTCTGCTAGTTCTGTTTCTTCAATGTCATAATTAAGTCAAATGTTCAAATAATTGCTAATGGTCATAGTTTACGTTGAACTGTTTGGTCTTGTTCAATGCATATTTAACAAATATCTATTAAGTTTTACCGTGTGGCTGAAATTGGGCTCAGTTTTAGGACTTGAAACAAGAACCAAATAGGGTCTCAGTCCTTAAGGGGAAATGAATGTTGGCAAATGTTCCAGATGTGGGATCCGAAATCTGTGCAAAGAAACGTGGCACATAGGGAGCATTTCATAATATGAATTGAGAATCTCTGCTTTTGTGTTCTAGATCCCCCTTTTAAAACCTTTTCAAAGGCTTTGTTCATGCATCTCTTTCATTCCCCCTTTCATTGAGTTTTTCCTTTCTATAGGATCATTCCCTTTAGTATATGAACGCATTCTAATGATTCTTAGCTTAAAAATAAAAAAGCAGAAATCTCTTTTGACCTTACATCTTTCTCCAGCTATTGTCATCCCCCCTCCTTTATAATCATTTTTGCTTCTTCACTGCAAATCCTTTCTTGAAATCATTCCAAGGAGGCTTCACACAGTCCTCATTACTTCATTAATGCTGCTACATGTAGGGAGCATCAGCCATCCCTTTGTTATCAGTCCAAGTGGCTTATTATCTTACTTGATCTCAGGAGCATTCAGCAAAATGGACTCTAGCATCCTGGAGCTGTTTTTCCTTGACACCATGACAGCAGGCTCTCCTAGTTTTCCTCCAAGCTCATGTGCCACTCCAATGGTCCTTGCTGGCTGCTCTCTTCTTGCCCTAGCTCTGTGTTTATACCTGCTTTTCTCACTCTCTGCACTCTCCCTCAGTCCTCTAACCCATCCTCTGCCTTTAGATACTACCTACATGCCAGCAACTCTCAAACAATATCTCTAGTTCTTATCTCTCCCCAACAACCTAAGTATGAATATCTTACTCTATTTGGCATTTCCAGATGGATGTCCTATAGATATATCACATTTAACAGGATGTGTATAATCTTCTTAATTTCTCTATCTCTGCTCTTGAGCAAATTCTCTGCCTCTTAGTTTATGGCACCACCATATACATAATTTCTCAAGCCGGAACTAAAAAATTATCCTTGATTCCTCTCTTTCCCCCAATGTCTACATGAACTGTATGAGTAAAAACTATAGGCTCTACCTCTATATCAGAGCTCAGATTTACATTTTCCTTCATTTTCATTACTCCACCTTAGTCAAAGCCAGTGTCACTTCTCACCCAGACTAATGCAGTAGCCAGACAATGACTTTCCTGTTTCCCCTTTTCAGCTATTTATAGTTTCCTGTGGAATAGCCAGAACTACCTTTGAAAAAATGCAAATCATATCATGTCCATGTTCTACTCACAACCGTCTGAAGGCTTCCCATCACATTTAAAATAAAATAAAAACTCCTTTCCATAGTTTATAAAGCCTTCCATATTAGGTCCAGGGTTACTTCTCCAGCTTCCTCTCCCTTTCCACAGAACCTGACCTTAGTACATAGCTGGGGCCCTACCTGTACTGTTAAGCTTCCTTTAATTACTTTTGACTCAATGTGGCTCAACAAATTTTAGTTCAATTGTATTTGCCCATGTTACATTTTTATAAATTCAAGTTCCTTTGCCTGTGACAAAGGAATTTCTACCTCTGACAGAAATTAAATTCCCTGAAAACAGAACTGAGACCACATCTAAATATCCCTCTTACTCTTCTCTGCATCCATCATCACCAACTAGGATAAGCTACCATCATCTCCAACCTATCTTCTACTCATTCCAGAGACCTTTCTTATCAATTCACCTTCATCTTCTCTGGATCTTCTCATATCTGCTCTCTATGCTGTGGTCAGATTTATGTCTAAAAATTCAGTGCTGATCATACTTCATCCTCCACATCCCAACACACATACTTATAGACACGCCACACACACATATACTGATAGCTCCCTATGCTCTGAGAAAAAAGGTAAAATTCCTTAACTTGATCCACAAGGTGTCTCATAGTCAGGTCACAGCCTACTCCTCCTGTTTCTTCTCATGCTGTGGCTCCCTTATTCTTCTATGTCAGAGACTTTCTTTCAGTGTCTCAGATGCCCCACATTCTCTCTTGACAATGAGCTTTGAATATGCAGTCTCCATTTTTCCTTTCTTCAGTTAATTCTTGCTTATCTGTTGGGTCTGAGCTTAAATGTCATTTGTCTCCAGGAAGTATTCATGACTTCTCTAACTTGGTCATATCTCCTTATTTCCAAGTAGCTCCTCTTCATCGCATTGGTCATGTTGCAACTTGATTTGGGTGATTGCTGACCTATGTGTATCCCCCACCAGCTCACAAGCTCCACAGTCACTATGTCCAGATTTTCTCACTCTCATACCTCTAGTATCTGGTAGTACTGGGCACTCAATAAGTATTTACAGGATAAAAATATGATCCAGATCCAGTTACAGGGGTGACCTGATATCTAGCGACTTCTTTCGCAATTATTTTTGTTATTATTTTGACAAGTATTTCCCATTTAATCTGATAAATCATCTAACCAAGTCATCATGGCCAAAATATTATATAAATATTTCAGGTTTATTCTAAAGCAGGGATAAATTCAGAGAAATACAATTCAAAAATCCATAGATAAATACTGTTAGTATATTGGTGTCTATCATTCAAAAACATTTTTAAGGTAATCAGGAGTCCTTTAGATATAAGTAACTAAGTGGACTAAATTGAGCTTGAATAGGAAGTGGTTTACTGGGAAGACATCTGGTAAGGTCATATAGTCAAAGGAGAGGCTAATATTTCAATTTAGTAAGGCCAGGAGAATCATTGGAACCCAAGTCTCAAATTCAATTAGTGCTTTTGCTCTTTGCCTCCCTGACTCAGTCCCCTCTTGCTGGGTGCTAGCATCATTGTTTTTTTTTTTTTTTTTTCCTGTACTGTAGCTTCTTGCAGGTGGGGACATTCTGAGTTGAAAGGACTTTCTTATTTCTAGTTGAAAAGAATTCTTATTCTGGGGAGAAGTGCTTATTGGTCATGTTGGCCTAAATCTGATTCTAAAAAGATTATTGACACCCGAATAATATGGTTGGACTTGGGGGAGAAAAAAAGCAAAGTTCCAAGGAACGTTAGTGGGAGGTGTCCACTGGTGTGCATGTGTGTGTGTGTTATGTGTGCACATGTGTGTGCATGCTAGTGGGTATGTTAGGCATGCTGTTTCTTATCCTCTTACCCCACATAATGATTCATCGTCACCATCTTTAAAGAGAAGGCCCAGTAATTGTCGCATACCTGTCATCCTGATAGTCCAGATGCAGGAGAGCTTGGCCTGGGCTGGGTGGCTGGGGAGAGCAGTTTTGCTTCTCATCTTTATTCTTTTGGCGAGGGCACCATTGATGAACAAAAGGTGGAGGTTAGGAAACCACAGAGCAAAGGTGGAGGCCTACAGGGAGATGGAGCAAAAGAATCCTGGATTTAGGCCACAAGGAGGAAAAGTCATTCAAAGAAAAGGCAGGAGGCCTGAATGAGCTCATTTCTGAGCGAGGAAATGGGAGTTAATGAATAAAGATAGAACTAAGAATCCAAGAAGATAATTGGCCTTACTAGATATAGGGTCTCTTGCCAGAACAGTACATCCTAAAAATGCTAATTCAGAGCCCCAGAAGATTGGAACAGCCTTAGATAAGCACAGGCTCATCAGACCTATTTGCAGAGGAGTCCGGAAGGGCTTGGAGAACAGGGATGTAAATCAGCATCTCGAGTGCAAGAAGGGAGATGCATGTCACTCATTTGGCTCTGGCTGGGCCTTGGCTTCTCCCTAAAACCTCCTGGGCTCGGCTGCTCCCCTCCAGTTCTCCCACACACTGGTAGTGACAAGATCAGGCCTCAGATCCCTCCCCGTGACCTTCTATTCCTCATGCAGCTCAGTGCCCAGAGCTGTTCATCTCAATTTTGTGGAGGTTTTGACGATATGTTTTCAGCTGCCTGTCCCAATCCCTCAGCAATGGGGAGGTTTGGTCCCGGGGCCTGCGAGCCTAACTGTTGAGAGGCCCCAATGCCAGGCACCCCCTGAGCCATGTTAGCATTATTTAAATTCCATTTCCCATTTTATATTCTCATGGCAGGTACATGATCTCAAATTCATGAAGCATTTGCTCTCTCCTCATCCATCCACTCTAGAAATAATTTTTTAAAGATATTTTTTCTAATGACTTTACATGTAAAACTTTTTTTTTTTTTTAAGTGAAGTTTGGGAGACTTTGAAAAGTCATGCTCAGCAAAAAAAAAAAAAAAGGTAATTTATACTCTCTAGTTAATAACCTCTTATGTGCTTTAATAATTTAAACCAATTATCAATGGGAAGGTCTATAGTGTATACTTCAATGATTGCTTTTCGTATATTTCTTCCTTTCTTTCATGCCGTATGCCACTTGTCCTCAATGTGTCTCCAGTGCCTATTATCTCTGCTCCACACTTAAAATGACTGCTTTAGCTAGGAGAACATGACCTTGACACCGAGAAAAGCAGTCCTTTAAAGGATAGCTCAATTAAAATCGAAGGCCTCTGTTCCTGATTGGATTTCATTATTATTCATAAGACCGTACAGTACTGAGCCACGTGTTTGCTGGGTCCTCAAGGCTGGCTTCAAAAAAAGTGCATTAAAGTCATCAGTGGGGTGTCCGCCTGGAGCCTGTTGATGCTTCGTCACCAACAAGCTCATTAGCCTGACTTGACTCGTGGTGATTTTCTTCCTCCAAATGAATAAACGTGTCCCTCCGTTAGACCATGAACCCCTTGAAGGAGGCTGCAATGGTCTAGTTGGGCGAATTGGTTATTACAAATCTAAGTTCAAATTGAATGCCTGGAATTTAAAAGCTGAATATTTTATTTACATGTTCGTTTAAGCTCTCTGAGCTCAGTTTACCCATCTGAAAAATGGGAATCCTAATGTGCTCCTTGCAAAGTTGAGGTGGTGCATGTGAAATGTTTAGCATAGCTCCTGGTCCAAAATAAACACTGAAGCTATTACTAATACTAAACTAATGCAGGGCAATGTGGTACTTTTTATTTTTATATTCCCAGTATCCTTACTGACCATTCATTGCTGAGATAAGACTTATATAATCAACGACCACTTAACACAAGGTGGCAGTGTGAGGGCATTCCACACTCAGTGCTCTGTTGTTCATTAAAAGGAGAGAAAGGTGAGCTAGAGTAGATAGGGAAGGCTTTCCTGCAGAGATGGCATGTGAAACGGGTCACAAAGCTGTGCTGTGGACATGGAACTTCTTTGAACATAAAGGACTAAAGATTTGTGCCAAGCTGACAGAAAGTTCTTCATAGATAAAGTGCATTTAATTCTAAGGCTAAGACATCCGAGCTAATCAGAAGGAGGCCAAAGAAGGTATTACCAGCAGAATCTGTCCATAAATTATCTGAAGGCTTCAGAGAGAAGGACCAATGCTGAATTATGTGCCAAGTTCAAAACAGCAACTTCATTATTGTAATGGCAAGGCCTAAGTCTGTTCTCCCACACAGCAGACACTCCTGCTGCATCGAGAATGTTGTGGGAATTTGAGCATGTATTGAATGCGTATGTCGTGCAAGCACATATTACAGGAGGAGACAGGGACCTGTGGGTACAAAAGGGTACAGTGTCAGTGAGGGGAGAGGTCATGCTAGGTGAGTGTCGTGAATCCCAGACCCAGAAAATCTTTTGAGCTCTGAAATGCGCTAGTGATTCTAGAGCAGGGGTTCTCAACTTTGACACTATGGACATGTTGGGCTGGATAACTGTTGGTAATGGGGGCTGGCTGTCCTGTGTACTGAAGGATATTGAGCAGCATCCCTGGCCTCTACTCACTAGATGCCAGTAGTAACCTTTCAACTGTAACAACCAAAATATGTCTCCAAACATTGCCAAATTTTTCTCAGAGTGGAGGACAGATCACCCCAGCTGAGAACCTCTGTTTTATAGAGTGACAATAATCTGAGAATAGAGGAATGCCTAGACATCTGGATACCTCCTGCCCAGAATCTCTGATCTGGAACCTTCTTAATGCTGAGGTTCAGCTGTGACATTTCTGAGCCTAGCTGATTTTAGTCTCTTGAGAGATGGGCAGCTACCACGATGTGAAGTCATATGCTTTGTACTGAGTCCAAGAAAAGCTGCTTACATATCAAAGAACTTCTCAGATGAAGACAATCTTTTCCTCAAGTTTAAGTCCGCCCCCCCCCCCCCGAGTCTGTTACAGCCTTTGGGCAAGCAGCAAGCAAAATTGCCCTATTTATACCCCCAGAACAATAGATCGGTATACTGGGGTCAAACCTGTTTGCAGTGAAGTTGTGCTGGTAGGTAACATCCTAGCTTTGACCTGCATTTCTGAATCCTGTGACCTTCTGCTTCATTCAGACTGTGGAACACTCACCTAAGCACACAGGTAGTCACACGAGAAGTAGGAAAAACACATTTCAAACAGCACTGACTTTAGACAGTGTTGGAAAAGGTTAAATATAAACTTCCTGCCATTGTTCTAATGATGCCCACTTTGTGGGGCCATTGGAAACCAATCATCTGGCATGTTCTTCTATCATCTGGCTCCACAATATGCACATGCCTCCTAAAGGCACTTTCCCATGACAGAGAGGAACTGAGTTCTAAAATTTTAATCACTTGCTAAATACAAAGTGTATCACCTCTCCTCTTCGTATCAAGCTCTTCTGCAATTGTTATTTTAGGCTACACACATTTGTTGGTTGTCCTATTTGTTCCTCCTTAGGAGTGCCAGGGCCAGCCCAGTGACTCTGATGAAGTGTGACTGTGCCTGAGAGCCCGTTGGCAATAGCACTGGTTGCCAACTCTCATGGTGCCCATTAGTCTGGGCCATTACTAGAAGAGCAGGCAGTAAAACAGAGGCCAGCCAGCAGCCTCCGTTTCATGGGGCTGAGCTGATCCTTTGAATTGCTCTTTCTCTTAATTCATGTTTAGATTTTCCTCTTTCAGAAAAATCTGCTTTTCTCCATGTTTCCAACTTTCCAGCCTACACTCTACGTTCTTCTTAAGCTCAGCATCTTGGCCAACGACCAGTGTTTCTGTGCAAGATTAAATATAAAACCCAGTGGAGACTCCAGGTGAAATACAAGTTCTGTAGTGCAAACTGCACCCGGCTCCAGCCTTGTCCTTTCCTGATATTCTAAGTCCTCTGAATTAATTTCTTCCCTTTGGGTTCTCCATCTGGGGGTGAAGAGCTAAAACCTGAAGAGATGCCTTTTTACGTGATAAGTAGACTCCAGAGGGCAAACTGTAGAATGACAAAGGAAATGTAGCGATGAGCAGGCTGGCGTAAAGAGTTCCAGTGTTCGGACCGTATGAGCATTGGAGGACTGGATATATCGCTGTAGCACCTTGAACTCCCAAAGACTAAAGGATTGTTGACACAATATGACCTCAATTTTAGCCTTACATATTGATCTTAAACATTTCTGGCTATGGACAGAGGTAGACCATTGATCCATACAGAAATTAATTGCTTTAATGCCATGGGTTTTGATGTAAATGTTTCTTTACCATCGCTGCTGTTTTGAGCATAAAAAGAATAAAAAATATCTTCTGATTGATTGCTCAAAGAGACCTCCTTCTGTCTTTAACTGTTTCATACGGGCAGCTGCAAGGCCTGGGTTATAGCGTCCATACAGAAGAGGAGGGGTAGTCATAACAATTGTGAAGTTGACCAAGAACAAAAGCTCATTACAAGTGCTAGGACATCATCTGAAAGGGGGCGTAAGTACTCCTCGCGTTTCATGTATGATTAAATTTCTCCTCCCACCTGAGCAAAGCCGTGTCGCCTGCTTACTTGCTAGTTAGTGTTTCCTTACACATCGACAGCGATTTATGGACAGATTGAGGACAAGCACCGTGATGGTGTGAAGTGGCTTGTAAGAATAAATGAATTGCCAGCCTTGCAGGAGATGCGTGTTACGGACCACTCCATTGCCCGTCATCTCCTCCGAGGGAGAGGGTAACCAGGGGGTAGTGTTAGGCCATTTGACTTAAAAGTTCGAAGGATGAAAAAAATCACAGCTGCTTCCCTGATGAACCATAAGGGCAAGATGGCTGCACAAGGCAACTTACGAGAGTTAAGGGAGGACTAAAGTGAACACAGAAAATTGGAGCTGCCTTGATGTGCTGAGCCAGCATATGCTGCAGAATAAACACACTGTGCAGGCAGAGCTCTGGCCAAACAGAGAGGCTCCCACCCCTTGCTAGGCCAGGGGCTTGGAGAAAGACTTGCACATCTGTTACCCTGTCAGTTTCTGGTCTGAGCCCACGGAGGTTCCCGGGGCTGGGTTAGTGGAACGTGGCTGTCTTTGCATGCAAGCATCTCCTTGCACAGGTGAGGAAGACAGGCAGGAGATGGTCCCATGGGCAGGACAGGGCACGGCAGACCCAGGAATGTAATGGGCTTATCTGATGCTTGAGACGCCTGTGAGCTTTTTGCTTGTGCCACTGTTTCTTCCCTTTGTTATTATTAATACACAGATTATCGCTTGCCAGCTCCCCTGAGCTTCCCGACTGTAAGGAAAACGTTTCTCTCATCATCAGCTAATGAGGACATTTTGTCCCTGTAATCCCTAGAGAGTGTACTCCTTTCCTAATTAATCAACAAATATTTATCGAGCAGCTTTGGCTCACAACCCCTACTGCCATTACTCCCTAGTCTGTCCTTGTCTCCTCTGTGCTCTCGTGGAACTCACTTTGCTTGCACTTCTGTAGGTGATTACTGTACTGCACGGTCATTGCATGCCCACATGGCCGATTCTCTCACTAGACTGAGAGCTTCCAAAGTCAGGGGCCAAATTTTATGCATCTCGGTAAGTCTAGCACCTAGAATAAGTCCTAGCACCGAGTGGTGCTCAGCCAATGTTTGAGGAGTAAGTGACTACATGACAGCAGAGGTAGCATCTATCTCCTTGGCACTGTGAAGGTTGTAAGAAAAGTGGAAGCCCCATTCTCTACTCTTCCAGGGGCTCACAGTCTAGATACAGGTCAGAAGAGAATGAATACAGAAGACGGTGAGTTACTAACTAGGTTCATGTGGTTTGTATTGTGTGTGTTTAGAGGGGATGATCAGGACAGGCCAGAGGAACTAGGTGGAGTGCATGGAGAGGTGAGACTTGAGTCGTGTTTGGAAATTGGAAATGATGGCACTGTAGTCCCCGGAAACAATGGGGATGTCCGGCCCTCCCAGTCCACCAGCCACTGAAGTAAAGTTTTTGATTTTCTTTTCACAGTTATAGAGTCTTTTGGGTAGGAGAAGGTGGACGAAAGAATGAAACTAGGCACAAATTCTATTACCAAAAGCTAACTCATCTGCTAAATGGAGAAAGCCCCTGTGCCCTATAAGTGTTCCCAAAACATTACTAGGCTCTGACCCTTCCTCAAGCCTTCCATCTTTTCCCCTTTTCCACCTCGCTGGGCTAAGGAGATGCTTAGGACACCTCTGGCTGAAAGGTCCCAAGTCATAACCAAGTGCACATGGAAACCAAGTGCATGTTGAAGGTGGTGGCAGAAAAGAACAAAAAATGGAAAACGTGGTAGGTGTATATGAGGTTAATGGAAGCCAGCATTAGCTTCTTCCTCCACAGTTCCTCCCTCCTTCCTCACTCAAACCAATATAACAAATTCCGCTTCTTTGGGATGTCCACTCGGGGCCAGGACTGCTGTATTCCCGTCTGCCTATCCTTCACCTAAGTCGATGTCTGTGGTTGGCTTGCCCTACCCAATCAACCCAGCAATGAGGGCTTCTCTGTTTTTTTTTTTTTTCTCTGTTCTTCCTCATCTGTAGATTAGACCCACCTCTGCTTCAACCAGCCCAAGTAGTTTCGGTAATTAGAGGCCATATGAGTCACACCTAGAGCCCTATCACACATTCAGGCCTGGTGTCACCCAGAGAGAAGCCCCTGTTGGCTTTCTCCCAGAATGTGATGAGTCCTTTCAAGTGAGGTATTTGTAGAAACCCTTAGAGAAGGAAACTAGAGAAGGACTTAAAGCAACTTGCAAAGAACTGATTAAAAGAGAGCAAATGTGTTTGTGTAAAATCACTACTATTCATGGTGCCTCCACATGACCCCTGAGAGTGTCTTGTGTGACCAGGCAAGGACACAGAGGACAAAGGTCTCTGCCTCCTGCCGACGAGGCACTGCTTTCTCTAGTTGCTGTGGGAAGGAGATTCGTGACCTGGCAGCCAGAACAGCCTCATGCCTTTTAGGTATGGTTGTGGAGTTGTAGGAGAAAAGAAGGAAGCAGAGGAGTGGCCTTGGGAAATGAAGAAAACTGACAGGCCTGGTAGGGATACAACCCTAGTCATGCCTCTGAAATGTTTGCGAAATAAAGGAACAGCTCAGGAAAGAAAAGCATGGTAGAGACGGGCTTCCCTCCACATGCCCCATGTTGCCCCTCTTGGAGACATACAGGGAGCTGAGTACAGAAGTCTCTTCAGCCTCTGGAAGATGGAGATGATGTCGAGTGAGTTCTAGCTTCCCTGAATCTTTGTTTTTCTCTTATGTAAAGTTGGAGATGTGAAGAAAGTGGCCTCTGAGAGCATTTGCAGCCATGATGATCTGTGAATCTGTGGCTTCGTTTAAGTCATAAAGGAGAAAATGCTGGTGGGGCATTATTAGGTGAAGGTGCAGATTCTCATATGCGGGCAGTGTAGACTTCATGGAGGGAAAGAGTGCTAGGTTAGTGGCTACACCAGTTACTCATCAGGTCAGCGGGCTGGGTGCCAGGCTACCATCTGTACCAGCAGAGCCCAGTCTGTAGGTTTTAGGCAATGCCTGTGGATGGGGAGATGGGCTTTTATTATTCATTTATTCTGTCATTAATGGACCCATCTAAACATTCTTGAATACGTACTGTACTATACCTACTATACCTACTATGACTGTATCTATATCTTTGTTGGGCACATAAGAAAAACAAAAGCAAAAACAAGATGCTGTTCTTGACCTCAAGTTGCTCCACCCCCAGGAGTGATCACTCAGGAAGGGATGCTAGTCAGGGTGACAGCCAGAGGAGGCCCCCCTGGAAGCAGGTTGTCAGAGCTGAAATTTGAGGAATGACTGAGCTTTGATGAGACTGGGAAACGAGGTAAGTAAAGGCGAGAGAGTGTTAGGGACAAAGGGACCCGCTTATCTGAATGCCCGTTGGGGAGGGTGCCTGAGTGGAGAGATAGAAGGACAGACACTCAGTAAAAGTGGAATCCTCCTGGATGCCTCTGCCTCACACAGACAGTGAGACTTGAGTCACAGAGGATCAAGAAACCTGAATCCGGCATCCATCCCTGTTCCTGCCATGTTTTGTGACTTTGCCTGGGGTACATTCTGCTGCTTGTGGATGCTTATTATCCATAATAATCATAATAATTAATATAACCTTCTAAAGGGGGCTTTAATCGTGCTTGTGCTTTGCTTCCAAACACATAATAAAAGGAATTACTTATAAAAGTGACAAATTTATTCCTAATTATACCATTATTTTGTTATGCAATACAAGTAAAGCAATCTTTGAAGCTGGAAAAAATGTCTCATGCAGAATTAATTAGAACAGTACACAGTTTGGAATTAGGCAATTATTTTATTGATATTTCACAACTAGAACTTTGTAAGAGCACCTCAAATATTTTTATTATTGCCAGTAAATAGTTATTTTAAACACTTACTGGTATGAGTTCTAAAGATCTACTTCGGACCGCTTTTGGACCTTATGAAATGATTTTCAGTCGAAGAGAAAATTTAAAAGATGCACAAGTCACTGTGTCCCCAGGGGAGTTTTGAGGAAGCAGATGGCTATGTTTAAGGAATTCACTTGCTGTTCAATCTGACACTACAAAGGAGGGGCTCCAGAGACATGTCAGTGGGCCCCAGCCGAACGGGAGCCCGGGTACCGTGACTGCAGGTGAGGGAATCCAGAGAAGGGAGCAGCTCCATGGTAACGCGGAAAGTTACGGGCTAAGGTCATAATCCTCCTCCCTGGACACTCTCATCTGAGTTCTGCACTTTCTTATAAAAATATCGACTTGTTTTCCAGGCTGTAAACGTAATACCTGTTCGTATCCAATGCTCTTTCCTGCTGCCTTTGACCCAGGCCCAATAATGTCGACTTCATTATTTCATTTGTGCAGTTGATGAAATAGCCCCTGGGGGCTGTCATGTATTCTCACTCTGCCTCGTGCGTGTAAAACGTGCTTCCTTCCCCTCTTATGCCTGGGCTGTAAATGAATCGAAGGCACGGTCCTTCTTCAGTCTAATGCCTCCGCCAGGCATGTTCAGGGCTGGGCACGTCACACAGGTGCTAATGAAGGGTTAGTCAGCAGGTGCACTGAGTGCATAGCACCTGGCCAGGATGCAGGACGACTCCTCAGGAAATTTCTATGGGTTGACAATTTGGATTCAAAGAGAGTTTGTGTGTAAGGGGTACAGATCCCTATTTAGAGATGGTGACAATAGGTGTTCCATGGAGTAGCCATGACCTCATTCCTGGGACATGGCTTTGGAGTCCACCAAGAGAGCAGAGGGCCTCTTAGTTCCTTATTAAGAAATAACTTTTTTGACTGGATGCAGATAATGCTGGGAGTATGCAGGCCCAGAAAACACTTTGGCAGACGGGACATTGACATTCAGATCAAAGGAGGAGTGGGGGGAATAAAAGACTGGGGAAGCGGGGAATGGAAAAAAAAAAAAAAAAAAGAACTATGAGGACTGCCTGGTTCCCGGGGAAGATTCGGGCAATGAGTTTGCTGACTGCAGCTCTCGTCTGAGTTATGTTACTTACTCATTATCACCTTGAAGTAGGTCAATACCTGCTTTGGGCCTCAGTTGCCCAGATTGCAAAATGAAGGCCTTGGACTAACAGGACTCTGGGGCTTGTCTGAGGGGCACTGCCGTCATCAGACACACCCCGCAGGTGGCTTCTCTTTCGCCAGAAGCACAGGCGTAGTGAGCTTTGAGTAGCTCAAATAATGAAAATGTTCTTCAGTCTTCTGTGGCAGCTTGCTCAATCATCACAGCTCTCGCAGCTCAGCTTTGCTCCCTAATATTTAACCGAAACCCTTTCCCTGCTTTTGTTTTAGTTCATCATCGCTTGCTCGGTCCTATCAATCTACCTATGCATTTCTATGCCACCTCTCACCAGAATGCTTAGCACCTGTCCTCTCTGAGCAATGAGGTTAATATTGGAGGTAAAATCCATTTCGTGGAGATAATGTACTGTAGACCTTTCAGAAGAGCTCTCTATGATAATGAGGAATGAGTTACCATGCTGAGGTTGTTTAAATGTCATTTATTTTAACAAGTGACACTGAATTTATTTAAAGTTGACTACAATGAAGGAAGAGTGGAAAGTTTTAAAGTTTTCATGAAACAATAATAGAACCGCAAAGCAAGGAGCCCTGAGAGACGGATCTGAATGACAATTTTGATGACAAGCTCCGTGGGAGGGCTGCTTGGGGAGAATGCTTCCAGAGGCTCAGGAGGGAGAGACTCCAGGAACGTGGAGGATGAGGATGTCACAGAGGAGCACGCGGGCTTGGCCTCTGAGACATCCCCTGTCTTTCATCATGCTCCTGCGCCCGTGTGGACCCAGATGTCTGGGCAGGAAGGTGTTTGCGAGTGAGTGAGATGGAAACATTCACTTTCCTTCGAGATTGTACTGTTTAACACTCCTACTCCAGTTCAGGGCGGTGCTTCCTGAGGCAACTGCCACTCAGTCACCCTGATTTCTTGGCTAGAATAGCATATGGGCATCTGAGAATAAAGGCCATGCTTTATTCTCATTTCCACCAACAGGGGTTACCAAAGTGAGATATAATGATTTCTTCTTGTTCATTGAAAAGTGGGGCTTAGAGAGTTGACAGTGGGCAAGACAGCTGAGTCTCCTTGGGGGAAAATAGGATGGGAGGCGGGGTGGTCGAGAAGTTACTTCCTTTCATTTGAATGAGCTAAATGCTCCTAGGAGTCGGGGTGGGGGTAGGGGTGGGGTGGGTTTTTTTGATTGTAAAAAGCAGAAGCCAGTAAAAACTAATCTAAGGAAAAAAGAGGGGGGTGGGATGAATGTGGATTTATTGTCAGGATGCTGATGTGCCTTGTGGGACATAGAGAAGCGGTGCCTTTCAAGGACACAGAGGGAGGGAACAGAACCACATGGTGGGTGGCAGGCCTTTCCTTGTCCTTTGTCTCCACCTCTCTGCTCATCCTCTATTCTTCATTCTTTCTCTCTCTGGGACCGGTTTTCTTCCTTTCTCTCTCCATACAGTATTCCCCTGTCCCCATATCTTCCCGTTATAGTCTCTCAGTTTTAGCCACAGAGAATGTACTGGCTGACTCAAATCCCAATGCCATACTCCTAGGAGAGATAATCCGATGGGACTGGCTTACATTGAGAGTCCACACGCAGTAGCTCACTAACTCTGTGCATCTACTTTGCTCCTGGAGCTGATGGTGTAAACCAAGTGCATCTCTCCATTGCTAATCAGTAATAATAAATTCTTCTAAATCAAACAATAAAAAAAGAGGCTACCCCTGATCCAATCATTTATGAATTAACAAAAGTGAGCTATTGGGGGGATCGTTTCTGTGTGTGGAAGATGCAGTTTCATGGAAGTGGCCATTCAGAGCTGGGCAAATGCCACTGAATATCTCTGTTATTCAAGAGAACCACAGAGCACACGTAAAGGTGACACTATCAGCTGCAGTCAGATCCTCCTTGAGATGGAACATGGCATGTGGTGGTTTGCCTATCTAACTGGAATGACGACTGAAGGTGGCTGCTTTTATGAAGAGTTAGATCATGATGACATTTTTAAAGTTAAGTAAGTTATTTTTTGTTCAGTCCAATCAATTTCCTTATTTGAACATTCAAGATAATTATCAGTTACAGGTAAATTATATATTATACACGTGCTAAATTATAACCCATCTCTACCAATTAATATTTATTGAGCAGTGAATGGGCAAAATATGCTAACTTGGGGATTCAAGACCTGAGTGTAATGAGGTATTTCAGCTGGGAAAGATTATAACTGCATCTTCCCAAACATTCCTCCCTTCTCTCCCCAGTGTATGCGAAGGGAAATGTAAGGATAATGTGCTAACCCCTAGCTTATCTCTGAAGCTGTTTACACTGGAAAAGAAATCAATTACTTTAAATATTTTAGATTCTATTTCCCATAACTAACCAATGACAATTTATGATGATCTTAAGAGCCAAACAGAGGAGTTGATTTTAATATCTTATATTTTTTTATAGTACTAAGGCTTCTAGTGGGTTTCTCACATGCAGGCGTGAAGGATACTGCAGTGACCCTGAGATCTGTGTGCTCACAAGCTTGAGATCTGGTGTGGTAGATGGACTGGTTACGAACTACTCTATTGGTGCTGCTGATGGTGCAGTCCGGCTCAGAAAAGCAGGTTATGGTTGAGCAGAATGTAGAAATTACAAGATGTCTATGGCTTTGAACAGTGAATAAAACTAAAACGTTTACCCATTTATAAAGCATTCTTAAATACAGAACTTAAGATTTAAACCATGGAACAGATGATTATTTTAAAGGAATTACTACAACCGTGCAGGAAGATAGAGTGATATCCAGTAATTTCGCATTTGTCAAACCCCCATGAAGATTTCTCTTCACAAAAGGGATTAACACGCAGACTTTAAGGCTGATCATGTCTCTGCCGACTCCTTGTCAGGAAGGGAGGGGCGAACAGAGGGAATCAGTGTGGGGGGCGCCATCTGTGGCAGATGTGATAGAAGTGGTACCTTAGGTAGAAGGCACGTTGACCATCAGAGCCACCTGTTGGAGAACAAATTCCCTGGGCTGAATCTGAGGAATCTAGAACCCTGTAGATAGTACAAGTCCTACCCAGTTTTCCCAGGGCATTTCGAGTTTATGCTTGTCTGCATTTGGATGATGAATTATTTTTTCCCCTATTCATCCCACACATCATTATGCAAAGGTTTTAGAAACTACCATCTGTGATGGGGTAATCTACCCTTCAAGTTGTATACATTAGTTGAGTCCTTTCTAAGCCTGTATATTCTGTCTTCCACTCACATTTGTGTTTCTGACAGCTCTAAGTATTCCTGCTGTTACTATAGATATACACTTTTAGAGCAATTTCTACTTTCCAAGCTTCATTCTATGAGTTTGCTCCTTTGAGTCTGACAATACCGAGGGATAGGCAGAGCCTGGGCTACTATTGCTCAGCGATATTAAAGTACTTGCTCAGGGTGCTCATGGTTGTCAGGGACAGAGTCCAGCATAGAATTTAGGTTCCAACTCCGAGGCCAATGCTTTTCCTTCCATATGAAGGTCAAGGCTTTATACAGCTGAGATTTCCAGGGCTGAGCCCATGTCTTACTACCTGGAAATCCCCATCACTTAGCACAATGCCTGGCACATCACCTAGCACAGTGCCTGGCACATCACCTAGCACAGTGCGTGTTCAGTGCCCACAGTGTTTATATACCCAGAGGAGAGGCAACCTGGACTGTAGATCCAACACTAAGTGACGATGTTACATGGCCTTTCTCCACCTTTTAAAAACATGTCTGGATCTTTATTTTTTTTTGTGTAAAATGAAAGCGATAAGATTAGCCCTATCTACTCAGGACTTGTGGGTATATATATGTGTGTGTATATCTATCTATCTATCTATCTATCTATCTATCTATCTATCTATCTATCTATCAATCATCTATCTAGATAAATAAATAGATAAATACTTAGAATAAATAAAATGTCCAATATTTAAAAAATAAATTGATATAAAAATATAATGGGTTATTATTCTTAGAAAAAACCTTAAATGATCTTATAGAGAGTGGTTCCCTGCAGCTTCTGTTTGACCACAAATCCAGTTACCCCAGAAGCCCTGAGTGCTCATGGTCACCATTTCCACGTCTCTGCACATGGAGTCCGGGGAGGGTGTGCCCGGCCACTGCAGAGCAAAGAGAACAGTGAGTATGAGATGCAGCACACAGAAGCCAGCCAGCCTTCCTCTTTTTAAAAGGAAATGGAAGGCAATTCCTGGGCATAATGTCCATAATCCACATGTTCTAATTGGAAAGAAAAAAAGTGTGGTTGTGCTTATTAGACCATATATGAACTTGCTTAAGTGGCCATGGCTTTTCCTTTCACTTCTCAGCTGGAACTGTTGGGTGTGCTGCTGTTTTGCACTAGAGGAGGCGTATCTGAGTCTAAAGGAAATGCTAGCAATTTAACGGTGGTAAAGTGAGCCAACACAGCTCACACACACAATAAACGACATGAGAGGCGACAGACTCGTAATGTGTCTTTAACGTAATCACAACTATATTCCAAGGATGAAGGTGTGATCTCAGTTTATATGGGTGCACACGGGTTTCTCATTTGGAATCATCATTAGTGGGTTGTGTGCACCTTGTTGAAATGGGAATCCACCCTGTGGGCGTTTAATGCCCCTAATGAAACCAGAAAACATCAATTGCGACGAAAGGGACCGGGCTGAGTCAGATCGCTCACAGGGCTGTGAATGGCCTGATTTTCAGTGGTCAATACCAAAAGTTTTTAAATCAGCTCCACACTGAGAATAATACAGTGCAATCCCTTCCAGACATGATTTTAAAGGGAAAATCAACCGTCTTAATGACAAAAGTCTGTGTGGCTGGGTTGGGGTGTGTGGAGTTTTTTACGTCTCTTTTGTATTTGATTTATAAACTGGATTTGATCCTTGTTCCTATTTCTCATCAAAGGAAAGCTATTTACATTTTAAAGAATGTTTTGTCATATTTTTTACTCCCCTGGATTACCATTGCTTTTTTATCTGATTCTCATCACATTCAACTTGTCTCGTAGTTATTTGTGTCTGAGTTTTATTTTCCCGAGCAGACTGAATTTTTTAATATGAAGGTCTAGTTTGTAATTATTTTTGCAGTCCCCACTCACACCTTCGCGCAAGGTCTGGCAGAAAGGCGGCCTGAGTCCAGGCTTGGTGATCTGAATTGAAACACTTCCTTCATCCCTGGCAGGTGGGGCCATCCCTCTAGATTACTCTATAAGAAGTAAATTAATCAATATGTTGTCCCCCCTCCCGTGTTAGCTGAAGTCATATCATGTTAATTAGCTATGAGGGAATTCTACTTAATGAAACACTGTCTACATTTTCCAAACTTTGCTAACACTTCATACTCCTTAATAAATTGTCCTTATGACTAAAAAAGAACATCCTTATCTAAACTTCATCACTAACCACACCTCAGGGATTTTGAAGTTTAGCATCTTAGTCAAGTCACAAGAACTAACAGATAGGTGAGCTCAGCTCGGATTGGGCAACTCATTCACCTTGGGTAATAGGCGACTTTGTGGGTCTTGGTTGGTTCAGGATTGAAACAGTTATAATAATGCCTGTGCTGTGTAAATCACAGGGTTGTAATGAAACTAATGGGGTGATTGGTGGAAAATTACCTGTAACCTGCAGTGCTGGGTAATAGAAGGGGTTATGGGAAATGAAGACGAGAGGGGTTAGAATTAGAAGCACTAATGTCCTTTCACACTAATGAATCAAGGGGAGGGAACGGTCTCACTCTGAACGTGGTCTGTGTTCACTCTAGGGTCCCACTGCATCTGACAAGGGCTGGCAACCCTGTGAGGCAGGGCCATGGTCTAGTTGGGCCAATTCCCTGGGGGTCCCTGGAAAAAGAACACATTTTATAAGGGAACTGAGCACACAAGGGTGTTCCCAGGACAGTGGGTCCAAGGGGAAGGGGTGACCGTGAGTGTGTGACTTCTCCAGCTCTCGGCTTCCACCTTCTCCATCACCCCTCAACCCTAGGACTCTTTAGCACAACCTCAAGGTTACAACAAAAACAAGGAATAAAAGAAAAATGAAATAAAAGAAAGTAATCCCACTGAAATCTCTGTGAGACTGTGTGTGCTGGGTAACAGAGCATAACTCCAAGGTGAAATGGATGCCCCATTCCTGTTTCAGCAAGGGATGCAGAATGAGCTGGGGTACAGTGAGATTTCCAGGAGACACATCCTGGTCTGGGCACACTGAGGGCTTCATTCCCTGCATGCAGCAGTACTGGAAAACCCCAGTTGGGGCAGCAGTGCCGGCACCTGTTACAGCGACAGAGACCCACACCTCGGGAGGCAGCCGTGTGCCAGTGACTCTAGGAAACACGATAGCCACTGGCCTCCCCCTGGACATCACTGTGTTTTGCTTGAAGAGAGCAGGCAGCAGCAGTGGCCCTCTGAATGAAGGATGCTAGTGCACAGTGGGCTTGGTACCTTGCAGTGGTTTGGGCACAATTGACAGGGACTTGAAGGACTAGCAGTGACATTACCTCAGATGATTAATGTCACAGTGTGGTAGCTATAAACATTTTCGTGAACTAATGGGACAATACCAGAAATGTAAATTCCAGAAAATTGAGAGAGCATTTGGTATGGTGCATGTGGAAGCAAGAACCAAGTCTGGGATGGTACAGGTGACACAAAACCTGGAAGAACTAAGTATTTCGAATTGGAAAAGATTGCTCCCGCAGAGTCCTCTGATTGCAAATTAAAAAGAGGGACTTGTGTGCTGCTAGAACACGGTAAATGCTAGTAGACAATGTGGGACCCTTTATAGGCCGGGGAGAAATTATCTTCAGAGGTAAAGAGAGTACAAGGATGCTTTACTTATTCCATCTGTATCCCATCCCTCAGAACCACAGGCTTCTCGGGCCCAAGCAAGCATCCTCCTCAGCCCTTAGAATTTACATTTCACAATGTTAAAGCAAGATCTGTTATAGATAATTTAGCTGCAGGAAGGTTAAGCCAGGGGCAGCCAAGCAGGGCTTCAGTAACGGGCATCACCAGGCCTCTTTATTTATTTTCCCTGGGACTTTTATTTCTGAGCCAAGAAGATAACACATCCTAATAGCAAGCAGCTGAGTTAACTAGATAAAAGGTTTCATAAACAGTTAGTGAAATCTTGAAATCAGAGAAACGGGAGATTCACAGCCTTACCTTGCTTGACTGGATCTCAATGTACATCACTGAAGCAACACGGAATGCGATGGCGAGATACTCGGCGCTGCTCCCGTGAGCCGATACACATGGGTTTCCATCCATCCATTCGTCCATTCATTCCACAGATAGATATTGAACTCGGCTACACAGTTTCCTCTTGGCTGAAGTCTGAGGATAAGCGATGCCAAAAGAATCAATCAGCTAAAAGGGACTTAATGATCTTACAAGATAAAGATTACATTAAACCAATGAGTACGTGGAGCAAATAAAAGGCTGTTTTTACCTATCAATAGTAAAGAAACAGAATCCCCCCCAAATTAGTATCATAAATAAATAATAGTACTAGGGGTTTAAAAAAATGTGAAAAATGAGTTACAGTGGATAAGCTGACACGTAGCAAAAGGACCAGGATTATAAATTATGGTGAGTGTGTGTTTAAAAGGAAATGAAAGGCAAAAAAATATAGATAATTTAAAAAGCAGGGAAACCCAAAAAAAAGGAAAGAAAAGCTACTTGGGGGGAAGAAAGAGGTCAGAGAGCCTTTTAGGCAGCTGATTGGTGGAGGGAAGGGAGAGAAATGGGGCTGGAGAGGCCGAGAGCCTGGGGCACAAGTTTGGGAGCTGGGACCTGAGAACTACTGGTGGCCCCCAAATGGGCCACCCATAAACAAAAGACTTTAAATAAAGTAAAAATTCAAGAAAATTCCAATTACTGTGGCAGCAGCTAGAAAAGGGGAATATCAAAGGAAGTATCGAGGGGGAAAAATGATTGATTCTGAACAAAGAAAAATTAAAGATCAAAAGCAAGCAGATAAAGGAAATCATACTGGTTTTGGACAAAGACTACACACATTCAAAACCTATAAATAGATAAATAGGGAGCAATTTTCTGAAAAAGTTAATGAAATGGAGCAACAACTGAGATATGGAAAATAATGATTATGTGACTATGGGAAAAAAGCCAGTCAAATGCTACCACATCAATTAAGGAAACAGCAGGCCTCCAGAGCAGAGACAAAAATAATACAACTTCTGAAGACCCGACATTTACAAGACAACATAAAAGGACTAAGAGAAGCATGTGCCTTTCACTACTAATCTGCTTTTACATGAAATATTACCGTAAAAGAAAACACCTTAAACATGAAAATGATTCAAATTGCAAAGCAAATTCTTCAAAGCCACGTCTGCCTTATCAGAGCAAGTTTCATTCGGTGCTCTTGCGTGGTCTCTCAGCCGTGCGCCCTCGTTTCTGTAGGTTGCCCTTCTGCAGGTGGTCACACCAACTCTGTAGCCGCTAAAACCCTCCCGTAGGAGCAGAAGGGCCCATGCCCTCTGTGTTCACGAGCCCCTCCTGTGACTCTCAGTGGCAGAGGGAATGTTGTCAGCCATTCCTTTTCTGGCTGCGCCTTCCCAGTTTCTGATACTCATGAGTCATCTGTCCATGGAGCCCATCTCTAGACACACCTGCTGAGCTCACAGTCGGACGAACAGTCACACTGAAAGATTCAGTGTCCCCGATGACGCCCTTCCTCCCAGTTACCAAACCAGGGAAGATGCTCATGTTCCTTCTGATGTCGTTCATCAGCTGTGCTTCACTGTCTGCGAGTGGTACAATTAAAATTTTGTTCTCAAATCTTCTTGCTCTTCCTCTTTTGTCCCGTGTTTGCTTTATTTATTTATCCTCTGCATCTTCAGCACCTAGCAGAGTTCTTAGCTTCTTGTCACAGCCAGTAAAGTTTGCTGCATGAATGAATCTTCATTCACACATCTTCCTCCATCTCGAATCCACTACACCTGCCCCTGCCTCCAACTGTCTCTTCTCTCTCCATTTTTCTGGCTTTCTTTCTTACACACTCCCACTTCGGGGTTTTCTCCTAAGTCTTTCCCTCATCCTCCTTTAAGTTTTTCTGCTTTCTCACTTCACTTTCTTTTTTCTTTTTCTTTCATTCTTGCTTATGTGTGTTTGTCTTAGAGAATGAAATAGTTCATTCAAAGGCAGTGGATAGATCACCAAAACATAAAAAAGCAGTGAGTGCCTTTGTAAAGCCAGACTCAAGATTTTATTTAATTCCTCTTAGGTACTTTGAATATGATTATTTTAAATCGGGGCTTCCCATAAAGCTATTTAAAAATAGCAAAACACAAACTAAAATAACATACATGTTTACAAAACAATACATAAAATAAATATATGTAGTTATAATTTAAACAAAATTGAAACACAAATCTGTAATTACAACTGAGTATGATTTCTACCCATTTATAATTATTTGCAGTAATATAATCCTGGCTTTTTCTTCATGATTCATGATTGGTTTTTTTTCTAGCTCATCATAAATTTTAAAAATTTGAGTTATTCATTTTTTGTAGTGGTTTTTATAGCTCCCAGTATCTTATATTTACTTGGTAATTTAAAAAATTATCAAAATTACACATAAACATGATTTGAAGAGCCAAATGTTTCTTGAAAATTCTTTATGAAAAAAATTGCAGTCCTTGCTCCCTTGCCAATTTTTCCCACTTCTCGTTTATATTAGTTTTCTATTATCATAACAAATTATCACAATCTTAGTGGCTTAAAACAACACAAATTTATTATCTCATAGTTCTGGAAGTCTGAAGTCCAGCACAGGTCTCACTGGGATAAAATGAAGTTGTCCATGGGGTTGTGTTCCTTTCTGGAGGCTCCAGGAGAGAATCTGGTTCCTTGTTCATTCAGGTGTTGGCAGAATTCGTGTCATAAAGTTGTAGGATGGTTGTTGGCTGTCAGGGCAGCTGCCCGGAGGCCTGGCCCTTATGCACAGGTCCCTACATCTCAGCACCAGCAGCAGGATGCAGGATTCTTCTCACCCTGCCATCCTTCTCATCTCATCTTCTGCCTTTGTCTTCCACTTTTAAGGATTCATGATAAGATTGTTCTCACCTTGATAATCTAGGATAATAGCCCCATTTTAGGGTCCTTAAATTAGTCATTTCTGCAAAGTCCCTTTAGCCATATAAGCGACATTCACAGATTCCAGGAATTAGGGCTAGAGCATCATTTGGGGGAGGAGCATTATTCTGCCCACTATGCCAGAGTACCCATATTTAGTTCCTTTAGAGAATTGGTTGCTAATTACCTCAATGTTTCTAAATAGAATTTCTAAATTAGAATTTTTTGAATTGTTTTCAGGTTTTGTAATTATGTGTTGACTTCTAATTACAAAATATGAGGATTTAGCGACCTGTCATTCACGTTCTATAAAATTTGTCTATATCTTATCTCTTTATCCTCCTTATTTGGTTAAATTGGAATGAAATCAAATGCAATTTTTTCATTACTACTGTTATATAAATACAATTCATAGCTGAATCAGGTATTATACTATCATGATGGTTTTTCTGGCAAAGCTTTTTTGTTTAAATTTCCTATGCATTTATCTCTCAGTTATCCCATACTCTCTCCAAGTTGTGTAAATCCTCTCTTAATCCTCCTAATCAGATTAGGTATTGTCAGATTCATCTTTTTGAAGAACTCTCTCCCATAAGTTTCTGACCTGTTCAATCTGGATTTGTTGATTTCTAAGCATGGTGCCCAAGTGCACCATGGGAATCTCTCTGTACTGCATAATGAAGATTCCTGCCCCTCATGTTGTGTGTGTTCTCTTCCTATTTTCTCCCTCCTGTCAGTTGAGTACCTCCTTCAGGAGCTTCCGGATAAAGGATGGAAGGGAGATAAGATATTTCAAACTTACATATATTTACTCCCATAAAAGCTTCTTTTTCCTACCATCAGACTTTACTGAGGGTTTGACTGGTTTAGTTGGAAATTATTTTCCCTTAGAATTTTTATCTGACTATACAGTTGGTAATCTAGAGCTTCATCAGTCTTTCTGCTTACAGTGCCTTCATTATCTCTGTCCTCATGGGTGCCCGGTATTCTCCAGTCCAGTATTTTTTATTCCCTCCAGAGAAAAACCCATGAGGCTTCTGTTGTGGGGAAGAAGTTGCATGAAATGAAAGGAGGGATTGGAGGTCTAACTGCTTCTATGAATCATCGTGTTTTGATCTCTATATTCCTACCCTTTAAGACTAACACACATTTCCTGGGTACCTGGTTCTTTCAATTGCAGAGCCATTGGGGGACTTTGTGGTATAAAAGAATATGTTTCTTAGCTTTCACCAGAATAGGTTTTGGCATTTTCCAGCCAGCTAAGGCAGATAGTTAACACTGACTACTTTCCAGCTTCAAATTTTGTTGCTTTTGTTTCCACTTCTGTTTTTTGTTTGTTTGTTTGTTTTTGCCATCCTATTTATGTCCTTTAATAATTGCTTTACAGTTTTTATCTATCTTTACTCCTTTCTTTTTGGTCATGGTTAAATTCAATTTGTATGCTGGACCTGTTATCTTTAACTGAAAATCCTCATCAACATTTAGAGATCTACTAAAAACTTCGATAGAGCAATCAGTTTCTAGATATACTATCTCACTCAAGTCTACTTTTAAATGGCGTTTCCTACAAGACAGCTTTAACTAGATATCCTGTCATGTTGTAGCTAAAACTCAACTGGAAAAGGCCAAAATATTCCTTCTAATCAGTGTTTCTTTCAGGTCTACTCCTGGTAGTCATGGATACCTCCATTTTCCAGATTTCCAAACTGTTCTATTGCCAATTTGTTGCTCAGTTCAATCTATTAGTAGGGTGCATTGATTTTTTTCTTCATGACATATCTCAAATGTGCCTTCCCTGTCTTTAACCATTTCTTTATTCTTAGTCTAAGCTCTTATTATTCCTCAATAGGATTATTGCAAAACAACCTATTGACAAGTTTTTTTCTCTGCCCATTCTCTACATTTTCTTTTCATTCTATTCATTCTTTCTGAAGACCACTGTCACCACATCACTATCTATCTATCTATCTAGCTATATCTATCATCTATCTATCTATCTATCTATCTATCTATCTATCTATCTATCTATCTATCTATCATCTAGTTTTCCCCTCTTTTTGGATCAAGTTTAGACTGAACTATCAGTGGTTGAATAAAGAAAACATTCAATAAATTCTTTTGAAGGGAGAAGGTGAATGATACTCAAGAATCTCTCTCAGAGCTTTCCACTTTGCCTAACATTTTTCCCTAACTAAATAACATGGATCTTCTCTGTCATCCTATTTCTGTCCTGATGTTGAATCTCCTCTGGGTTTCCCCCCTACCCACCTAAATCTATATTTCCTCAAGGCTCTACTTTCACTCTAAATGCTCGTGGAAATCTGCCCTGACTATCATGGCTACGTGACCTCATTTTTTGGGGGTGAACATCAAGACATGGAGCTAGATGTCTTAAAATCACATGTGTGTACAGCCACTATGAAAAACAGTATGGAGGTTCCTCAAAAAAATAATAATTGATTTACCATATAATCCAGCAATTCCTCTACTGGGTATTTACCCCAAAGACTTGAAAACCCATATCCCAAAAGATATTAGCACACCAATGTAATAGCTGCATTATTCACAGTGGCCAAGACATAGAAGCAACTGAAATGTCCTGTGATAGACAATTGGCTAAAGAAGCTGTGGTACATATACACAATAGAATATTACTCAGCCATAAAAGAGATGAAATACTGCCATTTGCAACAACATGGATGGACCTTGAGATAATCATGCTAAGCGAAATAACCCAGACAGAAAAAGTTGAAAATCACATGATATCACTTATATGTGGGATATAAACCTATGAACAGGACAAACAAACAGAGACTTGTGGACATGGACAATGGACTAGTGGTTACCAGAGGGTAGCAGGGGAGGGGAATGGGGGGAGGTAGATGGATAAAAGGGGTCAAATGTGGTGACAGAAAGAAATCTAACTATGGGAGGTGAACACAATGTAAACATATATATGCCTTACTATTAAAGTGTACAGCCGAAACTTATTAAATTTCATTAACCAATGTCACTATAAAGAAAATTTTTAAAAAATCATATGTGTGTCATTTGCTGTTTTGCTGCATGTGCACTTTCTTCTCCAGACTTTTTGAAGGCTGGGGTTATAGCTACCATTTCTCTCAAATTCATCAATATGCTAGGCGCATGACTAGGCATATGTAAACTAGTATGCTTTATTTTTATTCCTATAAAAATATCTTTAAGCAAAGAAGAGTAAGGACCTCACTCTAATAAACATGTTTAAAAAGTTTGCCATTTTCTCGAAGTTGCATATGGGATTTAATTTTTTAAAAAAATTTTATTCTATATCACAACATATTTGTGTTGAGACGGTGTCCCTAATTTGATTCTACCACTTAATGCTGTGCAGCCCTGCCAATTTACTCAGCTTTTCTGTGCATCAGTTTTCTCATTTTTAAAACAAAAATTAATTGTTTTTAATTTATTGTTGATGTGGATAAATTAATTTATACAAAGCACTCAAGACAGTCATAAAGCTAAGCTGTTAGAAAGTACTCAACATGTATTAGCTATAATTTTAATAAAGATTATTTAGATTGCTATTCCTCCAATATTCAAGTTAAATTAATGCTCTGCCATATTGAACCCATGGCTTCAGAGAATCAGAATGGAACCATACAGTAGAGCCTCACACAACAGACTTGGGAGCCGTCAGGGTAGTCACAGTGTGGTCTTGTTTGGAGAGGTCCAACAATCAGAGCCTTGTCTCACATATGATGGAACTGAGGCTCCCACATCCACACTGTTGCAGCCTCAGCATGGCCATTGCAGCACCTAAGCCTTCTATTTTTAAAACATGTGGATTGGAATGATCTGTGTCCCTTAAAAATATTTCATGTGATGAAACCCCTGCATCCTACATGCCTGGATTGGCTTTTGTTTCAGGATTTCCAGAGTGTCCACAATAAAGAAGAAACACTCATGTTTCAAGATCACACCTGGCTCTTTTTCTTCATTTTTCCTTGAAAGTGTTCAGTCTATCTCCAAATTATGCTACAGTTTTACCCTTTCATGATTTTGGGGGGAGACTGAAGGAGGATAAGTTTGAGACCAAATCTTGATACCTCGATGTTGTAAGTGAGAAGTGAGGAAAAGGGGAAGCAGTGGGGCTAACAAAGGGATTAAGCAGAGCTGAGATTTACTCCAGAGTGCTATACATTACCTCTAGTTTGTCATCTGGCAGATTTGCTTCTCAATCCATGTTTGCTCTAAATTTAAGTGCTCTGGGTTCCCAAAATACTTCTTTCTTCTCATGCTGTTGGATAATCTCACTCTCTGGCAAATCTCAGACTGGAATGTAAGTGTCTCTAAGGCTAGATCCATTGACATTCTTTAGGCAGATGGAGAGATATTTTTGGGGAGATGTTGCCTACTCAGTTATGACACATGGGGAGGCCACTTGATTACTGAAGTCCGGGAATGACTTCTTTACTGATGGTAAAAGCACATGCCACATTCATCCTTCTCAGCACAATGTCCACCTGATGGGAACACTGCGCTCTATCTCTTGCTATGAAACTCATGTAGAGCCTTCAAGGTCCTCTCAATTGTTGTCTCTTCCAGGAAGCCTATGCTGATTGTCTTCTCTGCTCATTCAGCATGTTACTTGTACTGATTTTGTGATATTGAGCTCTGCTCGTTTTGTATTATAATGGGTTAGAGTTAAGACAGGATTTACCACCAGATTAAGAATTTATTCCTGCTAAGGAATGTGCTCAGTTCCCATTCATCATCCTCAAACTTCATAGAAATTGATTGAAGCAAAGAGGGGGACAAACATAACTATGCTAATGGCTATTGCATATTTGACTTGTTTAGGGAGGAGAGCAACTGGCTTGCGTGCTGTCTCCGGGTTCTTAATGCCATGGCCCTTCTGTAGGGCCAGGCCTTGAATGTAGGAGAAAGGCAACTCTTCTGTGATACTCTTGTTCCCCCTGCTGTCACTGGTGCCCTAGTAATCTTACCTCCTGACCCAACCACATGTGCTCCCAGATCACTGACCAACCCTCCTTGGCTCTTCTCTCTATGAAAAATCTTTCTGGGGAAGAAGTTTGTTTTCTTGTTGTTTTGTTTTTTTTTTTTGTTTTTTTGTTTTTTTGTTTTTTAGATTGGGATCTTATTTGTAGATGTGGCAAAGCATAGGTCTTTGGTGGTTGCTGTTTTTCTGTAGGCCAGAAATTATTTCAATGGCTTTTTTTTTTTAATTTTAGTAAATGCTTTCCTCTTTAAAACTGGTTAACAATAGGCACCATTAAGAGCCCACCTGAAGCCTCTGTGCCTGTGAAATCAATGGAAAACTCACAGCGGTCTCCAAGGACTCTTTAAAATCACCTTGGACCCTATATCTCAGAAAGAAACTAAAAGAAGCTAAATATCATTGCCATGCATGAGGCATTTCACTACTTGCTACTTTAATTTCTAAAAAAGCTACAGTTCTATTATAAGTAGCACATAGTCTATTATCTCTCGATAATAACCTTAAATAAATGCCAAACACAGAGGTCTAAAATTATTTCTGGCCTCCTGCATCACTTATATTCTATGTGATGGCCTTGCGATTGACTAAAAATAATAAAATGTGTTCATTATACTGTGTGTGTGTGTTTAACTCTTACAGATGTTATTGAATAGATATCCTCTCTGATAATATTCAGGCTTTGCAGAAATGGAAGGGCCCTAAGTGAGCCAAATTATAATAAAAATGCCTTTTGTCTCCCTCCTTTCCTTTACTTGCCATTTCCTGTTGGTTACCAAGTCTTCCTAATTGATTCTGTCATCAGTCTTACTTAAAATCCATACCCCCTCATCATTCTCATTATATCACCACTCTCTCCATGACATCTTGAATGAATTTCTGCTCCAGCCTTCTTGGCTTTGTCTCATTCCAGTCCTTCTGTACTGTTGCCAGAGTAATTTTGTAACCTGTAAAACTGGGCTTTTATATTCTTTCTCACTTTTTCAAGGTTAAAGCTAAACTTCTTAATATTTCAAATACAACCTTTTGTGATACTTCTCCTGCCTGGTTCTATAAATTTGTTCTGCGACGCATCTCTATACATGCTTCCCGCTTTAGCAATGGCTGTAATAGTGCAGTTGCTTGAGGCCTCCATTCTCTTTCTTGTCTCTGGACTTCTGTGCATTCTCTTTCATCTATCCGGTATTTCTTTCAGCTCACTGTATGCCTGCTAATTCCCAGAGCTCCATCCAAAGTCAGTAAGTTGTAACCTTCTCCAACAAGGCTACCGACATTGTCTCTGAGTCTAAACTTTTTCCTTGGTGTTCTCACAACACCCTAAGCATAAACCAGTCCTGAACCAAACTCCATGATGTTACTGCTCATTCCTTGGCTGCATTTTAAATACCTCTTGGCAAGTGACTCTGTCTTTCTCGATTTAGCACAATGTCTTTAGCATATCTTGTGCCAAATGGACATCTTTAGATGAATTAATGGGATTGACATATATTTTAAAAACAAATGGGAACTTATGTTTTTAAAATAAACATGTCTTTCCTGAAGGTATTTTCTTGGAGGTGTAGGTTTAAACCATAAGAAAAATTCAAAACCTTGTGAAAAACCCTTTTGGAGGACTGCTTCTGAAGACTATTTACAAGTCACATAGGGATTTGGGTTCAACTTGTACATTGCCACGTGTGGCATAAAACTAACTCCCAGCATCATCACCAAGCTTACTCATCACACTTGACCCTGAATGTTTTCTGAGTGAGGGTGAATTTTATCTTTTGGTGATGAAAGACATAATTTGCTGTCACTGAGAATTAAAAAAAAAAATTCAACTGGCTCTGAAGTCCAGTCTAGAGGGGAATCCAGACATAGTCTGAGTAGAGGCAATATCTTTGAATCTATATTTTCCTCCTGTGGGGTCTATCTGGAAGAATGGGTCTTCAATTTTGCCAAAGATCTGGCTTGCTTTACTGAAATGGAGACCAATTCTTCCAAATATACATCAATCCCATTAATTCATCAGGATGTATGACCCAACGCCTTCCTGAGCTAGTGTCTGTGGCATCCTTGACAGGGGTCTTTCACCTTCTGTTTGAACACCATCAGTTACAAGAAGTGCTGTGCCTCACAAGGCAGCCTGCTCTGTTGTTGGTCTGTCCCGATTGTCACCTACTTCTTTTTCATGTTAAATTGAAATAGTATTTCCCTATAACTTCCAACCAGTGGTCCTACTTCTGCCTTCTAGAGGTTATGCAAGCAGTCTCCCACTCCTGCACATGACAGCACTTCAGAAAGATGCCCTTTCCTTTGGAGATGCATCGCTTACCAAAAGGAGAACTGGCATGTGATCTTCAAACCAAAGGACGTTGGGTCATACATCCTATTAGGTCCCTTACAGGCTTCAGGGTTTGAAATTTCATGAAGAAGCCAGGATTGTGTGACCCTCATTCTGCACAGTGACCATGCAACTGCTAGACCAAATAATCTGTAACTCAGAGTGAGAGGGGCTCTGGGTAGGTCCTTCAGGACACAGACAATGGCAAAGATGGCATCTCAACACTTCTAATCTCTGTCAGATATAGGAATATCAATGCTTAAGTCTGTGCACAAATTATCATAAAATAGAAAACCAGTAGCATATGCTCTTGCTGATATTTATCAACTTAATGTTTGCATATTAAATGGACAGTGATTACTGGAAATGGTATCTAGATAAATAACTTTTCTTTAATGGGCGCTTAAAACACCGGTCACTGTGTGTGAAAATTCACTTATTTAATCTCATCAACAATACTGTATAAATAGGCATTATTCTCATTTTAAAGAGAAGGAAACAAGGGCTTAAAGAACTGCTTAGTCCTCATCACCAGAAAGTGAAATCATGGCGGGTATAAAGATCATAGGAGGGAAGGAAGGAGTGAGGGAGAGGGAGAGGGAGAGTAAGAGAGCAAGAGAGCAAGAGAGAGAGTGAAAGAGAGAGAAGGGGGGAGAGAGAAGGAGAGAGAGAGAGAGAGAGAGAGAGAGAGAGAATGAGAGAGAATGAGAGTGAAAACTTTCTTTGATAGAAAGATGTGGAAATTTATTGCATGAACCAGTGGATGACATGTCTTCTATTAGTAAGAATAGCTGCTCAGCTCTCCCCATTTCAGATGTTGGGATACAGTTTTAATTTCAGCTTTTCTTACCAATCACTATCTTGAGATTGTTCCTGTTTCAATTTCTCTTAGCAAAATAAACTCAATATCTCAGCTTCTTGGTCAGGTCCAATAGAAGCACCCCCAAAATTATAAATTTGACCAGTCTGAATTGAAATTAATTTTCTATTTAATGTGTTAAATGGTCCATATTCACTAGACAGTGGAAATTTATATTGAAATGATTCCTCCACCCTGTCACTGAAAAAATCATTATGTTTTTGTGTCACAGATGATCCAGAATAGATTTCTAATATTATCTTCTTTCCCCACATTTCCTCCTATCTCCCCCAATAACCTGAGTCATTAGCACCTAAGGTATTTGCATTTAAACCTATGTTAGGCACTAATCTGGGAAACATAGCAGGTTGGTTTTAAGAATTGGTAGGAAGTTCATACAATAAAGCTTTAAACAGCAAAGAAAATGAGTGAACCATTGCTATCTGCAACAATGTGAATGAGTCTCAAGAAATAATATTGAACAAAAGAAGCCAGCCACAAAAGGGTGTGCAATGTATATTTCTATTTGTATAAAAATTAGATGGTATTTGCAAAGGATGATAGTTACACGTGTGGAGTAGGTAGGTATAGGTTGGGACCCCAGTAGGCATTTTTGGGCACTGGTGGTATGCTTATTCTTGAACTATTTAAAATTTCAACAAATTCAATGTTTATGATTTTAAAGCCAGCAAAAGTACCTCTAGTCTATTTTAATTGCATTTTGAAGGGATCTATATATTTGCCATTTTCTGTCGACTAGAAGTCACATGTTCCACCAGCATTGAAAAGAAGATAATTTAAGGGTACAGCTCACTGGACATCACTTTAATGTGTCTGTGTCACACTTAAACAAACAATGAGCTGGAAATTGAAAGCCCCAAACTTATTTTTTTCCTACAATTTCTCTTATGAGGTTAGATATAATCACACAACCAACCATATTATAAAACTTATTTTTCCTACAGTGTTCTATGACAGCAAATTCTTGATCACTTTCCATGGGCACCTTAATTAAAGGTGTGTAGAGGCGATTAATTAAATAATTGTGTGTAAATGCATGACATGATCTGTTAGTCCCCTTTACCATTGCAGATAGGGTCAGTAACACATTTAATGCTTTCTAATTAGGTTAGAGGATCAATTCTAAACAACCCAAAACCACTTAAGAGAAGCCACCGCTGTAAAGAATATGGCTGCTGCTTCACATTGGCCCTCTGAATCTTGTGGAAAATGTCTTTTGT
The DNA here is from genome assembly GCA_030015415.1 of Cynopterus sphinx. Classification (NCBI taxonomy): domain Eukaryota; kingdom Metazoa; phylum Chordata; class Mammalia; order Chiroptera; family Pteropodidae; genus Cynopterus; species Cynopterus sphinx. Next base: position 14,137,841 of record CM057383.1, on the reverse strand, counting down.
GGCTCATGCTAACCCAGAACTCTGCAGGGAAGCATAGTTTTCACTTAGCTAAGTTGACACAATACCGGTCTGCCACAGCAGGGCACTAATGGCTGCTTGGAAGCTGCCTCTTGGAGCTGTGCAAGGAATATGACAACTGAGGTCAAGCCCTCTGCTCCAGTCACTTTGGTAGTACTTAGGCCATGTGTCTGCCCAGATGTGGTGATTTCTCAGGGTGGGAAGATCCACTCCCAGCTTTTGTGTTCCATGAAGAGGGGTCTTTATCCACTGCCCATGTTCTCAAGGTCATGGCTGATTGATTTACTCAACCAGACTTTTCCACAGGGTGCAGGGCTGTGCAAGGTGAAAGTGCTAGAACTGACACTTGGACCCATTGCTCCAAGGGCAGTGGTGGGACCTGTGGAGGAAGAGCAGTGGTTGCTCATGGAGGGGAGGCTGAGCTGGCTCTTGTGATTTCAAAAGTATGTAGGTTCTTACTCATTTTCTATTCATTTCCATAATAGGCCCCTTCTGGTCAGGTATGCAAAATGCCAAGTGTAATGTAGGCATTGTATGTTCTGTGCTTTCTATACATGCAACACTCTGTAAGTTGTGTGCAGGCCGAGTTAGAGATGGTGGTGAACAATAATACCCGTTATTTACCAAGCTCTCATCTCATGCCTTCTTTAGGAAAAGGAGACTTTTTATACATTATCTCCTGTATTTATTTTTATAAATAGCTTTATTGCGGTATGATTCACGTACTGTACAATTCACCCATTTAAAGTGTATGGTTAATTGGTTTTAAGTATATTACAAATATGTGCAACCATCACCACAAATCAATTTTAGAACATTTTCATCCCCTCAGAAAGGAATTCTGTATTCTTTAGCTATCACTCCTTAATACCCTCCACACTAGCCCTAACCAACCACCAGTCTGTTTTCTGTCTGTCTATTTTACCCTTTTCTGAATATTTCATATGCAGAGAATCATATAATTGTTTTATTTTGTGACTGGCTTCTCTTACTCAGCATAATGTTTTAAAGTTTATGCACGTTGTAGCGTTTATCCGTACTCCTTTTTAACGGCAGCATAATATTTCATTGTATTGATATACCACATTTGTTTATCTGTCAGTTGATGGATATCTGAGTTGTTTCCACCTTTTGACTATAATGAATGATACTTCTATGAACATTAATGTTCAAGCTTTTCTATATATTTCGTACAAGATTTGTTTTCACTTCTCTTGTGTAGTTACGTAGGGGTAGAATTTCTAAGTCCTGTATTTCTAATAATCCTGTGAGTTTAGTAGTACAATATATCATTTAGTGATAAGAAAACTGAGGTGCAGAGGAGTTAAACCACTTGTTCAATGATGTACAACAAATAGAAGGTAAGATATAAAACTCCAGTCCCTTTGAGTCCAGAATTTATGGTTTTTTTATTGTGCATCTGTCAGGTATGAGCACTAAATATACAGCTTTGCCCAAACAATGCAGCAAGCACCATGCCACAAGGACAGGCCTGTGTAATTATTGGAATAACAGCTGCTATTTATTATTTTATTCTGTTATTTAAGAAAAACCTGACATTGTAAGCATTCTCTCCATCACCCCAATTTACCTACTGGAAATGTGCACTCTAGCTGTCTACTTCCTCTCTATGGGCTTTTCACAATGTAAACCGCAGCCTTTCTTTAGGGGGCAGAGTCAGAATTACCTCTATCCTGTAAACTAGCCTTAGGGGTTGTGCAGGACACGCACAGTAGCTTTCCTGGCCCTGGAACCTCTCTGAGGCCCTCACAGAATGAACTCACTTGGATGCGGTCTACTAGTTGCTCTCCTGACAAAGAGGCCACCAGGTTGTCAGGCAGCTTGGTCTCCAGAGCCCCCAGCTTCATGGTATAACCTGGGCCCAGTGCAGCTGTGCACACTCATCACCCTGAAATATTGCTCTTTAGGATCAACTGCTATCTCTCCAGCTAAGATGCAAAAATCTTACAAACTTCTACATTTTTTTTTAGAGCAAGCAGTTCAAAATTGGATTACCTTTCCACATTTTCATACAAAGTAGATTAATGTGCCCCTGTCTTTATTACATTTTCCACCCTTGTCATTTGTGATTAAGCCAACACTATGACAATGTATTACAGATCGGCATAAATGGGAACATTAAAACACTGGCTATATATCAGAGATGCTCAAGGCAAGTTGATTTGTGCTACACACATCTTCAGTGCAATTCATCTGGAGTATTTCACGTGTCTGTGGACAGAACAATCTTTCTATGGCACCAAGAGTATCCGGAGGTAAGAAAATGAAGAAAAAAAGAAAAGAAAGAAAGAAAAGTGCCAACTTTTGTTCTAGGACAATGGAGAGAGACTACATTCCCTGCAACAATGTCAATATGGACTTTTTTATAGATTAGGCTCTCAAACCAAAGCTGTCATCTGAGATCAACGAAGCAGGAATAACATGACACCTAACCAAGGTTTCTAATTTACCTGAGGGAAAAGGGTGTTTGATCAGGCCCCCACCTTATTGCCTCAAGCTTATGTTTCATCTCTGGCAGGTCATTCCTACTCTGAGAGACCTTTATGGCTCAGGCTTTCTGTGAAGCAGCAGACCCTGGAACAGTTCAGAACAGAAAGGCAGACCCATGTCTGTGCAGATGCCAGTCGTTCTTAGTCATATGAGACATGAACTCAAGGCTCCAAGACTCAGAAAAATGGAATAAGATAATTATGGTAGGATGAGGAAGGAGTAACGGCCAGTGAAGTGTTGTTTTCTCAGCAGAGGATGATCCTACGGGTTCCCCAAAAGGACTCCTACCTATTGCACATTCTTTCCTTCACTTCATAATTTCTTTCCCAGAGATGTTTATGAGAGGACCTCTGAGGAGCTTCTGTGCCTGTAGCTAGAATCTCTTTCCAGTACACGCTGCACAGGCTATAGTCACAGGCTCTCCCTGGGCTGCTGTCACTTCCTCTTTTGGTCTGTTAGCTCCCCTGAGACCTTGTAAGGAAACATATGTGAACTGATCAGACCAGTCTTCCTCTGTCCGCTTGATGGACACTGAAGATACACTCTCACTAATGTGTTTTAAAGTGGACCTGTGGCCTGTGGAGGGTGGTATGACTACACTGAAAAAGAACTTTCTGGCGATATCTGTGCTCTTAGAGCAAAGATGCTAAACAGCTCAGAATCAAGCCAGTTTTGTTGATAATGATGAGATGGATCTATACCTCTTATTTTAATTTGGTTCTATCCAATTGTCCCAAGAAGTTTGTGGAGAGTCAAACAAATAATAAAAATTCCAAAAAATTATATTAATTGTGAAGAAAATAAAACAGAGATATAATACAATGAGTTAAGGAGGGTAGGTTAATAATATCAGGGAGGTGACTTTTGATCTAAGTCCAGAATAATCAGAACAAACTGGATCCTAAATTGATTGAGGGGTCTGGGACAATGAACTGGTAGAGCCAGTATTTGGGGAAGAGGTGAAGTCCTTAGATGTAAACTACTATGATCAAGGGCCCAAACTCTGTTTTTAGTGCATGCTGGGAATTGTAGTTTTTTATATAGGATTTGCCTCTTCAGTAGAGCATGAGGTAATTAGGTGAAAGCCTGCCTGAAATGTGGAATTTCGTTAGAAGTTATGCAGTTCAACCTGTTTCTAACTGTAGCTCTGAGAAGAGGGCACAGAGATTTAATTATTAGTTATACAGATGTTGATCAAAATAGACACAGTTACTATGTCATAGGGATTTCAGTTAGGTGGAAGGAATCGATAGTCAAATAATGGCAGAAATATAGTTTATACGTACACTATTGTGAAATATACTGTAAAGGAAAATGAGAGTATAATCTTTGAGTATGTCATAGGGGCACTGATTCTTATCTGAAATGTCAAGGAAGGTTTCTCTAAAAGATGTGATTTGAGGTGAAAGATTAAAATTTGTGTAGCATTAGCCAGATGTTTTATATAGGGTGGGGACACGGAGGCTTCCTGGAAGGAAAACAGCAAATGCAAAGATCCTGTGACAGAAGGGGGAAAGCTCTGTTTAAGAACCTAAAGGAAATCTCAAACAGAGAGAGGCCAGATGAATCTGATGAGTTGAGTGAAGGCCAGGATATGCATAATCTTGTAGATAATCTGAAGTTAATTGGTTTTTCATCCTAAGAGCACTGGGAAATCAATGAAGAATTTTCACCTGGAAGTTCCAGTTTCATTTGCATTTAAAAAGGTCACTCTGGACAAGGGAAAAGTAAATGTAGAAAAACCAGTTAGGGAACCTACTATCCAAGCCAGACATCATGATACCTCAGACTAGGAATAAGACAGCACAGAAGTGAGCATATTAATGATAAGTTTGCAGGTTAAACCCAGAGGACCTGCTGATTCACCAGGATATAGCAAGTATGAAAGATAAAGCTATCAAAGTTGGTTCCTAAATTTGTTTTAATATAACTGCAAATATGGTATTTCCTTGATAAGACTAGGCAAGGATAAACTTTGGTGAAAGGAGAAAAGCTTCACATTCTATCAACAAATAATGGCTACGAATTAACCTTGCCTGGTTCAAGGACGACAAGAGGAATTGGAGAGGTTGGGGGAGAGTCTTCATATGGCCATTGAACAAATACTACATACCAAAGGGAGACTAGAGAGAGATTTCCGAAAATAATGTATTCTAAGTTCTAGGAGGAAATTTTAGGACAATGTTTGGCTCAGAGTGAAAGGAGATTATACTTTATGAAACAGGAACAAATGTGATAAGGGGAGAAACGATAAGATGATATGTTGGAGAAGCAACAAGGTAAGATGAAAAGAGAAGGATGAGAAAAGGAAGAATCACAGATGACTAAGAACACCAGAATGATGAGGTCCTAAGAAGTAGGTATGATGCTGCAATAATTGAATCTGCGTTGTAAATCTGGGGTCCCCAACACCTGTGCTGTGGACTGGGACTGGTCCATGGCCTGTTAGGAACTGGGCCACACAGCAGAGGTGAGCAGCAGGCAAGTGAGTGCAACTTTATCTCTATTTGCAGCTGCTCCCCAGCTGCTCCCCAGCACTAGCATCACTGCGTCAGCTCCACCTCAGATCGTCAGGCATTAGATTCTCATAGGAGCACCGGTCCCTAATACCAAAAAGGCTGGGCCCTGCTGATGTAAATAACAAATCTGAGATCTCTCATATGCAGAAAAATGGGGTAAATAAATAAAAATAATAATAAAAAACATGGTAAATATGGTGGATAGAGAATAACAAGACTAATGACTAACCAAAAATGTATCTGGGGAAAAAAATCAGACATACATTTTTTCACTTGAAAAAAGACCTACAATATTGCAGGGATGATCAGTTAAAGAAAATACCTAGATATATCATAACAAAAACTTGAATTGCAATAAATGTAGACACTAACTCATAAGCATTAGGTAAGGAGAAAAAAGCAAAACCAGATATGTGGTATCTTCAAGAGAAACCAATTTCAGGATAGCCTCAGTTTTTTAACTCTGTAATACCAACTCTGAGAAGATAGTAGATGGAAATCTATTAAATTTTGAAAGAAACATTTTTGTGATCTGAGAATATTTTACCCAGCACCCTTATTTATTTGTTTGTTTGATTTTTGTTACATTTTTAATATAGAAAAGCCATAGAAAAATATTTTCAGCTATGCAAAGTCCCAGTTCCTCTACCAGCCAAATACACTGAACACACACACACACACACACACACACTTTTGAAGATACAGTATTCTGATAGGTAAGAAGATGGAAAAAAGAAGCAAAAGGTAAAGAATGTAGATGTTACAACATAAAGAGGTAGAAGAAAACCCGTTTAAAAAGCAAGAATAAATGTTTTATAACTCCAGTTTAAAACTGATGTAAATTTAAAAAATCATATTGTCAAATTAATGACATTACGGCTAAAGTGGCTATGCATTTGTAGAATATTGACAGAGGGTAACAGGAGGATCCGAAAGACAAACTCTATGTTGTAAAAGGGCAGGAGACTAAGAAGAGCCCCTTTCATCTTAGCTACAATATCAAGAAACATGATTGAAGTGATAGAATTTGACTTTCCTCTCTTTCTGGAGTCCGATCAACACCACCCTCCTAGTCCTTAGGTCCTTCTGTTTACATACTGAATTACATTAGACAGCTAGAAGTTCTTGACTCATGTTGCTCTGTCCTCACCTAAAGCTGAAAGAGAAAAGATACGTGAATGCAGCTTAAATACCATGGGGCCGAACAAAAGCACGAGACTTTTATATTATTAATAAAACAAGGCACTTGCACATAAATTGCACTGAAGTGTGGTCCCACCCCTTCTATGCTTGTTCTGCTATTTTAATTTATTCTTTTTAGTTTCAGTTCAGCATAAGCCCCCACCCCACGCCTGCCCCAGCAAGATTCTCTCATCAGACATTGCCTTCATCACTCTTAACTTTGCATCATCTGGAAATCTGGCCAAAAGCCACCCATGCCCTCATCTAAGCTAGTGTTTCGCAAACTTTAATCATTCGGGGACTGTCACAACTTTGAGGTTAACATGCATGTTATAAACTTGATGTTTTTCTTCATCTGTTCAGATTTTACTTATATAAATTTATTGTAAAAGAATTTTAAAACATGGGTTTGGTGTCTTAAATATCTGTGTAGATAAACCAGCATGGGTCTATGTATCAAATAAAACTCTCATGAGCCACCCACTGACAGTGTAGGACTGCCCTTCAGAAACACATTTATTCTTGCCATTTACAGAGCGGTTGGTAGGTTCCTGATCAAATGTTAGTCTCATCTGTGAAGTCCCTTCCTGTGCCCGACCTGAGACCAGCGTTCTGGGTGATGTAGGAAGCTGTAATCTGAGCACGCTGACTGATGTAGTGAAGGCTGTACAAAAGTTTTTCCACCAAGAGACTTTTTTCAGACTTGCTCTATGTGCTTGGCTTTAAAACATTCGTATTATTTTGAATAGTTTATTTGGCTCTTTGATTAGTATCTGACGCTGAAATTATCCCAACTCAACTTATATCTGATTCCACATTTCAATGGTCTTTTCAGAGCCTATAAATATTCTGATTCAGGTGCAAACATATTGGGAGTACATTATCAGAATTCATTTGCATTTTCAGCTAAAAAATTCTAGATTCAGTAATTTTTCAAATTAGATAGTGGTTTTCACCATAATGCACATCATTCCATGCAATTAAGTAAGGATTAAAACATACTTTAATCTTTTATGCTGGTAAGGACATGGAAAGAAGAGAGATTGTTTTGTTGTTTTAATTTCTGCCTCTTTTGCCTTAGACTATCTCATTCACATTTGGCCACAAGTTATTCTTGAGGTAAATTTCTTTAATATAAATCTTTTAAAATGAATTTAACTCTTTCGTAAGGATAGCGATGGCAATTTCCATTGCAGAGATCAAAATGACAAGAGCCATTCATCTTCGACCTCCAGGGTACCATCTGATCAGCAGCGAGCATCAGGAAAAAATTTTCCTGGTCAGACAAAAAGCGTCATATAATTCACTCCAACTGGTGCCTTACACACACTTTCCTCTCTCAGACCCAACAGATGTGGGCTACTCTTGATGCAGCCTCCTGCTTTGGTACAGCGATTTTTCTCCATCACATCATTGCCCTTTCTTCTACCTACTTCCTGTCTCAATGTCTCTTTCTGACAGTATTTTTCTTCTTCACACTCTGCCCCTTTTCTCACCCCCCTTTACTAATGAATTGTATATTTACCTGGGATTGGGAGCTCTCAGAAGCTGTCTGTCCCTTCACCCCTCTTGGTGTGTTGGCCACCCATACTCTCTTGTTATTTCCTCTGCCCAGTCATTAATTAGGACATTCACTGACATTCCGGTTTGAATTGCAGAAGCCAGCTGCTGTTTTGACAGCGCTGCCAATAAGGGTGTGGAATAGAACATAACAAGTTCGGTGCTACCTAATGAGAGATGTTAGCTTAAACAGAGGTCTTGGGGTCTTTAGATTAGAGGTCAGTTTCAGAGAAAACATTTTCTGGTAGGATTGATGTTTTCATGTCGCATAAAGATAAATAGCTGAAGTTCTATATATACGCTACAGAAATTTGAATCTACTTTAAGACGGAATGTCTTGAGTTTTATCACATGCTCTACACGGTACTGAGGTATTTGGAATATTATATTTCAGTTTCCACTTCAGATATTGCTGATGGAGAGTAATGGTTAGGATAGTAATGGTAATAATAGAAGTAGTTGCAATACTTCCACTAGTGGTAAAAATAGTAAAACTCTATCTACCTTTTCCGCATAGTTTCTCCAACTTTTAATCTGTCATATTTCATTCAACCAACATCCAATAAGTATTTATTACATGTCTGGGATTGTGGTTGGTGAATCATATGATACTGTCCTTTATCAAGCAGTTCATGGCGTTCAGAAGTTTCCCATTTAATTCTCACAGCAAACCTGTGGGGTAACTATTATTTCCACTTGAAGTATGAGGACACTGGGGAGCAGATCAGAATACTTGGCAGGGTGAGGGCTTCAGACTGGAGTCATGTGCATTCTATCCACCACTACACCAAGCCCTCCTGGATCTCATTTTGTTATTCCCTTGTTTCAATTTGGTAAGCTAAAAGTTTCATGGCAGAACTCAGCATCCTCAATATGCTACTGGCCCAACATCCAGTAGATTGTAAACAGTCCCACTTTGGGGACTGTTTTTTTCTTTCTCCTTGAAAACATGAAGGTCCGAGCATAGATATTATAACCCCAGGGAATTTACTAGAGCTGTATTCGCTCCTTTAGTGATTCCTGTGAGATAGAGGGACCACTGTGAGAACAAGAGTGCTCGCTCTCCTTATTACCTAGCGGGTAGCAGCAGGCGAGCCGCAGGTGTGCTTGCATCACCTTTGAGGGAGGGCCAGAGCAAGGAAAGGTCTCCAGCATGTAGGGTCTTTCATCATAGGTGAAGACAGCTCTTGGAGATCGATTTTTTCTAGACTGGCAAAGCAAAGCTCTGTGATCATCCCTGTTGTTTTTTTCTGCGGGCGAGCTAGGTGTTCTGCAGGCAAGCTAGGTGAAATCCTTTGAGCTCACGAACTATCAGTGCAAGGAGAATTAGAAAACCTTTCTCTGAGGTATTTACATACATACTACTAAAGCTAGATATGTTCAGGTCGAACCAGGACTGGAGCTTATCAGGTGTCTAGAGACCATGGCCTTGGGGTTGGAGTTTTCCGAGTGTAGAAAAGGCAAGACTGCCATTCTAGCTCTTCACTTCTAAAAGAAGTGGACTTACTACAACTTCTTGTACTGTTTGACACAACTTCCTGGGCCAAACAATTACTACTGTTCCCCACTGCCCCAGCCCTCCATCCTGGGTAGATCAAGAACTCTACATCACCATCATCTCCTTCTGCTATCGTTTCAATCACTGCATCACTGTGGCTGAATGTTTTGGACCATTTGTGAGTTTTTCGGCATTCTCAGTTTTCCACATGAATAATAAATATAATTCTTCAACTGTTTTGGAAAATCCATGCATTATTTTTATTATTTTTTCCTTAGGAAACAAGAAATCTATTTGCTTTTGCATGGTAGATGGCAATCGGAAGTACCGCATTCATTCACTTTTTATTCATTTGATGCATGAAAAAAAGGCATTAAATGTATTTCAGCATGTCACCTCAAATTCTGTGCAGCCAACAGTGATGGATATGCTCAGTTCCTCAGCTGGGGTACTGTTTCATTTTTTCTTGACAATATCATTTGACAAGCGGATTCTGCATTGGCAATATTGTATCATATTTTTGTCTGCATGTAAATTATGTTGACAGTCTCATAAACATAAATTGGCAGGCATACTGTCCCAAAGCAATGTTTGTTAAAATACACTAATGGAATAGAATAAATAAATTTTTCCAAAGCATTAATAACGCAGTGGCGTGTCATTGTACAGGAAGGTAGATAGAATGTGTTACTGTCTGTGCTAAATTAGCACAGTATATATTTCTTAACATATATTTTATTCCACCTCGTGCTTATGTTTATTAATTAATCATTCCATTTCACAAAGCTTGTGTACTAGCAGTCACACAGATGTGATACTTTGAAGAAGTCAGCATTGTCTGGGACAGATGCCTGTAATGGAATATATGTAAGGTGTGACAGAGTCTTGCATTGTTGTTATATATGCTTTGTTCCTGACTTTCTCACCCTCTGAACTATGGAGCAGGCAGATGTTAAAGTGGATGGGTATAGAGAAGGTCCCTAGAGCACCAAGAAGACTGGGCATAGGTTTCATCTCTATATCTACCTATCTATCTATCTATCTATCTATCTATCTATCTATCTATCTATCTATCTATCTATCTTACCCCAGCAATGAGAAATCTTTCCTCCAGGTGTTTGTGGACAGACAGCATAGAGCACTGAGACAAGTAGGGACTATGCTAGGCCATACTTTTAGATCTTTCCCTTGCTAGAAGTGTGACCTTTGGCAAGAAATGAAAAATCTCTTAATTTCCATTACTGTCCAATAGGGAAAATCACAAAAAAGAACAGGTGCTATGAAATTAGATACATTGAGATGTTGAATATAAAGCTGTTGGTGTGATGTCTAGCTCATAACAGTCACTCAGAAAATGGTGCCTAACCATTTGGGATGGAGAGGAGTAAGGGAGGGAGACCCAACAAGGGAATGTCAGAGACAAATACAGAAAGAAAATTAATTTAACTTTATTTTCTGATAAAACAGGATGGAGAACTTGTATGCCATGTATTCCAAAATATAAGCATTTAGGTCAGGGAGAAATGTACATGATTTGGTATTTCTGCAAATGGGTCAAGTCACAGTGTACATCGGTTTCATGTACCCTGATTTGGGTGCCATCCTGAATGACAGTGCATACACCTTTACTTCTAAGTTTCCTCTTTTCTATTGACAGATGCCTCACATCTGATCATTGATGAGAAAAGGTACATTGGGAAGCGGAAGCTGAGATTCTATTGCTGAAGAACTGGAATGTCATTGATAAAAACATTTTAGGAAAAGCAGTAGAAATGGTCCCTAACGGCAATACCTTTTTTGAGGAGTGTTGTGCCAGAATCCTCAAATGCCTGCTGTTAAAGCTGTGCTAGTCTCTTTTAGCCTTTCACTTGAGACTCCATGTGAAGCATCATGTAAACTATTGATCTAGAAGTTCACACACTTGGACTTGGATGCTCAGCAAAGAAGGCTAGGCAGACAGCTCCTGTCATCAGATGCAGAAATCCATGCCCAGTAAACACAGGTTATACAACAGAAGAAAGTGAGTATTTAATGAGTGACTTTGCTCTAAGATACTGTGTTCTGAGTCAGCACTCATACTAATTAATGATAAGACACAAATCCACCATCTTCTGCTAAACTTGAGAAGAAGTAAACTGTAAGAATTGCTTATAAAATTTAATTCTGGCAATGATTTGTGAATGCTTAGACTAAGATGGTGGCTATAAGTAATAAAGCAAATACAGATACAGTCAGTATTTTGTAAAAGTAAGAGGTAGGATTTTGTAAATATAAATAGCAGGTATTATTGAGCACTTAATACCTATAAAGTATTATGCTAATTGTATTGGTAAATAGAAAAAAGCTATCATATACCCTTCCTGATCTCCAAGAGTTTATAATCTCTTTGCAGGTATAAGACTCATATGTAAGCAAGTTCTTTATGAGAAAACAAGAACTGGAGCCCAGCTCCATAATAAAAGTTAGCTTTGCTGTGTCGTGGATATTGTAGCATGCCTCCAAGATTCAGCTTCTTTAAGACCAAGGTACATATTCCTCAAGAGTACTGCCTTTTGATTGCTCACAGATGAGTGGGTAGCTGGCCTGAGATAGTTGCCTTACCCAAAGTTACTCCTTCTCCCCAGAGGTAACTCATATCCAATGACTAGCCAATGAGGGATGCAAAGGCCCAACCCATTAGACTAGATTTGAGACATCTCTGAAGGGCCATTCTAGCTATAGAGTGCCCCATGGGACTGGCCAGAGCCTGTGTTATAGTGCATAACCATTCAACATTTCACTCTGCCCAATTCTGTTTTCTTCACTTGGTTACATTTGTTGTTCCTAAGAGCCCTCTCCAGTGAGCCACCTGAACACAAATCTCTATCTCAGAGTCCATTTCCTGGGAAACCTAATCTACCTACCACAGCTTGTGTGTTTTAAGGTTCAAAGAGTGGTGTAGATAACAAATTCTATAGAATTATTGAAGAGAGAGAAATCTCTACATTTTGTATAATTGAGTATCTCTTTATCTCCCAGACCTTTCAAAGTACTTGTTGTATGGCCAGCCCAATAGATTTTTGCTAGATGAATGGCTCTGTACTCAGAAAAATTGGCTGGATGTTGACAGGCAGGAGGGAGGATAACTATAATGTGATTGACCTGGGTAGCAGAATGAATAATGTGTCATTCTCAGAAATAAAGAAACCAAGGATGGGAATTGGAACTGATCTTTTATGTGTCCAGTCTCAGGATGTTTCATAAACTGGAATATATGGAACTGAATTAAGTAAGTCTGAGGTTCATTGTGTCTGTGTGATATCTGCCTCTTACATTAATTGAAGAATTATAGAGAAAAATCACTTGTGAGTCCTCTCTCTGATACTTGGTGGTGTTATAAAACCTTTACTCCTGGAGAATCCTAGGAAAAAAGTTTCAAAGAACACATATATCAAAGATGTAAGTATAGATATAGATAGAAAAATAGATACAGATAGGTAAATAGATATACATACATACATACATACATACATACATATATACATAAATATACATAGATTCATAGATATAGATATGAGTACAAAGAAATAGACTTTCTCATGCCATACATGGATGAGAGTAGATGTTAGTAAAAACTTCTGAAGATATAATTTGTAGTTAAAATGTAATAACCCTTTGATGCAATTTTACATCTAGGGACTTATTCTAATAAGATAATTTTAAAAATGAAAGAAAATCTCAAAGTTGATTAATACAGCAGTATTTATTACAGTAAACAATTTCTAACAATATCAATGCTGTATAGTAGAGAATAAGTTGAATAATTTTCAAAAATTAAAAAAAAAACCTTTCTAAATTGATGAGCTACATCAAAACCAAGTTTACAGAGGCTTTTCCATCAAACATCTGGCATTCTCCACAGGTTAAGCTATTCCCCAGCAACTCAGCAAGTTGTGAAGCATCAATGATTAGCTCAAGCTCAGTGAAATTCTCTCTGCTGTAAGTAAAGTGGGTCCAAGAACTGGAAAGCAATGTATGCTGTTACAGATATCATCTTTAGTCATTGTTATTCAAGTGACAGCAAGAACTGTAAGTGATACACTAAAGGCAAGAAATATTTTAACATGGAATAGGAAGTAAGATTATGTTCATACGAAATAATAAATGGTTTCTTCCAATCTTGGAATCCTTTGTTTCCTCTTAAAAGCAAATGCATAGTTATCATAACAAACAAACAAACAAACAAATGGATAATCCCCCGTGGCCATTACCTAGTACAGCACCTTCCAGGGGTGAAGGTCCCAGCTGTTGGCTGTGCCGTAAATCTCAAGCTCCAGATGTTATTTTGATCTCCCAGAATTCATTCCAAGGTGTTTTTTTTCCCCTCAAAATTCCCAGCCTAATGAATCAGATATTAGGAATTCAGTATGGCCTAATAAATAATATACTTCTATTTCCCACATGAGTTTGAAGCATTTAAAAGAATAAAGCAGTGAAACATACTAAAACAACTAAAATAACACAGCTATTGAAAAATTAAGATTAGCTGATGGCAATCAAAAACACATACTACTCTCTTCAAATAGACATGGAGATTCCAAAGCAAAGGGAGAAAGGAGGCTGAGGGTGGAAGGGATCTTCAAACCCTTCAGATACCATGGAGGGAGGAGGAGAGAAGGGAAGGAGAGGGGTGGCAGTGTTCCACCACTGATACTGCTCCAAGTAGAAGGAACATCAGCATTGGGGAATGCATGGGCCTTACCACAACATTAGAATGTGCCCAGCCCCAAGTGCTTTCTATATTTTGTTATATTTAATCCTCACAACAACTCTGTGAGGTGGGTACTAGTCTAAGTTTCATTCTGCAGATGAGATAACTGAAGCTCAGAGAAAATTATTCATAAGAGGTCACAGATATCTGGCTTCTCTGCCATTAAACTAGACTATCTCTAGTAACTGTTCTTAGCAACATGCTATATGGAGATACAATTAAAAAAAAAAAAGCTAAATAGAGCCTGGAAAAAAAAGTAAAATTCTTATAGAAGACAATAAGTTATAGGACTTCCACTGCATAAAATTAAATCAGTATTGTATAGTAAAAATCAGAATGTGAAGTAAAAGGTCACAGAAGTGAATAGATATGAGAGCAGAAAGCAGATAGCTAGCTGATGAATAACAGCATTTTCTAGAGAGGAGACCAGAACAAATGAAGCTGAGACGAACAAACAAACAAAATTAACAGTAGAACATTTTCCTAAACTGTTACAAAATGGAGTTTTCATATAAAAAGGTCTTGCAGTGTTTCGAAGCAAACAAGAATTACATTCATACCATGTATCGAGGACCTAATGTTTGGTGAGCATATTACTTATGACTTTGATTAAAAGAAAGAGCAAAATATAGTCCTTTTCCTCATGGGGCTAAGCACCTATTAGAAGAAACACACACAAAAAGATAATTCTTTAAAATATGGCAAATTTGATGATAGACTCAATAATGACACAGATTATTATTGTGGGATCCAAACAAGGCAGATGGTTAGTTGGTGGTGTCTGTGGTTGGTCCATTGGAGCAGACTCCTAATAGAACATAAAATGTAAAATATTAATTATGTTCAAGGACTAGATAAAAGGAGATGGAAGAGATATTTATTCAAAGTTTTAGAACAATATGGACAGATATTAATAGGAAAAAAGTAACATTTTAATGCGAAAATTTATATAATTTTTTATTTCTAGATTAAAGACATTCAAAATATGGGCTGGAGAAGTACAGAGCCAGAAAAGCAGGCCAGGGAGGACTTTGTAGGCCATGTTATGAGGTGGGAACTTTATCCTGAGGCAATAGGACATAATCGAAGGGTCTTAAGAAAGGTAAAAACTTTGTTGGAATGCATCAAACTCTCTGGCTGCTCCTCAGAGCATGCACTGGAGGCAAGGTGACTAGATGAGAGACTTGCCAGAGTCCAGGAGAGAAAAAAATCACAAGGACCTGGAACAATGAGAGGAAAGTAGTTGCAAAAGAAAACAGGATGGATGTGAGGGATATTTAGGAAGGAAAATAGGTAGAATTTAGTAATTCATGAAAACGCCTGTGGAGAAGAAAAGGGAAGGAAGGGCCCCATGATGCCTTCTGTATTTCCAGCTTGAGTAACTGGATCGTGAGGGTGTAACGTGATGAGTGGAGAGATATAACGTCACACATAAATTCCTAATCCTTCCTAGAAGGAGACCTAAAGTCATTATTTTTGTCTTGATTTGACAATTATGTAAATTTAGGTCCATCTAGGTTTTTCAAAAATTTAAACTTGTCACTTGGAAATGACAGCAAGTTTGTCTGCATCCCAAAATCTCATAGATGGTTCAAAAAAACTTTATATATATATATATATATATGGTTAATATATAAAATCTCCCATGTCCTGAAAGGCAGAGCCAAGAAAAGAGAAAAGTAGCAAAAATCAAAACAGAACAAACCCACCCAGAAAGCATAAAACAGGCTGACAGAAATAAACATAGGTGTAGTTTTGGAAGTAAACATAAAGCTTTAAACACTTCTATTAAACAAAAAAGCTCTCAATTTAGATGAACAAAATAGGACTTACTGGATGTTGACAGCAACTAGGTCATACCTGACTGTTCGTTCATCTAATTTTAGTTAAAGACTCCAAAGTGTCCAATTTGAGATAAAAACTCACAGCAACATGCTGACCTACGGGAGGAGAGCTCCATGTTCCAATCCCAGTACCAAGCCTGCTAGCACGATGTTTGATGAGAGATCCCAGAAACAAGCCTGAACTGGGCGCACCTGTCTCTCTGGGCCAGAACTTGGTTGCCAAAATCAACCCCCCAAACATGTGCCAGGAAGCTTGACTACCTGTGTTATTTCCACATCCACAGTCTGGGCACATTTCAGTGTTCTCCATCTCAGACAGTGGCACTGTGATCAATCTGGTTTTTATAACCAGTTCTTGACACCTGCCCTTTCCTTACACTCCTTATCCAATCTGCTACTGTATCTGATAATTTTAACTGAAATATCTTTTATCGTTTGACTGCTTCTCTCTGTCTTCATCACTATTGCTGTATCCATCCCCTAGTGTGGGCGCCATTACACATAGGATGCTCAGGGTAAGTCTCTGAGAAAGTGACATTTGAATAGAATGACTCAGTGGCCCTGTTGAGGTGTAGGGACTGATCCTCCCAGGTGGAATGATAAGATACAAGACCCTAGCGGGGAGTAAGCCTGCTGTGTGAAGGAACAGCAAGATGATATTTGGACAGAACTGAGTAAGCAAAGCAGAGTGACGCAGGGACTGAATCATGCAGGTCATGGCAAAGAATAGGAGTTTTTGTTTTTCTGAGTAAATTATATGATTGATATTTTAAAAATTTATATTTTAAAAGATAACACTGGGTCCTTTGTGAAGAAAAGACCATGGTGGGGAAAGGATGAGGCAGGGAGAACATGCCAAAGTCTTCCAGGTGATGCGGGTGGCGTGGGTCTGGAAGGGCAGTGGAAGGGGTGAGAACAGGACCGACTGAAGACCTACTTTCAAAGGAGAGCCAGGAAAGTCAAACTGCATGTAGAATGTGGAGGAAAGAGGATTTATTATTGAATAAAAGAGAATCAATACTGAATTGGTTGAGCCATTTACTAAGTGTGAGACTTATGAAAGGCATTAGCTGTGGAAGTAGAAAGAATTAAATGGTATTTTTGATGGTTTTTGTCTTCCTTTTATTGAGATGAGGGTGATACTAATATTATAATTTGTACATAACAACTTTCATAGAAAAGGCCTTTTAAAGTATCTTAGTCCTCTACTGTACTTTATTAAGTAGGGTCTAATGGAGAAATTCAGTATTTCTATTCTGCCTGATGCTACTGGGGGTTATTATTGTCATGATCCTGAATATTACTACACAAATTGAACATAAAACAGTGCCTGGACCAGATATTTTCAAATAGAATAATCTGTATGAGATACTCTCTGCTTGCTGTAGGTGAATTTTATGAAATTTTGATCCACTTTTTTACTATTTTGTATTTTTGACAATTTCTGAAATGTAATAATTGTATTGTTTTTATTCAGAAATAATATGTGAATACATTTATACTGTTTAAGATCCAGGCACTACTTAAATATTCAGAATTAAGAGATGACTGTGCCCTCTGACTCCATTTCAGGTATCCATGCCAAGGAGTACAGAAATTAAAATTTAACCTTACATTGTCCTTTTTTTTTCTATGCCTTTAAATACGTCTATCATATTGTCATCTTAAAGTTTTCTTTGTATCTATATATCTATATGTACACACATAGCCAACTATATATCTTTTCAAAATGAGGTCACATCATATGAATTATTATATAGTTTGCATATTTTCAGATAATGATATGTCTTGGATGTACTTTCATATTAGAGCAAATACTTATACTTCATTACTAAATAAATAAAAATTAAGATGAACAAATAGAAATTAAGATGAACAAAATATGCCTCACATCCCATAGAATAAATGAAATACCACTTATGTAACTATTTTCATATTACTTTACAGTTCTGTTTCCTATTATTTATGATTACAAGTAGTGCTGCAAAGAACCTTCTGAATTAGATAATATTGTACATGTTTGAGTTTTGCTTTCGTTTAGTTTTCTAGAAGCAGTATTGTTAGATCAAAAAGTATGTACATTTTAAGTCATTATAGATACTGAAAAATATCCCTTCAAAATCAATACATGAGAATGTACATATTTCTCCAAAGCTGGTCACTATAAATTACTTTATTACTTTAAGTGGGTTTATTTTGGAAGGGGTGTGACCGTAGGTCTGCGAGGGAGAAGTTTAGATTTCCATAAGCCACACCAGGGTCTCCAAATTTGTTCTTTAAACATAAATTTATATTCATCTTTTTATATGAAATTCTTGGTAAGTATCGTTTTCAAGCTCTCTCTTTCTATACCAGATTGGTGCTTAGACTGCCTTTAAACCCCAATAGTTATTTAAAAGACAGTGTAAAACTTTCCAAGTTACTGAGTCTTTAGATAGTTTAATTTATGTTTAATTTCTGTTTTTGCTATAGTTTAGATGGAGAATATGGTCGCAATTTATTGAGCTCTTTCTTAAAGCCACCACGTATTGGTATATGTTTCATGTGCATTTGCAGAAATGTCTGTTTTCTTTCTATTTGCAGAGTATGTGGTTTACTTCGCATCGTAAGACTTTTTATTTGCAAGGCTATTGTTTGATTTAATTCTCTATACCCTTATTTACTTTTATCTATCTATTTGTTTTGTCCAATTCAGAGAGATGGCTTTAAATTCTCCAATAGCAGTTATGGATTTTTCAATTTTTTCTTGTATTTTGAGATTTGTTTTAAATATTTCAGAGCTCTGTAGCCATGAGAAAATATTTTAAAATATTACAGCCTTTTGGGTGGATCGATTTATATGTTTCACTTTGTCTATTTTGCACCCTTTCTTTTTTCTTAATCTTATTTTAACTCTATCATAACATCTCCTCCACCCTTATTCTTTGCTTGGCATTTCTTTCTCTAACCCATCACTTTAGACATCGAATTGTCTATGTATGACCTGTTTTTAAAATGCTACTTGGCCCATGAATCAGAAGATTGTATCATTTTTTAAAGTTATTTGTTGATTTTTAAAAATTCTATCCCCTGTTCTTATCTAGCTGGAACTTTTGGGTCTCTTCTCCATGGTTTCTTAATTCTACTGCTAGACATTTCATCAGCTTTTCTGTAATGCAGACTTGGAGATTCCAGGAGAATCCCTTGGCTCTCTCTTCTTGGGAACTCATTTTCTTTAATCTTTGCACATTCTTCCTCTTAGCCTGAGCACGACCACTCTGATTGTGGCGTTGTGTCCAGCCCATCTCAACATACGTTCATCTGAATGCCAGGAATTGTCAAAACTCAGCCAATGAATAATGCTTTGAATTGGAATTTTGTACACTTCAGGAGCAGCAGATTATCATTACAAAGTTCCCAGGTGTTTAGTTGTTTTGCATTGCCTTACATGCTTGACTAAGAACGCTCAAAGTTGCACAATCTAAGGTAGTGGTGCCAAATGGTCATGACAATAAAAACCTTGTTTGAAAGTGTGATGTCATTTACATTATTGCCATAGATTCATTTTGTCCTTTTAAAATTGATCCAACTTTTAAACTAAAGATAAATTTTTCAAATGTTTTGTTTGTGAGCATTTCCTATATCTACAGTTTCTAGTATCTACAAGAGTTGATGGAGAAGCAATCAGCCAAACTATAGTGTACAAGTACAAGGAAAACGCGTCGTTATATAACAATGACTAATATTAACTAATGAATCCATTA
Organism: Cynopterus sphinx; assembly: GCA_030015415.1. Lineage (NCBI taxonomy): Eukaryota > Metazoa > Chordata > Mammalia > Chiroptera > Pteropodidae > Cynopterus > Cynopterus sphinx. Next base: position 14,118,216 of record CM057383.1, on the reverse strand, counting down.
CTTCCATTTTAATGGGATTTGATGCTGTTTTAGTATAAAGGTGTGTCAACTTGGAGGCTCAGCAATACATACTTTTTCATTATTGAGATAAAAACCATTTCTAAAAGTCTTTTTAAACATAAAATAATTACTCCCATTAGACGGGGAAGATGCCTTCTCTTTGCTCTACCAATTCCTTTGGGCATTAGAGCCACTAGTGAAGTTTGGCGGTACTGTCATGTGTTTGGCACACTTGGTCATTTCTTCACCTATGTTCTCACTTTGCCATTAAATTGGTGATAACATTTGTTCAACCTGGTCTACTTTCAGTAATTCCATGGGAAGGAAGGACTTGCCAGAAGTTACCCAGCAACTAGGTGTGCTGACATCTCCCTGGGGATTAGAGGGTTAGAAGCTACCAGGGGTGATGTCCCTCTCCTGCAGCACTTGCTTTACCTTGATGAAGGTGAAAAAACCCTCTGCTTCTCTCTGCCTGTCACAGTCAAACTAGAAGAGCCGATTGGGTTAGCCATTCTGTAGACTTCTCCAAATCATGCTTAAGGGGACCTGGTGAAGACCCCAGCTCTTTCGACTCTTTGATTCTAGTAAGTCTGGGTTTGAATATTCCTAAAACTACCCTGGTTCTGTAGCCTCATCTGTATGTTTTAGTTATATTTTCCTCCAGGTTTGCTCTTACATAGATTTAATTCTGTTTGTTATCTGTCTCTTAAGAAGTCCTGAAACTGCTAGTTTGTTAATAGCACTCGGGTAGTCATTTATTTTAGAGCGCAGTTCTCATTCTTTCATGTGATTTTGTGTAGTTGGGTAGGGTAGATTTAAATGCTTAGAAATTATCTAGGTCCACCTGTTCCACACAAATATGTTTTATAATTCAAAATATATCCTCATCAGATGGTTATTATAAAAATAATTATAATTTCTATTCTATCTTTCCAAAAAAAAAAAAGTTGAGCAAAATCGAACTGAACCACTGCCTGCTCCAGGGAGGAGCCTGACTCACTGTGGACAGCTGATGAATATTTGATTCTTATGATGAAGGTTTAAAAACGGCTTTTTATTAATAACTAATTAATGACTGCTCTGGCACTGTCATCTTGAACAAGTAGAGAGCAGTGAGCAACTAACCTGAGTGAATACGAATAGGCAAGAATACTTAGAGATGACAGATTTTACTTTTAGGCTTTCTGTGTGCCTCCCAGCATTACAAATTACAGCCACTGTGAGGTGATCTGTAAACGGCTTGCTGTGCCCGCTTTTTCTGGGTGCTCTTTGAGTAAAGGCAGCATCATTGATTGTGTGAAAGTTCCTCATAATTGCGCCAACAGCAGCTCAGAAGCACAGAGATTTTCTTTCTTCTCTAAAGTGTCTCTTAGAGTCAAGAAAAACTTAAGGCTTGATATTCTTCATGTCCTGCGGGATGCTTTATTCCAGACATTATTTGTTAAATTTATCATGATCATCAGGCAGAACTTCTATGAGAAATGTCTTATTTTGCTTTCCCAGTGTGTGTACTTTTGTCAACTTCAATTAACCAGAATTTAAGGAAGCTGATGTTAGAGTTCAGTGGTTTTGACTTTTGTTTTTAGCTACGTTTTCATCTTAGGATAAAGAGAAATTCTCAGAAAAATTTCATGATTTAGTTCTACAGAATACAACAACTCCCCTCGTCTCCCCCCCACACATATTGAAACAACAGATAAAACATGTCAGTTAAATTTCTATGAAAACTTTGGCTTTTGTATCTTGAGTAGTGAGAAATGATGCCCAAAATGATGACTTTCAGAATATGCAAGGTAGTCAACTAATCAGAAAAAGAAAGATTAAGTATCATTTGTTAGAGTCTCCTTACCCAGCAGGAGTGTGGATAACGAGAGTCATAACTATGGGAGCCTTTGGCTGGCAGGAGCTCTGGTCTTAGAAACACTGCCACAGGCAACTAGTGATCTGACAGGAAGCCCCCGGGACAGGTACCCTGACCTCCCTCTTCTCTGCCCTTCAGATTCCTGCTGATGTTTCACTGTGGCTTAACCAACCAGAAGCTGGAGGGCAAAGGTGTCTTGGTGTTGCATTTCACAGAATCACCATTTCAGGGGCTAGGGCATGGTAGAGAACAGTGGAGAGAGGGTATGAGGTTTACTCAGAGGATATCTATGGGCGGGGATGATATCTTTCCTCAGTGATGTTTGGACATTCCTTCCAGCAGCCCCAAGTGGTGGGGTGGCTGGTGCTTGTCAGTTTCACTTCTTCCCTGGAGGTGGCTGATCCCAACTTCTGGGGATTCACTGAACTTAGTTGGTGGCATACTTTGGTTCTCAGCTCTGGGCTGGAAGTGCAGAAAAATTCTGTTTCCAAGCCATGTAATGATACCTATTTCCTAGATTGGAAATCAAGTTTCTGAGTGGTTAGTAAATTCAAGCCAGGTTATAGCTAATATGTATAGTACTAAAACCAAGGTCCATCGGACTCCCATGTATCTGTCTTTTCAGTGGTCTTAAAAGTCTATCTTTCTGTTTTTTCTATACAATTTGATTTTTACCTTCTTCATTTTTCAGTCAGTCCCTTAAAAATTTTGAATAGAGCATCTCACTTCACATTCTCTCACCTTTCTGCCATGTTTGCCTGTGATATTTCACTCTTTTTCCAGCATCCTCAATTCTTTGACCACTTGAACCCAAGCATGTGGTAGAGTCCTAAGCTAAACCACCTTTCTTCCATGGCAGCAAGTCGTATAACCAAACTCAAGGGCTCTGTTCTACAACAGTGTGTTCTATTTCCATGTAGACACGCACTACAACTTCAAATGCCTTCCCCACTCCATCAGTCCCCCACCATTTCTACTTTAGATTTTCTTTGCATCTTCCAGGGCCAAACTTTTACTGATTTCCTTAAGAAATCAACATAATTTATGCTTCTCTCCCTTACAATAGATGACTTTGCTTCCTATCACACTGAGAAAATAATGATCATCGGACATGAAATTTCTTGACTAGTTTCATTCTACCTAAAAATCATCAATATATTCATCTGTCCTTGTCTTCTCTTCTATGGATTCCATTCAATGAAACTCAATAGACCTTTATTTGAGCACCTACTGTGAACCAATCAATATGCTGAGTGCTTGGATATAAAGATTGACTATGTAGAAAATGGTGGTTACTGTCTCCAGTTGATTTGTATGGGGCGGAGGAAAAGGAAAGAGGGAAGATGTATTGAGACAGATACAGGCAAAGAAAAACACAATATACTAAGTGCTGTTACTGGCACATGGGAAGGTACTATTGATCACAGAGAAAAAGCAGCTGCCCTCAGCTGGGGGAGGCAAGGGAGGATTCACAGGGGAGGCAATGCTTTTCCCATCACCCATGACATCCCTATCGGCTTGATCCAATTCCTTCCCTACTCCTCTTACAGAAATTGTTTCCATTTCACTTGTAGCTCATGATTTCTCTTTCAATTTCAATAAAATAAAGATCAAACTCTTTGGTGTCCTTGAAGGAGTGCTAGTCTCCTTGCTGCCTCTTCACTTTCCCCCTGACTTCTCACCATTTCCTTCTTGCTCTCCAGACCTCCACCATCCTACAGACTCACAGCATCCAGACTTCCTCACTGTCCTTGTATGGTTCTTTGCATAGAATCTCTTCTTCCCAATTTCTCTGCTTGCCCCAACTCTCTTCTTCTCTAGTGCTCACAAAAATGGCTCTGAGATTTCTCTGATTTCCCACACCTGGACAGAGTTTCTCCCTTCCCTGCCCATGCTGTTTTTGTACTTTATTTACATCTCTATTGTGATATCTGAAAAATGGTTGTTTACATGTTTTTCTCTTTAATTTGAGCCTATAACTCATGCATCTCTACACATTGGCATGTAAATGTGTATCTGACACTGAAACACACACACACACACACACACACACACACACATTTTGAATAAAGTCCTGACTCTATTATTGGTGCAGTGATGTTCAGAAGAATTGTGAATTTTTTGACTCTCAATTTTCTCTGTTGTGAGTGGGCATTATAATGCCCTGTCAGCTTTATATAACTGTTATGGGAAAATCTATGTGACATTGCTTTAAAAAAGGTAATCCAAAATAAATGAGCATTCTTTTAAGAGATGATGTCTATAGTAAAAAAGAAAACTTAGTGAACCCACAAATCAAGCCTCATTGATTTTATGAAATGTTATCCCTTTTACTTATTTAAAAGCAACATGGAAATGTTGCCTGAGCTGCACTGTTGCAATTGCAAAAAACAAAAATATAAGACCAAAACACCATAAAAGAAACTCAGACACATATGCTCATGGATAATATTGCTTCGAATGAGAGCATGGCATTTTGGTTAGTGAAAATAGAAAGGCCTTGGGAATGAAAAGGGAGCGTAACTCTAAATCTTTCCATTCATTCCCTTCTCAAACATAAAGCTGGCCAACCGTGTCTCATGTATTGGACAAGGCATTTGAAAAGCAACAGTATGCTGGTTTGCCAATTGGAAAACTTAACTTATTCATCAGCCGAATGTATTAGTGATGATAATCCCGTGAATCCATGTGCATGTAGAATGCATTTTACATGTGACATACCTACCTACACCCACACAAAGATATATCTTCACAAATGTCCAAAGTTATTTATTTGCCAAAGATAAATAGAAGAAACAAGGGCTCTGGAGTGAGACCTACCTGAAGTCTTGACCTGCTTTTCTGAGCTTGGTAACCATCCTGGGCATTAGTTTCCTCATTCAGGAAATGGGCATGGTATTATTTGATGAACTTGTTGTAAGGATTAGAGGAATAATGGAAACATTGCACTTTGTACTTGACTTTTACTAGAGATTATTCAGGGCCTCCGGGTCAAAACTAACCTGAAAACCTCACACATCAGACTCAGGTTTAGACAGCTGGCACTGCCCAGTTCTTTTGCCCACAGAGTCAGAATCACAATCAATTCATGGCCCATGTGACTCAAATCAGATGTGAATTTCCCTATTCGTTCATTACTGCGCTTTCCATATAAATCCCATTTGCAGGAATTTGTCAAAGACCAAATTTACATCCCCTGTAATTCGACTGGGAAATTTGGGATGAGCAAAATTTAGAATTTACCGATTTTAGCTGTCCCTTCAGGCTAACTTGTGGGAAGTGCGTCCTGCCTGTCCTAGAACTCCAGCCTCCTCCTGGGGAGGGAGGGTTGAGCCCCGAGTGTATTTGAAACTCTTACTTGGTGTGCTTCGTTAATCTTCTCCTAACGTCCCATGCTTCTATATGCTGAGCTTAACTTACTGTGACTGGAGTTGATGGAAACTGAAGAGCAGAGGCAATTTACATCTTGTAAATCACGGAACGCTGGAAACCCACCCATGGCACATCTGGAGGGACCTGCATTATTTAGTGCCTCTGCCCCTCCCTGCTGTCTCCAAAGTTGTAAAGCACACAGAGCAGCTGTCTCTCAAACTTGCACCTGATTATGCACTGTCTCATTGTATTCTCTAATTGTAGCATGAGAGTCACCCTTTTCTCCCTGCAGACTATAAACCTACCTTGGACAGGCCCTGGGTCTAACATTTCTTTCCCTGGCTGCTGACAGCACTAAGCTTACTGCCATCAGCAACAAGATTGACAATCGGCTGTTTAATCAGCCAGAGTCAATATGTAATAAGGACATAAGTAAAAAATTTAATATGTGCTAGTTACAAGGACTTTTCTACTAATTTTTTCACGAGAAATGCCTGTGTCCTTAATCGGGGATCTCTCTCGCTGTCTTAAAAGCAGATGCTGGGACAAGGACTTGGGTTTAGGCACCTTCTTTAGGAGATGATCTCAGGAAACATAGATGAGGGAGGGGCAAAGGTGATGGGGAAGAGTGAACCACCAATAAAAGGTGCATTAACAAGCAGGTTACCACAGAGGACTGTTTCTCAGAAGATTTTCTGAACAATGCCGTAGGATATAGTTCAGTATTGTCTCATCAGGAGCAGGGGTGCTGAGGTGCACATCCATTGATTCCCATTGGCTGAGGATTGACTCAGGAGAGGTGCATTGCTGAGCACTCCAGGCAGCAAGACCCCAGCTGCAGAGAGAGCCCTCAGGAACCTGCCTGTGCTTGCAGTAGGCGGCTCTTTGAATGTGCTCTGGGCACCAATGACACCTGCACTGGCTGGAGCCAGGCAGGGGGCTATCCACGTGTCTGTTTCTATTTGGACCTCTGAAGATCAGATACCAGATCCCAAACAAGCACAAAAAATCGAAAGGGCTGGTAGTCTGACAGCCTTGGAGTTTTTCCCTGCTTGTGGTATATCTTACTGTGTGAGCTTGGACACAGGACTTGGCACTCCGAAGCTAAATTTTCCTCATCTGTAAAATTATGATGATCATATTGCAGGGATGTTATTAGCATTCGATGAGACAGTGACTGTGAAATACCTATTGTGTGACTGGTATGTGGGTGTTCCAAAAATACTCATCATCATCCTCGTCGTCGTCATCATCGTCATTTTACAGCTTTATGGCCTTTACACAACGTATCTCAAAAAAAGATTTGTTGAATCAGCTAATTTTGTCAAACTTTAACCAGGAGCTTTTGCTCGTGATCTGAAGACATGGTTAAAATTGGTAATGAAGTAGCTGAAACTCTCAGCAATGACTAAGGTGCTGGGTAGGGGTTTCAGACTTCCGGATGATTCTCCTGTTCCCTCAGGACCATGTTGGAATTGCCAGCTCTACTGTCCAAAGGCTACATCCCAGTGAGCTTCTAGGACTGACTCAGTTTTCACTGGTTTGCTCATTTCCAAATCTGAAGGACTTGTGATGATGCCTGTTGCATAGTGAGCATTCAGGAGCTTTTGCTCAGCACGGGTGTGTTGCTTTCAGGTCTCTGAACTCGGTAGTCTCGTCTACACTATGAAAGCAGCAGCACATGTCTGCAGACCTCACTGCTTTTCTGTAATGGCCAGGCGACCTGCCGGCTCCCTTGTGCCCTTTAGAAAAATCTCAGAGGCCAGATAGATGGGAAGCTCTGCAATTTTCGCTTCTGGTTATTTTCAGTGGAAAACATGGCTCAGGAGAGAAAGTGTTAAGAAGAATGTCCTGAAGATACAGATGGTGCTTATAAAAAAAAAGTCTATTTTTCAATTTACAAAAATGATTAGCTGGGATCCCACTGAGTTCACTGCATGGGCTACTGCTAGTTTTAATTTGTGCCAATCGGACAGAGGGATAAACTTTAATGAGGATCAGTGTTTTCTCATCATGGGCAAAGTTAGATGAAGTAGCAGAGGGGGGCGGGGGTGGTGGGAGATAATTGGGGGATTCGGACAATGGGGCTGCTTCTTGGAGACAGATGAATGCTTTGCTGCCTTCACAGTTAGAGTCCTATCATCGTAGTTCCCACCTGAGTGAGGATGAGAATGGGAATGTCACAGTTATTCAAGGAGCAAGTAGTAGGGGGATTCCAGGCACACTCCATGAAGTCAGATGGCCTGGGTTTGCCACTGCCTGTGAACTTTGTTCTTCCATTACTTCATTTGCAATTTACAACAGCAGTTATATCTATGTCATAGGAGTTTTGTGATGTAAAGCATGATACTACCAATAAATAATTTAGAATAATGCCTTGCATATGTTAAATACTCAGATCATGAAATTATTTTAGTTACATATGCCCATCCATCTGGAGAAGTAGCACAGGACCCCTTAGCCCCAGAAAGTCACCCATTCCTTGAGTGTGCCCATCTCATGGGAGAGGGGAGTGAGGTATGTCTACCTTAATAAAAGCCCCTCTGAGCAATTTTGATATTATTCTCCTCCCTTAATATCTGTTGAGAACCACTCCGCCTTCATATGGAGAAGTCTATGATAAGTACTTTGCTGGTGGCAATAGCAAAACAGAATCAAACTGCCAAGGAGAATTTTCCGAAGAGATGATTTCAACTGAAGCAAGACTATTAGACATTTTTCCTCTCAGCATTTCTCTTTATACACCTGTGGGATTCACACGGTGGCCCTATATGCTGGAGCAGCCCATGTGTCTTTCCTTTGTGATATTTAGAAATAAATCCCTGCAACCTGAAAACAGTGCCTGTTGTTTTTCTAAGGGACTTGGAGACATCTGTTTTTGTTGCACCACATCAGAACTCAGATGCAGGGGCATGGCTGCTTTGATCGGTCAGCTCACGCCAGAATCTCAAGGCTGTTTTGGGAAAGGGGGAAGAATCATGCAAGGGTTCTTCTGGAGCAAGTACATGTATTTTGAGGAGAATACGTGTGCGTGTGTTTGGGGGGGTCTATACATTTCCTCTAAGCTTATGAAGAATTTGTGTATATGTGCATTTCATTTGGGAGGGATTCAATAAACTTTTAGAAGCCTGAGATGCAGGAAGTTTAAGGACTGATGACATAAGAGAACAAGTGAGATGGTTTCCTATTCCTTTCTTTCAACTGAGCATAGACATTGGAAGATAAGATCCTGGTCAAGTGGAGAAGACAAACATTTGAAACAAATAATAGCAACATAAGTCTAATAAATGCTGTGCAGGCACTGAGTCCTGGAAGATCAGGGAAGGAAGGCTCCAAGGCATTTGAGCAAAACAGGAAGGATTTATTGACAAAGAAGATTTCTAAAGTCACTCCAGATGAAGCTGTGATGGTTCCCTGCCTCTGACATAATCACAGGACACCTGACAGATTCTCGATAGCCTAGTCACCTGTTTGCCTCCTCGCAGGGAATTGTTTGAGCCTCATTAGTCTACTGACCATTTTTTCACTTTTCAGGGTTCCAAGTTGTCCTCTGAGGACACTTCAGTTCATTTGCTCTGGAGACAGGAGTGAAAAGAAAATGTAAAACAATGCTCTGAAATGCATCCAGGAAACATATTGTTGTGCAAGCTAATTAGCTTTTGAAAAAGCAGTGCTCTAATCAAGATTTCCATATACTGTGCATGGCCTAATTATAGCAACAATAATACCCTGGATTTACAAAGAGCCTTTCAATACGTATCTCTGCAATTATTTCAATTATTCACCAAATATCCTTAGGAAAAGAAAAGAGGTAGATGAAGAAGTGAGTTTTGCTGGGTCCAGTGTAGCTTGTGTTGCTTTCACAGTTGGAGCTAGAGTCTTGATCCTGTTGCATCCTCAGGGCCTGAAACCCTGGTTGCTTAACTCATTAATGTTTACAAAAGAGAAAGAAAAAAATCCATGATAATACTAGGGATTATGCAAGTCTTGATTATGTTTTTCTTTTTGTTGCTGACTGAAAGATTCCAGGTATAGAGTCCGGCTCATGCTTATCTCTCAGTTATTTTCTGAATGAATAAATAAATGAACGATTCAATCAGCACATCGTGTGTGTGTGTGTGTGTGTGTGTGTGTGTGTGTGTGTGTGTGTGTGTGTGTGTACCCAGACCTTGGCAGGTAAAGCCAGTACAAACGTAATGGTTTAAGAGTCCAGGCCAGACGTGCCAGATGTGAACTAGTCAAAAAAGGATTGACATTCAAACTGGCTGACAAGTGGTGATTCAAAAAGGATGTCTTAGAATAGAAGGAGCTCAAACAAGACAATTCCATGAGAAATGAGTGGAAAGTTGCTTTATATGTTTGAAGACACAAAGGAAAAAATATGAGCAGGGAGTATGAGAAAATGAAGAAAATAGCCAAGCACATGATAGGCACTTAAGGAATAATGTAGGGACTTAGAAAACATGTCTTTTCTTGATGACACCAATGTACTTGTTTTTGTGTTTAAAGTGTGGGTCTCAGTAGCTTCCAGGAGAGTTCAGGAATCCTTAGTGAATGTGGTATTGCCTCCAGTTTGTACTTAGCAGGTTACACAGTAATTTCTTTTATGTTCTCTATTTCAGCCACATTATGACTTACAGAAGACTTAGCCTTTTCAGTTTAACATGACAGATAGGAATACAGGCTCTCAATTTCTGTTCCTAAAGTTCATGCTTGCAGATCTTTTGGTTTGTACTATTAAGTCTTCCCCACACTCCCATTTTTTTTTTCCCCCAGAGACACCATTACATGGAAGTAGGTGGCTGGCTGTGGACAAAGTTGTCCAGTGGATTCCATCAGTTAGCTACATATGTACAGTGTCGTAGGTCCTGTAGGTAGATTAAGAGGTCATGGACTGGAAGAAAAAGCAGAGAAGTCAGGCGGGGAGTTCAAATAGCAAATACTTGGCTTGAACACTAAGCTAAGTAGCAGAACCAAGACAGCAAAAGTAGAAAAAATAGAGAAATTTAAGTTTCAAGATTTATCCAAGGACAGAAATAAGAATCAGGTAACTTTGTAAAGATGGCTGAGTTTCTGCATCCTTCATGACACAAGTCAGAGGACCTGGCTTGGAGGTACATACTAACAACTGAAGCATAGAATAAGCTTCCGTGAGTGGACATTGCTCCTGGTTAGGTCAAGGCGTGCAGTCCCTCTGGAGAGTCTTACACATACCATACAAATATAGGTGACAGGGTGGAGACTACAGTGTTGAGAAAACCAATTATGAAATGACTATCTTTATCTATTGGCTTCCATTTGTAGCAATTTTCTGCTTCACCCCACCCCCAGAAAATAATCCCACAAAGGTCTTTCTATTTTTCACATGGAGTGTGTATATCTCAGTTTTAGCCCCAAATTCTTAATCTGTGAAGCACGCTTTTCAATTTAAATAAAAAATAATGGATCCTTTTATAGTATCTGTCTAGAATCAAAGTAAAAAGATAAATGAAAGCTGTGCTATGGATGAAAAATTACCAGGAAATTTCAATAGAGATACTCTGTTATAGAAAGAAAATGCCAGCAGAGAAAACTGTTCATACACAGAGCGACTCTGAGAATGATTGATGGGTCAGCTTCCAAGATATTCAGGATTCTGCAAACTGTTCAGAAAATAAATTGCAAATGAGTACAATTTTATGGATCTGGAGCTTACAAAGTAAGCTTTGATTGTGACTGTTCATTAACGCCAAGAAATAAAATTTCGAATTGTAAACAATTCATAATACCAAAGGATTTTCCTCCAATTAAGCTCGTAGTAATACATTTTGCTCTACTAGATAGATCCATCCCTTGTAAGTTGTTCTGTGACATTTGACTTAAGGCAAGTGATGCAAGGTAATCGTGGGCAGAAAGGCTGCCAAAGGGAGAGGCAATGTGATCAATAGGCTTCTTTTGTTGTTGGCAAACATTGTCAGGGGATGATCAGCGTCAGAGCTTGGAGCCAGGGAAAGCTAATAAGATGAGTGGCATATTTCCCACAATATGCTCTAAGTATTTATGTGCTGCTCAAAGCGAGATCTGTAAACACGATGAGGACAAAGAGAATACAACGTTATTGATGATATCCTCCTGATTTATGTTTACAGCATCTGTGGATAATAACTTCATTTGTCAGAGGGACCTTTATGAATACTAATTTGGGGTGACAATCCAACCATGACCAGACTAGCTTTGGGTGATGCTCTTCCACTCGTCTGTATTTAGTGAGGCCTATAGTATGTGGAGTGTCCTTAATCTCTGAAAAAACACACTGGATTTGGGAGATTTTAGGTATAGTGGTTTGCAGAAGTTTGCAGATAATTCACATGGTCACATTTAGAGGCAAAATTAGAGGCAAGACAGTGTCTTTGAAGTCACATCTATGTTTCCTGAAGGTGATTCTGAGTTTAATTCTAAAAGTATCTAAATTCAAAAGAAGGAAAAAGGGTTCATCTCAACTATTGTTTTGGAGGAAAGATGACAACAGAGCAGTCTTTAAACTCATTTTTTTTAAGTAAATAAGCTATCATTTTTCTCCTGATGTTTGCTATCATACTACTTGTTAAACTGTTAGTGACAAGGTCTTGGGTTTCAGAAAGGTATGGAACTGTACAGACAGAATTGCAGAGTTAGTGGGTCATTGGAAGGTGTGAAATAAACCACTTTCCACATTGTGAGTCCACCATGTCTATTCTGTTTAAGAATTGTAGCCAAAATTCAACCAATCTAATTTACTATCTGTGATTCTAAAAATTCTTCTATGTTTTTAGATTCTCAATCCATACTAGGAAGAAACAGTTTTATGGGGTATGTATATTTTTCATTAAAAACTCATCATTCTTTTGTCTATATGTGTGTGTACTGCCTCCTGCCAATATAACCTTCTAAGGATGGCTCTCTCTGCACTTGGCTTTTCTTTGATATACGGTTAAATGAGTGAAACAGGCTACTCATGTTGGAGGAGGGAACAAATGAGAAAGAAGACAGCCTGTAAGGAGGTCTTCCTAGAGGTGTCAGTCAAAGAGGAAGCCCATATTCCAGACGCACTAGCCTCTGGGCATTTAATTGGGGATCTAGGTACTAAAGAGGCAGTTTGTTTCTGTTTCCTCCTATGTTCACCCAATAGAGTGATGTTTACTAATCATATAACTTAAGGGATGTTTATAAACGCTGATGTTATTCATGCATCTGACACTGATTGATTTTTCTTAGGTTAGGTTTTTACCAGTGCTCTTGAGACAAATTACATGTAAAAAGTTAACAAGTCTCATATTCATTCAATTTACTAGCATCATACCTGTTGTCCTACTACATCTTTTCTGTCTCCCTGTGCTCACTTTCTTGGAGCACCCCAGACAACCTTAAATGTTCTGTATCCTTACTAGAATCTTTCTTTTTTTTGAGTTACAGTCAACATACAATGTTATATTAGTTTCAGGTACACAATATAGTGATTAGACATTTCTCTAACTTACAAAGTGATCACCCTGAGAAGCCTAGTACCATCTGGCACATACTCAGTTCTTACAATATGATTGAGTATATTTTTTATGCTACGTTCTATCTCCATGACTGTTTTTATAATAATAATAATAATAACTTTCTATGGAAGTTTCACTGGTGAAGACAGAACATGGGATCAATGACTTCTGGGTCTGCTAGCTTCTAAATTTTAAACCATGTGAACCAAAATGCATTCTTATGACAGATGCAGACATCCAGGCCTGAGTGAGATGATTTCTATTTCAAGTCACATTGGGGAACCCCAGTAACACTCACCCTGGAGCATACCCTACACAGGCCTGAGCTCAGAATGAGCTGGTTTGAAAGTCGCTCCTCATTGTATCTTCACAGGAAATAATTATGCTCAGAAAATATAATTGTTTGCAATGCTGGGTTGAGTGATCGTCAACCAAACTGTAAGATATGTCATTTCTCATCTTATTTGTTAAGAAAATGGCTTTGTGTAATAATGGCTGTGACATCTCAAGTACCTGGACTGGAAAAGAAGAGCGAAATTACATGTTTTCTGAAGGAGGAAGTCTTATTAGCTCTATTATGTAAAGGCTCACTCATTTTTCAGTAACTTCCCTATCAAATCCCTCCTTCTTTCTTTTCATTCATCTTAAGAACATCTGCTCTGCCCACAGCTGTTAAGCACCAACTTTATTATCTCAGCCTCAGTCCCTGCTTCATCCAGTTGGGTGGTTGGCAGCTGTGACTTTCCCACAGCTGCCACAACTGTTGTCGCCACAACAGAGGAAATTCAACCAACAAATAAAGTCCAGGAGGTAGAGATGTTAAAGCCAAAATGGCCTAACTGCTCACAGTTGCTAATGTTTCAGAAAACAACTCTCTTCCAATTTCAGAGCAAACAACAGTCCTGTTCTCTTCTTCTCCTGACCCTAAATTACATTGTAATTGAGTCAAAATCCTAGAGACTTGGGTAGTACATTGAGAGAAGAAAAATGAGGGTCACACTGTTTTTTTGTTGAACTTTATAGACTTTATCTGTCCCTGACTGAGAAAAAAGATGATATATTATTGTCTTCCTGGGGCTTGTGTTAAGTCAGGTGTGGAAATAGCAATAGAAACATGACCTGTCTTGCCTCCAACAGTTTCTGAGCTGGGAATGGGCCCCTGAAACCTAGCTCTATATTCATCATCTCAACCTTCTCCTTAAAAACATGTATTAGAGTGGGAGAGTTGAGTGGTCCACAGGTTACTCATAACTTCCAATTTCAGAGATTGAAAGGACCTTAGGGGTCTCGTCCAACCTCCCACCAAGGATGGGAATACCTTTTACAGCATTTATAATAGAAAAATGTTCAAATTTCTGAGAACTTTCGATGATGGAGCCAATTTTCTTAAAAATTAGCCATACTCTAAGGAGATTTCAGAACACCATTTTCCTGCTGATATCAGTCTTGGGATGCTGCAATGATGGATGGGAGTTTGGGTTTGTAAAGGGAGAGAAGATTCAGGTATTAGAGATTAGATGGATGAGCCTAACTGAGGAGACATTTGAAAGGGATCTGGAGGTTTTTCTGGTATACTGCTTGTTAGGAGTTTGGAGATTTCAGGATATAGGAAAGGACACAAACTGTGGTTTGAAGGGCTCCCCAAAATGTTCTCAAAACATGCTCCCAAAACAGATGTGCCTCATGCTGCCCAGCTTTTCAGGGTGGTTAGTGCAGGACGGTAACAGGTCTCTGAGGATCTTACTGGTATGGCTATCGCTCCTCAGCAGGTTGTGACTAAGGCCATAGTGTTTTCCCATGGCATCACCGAATCCAGGTAGGAAATAGATTCGTGGGATCAGAATGAGGTATGCTGTGCATTAACAAGACTCAGATTCATTGAACTCAGTGATAGGGTCTAGGATGGCCTCCAACTGGGAGCTGAAGATGAGTTTTGAACTTTCCAATTTCTCTTTTGGGTGAAACATTGTATTTATACAATTCTCTTTATTTCTCAATTTCCTGTAGGAATGACTCATTTGAGGCATGAACTGCCTAGGCTGTAATGATTTCACTTTGGGTCAGGTCCACTGGAGCATCAATCATGCCTGAGGGCTGCATTTGGTATCTGAAGGCAGAAATAGCTTTTTAAAAAGGTCCATTTCATAAAGTTCGATTTCTCTGAATTAAAACATAATGTTATTAATAGTGTTACCTATGGTGAGGACGTGAACCAAGATGGTCAAACTCTAGTCCCCAAAGCCTCTTTTATTCTCTATTTTGCATCATTCTAACCTATCTTACTTGTTTTTTTATCTCTGAACTTAAAACACAAATATGCACATGCACACTCACTCCAAAAATCTCTCACTTAACACTGAATCCTCTTGCAGCTACTCTCTGTTTCTCTTCCACTATGTAAGGTCATATTTCTTAAAAGCAAAAAAAAATATAATTTTATATTTTTGCAATTTCTCTTCTTTCTTATCCCTTCTGTTTCAATGATAATAGGTTATAAGCATATAGAGAGTTGGGCAATGGCACTAAATAAATGGAATAATAGGTAAAAATAAAAAAGAGTTATGCAAAATTGTGGCCAGATTGAGACCACAAATGGTTATAGAAGTTTGTATCTTGGGTTCACACCAAGTAGTTATTAGTATGATCATCACTGATTTAGAAAGCTAAAAATATGCATACTGGAAAAGGATATTAAATTTAAAGGCATCCTCTAGAGCTAATTAACTGGTAAAATTAAATGAGAAAATCCTTAATTATTTTTTTAGATCTCAACGGCATGGTCTGGTGCTTCTCTGACCTGCAGCACACGGGGTCCCAAGGCAGTTGTGACTTCTATGGATTTTGGCTAATGGGGAGATCAGGTCCTTCTCAGTCCCCAGTGCATTTGACCTTTGTTCTATTTTACAGATGCTTGATCATGACCAAAGTTAGCTAGCTCTGACCATGATGCGAACTTTTTAAAAGTGTTCACAGATTTATCAATATCCTTGGTGAGATGTCAAACCATGAACTAAATAGTAAACCAAGGTCCCAGGACCTTAAATGGATAAATCAGGGGCATGTCCTCATCTGGACGTCTGCTGCAGTTTCTAAAAGGTTTGAATTAATTCTGTCATATCAAGAGCAATATGAATAATCCTTATGATAAAAACAGAGAAAGGACATACTTTTAATATAAGGAAGGACACTGAAAGCCCTGCTGATGGCCCACTTATTAAAGAAAAATTGCATATACATTATAGAAAACTATGATTTTCATAAACCTCTAATTTGTTATAACATCACTTAAATGTTAGATGATAGAGATTATATCTATATAGCAAATGGAACTTCATTTTATTATATTTCCTTATTTTTATAAATGCATTCAAAGTATTAAATGCTATCCTACTGAGCATATCTACCTATAAGAGACAACAGGGAAGCAGATATTAACAAATGACTTGTATGTGTGAATGCTTTAACTTACATATTTAATGTTAATTGGATAATACTTATTCCACCAACTCTATATTGGGAAGTGGTCAGATGCAGAAAACAGAATCAACTTTCCTAATTTAAGAAGCGATAGAGTTATTATGGAATCCTAAATGGCTTATATGCTTGTTGACATTCTAAAAGGATGTTCTACAATTGACTCCTGAAGTTACATAATAGCAATGAACTGTCAAAGGAGTTGATTATTCTGCCATAATCAGAAATGTTTCCTGTTGACTTGGGAAAGCACTGACACAGCTGTTATTTCTGAATCCTGCCACTTCTACAATCTGGACCAGTAAAATGATGTTTCTCTTCTTCTTAGTCCCTAATTCAAGCCTTCTGCTCATGTGCCTAATTAATGACACAAAGTCATCTCTGAAACAATAACTGCGAGGGATTTGGGGGAAATTAATATTGAGCTTTAGCCTTTGCAGTATGGAAAAGTGATAGGATTAGATGCTGTGTAGGCCAACCTGCAATATCTGCTAGGACACAAATCACCTCTACCATTGATGGCCAATAAAAGTATGACATAAAACAAAGGTGTAATTTTAAATTTTCTGATAGCCACATGAGAAAAGTAAAGAGAAATAAGAGAAATTGATTTAGTAACATGTTATTTAATTCAATATCCCCCATTTTAACAAATAATCAAGGTAAATTTAGAAATGAAATGTTTCACATGATTTTTTTTTCATACCGGGTCTTCAAAATTAAGTGTGTTTAGTTTAGGTACAGAATATCTCAATTAAGAGTAGTCACATTTTAAGTGCTTAATAGCCATCTGAGGCTAGCGGCTACCATACTGAACAGCACAGATACACAATTACCTAGTGTTAGTATTTTACATATATACTCAGTGGAGCAGTTCCACTAAAGTCCTCTGAGCTTGATGCTTTTCTTGTCTTTGAAAACCTCTCAAGGCAATTGCTTTTATCACAATAAGTTACTAGTTTGTGTGCCCTTGACCTGTCCAGAACCTTAAGCTCCTAAATTAAGGACTACATTGACAATCTTCATATGTACTTTGTATATCACCATATCACTTTGTATTAAATACCTATTTTATTGAATAAGTGATTGACAGAAGTAATAGGTAAATGACTGAATGTATACAAATCAACAGTTGGGCTTAGCTGTTAGTATTGTTATAAATTAAGGGATTAACTTGAAATTGTGTAATTTAAATGATGTCCAATAATCTTACAGAATGAATGTCAATCACTCGCCTCTGTCCTCCATGAAAATAGAGAATAATTTCTAGAAAGCATCAGTGATGCTTAAGAGACCTTGAGGCTTGTGAATTTATTACTTATCAGCAGTTTGTTTTTATAGATCTTTTTTATGTATTTCAATGAATACAATAATACTTGCATTTTAAGGTATTTTTTTAAAAAAATAAAAAAGATCTTTGAAAAACTCCACAATAAATGAAAAGATAAGAGTGGTAGAACTAGATGACTTGACTGTCTCTTCAGGTTCTGAGAGTTCATGGTTCCATGATTCAGTCTCAACCAAACTGATAGAATGACCCAGACATTTTGGACAAACATACTTTTTATCGTTTTGATAGGGAAACTATCAAACTAGTTAATAAGCAAACTATTCTTGTTTTCTATTAAGCAGCACAAATCTTAAAACATTGCAAGGAAATGCACAGTCTGAATTGAATACATTATATTTATGCTCCTTATAACTTAATGAAAAAGACTTTGTTAGCTAAGCAAATGAATTAACTTATAAAATAGACTTGGAATTCTTCTATGTGCTAGATGCTGTGCTGGTTGGTTTCATCTAAATTACGTTGACACTGTACGATACGAGTTTGTGTAGGTATTAACTGCCAGCCATTGCAGTTTCCCGTCTACATTTTCTACAGAACACCACTCCTCTGGCTACATTAAACACTATAAGAACCAAAAAAGAATTTTATATTTAAAATTTAGTTGTGAAAAAATAGGATAAGAGGGTTTTTTTTTTATCACAGTACTTCTCACAGTAAGATTGGTAACCTAAGAGAGAGGAGATGGCTGCTGGAGGAAGGGCTTGGTGAGGGAAAAGGGACTGAATAAAAATTCAGGGCACATGGATTGCTTATTCTCAGAAAGGAGGGACCCTCTACTTCACACAGAATCAAAATAAGCAAACCTAAGATCAATAATTCTGTGATCTTTGATCCATTGTTTTTTAGACCAGTGGGGTCTTGACTGGCCTCATTTAAAGGGTACATAGAAATAAGACCCTGATGTTTAAGTCACTTTAAAGAATTCTGAGAAAGAAATTAGACATAAAGGCCTGCTTTAAAATAGATAGCTACCAGACTGGATAGTTTCTGCAATAAAAGTTAACAAGAGAAATGGAATATGGACAAAAGATGGTGCAATTTGGTTGACCTGTAACTCGATGAAAGATTATACCCAAAATGTGATCATTCATTCTTTCATTTGTTCATCACTCATTGATTGTCAAGACAAATGAATAGGTGATTCATAAAAGATATAGTCTAATGACTAAAGACCTTATAGAAAAAAAGTTTACATGTGCATCACATATTCTAGGGGAAGTCAGTTTCTTCCTACTGCATGAGCTTTGTCATGCCTCACACCTACCCTCCGCACCTCCCAGGGTTGCTGTCCCAGGAAGGGGGAGCACCGATGCCGGACAGAAATATGCCATGGTTCCTATTTGGCCACCTTATGTAGCGTTATTATGTGTGTGTAGACAAAGAGATGAAAGGGTCTTTGGGGACCATGTACATTGGTCAACGTGCCTGACAATGGTGTGCAGCACAACAGGTTACAAATGGGGAGTGTCACTGTTCTGTGACACTATTTGAGGGAAACACTACATTTTTTAAAGTGCTAAAGATACCTCCAAACTAAGAAAAAATAACTAAATTGTGCAGTTCTTTGACTTACCAGGGCCAGAATTTTTGCTTAAATCAAGTAATAAAAGTATGCATTGTCCTGGCATTGTTCTTTAACTTATATCTCCTTTGCGGACTTACCAAAAGTCATTCTGTGGCTATGTTAAGCACTGAATAAAGATCCAAGGATACAGGGCACTCTTCTCTTACTATTAATCTAAAAAAATGCAAATTAATACAGCAAGATATCTTTTTGGTCTATCAAATTGGCAAATATTTTAGATAAAGATATTATGCAGTGTTGATGAGGGTGTGGGGGCACAGATATGCTCATACTGCTGGTACAAGTGTAAATTAGTTCAATCATTTTGAAGAGTAATTTGACAAGCTGTATCAAAAGCTTAAAAAAACCCATGAGGCATTCCACTTCTAAGAATTAATCCTAATAGGATAATTCTAGGTGTGCTCAAAGATTTATCTATATGCATATTCATTGGAACATTGTTTAATAGGAGAAAAATTGGAAATAAGCTAAATGCTCAATAATAGAGAACTGAATAAATTGGGTTATATCCATAGCGTGGAATAGGATGAAGCTTTTGAAATGCTGCTATAAAATAATAGCAAGGAGAAAATAAAATGATATGGGATGATTATGAGACTTAAGAAACAAATCAACCAAATTTATTATAAAGACTTTGAACACTGATTTAACAAACCAACTGTAACATTTACGAGATAATCAGGGAAATTTGTACACTGACAAGATATTTGATTACATTAAGAATTATTTAAAGTATTTTTGGGTCATACTGGCATTGTGCCTTTTAAAAAAAATTTTACCTTTTAGAAATACATACTGAAATATTCATAAATGAAACAATATGATGCCTGAAATCTGATTTAAAGTAACCCAGTGTGGGAAGTGAGAAAGTGAATGAGGATATAGATAAAACATAAGTTGCCAAATGTTGATAATTAGAGTTGGGTGGTAGGTACATAGGGATATGTTAGGCTGTTGTCTCTAATTTTGTATGTTTTCAATTTTCATAATGACAAAAATATATTTGTTGTTGAATAACTCTGAACTATTTTCACAAGTATACTGTTGTTGAAAAAATATGTTAAATACAATATGTAGTAAAACCAATGTTTTGATGCAGTCTATATGGATATGAAAGATTGAAGGGCATTAAAATATTATTGATGGTTATATATTTAGTTTCATAATATATATATATTTTTTACCTTTGTTATCATTATCTTATACTGTGCTAGACACTGTGCTTACATTGTGAGGTGCAGTGATAAAAGCCATAGCACTGACTCAAATTACCCACAGTGTAAAGGTGAAAGCACACACACCAATGTGTAGTCACTCTTCACTGTGCTAAGTATGGTAATAGTGGCCATGCTTCGTGATAGGAGGGCACAGGGGTTGGCAACTCTGCTCAACAGATTCGGGAAACATTTCACTGGGGTCTGTTTGAATCCATCTTTGAAAAATGTAGCAGTGTGAGGAAAGATTATGGTTGACACTAAATATATGTTAAATAGAAGCCAATGGAAGGTTTAATACAAAAGGGTTTTTAAACAACAAAAATTGTCAACAAAAATTTTTAATTTCGTTTAAATCATACCATTTCTAAAATATCACTTTGATTTACTTTAAATATATGCCATCAGAATGACTATATTTATATGAAAAACTGAGATAGCATCAAAAAATGACAATTCTTCAATCTGATTCGAAGAATGTTACACATCTGGGATGAATGAAGTATAGCAGCAATGGATGTGTCTGGACCTGCTGTCTTTTGTAAGCCATCCTGCCAGTGGCCCACTGGGGGCAACAGGGCCAGTATGAGTAAGGCCTAAGCTGAAATAGTTAAACAGAATATTAATAGTGGACCTGACAGTATGTTACATACTTGAGTTAATAAAAGGTCATATATATTTTGATTTTTATAAAATTGCAATGTGTATTTTAAAATTCAAGAAACATATATATGTATAGATTATACCTAATTGCCTACCATCCTGGTTTAGTTCTTTGTAATTAATTATTGGATAAATCTTCCTACATAGCTCTGCCTAAAGCATTAGCTACTAACTTTTCTGAAATTCATTTTCCTAATTTGTAAAACATGTTCATAAAATTATATAATACATTGAGTTAATTTAAGAATAAACTATATAGTTTATGTAAAATTACCCAGCACAACGCTCAAAATTTTTCATATTTTTCTTTTCCTTTCTACCTTCCTTTCTCCTTTGCTTTCATCTATTTTCTCTTTTTTTCTTCCTGTTCTTTCATTTAAAATTTTTAATAGACATATTCTTACCCTGTAATAACTTGATATGTGATTTTTAAAGTAAGCATCTAAAAACAAAGAGAAAGGACTGTGCCCAAGAAGTGGAATGCAGAATATTAACTATGTGAGAGAAAATCATGTAGTATAACAAAGTAATTTCTGAAAAAGATATAAAGAGTAAAATGTTTTGAAACTATTAGTATGGTAAAGTTTTGCAATACCAATAACAAGAAAAAAATTTAGAGCTTCTTGAGTGAAGCTGACATTAAAACTTACAAAATGTTTATGCAGATTTTCAACTGCAGAAAAATTGGCTTGCTCAGTTACTTGAGACTCCAGTCTTTAGAAGTTCTTCCTCCAATGTTTGAAACTTTACAAGGTTGTTTGCATCCAAACTCCATTTCTAAAATGGCAGTGTATCCAAAATTACTCACAAAATTTTAGTGCCATTTAAAATAGTTAATCCGTTGCTTCTCGGCCTTTTGGCTAAAATCAAGTGTAAAATAGTTAATCCAAGGCCTTGATTCAAAAGATTTGCTTCGTTCATAGGGCCAGAATTATCTTCCACAGATTCTATGAATAAATCTTTCTCTGATAAGTGTTTTGAGAATGGGCTTTCACATTGCTCTAAAAAAAAAAATTGAAAAATTTTTCTAAATTTCAATAAAGTGCTCTAAATAGGTTTTCTTTTCTAGAAAGCCAATAAAATACTGTGTACAAGAGAGTTACTTAATATTAGATTTTGACTATTTTTTTAATATACAAAAGCCTTTGTAAAAGTCATAATTTAAAGCTCTGGAAAAGTTAACCAATCTTCAGAGCCTTAAGTGCTAATTCTTTTTAGGATTATGGCAGAAATTTTGTAGACACTGCATATCTACATAGGGAACAATGAGCTGTCAAGAATTAATATTGTTCCACACATGCCCAAAGTAGTGCAATTTTTCTGCCAGTCAAAGTTTGGTTGGCTAAAATTATTTTCCATAATTCAGAGATCTCAACAACTTATTTGGTTTTTCAAAAACACCCCTTGCTAGGTGAAAACTAGAAACTTGCTGCTTGAGAACAATCAATCCATAGTTTTGTCCAGTTGTTTATCAATAATGGGAAGTTTAGCTGTTAATCCTCCATTCTGTGTTACACAGTTTTAGAAGGACATCACTGATTCTGAACACTGATAGAACTGACTCAGCTATTCTCATTCTGACCAACGTGAAAATCAAGTCCAAAATTTGTAAGGCATGTGGTTTTAGTAAACCTTATTATTCAAGTGTTTAGCTTGGCAATGTGTAGGAAATCTTATAGAAGGTTTCAAAACAAGACTTTCGTTTGAGTTTCAATAACTTTCAAGCCCTTAAAAATCCAGATTTGAGTTCACGGAAGAGATGTAAATTGTCTGCTCTTTCTTTGGATGGAAGAATATGAAGTAGCTTTCAGGTTTTCTCTGCTGAAAACTTGCCTTGTGAAAACTACCATCTTTTGTTATGTCCCAACACACTGAGATACTGATTAAAGATGAGAAATGCACCATCTTCCTAATTTAAGGCATACTTGTTATTAACAAAGATAATGACTGTGGTCTTAATTGTAGGGTATGTTTTTATTAATATCTAACAATGAGAAGATACACTACATATCACAAAAAGGCAACGATGTAATTCTATGTTCTCAAATGATGTGAGTATAATCTTATTACTTAATTTGTTTAGAGGAAAATATTCACCAATAGTATTATTTTATGCTGGTAGAAGTCTTATCTTATAAAAGATTTTTAAAATTACATGAACTAAATCAAATAAAATTATTTTTACTGGTTTATGGACACCTAAGTGTTGAGAATCTTTCAACCAACTGCATTTCACTTACTGGAAAATATATGCAATTCTGTCAAGTTTTAGTCCTGGACTCTCATATTGTAAATTCTTTGATTAGGCTTTTTTTTTTCTTTTTATTTTTTTCCCTTATTTCTCTCTCTCTCTCTCTCTCTCTCTCTCTCTCTCTCTCTCTCTCTCTCTCTCTCTTTCTTTTTTTCTTTCTTTCTTTCTTTCTTTCTTTCTTTCTTTTCAGTTTAAAAGCTCTACATATATGTAAAAAATAAACAAAAACAAAACTATCATATTTAGCAAAATCACAAGTTTTCCAGAAAACTTTTAAACACAAAGGTTTCTGGAAAACTTTTAAGTACTTCTAAAAGAACTGGGAACAACAAAGCCAGAACATATGACTCTCGCAGGAAGAAAGCTGGTGGAACAATGGAAGACCAGCAAGGATAGAGAAGTATTTGAGGATAGATTTAAGAAATTATTTACTTCTAGAAAGAGGGCCCCACCCTGAGTGGGAACTATTATAAGAAGGCCTGAGAGCAAACGAACCAGGTTCAAGTGCTGCACTAAGTGGAGGATCTCATGCAACAACAAAAAGATAGTATGTAAATACTATAAAGGAGTGTATTACTTCAAACTCAGAGGCTGTGTCTTTTAGTAATTGCAACTGGTTTGGAACCAACAAGAATGAGTAAATCATAGGACTGATAATAGAAGTCCCAAGAGAGTTAGATTTTCAGTTGCAAAGCAGAGGTAGTTACACAGAAGCACTTTAAAAAATGATTTATTGCAATAGCAGTCAATATGGGTGATCCTCCCCTTCCCTGCATTATCACTCATCTTTTAAAAAGAACTAGTTCAGTGAAAATTGCCCTCGGTATTTCAAATTAAAGGAACTAGTTTAACAGCTATACAAATATATGTAAGATAGCAATAGAAGCTTCTCTACAAAAACAAAACAAAAAAAGCTTCAGAGTAAACTGTAGCCAGACAGCAGAAAGTAATTTGTTTTTTGGTATTTCAATAAGAATCTAAAAATGTCAAATGAAGCCATTGCTGCTGTGAAGGAAATTACTCAGCAGAAGTAAAGAACTTAGGGAAGGAAGACCTGAGATAAAGGCTGAATAACAGAAGGAGATGGAATAAAGACTGGAAGAATATAGGGGAAAAAAAGACAAGAAGTAGAAAAACTGTTTAAGAAATGAAGATTATATTTCAAGGATCCAAAGGGAAATGGGAATTACAGTAGGAAATTGTTCTTTTTTATCGTATGTTAAACCATCTAAAATCTTAGAGATCCAAAATAATGATTACATGTTTTTATCTTGCCATTTTGAGGGTTGGCTGAGCAGTTGTGCTGGTCTTGCCTGGGCACTCATGTGGCTGCATTCAGGTGGCGGGTTTCTGGTGTCTGGAATCTGCTGGAATGGCTAGTATAATTGGGCCACTCTCTTACTGTGATTTTTCACCTTCAATGAGTCTAGACCAGGCTTCCTGAAATGGTAATGGTGACATTCAAAAAGGGAAATTTCAAATACTAATTTTCTGATATCTCAATGGCGAATCAAATCAAAACAAAATAAAAATCATATGGCGCAGCTTACAGTCAAGGTGGGTGTAGCCTACACAGTGGAATAGAGGAAGGTGAGATTCACCAAAGGCCAGTAATGCAGCAATATAACACGGCTAGTGGCTAGTCTGCTACTTGGCCACAGTGAATCAAGTTGAAGTTCATTCAGGTTCAAAGTCTATGATTTTGTGTCTTTGGTCAGGATACAGAAAAGGCTCCTTGGGTGTAGCTCCTGTTGATCCAAAGACCCAAGAACAAAAAGAGACATTACCTAGCCCTTGCCCTGCCCCCAGACCCAAAATGAATGGTAAAACAGTATAACCCCAATAGGCACTCCCACTTAAAAGGGAAAGAGTTGGAAACATCTAGCGATAACTAGTCCGTAACAATTCTGAAGGGAGCTTAGCATATGTTGTAGGAAATCCTTACTTATGGGCAGGGAATGTTTCTTGCTTAAGATTTCATTTTGCCCTTTGGAGTGGTTTCCTAATCCATGTTGACCCATGGCTCTTGGCTCTGTCTGGTTGGCTTTGGGCTCAGGTTTCTTGATCAGTGTATTTGCTCTTAAGTGGAAAGGTGGAGGTCCAGAGAGCTCTTCACGTTTAAACTGTTCCTCTTGTTTTTCATTCAAACTGATACAACTACCTTAAAAATTAGAACGATTTCCTGTGGATATGAATGGGAATTAACCCATGCCTTAAGTTCACAACTTCTGAAAATAAACGTCGCTCTAATTTGTGTGTCTTGGAATGCTGTGGCATAATGTTTTCAAAATTCCCAGAAGCCCTTCTGTTTAGCTAGGAGTGTCTACTAAATATCACTTTAAATCTTTCTGAGGTTTAAAAAGGGGTTCTACATCCATATCCTTGATCTTTACCCAGAGTCCATTTATTATACCTTGCGTTGCCACATGGAAAGTCTGGAAATGTGAAGTTGTTTTGTTTTCTACCCCAGAAAGTTCTGCCTCTACTTCATATCTAAATTCCCCTTACAAACAAAGCCATTCTCTTCTTAGATTATCTCCCTCTTCCTACGCTTTACCATGTGCATCTGAAAGAAGCCAATTGGTATTTCCAGCATTCTGCCGGGAACTATTCTTAGCCAGATCCACGAGTTCATCAGGTACAATTCTAACTCCTGTGTGTACTGGCTCTTGACAGGTTTGCCAAATGTTTTGCTATCATAAAATATGGGCTGCCATTTTTTTTTTTTTTGCCACTAATGATTTCCTCAGCTCATTTCAAGCCTCTGCCAGCTTTTCTTTGCCATTCTTTCAGCCCTTGCCAACAGACTTGTCACCCTCCTCAAGCCTCCATCTGCTGTCCAGTTCTAAAGCCAATGCCCCATGCTTGGGGTTTTGTTACAGCCACACCACACTTCCAGGCAACAATTTCTCTGTCAGCTATCTAACAATTCACAATACAACCCCCATAGTTTGGGGGCTTAAACAATGATTTAATATTTCTCATAATTCTGTGGGTTGGACGTGCCCAGCAACACATACTAGTTTCAGCTGGCCTCACTCGCTTGGCGAAATTTAGCTTTTGAAGTGGTTGGGAGCTGTGTTAACCTGAGACAGCTGCACCTGTCTCTACACGTGCTCCTCCACTGATAGGAAGTTTAAACCAGACTTCTTCACGAGGTGATGGTAGCAAATAACAACAAAAGACACCACAAATATTACAGGTTTTAAAAGTATAGGAGAAGTTTTCCGAACTATAAGGAGAAACAATCAACATATTGGAAAGTCACTAAGAGGAAATTTATTAACAGTTATCAACAATGAAACATAATTTAGGTGAAAATGAGAGAGAAAATATCTTCTTTAGAAGAAAGATAAATGTAATGTAGGTAAGATAAAAATATATTATAGATAAGATCATGAAAAAAAGAAAGATTATTTTAGGCTCCCAAACCAAAATGCCAAATTATGTGTAGGTAGGAAACCATATGGACTGGTTGCTCTGGGATAATCCCAGTTTATTCCTGTCGTTTCATAAACATAATCAATATAAATAGTGGCCTCTTTCACGCTCAGAATGTGCTTTGGACAATAATCATATTCACTGCTGTTTTAAGGGAAAGAAAAGAAAATTTCCAACAGACCTTTTGACAGTAACACTCTGTATCAGGAAACAATGAAGTGATCTATACTATATTCCAGAAAGAGTGAGCCACAATATTTAAATACAACCAAACTTTTCTTCAAATTTAAATACTACAAGTAGATTTAACCCAGGGAATATTTTAATTAAGAGATGATTTCTCTCAATATTTTAATTAAGAAATGATTCTGTTTAAAAACACAAGGGGAAAGTATTAAAGATATAAGCTAATGATAAGACTATAATCTTTAATATTAACTTTTATAAATATCAGAATAATGACATAAAATACAAAGAAAACATACTTCATACATAAATATAAAACAACAAAAGAATATGAAATTAAAAGATAACATGCCTGTTATCTTAATAAATATAAATATATAAATATAAATGAGCCTAAATCGCTAATTCAAAGAAAAAGGATTTGCATATGCAATTACAAAGCAAGACTCAACTCTAATTTGTATGAGATACGCTTAAAACAAAGTGACTCAGAAGAACCAAAAGAAAAAAGGAGGGAAGTTTGGTAAAACTAAGCCAGGCCGGTGTAACACAGAGAAAGCAGATGTCTTGGTGTTAACTTCAGATAAACAGAATTCAGGTCAAAGGGCATTATGTGACAAAAAATAGAACAGTTTATAATGTGAAGTATATGATTTGCAGTAAAATATTACAGTTCTGAGTACCTATGTACCAAATAGCATAGCAATAACTTTCATAAATCAGAAATTATGGGAGATGGCAAAATGGACTTAAAAATAGTCAGAGATTTTTGGTTACTACTCTCAGACCTAGGTGAAGCAAATAAGCAAAAACACACTTAAGAATATGGTATTCCTTAACAACATAAGTGAGAAGACATACATGGTACTCATTACTTTAAAAATTAAATACATGCCTTTGTGACATTTAAAGCTATTTTTCTAGACCATAAAGAAAGCCTGTATACATTTAAAAATTATTCTAATACAAAAAACTAAACATGATAACAAGATATAAAATCAAGATATCAAGTGTTAAAAACTTTCTCAAATACTCTTGAATTAAAGATGAAAATTTTTAAAAATCCTAAATTTTAGATTTTTGAGAAAACAACAGTACAATAATCAATGGGACAGAGTTAAACCAGAACAAAGAGGAAAAATCATAGTCTTAAATACTTATATCAATACAAAAGAAAGAATGAAAATAAACATCCAACTAGATATGTTAGGAAAAAAATCAACAAAACTTTGGTATATTTAATATTTTGTAGTCTTTTAACTATCAATATAATTTCTAGTGCAATATGCTTAATTAAGAATTCTCAGAATCCAATCAGGGTGGACTGATCTAAGTCAGAAATCAGTGGGCTTGGGGAATTTAAGGAAAGGTCAAAATATCGCATATCTGTTTTCTTTGTCTGTGGAGAAACTCACCAGAATTCATTTCAAACAATCCCTAATTCTCATTCTTAATTAAAATCCCACTTTGGAATTAGACATTAATAATTAAAGGAAAGTCTGGTTCTTAAAGTTTATTACAGTAAATCAAATACCGTACTCTAAGAGAATCATGAAATGGTCAAATATCATAAATGTTTATGTCCATTTTATATTTTAGGCAGATTTTTTAAATGGGGAAATATTTAGTTAATTTTTTTTTCTTTTTACCTAAAGTGACAATCTACAGTGAATATTCTGAAACTAACAAAAACTACTGGTAAACTTAAAATTTCTTAATTTAAATTATTCTTGAAAAACAAATTGTCGCCATACCTGCCATTTCTGTTCTTCATTTTTGCCATTCCTCTACTTGGATGTCCTTTCATTTCCCAACTTTCCCTTTCTCTCTGATTTTCCAACTTATATCTCTCCCTAAAGAACTATTTAAATCTACCATTTTGCAGGAAGCTTTTCCATGCTATTTGAGGATGCCCTGATACATTTATTCTCTGCCCTCCTTTGCTTCATATTCTACATTGCAAATCCTATCATTCATTCTTGCTTTCAGAACTGGTATTACATGAGTAGCCAGTGAAACAATTGCTGAAGCTCTCCTTCTTTCCACGAGAAGCTATCACTCCATTTGTGTGAACTGTGTGTTCTCTGGTTGGTTCAGTTGAAAGTCGTATACTGCTGGGGAGTGTAGCCTATTAAGGCGTCCATCATAGTGATTCATTTCCTTCGTCACAGTGAGAGAGACTGGGAGTTTTAAGCAGCATTGTTATTTGCTGGCCTGGCTATCATCATGAATAGTAAAGAGAAAAAAAAATACTTAGAGGAAATGGGAAATAGTATAGAAAGGGAATTTAGAGATATTAGTGATAGGCTTCATTAATTTCAAAATTTCCCAGAGCTAAACTTGTCTGATTTTATGTATAAATACACACACACACACACACACACACACACGTATGTATAAAAATATCTATAATATTTTTTTCTTTTTTTCTTATACATTGGAACACTTCTTCCAGAGAAGAAATGTAACCAAAAATTATAGCTATTACATGATCTCATATGGCTAGGTATACTGAAGTTCCTGAGAATATGATTGTTGAAATAAAATGTTTTTCATTATTTCTATTTTATTTTATGTGAAAGAAGTTTAGTTTTCTAAAATGAAATGTTATAAAAGTAGTTTATATTTAAACATTGATAAAATTTTAAAAATAAATTGTCAGAAGAGAAAAACATACAAATTGGGGGGAAAAAAAACCCAGCAGGATCTAGTATTTGGACAAGAATGTGAGGAATCACACAATGGTCATGTTTATTCAGGTGACATTCATTGAATAGTTTTAGGGTGCTGAGTACGTCTTCTTCATTCTTGCTCTTGTGCAAGGTAGTGTGATGAGAAGGTTAGGTGTACATTTCTGGAATATTTGCATTTTAAGTGATGGAACTGAAGAGGGTATTGATAATAAATGATTAACCGGAATATTCTATGTGGCAATTATAGTGCTGAGCTTTGAGTCCTAGTTGATATTGCCAAGACTATACTACTAAGGTTTTAATTTTAATTTAATTTTAATTTAAATTTTAAAATCCTTCACCTGGCAAGAAACAAGAGGCAAGGAAAGAACTGAAAAGCATGGGCAAAGCAAGCCTGTCTCTTCTCCCTGGTCTATTTGTCTATCTTTTTTCCCTATCCCTTTGCCTTCCAGGGTTTTTCCCAACAGAGAGGCATGCTTCATCTTTAGTACTGCCATTGTGCCAGCACCTACTTCTGTACTAGTCCTTCTCACACCATATTGCACTTTCTTGCTTCTCTCACTCAGGTGAGAAAGTATTCTCCTTGAAATAAAGGCTTTGTCCTATTTATCTCTCATCCTTAGTGTCAAGCACAGGGCCTGGAACGCAGTAGGCATCTTATGAGGGCTAGTTTCTTCAACCAATAAGGCAAAGATTACACAGAGAAGTTAAATGGATCATCCACAGAAATATAGGTTCCCTCTCCACTTTCAAATGTTGCTTTGTACTGTGTGAAAGTGTTCTAAACTCTGGGGTTTTAGGCCCAGGGGAGTGGAACAGTTTAAGGCCGAGAAAGTGGCACACAGCTCTTTGTCACACTGTGAGTAGTGACTTTTACGCTGAGAGGTGTGTATATGGGAACAAGAAATAGTAAAAAGGTCTAAGGAAGGTAGGTACCAGGCAATCAGCAAAGTGTTATTTAAAGACCGCAGCATGTTGCATGAGTAACTCACCTCTGTCCTGTGAGGCCAGCTCCCCGAAGAGAGAATGTTCGTGTGATCCCACAAGTGCCGGGTTCTCCCAGCCTCATAGGGAACTGAGATTCACAAGAGGGTTCTAGGATTCGATTGTCATTTTTTTCACTCTTTTATGCTCGTGTGCTAAGTGGACTTTTAAAAGTGGCTCCCACTCCATCCCTGTTTCTCTGTCTGTGCTGTTCTTTCCCCGTTAACTCAGCTCAGTTATAGTTGTCACTATGAGACAGAATTACTTCCTAACAGACTTAGGTTTTTTTTTCTCTTAACCTTCCTTTTCACATCTGCTAATAAATTTTAAACTGTAAAAATTGCTTTGATCAATTATGTATTTAGGGTTTTCACAAGCATGCTGATTTTATTATTTACGGAAACGATTAAGAACACATTTGTGTAGGATTTCTCTTCTACTGTCCCAAGTGAATTCTTTATATTTGAAGGGATTGTCCCATTTACAGATTTTCTGAGGATCTTACAGATATTTTTATGTCCATGAAATAAGTAATGATGTAGATATTGTTTTTTTAAAAAAAACATTTTCAATATGCTCATATCCATGCTGGCCAATAATGATTAGAAATGCAGCAAGATCTCTATTTCAAGATAAACAGGTAGTTCTATACCTACCCCAACATCACAGGTGGTACACAGGGGAGCCTGTAGGTGGCAGCAAGAATATTGCAAGTTGTACCTACAAAATAATACCAACAGCATAATTAAAACGAAAGGACAAATTAAAAATAGCTCCATTGTCATGTTCAAAGTACTGTATATTTAGCTTTAGGCAACAGATTTATTTTAAAGACGAAAAAGAGCAGGCATGACGTGCATCTGGGAATGGAAATTAGGTAACCTCACAACACAAAGGGCAAAAGACAATACCCTATTACTTTTATATGATCAGATTTGGGAAGCAGACAAAAAAATGTTCTATAAATGACTTAATTGGCACCAAAAGTGGCTAAAAGGCACATGGCAAAAGCTTGACGTTTCAAAGTGTGTTTTGCCTCACATACGTCATTTCAGCTCCAATTTACATATCAATGAATTGAGAATGCAGCACACACAAGCCACAGATTCTGGCTACCCAGTACATTTTTTTTAAAAAGTCAAGTGCAATATGAATAAACAAAAATACCCTGTGACATTTTCCCACCTTGCTTTTAGGAATCAGTATTGACCATAATTTTAGGCAAGAAAAAAATAGCCTTATCTTAACTCTGTGTTTTGGGGGTGCATCACCTCTGAGTGAGGAGGCACCAACAGCCTCAACCTTCTATTTCTTTTGACCAAGTCAAGCTACCTGGGAGGTTGGGTGTGGAGTAAGCTGGGAATAATTCATAACTGTCGACTTCAGAGATGGATCACAGTATTATTTTTCAGAGGCTCATTGGTAGTTTGTGGGAAATTTGCTTGTACAGTGGTAAGGTAGAAGAAAAAGGTGCTGAAAAAAAAAATCCAGAAAAAAGAAATATACTGAGCATTGGAAACTAAGAAACACAACATAATCACTGCAAGAAACAATGATCTATTTAGCACCCAGAACATATGTGTCTTGGTAGGGATGATATAGAATGATTTAAAACTTATATAAGAGAGGAGAACCTTTCTCCTTTAGAAATGAATTAACTTTGATTTCAATAGGCTGGAATGTTTGTTTCTCCCTAAATTTCATATGATGAAACCTAATCCCCACTGTGACAGTACATGGAGGTGGGCCCTTTGGGAGGTAATTATTCATGAGAGCTCTGCCCATATAGGATTGGTTCCCTTATTAAAGAGATTCCGGAGAGCTATTTTGCTCATTTGGCCAGGTGAGCAAATAAAAAGGGCATCTATGAAACATGAAGCAGATTCTTAGTAGACACTCAATCTGCTGGATTTGACCTTGTACTTTCCAGAACTGTGAGAAATAAATTTCTGTTGCTCATTGGATGGACAGTCTATGCTATTCTATTCTAGCAGCCCAAACAGACTAAGACACCAACAATTTGCTAAATTTCAACCGCTGATTCTGTGGTCAAATCGAATACCTGATTAACTAATTGCTGATGTTATCTCCAAAATGCAATCTATGCTATCTCGGATAAGTTAAGAGTAGCTACTTAGTCGCAGTATATCTCATTTATGATGTTTTTCTTACTTGAAATTTACAATCTTCAGGATACCAGCGATGACAATAGAGGGAGTAAACAGGGACAGTTGCAAATTCTGAAAATGAGTGAGGAAGAGATTAGCGGAGCAAGTTGTCGACAGACACTGTGCATCTCATATACTCTCCTCCATTTTTCCAAGAGGTCAAAAGGGTTCAAGTGCAAGTGGAATAATTTCTTTCTCTTCATTCTATCTTGCTAGATTATTCTGTTTTTATCAACAGTCTTTTCTGTTTTGGTGATATGTATTGAAAAGCAGGCTTAAGGGATTGCCAAATGATATGGAAAAGATGGAATCAGGGTTGGAGGTGAGATTCAGTCAGCTGGAGTGATTTATTTTCTTTAAATGACAAGAATTGATGCACCGGAGGACAGAGAATGGCATTCTAAGTGGACAAGGTGGCTGCGATTCTCCTGTTTTACCTAAGGTTAAATCACAGAAGTGTATGGACAAATACACTGGAAATGTAACTGAATGATAGAAGGGAATAAATCCCTAATTCCCGTCATGTCAGGTTGTTTTATACTGCTTTGTTTTTGCATATGTTAAGAATGATCCTGCATCCATCATAGGGGATGTGGCTGAGCTCTACACAAACTGCTGGAGCCAGGGTTTGATTTCTGAGAATGTCACAGTTCAGTTGGGGTAGACCAGGCTAAGCCAAGTTCGAGCTGAAGTCTGATAGGGTAAGGTGCTTGTCAGATGCTAAGTAGACTGAAAGCCCAGAAGGCCAGCAGAGTGTCAGGATTGAGAAGTGGAGCCAGGAGCTCTGCGTTGGCAGAGACTAGATAGGAGAGAGAGCAGGTGGGGAACAAATGAGGAGGCCTCTGAACAGTCGAGACAAATAGCTTTGGGCAAATGCAGTGTTGCTCTATCAGCTGGCCGGTGGTGGTGTAAGAGTCTGCCTTAAAAGGCCAGATACCTCTCTCTAAGCTGCAAACACATTAAATTCACATGTGGAGCAGGAAATTTCATCCACCTTTGGGAACTGTGGAATTGCATTTTCACCTTGGCACACCCTCTGATTTTTGACACACGGTGAATTGATATAAATTGTCATCTCTTGGAGACAGCCTGACAACAAACACTGCTAATCACTTCATCTTGAACTGCTCCTGGATGGTGGAGTGTTATTAGACACATGCCTGTTGGAGACTTTACTAATATATTATGAAGCATATAGGAATTTGCTTTGAAGGGGAGAAACAATTAGAGACGGAGATTTACAGAAGACTGTAAGAGGCAGGGGGTCTCTTATGTCTTATTTCCTAAAGCCAAAAAATTCCAATAAAATCCCTACTTAACTCACATTCTTAAACTAGAGATCAAGCCTTTTGAAGAATCGGCATACCTTAAAATCAATCCACATGGCATTGCTAGGATCAAAGAAAAGATAATGCTCTAAGGGCCCTGCAACTTAAACTGTTGACCCAGCTGACTTGCAGGGGTGAAGGGAGTCTAGAAAAAAATGACCTTGAGTCCTTCCTTCTCTCTAAATTGATGCCTTTTAGGATGAGAGAACTGAATCTCTTCTGTTTTAGCCCTGGGATTTTACAGGGTCTTATTCGAAGGAAAATGAACAGGTGTCTATGTGTCCACATTATAATTGACATATTGGGTTCACAAATGTGGCATCCAAGGAAGTTATCATTTGAGAACATAATTAAATCACTTTTTTCTTTCCTCAGATAAGGCAAAATCTATTATGTAGCTAAGGAAGAGTTTATGCTGGTGGTAATGGAACACCCTCTTTCCTGTTCTTAGACATGGGGGTGACACAGTGGGGAAGGAAGAAACTTTTCTCTGTTTTTCTTAGCTCTTCCAGTTGGTCTAATAATCAAATCAACATGACATAGACTAACGAGAGAAAATAATGAAATTTAATTATTGTGTGCATATGGGAACCTCACATGCATAAGAGATTTAGAGACCCCACATGCATGAGAGATTCTGGGACAGAAAAGGAAAATGAGGTATATATATGACATTCTGAACTAAGGATGAGGTAAGGTACCTTGGGGCCTCAAAAGGGAGGGAAGTCATCCCAAGGACAATGAGAAAAGCAGATGTTCAGTAGGTACAAGTTTGCCTTTGTCTTATAGATATATATCATAAAAAGTTATTTCTGGAAATAATGATTTGTTTTATATATTTTATCTTGAATGCACATTCTTTTTTCTCTGAACATATTTTGGACTTTATCATTTTTATTGAAGTTCTAAAATTCCACTTCGATATATTGAAGTGTTGTCTTTTTTCCATTTATCTTTCTTGAAATTTAGTTTTGTTTCATTTTGTTTCATTTCAAAGGTTTATGTTTTCCTTAGAATGCTGAAACATTTTTCCTTTTTCCTCTATTACGGCTCACCTCAATTACATTAATTCTCTTTTAGAAATCCTATTAAATATACAATAGAATTGCTGGGTCTATCCTCTATGTCTTAACTTTTTCATCATATATTTGTTTCATATGCTGCCTTCTGGGGGACAGACTTCTTGGCTCATTCTTCCAACTCTGTAATTTGTCTCTTAATTGTGTTTGGAAAATATCATGAAAAACAAAACTTTCTACCACCCATGGAAACCCTCCACAAAAGTGGAAGAGAAAGAAAATCAGTTTATTATTAAGTAAACATTAAACGAGAATGTGATGTGCAGGCAGGTAGTCTTTTATGAACTTCCAAAGGCAGAAGGAAATCGTACTCTTTCATATAGCCCAGCAGATCCAACCTGCTACATGCAGGTTCTCAAGATAAACAATAACCAGTCCGTGAGAGGATGTAGCATCCCATGTGTCACACATACGTTTCACTTGGTATCTGGAGTGAACAGGTGTGTTAGGCAATTGGTTTTATACTAAGTTAAAAAAAAAAGAACTCATATTTTTGAGGCAGGGGCTAGGTTTACAACTTGGTGGGGGTGAGCCCACCTAAGTTAGGCTCCTTACCTTTCCACAGAAACTGTGAAATAGGGGCACTATCTCTTCATATTTTAAAGTCCAGGCTCTCTGATCCTCCATAAAGACATATCTGGGTTATAAAGCTGGCAAAAAGCTTACTTAGTGTTTAAAAAGATTTACATGCATTTCAAAGGGAGAGAACTTGGAATTATGTTTTCTAAAGAAAATGCTCTAAAAAAAGGAAGGAGGGAGTCTATGCCTGTTTTCAACAGAGAGACTTGAACCTCTTGTTTTAATTTGTCCTTGCCCTAAGAGTTGCGACTTTATTTTTATTTCATATTTTTTTCAGCAGACTCTTTTTATTTTATGAATATAATAATTGAAGTTCTCTGATGATATCAAATTAACTTATTTTGTGTTTATCCTATGCTTATATTTTTCAATTTATTTTTTGTTTCCTTGGGTTTAGGTTTAGCTTGGTGCCTCTCTTCCATGTTTTTTTTTTTAAATATGTATATATACATACATATGTATATGTATGTTTATATATGTAATAATGTGTATATATGTGTATATATGTGTATGTATATAGATGATAGATGATAGATAGATAGATAGATAGATGATAGATAGATATGGATTACCTTTTTGTGAGTGAAAGCTCTGACTATAGGAATTTCCTTTGGTTATTTTACTAGCAGAAGGATGTGTTGATGTGTGAACTTTGCTGATAATTTGTAATCTGGGCTTCAGATCTCTGTACTTTTTGGATTAGGACATCATCTAGGGCTCTGTCCTACCAGCCCAGTGAACCAAATTCACAGCTTTATTTAGTTCCAAGTCAAGCAGTGACCACTGTGAAACACAAGCTGGAAAGATGAAAAGGACACAAAGACCTCATTATTTCAATAATATTCTATATTTCAATACAGTTCTACAAGCAATTATTGTCAGGTCATTTGTATCTCCTTATGCCACTTGACCCTAATCCCAGTTACCTAGGCCTGGTGCATTTAATTATCCAACCATCAGATTGTACCCTTTGTTTCTTATTACCAGGACCTTTATTTCTGGGGAGCTACTATGTATCCAGCCTGAGAGTTTAAATGCTGATTCATTTACCCGATCCCCAGTCATTGCTGGCTCTGTTTTCTTTGCGCTTAGTCAGAGGTGAATGTGTAGCCCAAACCTGGCTGCAAAGAGCATAAGAACATGTACTTGTGCACGTTGAGGTCTTAGGGAGAGATTTTTCTCCTTCTTCCATTGTAAAAGAAAGAAATACATGAGAAGCAGATCTTTCCTGCCCTGTTCTCTTTTCTCCTACTTGGGAGATTTCAAGCCAAGGAACAGTGTTTGGAGTTACAAGAAACTTTCTAGGAGCCTGTTTGCAGAGAAGGAGTATGATAAGGGTTTGAAGGTCATTGATGCAGTAGTGGATCCATGGAACCCACCTGGAATGGCTCATATCCAGACTTCTTTGTATGTGAACTGACTATATGACATTTCTTTCCTCTTGCATTACTTGCAGCTCAAAGCACACTCCACTCCATTCACTGCTTCTACCTCGAAAGCTCTTCTTTTCTGCGTGTGCTTTGGGGCTGTCATTTTCTATTACGTTGCCCTTTCGACCTGATATCATCAGCTGTTTGATCTTCCAGAAATTCTTCATCCTTGATCTGATTGGGGCACTTTTCATATTTTCAGCCTTTTAATAAATTTATTCTAAATAACAATTATAAAAAATGTGCACGTTTTTCTGACATGTAAGGGGTTTAGAGCAAAATGAGACTTTAGAGAAATATAACTAGTCTGTTGTCTTCTTATGATTATCTACTTCCAGGTAATGCTTATCCAAAACCTTCCTATCTTTCAACATTCAACCATATTGTCATCTTGCCAAATAATCTTTCTGTGATCCCCCTAAATTTTCATTGTATCTTATGTGTACCTCAATTGTATTGATCACACACTATTAAAAGTGTTTTATGTAAGGCTCTACCTGTCACTCTAGGCGTTATTCATACTTTAATTTTGCGGAATAACTTATTCAGGGGAGAAAGAGTCTAGAAAGGGATGAACTATGCATGTGCATGTGTGGGTGTCTTACTGCTGGGATCTGAAAGTAGCATACCTAGTATCCTTAGATGGAAAATGGAAGATGGCAGCTGGTTGCAGAGGAGGCTGGGAAACGTAGTCTAGCTGTGTGCAAGAAGGAAAAACCTAAGATTTTGATGAATGCATTACAGTCTCTGCCACAGACCTCCTTGAAGTGGTCAGTGCATCTGGCCAAGGGTAAAGATTGTGTGAGCAGCTCAGACATCATTTCTGTTTTTCTTTACGAACTTTAAGTCTCATTTCCATTTGTTTTAATAAAACTTTCCCAATCAGGCCAGCTTGGGGAAATTGACCAGACTAATACATATAAAGTCAGAAGCAAAAATGAGTACTTACTCAGCAGGTGGCTCTTCTCAAATTATCTGAGCTCCAATGATCAGTATATGAGAATGTATTTTCTCTTATTAGCCCCTGTAATGAGCCACCAGTCAACAAGGATGCAGTGCATCAGTTGATTTTTTCCCTTTAGTTTAATGAGGAAAGAGAAAGAAGTTATTTCGTTGATGTTGTAACCATTAGCCAACTGCAAAGTTTTTCCAGAATAAATTGGAAGACGTGGGAGGAAGTGATATTAACTAGCTAGATTTTCTAGGCTTTTCTTCTTTCCCCCTATTTTTTAATAAAGCAAATTAAAGTCAATGTGAAGCATTGATTAAAAAAATAAACTCATAAGAAATGAACATAGATAGAGCTTGAAAAATTGGGAGGAGAGAGAATAAATGTGTATACTTTTCCTTCCTAGCAGAGAAGACAAGATTTTAGTTTTCTTGTTATCCAGATGTATTCATGGTGGTGTGGATGGGTTTAGGCTTGCTGTTTAAGACATAATTAGATTTGAAGCTTTGGTTTGCTCCCATTGTGCATTTGTGAAGTAACCTACATTTCCTGAGCATTAATGTGTACATCTCTTAAATTAGAATAACCATACTTACATAGAGTATATTTACGTTAACAAAACTGTGTGAAGGATTGTTCACAATTAATGGAAGGGCGTAGCATGGCACCTGCCCCCAGTAAACACCTGGAAATGCTCATTCTTTTTGGCTGGAGAAATAAGGACATTGATCTGTGTGAAACAAACTCAGGATGTGACACCGCTCACATCATTTCCTCAACATTTGTTGGAACAGCGCTGTGTCCTGCAGGCACTCCATCCTCGTTGATCCTGAGCACTTTGCATGTGCTTCTGTGACATTATTACCACGTTTGCATGCTAATCTTTGACAGCTGTGTTTTCTTAAACCGACTGTGATCTTTCAAGTGAATAATAGATCGTATTTCTTCTGCTTTGCTTTTCCCTCTTATTGCAACAAGGACTAAATGCCAATCGATTTTTTATGCCAGGCACCATAGGGATCAAGAATGAAAAGATAGGTCTCTGCCTTTACAGAATGTACACTCTATAGCACCTCTCACTCAACTGCTTTATAGGTATGTTTATGCCAGGCCCAGGAAAGCTAAAATTGTTCAAACACATCTGGTTAAAAGGAGCCACATATATGTTCAACTCATGAGGATGAAGGGGAAGGAAACAAAGAGCAGATGGGACCTACTATGTTTATAATACCAGCTTGAAAAGAAATCTGAAAAGTGCCAAGGAATATCCTTCTTAAAAATGGTGGCCCTTCAGGAAAACTTGTAAACTGGAACTCAATATATATATATATATATTTCTCCAAAAAGCACATCATATTTGGCTTGTATGTAGACATTTTTAATGTACCTGGAAAAGCTACTCACACCTTGTGCCATGTGTTTGATCCATCCAGATACCCTGACAAGCTTCAGAGTACATCACCATGCACACACCCATGTGAGAACAGAAAAGGAACAGGTTAGCAAGTGGAAAAGAAACAGGAACTTGGAGGTGAATGGAAACTGTGATCAAGCCCAAGTCATGGCAGAGGAATATTTATATTTTTGAAGTTAAGTCTTTTTAAAGTGCTTATCTGCACATTAATTTGTAGTTTCTGTCCTTTTTGCACCACATGCACCAGATTTGGTAATTAACTTTTTAAGCCTAGTTCAGCAATTTATTGGGCTTAGTTTGCAGTCTGGAAACTGATCACATACCTACCCTGACAAGACAGTCTTAATGAGTCTGAAACCAGGAGCTGGAGCCCTGGGTGAGCTAATTCTGCAACCCAAAGCCTCAAGCCAGTTCTTGGAAATGATCCCAAATGGACCCCAAGTCTTGCCACCCACCACACAACCCCCCATGAATGCCCTTCCCAGAGGGTGGATGGCCTGGCGCCAATGAATGTCCTCGGAAGCAATTTTTTTTCTCTATTTTAAATGAATTTTTGGGGGAAAAAATGTACAGCTCTGCAATATTTATTGCTCTGTTCATATAGAGAAAGAAACTTCCATAATATTGTAGCAATTACAAAGGTCAAAAGATTTTCTCTCCTCAGGCCTTTTGACGGTACAGAGAGGCAGTGCATAATGAACACCACAGTCTCCATCTAAACTGGGAAGATAGCCTCAGCTCTCAGGAAGGGGGTTCTAATGAGATCTGGTATTAATATAATGCTGCCTTCAAAGCAACCACCCGGATGCTGATTGTTCCCTGGGCAGGGCCAGATTCTTACCTCCTGCTTTGTAACAAGATGAAGGCATGTCCTGCAGAAAAGACTGGTTTTCAGATGGGAAGAGGCCACTGGGATGTGTGTAGCTGAGCCCACAGAACCACTGCCTATGCCTAAGCTTTTGACAGCTTTGTAACGAATGAAAAAAAAAAAAGAAAAAAAAAAGATAAAAGCAAGATACCTTGACAAGTTTCAGGCTACAGGATACAATAAGATTAGTTTTCCCTGTGACTTAAAAACATTAGGGACAAAATCACTACAACTGGGACAGAAGTTTTTCTGCATCCAGAACCAGCTTTGGGGACAGGGAACTTTATGTATCTTACATATTTTGTCAGTTAGTGGACTGGGAGTATTGAAGCAGGCAGAACCAGGGGACGGATTCTGAGGGGGACCACTTGAAGTTTTGCCCAGGCTGACAAGAAGCCAGAAAGTAAAATCACCTTGGACTTGTTGTTTAGAGTTATAAAACCAGTTCACAAACCAGGTGCTCTGGCTAACATTTTGTCACAGTATGAAAGAAAAAAAAAAGGAATAATGAGAAAAAAACCTTTTCTTTTTAATGCGTTTCTAAAACCAAAATATACCTACTTCAACAGCTCGATTCATCTGGGTAATACACAAATAAATAAATAAATAAATAAATAAATAAATAAATAATAACAACAAAATTTGCGTGGCCTGATGTTTTCCTCCATGTTAGTCACCAGTCATCAATGCTATTTTGCTCTTCATTTCTTTGCAGGAATTAGCAAGAGCTGACCAGGCAGATATTTCCACAGCACGTGTACATTTCTACCTCCTTCTGAAATCCAGACAATATCTTCCTTGTGTTTTCTGGTGTATTTCCCATGCTCCAACGATTGTCAACAATTTATTTTTTAGTAATCACCAAGCAAAGCACTAAGATAGACTTAATAAAATAATTATGTTAAGCATCATAAAAATATTGATACAATAGGTAAATTTTCGGAGTCAAGAATTCTGAAGGTTTCATTGAGCATTATGACCATCACGATATCTAAATTCTTAAATCTCAGTTTCTTATTTTGAAAAATGAGAAAATTAACCATGAATGGCATAGTTCCTAAAGTTTCACTTAGTCTTAAAATTTTATGGTCTACATTTAGCTACCATAAACAGCCAGGAAGTCTTTTATAACTTACCTGTTATCTATACAGCTCAGGGAACTGCCACTGATACA
This sequence comes from Cynopterus sphinx, assembly GCA_030015415.1. Taxonomy (NCBI): domain Eukaryota; kingdom Metazoa; phylum Chordata; class Mammalia; order Chiroptera; family Pteropodidae; genus Cynopterus; species Cynopterus sphinx. The sequence continues at coordinate 14,076,650 of CM057383.1, read as the reverse complement.
GAATTGAATCCACATTAAGATCTATTACCTTCAAGAGTTTCAGTTAGAACTGCTGCCTCCTCTCTCTAAAGGGCAGAGCAAGCCCAAGAAAGAGGAAGTGTGACTCCTCAGCCTGGGCATGCATGTCAATCAGAAAGACCATTTGGGGATTTGATGCAAAGTTATTTCTGGTTGATGACACCACATGCCAGAATTCTCACTGATATTTTTAAATCTCTGCAGTAAAGTCTCAGTAGAAGAATCCACAAGATGAATTACACATGCTTATAACTCTGTCTCTGACAAACTTCAGCGTTTTCATTCATCTTTGTAATTTCAGCACTTGGTGTCACAGAAAAAATCTTCGGGGAATAAAATTAAGAAGAAAAGCAATCTCACCCAACGGTAAAGACTAGGGGTTAAATATATTGTTTTTCTAATTGGAGGCAGGGAAAAAAAATGTTTCTGAATCCTCTACAACAGTTATTTTTCCTTCAATTCCCTTAGGCTTTGGTTGATGAACTATTTTCTAAAGAATTTCCTTTGTAGATGCCTTTTCATTTACTGAAAACTAATTGTTTTTCACAGTTATATATAAAAATACAGTGGGCTCAACTCACCACTCTGTATCAGGCTCAGAAAAATATTGTTCTCAAGGCACTCACTATTCTGAGGAAATTTGCTTTTATAAAGTGCTCTCATAGCAGAGTCTTTGTTACTTAAGCAATCATTAGGAACCATTTACATATGTTAGCCAAATCAGGTTGATTATTCACATTCTATAAATTATCAGGAGGAGCAAATGAAAATCCACAGCCACATTTTTTAACCAAGCCAGGACCAGTGTTTCATTCTTGCTCTTGGAGCCCCTTGACACTGAAGCAAGGTGGGTGTTTGTTACTCAGACTCTGTGTAACCCTTTCTGTCTCAGGCCATGCTTATCTGGGGGAAAATAATCGTGTAGCTGGAAGCAGTGTTCTTTCTCTCTCATCATTCTACCTTGTGGCTTATGAGATTGTTCAGATGCCAGGATGCTAGTAAAACTGTTTATTAACACATCCAAGGTCAATGTTTCTTAAAAAAGATATATATATATATAGCATCCTCATTAAGTGTTTTTGCTCAAGGCTCAAGACTTGGATAAATTGCTCACTCATAGTTTTATTTTTCACTCATGAGGTGTTGGGATCCTTGCTCTCCAGGTCAGTAGGAAGACAGGGAACTTTGAGCAAACAAATTGGCAAAGCCATGAGATTAAGCCAGTACACCAGATATGTCTTAGAAAGTCTTGTATTGTACAAGGCATGTATTTAATTAATAATAAAGTAACTCTAATAATAAAGTAGCATGTTGACTTTATGTTGTTATTGCCCCTTGTGTTTTATCCTCTTTTGGAAACTAACAAAGAGAAGGGGTAAAAGGCCCTGAAATGGTGAAATAAACAAACAAAACAAAATTTAACAACAATCAAACCAAAACCATTTCTGATGAACTTATTAAATTAATAATAGGGAAAAATCTGAGGTAGCACTCTAAATTAGAAAGGGTTATCACCTAGCAATGTAAAAACAAACAAACAAAAAACCCACGATGTACAGCACCCTTTAATCAGATGAAGTAAGAGAAGTTCTTTGTTCTGAGAAAAAAACGGCATTATTTGTCAGTCTCTTAGGTAACTGAGTTTATGCCTTTTGGCATTCATCACATTGCACAATTATTTTTCTTGTCTTTCATTACTAGACTTGATATGTTTGCATACATATTGTTTTTTTAATTTTAAAAGTTTTCACATGCATTTAAAAGTTTTTCTATTGTTTAATTTAATCCTTGTTAATATAATAGGTTCATTTTGCCACAACTTTTCTAGTTTCTGGAGTTGAATATTTATTTAATTTAGTTTCATTATTTCTTATTTAATGAAAAATATAATTAAGTAAATGAATTTTGTTCTTTTTAAAGTCTCAGCCACGCCTATAAGTGACTAAATAGCTACGATGAGATTACTATGATACATAAAATCTTATTGTAGTTAATTTTAATAACCACTCCTAGGAGCTTTGATTAAGCCTTGGATCCAAAGATTATTTAGCAGAGGTTTTTGTTTTTATTTCCAAGTGATTAGATTAGTTTTCTTTATCATTCTGTAATAAATTTCTTGTTTTATTACCTTGTGAATACAGAATTTATTACTATAACTGCGATCTTCTGTTTGTGAGTATATTGAATCGATGTTAAGAAATGTTGTTCTATATATATTAATTGTATTATTCTAATACTATAGCTGTTATTTTGTTCTAATTGAGCTGTAAAAATTATAACAGTACATGTCAGTTTCCCACCAAGAAGTATTATTCTTTTACATCTTGCTGGTTATATTTCTAAGTATTTTTCTTCTGTATTTTGGAATCAGTGAATTCAGAACACAGATCCATAAGTGTATCTTCATTGTGAATTGTCTTGTATTAAATAATTTGCTTTTCAGAGTTAATGCTTTTCACATGCTTTCACTTTCTACATTAAGATCATTACTTTTGCTGTATATATAATATGCCTACACATAGGCGTTTTCTCACTATTTGCCCATCTCTTTATTATTATTATCCTACTTTGTTATTTTGATTTGGGTATAATTTTTACAGAAGTTGTAACTTGAATTTTTTAAAGCAGTCTCAGTGTTGGCCTTCATCATAACGGTTCAACCTGTTTTCAATTATTTTAATTATTGATATGGATTTTTGTAAACTGTTTACAAACTATTAGTGGGAAAAATGTAGCAAAATTTACAAATCATAAGTATAAAACTCAGAAATATATTTCAAAATAAATATTTCCATGTAGCTACCCCTCAGATTAAGATATACAATTTAAGAGAGCCCCTCTCATGCCCCACCTCAGGCACCATTTAGACTGTGATAACTATAGATCAGTGTCCGCTATAAGCCAATACCAGGAATTGAGTAGCCTATGAACCACAGAAATGGATTACTCACATTTCTGGAAGCTGGAAAGTCAAAGATCAAGAAGGCCACAGATTCTGTGACTGGTGAGGGTCTACTTCCTGGCTCAGAGCTGTCTTTTTGTTATGTCTTCACATGGCAGAAAGGGATGAGTAAACTCTCTGGGGCCTCTTTTATCAGGGCACAATCCCATTCATGAGGACTCCATCCTTATGACCTAGTCACCTCCTAAAGTGCCCATCTCCAAATATCATCACATTGGGGATTAGCTTTCAACAGATGAATTTGGGGGAGGCACAAATTTTGAGTCTATTGCAATTAGATTGTTTTGAAGTTTACATAGAAAGAATCTGCATATTCTTTGTACATAATTTTTGTATCTGACTCCTTTTATTCATTTCATTTTGTGAAAATGCTTCATGGTATTACCTGAAGCAAGTTTGTAGTTTTATTGCTGTATAGTGTTTATTTTTCTGACTATTACAAATGTATTTATTCATTCTACAGCCAGTAGATGATTATTTTAATTTTTTCCAGTTTGGGCTTATTATAAATAACATTCATGTAAACAGTATTGTATATCTCATTTACTGTGTAAGGCATAAGTGGAATGGGTGTGTTATAGAATATATATATATATTCAGAGATCTATCTATCTATCTATCTTGTTATAGAATATATATATATATATATTCAGAGATTATCTATCTATCTATCTGTCTATCTATCTATCTATCTATCATCCATCTATCTATCATCTATCTATCTACCATCTATCTATCTATCTATCTATCTATCTATCTATCTATCATCTAATTTTAGTGTGCTTGTTAATTTTTTATTGAATTTTTGTCACTGCTTATTTGCCCAGAGTGGGTTTGCCATATTCTGCTCTAGACATAAATAGAAACACATCATTTTATTCCAATCAGGCACTGAGTGTGGCTGGGTTGAAAGCCTTAACCTACCTTTGGTGCCTGTGAGCTCCTAAGATGTAGCTCACCAATGGTCCCAACTGACAGACTAGGATGTTTACTAGTGCCTCTATTCTTGACAGGCCCTGGACTCTAATTCTGTCTATTCAGTACAACGAGACTGCTAAAATCTCAGCTCTACTGGCTTTCTGTTCAGCCTCTTAACTTCTACCCTGCACAGCTTGAAATCCAGCAAATACTTCATGAAGGAGAACCACCAATGTCGAGCTAATTTCTCTGTACTTCCCTTTCCTCTGGAATCATGGCCTCTTATATCCTACTTTCTTTCATGGCTCCAACTCCTCCAGTGGTTATCTCTCTTGTTCTTTCAGGTGTGTAAATATTAGCCTCTTAGTTGTGGCCCTCTGATTAGTTTGTCATCCTCTTTCCCCCAAAATTAAAAAAGAGCCTGAGAAAAAAGTGGCTTAAAGAATGTTGCCTCATTCTCTGTTTTTCTCTTCTCTTGCACCTTCAAGTGCTGATAGCTTCATAACTCTCATGCTTATAGATGTTTTTTTTTTTTTCCATTTTATCCAAGTTTACTAGATGTTCTTGACAGAAACAACCAACTGGAATTGAAAGTTTAAGTCCGACCGATGTTTTGCTTTCTGTTTCTATGCTCTTTTAGAAGTTTACTGTCTTTCTTTTGTTTAAGTTTTTGTTCTTTATTTCTTCTACAAACTTGGAGATTGTATAGCACAATTTGATTTTAGATTCTAGTGGTCGCTTCTTTTATGTTTCAAACATGCATACTTAAGCTTACATTTCTGTATTTTCAGTGTCCCAAAAAGGAGCATCTCTACAACTCTGCCCTTTTTACTTTTCTCAAAAATCTCTTAGTATTCTTCCATTGTCTTTAAGATCATTAATACAAATGTATTTCTTCTTTATAAGGTAGTATTTTTTCCTCTGCTTGATGCTGATAAAGTATTTTTTCTCTTTGTTTTGCACAGATCTGTGCCATCTATCATTGCTATTTTATTTTATTTTATTTTATTTATTTTATTTTATTTTAATTTTATTTTTTAGTTTTCCCAGCTTAATTGATTAATCACATATTAGGTAATGTCTATATTAACCTGATTATCGATTTAAAATGTTAAGTCATCATATGTATGAGAGCTTTTATTCTAATGTAGATTCATTTCTAATTTAAATGAGCCATCAGTTGTCACAGGCCAATTCCCTCACTGTTATAGCCAGAGAAGGAAAATGAAGATATGAAAAACTGGAAAGTGCAAATATAATGTGAAAGAAATATAGCACTTAGTCCTTGCTTTCAAGGAAGTCATAACCATTAGGCAAATACTGCCAAAGCCATTGGTTGCTCAATCAGTACCTATTTATCCCTTCTTCCTTCCAGATAAAACCTCAGTCTCCTGTGCTAACTGGGTTGCCATGTGATATAATCTTTCCACTGAGATATAAGTGAAATCCGCTGGATATTCTGGGAAGATGTTTGCTTTTGAGAATCAGTGTAAATGAATCCATTTGGTATAGCATCCCCTCTACCTCCTTTTTTCCCTCCTGACATAAACACATGTTTTGATGCAGCCACCATCTTTCAACCTTAAAGTACTAACAGTGAAGAAAATGTCAAGAAAACCCCAGGAGTGCCAAAAACATTGTGCTTCTAAACAAATACCCTCAGACCCTTAACTACAGATTTCTGGTTATGTGAGGAAACTTCAATTTGCTTAAGCCATTGTAAATCAAGTCTTCAGTATATACAGCTAACTGATACATTAGAGAAAATTAAACAACCACACGAGAAAGTTCACCATGAGCAGCCAAATATGTGGTAGGAATGAAAATGGTTGTGTTTTTCCTTGGCTTCTTCACAAGGAGGGCAATCTTTATGCATGCAGCACTATGAGAAAGGTCCTGTTGGCCTTGGGTACCTGCCCATGTGCATTTCCAACCGCAGGAAGTTAGTTTGCATCTTCTATCAAGCTCTCTTCACTTTTCTCACTATTCTTTCTTTTTTCTAGAGACAAAATTACAAAATAATTCATTGTGTTCTCTAAGCAGCAAAATTAATCAGAAGAAGAGAAATAGCATCTACAGGGTACTGAGAATAGTTCCCCCTCTCCACGTGTTTCAAGAGTCATGGAGAGGTCTTTTTTCTCTGGTGAATTAGCAGAGTGAAATATAAATGGTCAGGCCTGCTAGAGAGTGTGAGTCCAGACGGTTTCATTATGGAACATAAGGAGTTCTGACTAAACTCTAGCACGTAAGAATGGAGAAATTAAATTCAAATAAATAAATGAACCCAAAATTCAGTAACCTCTGAGACTTCATTATGTTCCCCCAGCACTATAGAATCCTGGAATCTCAGAACTGATAGTACAAGAAGATCCACTTTAATTTCTGAATTATTTAATTTGATTAATTTTACCTTAATTTATCATAATTATTGGTCCACAATGATGCTAGGTGCTTTGCTAAGCATTAAAAAAAATGCATCAAGTGGACACAGATGCCTTTGTTTTTGTACCTTTGGAAATTTCTATTATCACTATGATGAGAACAAAGGACAGGAAAATTGTGCCATAAAGTCTATTTTGAAACTACAATGAAGCCCAACACATTTGGAGGCTCTTTTCATGCAAATGGATTTTTCTGGGAATAAGCCAGTAGTATTTACCTTGTACTCTTCACATACATACACCATGTCTCTCATTTTTGAACCTCCCATTTATTCATTAATTCATTGTTTTGAGCATGTAAATGCATTCGACACTACATGTTGTAACTGAATAACCTCCAGTTACATTCACACCTAGCAACTGTAACTTATCATGAAAAACATTCATTGATCAGATCTCTTTAAGTTTAATGTAGAAGACATTCAATTTGAGCTGGCTTAAGCACAAGAAAATATACATTTATTGGCTCACATCAGATAGAAAAGTAAATGTTTCTGGCTGAGGTGGATATGAGTTATGGACTCAATATTCATCAAGAGTTATTTCTGGGGCCCTGCCTACCTTCTTAGCTAGGCTCCATTCTGTGTGTCGTCATTTCATTCACCAGTATTCTCGGTGCTGGTTCTAGGATAGAACTAACTCCGAGAGAAGTTTCTGCAAGCCATTTTTATGTTCAGAAGGTGGGTGTGCGTTAAGGTGCTGTTGAACTTAGCATGTATTGTCACAGATCTGTGGCTCATCTCGTTGGTGAGTCAGTAGTCAGGCTTATAGTTTCCAGTAATCAGTGTGTTTTCTTCTTCAGTTTCCCCAGCTCCTGGGTCAGGTGTACATTTAGATTCTGAAGATGGGTGCCGTCTCTGTAAGTAACCTACATCCTTAAAACTGAAGGCTTAGAGCTAGTGAGAAATTTATAAGGGTTCTAGTTCATCGTCATGGATCCTAGGTCATCATGGTTCCTGTTTGTTCTTTCTCTCTAGAACTTCATATCCATCTTTACTTTCTAACTTCTTGCCATGTGGACCTCAGGCTCCAGCACCGTATGCAAAAAGAACAATCATTTGTAGACCATTTAGCTCCTATAATAGCATAACTAACTCCCTATAGTCACCCCATTAGTCTAGAACATTCAGAGGAATTCTGATTTTCTAATTAAACCCTGACTGATAAATTGCACATTTGAAGTTAAAAAAGAGTAATGTTGAACTTTCAATGTTTGCTGAATTAAAGAATGAATATAAGAAATGAAGTTATTCTTGGTATACAACATTCATTTATTTACTTACCATTTATAATACAGCCTCCTGTCTATCCATCCATTTATTCTATATATTCATTTATCCGTCCATATGGCTGAGCACCACTTTTAAATAAAAACAAATATAAATAATGTACAGGACTCTCACACACACACCTGCACTCAAGTGGAAGATGACAGCAGCCCTGGGTCCATAATGTTTTACAACTGACTTCTAACATGGGGAAATAACAACTAACTTTTCCAGCTGAAAGCATTGGAGAATTGTAGGTTGATGAAAAGTAATTACCTGGGCAATGAAGCAGCATGAAACACTATAAATGGCTGCATTAGAACACTGACTGGGAGTCAGCTGATTTTTTGGGTGACTTTTTTTTCTGTGAATCTCAGCTGAACTATAACAAAACTTAGGGCATTTTTTTCTTTCCTGCAACCAAGATCCTTCCCAGAAATACTTTATTTACCTACTTTATATGTCTCTTGAGAAACTAGCTATATGATTGATCAGATTTATCCATCCTCATCCTGGTTGAGTCCTTCATTAAACCGTCATTTCAAGTATTCTCAATGATCCCTGGCCTTCGTTCTATTTACCACTGAAATGTAACTCACACAGAAGCTCTGATGAGGCTTTAGGTCATAATTCATGAGAGATGAGAGTCAGTTTTCTTCAGTCTCTCTCTTGGCCTCACTCACCAAGTCCCATTCATCCTCCTCTCAGTCTTTGAGCTGCCTTTCTTGCCAAGCATAGTGGAAAAGTGCCACTACCCTGTGAATAGCCTTTTCCTACATTCTCTTCAGAGATCTCTCATACTTCCCATGGCTCATAATATCTTTCTCTGACTTTCAGGCACATACCTTTGAGTAAAAACTGCCAGAAGCAAATGTCATCTTTTTTTCTTTTATCAGTAGTCTTTCAGAGTCTGCACAAGTGACTTGCGTCTCAGCTGCTGCTGAGCAGTAGAGAAGCACAGGGGGGATTTCCCTGGAAAGCACATTTCAGCTGCAGAGGCTCTGCCACTTTCTGAAACACAGATCCCTGGACAGGTAGCCTGGGGAGCTTGTGCTGTAAGCATGGCAATGAAGTGGTGGCAAGTTGAGTGGCTGCTCTCTGCTCGGATTAACAGTTCTCATTTCTTGGGCTAAAGAAAAGAAAGGGGAAGGAGGCTGACTCACTGAATTGTGTATTTATTAAATTAACATTGAGTCTCTACTGGTGTTTGTGAAAAAGACGTGGTCCCTGACCTTATGGTGCTTACAGCCTAGAAGGAGAGACAATCAGAGATCAACTACAAACACTTAAATGCAATAAGTACCAATGCTAATAACCTCTAAGCAGGTGTGAAGAGAGTAGCTGGGAGGAGGAAGAAAGAGAGGGACCCTATTTTAGTTAAAGTTACCATGGCCAGGTTCTAAAGGAGGTGATATGTAGCCGAGACAAGAAAATTGGGCAGTCATGTGAAGACTCTCAGTCTTAGGTGTTCCTGATCTTTATTCTTTTGAGTCTGGGGAGGGACCATGTAATGTATAATTTTCTAGGACCACCTGGTACCTGGCTGTGTACTGTATGCTCTGCCCCATTCATCAGGCTAGCTGTTCACAGCCAGGAAATTGTGACTAAGTGTGCATTCTGTTTTTCCAAAGAGACAAGAATCTGTATTGTTAACATTGTCCATACTGTGCACCTACTGTGCACAAGTCAGTGAGCCGGGCACATTGATAAAGGTATACAATTCAGATCCTGATATCAAGAAATGACCTCAATTAGTCCCTATGAGAAGAAAAGGGACCGGGGATATTTTAGAAAAGTAAAATCTGTGATTCATTATGGCTAAAGAATAAAAGAAGGCAGTTGCCTGAGACCATGCTACTCACTTGGAAATGTGTTAGAATATCCAATATTACATAAATTTATGGTTCCCCAATTTGTAAGTCTTTCAGCTTTACAAATGTGTATTAAATGGCTACTCAGCACCTACTATGAATGATAGGTCCTTGAAATAAGAGTGTATTTAAGATGATGTTTCTGCCTTTGAAAGATGTATAGATGCACTTTACTATTAACAATGATTTATTCAACAAAAGCTCAATAGCAAACATGCTATCACGTCTCTTGGAAGCTCATAGGGCCCCCCACACATTTATTCTCTGCATCGTTGTCTCTGCATAGGCTCCTCATCTTCCCTGTGCCCACGACTTTTTCACTTCAAAGTAAAGTTCTTATTCATTGTCCTTAGTGTTACCAAGCAGTGTGCATGCAGTGACATTCATCTGCCTGAACACAATAGGCGTTTTCAGCAGAAAGTACTGAATAAATAAAAAGTGAAAAGGGAAATAAGGTATTTATTAGATATTGTTGAATGAGCTGAGAGAAAAAAAGGCAAATCAGTGAAAAGTGGCACAGCCTGAACCAAGCATCCTGATAGCACCACATCTTAAATATCCACACCACATGAGGGGACCACACACAAGACACCCACAAACATGGTTTTGCAAGCCCTTCCTCTGGAGACAGCTGGCTCATCTCTATAGATTTTATTAATACTTGTGGGAGATTGTTTGGTTTACTATAAATGGGCTTAGGAGATAGAAAAACCTTGTTTTAAATCACAATTCTGCCAATCACTTGAGTATTCTTTAGAGAGTAATTTTCCCTCCACACATCTCAGTTTTTACATCTGTGAAATGTGGACAGTGGTGCTCAATGAGTAGAAATAGTTTGACGATGAGTCCCTACCCTACAGTTATCACTCAATGAACTTTTGCCATTGTATTAAGTGAATGAAAAGGTATGGGGCTTAGAAGATGACACTAAGTTAACTGTGAAATTAGCTTAGGACAAACATGTCTTAAAACTGCACAAAATTAAACAAAAAATGGTATTAAAATATTTTAAGTACATACATATGTATTTATATATAATATAAAAATAAATTTATGTGTTGAAATCACCTATGAAAAAGGTAAAGACAAGCTAGAATTTTGAACAAGAACAAAAAATGCCAATTAAATTCAATGTTAGATAATACTACATCTATCAAATTTGTAGAAAGTTATAAATCTAAATCTTGGAAATAAGTGGAAAAGGAAACTTTATGCTTCGTTATATGTGAGAACAAGTGGGAATAAATTGACAATCATTTGGAGAGTGATTTGGCAGTATCTAGTAAAATTAAAAATGTACATACTTGATTCCTCAGCAATCTCAACTACTCTTGTGTTCTCTAGAGGAACTCTCACGTGCCCAAAATACTTGTTGTAATAGTGTTGTAAAAATACTGGTGATAATAAAAAAAAAAAAAAGAAAACAGCCTAACTGGTTCACAGTATAATGAATGAAATCATTTGTTCATATATTGGACTACTCTATTGTCATTAAATCATTGCCTATATTTGTATGAATCAACAGAAATGTAATTTGGCAGTGAAAAACATGGGTTAGTAAAATTATAAAATGTGAATAATAAATGTCTCAACCATGGGGGACTAATTATCTCTAGAGAAGGAGGAAGAGAAGAGAGAGAGAGGTAAGTAGCTTGCTGAATCTGTACTGTCATCTTTTAAAACAAAAAGGAGAGCTGGAGCCATTTGGCAGAACGTAAATGTCTTTTTCATCTTGGTGTTTAATGCACAAATGCCTATGATATAATTTCCTGTGATTTTTGAAATAATTCACTATTTAAAATTAAAGGAATACAATGTGTGAATGAAAATGTAGATTAGTGGGAGGAATTAGCATCCTTGGAGTCATCTCAGTGTTATGTTTAGCTCATTTCACAGTAGCGTAATTAAACTTAAATCTCATGACACCTCCTTTGCCATATTACTCTACCTAGTATGAAGGACTGTCTCTGTATAAATAACTTGGAAAACCTTATTGTCGATGCTATTAGCAAAACAACGAATTACTCCTGAATTTTAGAATTTGATAACACCCAGAATTTTCCAAGTGCAATCAGAATTCTGTTCTAACATGTGAGAGTAACGACCCTGAAGATGAATCGCTTTAAATGTCACCTGTGTATGTATTTGTGGCTTAGTTCTCAAAAAGTTTATTGAAAACTATTTCAAATGAGAGTGCACTGTTGAATTATCCAGTTTTCCTAACGGGGCTATGTGGAAGAGGATTGAGAAGAAGTTGTAAGGGTTGTGTTGAACATGTAGCCACCACTCTTATTTTTGTTAATTATCCTGGCACCTCCTTGTCCTGAGTTAGCACAAGTGGAAAGTGTGTGTGGGCTCCGTATCAGGACAGCCCTGATGCCCAGTGTGCTTGGGTTGTCCCTCCCCTGAGCTTCGCAGTGCCCTGAAAATAGCTCTGTCATTGCACTGACCACAAATACTGTGAATGTAGTTTATGTATATGATTCTTCCATTGATTATGCACTGCGTTGATTTTTTAAAAAATGTTGTATTTAAACATGACACTTGTCTTGAATTCACAGTGTGTAGGCTAAGGAAAAATGAGATACAGCATTTACTCGTCAGCAGCTTATAGTTTAGTCCAGTCATTCTCAATACTAGCTGCAGACTGAAGACCTTGGGGGAGGGGTATCTGTATATATGTGCATACGAGAGTCCCCCCTTATCTGCAGGAGGTATGTTCCTAGACCCCCCAGTGGATGCTTGAAAGCACAGAGAGTGCTGAACCTTATAGATACTATATTTTTCCTGTACATTTATACCTATGATAAAATTTAATTTATAAATTAGGCACAGTCAGACATTAACAACAATAACTCATAATAAAATAGAATAATTACAACAATAGAATGTAGTAGAAGTTTGTGAATGTGGTCTCTCTTTCTCTCAAAATATCTCTTTGTACTGTTCTCAACTTTTTACTTATAGAAAGCATTTAACACCTTCTCTTTGGCATATTCAAATGGCCAGGATCACTACTCCTACCCTTTGGGGTAAGTAAAATGGGGTTGATTTGAACAAAAGCACTGTGATGCCACAATAGTCAGTCTGATAACCTAGGTGGGGACTAAGTGACTAACAGGTGGGGGGATATACTAGAAAAGGGGTGACTTACATGCTGAGTGGGATGAAGCAAAATAGCAAGAGACTTCATCACACTACTCAGAACAATGTGCAGTTTTAAATTTATGAATTGGTTATTTCTAGAATTTCCTGTTTAATATTTTTGGACCACAATTAACCATGGGTAACTGGAACTACAAAAAGCAGAACCACAGATAAGGGGAACTACTGTGTACGTTTTCCACCTCGTTAGAGTAACCCAAACTTTAGGCAAAACAGAGAAAATAATGAATTACAATCATACGTAAGAATTGACAGGAGTTTATCTGCTTTAAATAGTGTCCATTAAAGGTTGATTTCAGTTACACCAAATATACCTACATATGTGATTGTTAAGAGACTTTATTTTTTAAGAGAACTTTTAGGTTTATAATAAAATTGAGAGGAAGATGTAGAGTTTTTTTCCTATGACCCCCGTCCCCAAACATGTATGTCTAGCCCTTATGAGCACCACTCACCAGAATGGTACATCTACCAAGGATGAACCTACACTGTAGTTACTCAAAGTGCACAGTTTGCCTTAGGGTTCACTCCCAGTATTATACATGGCAACATGCTTAATGCTGAGGCTTTGGAGAAGTGTATAATGAGTTGTCTCCATCTTTATAATATCATGCCAAGTATTTTCACTGCCCTAAAAATCCTCAGTGTTCTTCCTATTCATCTCCCCTCCTCTACCTCCTCGTTCCTCTGACTCATAAACACATCTTTTTACTGTCTCCAGAGTTTTTGCCTTTTCCAGAATGTTGTCTAGTTGGAATCATACAGTAGGTGGCCTTTTTAGATTGGCTTCTGTCACTTAGTGATATGCATTTAAGTTCCCTCCTTGTCTTTTTGTGGCTTGATTCATTATTTATTCTTAGCACTGAATAAAATTCCATTGTTTACTTATTTATTCACCCATTCATCTACTGAAGGATATTGGTGTTGCTTCTGAGTTTTGGCGATTGTGAATAAAATTGCTATAAACATCCATGTGCAGGGTTTTGTGTGGATATAAGTTTTCAATTCTTTGAGTAAATACAAAGAACACAGTTTCTGGATTACATGGTAAAACTATCTTTATCTTTATCTTTATATTTATATTTACATTTTTATATATTTATATTTATTTATATTTATATTTTTTTATTTTAAGAAACCGTTTTCTAAAGTGGCTTTACTATTCTGCATCACATCGGGAATGAGTGAGAATTCCCGATTCTCCACATTCTCACTAGCATTCGGTATTGTCAGTGCACTGGATCTGGGCCATTCTAAAAGGTGTGTAGTGATATCTCATTGTTGGTTTAATTTTGAAATTCTTTGATAACATATGATGTGGCATCTTTTCTTATGCTTATTTGCCATCTATATATTTTTTGATGATATGTCAAGATCTTTGGATCATTTTTAAAAATCAGGTTTTGATTCTTTCCATCTTTCTTCCTTCCATCTCCCTCCCTCCCTTCCTGCAGTTCGTCCTTCCTTCCTTCCTTCCTTCCTTCCTTCCTTCCTTCCTTCCTTCCTTCCTTCCCTCCTTTCTTCTTTTAATTCTTTCTTTCTTTCTTTCTCTTGTGTACTCAATGGGTAGCTTAAAGCTAGGAAAAATAAGTAGTACAATTAAACAAATGTGCAGGGCTAGCCTGTGCAGGGCTAGCCTATGGCTGCATGGGCTGTGCATTATTCATCCCCAGGGGAGACTTTATATAGACCCTGATGTGAATGATGTCTCTGGAGTTTGGGAATGCAATGGTCGTGCTTGGAGGAATACCTTTGGCTATTGGAGGCGCACTACCAATATTTAATTAAGAATGTTCCATTTGAGGACCTTTAATTATCTGCAAGCATTTCTAGAAAACTGAGACCCCTTGCATTCTCACAGTTCCCACTGATAGCTTCCTAAAGGATCAAATTGAAAACTATGTCCTAGCACTTGCTTTTACAAAGTACTTAAAGTGAGATTTCTCATTCCACATTAGAATTCTGTGACAAGAGAATGTTAAGACTAAAAAAGCTTTGGAGATCATCTTGTATAGTCTCCTTGTTTTATAAATAAAGATGCAAATTACAAAGAATATTGTGTATATATATATGTGTGTGTGTATATATATATATTTTAAAGCCAGATGTATTTATATATATATAAAGCTTTAAAATCACAATGCCTTGGAACAATGTACCTCTTTCTCATTGGGGTGCTGTGTATATTAAACATATAGGTTATTTTGAAATCTTGAAATAAAAGCTATAATATGGATATAAAATCATTTGTCTCTGAACAAGAAGTAACAGATGTGCTGGAGCCTTCTTTAACTGTAGTGGCAGTTTAATATGGAAGGTGTGTCCTTAAGTTATTTTATAATGGATTAACACTGAACCTAGATTCTCCACAATTTCTTTTTAAGTGTTAAGAACTGACCTTAATTTTGACTAGATACTTCATTAATATTCATTTGTATATAATTGCCTTAATTTCGGTGATAATGATTTCAGCTACCAACTGTTTGATTGATGGAACTTGCATCTTCTCTGGAAAGGAGCTAAGATATAAAAATCACACCATTCATGCATGCCTGGTATTTTTAGCTGCCTTTAATTACTAACCAGCTAAATAAGCATGCAAACCACTCTGTGATTGATAGAATCTCTTGGTTGAAGTGATTTTTTCCTTCAGAATTTGGAAGATGCTTGAATCAATTGAGTTCTAAAAATAACCACTGAAAGCTGAATCTTCCAGAATCAGGATGCTCTTGAATAAAGCATCTAACAAGAAAGAGGGATTAACCTGCAATCTTTAAGAGAGTCTGACAGGAGAAAGAACCAACATCAGGTTCTCATTGAGTGC
Source organism: Cynopterus sphinx (assembly GCA_030015415.1). NCBI lineage: Eukaryota > Metazoa > Chordata > Mammalia > Chiroptera > Pteropodidae > Cynopterus > Cynopterus sphinx. The sequence continues at coordinate 14,061,183 of CM057383.1, read as the reverse complement.
AGCAGTGTGGAAAAAAAAAAGCCTGTAACATGGCAAATCTTCATTTACTGAAGACATGCTAAGTAGCATCATGCCAGAAACAAAAGTGAACATGAACTGAATGTCATATGGGGCAAGGAAAATAACAAGACAGAGTAAAAAATGTGCAATCGAGCTCTATGACCTGAAGGCTGAGAAGAACACATTCTAGCTTAGAACTGTGTCAGCCTTGGGTGGATGATAGCATTTCCCAGATCATAACACTGGTAAGTAATATTTTGGGGAAGAATCTCATCCAGAGATGCTTGGATATATCTCCTATGTGGAAATAAAAATGCTTTCAAACTGAGCACATTGCAATAATTTAAGCTAACTGCAACAACAACAATGACAACAACAACAAAATCAAATAACAAATCTGGAGAAGGTTGCTTAGCCAAGAATATACATGGCTAGAAAGTGTTTCCAGACATTTTCTTTGTTAATAATAAATGGCATTATCTGAAGGAAACATGGTAATCAGAATGTTGTACCTCCTGAAAGTGTTTTTATTCTATTGAATATCTAACATCTGATAGACTGAGAAGGTGGTTTTTGGTGCCTCCTGAATTTCTTTATGTTCTCTCTGCACTGTCGGACCCTAGTTTATCACTGGCAGAGTTCTCATTTATTTTCTTGGCTAAAGTCCTAGACTCCAGTGTCATATTCAAGTCTAAATCTACAAAAGAACCCAGGCGCCATAATCTTTCCTCTAGCCATTCAAAACTTCTGTCCACAGGGTGAGGGATAGGAGAAAAGCAATCTGCTGTTTTAAATGCACAGAGTGGCTGTTCTTTCTTCTTCAAGAATATCTGAACTTTTAAAGATAATATTTTACAATACCTTATAAATCTGTAATGGATGAATTTAGGAGACATTAAAAGCAAGACAAAGAAAAAAGTTCTGGATAATTTTTTCTCTTAAATACATCTCCCAAGTGATTCAACTTGGTAATGTAGGGAGAGAGAAAAATAGGGAGAAGATAGCTGTGCCTGACATATCAATCCTCATTTAATATTTATCAGTTTATTTCTATAAAACTGTGGGCATTCATTAGTTTTAGGGGGAACTTCTCTAAAGGCTGGTGCTAAAGATAATGACTAGGTAGTAAAGGCTTCACTGGTTTTCTCATTAAGTAGGCTCTACCCCAATGGCACATATTGCCTGTCTTCTCATCGCCGATTCTGTACAAGTGGGGATTCGTGGCTGTTTTTCTCCTCCTTCCCTTAGAGAAACTATAAAATGTAGAATTTGGAGGTGGGGTGGAGGGATGGAAGATAAGGAAGATAATGCAAAAGTGAAAAAAGCAAAAAGCAAAACAAAAATCAAGCAGCAAAACTGTGATGATCTCCATGTGTGATTTTCAAGGCTTGGCTCCTTGAAAGCCGACCCGGTGGACATGAGCTCTGAACCTGCTCATTTTGCACACAGGGTAAGGATTCTCCCAGGGACCTCTCAGCAGCATCTTTGCTTCTCACACACTTCCACTGACCCTTCCACTGTGTTACCTTTTTTCTGGGTAGTGGAAAAATAACCCTACTTTCTCCTTTCTTTGTAGCATACACCGGAAAAGAAAGAAAGAAAATACAACAGTGAAATGTTGCATTTTAGAGAGTCTGAAGGCCGCATGGGAAAGAAAGGAAGCTGCAATTATGCTAACATATGGAGAAAAGTGAGTTGCTAATGCACTTGGTTTCTTTTATTTATATTCTTCCTTCTGTTCCAAATGGCCTTACTGGGCTGTGAGCACCTGATGACACTCTCACACTGTGCTGTGGTGTTTTCTTCCTGGAGTCAGAACTGGATTATGCCAGTATTTTCAAGTGACAAATAAAAATGGGAAATTAAATCCTACAGTCAGGGTTTGTTGTCCATGTTAGCACCGAGCTGGCTAAGTCAGGAGTCTTTGTGCCCTGCTGTGCTGAAGACTACCTGCCTCAATTCTCTTGGTAGACTTTCACATCCGCCACTTTCATAGGTCACCAACAAGTCCTAACCCCGGACCACAGAGACTCTCAAACTAGAGAAGACAGAAAACATGAATGCTTCTTTGCTGTTAAGATAATCACCACCCTGAAAATAAGTGTGGTTGATATTAGGAAAAGATATTGAATGATATAGACGGTGCTCAATAAACACTGTGGAATTAATGAATGAGTTAATAGGCCATATTTCTTCCTAGAGGTGACAGAATGAGGTCTGTTAAGTAGAGAACCATGGAGGATACTATAGGAGAAGAAATAATAAAAGACTTCCCGTTGCCAGACTCTATATTAATACTTGCATACATCACTTCATTTAATATTCAGAACAAAGCAAATAAGATTGGTTTTTGTACAAAAATTCTCATTTCACATAAGTCAAAAATGAGACCTAAGGAAAATAAGGAAGCTGTCTTCAGTTACATTGTTAGATAGCGAGAAAATCAAGAATTCTTTTTTGTCTGAAGTCAATTCTTGAGTTCTTGGGCTTTTCATCACTACATCGTCCCTACTCTGACTAACTGGGCCCATGCATAGCCTTCCTTTCTTTCACGCATTCTAAAATACTTTCTCCCCATCTTTATGTGGCTGAAGTTCTTTCTACTCATTTTTCCCAGGATGAAGCTGAAATATCAACTGTTTTTAAAGTCCTTTCTGATTGTCCAGTCACGTAAAAACTGCATATCTTCCAAGTCATACAGCAGCAACCATATTTTGCCTTGAATCAATCATTTAGCCATGGGCTTATATCCTGCAGTCATTCATAACTTTCTTGAGGAACTGTGTTCTATTCCTGTTTTTGGCTATTTCCCTAGAATATCTATGCTGTGCTAACTGTATTTTGAAGTGACTCAAGATAGAGAACCTGGCAATTTGCATATTGCTTACATTATTTGCTTATTAGATTTGTGGATTTGAATGATTATAACCTGTTAACTGTGCTTTAGGTATATGTTATAAAATTATCCCAATTAGGTTATGTCCATAAGTTTATGACATTCCCAGGGAATATGGAAGCAGTCACTTGAAGGAACCCTTATACTTATAAAGCTCATGAATCACCTAGATCTGATGTTACCATGTGATAAGAAAAAGGGAAGCCAGGAAGAAGGTGTTTCAAGCACAGTTTTGAATGAACAAATAGTTGTTGCAAGAGCTTTATGAAAGCATGGCTGATATATAGCCATATTAAATATTATTCCCCCCTATTTAAAATCTACTACATTCTTTATTCACATAATAGTACTTAGTACTGGGAAGAAAGAAGACAAATGAGGACTTACTTTTCAGAGGTCAGAGGTAAGAGAAGGCTATCTTGATTGAAGGGGTTAAGTCTTTTTTTTTCCCCCAGTCTCTTGATCTCAGTTTTAGAGTATAATAAATTACCTTCCTGCCCCCAGGAGAATTATTAACATGGATGTAATATTATTCACCCTCTCTAGTTCCCTAACACATTAAAACCTTAATAAATATTTCACTCTCTCACACACTATGTATTCTTCTTAAGGGGTAAAAAGTTCAGGTCAAGTATGTTCTCCTTTAGGAATAGAGATTGAAGGACTCTTGGAAATCTTTTATATCTACTCAGTGGCAGGTCATTGCCTACATATGTATGGCCTTGGGAGCAGATGTGAATGATCAGTTGAGGGTCATGAGTCCTCAGTGATGGACAATGCCCTCGGTGTAATGGAAGAATAGGCCACTCCTCTGGTCAGTCAACCCACTTGACTCTGTCACTCCATCTTGAGGTAACTGAAGTCACATTTGGGATATGCTCATACATATCAGGACAATTGACTATTTCACAACTTGACACATTATCATTTGCTTGTTATATCTTCCCAAGTTTTGTCATCTCTAAAAGCTGGGATATCATTGATGGCAAAGGATAATACACATTTTGTTTACTTGTCTTCATAGGGAACCATTCTTGTGCATTTTTTCAGACAATTTTTTTATTGTTATGAAATCATTCATTTCACTTCAAACTTTTATCATTTTTCATTCATCTCTCTTTGTGATGTACATCAATGTCCACACTGAGTTATAGGTGTGTGTGAATTAGCTTCTTTTGGAGATAGCAAGAGTCAGCTTTGTATCTCCTTCAGAGTTGTTCTAAATATATTACAAGGAATAAAAAAGTAAATTGAAAGAGGAAGATGAGAAAAGAAAATTAGAGAAAAGGAAGAATAAAAGAAAGAAAAGAAAAAAGAAAAGGAAAAGATGACCAAATGAAGCATTCATTTCACTAGGCTTATTAGCCCAGGAAACAAGATGTAGTAAAAGATAAATATCTTAAATCAAGCAGACTAGATTCATATTCCAGTGATGTTAATTACTAGCTGTGTGATGTTGGACAATTTACTTAACCACTTTGAAACCTAGTTTCTTTACTAGAGAAGTGGGTTTAATAAAACCTAAGTTGTGAGGTTGTTTAAAGATTTTGAGATTCTGGAGCATTATGAATCACACAGGATATATAGCTAGCAGACAATGGATTGTAATTATATTTCATTAACTCTTTCTCAGTGGGCCTGTTTCCTATCAACCCGATGAATTGAGTTCATTTGTTCTTTCTCTAAAGCATACCAGCTTAATAGAGTGGCCTTTCCCACCTCCTATTACTAAGAAATTAGGGTTGCATGTATTTGTCTTACAATATGTATGACAAATGCAGTAAGCTTCACAATACTGACAAACAGCTTTATTTAAATGTCACTTTTAGTGCATGTGATTAGAAACTCTAATATGGACTTGTTTTGTGTGAAAGGCAGGAGGAGCATGTGGGTTGGCTCTTCAGGTTAATTCTAAAGAAGTAGGATGATCTTTTGGTAAGGGTACATTGCTACTTTCTTCCTAAGAGAAAAGTAATTCAATGTCTCTCTGGCCCACTGTGCAAAGCTCTGAACAAGGTGTGTCATGTATTTGGTTCTGAATCTCCGTGTTTCACTTGGTTATTTTCCCCAGTGATAGCCTCGCTCTTGGTTAGCACAGTGACTGGAGAAATTTTAGACATCACATCTGATCCTAATAACATTTAGGTGGTGGAGGAGCAAACATGTCTCTTTCTGTTTCTTCCAAGAGGGCCTCCATATAGTTTCCCTTTGAAATGTCATTGACCAGAGTCAGGTCATATGCCTACTGTGAGCCAGTCCTTGGCATGGAGAATGAGGTGGCCATGATTAGAGTAGAACAATCAGGTTGTACATCTGAGGCACATGCTTTATGAAATAAAGGTGGATCTATGAAACAGAAGAGTTTACCATTAGAAGGGACCAAAAATATATAAGAACATGGAGCAGGTAACCAACAGTGATAACTCTGTTGGCTTTCCAAATATCACAGTGACTTTCTACCATTTTAAAACAGGAGTCATTCTTTCATCATGCAATGGAAAAAAATCAATGTGGAATTAATTCACTGTTTTTAGTACACAAGCAAAGCAAGAGTTGGTTTAATTTTTTAAAACCAAGTCAAGCATTTCTTCATCTAAATGCTTTTTCCTTTTCTACTTTGCAAATATATGCTGAACCAAACACTTTACCTGACTCAGATAGGTGAGTGAAAAGAATTATTTATAAAATTAAGTAAATGGTATTTAAATGTATAAATATCTTCAAAATATTTGATGGCAACAGTAACACTGAATGACTTTCAGGATTTCTTTTTACCTGGAACGGCAAAATGTACAAGTAGATCAGGTGTTCTCTTGTTTTCTTTATCTTCTTTGTGTTTTTGTACATATACATGTAGTTCTTTCTGTATATTAGCTCTACAGGATGTGGACACCCTCTTTATTTTAGGTCATCCTCCAGAGTAGAATTCTTATGGGAAGCAATGGCTATTTCCTCTTACAGAAGTCTAGAGAGGTCAACCAGTAAGCTAGCACAGGAATATGTGATCTAGCCTCAGTTAAGCAAATGCTCCTTCCCAGGGCTTCAAATCTGGAAGACGAAACTCACACACACAGATGCAGTTGAGAAACTATCCACAGGTAATAGAAGTGCTGAGATTCAAACACGTGAGTTGTCATGGGCTGTGTCCTGCCACCTTGTTTTCTTTATTGCTGCCAGTTTTCTGAGCCTTGTTTGCCAGAATTTTGTTGAATCTATGAGCTATCTCACATCCTTTGATACTTAAATGAGACAGATTCTGTTTTTTTTTTTTTTTTGTATGTGTGTGCTTGTATACATAAATACGTACTAATAAGGCTTTCTTCAAAAACAAGAGGCTGGGGGATATTTAGAACCAGAAATTAATGTCACATGGCTGCCCCTTTCTCTCCCTGAAGATTCTGAAGACTTGCAACTATTTTTGAGCCACATACCCTCTGCCTTTCAGATTGGATTCAGACCATTTTCCACACTCTCAGCTTTTCTCATCAAAAAGAAGTTCATAGCTCAATGGCATGTGGGCTAAGATTACAGTAAAAAAAAAATGGTTATCTCAGATCAAAATTTCTTTTAAGGTTATTCTTGCTCTGGAAAAAGAAATGACGGAAAGATAAAGAGCCATGGTTATTTTTGTGGTTTCAACAATTATTTTCAGAAGTCTATTCTTGGTAGGAGAGAACTTTATCCTCAGATCAACAAACTAGTCTGCTGAAGAAGAGTGGGGAAGCCTTCTGGCTCTATAGAGGACATTAATGCCCTGGTCCCTAGTGAAATTCATGTGTACTGCTTGTAAATAAAGCAATATTTTTTACATATCATGCTCTTTATAACTTTATCAAGTTCTTTTGCCTACAATGGTTAAATATTTTTCTCCTCAAAAAACAAACAAAAATGTACATCTTGTATAGCAGCTACCAAAAGAGAAATATCTTTAGTGTGTGAAAAAACACTCAGTAAAAATTTACTGAGTATCACCTACCTGTAATTTTCTATGCCACACTATCTTCATAAACAGGTTGGTGTTAGCTGTAGCAGGAAGGTCTGATTTGCAGCATTTGCCAATTTCCATGGTGTAAATATTATACTTCTATCACCATGGCTAATCATGACTTAACTAAGCATGGAATGGGAAGAGATACACACAATCTCCAGTATACTGTCAGAGCTCCAGAGCTTCAGAGTTTGAGAGAGTAAGAAAAATCAAATTTATGTGATAGCAATGGAGAATATTTCAAAAGGGAAACAGTTTTTCTGGGCAGGTGAATAATTGGGCAAAGCATTATTCATAAGAGGAGCAGGGCGAACCAAGTGATGGCTCCTTCTAGAAGAAGGTGGTGACTTTTCAGGGCATGGCAGGAATGAAAGCTGGGTGAAAGAGAACAAAGAAGAATAAAGCAGAGGAATTGAGAAGGGCATATGTTGGAAAAATGAGTATGATAAGTATGGCAAGAAGAAGGACATCCACACAATCAAAGGAAGAAAGTGCCAGGTTGATATGGTACCTCATGTGTATCAGAGCATGCATGGATCCCCACGCAAGAAGTCACAGGTACCATTTCTTGGGAGCACACTAATTAAGCCAGTGGCAGAAGCAGTAGAAATTCTGATTTCCGAAGGTCAGCCACCAGCATTTGCCTGTTAACATTCAGTGTCTCTGGGCTTGCATTCGGTTAAGCATATTTTACATCTAAGAAAGGTGGCAGCAGTGGGGGTCAAGGGCCACATCAGTATCTTTGAGCATGCATTATGACTTCAGGATGGGGATTCTGCCACAGAGATTTCACTGGAGAAAAACAACTCTGAATCATCTATGTCCCTTAGCCATTTTGGATCTAGCCAGGCAGACAATTTTGCTACAATGCCAGGTCAGTAATTGCACGGGCCTAGAATCGCCAGACAGCAGACATTCATCAACGAGGTGTATTTTGAGGCACAGAACTCCCTGAACAGGGCAGAGACTGTGCTTCTAGTATCAGTTATCTTTTCTGTGTCAGGGACTCATCTTCACTGAGGTAGAGCAGGATAATGACGATGATCTCATGCTCTCTATGGAGCGCAGGGCACGTGAGGAAGGATTCAGCCTCTCCTTTGTTTTCTGTGCCTGGCTGCACTGAAGACATGAAGCAGCTTCAGGACACGTTGCATGTTTACTCCCTCTCTTCCCTTCCCTCCCACTCCCATGCACCACTGATGTTGGGCCGCTTCCTTACATTTTATGATCGTAAAGTTGGATGCTGTCTTTGAATCAATATTTCTTTACAGCTTTTCCTGGAAGGGATCTTACTCCATCTGCCATATCCTCAGGGGATCTCAGAGAGGAACTAGGCCCAAAGAAAGAGTCTTTGCCCAGGTTTGAAAAGCAGAATCAGTGTTCATTTATCGTCTTCGACTCGTTCACCCCTAAAGCGTCTTCACTCAAAGTCATTCACCATCCACGGCATAGAGGGATTCCACCTGTAAGACGTAGAAGTGACTGGTTAAGAAAAAGTCCAGGTAAAGACAGAGTAGCAGCACACAACAGAAGCGAGAGTCTATAATATTGAGCTGTCTTCCTTTGCAGGCATCATGCCTGTTTTTTAAACATGGACTGAAAACACAAACAATGCAGCAAATCTGTTTGATACTCACATGTTACTGATAGCTGCACTGCTCCCAGCGTACTAGGATCCTGTCTCTGTTTTGCTCCCCTGTGGAGGGTGGGCTTGGTATCCTGTGCCACATCTCAGTTTTTTTAACAGCTATAGATTTATATATATTTTTTTGTGGGTTGAGGGGCTAGAGGTAGACAGCAGAACCCTGTTGCCCTTCAGCTGGTTCCTGGACCACAAACTAGACTCATACTGGGAGATGACCAGAGCCAATGAACTCTCTCCTATTGCCATCCTGACCTTGAAGTTGTCTTTGAAGGAAAGATCCTTTGACCTTCTGGGATAGCAGTACCATCCTGCCAGCTGTATTAATTCATTCTTGGACACAGGTTCTTTCTGCTCACTCCATTGTCTCCTCTGGGAGGTTTAATTGCAGTTAGGAATGAGATCTCTGTCTTGTTCTCCTGTACTGAGTCCCTCTGAGCTGCTTCTCCAGGACCAATGGCTGTGTCTATCACAGTACCATGTTGCTCTGAAGTTGTCACTGTACAGATCTGTCTCTTTATTATGGACAGGAAGTGCAGCCCATTCATTCCTACGCATCTATCACCAAGCACAGGGCATGGCAAGCAGACATTAGGGGATTTAATAAGTGGTTGGATTTCATTGCAAGCTAGATAGGAAAAGTTAATATTGGATTATGGCTCTACCTTGCAATATCCTTCCTTCATGCTAGTTCTTTAGTCATGGGCCAGGAAGGGCAATAGTAAATTGAAGAAGGCCCAACACCCCTTTACCAAGGCCCGACTAACAACATTACCAATCCAGATAAATATCTTAGTCTCTGCCACATGATCTCCCTGCCTCCTGGATAGCCTCCTTTCCTCTTCATCTGTTGAGAGATTTTCTCTGGTCATGAACCGCACATGCAGATCCATGGAAACTCTGGGTCCTGACACCTGTCCTGATCTAGGTGGTTCCATTGCTAGCCTAGTCCAAACCACGAATTCTGAAACCAAATCTGGGAAGAAATGTGTGGGTGTTTGCCTGCTATTTGTCATTTCTAGTCTAATTAACCATCCTCTTTTACTGGGGCTCTACTAAGCCTTACCTACCTCATCCTTCTCCTGAGTAATATAATTAGGAAATAGATTTATAGAGCTTTCCCAAGTGCTTTGGGGAGGCATCGTGTAAATGAGATAAAAAGTCTTTGGATGTAGAAAACCTAAAAGGTTTTGAATATTGGCTTCATTCTTCCCCCAAATAGCTGAGCAATTGAACAAGTCACTTAACTCTCTGGGCCTCATTTTTTTTTTTTTTTATATTAAAGTAGTTGCGTTAGACTATTCTTATGATACTCTATAGTTCCAAATTCTGTAGATTTTAGCTTTTCTTCTAAAACCATCAATGTAATTAGGTTATTTGAATTTAAATGAGCCCATTCTAGCCTATTGTGAGCAAATTTAATAATAATTGTCTCCTTTTAAAACTAAGAAACTAATATCTTCCCTAAGCAAGGGTGTTAGTATTTTATTACCTCAGCTGCAGGTTTATTAAATGTTCCACGAGATACATGATGATCATTCGTGCCCCTAACCAGCCACTACTATGGTCTGAAAAAGAAAATTGAGCAATACAAGTTCATGATGCCCAAGTGGAAGGAAAACCAGAACCTTCATACACCCTGTGTAAAGTTCTTGTTTACATATTAGCATCTGGGTTGCGCTCTCACTAAGCTCCCAATCTCAAGCAGCATTTTTAATTTACAGAGTAAAATCCAGCAGAGTTTGAAATCTGTTGCACCGAGTCACCAGAAGGACTGTATAGCTCACTCTTTCAGAGAAGTCAAGCTCAGCGGTTCAATTAAACTAGCACTAAGTCCTGCATGCCACAGACTGAAGGGCCTGAGGGAAAGGTGTCACAGGGTGTTATATGCTCCTGTTTACCCCTTTTGGCTAGAAAAATCATGGTGTTTGTAACCAGAAAATTGAAAAAGAATGAGATCCAAGATGGCAGCCATCGCCTCCTTTCTATTAACCTTCAGGCTGGAGTACTCTGCCGCAAGTAGGGTGACCAAGATGAATTACCTCTTGGATCTCAGTGCATCACTTCACTAATGTGAGAAGGCCATCTGAGAAGTTTGTGATTCCCACACCAAAATGCCCAAGATTATAGACGTCATTAGAACAGAGGCTCTTAGACCAGCCAAGCAAAGCAGGTATCTGAAAGGAAAAAAAAAAATACTGCTTCTAGGATTTCAGAATAAATGAGAGATGAAATGGTTGAAGTGCTATAATTATTGGCTCTCAAATTAATGGTAATAATTACTTTAGCAAATTGCCATGTAACTGTTCAGTGAACAAGTTCATAATCTAATCCTACATTGTTTTTTTTTAGAGATAGTTTTTCTCTATTTTTATGTCCTGAGGCTAAAGCTTCTTGCTTTAGACTAATTTGTTCTTTAATCCTTGCTAACCAAAGCCCTTGTTGTGCTTAATGAGAGTAAAATGTTTGAAGGAAAGGACTTAATGAATGTCAGTCGTGTGTCCTGCACAAAAGAATCCTGACCATCTCACCTGGACAGACCTGTCCCTACACTGTTGTGGTGCATCTGGTTAATTAAGAATTAAAGAATGAATTGTGATCTCTGGGTCACATACAAGACTTTCGTGAGCCCAGAGAAGGTGACTAACGTGAAGCACAGCTATTTCAATTCACTTTGCATAAAAGATTAGGTGGCATTTTTTTCAGTTCAAGCTACGACCTCCAGTTAAAGGAATCTTTCCTAATGTAAAAGTAGAATTATTAGCTTTACTCTCCCTGGTCCCTTTCTATTTCCTGTGTTCTTATAGGAACCATTCCTTTGGCTTTGATATATGGTACCATTTTCTCACAGGGTATCACTTTGATCAATCAACAGGAATTCACCAAGCTTAAACTGGATGTCCAGTTCTGTGTTCACAAAGGACATTAAAATATTCTATACAGAATTACAACCCAGAATGGACAAAAAGGCACACAGTTCAAATTGACTAGCTAAGTGAAATAGCAAAATCTTAACTGTGGGAGGAATTTTAGAGTGCTAAAGAGAAACCTGACAGTGTGGTGAGATTTGAATTTGTATCAGAATAATTAGTTATGGCACAACTGATGAATAGATGGAAGAACAAACAAATAAACACAAAATTAAATAACAAAAGACAGGAACCAAGAGAATTTTTTGTAAGGCACATACTTCAGTGTTGCTTGTAATACATAAGTGGCACTGAATTTGAAATTATGAAGTGGGGAGACGCTGTGTGTGTATGCAGCTAGAACTGTTGATATTTAGAAAGGCACCAAGCGTAGTACTTGACACACAGTTATGCACTAAAGAGCTGTTGAATGAACTGATGAACCTGGTAGTGTTATGGATTAGTTAAAACCATGAGCTTCAGAATTGGAGAACTTGTACATTGGAGTCCTTTCTCTGCTATTAATGGGGCCTTGAGACAGTTACCCAACCGCTAAGATTCAACTTTCTCTCATCAGGAAAATGGGTGTAGTTATTGTCATTATATCAAATAGGATTTTTATAAAATGGAAACAAGCTAATGTATATTAGATGCTTGACAAGTTACTTGGACATTGTAAGCACCCGATAAAATAAAAGTTACTAGTATCACAAATTTTGTACCATTGTCACTATCATACAGAAACAAGAGGGCTGGAGAGAGAGATAGAAAGGCTGAGTATTATAAAAGTGAGTATGTGTAGATAGGGGGTGCTTTTGTGCAGGGAGAAAAAAAAGCTCTAATCTTTTCACATTGAAATGCTGAGGAGCCCTTCACTTAGCAAGAGTCACTGGCTTTGCAAAAGGACCTTTTTTCAAGATCGCACCAGGTTCAGGCTTCACAGTGCATACATTGATGTTCTATCTCTTTTGCCAACAATTAACATCCTGGAGCCAACTTCACTGAACTTACCCAGGTAGTTCACAGGTGATGGGATCACAAATTAGGGCATTATGTGTCTGAAAACCATTTGAGTTTCTCAAATGTGTCATAAAGAGTAACAGTCATTCTGACAAATGTCATTTTATCCATATTTGCTAGATAACCTTAGACTTGCAGGTCCTTTAGACAGCTGTAAACTTCTTGTACTGTAATTCTATACAAGTTTCTTATCTTTTTAACACAAGAGAACCCTCAACTGAAAATTAATTTAGAGAAATTGAAAGTCTTTTTTTCTGTGTTCACCTGTTTATAAATGATAAGGGCCGTAAACAACAGTTTTAATAATTCGGTCCTTTGCTCAGGAGCAGCAGCTTATGAACCCAGCCACCATCTCATACCCACGTGATCTGAACCATCCTTTCAAGCCAGCACTCACTTTCTGTGATGAAATGCAAGGGCTCATCCCAATTTAATACTTGGCTTCCTGCATATGGAACACGTGAACCAGAATATCTGCTGGAGACCTGGGCTGTGAGGTTCCTCTCTGCATAGACTGCAAGGGAGGAATTAAATGGGGGAAAGAAGTTGCATTTATTCTTATTTGTTGTATTTGTTAAAATGACTTAAGTGTCGCTTTTTTATGAAACCTCATTTCATGGGGTAGCACAGGACAGTGGGCAAAGGAACCAAGAACGATAGCATCAAAAGGACTCATTAAAGTCTAAGATCAAACTTGAATAATAAAAACAAAATATGTTTGGCATAGATGTCACTTAAGCAGTCACAATTACTGTTTTAGAGAGAGAAAAGATACATTCCTTTATAAAAATCAGGACCCAAATAAATCAATATTTTACTAATGCATCCATCCAAGCTCTCACATATCAAATTTTTATTGGAGGCTGGAATGCTCTGGAAGCAATGTCTCAGTATTAACTCATTTTATCCAACTTTCACCTTCTCTATCTTGGGATCTTTCTGGCAGGTGTTATGGTCGTCCCTGTGTCCTGCCCATGCCGGCTCAGCCATCTCTGCTGCTTCCCCAGCCCTCAGCTGTGACTGACCTGGTTGGCTTCTATGAGTCCCTTCTTTTCAGTGCATATTAGATCACTGTTCAGCCTTTGAGCTGAATTACGAAGCACTCAATTTTCAGCTCAGGGAGAAAAAATAACATGTTAAAATGAGCTTTTTAAAAAAGTAATGAGATAGGCCAGTTTCATATGGAACACCCTAGAAAAATTCACAAGCACTCTGAGCTCAGAAGCAGGTGTCCTGCCCTTTGAATCTACAGGAGATATCCATTGATTGAGTTTACCACTGATATAAAGAGCCATTACCCAGTTTCCTTGCTAATCAAAATGTCTCTCTTTGAGAAAATAAAAATCATTCACTAGAATCATAATTCTTCCAATTTTATTTTAAAAATCTGAAAAAAATTAACGTAATTTATATTAACAGAATAAAAAATACAATAATCTCATTAGGTACAACAACAACAACAACAAAAAAAAAAACACTTGAAAAAGTTGGACATTCCCACTCATGATAACAATTTTAAGCATGCTAGAAATAGAACGGGAATTCTTTGACCTAGTAAAAAGGTATCTACTGAAAAAGCCACAGCCATCATCATATATAATATGAAAGAGTGCATGCCTTTCTCCTAATATCAGGATCAAGACAAGAATTTTCTCTTTCACTAATTTTTTTTTATGTTGTACTGGAAGACCTGGACAGTATAATAGAGAAAGAAAAATAGAAGACATACACATTTAAAAAAGGAGAAATAAAATTGTATCTATTCCTAGAAGACATACTGTCTTGATCAAAAATTCCAAAAAATCTATAAAAACTCTCCTAGAACTAATACATAATTGTTGCCAAGTTACAGTACACCAATAGCATAAAAAAAATCAATCATATGTTTGTATACCAAGAACCAAGCATTGGAATGTAAAATTGAATAAAATATGCCATTTACAACAGCACCAAAAAATAAAATAGGTATAAATCTAACAAAATATGTGAAAGATCTATATGCTTAAAACCACAAAACAGTGGGCAAATCAAAGAATGTAAGCTTTGACTAGTTGCACTCCTTGGGTAAAGTCAATGACTTTTTCTTGACCTTAAAAACCTAAATTATTAAACACAGCTCTCTGCCATTCCATGTATACACATTGCTTTTGTGCAATTTTAGTAAGAACTGATAATGATTCTTAACATTTCTAGAGCAGTAACCATACAGCAGGCACTATACTAAACTGTTAGCATGCAATATCTAATTCAGTAATTACAATAATTCTGTGACGTGGATATTATTATTATCCCCCAATTGCAAATTAAGAAACTGAGGCTCAGAAAGATTATATAAATTGCCAAAAATCACACAGTTAGTGTCAGAACGAGGAATCACTTCCATATGTTTCCGGCTCTACGTGCCAAGTTCTTATTGTGCACCATTTGCATGGTGAGGCGGGCTGGCAGGAGATGGCATAGGGCCCTTTAAAACACAAGCAGATGTAAGTGTGCCTTCTGCCACCTCAGGGATCATTGGACTTAAGGTGAATTAACATTCTTATTACCAAAACTCTGGTTTGGGGACAATCATCAGGTTCTGTGTTCTGCCATTTGGGGGTATATACCAGAGGGTGATAGATATATGGCTTGTATATGGCCCCTCTTTGTGTGGTCTTTCTGTTCTCTTCTCCATTAAGTCATGTAGACTAGCTGGTTATCCCACATTCTCCGAATTTGCCTGCCTTCCAGGCCTATAGGGTTGAAACGAGCTTGAGTGCATCTCTTCTTTCAGCAACTGATTCCAAGTCTGGATTTGGGGGCAGGGGGGGAGGGAGGAAGGACTGAGCCTACCGCTGAGATGGGAATCAATCAGACAGCCAACCATTCTTTCTCCCTATCAACACCAAGGCTACACAAAGCCCAGGTCGCGGTGTGAGCCTGCTCTGCAGGAAATGCAGCACAGCCGATATTCCTAACCCTCATATTTATTGTCAGTGCTCAGTGTTTGCAGCCGATTTCCCAGTCTTGAAATGCAAAGTGCGTTGTATCTAGAAACTGACAAGTGAAGATTTTTATCCATTTGCTGTGTCTGGTGCGATAGCACAAGCAGTGTGTTTTGTACTTAAAACACAAGCTGGTTTTATATAAAAATGTATGCAAGTTGAAAGCTCAGGCCTAGGGAAGCAGGTTGATGAATGCATCCTGGTAGGCAATTAAGAAAGGGACAAGATAATGCAGGGAAATTATATTTCTCTCGTTTTGCACAAGATTCAGTGTCGTTCCCTTCTAATATATCAGCTACTTCTATCCTCGTGCCACATTGGAATTTTCCTTCTTGAAATTTATGGGTGCACATTGGCTATGTATCATTGCTCTTATTTAATTTCATGGAAAACACAAGCACATCTACACTCCTCTCTAAACTGCACCTTGCTGCAAACAACAAATCGAAGAAATATATGCCTTCTCTCGGAGGATAAGGCAGGGAGTAAACATTGTTCTAAGGGCAGGTGTGGGCTTCTCCAGCTCCCTCTCTCTGGGGCACCCAGAGTGGATATGTAGTCCACCAGGGCTTCCTGAGCCCATTGCCATGGGCCATTGGAGGGGTGATCAAAAAATGATTTCTCTTCTTATACTAATACACACCAGATTCCAGGAGACCTGATATGGCCTGGAAATTCAGTTCCCTTTCCACAGCGGAAGATACTTGCCTCTTTAAAAACTCATTCCAACCCCCTACTCTGCAGGGCTCTGATGAAACCCAGACTTCAGAGTGGTTCCCTGTGCTTCTTGATGTCTGCAGACTCTCAGCACGTCCTTGTCCTCAGTTGGAGGACGTAGCTGACAACAGGCTAAGCATCCCCCTCCCCTTCAATCATTCTCTTATCAGTCTACTGCTATTTCTGACGTTCCCATGATATTCCACAACTTGGTATCTGAGTTTCAGGGATCCACGATTCAGCACAGTTGTTTCCTGAGAGTTGGAGTGCGATCGGCTGCAGAGGCGATGTAGACGACACATAGCAACTAACATTTATGAAGCATTTATTATGCTCTAAAGTATTCTAAACACTTCATGTACACACTCACATTTAACCCACATAACAGCCTTACGTGTTAGATACTCTTAACGTCTCCATTATATAGTTGAAAAACGGAGACTTGAAGACAAGAAATCACCCGTAAAGGCCATCAATCTATTAAGTAGCTGAGATAGGTCTCTAGCCCAGGTCTTTCTGACTAACTCCTGTGTTTAGTCATAATCCCTCCAGAGTGTTAATTGGTGTCCCAAATTATGCTTCCTGCCTCTGATGGACTCAGAAGAAGTGAGATAATGAGCGACAAGCTCTGATGGGTAAAGGAAAGAGGAAATTATATGTTAGCATACTCTTTGCCTCACCACAATTTGAACATCTCATGGCTCAGCTAGAGAGGAACATACAGAGGATTTTAATTAGGATAGGAGAGTAAGAAAACAACATTGTATGCAGGGAAAGATCAGAGGCTGTGCTGGCACTGGGTTTAAGTTTTATGTTTTCCAAGAGTTTCTAATCAGTCATATCTGAGTGTATCTGAGATTTCACATATAATAAGCTGCAAGTAGGACCAGGGACAGGAAGACTGTGACCCCTAGAGTGCAGGGATACCATTGTACTTATACTTTGTGGTGACATTCAAAATGTTTAAGGGTGTGTGTAACATAGGGCCTAGCCGCAGGATGGACACTGGCCTTTGTGTAGGAAAAAGGACCTGAAAGTCCTGTTTCAGGGGGTGTGTAGTGTAAGATCCTGGAGGAGGAAAGGGGTGACAAGGTGACAAGGAGGTGGGAAGATTGGACAATGGTTAATTACACATCAGGAGGGAAGATGTCTCATATTTTATCCACCAGCATGGGTACACACAGCCTGATCCAGGCCAATGTGTGCAGAAGGGAGAGCCTGAGGATCTGCCTTTCAGAGGTATAGCTCAGAAGAGCAGCGGGGACTGTTGTAGCTCTTAGATGGCAGGGAGAGCTTTGTCTGATCCTGTGAACACAGCTTTTTCCTGATGTGCCAATCTCTGTCACTCCGGGGTGCTGTTAGGACCTGTGTCCCTACTCCCCTTCTCAGTTGCAAGAGCCAATATCCTTTCCTGGGTCAGTCTTTGTGGAGGAAGCTGGGGTCAAAGTGTGCTCAGGGACCCTAGGCCAGTGTCTGGCATTATTCTCCAGCCCTCAGTCTGGGGCTCAGCGGGCCCCTGGTTGGCTCCATCTCCCTCCTCACAACTGCAAACCAGCCTGGTCTCCATGATTCTCATCCCTGAACAGTGTAGGGATTCTTCTCTGCATCTGGCATTTGTCCTCAATGCAACTGATCTACTGAGGTTCCTGTCATATAAAAGAGAGGATCCTCTCCAGCCTCGCCCCAGCAATTCTTGAATCTTAACAACAACAAAATGAGGTCATACATATACCGATTAAGGCACGCAGTTCACATTCTAACTCCAGTCCTTTCTAGTGGGCTATCCTCAGGCAGGTTGCTCTATTTTTTTCTTCGTATAAGCCATATTACTCCACTTCCATAAGCAGCTGTGATTTGGGAAACAGTGTTTTGTTTTCAGCGTGTACATCTGATAGTTGCACATCAGGAACTATTCCCTGGGAATCAGCCACTCCAATTTAGTTATGGTGGGAACAATGATTTATGAACAGCTGCCTCGTTCCCTTGAATGTTCATCTGTCTGTTAAAAGATGCTTGTCCTCCAAGCTCCAGTCCGAAAATCATCTCCTCTGGATGTCTCCCTGCCAGCCATTTGTCCTCACCACTCCTACCACATGAGAAAAGAGTCCCACGGACTCCGAGCTCCTTCCTGTATCGGTCTTCATTATGCAGATAAATCATTCACCGGGTCGTGAAATTCTTTGAGATCTGGGACTGTGTCCTTTCTAATCTCTATTTTTTTTGTTTGTTTTAATTAAATGTATTAGGGTAACATTGATTAATAACATTTGATAGTCTCGGGTATACAATTTTATAAAATATCATCTGTGTATTGCATTGTGTGTTCACCAGCAAAAGTCAAATCTTCTGTCACCAAATATTTGACCCCTTTTGCTCTTATCTACCTCCTTCTTCCCCCCTTTCCCTATGGTGATGACTAAAGTGCTGTCTGTATCTATGAATTTTTTCTGTATGTCTTATTCATCTGTTGCTTTCAGTTTTACATCCCACATATGAGGAAAATCATGTGCTTCTCTACTTTTTCTGTCTGATTTATTTTGCTTAGCATGATAACCTCAAGCTCTATCCATATTGTCACAAATGACAGTATTTTATCTTTTCTTTTGGCTGAATAATATTCTAGTGCATATATGTCCCACATCTTCTTCACTCAATCATCTATCAAAGGACACTTTGATTGCGTCCATATCTTGGCCATGTGAATAATGCTGCACTGATCATCGGGGTGTGTATATCTTTACAGATAAATGATTTCACATTTTGGAGGTCTGTTTTTCCCAAATCCTTCACATAATTGCTAGCACTCAGTACATGGTGGAAGAATGAATGGATAAAAGAGAACAAATAATAAATTTATTATTTAAAGAAAACCTTCCCACTTGATTGTTACATTTTTTACATAAATCTTTTCAAGACAGCAAAAAATAGCTTCATTTGATGAAAGGACATAAGACCCAGATAGGCAACAGGATTTGCTTAGCTTGAGTAAAATGGAAAAATATCAGCAAGATGCTGGGCAAGAACCCAGGTATCAAAAACTCAAGGCCACAGCCAGTGTCTCTGCCTCCCAGTCACATACTCCCTCAATCATATATTGTAACTAGGTAAGTTTCATGAAGTGGGTGTTTGCAACAGCAATATTACTTCACTGATGTGTGAGCCAAGTATAGGTCCTTGATGTCATGAAGTGGTAATTATTACAACGTAGGGAAAAAGAAATGTGCATCGTGTTTTTGGAGGCTCACTCCCTGTTATTAATTCAGGTGCTGAAGGTTGTGACACTTGTCATCTGAAAGGTAATTTTCCTCAGATTTAATAATCGCAGTTAAGTCTCGGATTTGATTTTAATTTCAGACCTTGATGTCATGAAGTATTAATTATCTCCATTACCTACTGATAATATTCCTGCAAACATGCACATGTTTGATTGGCAGGAATTTTTATTAATTTACAGGGATGAACTCAACTGGAAAAGCTCATTTATTGGCACAATTTTACCTACGTACCTGCTATTTTGAATGAAGCAAAATCCTAGCCAGGTTACAATTCCAGGTATAGAGGGTCAAATCCTGTCTACAGGGTGGCTGAATCTAGCAGAGATTGATTGACACATACGTCATTGCCTGATCTGCCTGAGTTTGCTTTAAAACGAGTGAGATAAACCTTTGGGACTAATTAAGAATCTTTCAGCAAAGTAATGAGAGAGATTTTCCATGTCTACTTAACTTTTTTCTCCCTCCATTTCGATGCCTAGGGTTTTTCTTGGGGCTGGCACAGTCACACCTCATTTAAGGAACTACAATTGTTTCCACGGTGCTTTAATCACACAGAATTAAAAAAAAAACTTTTTTAGATGAATGCTAATATTTTATGTTAAGTGAATCAGCTCCTCTTCCCTACCCACCTAACAGCCAAGCGGAAAGAGAAAACTACATCAATGAAATGTCATGCAATCATTTGACGGGGTAGAAAGCTTGGGATTTGGGAAGCCACCCCTGCTTATCCCCTGTCCTTTGTCACTTACAAGATTAACATAGTTTGACTTAGGTAAATTCCTCCCGATGAAATGAATATTTATGAAATTAAGGAAGAGTGATTTAGTTTGAGCTGGATTCTCCAACACAAGAGTAGAGATAGTTTCTTGACCCTCCTACTAAAATCTATCTCTGCCAAATGACTTTGTAAGCACAGTGCCTTAAGGTTCTGCAACTGCAGAGAGAGCACTGTGCTTAGGCTTGGGGAATAACAATGCAGAATAATAAAACAAAGAAATTCTGACAATGCCTTTTACTCGCACAGCCCCTCCCTGAGGAGTGTAGCTGCATCTTATGTGCACACACAACAGTGCAATACAACCTTACATAACATTAAGGAAAAAAAAATAATAATTCAGTTCTGCTCTATCATCTACAGGGCAAACTGGAGTTTGTGGGGGAAAGTCCTGCCAGACTAAAAATGCTATCAGAGAATATCAAATCAATTCAGAAGAGAAAACGATTGTTGTGTGTGATTTGGGGCTAAGGCAAACAACGTATTTTTACTTTAAATATTTGCCTTCGAAATTACTTTAGCCTCTGCTGTGATGCAAGTCCCTTTCTGTACAAAGGTAACTGTGTAGGCTTTATGAAAAATAATACAGGTTATTAAAGTTGTTTTCAAGCATCTTTGAAGATCTTTAAAAGGAAGTTGCTGGAAACAGGGACCCTGGCTCCCGATCGCAGTTATATCCTCTTCTTTTCCTCCTCTCTGTCTGCTTGCTGTCCTGACCAGGCTGCAGCAGGTATCTGTCAGATACTGGTCAAGAGCTATGCTGGACTTGGTGGTCAACACAGCACAAGAATGTGTTCAGTGCCTTTTCCTCAAGCCATGAGCAAGACACAGTCCAATTTTGAGAAATCCCAAGAGGAAGGTTAGAAAGAGGAAGAAGGACATTGGGAAGGACTTTACCATGCAGAGTTCTCACCCTGATCTTGCTGATTCCAGCAAGAAGATTAGTCGAAGCCGAAACGATAGAATTCTGTCTCACCTCCACTTTTTCTACATGATTCATCAGGGAAATAGCCTTCCCGCTTCTTCTCTCCTGGCCCATAGAGGTAACGATAAGTAAGGAACCTCTTACTACTGTACTAGGTCTTTTAGAGTGGTTTCTATGGAAACTTAAATGTATGAAAAGTTAATAGATGCTATAAGCAAAATTTTTTTCATGTTTATATAAAATGGTCAGTGAGAAAAAAGTCAAGTGTTTAATAATTAAAGAACTTCTCAGTGCAATTACACATTAAATGTATTTAGTTGTTTGTGAATATCCAAGGAGAGTTTGCATACCTGGTGTCCTCCATATTTCCTGCTGTAAACGGATGCAGTGCTAAGTGCCCAAAATTATGTAAAACGCAGATTGAGTTCCTGCTCTTGGGAAGCTAGCAATCTTCCCACCCAAATGGGGATAAAAAAAAACTGTACAATTAGAAGTCAGATTAATTGGATAATAGCTCTATCACCTATAAGACTGGGCCAATGGAAAACCATGTTTTGAAACTTTAAACAACCTGATTCTACAAGATATTTTTGGCCTGAGTTGTTCTTTGAGTTTCTTCTTGATGAACCCCTTTCCTCTAAATTGGGTCATCTTATCTACTTCCCAGCTCCTATACATTATTGTGATTTTGACATGTGCTTCCCTAGGATCTAGTAATAGTCAATTAATACTCAGGTAATCAAATATAATTTTGCATTTTTAATCTATTTTTGCCCTTCAATTTTATATTGACGATATCCTCTATTATTTTGCTTCATTCAAAGTAGCAGGTATATAGGTGGAATTGTGCCAATAAATGAGCTTTTCCAATGGAGTTCATTCCTGTAAATCCTCTAGAACAATGTTGTCTGATAGAAATATAATGTGAGCCACATATATAATTTTAAACCTTATAGTAGTCATATTAAAAAGTAAAAATTAATTAATTTTAATAATGTTATGTTTAACCTAAAACATCCCCAAATACTGTCATTTCAACATATAATCATCTAAAATTAATATGGTATTTTTCATTCTATTTTTGCATAAAATCTTAGAAATCCAATGTATGTTACACTGAGGGCACATCTCCAGTCATACCGGCCACATTTTGAGAGCTCCATAGCCACGTGTGGTTACCTTTCTGGCCAGTGAGTACAACTTTAGAACAATGGTTTTCAAAGCTGGTCCCTTAACTAATGGCAATGGAATCACTTGGGAATGTTTTATACATACAGTCATTGGTCCACAGCCTCGGCCCACTAAACCCTAAAATCTGGGGGCTAGGCCCAGAGACCCACTTTTACACAACACCTCAGGAATCTGATTTTTGTAAAAATTTTAGAAATAACTTTTCTCAAATTTCAGGAAAACACCATTGTGGGTACAGTACTCGTAAAGGGTTCAGGCTGAAGAGTTATTTTCATACCATAATGCCTCATAGTATCTGTATTTCACCAAATCAAGAAAATAACAGAGGTCTTTTATAATTTACAGAAAAATAAATGAAATTCATTATATATATATATATATATATATATATATATATATATATATATATTTTTTTTTTTTTCATTTAATGCTCTTCCACCCCGAATTTTGTAAACATTGATGCTTATAACATTGGTCTCTAGTTTAAACAAGAACTAAGTCCAGCTCAATAGGAAGGAACATGTTTGGCATCTGTGAAGTGAATGAAATCCAGCTGGGCAGGGCCAAGGGGTGGGCATGTCAGACTGGAGCATTTGGAGTTTGTCCTGCAGAGAGAATATGGGACTATTTCTGCTCGAGTCAGTGCTTTCATGCTCTCTGCCTGACACTAGCTCCCTCGAAGGGGCAAATTCTCTCCTGGGAGATGCAAATAGTTTTGTTTTCTTTGGGATAATTGCTTATTTTGAATAATATATGCTGTGCATAAGTAATGAGTGGAGAAACAGTGTACAAATATGCCTTTCTTCCATTGCCACCTCTTTAGGCACTAGGAGAGCGATGCTGGGGTGCAAAAGCCCACCTCCCCTGCGAAAGTCCCTTTAGTCCCCGCATTAGCACATTAGTATTGCGGCCACACAGTCCCTCTGCTGGGCTTGGGGACACAGGCTTCAACCTGCTGCCTTGTTTACTACATGGAATCAGCAGATAATTTCACAGTGGTATAGACAGCATGAAAATCCCACTCAAGATTCATAAATCCTGCTTTAAATTTGGCCAGCATATACACAGGCTGCCCTCTCA
Organism: Cynopterus sphinx; assembly: GCA_030015415.1. Taxonomy (NCBI): domain Eukaryota; kingdom Metazoa; phylum Chordata; class Mammalia; order Chiroptera; family Pteropodidae; genus Cynopterus; species Cynopterus sphinx. Next base: position 14,037,781 of record CM057383.1, on the reverse strand, counting down.
GCCCTGTCCAATTGGAAACTGCAGAGTCACCCAGGAATGGAAGATGGAGTTTGCGGGGAGAGAACTACATGCCTAGTCTCATTACCTGGTCCAAGGGAGGATGTAGAGAGGATTCGGGCCAGATAAATGGAGAGAGGGGCATTAATCATAACCTATAGTCCCTAAGTGGAGGGAATGCACATCATAGGGTGAAAAATTTCCCCAGTCAGAGAACCAGGACCACTGAGTTCTTACTGGATAAACCTTCATTGAGCAGGTGCCTTGGACAAAGAGAAGGCTAAGTTCATCCTTCTGCCACCTTTATTTACTCTTAGCTGTTCTCCATTAAAATACTCATACTTCAGACAGAGCTTTGGCTGACAGCACTGAGTTTGGGAAGGAAAGAGAAATGTGGCATAGGGAGAACGAGTTGTAAGGAGACACTCATGAGAATGAAGAAATCTAATGCCGGCTAAGCTCCAGAAGGGTAGGCCGCTCACTAAAGTCAATTTCAGATTTTTGAATTTCCACAGTTTGAACATAGAGGATGTTTCCTGCATGCTTATAAAAGAATAATTCCAAGGAAAGCCTCTTTGTCTTCATGTAACACACACACAGACACACACACACACACACACACACACACACACACACACCTAAAAAAGACATGAAGTTGTATATCCTGACTCTATCTTGATAATTGATACGTTAGGCAAAGTTTTCCAGTTATTTTCTTGGACTGAGTGGAATTGTTTATTAAGCCTACGTGGGTCAGTTTTGCTGGCGAATTTCTTGAGTGACAGTGGGTAGCATGATGGCAGAAGCATCATCTCTGAGTGGCATGTCCAGAGCCTTGCTCTATTTTGTGTGTTCACACCTTGGCAAGCACAGCCACTAGACTGCCTTCTAATCAGCCTAATGATTGAGAGCCAGGAATTTGGAAAACATTTTGTTAGAAGGCAGGTTTGACCAAGGTTAAAGTGAAAATTTAGGGAGTCGAGATCTAGCAGGATGCCATCCATCATATCTTTAACCTCAGCAAAACCTTGTTAGCACTGTGAAGTTATCACTGGATATAGTCAACAGACCACTAATTTGGAGAAAGTTTTTTCCCCCCGCTCTCGTTTTTATTTATTAAGTGCTCATTCAGGATAGTGCATAGAAAAAATCTTCAACATTTGGAGGGAACATACCTGTGAGCGTTTCCCTGGCTGCTTAATCTAAAAGTGTGGATTCATTTTTCCGTCGTGTAATTTTGGAGATGGTGTTTTGTATGTGCAAAATGAGTCCAGATTCACCTGAAAATTCTTTGGTGAAAACCCCAAGTAGTTTAAGGTGATTTCTAGGATAACTTATACATGAGTGTGTATTAGTCTGTCAGGTGCCATTTCGAAATACCACAGACTTAAGTGCTTAAACAACAAACATTGATTCTTCACATTTCTGGAGTCAGAGAGTCTGAGATCAGGGTGCCTGCATGATGGATTTCTGCTGAGAGTGCTCTGCCTGGTTTATCGGTGGCCCCCTTCTCCGTGTGTCTTCACATGGCCTCTCCTCTGCGCATGTGTGCTGGAAGAGATAGCTCTTTGGTGTATTTATTTATTTTTTATAAGGATACTAATCCTATAGAATCAGGCCACTCTACGACCTCATTTAATCTTATTACTTTTTTTCAATTAAAAAAAATTAGAGTTTCAAAAAATTTTAAACAACAATTGTATATATTTAAGGAGTATGATACGATGTATTCACATAGAATGATGGCTATAGTTAATAAAGCTGCATTGTATACTGGAAATTTGCTAAGAGAGTAGATTTCAGGGGCTCTCACCACATATACACACACACATACACATGCACTCACACATACATGTACACACACACACGATGGTAACTTAATTATTTTTCTAGCAGCCCCATCTTCAAATACAGCCATACTAGGGGTTAGGGCTTTCATATATGAATTGGAGGGTGGGGGGCAGCAACCCTCAGTGCATTATAGAGTGCAGCTAATTGGTGAGGAAGGAGCAAGAGCTGCTGGTAGATTTCAAGATGTTATTCCGTGGAGGGAAGCTCATAACCCTTATTCTAATGCCTCAGTTTCATAAGTCTGAGTGATGAGTATAGGGCCATGAAGGGATCTGCCAACTCTGGAGGTGATTTCCAGTGGGAAATGCCAGACCGGATTTTGGAGTTTGTATCCAACCTATCTTGGGATCATACTATTATTGATCTTACAAACCTTTCTAGGAGAAGCATCATTAAGTCCTAGCAAGTCTGCAAAACTCTAATCATCAGGGAGTGGATTAAAGCCAACAGATGAAGATTAAAAGAGAGCATTATCATTCTTAGAGATTCTCAGATAAATTACAAAATTCAATTTAGAGGGACTCAAGGGCTGATTGCCACATGCCAGATGGGTACTGAATACACTCATCTCTGTGTTAGAGAAGACTTCACCTTGCTTCGAATGAACAGCGTGAATCGTATGTGTCCAAATAGGGTCACCCAGTTCACAGGGAAATACATTTACCTGTATTCAGCTGCATGGATTAGAATAAGTGATGTGCCTCATTTACTAGCAAAGGGAAGCTGTGAGGGTCTCTATTATACAGTGGTCTCCAACCTTTTTTGGCAGGAGGGACTGGTGCTCCTATGAGAATCTAAAGCCTGATGATCTGAGGTGGAGCTGAGGCGGTGATGCTAGCTAGCCCTGGGAGCAGCTGCAAATACAGGTGAAGTTTTGCTCACTGGCCCGCTACTCACCTCCTGCTGTGTGGTCCGGTTCCTTTGTCAGTGCCATCAATAGGGGTCCCCAATCCCCAGGCCACGGACCAATACCAGTCCACGGCCAGGGATTGGGGACCCCTGCTAAAGAAGACTATTGATGGCACTGACCAAGTCTGAGTACAACATACAAGAAAGAATCGTGGCTAATTATGAGAAATGATTTCCAGGAGGGGAAAAAAACAAACCACAAAACATGTCTTTGGAAGATGCTCACTTTCTGCAGAAAGGTTAGTTTAAACATCTGAGTTAGAGTACTATAAACTGTTCAACTATTTCCGAAACAAAGGCAGTGCATAAATGGCACATTGATTGTTTTTGGTTGGTGCATTGTGTGTTTTGGGTTACAGCTTGTTTGTAACTGAAAGCAAACAGTCGCCTGATGTGATGGATTCGCCTATGTGTGAAAATGGATCTTCAACAAGGGAATCACAAAACATTTACACTTCTAGACACGAGCCTCCCAACGCAGCACACTCCGCCTTTCCAATCTCATCCAACTGCGACGGAAGGAAGAAAAAATTCCGTAACATCAATGCGCACTTAATTGTCAGAGGGAAATAAAATTACAAAGTTTAGTAATACCGTAAAAATCTGTGCTGTTATGCAAGAACCTAAAATTACATGCTCTCTAAAGGAAAATCATTATACTACAGGGAGTCACAAAAGCTTTCCTAACAGAGCTGCATAATCTCACAGTTAAGAGCAGTTACTTTGGGTTGAAAGAGACGAAGAACAAAACAAAGCAAAAAGCAATCATTGCCGGGTTGGTTGTAAGGGTGGACAGATTCAAGGTGACTTTGGGTCCATTCTGCTATTTTGAGCCCATGGAGTTAGGGGTGCAAACGTGAGGGTGATTTGTTGTGTATGTATAAATTTAAGTTGCGTCCTATTATTTGATTCGAACTCCAATTTGCACAATCTTTTACATTCTAATAGATGATTCAATCTTCTGTTTAAAAAAGCAATCGGATTCTCTTAAAGGTGGCCATAATTTAGAAAAAAAAAGCAAAATAGCAAAACACAAAAGAGAAACACCATGGCTAATTAGCTCACATAATTTGGGTGATTTTCCTAAAGGTGGGAGACTTGCATCTTTTCAATAAAGGTCAGGGGGAAGAAAGGGTACTGGGTTTTGTAAATGGATCCTTCTATTTGGAATCTGGGCTTTGTTTTGTTGTATAAATGGTGACTAAAACAAGAAAATGTAAAATAACTTACTCAGGGCCACTGGGTATATGGAAAAGTAAACGGGGTTTCAAGTTACTGCAGTGCTGAGTTCCCAGGAGAAGAGCTATAAGAAGCCGCACAGTGAGCTTAACTGCGCAGCTTCCTGAGGTATGGCCCGTTGCTCTGGAGTTCTTTGAGAACCTGTCCCACTTTGGCCGAAGCTTCTATATCAGTGCAAAAGCTCTGCCTCCCTCACCTACCCAAATGCACTGCCAAGTCTCTGAATTTCTCCTTTACTCTCCTCCATGTGGAAAGGGAATGACTTTAGATGCAGACTCCCCTGGATTCTAGGACTGACTCCACCTGCTAGCTGTGTGATTCCAGGTACAATTTCAAACAATTGAACCTCTTTTTACTTTTTCCTCTGTAAATGGAGGATAACAATACCAATTTTATTAGAATTAAGAAAAAATGCCTGGCAGGAGGTATGAATTTGTGTTAAATGAACAATTACTAGAAGAATGAGACTCGGTTCTGGCAAAAGTGTGTAGAAAGCAGAGGATATTAAATATCAACAGCAATGATTCTTCAGCCAAGCTAATGTGGAGTCACAAGCAGTCGCCAGATTTGGTATAAGTATATGTCAGGTAATATTTGGGACATACTTATACTTTAAAAACAGTTTATTAGAAGCTTAAATTTAACTAGAAGCCTTGTATTTCACCTGGGATTAATAATCATAGTGTCATAAATTCGTGGCAAAAGCATGTGTGTTAATGGGAAGGTCACCAGACAAGGCTGATACACATGGAAAAATTGCTGGCTGACTGATTTTGAGTTGGAAAGGCATGAGGTGGGGAGGTACATGCTGGGCTTCTTGTAAGAATCAAGCCTAAACTATTCATTATAATATGTTAGCACTTAGCTAATCAAATAATTGGTAATCACAGATCAGAATTGTCCCACAGCATGGTGAATCAGAAATTAACTAACAGTAAGAGGTCACTGTTGTTGATTTGTCATATCCAGTTACATGACATATGTGGGACATCTTAAGCTGGTTGGGTTGTTTGCTCCTTAGGAAGAGAGAATCCCCCACATTCGGAGTTTCCTCTAAGGAATAAAATGTGAGAAGAGAAAGCCACTCACCCCTACGGCATCACTGGGTAGCACTAGAGAGCGGGGACTCCCAGGAGGACAGGTTCTGAGGTCCTCAAGATATTCTGGGCTTCTGGGACAGCCTTTGGGGTAAACGAGGTGACACTCACCTTACACAAGTGTGCAAGCCTTTCCTAATATGTGATAGTCACTAAAATTTTATTTGACCTTTCTTATGGAGGTAAAATAGTATCTCATTATTTTCATTTGCATTTCTCTGCTAGCTAGTGAGTTTGCCAGCTTCTTTTTACACCAATTAGTCATTTTGTCCTCTTTTTCTATAATCTATTAATACCTTTGCTCACGTTACTGTTGGGATTTCTTGACTTTACAGATATTGTCTTAAAGTTTTTAAATGTGACACCAGCCCTCTCCCTGCTTTTATATTTCTCAGTCCTATTTGTGTCAATGGTGTCCTTCAATGAAAAGGAGTTTTTAATTTTTGTGTAACCACATTCATTAATATCTCCATACTGTGTAAGCTTTTGATATCTCATTAAATACATTTCCACCCACTTCTAGATATCACCATTATTTTAAAATATTTTTTTCTGTTAACTTCTTCGATTCTTTCCACTCCACGTGTAGATTTTTTTTTATATATTATTATTATTTTTGTTGTTATTTAAAAATTTTTCAATTAAAGTTGACATTTGATATTTTATATTAGTTTCAGGTGTACAGCATAGTTGTTAGACATTGATATAATTTATGAAGTGATCCCCAGATTCATCTAGTACCCTGCTGGCACTATACATAGTTATTGTAATATTATTGACTAAATTCCCTATGCTATACTTCACATCTCTGTGGCTATTTTCTCACATTCAGATTTTTTTAGATTAAAATCAGTTTTATTTTTTCCAGCTTTATTTGAGTTATAATTGACATATAACATTATATAATTTTAAGGTTTACATTGTGGTGATTTGATATACATATATTGCAAAATGATTACACGATAAGGTTAGTTAATACATCTATCTCCTCACATAATTGACTTTGTGTGTATGGTAAAGAACTTTTAACATCTCACATTCAGATTTTTTAAATTTATCTGAACTTCACCTTTATATATGATGCAAATTGAGGTCCATCATTTTTCTCCTTATTGTAAGTGAATTTCTCTAAACCATATGTTCTTTCAATTTTACTATTTTTCAAAGATGCTATTTCTGAACTTTCTTTCTGAACTTCCTATTTTAATCCATTGCTCTATTTGTTGTCTTATGGTCAATATCAAATTGTTTTTAATAATTATGGCCTTATAATGAAGTCTTAATATTTAGTAGAGTTAGTGTTTTCTTTTTTATTTTAATTTTATGAAATTAAAATAGCCATTCAGGGACTTTATTCTTCCATAACATTTTTAAAATGAGTTGGGCAAGTCCCTCAAAAATTTTACCTAGACAATTGAATAAAGTTGCTTTGTATTTATTTGTAGCTTAATTTGGAGACTTTCTCTAATTTTTGGAACTTGCACAAAATAAGGGATAACTCATAGAAATTTGGTAGAATTCACCTATAAAACTAGTTGGACTGCAAGTTTTAGGACAGATGGTCTTTAACTATTTCATTTTTTAAATGTTTTTATCTGTTAAAGGTTTCCATTTTTTCCTAATGCTGAAAACATTTTTTTTGGCATATAACTATTTAAACTTAGGGTTTATTTTTTAACTACTTTATTAAATTTTTACATCTACTTTTTATCTGTTTGGTTCTTTAGTGATATTGCTCTTTTTAATACATTATTTTTAAATTTACACCCTCTCTTCTATTCTTGAATTACTATAGTAGAATTGTGCATTATTAATATTTTCTAAAAATGATTTTGCAGTATTTTTAAAATTTTTGTGTGTCTGAATGTACTATTTGTTAAAATTTGTCCTTACATTTTTTCTTTTTGATTTGACTTTATTTCTTTTTTCCAATTTCTTGAGAATTTTACAGTTTTCAGAAAAACTGTAGTTAGATTTCACAGTAAAATTGGGTCCTAAAAGTTTTTTTGGTTTTCACTGTTCAGTTCTAATTTTTATAATATTTTGTATAAATGTAGGATTATTTACTAGCATGATGTTTTATTTCTAAACACATGGAATTTTAAAAGCTGTTTTTTGTTATTGATTGATTGATTGATTGATTGATTTGATCTTGGTTATAGAATCCAGTATTAATGATATTGCTTTGTTTCTTTTTTACTTCTGTCCCCTCTTTATCTCTATCTCCCTCCTTACTTTCCTCTCTCCATTCCTTTCTTCTTTTATTTATTTATTTATCTAAATAATTTATTCTGGTTTTCTTTTTTGTTTAATGCATAGTTTATTTTATAAATGTATCAGGATTCAAAAAAATGTATTCCATTGTTTGTTGGCTATAGAGCTATGAATTATCCCATAGGTTAATTGGATATATATATTTTATTATTCATATTTTTCATATTTTTCCCTCTAGATCTATCCATTTTTGAGAAGAGTGTGACAAAATTGTCAACAACTGATATTTTACTGATATCTTTTATTTTAGTTTTTGCTCATTTGGGCTTTGTAAATTTTATATGTTGTCGTAGTGATGGCTGTTTATGGTGACAGGTATTTTTTGGTACACCAATATAATAATTGCCTTTGATTTCCTGTGATTTTTTTTTTGGTCTCAAATTATATTTTACTAGAGACTAATGTTACTTCCCCAAATATTTTTGATTAATATTTGCATGACGTATCTTTTTTTCTCACCTTTTATTTTCAATTCTTATTTTCAAATATTACAGATGATATACTATTGGTAGTTTTTCTTCTTTGGCGTAAGTCATTCTTTTTTGATGAGTTTAATAAAATTAAATCACCATAATTATAGTAAAATTTGTTTCTGTTATTGAATATTTTTCCTTTCATATTTTTTTCATACTTTTTTCTTCTCTTTTTTTTATTGGTCATGTAGGTTTTCTTCTGTTGGTTTTGAAATTACACATTCTACTTTTCTTTTTATATTACCTGTCTTTGAATAAAGCATCCTCATGTTTATATTCATATTGATTTCTTAACTATATTATTATCCATATCTTTCCTCTAACAAGTCTGAAAATTTAGAACATTCTTAAAGTCATTGGTCTTTTTTTTTTCAATTTATCTTCATTAATTCTGTATTTAATGCACAACATAGAGTACTATTTTCCTCTTTTGCCTTTGTTTTAAGAGGCAATCATAGTCTATTCTAAAACAGTTAATCATCCTTACTTCTCATATAGGTTGCAACTGCCCCTTTTAATATATATTTTCTCCTTATCTAAAAGAATGCTTCCTCCAAGAGTATTTTCTAAGTTTTTTTTTTCTTTTTTTGCATGGCAAATCTTGGCCTCAGAAGATTTATATAGCTCCTAGCCACCCTCCCACCCCGCCCCATTTTCTAATGGCAATTTTGTGAAACAAAGAATTCTAGGATCTGATGTCAATCTCGTTCAGTGTCATAGGCAGGCAACCTGTATACTTTTTGGATGACATCACTGCCTGTGTGGTGTTTCTAGCATGTTTAGATGGGGATGTTTCCTTGTCTATCCTCTCTGGCACTCTATGGAACTTTTTAGTCTGAAATCTTTCAATCTTGTTTTTGATTTTAGGGAATTTATCACTACTCTTTAAAAAAAATATTTTCTTTCTCCTGAATATTATCTTTTGTTCTTCTGAAACTCTTACAGTTACTGGCACTTCTACATCGAGCCTCTGTCTTCCCCAGCTTTTCTCTTACCTTTTCTATCTCTTTATCCTTTTTTGGTGTCTTCTCAGAGAGTTTCTCAATTTGATCTTTTAGCTTGCTCATTCACTCTGCCATTGAACTCATCCTATTTTCATATTTAAGAAATTTTAGCTGCTGCATTCTGTGAACTTTATATTTCCCTTTTTATGACTTCTTGTTTCTGCTTATATTATTAGTATACTCTCTCCTATCTTTGAGAAATTTATTGTGCTTATTTTATATTTGGAGACCATCTGCTTCAATCATTCTGCTTCATGTAGCATATGCTGTTTGGTTTGTAGTGTTTCTTGTATAGTGATTGTGCTCTGTAGGTGTGTCAAAATTTGGCATGCCCATTTATCTTTTCCTGAATGTTAGTTATCTCTTGTGGTAAAGTGCGGGTCCCATTGGCAGTCTCATGGGGGAGAGTAATGCTCAAGGTGAAAAACCCTATGCACCTGTGGGAGACACACCCTTAGATGACCTCCGATAAGTCATGTCCTGTACAATTTTTTTCCTTTCAATATAAGCAGAATCTGTGACTTGCTTCTAAGCAACAAATTATGAGAAAGGGATAGACTGTCTCCCCATGGTTTTGTTTTGTTATATATGACTCTTTTTCACAGACAGGAGCGATATAGTTTCCTTCTGGTCTTGAAGAAGGAAGCAGACGTGTCGTGAATTGCCTGACAAAGAATTTCAGGTGACTTCTCAGAAACAGATCAGCTCTTGCTGACAGCCAACAAGAAAATGGAAATCTCAGTCGTATAATTTCAGGAGATGAATTCTGCTGATAACTTGAGGGAGCTTGGAAGTGTATTTTCTCCCTGGTTAAACCTCTGATGAGACTTCAGCCCCAGTTACCCTGGATTGCTACCTGATGAGATATATAGCAGAGGACCCAGTTAAGTGTGTCTACATGTCTGACCTCCAGAAACTGGGAAATATGAACATGTGCTGTTTTAAGCCTCTAGTTTGTGGTGATTGGCTATGTAGCAATAGAAAACACGTATGTAATTGAAGCTGTAAGTGCTCCTCTCTGCTCCCGCACCCCCATGCAACACTTTTGAACAGATTTTGCTTTTAAATGGTTAGAGTAAAGAAGCACTCGGTAGAGGCAGTTGCATTAGATTCTAATTTGCTAGTTAGGAAGGTTCAAGAAAGATGCAGCATGTGAGTAGATGTTCCCAATGGTTAATAAACTGCTTATCTTTTTTCGCCATCATCTCCTCTAAGTTTTCATCATATTCTTCTTTTTTAGACAATAATAAATTTTAATGAGGTATTTGATTACCCTTCTTTCTCAAATTTCATAGAGCATTGTTTAGGATTTTTTTATATATGCATTTTTTTATTTTTGGTGTTTTCAAAGAAAAGTTTTATTATCCCGGGCATCATTTGCACTCTAAAAATTAAAAAAAAAAATACTAGATATAAGGTTGGAGTTCTTTCAGCACTTTGAAAATGTTAGCCTTCTGCCATCTTGCTTCTAGTGGTGATATTGAAAAAAATTGGTATCAATCTGAATTAAAAAAAATAACTTCACTCTCTGGAAGCATGTAGAACATTTTCTTAAATTTGTTAAATATTTCTTAAACATTTTCTTAAACTATGCACACATGTGTGCGTTTTTTCTTATCTATACTATTTTGCACATTCTAAGGACCTTTAATCTTAGCTGTTCATATATTTAAATTCTGGGGCATTCCAATGGGTTATTATTTTATCTATTTCTACCTCATTTATGGGTTTTCTTTCTAGTACTGCTATAAATGATTGATGACAGTTGTGTTTTTATCATCTGTTTATTAATTTCTCTTTTACATTTTCCATTATTTTATGACTTTCTAATGCCTTCTAAATAATTTTCTGGATCTGATCTTCCTGTTCAGTAGTTTAATTTGTGGCTCTATCATATCGGTTAATTATTCATTCCTTGTGATTTTTTAAACATATTTATATTTTTATATCCAGTAAATCTATTTGCTGCTTCTTGATAACTGCTTATTGTTGCTTAATGTCACTAATATATCATACCTTAGCTCTTTAAGGATATTTATTGTGATCGTTTTTAAATGTTGATCTCTGTATTTCATTGATTCTGAATCATGGCGTATATATTGTTCTGTTGTTGCCATTCTATTGCAAAAATTGTACTTAGATGACTTTTTATTTTTTCCTTAAGCTCATTTACCTTATCCTGCCAGGTTTGCCAGGGAATAAGTCTTTCTGTTTCTCCTAATAAATTTAGTGTTAGATAGCCTTGACATACCCATTTGTTATGTCACTACCAATCTTCCCTTTTCCTTAGGAAAATTCTAGTGCTTTTCTAAGAATTTCTTTCTCTTGGCTGAAACTACATACACTTAGGGTTTCGAAGAGAGATTGGAAATACTCAGCAGCTGCCATTTCACAGAGACATTTTTATCATCGTTCGTTTCTCACTCAACCATTCCTCACTCACTCAGGCTTCTGTTTCGCCTTATTGTTATCTTGGGAAGAGAAAACATGCTTAGCATAGTTTCTGAAATCCAAGTTTCTGGTTTGGAATTCTGGCTCTGCCCCAATGTACTAGCTGCGGGAACTTGGGCAAGTTTCTCAGCTTCTCTGCGCTTCAGTATCCTTGTATGTAAAATAAGGTGGTAATAGTCACTGGCTGTTAGGATTGCTGTGATAGTTAAATGAGATAATGCATATGGAATTACAACAGTACCTACAACAAACTAAAGCCTAAAAATATTTGCTATTGTCATCAATACAGTACTGAGCACTTGTACATGTTCAATAGATGTCATCTGTTTTTGTATTACTATACTTACTAGTTACACTTACCCACAGTGTCCTCTCTGAATCTGTGCACAGGTTGCTAGCAAGATGCACCCACACTTCAAATTCAGAATTCCCATGTGCTTCCTGTCATCGTCTATGCCTCTCACCATACTAGTGATCTAGAAATTTTTTTGGAGGGGACTGTTCAGGCAAGAATATAAGATCGAATGTTAGTTAAATGGAAAAAAAAAAATTGTAAATCTGTAGTATCTTATACTTATTATTTCCATGCTATAAGTCTCTGCCCCATAGATAGTATGTGAACCAACTTCCCTTTTGTGTATATAGCCCTTTACAGGTTATGATGTAGGTTTATATCCATTATCACATTTAGTCTTGCATAACTTCTCCAAAGGCGAGAAAGGTTTACTGAATCTATTTTTAAGAGAGAATGAATTCTCAGACTGGAGGAGAATAAGAACTAAATTAAATTCAAACAGTTTGAGTGTGGCAGACATGAACTTTGCCCAGATGTTCTGACTTCTAGTCTCACATATCTCCCCTGCTCCACTCTGTGCAGAAGGGTCCAAGAGAAATAGCCAAAAACCTGGCATCTCTAGGAGGTTTTTTTTTTCTAGGAGGTTTTTGTCCACATTTACAAATGTGGACAAATGTGAGTGAACTGTTTGACATTCATAGTTTTATCTCATTCTATCATACCTTGAGTTCGGGTCCAAGGTGTACCCTGCCTTTGCTATAAAAAGAGGTACAAATGCTGAGTTATTTACTGTTAGCTGGGTGTGGTTGGTGCTTGACAATAAAGATTGTGATGGCCATAACAAAAGGCATCAGGTTTGAGAGTCCTTTTCTGTTGTTCAAACTCTTACCAAGACATCTAAAGATGTAGTTTTTAGTATCAGATGCCCAAGTTTGCGCTTAGTTAGCAAGGTAGTGAATATGGTTCCTCAAAACTAAACTATTATGTTACCTTCACATAAGTTAACCCACCAGGTTTTATACGCAGTTGATAATAGAGTGTGCTGTCTATTTACTAGAGAGGTGGCAAACATACCATTAACAGTTAATAAATATGTATTGGGCACTAATTCTGTGTTCAGTTCTACATGAGACTTTATAGAGACAGAAAGAGACTAAGACACACGAATTCATTAATGAATGAGAATATGCAAAAATCTGTATTCTTCAGTGCAAGTGGATGTGCAAAAGGAAGTCAAAGAAGTCATAGCTTTTAACCCTCCTTACCTGGATAACAGTTTGTCACATGTTTACAGAATGAAGAAGGCAAGACCGGGGTGGGGATATAATTTTATCTATGTCAGGTTTTCTGCAAGAGGTAGGATCTGAGATGTTTGATAAATGTATGCAGGAGAGAGCAGGCATCCTCAGTGAGGTGCAGAAATAAAAACAGGAAGAGATTTAGAGAGGAAGAAGGTGAAAATGTGGCCATAATATCATCCATTATTAGAATATAGACATTATATAAAGCTCCATTAAATTTACAATAGTCACATAATAACTTTCTAGAATCTAAGTCATATCTCTTCCACTTTGATTTTTGAATGAATGACTAAGCCTTTTCATGCTGACAAAATATGGTAATTTCTCCTCTGTCTCTCTGTCTCTGTCTCTCTAGGGTGTGTTTTATGGCTCAGAATGCAGAATGTGGTCTGCTTTTTTTTTTTTTTTTTAAGAAATGTTGAAGGTATAAGGTTCTTCATCTTTACTATAGATGACTTCAAAATTATATATGGATAAAAAAATCAGAATGCACACCTCAATCCTTCATTAACGAGTGAATGACAAATTGTGATATATACACACAGTGGAATATTGTTCAGCCTTTTATTAAAAAGAAAGTCAATTCTGACATATGCTGCAACATGGATGAACCTTGACAATATGCTAAGAAAAAAAATATATGTAAAGAGCAAATATCATATGGGTCTATTTATATGGGGACTCAGAAAGCAGGCAAATTCATAAAGACAGAAAGTAGAATAGTGGTTGCCAGGGGTGGGGGGGAGGCGAATGGGGAGTTAGTGTTTCATGGGTACATAGTTTTACTTGAGGAAGATGAAAAAGTTTTGGAAATGAATAGTGACTATGGTTTCACAGCAATGTGAATGTATTTAATGCCATAGAAATGTATACTTAAAATGGTTAAAATTGTAAATTTTATGTTCTGTATATTTTACCATAATTTAAAAAAATAAAAAAATATTAAAAATAGAATGGTGTTGACAGGGAAAACAGTTAAAGAGTTATTTGTTAAATTTATTTTATTTCAAATGTTTGTATTTATTTTCAGACTAGTTTGAATAGACTATTTTTTAGAGCAGTTTTAGGTTCATAGCAATACTGAGAGGAAGGTGTAGACATTTCTGGAATACTCTCTACTTTGATACATGCATAGCCTCTGGTCATTTCTTTTTCATCTTTGAAAACTCAAACTCATTCTTTTCATAGCAAGTTATGTACTCTATTGAGAACATATTTTTCTTTTCTTTTTTTGTTCCTTGAATATTTTCTTACATAAGTTGAATGGGTTACTTTGGAAAACATTGGCATGCAGTGATACATAGTAGCCAGCATTCCTACAACCTGATATCTAATCCGGGGCCACTCTAAGTTAGTCATTGTAAAAGAGGTTACCACTTGTCAACAGAATGGTATCTCTGGAGATGTAGAAAATAGGTGATAGGGCTAAGTTTTCTATCATAAAGAAACCTCGTGGTTCATGGAGGGGTATCAATTGGTGCAATATGTGGACAATGTGGGTCAGAGCTATTCAAGCTAAAATAATTTGAGTTAAGTTCATCTTGAAATGCAGACCAGAATATGTCTATGATCCGGGTTAAAAAAATTTGTTTTAATTCTAGCAAGGGTTTCTTTGAGCTTCATATACACCTGGTACAGGGGATTGTTAGAGATGATTATAGATAGGGGGACTTGAGGCATCATCAGAGATCCAAATCCAGGACAGAAACTGTAAGTCAGGAAAGAAACAATGTTCTTTTGAGGGGTCCCTGGCATACTGATATGAGCAGTTCCATCTCATTGGAAGCACATAGCAGGGTCACGTGCAGGTATTCTTGAGAACTGATGAAGAATGAGACTCTCTTGACTATTAGTGAGTGTTACTATTTTATTTAATCATCCTTAGACAAACCTTGAGAAGATTAGAGATGGTTTCATCTGGCTTCCTTTAGACTCTATTTAACACATTTTCAATGCCCAATACTCTTTCCTTTCATCTTGTTCCATTTTAAGAGATACTTTATCTTAGGAATGAATATTGATTTGGGTCACAAGTGGACTGTATCTGAGCTAGATGATCTTATGCTGGGGGGTTGCACATTGAGCCAGGTGAAGTGTGGTGCTGAGAGGTCTTAGCAATTATTCAGGAAAGGGGAAACACTTGGCAGCAGAGGGATGGCTCACAAATCTCCATGAACATTTCAGCCAGAACCCTCTGATTTATTCATTTTAATATACTGGCTTTGGAGGGATTATTTCAACTGATGAAAGGCATCTGTAACAAAACACAAATAGTAAGCTCGTGCTGTTGTGAAATAATTTGTTGATTTCAGACCTTGTCAGTTTGATTATATCATGCGACTAATATTTAATCTTTTAATTGATAAAAGTGGCCACTTGATTTGGCAATGTTTAAGAAATGTGTGTATAGACACAGATGACCCGAGTCAGTGGACTGAAGGGAAAGCTGGACGTGGCATCTTAAGCTTGGTATGCATTTTGTCCAGAAGGAAATTAGAATAAAGGGGCACAGAGGGGCTGACATGTCACCTCTTTAGGCTCCTATAGCAGTTTCCATTGAGAATTTACCCACTGTTTTCTTTTATTCCCTGAGTCCTGAATACGATTGGCTCAGGGCCTGGAAGCTCTGCAATTTTTCATGTTCTGGCAACCTAGGAAGAGAAGGTATTTTGTAACTTAGCTCAGTTGTTTCTTAATGTTTGGAGAGAAATATGTCTTCTTGTAGATTGTTTTAAGTCGAAAAGAAACATACTTTCTGAACATACAGAAATGCCTATTCCATATTCATAGATTTGCGTTTAAATCCAAAAGCAATACAGTGATTTTGTTTCCTCATCATTCTCAAGCTCAGAAAGTAGTGCGAGCCACATTCCTGATGGGATTTCATTGAAAATTAGACTTGTGATAACAAGGGTGGAACACAGCAAAACCTTTAGTGTAGAAAGCCAAGATTTTGCTCTCCATTTACCTTTATTTTATGTCCTAGGGAATTGTCATCTTTGACATTTGTAAACCTCCCTTCCCGAAACAGTTCCATAGGTCTTCCTTGTTCAAAAGTTGCTCTCTGAATGTCACTTCTCTACTCAGTGGCCTGCTGTTATCCCATAGTGGGAGTCCAAGGCCTTTAAACTGGAGGGAACAGTATGATGTGCTTGATGCAAAACCAGAGAAATATCCCTCTGGGGAGGAAACTCTGGGACTGGGAGTGCTGGTGCATATAAGCTATACTGCCAGCCGGTGTGACCAGATGGGAGAATGTGTCTTACAGTGGAACTTAACTCCAGGTAAATTATTAAGTGTGCCTTTGGGTAATTTCAAGCCTGTGGGAAGAGTCCCCTAAAAACCTGGTTGAATAAATGTCAGTGTTGTTGGTAGGAAAACAACAGATGGTGGTTCATAATAGGGCAAGAATCCCTTAAAATCGAACACCTTTTTGAACACAAAATCAGACATGGTAATTGTTACCAATAGTTCTATTTTTGGAGCAACCTCCAAACTGATAACTATGAATGACAACAAATGTTATTCTAGCTTATTCATGGCATCACACTGTCCTGGGAAGCTACAGTTATGGAAATCAAGGGACTATTGCTTAATATTGCTATTAATAAATTACATGCTAGAGCAGCAGTGGCAATAGCTCACCACGTTGATGTAACAGAATATATAAGTATGCAGATGATTTATATTCTACAGAACCCAATCTTACTTTTAAGTCATTTATGGTAAAAGTGTCTAATTATAATTTTGCCTTTCACATATATGGAACAATAGCAACTTAACTATATGTTGGTCAATTTATAACACTTTGAGTATATATTATACATCTATCTATCATCTATATATCTATGAAAAAATGTTTCCTTTAAGTTGCTTTTACTGAACCACCAGAACAGAATTATTTGCTTCTAAGTACTCATTGTTTCTCTCTACAGCTCCTAAGATAAAAAAATGATTCTGTTCTGCCTGTGGTTTTAGTGTTTGGGAATAGAATTATTTTTCTTCTTTCACTCAAATTCTCAAAATTTTTAAGAGAGAAAGTCACATTTTTTTTCTTCTGCAAGAGCATTTTTAAGGATCTTTTATATAGCATCTTCAAAAAATGAGATGTACCTCCTTTTTCTTCCTTAAAATTTCTAGTTAATACTAGTCCAAATTTATAACAAAGTTTAATACGTGGCTTAATAAATAAACCCAATCATTTTCTGTTTTTGTTATAATACAATGAGCATGAAAAAAGTTGTTAATTAAAAACTTAAAAGCAAGTTTATAGCATAAATATCTATCCAGTTCAATTCATCGTAATAACTGAATTCAGAAAGTAGTAATACATTTTAACTTATTTTGAACCACTTGCTTTATAATCGTTTAAAATTAGTTTCAAAATTAGTGGTATTATTTTTAAAATTCTGACTGATCAAGACAGGTCAAGTTGCTCTTTTCCACATTTAGAATTTTGTTCTGTACTTTTTCATATTTGGGATTTGCAAATTGCTAAGACCAATATTTCTGTCCTGGATTTGCATCTCTGATGATACCTCAAGCCCCTCTATCATTTGCAACTGATACTTCTAGGTGAAGAATGAATGAATGAATGAATGAATGAATGAATTACATTATCTATTATACAAATATAGCCAAACACTTTAGATTCCAGTTATGAAGTACCAATATGTCAGAAGCGCAAAGAGATGAATAATGTATTTTCTGCCCTTACTTCATTAATGACATAGAGTATAAGATAGAAATGTAAACAGATAATTAAATTTAAATATAAGAACTTCTGCATCTGGTCAAGATGGAGTAAAAGTAATAAGATTTTATGTTCCAGATATTCAAAAAGGCGGGTAAATGTATGAAACAGTGGTTTTCAAGGCATTGGACTTGAATCTAGCTATTTCAATATCACATTGAAGGGAAACTGTTTAAAAATCTCAATTAAAAGACAGAGGTTATCAGTTCAAATAAAAAAAAGGCAGACCCAAAGAAATGAACTTTAAACATAATGACATAAATAAGTTAAATATAAAAGGATAGAAAAAGTTATATTTTTCTAATATCAATCAAAATAAAGCTGTAGTAGCTATATTATTATCATACAAAGTTGATTGCAGAATAAAATATATGTTTATTATTATCATTATCATTATCATTATTATTATTATTGTTATTATTTATTAGGAAAACAGAAGGTTATTTCATAATGATAAAAGGATAAACTTAACAATCTCAAACATTTCTGTTCCAAATAATAGAGCTGAAAAATACATGTGCAAACTTGATAGAACTGAAAAGAAATAGATAAGCCACAATTACTTTCTGATGTTCAGTAGTGGCTAAACACAGGTAAAAATAAAATTATTAAGTATATAAAAGGCTTGAATAACACAATTGTATTAGTCAGAATTCTCTAGAGAAATTGAGCCAAGAGGATATATAGATAGATATAGATTAGATATAGATAGATTAGATATAGATAGATATAGATAGATATAGATATAGATGATATATAGATATAGATGATATAGATATAGATACAGATACAGATATAGATAGATATAGTCATAGATATAGATATAGAGATTTATTACGAGGGATGGCTACAAGATTATGGAGGCTAAGGATTCTCATGACCTACCATCTTCAAGTTGGAGGTCCAGGACACCTGGTGGTATAGTTCCATTCAAACCTGAAGTGCTGAGGATCAAAGGAATGGTGTAAATCAATGGTATAAATCTCAGCCTGACTCCAAAAACCCAAGAACAAGAAACACTCATGTCCAAGGGCAGGAGAAGGTGGATTTCCTGGCTCAAGCAGAGAGGACAGTCATACTTTTTCACTTTTTTGTTCTATTCAGGTCCTTAATGGATTGGATAATGTTCACCTGCATTAGTAAGGACAATCTTTTTTACTCAGTCTACTGATTTAAATACTAACTTTTTCCATAAACATCCCCATAGACACACTGAGAAATAATGTTTTATAAGCTATCTGGACATTAGCCTGGTCAAGTTAATACATAAAATCAACTATCACCACACTTAATCTGAAATTATTGATATTTATAGAACATGCCACCTAACAATATCAGAGTGCATGCACATCTTTTTCAAGTATACATTGAACATTTACCAAGAAAAAAACATATTTTGGTCCCATTAATTTATAAAGATAAATCATACAAAATATGGTATCTGATCACAAGGGAATAAATTAGAAATCTAAAACAGAAAGATCTCTGGAAAGTCTCCAAATATTTGGAAACTGAATACCATGGTTCTAGATAACCCATGTCAAAGAAGAAGCAAAAGAGAAATTAGGAAACATTTTGGCATAAATGCAAATAAAAACACAAAATATAAAAATGTATAGGATAAAGCTAAAGCATTAGTTAGAGGAAAATTTATAGTATTAGGCCTATATTGAAAAATAAGAAATATATCAAGAGAATTACCTCAGTTTCACCCTTAAGAAACTATAAAATAAAAAGCAAATTAGATGCACAGAAAGTAAAAGGAAGAAAGAAATATCAACAGAAATCAGTATACTAGAAGACAGAAAAAAAAGACATGAAAACCACATGATCTTTTTTTATCTTTGGAAAGATCAAAAATGACAAATCTTTAATCAGACTAATTATAAAAGTAAAATAAGACAAACTTGTAAATATTGGAATGAAGAGAGATAACATTGGCATGGATTCTGCACATATTCAAATGTTAAGAAGATAGTGTCTTGAACAACTTTATGCCAACAATCTCTGCAACTTAGAAGAAATGGAGAAATTTCTTGAATGACTCAAACTAAAAAGCCCAATTAAGAAAGAAATGCAGTGGTCTATATTAACCACAGTAGCATCATTTCTAGTAAAAAAAAAATCATCTCAAACAGAAAATTCTATGCCCAGGTGGATTTAATGGTAAATTTTACTGAATATTTAAGGAAGAAATACTGCTAATTCTATAAAACCTCCAAAAAAATAATCAAAGAAGAGAGAATATTTCTCAACTCATGTTTTGAGGCAAGCATTACCCTGAAACAAAAACCAAAAATATTACAAAAATAAAACTGAAGACCAATATTCTTCATAGCAAAGGTACAAATATTCCAAATAAAATATTAGCATACTAAACCCAACAACATATAAAATGAATAATGCATCATGACCAAGTGGGTCATTCAAATACAATTGAATACACAAATATTGATTTTTTAGAATCCTTCACCAATATCTATAATATTACACTTTCCTAATGTGAGGTTTATATAAACAACATGATCTTTTTTCATGGTCATCCACCGTACTTCTTATCACTAGGGGAGACCCTTTAAATTATTAAACTCAAGGCTTTTCTTCATTTCCAAGGCTGTAGAGAACAGTTGTCTTTGTCTCTTTCTTTCCACGTCAGTGCCACTCTAACTTTCCTGGAGCTGATTCAGGGAAGACTTATCTTTTGTTGGAAATAGACTTTCCAGAGTCACATCCAAAGATTTATGAGTTTAACCATTCTTCTGGAGTCAGTACCTCAGGCTTATTCTCTGTGCTCCTTTTTGGGAAATGCATATTATTATTTTTTTAACCATTCAAATTTCCAAAAACTGACTGTGAACATCTTAGCCTAATATAGATGACATTAATTAAAATTGCTAAGCCATTCAGCCTTGAATGTTCTTGAAAGTGCTGCAGAATAACACACTGGGCTTTCATTAATACCGTGCATTCTCATGGGCTGTAGCCTGCGATATCATTTCCAGGTACCTGATTCTTTAAAAGATATAACATTCTTTTATCTGTGGTAGATTCACCCCCAGTTTATCTCAATGATTCATCATGATCTTTTCTTTCCAGATATCCTTATTTCTAGGCCATCACATGGACTCACCATTACACCTATTGTGAAATGTTGTCTGTGGCTCTTCTGGTCCTGCCTTTTCTTTCTTTCTCTCTGGCCCATCATATGGAATGACATTATTATGGACAACATAAAAGGGCTATTCCTGTGAATCATAGGCACTCAGAAGCATCTTGGCCCCACTCTTCTTTCATTTTAAGTAGAATTTTATAACTAACTAAATGAGTGAATAGAAAGAAAGAAAGAAAGAAAGAAAGAAAGAAAGAAAGAAAGAAAGAAAGAAAAGAGAAAAGAAAGAAAAAAAGCCAAAATTTAGGATTCCTATAGTTTAAGGACTCTTAATTTCTTACAATCCAAGAGTAACCATTTTATTATTATCACCCAACCTGTTCTAAGAAAAGAAGCTAGGCAGAGTTGGTAGTCACAGACCCAAATGTACACTCACACACATCAATCACATACGTGATACATTGGGTAGCCAAGTATGGAAAGGAAAGGTCATAATATCTTACTCAACTGCTATAATAAACATCAAATCTAATTTGTAAGCACCCTGTTCTATCTGAACCCATCCAAATGTGGCCATTTTGTAGCCATGCCTCATAAAATATCCATATTATTATTCAGAAAGAGGCACATATTCTATTTTTCATAACTTTATATCTTCCTCTTAGAATGTTTTCTTCAGCTAAGGAACTTAATTGCCACAGGGAGAGGTAGACAGTTTTTTTTAAAAGTAAAAAAACATATATATTTTTTTAACTTCACTGCTAACTAACCAGAAACTGACAGGGTGACTCATCAGCCGGATCCATTAATCTCAGCTGAATAGAAAAATCCAGATGGAATTGAGAGGAATTGGGCCATTTCTTCCCAAGACATAAGGACTAGTGAGCTCAGGGTGGCAGATTTTATATTTAGTTTTGGCTAAGGAAGTATAGGTCACATTTTATGTTTTTTCTTTCCTTTTTTTTTTTTGAGGATTGCTAAAGAATTGAACACTGCAGAAACCATTCTCTTTCCTTTAATTCCTAAGGATATAAGAACAATAAAAATATTAAAATCTGCAAAGAATATATAAATATTTTTAAAGTATTTATATCTTTATAGTATAAAAGACACAGTAACTTATAATGAAATTAGATTTAGTGCACACACGCACGAGTAACACGCACACATGCACACACATACACAAATCTTTTCTTCCCTATGAAATATTTATTGATTCCCAAGCAAAGTCCTCACAATACAATTCTATAAGCTTTCTCTAAAAGTTGAATCCACCATACCTAAAACTGGCACAGTTTCCTCTTCCCACGAGAAACACCAGGCTCTGTTCCATTTGGTGTAAAGAACACAAGGTTGGGTTTGACACAATTTGGTTGAAAGTTTAAATGGTTGTTTCAGAATTGTGTGGGCAATTCACTTAATCTCTCTGAAACAGTTTAATTATCCTCAAATGAGAATAATAACCATTGATGCAGTATTGTGGGGATTACATTGATAATGCTATTAAACTGCAAGTGGTTGCTGAGCCCTTCTGGTAGGTATGCAAAGATGTCTGCCCCTTTGTTTATTTTCCATCACTGATGGAAACATGCATGAAGCCAAAAGACAGGCTTTGAAAGAAGAGTTTTGACTCTGACAAGCAAGATCTTTCGAGAAGTGATAAACCAGGTTTTATTCCTTAGAAGTAGTAGAAGTCATTGAATGGAAAGAGAGTTATTATAAAAGAGAACTGACTGCTGCACAAACTACCCATGACCCCAACAAAAGAGAGAAATGGGGGCGTGGGTCTCCTGTGGTAAAGATGATGGAAAGCTCGAAACCCCACAGTCATTGTCCTCTACACATTATGCATCCTGAGGAAGCCAGAGGAAAGCAGTCCTACTCCCCACCATTCTATTTTTTCACATTTGGTCCCCTCACATCTCACTCAGGCATTTTTTTATAGTAGTGATGCAGGCATGGGTGGAGTGGACAGTGAGTGGGTTCTCACAGGGCTGTTCTGACTGGAGGCCTGTTTCCTGCTAACTCAGCCCAACAGCATGTCCAACTACATTTGAGTTGAGGCTAATGGAAGAAGGTCAAGTTTAGTAGATAGTGAACAGCAATACCATGGAAGCAATAGTCAAAATCTCCTTAAAGTTAACATACATCAAATATACACAAAACGATATCTTTGCTCTATGCAGTTCCAAAGCCATTGAGGAATTCTAACATTAGAAAATGTCCACTAACTTCTTCTACATAAGCACAGATGCCATGATCCTCTAAGACACACCTTGATTGAGCACAGAACCTGTTCAAAACACCTAGGTGCTGTGAGAGGCAGTGAAAAGAGAGAAGCCTTGATTGCTAGTCAGAATATCTATATAAGAACAGATTTCACCACATAATTCATCTTAATTGTGTTCAACACCTAGAAGAATGTAATATAGACCATAGATGTTCAGTAATATTTGCAATTGAATGGAATAACCTCGTTATATGATTTATTGGGTGTTTTAGTTTTTTCTTTCCAAATAATTTTTATTTAGTAGAGGGCTAAGACAAAGTATTATGTTAATCCTATATTCTTATTTCTCGGAGTTGAATGTATATTGGATGCTCAATAAAAACACTTTGTTTAGCTCTGAAGGAACACATGTTCTGGAGAACAGTACAATTATTCTCTTTGTATTGAAATTTCTGTTGCTGGTTCTGACTCATTTGGAGGTACAAACAAGGGTGTTATCTGAGTTTCCATGAGAACTCAGTTATAGGGACCTTGGACCTTAGTTTATCACTCATCCACAGCCAAAGTTATTACTGGGCTTTGTTCTATTTTATGTGTCAAATATTTTCCTTAAAAAAATCTTAAAAAATGCCAGACTCCAAATGGCTTACCCATTGCAGAGGGCTATTTATCTTTCCAAGGTCAATGGAAGTCATGAGAATGCAAAGTGACCAGCAACTCACCAGCTTAGTCAATGATTAATTAATTTAATTTAATGATTGATAAGCATTGGAGATGAATGAGGAAAATTATCTTACCAAGATTAAATTGTGAGTTGGGTGTGAATGGAAATGGGTAAAGGGAGGGCATTTCACATTCCAGGAGAAAAGAGGAATGAAGCAAAAACTTGGAAGCTGACGTACCTGTGCATGTTAATAGGGCAGTAAGAACTCCTAGCTATAACTATGGAAACAATACAAGAATCGCTTATAATCTGGATGGAATTCACAGGCACTTCAGCTTTTAAATTCACTGTCATCTGCTTCTTTCTCCTTTGTCATACCTCGTTTAGTTTCCACCTGCTCCAGAGAGACTCTGATGGATATAGAGACATATCTGTATTTTTAGGTGTTGGCCCATTTAATTTTCATTGACTATCAGCTATGAGCCAGGTACTAGGCATACTGAATAAGTGAAAATGCCCACTTAAGGGAATTCACAGTGTGCTGGGAGAGATGGAAGGTTGATATAACATGGTAAAGATTGGTTTGCACTCAAAGAATGTATGTATTTGGACAAGGGGTAGACAGGGACAGTTTTTTGATTCATGGAATTGAAAGAAAAGTTTTGAGAGTAAAGGTACAAGTGTTAGCCAGGTAAAAAAGAGAGAGTATTCCAGGTAGGAGAAGCTTATGTACAGGCAGTGGTTTTCTTTCTTTTTCTTTCCCTTTTCAAATTAATTATTGAGTAGATACATATGAATATTTATAAATATATGGGTAAAATATAAAGGATAATGCAATGAGCATGTGTATCCTCTGCTCTATTTAAGCATGGTCATTACTTCTGAAGCCTACAGTAGACTCCTTCCTGTTCCAGTGCATTCCACCCCACTCAGGAAACACTGTCCTTACTTTTGTGTTTATCATTCCCTTGATTTTCTTTATTTCTCTTTTTCTTACTTTATGCCACATGTTTCCATCTCTAAATAATACATTGTGTAGCTTTCCATGTGTTTGAAAATTGATAGAAATTGGATCACACTATATATATTCTCTTTGTTTCAGTTTCTGATTTACCATAGTTACATTGTATTGATATATCACAATATATTTATTAATTTTAATATAATGCTTATTTACATTGTTTCTACAATCAGTTGTCTTGTACCTTTTTTCTTCATGCACATGTACCCAAGAGTTTTTCCTATGGAGTAGAATAGTATGCAAGGATGTATGCATGTCCAAATGTTCTGGGCTGGGAAATACCACACTATTGTCTAAATAGGTTATGACAGTTTACATTTGCACCAGGAGTATGTGAGTTCTGTTGGTAGAAAATTCACACTTTTTGTTTCTCAAAAAATTTGTTATACCTCATTCTCAAAAAATACATTCACTGTGTATACAACTCTACATTAACAGTCATTGCCTAAAAGACAATAAATATTTTTCTATACTTTATTTTGGTTTTCCTTGTCACAGTTCAAAAATCAGCTGTCATTCCAATAATTGTTCTTCTGTAAGTAATCTATATTTTTATTATGGCTAATTCTAGAGTCATTTCTTGTTTCTGATGTTTTGTAGTTAACTGTAGTGTAAAATTGGTATGTGATTTTCAGAAGCTGTAGATTTCTAACTGTTAATAGTTCTAAAAAATGTTTACCCATTATTTCCTAAAAGATAGCTTCTAATATTTCTTTTCTCATTCTGGAATTCGATTAGATGGATATAAGATGGTCTCACTCTGTATTCATCTTTCTGATCTCTTTCTCACATTTCCCTTCCCTTTATGCTGCATTCTAGATAATTTCATCAGTTGCTTCTTCAATCATTCTACCATTAAGCCTTTCATTATAAAAATTTCAAAACTTCTAACACTATATGTCTCAGTAAGACATATTTCATTCCACGTAAGCCTGGCATTTTATATTTTCTTACATTTAAAATTCCTCTTTTAAATGTATTTACATACTTATTTTATATTCAGTGTCTCATAATTCCACAGTTAAAATATTCACATATCTGAGTCTATCATCTGTTGTTGCTGTCTGGTCTAATTCATGATGCCTTCTTTTCTTGTGTTTTGTGACTTTTGACTATGATGTCATATTCTAAAAAATACCTTTTGCATTCTTCGAGACCACAGTGTAAGGAAGGTTCTTAGTTTAGAGGATTTGTGTTTGCTTTTGTGCGTGTCTAAAGTATTCTCAGACTGGGACCATTTATTAACTAGTATGGTGTACTACAGAAAATAAGAATCTTGAAAATGGTGAAGTTCATAGCATGGAGAGTCAAAGAGTAAACATGCAGAAAATCTGGCACATTATACTATAAGTAACTGAAAGCCACTGAAGATCTTTAGAGAGAAATAAGTGGTATGTGTGTGTGTGTGTGTGTGTGTGTGTGTGTGTGGTGTGTGTGTTTTAGGTAAACTTTTTAGGTAAGGGAGTAAAGAGTAGATTTAAGACTACAAAACCCAAATTCTCAGGCAAAGTTATTAGGTTACTCCTTACTGCAATATTTCAGGTAAGAAATGATTAAACAAACTAGGTAGAACAGCAGAGGTTAAAATAAAAGAGGAATGAATAGATTTAGAAATATCAATAGGTAAAATAAACAATACAGAGAGAAGGTAGATGGAAGAGTTTCCACGACTTTCAAATTCCTGGTTTAAGTAAATGGTTTTATGTTGTGGCCATTCACAGAGTGAGATTAGGAATACAAAGGAGAAGGTTCTGCTTCATCTTGTGGAACTTACCTGTAGGTAAGTTTTGGCCTTTGAGGCAGGTCTGGGACATTGCAATGTTGTGACTAAAATAAAATTTTAAAATTATTTTTCCACAAATATTTGATGTGTTAATATGTCCCAGGCTCTGAGCTATGTTGTCTTGCATCTGATGCTCAGGGTGCTGGTCAGTAATATAAATATGAATTTGGAAGTTATCAACTTAAACATTATAGGTAAACCAAGAGTCTCATGAGGTTTACTAATAAACATTTCTTTAGAGAGAGAAGAGCAGGGCTGAAATGGGACAACCTTGGAGATGCTGATGTTTTAGTGGTTGATGAAGGAGGAACCTGAAAATGAAAATGTGATAGAATGGTGGATGAAGACAGAAAAATGAGAGTAGAATTGTAGAGGCCAAGGAGGTACAGATAATAAGAATGTTAGAGTGAATGAAAAAAACAACAGAAAGAAATCATTATAAAATGATATTAGATTTAACAGAGAAATCTAATAGGTAATAAAAATTATATTTTGGTGATTTGATGACTTTAGATAGGGAAGTTTCAATGGATTGGTCTGGCCAGGAACTAGAAACTATTTAGGGTAGCTTCAGAACTGAGTATAACAGAACAGATGGATACAACAGCTAGAAATTTAGTTGAAAATGGGAGAAAGGAAGAGTGGGTTTAAAAATAATTTGGAGAAAATTTTATTCAGAGAATATTAGAGATTTAAATATATTTATATATTGGATAAAAAGGTAATCAAAGTGGGACTGGTTGTGGACCTAGAGATTATTATGCTAAGTGAAATAAGGCAGAGAAAGATGAACACCAATATGATTTCACTTATATGTGGAATCTAAGGAACGAAAAGAATACACTAATTAAAAACAGACTCACAAATAGAGAGGGCAATCTGGTGACGACCAGATGGGAGCAGGGTTGGGGGACTGGGTGAAAAATGTGAAGGGTTAAGAAGTACAAATTAGTAGGTGATAGGTCACGGGGATAGGGTGTTCTGTATAGGGAATGAAGTCAGCGGTAGTGTAGAGGCTATGTGTAGAGGCAGAGGGGTGATAGAGTAATTGTGGGACCTTTTCATAAACTGTATAAATATCTAACCAATGTACTGCATGCTTGTAACCACTAATAAAATAAAATGCTAAAAAATGGGAGTGGTTGAAGATAAAGAAAAAACAAATGGTATGGATTAATATTCAGGTTTTGAGAAGGGGACAAGAACACAGGTGGAGTGGATCAGAAGAAAGATACCCTGTCATCCAAGATGCAGATAATACTTAGAGGAAAGCAGGCAGAAAATTGAGGGATTTTACACCTGATCAGTTCTACACAATTCACCTTTATTTAAATGAAAATACAATCTTTTTCTTTTCTCATAACCATTACTGAGAAAACACCGAACGCATTTTAGTATACACAATGTGCCAAGTCCTGTTCTAAAAAAGGACTTTCATGATCTAATTTAACCCTACATCACCTCTGTGTGGTAGCAGCTAGCTCTTTCCTCACCTCTTCTTTTTTACCTGAGGCACAGAAATTTGAAACATGTTACCCAGTGTCACACTAAGAGGAAAAGTCAGAATCTCACCTGAAACAATTTACTATGGAGCCGGCACTCCTAATTTGAGAACTTACATGTATTATCTTATTTAATTCTCAAATCAACCTTAGAGGCTATTTATTGTTGTGTCTCCAAACCATTGTTTATTTCCTCTCTTGAATATGACTCTGAGCAAGACGCAATTCCTTATGCCCCAGAGCTTAGGGATTTTCTGAATTTTAGGGGAAAGATTTCAAATCATGACTGCTGGGAATAGATGTGCCGCTGAGCTTTTTTCACTAACCAAGAATCCAGTTCTTTGAAGGCCAAAGGGATCTTAGGATCATAGAGAGAATGTGCTGGAAGAGAGTGAGGGAAAGATAGGATTTGAGAGAGGATCTTGTGAAGAAGCAGTACATTGTGGTGGGGAGAGACTAACAGATTTTTCAGAATGTATAATAAATTGTATGTTTTGTCTCGCAGATACATATGATTTAAATGTTTTAATTATTCAGAAGTCGATATAGTGATATTAAAGATAATGTTTGAATAAAAATTCCTAATTAAGCAATTACTTTCAGTTTTTGGTGTGTATTATATATAATCTATGTGAAAGACAGATTTTATTGTCTACTTGTGTTAAAATAGTTGCATGAGAATTTCCATGTTGCGAGTTAGTATTATTTTAATATGTCTATCACTCCCCATCAAGTAAGTGTAAGTTTAGAATTAGGCATTTTGGCTTTTTCTTCTTCTTTTTTAACTACTTTATCTAACCCTGCAATTGATTTATATAGCATTCTCCTTCTGTTGGTGCTATCTTTAGGATACATTATCATAAAAATGATGATTAAAGGGGAATTAATATCATTATGGCTTTTGCTACAGACGAGGCGCTTAGGTGTAAGTTTTCATTCAGTGTATTTTTAGTATGTTTCCTCTTTTATTTGCTCTTGGACAGATACTCTATGGTCCTCAATAACTCAGAGACAAATGTGTTCTTGTTGTGAAGGATTTCTGATGCAGAAACAAAGAATAACCCAGAAAAGAAAGAACCTTTTAACGTGTCTCTGTCCTTGCTCCCACCACATCGCTTTCCTGTATTTATTGTTTCTCCATCCCTACATACCCTTCCAGTAACCTAGATCCTTCTTGGGTCTGTGGAGGAGGGTTGCAGAAGCTCAAATCCAGCTCTGAGGATATGATGAAGAGTAGGTGCTCAATATATAAGTCAGTGGAGGACTGGGGGGATGAGTGGGTGGGGCGCAGCATTTTCTTTAGAATTTTTCTTATTGAAACTATAATTTCCTTTGGAGATTTTGTCACATATTCTATCTTTACTCCTATGTTCTCCTGTTAAAGTCCCCTTGTTAAAGTTAAACACAGTCAGTTTATATGGCAGAGACTGGTTCATCAATCCATTTTTTCTTGTCTCCTGATATTGTTCATTCTTACACATTAAAAAGTGCTACCTCTTCTGGCTTCTTCTTTGTTCTTGCTTCAGAAATTCTAGTTGGCTGAGTGAATACAAATAACTCAGTGGAGGACTAGGAGAAGGCCTTCAAATATGGTGGTGACACAAGATGGAAAGAACCAGGATTCTGCCTGATGAAAGAGCCATCGGACTGTGTTATGAGTGGGAATGTGCTTCAGTTGTGTTAAGTCACAGAGATTGAGAAGTTAGTAGTTTCTGAAGCTGAATGTGTATCGTCTTGACTAATATACAGAATACAGCTACGGGAATTAATCCATGGGACTTTGCTGAACACCTCACGATGCTCATCATGAGACTCGATGGTTGAAAAATCTTTAAGAAACTCAGAATCTGGAACTATGTCTCTGGCTTTGTTGCTTTGAGTGTGGAGGGCACAGGGCTGTAGTTCTCTGCCTAATGAGGTTGTCATGTACTTCCAAAATACCCGAAGAAGCTGGGCTGTTGTATTGTGAATATAAATTGATAATTTTGCTTAGGTAAATGGGCTTGGCAGCTTTGCCTTCAGAAATAAATCTTATTCTAGGAGGTTTTTTTTTTTTCTTTAATATCAGCATTCTTCAATACTGCTATACAGCAAAAGTGATTAGGTACTAAGAGTGTGGACATAGCCTCCAGATCATTAAACCACTAGTTCTGCAACATGAATAATCTGAATTCAATATCGGTAATGCCATGAGAGATAAATGACTGTGAAATCCCCTGTGCATGGTTGTTCAGAAGCAACTCTGGGAAAAAGCCACCTCACATGGAGATGTCTGCCTGAGGTGATTAGGCTGGAATTTAATTTTATTTAAATGTGTGAACACATTTAATAAGGCTCTCGAGGTATTATTCTCTGGAAGTATGCAGAAACTTTATATTTGAAAAATGCTTTATTTTGCTTGATAACACATAGAAAAGCCCTTATTGTGATTAGCATTTGAATGGGAGGATCATCTTAATACTCTTGTTATTAATATGACAGATTTGATTTTTCCTAGAGGTGACAATGGAACCCAGTTCTCAGATTAGCTAATCCATGTATTTATGTGATTTGAACTTTTGCATCTTGTCTTTTGGTTCTGGAGTACATTGGATTTTCCCCTCACCTGTAGGGTTCATGCACCGATTTAAATACTCAAGTTAGTGGCCTAACTTTTTGCTCGATGCGAAGACAGATTTCTTCCCTGAGTTTTGGTGGTTGTCCACATGTTTTCTTCTGGTGACAGATAGTCTGTATTGTCATTTGTAGGCTCTTGAAACTCTAAAGCTGCATGTGCTTCTGAGACACGTTTCGGTTGGATCCACACATACTTTGAAGACATTTTTAATTCATGATGATACCTGAGCACCTGCTGATGCCTTTTACATGGAAGTGGGAAGTGGAACCAGGGGAGAAGGAAGGTGGCATTTTTTTCCTTCTCTTTACACACATCTGTAGTGTTGGACCCCTCAAATTCCTCTTCTGTAAACATATCACTGTTTCTTTTTCTTTGCTAAGACTTGCCCCTGCTTGTTTTGTGAGCCCAGCTTCCTTCTTGTATTGATTCATGTTATGCTCATTCTGTCTTCACCTGTGACCATATTCCAGAGCAGCTCTGTGACATCAAGTCCATGGTTCCTGAGTCTGTGCTGTGTGTTACCGCTCTGTGCATACTGGCTCTTAGAAAAAAACCCTTTCCATATGTGACTATAAGTTTGTTGAAAAGCCACAGGAAATGTGCATCAATCTCGAGGACAGTCGCAAGAGTATATAAACCCTGACTGCTGATATGTGTCAGATATAGGGCCTGGCACACATTCAGATTCTTGAAAAAAAAATCCCAAATCTCTCTCATTGCTGATCACCTTTGTCCCTTGGCCACTGATCTGGTCCAGCTCCCATGTGAGGGTCCATTACCCTCAACCAGCCTCTCCTTTCTCCAGAAAGCTTCTAACAGCCCCACACTGGGTTCTCCTGACGTCTGCAGCTTGCGTTGCAGCTCTCTGCTATACAGAGTAATATACTTACTACTCCCACCAACGTTTTCACTCCTTTCTCCCCTGGGACTATTCCTTAGGTCCATTTTCTTCTTTTGATTTTTCTGAATTTTACCCATGCATTAAAGCTCAAAACCAGAGTAGACATCTCTAAACTTCCTGATAAGCAAGTCCCAGCTACTTTTTGAACACCAGTAGGAATATAAAAACCTATATACTGGAATATACACCAGTAGGAATATATGGCACTTCCAAGATATCTTACCATAGCATATCATATATGGACTGTAATGTTAGGAACCAGTTAGAGTTTATCATGATCTTCAGACATTTGCAAGATGAGCAGAGCAGGAAATGAATTATGTACTAGCAAATCTGCCTTCTAATTCCTTTTTAGTCACTAACCAGATATATGACCTTGGGAAACTTAGTTCTCTCTTGCATTTCAATTTTACTTTTCTGCAAAAAAGAGGATGCTATATGAATGAACTGACTCTCATATATATAGTTGCTATCAGAAAACTCCAGTTTTAAATAATTTTAGAATAGTGGCATTTTATATTATGAACCAGGTTTTGTATGAATATCACAGTGTGTCCTCTCACTTTGGCAAATGCAATAAAGTTATCAGTCAATGCAAATTTTTAAAAAGAATAAGACTTGTAAGGAGGTATTTATAAACTACACTTAAAAGTCATTCTCATTATTGTAGAACCGTGTATTCATCCTTTAACTATATGAGGCTAGTCCTATTACTCTGACAGTAAATATCTTTTTCTCTCCTTAAATGTTTTTTTATTTTTTTTTTCAACAGTTCCGGCTATGCCTGTATATCAAAAGAAAATACACCTAAATATAAAATTTAGACAAAAACTTGTGTTGGAGGAAATGGTACAGATTTTGTATCAGTGTTATTTTGGTAGATCAGAGTTTTTCCAAAGGAAGTGAGGGCATACCATCCAGACCTCAGAGAGAGGACTTGTACACACGGCAGAATACTACCGAGAACTCCTGTCACTTTGAATATTTCATGATCTGGGAGTTGGTGGCTGAACTCTCCAGCCTCTCTGGGGTTTGTTAAGTCTCTTTGAGAAGCAAGAAGCAGGAGTGTTGGTGCAGGAATCGTAGCTGAGTGAAGATGTGGAAAGTTTTTGCAGTGAAGTTTTAATAAAGTGACCCTTCCAAACAGCCAGCAGCAATTCTGCTGGGCATTTGGAGAAGTAGGTGGTTCTGGCTTGCAGATATCAAAAGGAGAGGGAAATTCTTACTTCTAGGCTGATCTGAAGGCTAGGGAAGTCTGCCCTTTTAGGGCAGGAGAGGAAGGATCACAGCCTACTGCTGACAATGGCCACTAACAGGCCGTGGCTTGTGTCCCTTCACACTGCCAGTATCCGCCCTATTGCTGACAAAGACATTGACCTTTGGTAGACTTGATTCACTAAAATAATGACAGGCCAGGAGAAAATGCGTTTGCATAATGTAGAGAGTGTGCATTATTGCTGGAGAAGAATGTCACGTATAATATAAATACTAAGCATTCCCTCCTAACTAAACACAGAACCCTAGAGTCAGTCACACCAAAGTACACACCCTCAGAGCATAAGTTAGATGCAGGTCGATGGAGTTTGTAGTCTTTTTAGGCATCTCTGAAGTCCTCCTTGGTATAGGAGGGAAATACAATAGATGCAGTGGGAAGAGTTTGAAGTTGGAAAGCAAACTCTACTTTTACTCTTGCTTATTCTGATCCTTTGCATTAAGTCATTCATTCTTTCTGAGCCTCAGCCCTAATGCATACAATGAGGACAATATTGTATGTGGGATGAATAATATAACCCTAAAAACAATTTTTAAATTATGATCTCGTACAGATTTTAAAAAGTATTAATGTCACAGGATCAAATATTTATACTATTTTAATTGAGGTCCTCAGAGAAGCAGACACACAAAAAAGGGTTTAATTGTGTAAGGATTTTATTAGTAGAAATGCTTATGTGAGAGAAAATAAGGAGGAAGCTGAGGGAAGCTGAGAGAATGGCATACCTTAATGCAAATGTGACCTGAGTGAAAGAGAAAGGAAGAAGTTTGGGTGAATGTGTCATACATTGCTGTGTGGTCTAAGATTTGGCAAAGCCATCTGTGACTCTTTACTCCTGAGATGGCTGTCAGGGGTGTTCGATGTCTTCTACCTGAGCATCTCTGCCAAACTCAGGCATTGGCTGGGGAAGACATGTCTTTGGTGAAAACAGCAATGCATACCGCAGTGCAGCACAATGCAGTATATATATGATGGATTATTGAACTGTACACTTAAAATCCACATAATTATATTAACAGCAACAATTTAAAAAAAAAAGTTCAACGGTTGGGTCAGTTGTGCTCCCTGTGGTTGGACATCTAAGAATATTCTTACAATTTCCACATATGTTTTATACTCAAGGAAGTTTCTCAGAAACAGAGATCTGGATGACAAGCAGGGAGCAGCCATGAAGAGAAGTGGGACACAGTTGCAGGCAGAGGGAACAGCTACTATAAAAGTTCTAAAACTAAATGAGCCCTCACCAAGTTCAAGGAGACCAGTACAGCTGGAGCACAGCCCCTGCAGGGCAAGTTGTAGGAGGTGATGTCAGAGAAGCAGTCAGAGATCAGCTCCAGTAGGGCTTGGAAGGTCTCATGAGAAGTTTTTTAGCATAGGATGCCAAACCATTAGAGTGCTTTTGTTTTTTTGTTTGTTTGTTTGTTTGTTTTTTAATGCAGGTGAGTAGCCTGATCTTTGAATTATCAGTCTATCTTCTGTGTGTGGCACAGACAAGAGCTAGTAGAAAAAATGTAATAGAGTCAAGTCTTGAAGCAGTCCAGATTTGAAAATCCCAGAGGAGGTGGAAAAAGTAGTGAAATAGATGGTGAGGGGAGCACCAATTGGAGCAGGAGAAGCTCGCAGACACCTAGAGCAAAACATGTTTCAGTAAAGG
The DNA here is from genome assembly GCA_030015415.1 of Cynopterus sphinx. Classification (NCBI taxonomy): domain Eukaryota; kingdom Metazoa; phylum Chordata; class Mammalia; order Chiroptera; family Pteropodidae; genus Cynopterus; species Cynopterus sphinx. The sequence continues at coordinate 14,003,383 of CM057383.1, read as the reverse complement.
AGACACCAGTGACATTCCAGGCCACTTTCAAGTTAAGTAAGATGACCAGAGGAGTGACCATTTCATATCGTAGTACAAATCACGATTATTCCCCTTATATTAGCTTAGAAAGGTTTGGTGATTGGTCAAGGTCCTTGCTGCTAACGCCTTCCATTAGTAACTTCTGTTATTATAGGATGTATATGTGTGTATATTTATATTCATTCATTACCCATGCCTTCACACCTGCTGTGATCGATCACTCTTCTAGCCACACTGAAGTTTTAGTCTTATCTCCTCAAACATTTTGAAAGCTGTTTAAAGAAGGGACCATGGCATACACACCTGCTGAATTCACCTTAGCATCTAGCATAGCTCTCTGCTCAGAGAAGGTGTTTGGTTGGTTGGGTGAGGATTGCAATATGGTGATTAAATTATACTAGAAATGCAAGCAGAAAGAGCAACAGTCAATAATTGCCATACTGTTCAACCCACATGGATATTTCATCTCACCAAAGAGAAAAAATCAGTTTCTTTTGCCACTTTCTGCTTCAAGTAAGTCTAAAGGCCACTTCGGAAACAAGCAGAAATCAACTGGAGAAACTTGGCATTGTTTGAGTCTCCTAAAACAATTCTTAATTCTTAAGTTTTCTCAGGTAGAATTCAGGAGTATAAATATAACTTAACTTAGTGACAGAATATAATCTTCAGACACATTTGCTATTTCATGGTTCGCTTCACTTGACCTACAACTCCCATGAAATCAGTGTTTTATAACTGGTAGTTACCAACCATGAAACTGTAATTGTGATTCTTTGAAACCAATATGCATGTGAGTATAAAGTACATTTGTGTTTGAATAGTAGAGAACATGTATTTATCAGTATGATGATATCACTTTGAAGGTGAATCATTTGTTTTTCCATGTGCAGATTTGTCTTTTTATATGCCAGCAGAACCCCAGATGCAGATGCTGACCAGGATTTTATTTATTTTGATATCATTTAGTATCTGAAACAGGTGTTAGTGGTTCAGAAAATGAAGGATACATTATCTGTGTTTCCATAGTCCATCGATTCTGAGACAGCTAGGACCTAAGGGAGTTTGGCCTGAAGAAAACATCGGTGACAGGAGAACTGTCAATAAATATTTGATGTGCTGTCATGTGGAGTGGGAGGCAGGTTAGCTCTGTTTGGCTCCAGCAGGCACAACTAGGACTGATATATGGGAATTACATGGGGACAGATGGACACTCAAAATTAGGAAGAACTTTCTAGTAATTAGAATTGTCTGAAACTGAAGAAGACAATTCCAGGAGGTAGTCAGTTCTCCATTGCTTGGGGCATCAAAGAAGAGAGCAGGAGATCTCTTCTTAAGGCTGTTATAGAGGAGTTCTGACATTATATGCATGTTTGGAGTAAGTGGTTTATAAATGCATCCCCCAGATAAAAGTAACTGAGGTCACTTAAGGTTTAGATGAAGTTGCAGTTATGGTGTGAAGAGAGGGCAACCTTCTCCCTACTTCACTGTCATTCCCTATGCATGCTTGAAAAAATAAAAATTCTGTTTTTTGGGGTATAGTGTAATATATGTGCTAATTAAGTCCAGTTCATTAATTGTTTTGTTCAATGTCTACCTCTTCTTTTATCAGCCATTGAGAGAGATGTGTTAAACTCTCTTATTGCAAAGCTCACCTAATGAGCAAAAGCAGAAGATAGACTGATTTGTTTAACTCTTGATTGATTAATTGATTCATTGATTGATTCATTGTCTTTTACATATCAAATAAATATATGAAAAGTTTATAGGAGATGATATATAGGAATACAAGAGAACTGAACTAAGTTGTAGAGTATTTTGGTGAACAGACTTAAAAATAATGCTGCCTTTATGAAGTTAAGTCCCGATGTAATGAAGAAAGTACTTTCACACTTTAAGGCTATTTTAATTTAATCTGTGAATTGCTCTTCTTACATCTTGATTATTTTGCCACTATATTCTTCATCTTTTTCTAGAGATCATGATTTATGTAATATGAAATATTATGAATTATTATTTCTCCACTCTGTTGAGATTATGCTTAGAGAGCATTCTCTGTGTTAAGATTAAATTTTAGAAAGCTTCTTTATGCTAAGATTAAAATGCTAGGCACCTATCTTCACTCCTGGCACTTTTATGTTTAAATTTTATGTTTAAATACTTAGGCATAATTATGATAATGATCCAGATTCCCCTCCCCACCCAAATGGCTAAGTAGTTACTCCAACATAATGTGTTAACTGTATTATTTTCATTCACTGAATTGAAATGCTTTTGTTATTGTTATATACTAAATTTTGATATATACTCAGATATTAAGGACTATTTTTTTCTCTATTTTTCTTCAGGATGTCTTCTATATTTTAATTACCATAAATTTATGGCATATTTCAAAACTAGTAAACATTAATTTTCTCTTTTGGCCAAGTTATTTTAAAAATTTGGGTTGTTTAATAGTATTGCATTTTGATGCAGAATGATAGCAACAGAAAGAGATAATAAGGAGAATGGAGAGAGGCAATATTCCAGGCATCATTGGCCAAATATTTTTCAGTTGATGATTATGGTAAAAACATTCATAAAAAAAACAGAACTGTGACAACTCATGGTCTGTATGACTAGATAAGACCAGAAAAGTATGCTAAGGCTCTAGGTTGAAGAAACTTTTGGCCATTTGTCAGAGAACTCAGTGCTGGCTTCTATAGCATACTACCCCAAATCTTAGTGGCCTAACACAATCAAAGTTTGATTCTCATGAAAAGTCCACTATGGGTCAGATGGCTCTTCATCAGGGATCTCCTATAATTGGTGGACTTGACAATTCAAGCTTCTTCTATCTTCTAACTCCAACCTCTGACTGCACTCAGCCATGGTGAGGGAGAGAGAACATGGAGTAATATCTGAGGTAGTTTATGGATCAGATGTAGAAGAGGTAGGCATCTGTAATTTCCTAGAATAAACAAAATGAAAGTAAGATATACAATACACGTACGTTTAAAAAACTTTTAGATTCAATAGATGTGAAGTTACTTTGTCAAATTGTGATAATAGTTTTCAAATTTCTACTCTCAATTTCTAAACCTAAACCACTGTGGACCAGTAGGAAACAATTCACAACAGGCAGTATTCCACAGACACACTTTGAGTAGTATTGGCATATACGCCTTTGGCCCATCTCCCATTGTCTAGAACACAATGACATCATCTCAACCTAACTGCATGAGAGCTTGGGAGATGTCATTTTCTTTGGTGCTGAGAAAAAGAAAATAGATTGGTAGACTTCTAGTCCATCTCTGCCATAGAACTGCAATTAATTTAAATCTAATATATTGCATGCATTGCCTAATGTCTTTTTTTTTTGGCAAACTATTGCCTAAATAATACAATTTGAATATCTTACTATGACAAATTTACCCATGATTTAGAATCAACTCCTAATAATTTGCAATTATATAGCTCCTTGTTATTCTTATAATTAAAGTACTCGGTCCCCTATACTATAAGTATTTTTTAGATATCTAACTTTCCCAGTAAGCTATCAAAGGTCAGAGTCTTTCATTTTTATAACTCTACTAGTGTGGTGTTCGGCATTTAGTGCACTTCCAGTAAATGTGTGTACACTGAACCAAATAGCATATTAAGCATGATATTATTTAATCTTTTATAGAATGGTTGAAGGAAGACTTGAAAAGGAAGTTGGTAATAGAAAAAAGAATATTATTTAGGGAATAATTTTTAGTAATTTCGAAGATATTAAGAGTCTTAATTAAAAGAGTATGAAGATAAAAGTATGGAGTGAGACACCATAGTGTTCCCATAGTTTGAAAATAGGCTTTATTTATTGATGGGTAATATAAAATAAAGAATATCTCTCAGATTTTTAGTTTGATGACTGGTTGCTTTCAGTAACATTGGTATAGAAGAACACAGGAGGATGTGTGGATTTGAATGGAAAAGTGAAATAATATGCTCAGTTTGGGGCATGCTGAGCTTGAGATAACTGCAGAATAATGTATTGTAGTCTCTGTGATCTTCATGTTGTAAAGTCTGTGTGGTTCTTTGTACACCAAAAAAGAAGAGCTATTATCATAATGGCTTGTAATATTTTCCCTCCACTTCAGTATGGAAAGCCTCCTTGAATTTTAAAATACATAGTTATAAAAGAAAATTTTAAAATCTGATGGTAAGCTATATAGATCATTGGCCGTTTGAAGGGTGGAGTTAAGCAAGGAAGGGGTTAAGAGCAAACATGATGTAATAACAAGCACACATGGCTTCAGGCTGCCTTTCTACTCTCACCTCTAGTCATCTAGGACTGGGGAGTAAAACTCTCCAGGGGAGTAAAACTCTCCAGTCTCTTTGTTAGCAGTGATCCCTCTCCATAGACTGACTTTCTCATGACTTCCATGCGCATTTCCAATGACTTTTCATATTTTCTATACTCCCACCCATTCCCATCCTGAATTAAATATACCCACTCCTTCCTCTCAATCCCTATACCTCTTTGTGAGCACCTTCTTCATTGCATATAGGTAATTTTACTTTGCATTCTAGCTGCCTGTGTGTCTCTCTAATCCCACTAGTAGGTTGTTATCTTGTCTGCTTGTTCATGTTTATTGCTTTTTTAAAGGAAAAATAAAGATTGTTTAAGTATGTATACCCTGCAGTATGTATCAGAATGTCCAAATAATATTCTGTGCCTCAACGATTGTATTTTGGATTAACCCTAAATTATTCAAGACTTTATCATGTAGAGGCCCAGAATGAGATGATTTTGGGTGTTACTACAAGAGTGCCAATCAGACAAAGATGACAGGTCTTGGAAGAAAGATAGGAAATTACATTTTCTTAGGAATGACTCTCCACTTGAGGGTATTACTCATGGAGTAAATAATCACTCATTGCTTCTGACTCTTTTACTCATGGCAGCAAAGGCATTTTATCTAGTTGGTGAGTTGTGAAAAAAAGAAATGGGTCTAAATGGTTTAATCTCAACTCTCTTTTTTGTTTTTGTTTTTTGGCCTCCCACTCTCAGATCTGCCTGGCTGCTGAGAAGGTGAATCCTGGTGAAATGTTCTGCCATGAGGTAAGTTCGTCATGCCAGCATCTTCCTCTTCTGGGGAGGCCTAAACTTGTGCTTAATGTCAGTAAGGGGGAAAGTAAACTGTTCTTATTTGGTGGGGGACTATCTGTAAGACCATTTAGACACTATCCAAAGATCACATTCTCTAGTCAGCTTCACTAGAAGTAGGTTGTCATTTGGATAGTCATCTCCTATATTTCATTTTTTTTTATTGATCCCAATGTCAGAAAAGGTACTGTGGTAGGCAGAATGCTAAGATGGCCTGCAAGATTTTTCACTCTCTCCCCTTGTATACATGCCAGGTATCATCCCTGGGACTTCAAATATGATGGATTTGATTCCCATGATTCGATTATGTTACATGGCACAGCTTCCCTTAGATAGATAAGGAGATTATCCATGTGGGCATGATTTAATCACATGCACCATTTAAAAACAGAGATTTCTCTGGCTGCTGGCAGAAAGGGAAGCCAGAGATTCAAAGTATAAGAGGGATTCAATGTTCCATTGCTGAATTGAAGATGAAGGGGACTATGTATCAAGGCATAAAGATGGCATTCAGGGATTGAGAGCAACCCCCAATTGACAACCAGCAAAGAAATTGGGACACAGTTCCACAACTGAAAGGAAGGGAATTCTGACAACAAAAGAATGAGGTCAGAAGGAAATTTTCTCCAAGATTGTATGAGAACACAGCCTGATAACCTTCTTTTCAGCCTGATACTCTAAGCAGAGAACCTAGCCACTCTGTGTGAAACTTCTGACCGACAGAATGAGTGTCATTTTAATTTGTTGATTTATACATGTATAGTCTTTAAGGATCCAGTAATCTACATAAAGAAAATTCTGGGACAGTAGGAGCCATAGCATACTTTTTGAATCTCTTCAAACTATCCATAAAAACAAAGAACTGAGAAAGCTGAACCAAAGATGTCTCAACGCCATTTACAATAAAACTAGGTAACAAGATAATTCCCTTCAGATCCCCAGATATAAGTGCTGGGAACAAATCCAGAACTACAAGATCTACCTGGTATCAATAGTCTTTAGTAATAACTAACACTTTGTCTTTTTAGTATATATATTTTAGCATCTTCCAAAACTACTAGGATGCTGATCGAATCTCCTAGTGTAAGGGTGGTGCTTGGGTATAAATGAACTTGGTACTGAGGTGATACAGGAAGAATAGAATTTAGTTATTTTTAAAAAGTAGAATTGGTGGAGGGATATTGATGGTGACAGGAAACTTTCACTCTTTCCTGCATATATATTTATTGCATGTCTTTATAATTAAAAGTTTATATATATGACTAAATTAATTAAAAGGATGATTTTTTAAAAGTAAAAAATAGGAAAGAAAGTAGGATTAAGTGGTTGTGTAAGGGCAAGATAATTCTGAAATGGAAAGAAGTAAGGCAGAGAGGGAGGGAGGGAAGAAGGGAGGGACTCGTAGATGATACAGAGCTACACTTAGGTACCTACAGCCAATTTGTCAATAGTGATCAAGATGAAGATGATGACAAAAGTGATGAAGACCATTATTGCCTTCAGTATTACTTTGGATTTCAATAGCATCCAGGCTTTGCTTCTCATTGCCTGAATACTACACCTTTTCTCTCAGTTATAAGTAAACTTTGCTCATGCTTCTTTGTTAAATACCAATGAAATTCATAGATCTCTGCAACCTTAAGCTGCAAGAAAATTCAGTGCAAAAGCCTAGCTTATATAACTTTGAATTCAGACCTTGACAACTAGACAGGATTTATCTCATGCATATGTATTAATTTTAAGTGCTTTTCTGTAACAGTCATTTGACATTTAATATACCATAATTGTATTATTAAATTTAAATGCATATTTGCAATTCTAAAAGCACTACTGAACTTTCTGGGTGAAAAATACATTCTCCTTCACCTTGGTTCCTTCTCATCCTCCAGTTCTCCTCTAGGCTTCATTCTCTCTGCTACCCTAACCCTGACTAGAGTCCCCTCTTCTTTCCCCAACCTCAAAATCTCAACTACCTTTTCTTTTTTAATTTCCTGACATTTTCCTCTCTCTATTTTCTGTAATTCATGTGTGCATGTTCTTGCTGCACCTTTGTCCCTCTGAGGTGGAAATGTCCAGTGCTTCTGTGTTCTGCAGTCACCTCTCTCTCTCTCTCGCTTGTCTGTGGAGCAATTTCAAGATCTTACAGTGACAATCACTCCTCATCTAAAATCTTTCAGCACCGTCTAAGGGAGCATTTTCCAAACGCTGAAGTGGCCTGCTACTGCAAAAGGTGGAATTGAGCTCCCGATCACAACCCTTTTAAGCAGGGACACAGAGGGTACTGTGTCAGGAGCTGGGGAGAAAAGGGCCTGAACAGCCTTTGAGCCTCTCCTTTCATCAGGACATAGTATCCCTCTTTTTTTTACTCTCCTTGCTCTAACACCTAATTAGTAAGTGCTGCTGGAACTTCCAGCTCACCACTGAAAACTCTGGGACTTTGACCTTTTATAATGTCAGGTGTCAGCTGGTCTTAGACATCACTTTGTTCAACAATATCATTTTTGCTGGAAGTAAAATCAAGGCACAGAGAAGTCAAGTCTTGGCTTGATTTCCACTTACCAGTGGTAGAGCTGATGGAAGGCCCCTGGTCTGTGATTGCATCCGGAGTGCTGTCCACTCATCCCTTCAGCCTCAGACAAACAAAATGCCTCATGGTGAGATCCCTGAATATGTGACCTTCTGTTTCTGGTTCTGTTGTCTTTATGTACCGGCATCTGCTCTTTGCCCTGCCAGCTATGACTTTCCCAACTTTCTCTCACATGGTTTTCTTATTTATCCTTCAGGATGAAAATCGTGCATTATCATCTCAGAAAAAAAATCTTTTTTGATCTCCCTTTGCTACTTCTGTCCCCCTACATGGCATAGATATTACTTTCCTATGTTCTATTTGAATTTAATTCTACTTGAACTTGAATTATATGGTATTGAACTGCCTGTTTATTAACCATCAACTCTACTGGAATATAAGCTTCTGGAGGTCAGGGTTCATGCTTTATTGAACTTTTCATTTCCAGAGCCTGCCACAGAAGGATTTGAAAATACTTGTTAAATTGTGAAATTAAGTATGATAATCTCACTACTTCTCATAAGCCTCTTTTAACACTAGTAAAAGTATAAATAATACATATTCTCATTTACCTTGATTTTTTATCATCTACCAGCTCTTCTTTAGGCTTTCTTCTCTCTATTTTTACCCAGACTAGAATCCCCTTTTCCTTCCTCAATCTCATCTTCTCAGTTTCCTTTACTTTCCATTTCTCAGCTCTTCTCTCTCTACAATGCATGTACACCAACTCTCAGCTATTGCTTTCCTTTTTGGAAGGACAGGAAATTTTCATTCTACGTGGAAATGTCTAGTGCTTCTGTTCACTGCAAAATATTTTTGCCCAATCAGCTTCTTACACTGTCATATTTCTCACTCACCACATAGGACAACTTCCTTCTCGAGGGGGAGGTCATCCTATACTTTGTTGATCCTCAGGCTGGGGAAGAGTTCATCTCAAACAGAGTACAGAGTCTCTGATTTTGTTGATGTCTATCTCCTTCTACAATAGCTGTTCTGGGATGAGTCTCAAAGGGTCTAATAGTTTCAACCAGTCATTGTCTTGTTCCTTGCTTTGCTAAAATTCTCGGCCTATAGACCTAATGAAGGTATAGTAAATAGGCACTGCTGATTTCTTTCTTTCTAGAAATGCCCAGTGTATATTTTAATTGCAAAATAGTTTTTCCCAATCAGTCCATCACATAAACACATCTCACTCTAAGGATCAGTTTTAGTATATTGTAGTGACCACCTTACTACTGCTTCTTTGAAGCTTTTGGACTGTGCACTTCTCTTCCACGTGTGTGGTGTCCTATAGTCATGGAAAGGGTTTGATCATTCACCACAGACAATTTGATCAATTCGCTGTTGTAGCCATTCTGTCTGAAAGCTTGGATATCATCAGGGAAGGGTCTGGAGATGTAGCTGGATTCCTGTCTGTGGTACACTACACTGAGTCTCAAGGGTGGAAGATGACTGTGGGATGACAGCTGACTTGAGAGGAAGGAATGAAGAGCTTCGGTGTAAAACCAGACCAGTAACATTTGAGCTAGCACACTGGAAAATAGTCCAGAAAATCTAATGAGTGTACGCAAATTTCCAAAGTTGAATTTTCATAGAACATATCTTATGACATGTAGAATACATTCTTCTAGGACAAATAAAAGAAACTCGATGACATATACCAGTTCCCTAGTGGGTCATCTAGATAAAAAATCTACAAAATGTATAGATCTTCCATGAATTTTAGAGAAATTCATGGATAACAGAGTCATAACCAGTGATTAGAACAACAACAAAAAAAGGCCAGCATTACCTGACACTTAGCCTCAGGGATCAAGAACAGATACTCTAAGCTCACCTTGGGCACCCAATCTGAGACAGTATGCTCTCCACAGGCAAACTTTGAGTTGAAGTTGGGGTGGCATTTATACACCTCTTAAAATAGCAAAAGACTTTGCCATTCAACTTGTAGTAGGTTTTCTTTTTGCCTTTACACTTGCCACATGAAAGCTGCCTTTATATGAGTGTCACCAGACTGTCTTTTTATAAATCACTGCTGCCTTGCCAGATAGATATGTGCATCGGTAAGACAGTCTTTTTTGCATAAATCTCATAAATCAACATCACGGAACAATTCCCAGCATAGGTAGTCTTTTAAATTTAAAATTGAGAACATAAAAAAGGAGACTGTGATATGGAAAGGAAAAAAAAAATCTCTTAAGAAATTCTGTGTGTTTGTTAGAGTGAGAGAAAGAGAGAGAGATTGAGCCAGAGAGAAAGTTTCCCTTTTCAGATACTCTGAGTTATGAGCCAAAAGGCACAGAGATGCTTGGACGAGAAATACAAAGATAGAGTTTCCCTTTGTGACTTAGTAAAGGTTTGCATTTTTTAACCCATGGAAGGGAGGCTGTCTTTGATGTTGCCTCAAGTAACACTGGGTTCACTGGCCCTAAAATGCACATTCTTAAGAAAAGGAACACACTAGTGTGAAGTCCAAAGAAGGTGAAAAAATGATTAATTTCAGTGGAAAAGAATACTAAAAATAGTAATAACAAGCTTATTGAGCACTTACTCTCAACTGGGTACTTTCTAAAAGATTTTACCTGTAAAAACACATTTAATTCCCGCAGGAAACCTCTACAATGGACATTGCAGTCACTTCCTTTTTATAGAAAAGAAAACTGAGACATAGAGGTGACGCTCAATAACTTGGGTAAAATCACACAGCTGTTAAGTGTCAAGGTGGGACTTGAACATGAACATTATGGCTCCAGGGTCCATCATTCTCTAGCAGCAGAACTATAATTTATCTACAGATACTCTCAAGTTAAGAAATAAACTCCATGAACAGGGTCCATGGTCCGTTTGGTTGTTCTTAGGGCATGGACTCAAATTTGGCAGTGCCCTTGACCATGCTTGAAATTATTTTCTGAAATAAGATCTATGTGATGTGAAGTTTTGAACTATGACTGGAGGGGTGCATAGTGTAGCCCAAGCTCAGTCTAATAACTTCTTAGGGAGCTACATGATACATGGAAAAATTACTTGCCTTCTCCTCAGCTTAGTTTACTCTTCTGTAAAATAAAGAAGATAATAATACTGACCTTATAGGGTTTGTTGGTGAAATGATATATTCTTGGCCCTTAGTAGACATCCACAAATGACAGTCATTATTAAATTTTAGCCTGAGAGCTCATGGTCACACCCCTTGCTCATGGGTTCCACGTTCCAGGGTTAGGTTTGCAGAGTTTCACTGATGGCTTGTAGTGATGAGATGAGGCATCACTATACCCCAACTCAAGCCATGAGAACTAAGAGGACTTACCACAAAAGACTATTAAAGAAGGAAGAAATCTATTCTACTTTTTGATTCTGTAGAAGAACATTTTGAGTCAAACTGGCAATGTATAGCTCTCAGGACCATGAGATTCCACACCTTCATGAGACATAACAAATCCAAGATATGGGTTGTATTTAAAAATATCCTAAGAAATCTACAATCAGATATATCGCACAGGTCACATCTGCCCAATGTATAGCAAGGCTATCTCCAGTGGCTGCTACCTTCTCTCCACTTTTCCCTGTGGCTCCAGCAAATTCTCTACTAGGGAAGAATGTAGGAGGGTTTGTTTCAATTATATTCCTGAGAACTGATCCCTTCCCATTAAAGCCTTTGAATTAGAATTTTCAGGGAGACAGGAAAAACAGATGATCAAAAACTCCCCATGCTAATTCGGACACCACTGTGTTTTAAAAGCCTTTACATTCATATAAATTTGAAGTGGAAAGATGGTTCTCAAAGCCTGACACTCCCCCACACACACACAAAATCCCCATGACTTTTTTTATGTCCATGCTTATTTCTCTAACTAAAAGTATCTAAATATATTGAAGTATATTTTAGGACTCACTTCCACAAAAGTATTTCTTCCCCTTGATTAACCATTATGCCTTTTTTTCAACTATTAATAATTAAATGTCCTATAATATTTTTGCTTTGGCAACCTGGGAGCTAAATGCAATGCTATGTTACTATAATAGTTCAGATCTTTGGTATATTTATATCCTTCTCCATCTTTGTTATTCTAATTATTTATGCCTATTGCTGAACAAGGCTTTTTTAAAGAATCCCAAGTCATTATTAGAAGTAGGTTACATATAAATTATATACTAAAAAGAGAAATAGATACTGATTCTCTAAAAATGCATAAATTGGATTACACGGGGATTTCACATTCACCTCTCAGATCTCTCCCTATTTTCCCCAGGTCTTGCAAGTAAATGCCTCTAGAGGTGCCTTCTTACTCATCTTGTGATAAGAATATAGGGCAAACATGAGTCCAGAAGGACCCTATCTAGTCTTAACAAGAAGTTTTCAAGGAGGTTCATTTGAAAGGGCTTGCGTATTATGTGCTATGTCATAGCTTTTTCACATAACGGGTCTGAAGATAATAATTTTTGAGAAAAGATGAAAAAAAAAAAAAACATGCCACGTGGGGCCTGTCTGGAGAACAGGCTGGATGAAAGGAGGGTAAAGGGTATTGTCAATGTGCCATACGGAGGCTTTGGTCCAGTTGGAACACACTGGAAAAGAACGATGAAAAAGCACAAAGAGCACACTGTTTCTTTGCTCTCCCACGTGCCTCCATCAGCAGTGAGCAGGGAGATGAAGGTCCCTTGTCCTCCCCCCTCCCACTCTCTCCCTTCCTGCTTGCTTTCCTTTCTCTCTCCTTAGCTCCTCTCTGTTTCTGTTTTCACGTTCCCCGGGCTATTATTAGGCTTTCTTTCTGTGCACCTTGGAGATTTCTATTTCATCTCAGCCAGACTCCATCCAAGTTTAGCAAAAAGTTTCTGTTTTGTTTTGTGATTTCATTGAGCGGAGTTTGTTCTATGGTTTGCATACTTCAAAAGCAGCAATGTGTATTTCGGCTTCTTCTCTTCTGGTACCTGTGACAGTCTCTCCCTCCCTACCCAGGCTGCTCAGACCTGTGCCTGAGTGCCTCTCTGGCCCCAGGTTCAGGTCCCCTGTGTGCATGGCAGGTATGAAGCAAGCATTCTGTGACTCACCTGGATAACACAAGTCCCTGATGTCTCTCTGGGGTGAATCTGGCAGCCCATTCCTCGGTTTCTGGGATATTCCAAGGGCTCGACATCACTGGAAAACACCAGATGGGATGGATAGAGACAATTTTGCAGAAAGTGCTGTGAGATTGGCTTCCTCAGTAGTCTTTCCAGCTGGAAGCAAAGTGGCCAGAAAGCGCATGGTTCTCAGCCTAGATTCACTGCCTCGAGAGCTACAGATGGCTGCTCCAAGCACCTGAAGTCTGTGATGCTCCCTGGATGGAATAAGCTGCAAGCTGCAGAAACTCTTTTGTCTTTTCACAGAGCGACTCAGAACCTAGTTTCTTTCTGCCTTCAGAGTGACAGCAAGGAGACGACATACAGAATAGGAAAGAACCAGAAAGTGGAGAAATAAAGGTTTAATGTTTGAAACTCCATAAGACTGGCCAACTGCTCAAAAAGGTATGTTGGGATATTTATAACACTGAGCACATATAAGCAAAACTTGGAAAATGATCCAGAAAGATATGGCCTTACCAGTTGAGCTTGAATCGATTCCATGATTCTTACACGTTCTTCCTAAGTGTAGCAGGTTTTTTTGTCCTTTTCTTCCCCCTTTTGCCCCCTTTTCTTTTCTTGCTATTTGATTCTTCATTGTTCAGTCTATGAACATTAGCCAGTGGTCTGACTGGCTGGGATCAAGACATATGGACAGAGAGCCACGGGCGCTGAATCATTTCTGTTCCTGTTTAACGAGTCTTCCATTCATTTTTAATTTTCTCTGAGTGTTGGATGCTGGGCTGTGGGTCATTGGCAGGTCAGACTGGTAAAGGCTCTAGAAGGGCACTTCACCCTGGGACAACTATCAGAAAGGCAGGTAGAAGTGAAACCCGTAGGAGGCTTTCAGTGGTTACTTTGTGTTGGGTCCAAGAATATTTCACTATCAGTCGAGACTTCTCAGTTGCTGCCTGGTATCATGGAAATTGTGTAGAAAAACTAAGTATTTTTCTAATTGACATATGATTTGCCCCTTGTTCCTTATTCCCCCATTCAAAGCCAAGTTCCCAGTCCCATGATCTTTCCACATTCCATGCTGCTTCTTAAGTCTGCTACAAGCAGGCAGACACCAGGCAGAATCTATTATGCCAGGTAGGAACCATCTCAGGCAAGGACTGGCCTTGCACCTTTCATGGCTTCTCAACTCCCGGGGCTGAGGAGCAAGGAGAAGGAGTTGCACTGGTAACTTTAAGCTCAAAACTCCATAAAAGCTGGTGGGCTAGTGGTCACACTGAAGCAAGCCTGCTGGAAGACGGATTAAGTTCTTCCTTCACGATGGCCTGCTTCCCTCAAGATAAAGCAGGAGGCTGACTGCTCGTTCCTACATGACCCACACCATGCCAAGGAATTCCATTTATGATGCCATATGTCATTTCAGCTGTTGGCCAGGCTAAAGAAAAGTGCAGGGCAAGCCAGAAAATAGGCAGGAGTGGAGGGTGCTGACATAGGAACAGCCATTGTACAATAAAATGTCTTTATATTCAAGGGCTTCAAAATTGTCAAAGTACTTTTTCATTTGATTCATTTTATTCCTGTACAAAACCTCAAGTATGACAAAGGCAACCTATCCTAGCATCTATTGGTTTTCTGTCTAAGTCTTAGAAGGTGAGCCCCAGAACAGTGCTTGTCTAACAACCCAAAGCTTTGGCTGAAATCTCCCTATGTTGTGTGAGTTTATTCAAGGGGCTTTGGAATGTGTGTCCTGGTAGCTCTGTGTGGTTTTTGAGTTTAAGAGATCAGATACACATGTGTACAAATGACCAAAAAAAAAAAAAAAAAAAAAACCACCGTGAAAAGGAGTGATATTCCAGCTATGTAGCTGATGGTGGATACAGGACCTAAAATATTGTTTAATGTAATGTTTATAACAACAATCGAGTGCTCATTGATATGAAAAGATTAATGCACAGAGACAAGTAATTTACTAAGCCACAAAGTTCTGAATGATGACAACAGAAATTAGAACCAGGTCTAATTGACTACAAATTATATATTGTTTTAATAATACCCAGTTTCTTTCAAATAATGTCTGATACTTAAATAGTGCTCTATCACTTATAAAACATGTTCATACATGCAACTGCATCGGATTCTTACCTCCACTATACGTGCTGTTAACATTAGAGATGAGAGAATTGGCACTCAAATGGTTAAATGATTTTCCCAGATCACAGGCTAGTAACTGGCAGAGTCAAGACTCAATTCAATTCCTTTTCCTAATTCTTTATTTTTTTTTTTTTGCTATGTTACACTGCCTTTCTAATAAATTATATACACAACCATCGTTTTTAGAGTAATTCCTTCCTCCCAGACACTATTCAAAGGGTTTTACTTGGCTTCTCCCACTTAACCCTCACAGTAAAACTAAGGGAAGCAGGTACCATTATTATCCCTCAAATTTTTCAGACTTGAAATTTAAAGAAACTTCTCTGAGGTTACAACACAGCTGAGTGATAAGACTGGGTTTTCATCCCATTTACTGATTCTTCAGAATCCAAACCTTCATCACAGTATCATTACATTGCCCCTTGTGCTTCTCCACACCTCCTGCTGTATGCCACATAATGTACTTGAGGTGAACAGCCTATGGGAGGGTAGAAGAAGAAGGTATTGATTCCAGTTAAAGCAATCTCAGAAATTTTGTAAAAGAAGTGGCATTTGAGCTAGGTTTTAGGAGATTAAGAATCTAAAGAACAGATAGTCTTAGTGTCTTGTTTAAAATTTCATATGTTTTTCAAATACAGGTTTTCTTATACCCAGATTCAGACTTTTTCAAGAATGTATAATATAGACTTATCTAGTTGTTCCTTTCTTTCCCCATGTACCTTATTTCCCTTTCCTTGAGCTACAAAGAAATGTGCAGAATTCATAAGGGCAATAGCCTCACACTCTCCAGATTTTGAATAAAAATATATTAGCATTATTCCATGGAGTCAAATACAAATGGTACAAATTGAAAGCATATATTCATGCCCAGACTTACTCAGATCCTCTTGCCTATAAATACAGCTTGCATACCCCATGAGTATGTAGAATATAAAACATACCAGCACATTAAACCAAAAGCGAGAAAGGCCTTAGCAAGGGTTCCATTCATGAAGTGATATAAAACAGAAATAAAGGTTGACTCTATAGTCAAATTTTAAAAAGCTATATTTCCATACAGTTTTCAAACACATATAAAACTCTTTTTCATGTAAAATAAATACGAGTCCTGAGTAGTTTTAATTAGCAATCTTGGAGACACGCTGCACCTGTTCCAATTCATCGACAGAGATGAAAACCCTTCACCCTTTTTATTCACTGACAAGTTAATAGACATTTCCAACTCATGCCAGCACATGGAGTTTGCAGCTCTCTGGTGACAGGTGAATAATAAAGCCTCACGAGAATGTGGCAACTCTACATAGAATATCCTGAGTGGTATAAATTCCTGAGCAGCAATGATACGTCCCTTACTGTTCTGCAGGCCTGTGCACGTGTTGCTGGTACATCGCTTAGTTTTTATTAACAAATGTATTGAGTTATACTTTACGTAGCATACAGTCCTCCCATCTAAAGTGTACAATTCGCTCATGTTTGATGTATTTACAGAGTGGTGCCATCATCAGTACGATATAATTTTAGAACATGTCCATCTCCCCAAAGAGAAACCTGATGCCCATTTAGTTATCCCTTATTCACCGCTCCACCTCGGTCCCAGACAAGTACTGTGACACTGCATTTCTACTACATTTTAATATATAAGTTGTTGACTATTGCATGTGCTTGCTGCTCTGTGTATTGGGCCCACAGACAATTGAATGGTACTTTTATGCATTGGAGAACACAATGTGGTGTGGCTGTTATATGGTTGCGTATATGTTTGTGAGCACCTGTCTTCCTGTCTCCATGCACATAGACTAAAAAGAAATGCAAGAAATCATTCAGGATGAGAAATAGAGTTTGGAAATAAGCTTATACTTCTGATAGCAAAAGCAGTCCACAGAGACGGTCAAAATGATTATAACAAGGTGCATTTTGTTGAGAAAGGAACCAAAATACAATTACAGTGCATTCTTATTATTTGGGGGTTCTGTGTTCACAATCACCTACTCACTAAAATTTATTTGTAACCTCAAAATCGATACTCGTGATTTGTCGTCATTTTGGAACTATGTGGAGCAGCAAAACTTTGTGAGTCCCTGGGGTTTCCTCCCACCATGTTCCCAGTTGAGGTCGATCAGGCGATACTCTGCCTTCTTATTTCCGCTCTCAGACGGAGCTACCAGCAGATGGAGAAGGTACACTGGTAGCTACCTGGAATTGAACATGATTTCTGGGCATACATACACTCAGATGAGTGTAAGACTCATCTGAGTTTCTAGTGTTGTGTCTGTCCTGTTGTGTAGCTCAGGGAGAGTTATGCCCTCGTTTTAAACCTGTGTCATGGAATGAAACGGTGATTCTCAGGGATTGAGAGCCAGCTGATCCTTTATCCACGATAGCTCAGGGAGCTTCCTTTGTGGCTCTTCTGCAAAGTTTATTCTTCAGAAAATGTAAGTCTATTGCATGGATACAGATATGAAGAATTATTTTTATAAGTTGAGTACCTTATTAAAAATAAGAAGAGAGATATTTTCAAATTAAAATGTCATTCAGAGCATGAAGTTGAAAATCTTCATTCAGTTATCCATGTGTATTTATAACTCTTAAACCAAAGTAGGATATAAAGGCTGCCTTATAACAATGTAAAAGTCTCAGACACCAGAATTCCCCAACCTGATTTATGAGATGTACTCCCACATTGTTCTAGGCTCTTTAAAAAAATTTAATGTTTTATTAAAATATAATGTTTAATTTAATAAAGTTGATTTTATTAATTTTATATATAAATATAATACATGATTTACTTAATGGACCACTAATACTTTGTTAGTGCTCAAAATTAACTTTCAAAATTGTTCAATACTAGATCTGGTTCTTAATGTGCATAATTTCAATAACTGATAGATTCTCTTCCAAGATCTCATAAAAATGTCAAATATTATATAATTAAATAAAAACATCAAAATTAAACAATTTAGAAAAACCTTATAAAACCCTGGGATTTGGGGACAAAGGGAACTCAGGCTGAAATATGGCAATAATAGTCACTGATGATGAGACTCAATAATCTGGCTTGAGAGAAAAGATTTTATTTTGTGTATGGCCTGCCACATGAACTAAAATATTAATGCAGTCAGGAGAATGGTAACAAAACCTTTGCTCATTAGTTGTCGAATCCTTGTCGGAGGTCACAGAAGACTAAGTAGAAATCAAAGCAGCCACCCCTCCCCACCCCACCCCACCTCCTTGTCACAGCGAATATTTTCTGAACCTAAAGAAATCACTGTGCAGAATAATGCAGTGGCCAGTATCTGGGGTCAGCGGAATCTGAGTTAAACACTAGTCCCTCCACTTACTAGCTCAGGCAGTTTACTTAAGCTGTCTAAGTAACAGTTTTCGTATCTGTAAAGTAAAGCTAATGACAATACTTACTTCAAAGAGCTGTGATGCTTTAAGGGGCTGTATCCATGGCAGTTAGTCCAAGATTCCACTTATGAGACGTACTCAATATCTGCTTTTA
Source organism: Cynopterus sphinx (assembly GCA_030015415.1). NCBI lineage: Eukaryota > Metazoa > Chordata > Mammalia > Chiroptera > Pteropodidae > Cynopterus > Cynopterus sphinx. Next base: position 13,984,963 of record CM057383.1, on the reverse strand, counting down.
TTCGTCATCTACCAAATATGATCATTGGGCTTCCTGCCACCATCTCATACACACACGGAGGAAGAAGAGATGAGAGAGAGGAGAAGCAAGAGAAGGAGGAAGAGGGAGGAGGTGGTGATCATATAACCTGCAGTTGGGCTGAGGGCACTGAGGGGAGACTGTGGCCTGAGAAGTGGACGTGCATTGCTTGGCATGTATTATCCTGTTTATCCTTAATAACAATACAAAGCAGGAGCTGTTTCTGGAAAAATCTTGAGTTATTTGATGCCTCAGTGTGAGAATTACTGATTGAGTGACATCCGAAACCATAAAACTTCTAGAAAAAAACACAGGCAATTAAACTCTCTGATATTACTGTTAGTAATTTTTTTTTCTGATATATCTCCTTGGACAAAGGAAACAAAAGAAAAAAATTGACAAATGGGACTACCTTAAACTCAAAATCTTTTTGCATAGCAAACGAAACCATCAGCAAAATGAAAAGACAATCTACCAAATGGGAGAAGATATTTGTCTATGACACATCTGACAAGGGGTTAACATCTAAAATTATAAAGAACTCATACAATTTAACAATAACAAAACACACCACTTAAAAAATGAGCAGAAGAACTGCAACGGTATTTCTCCAAAGAAGACATTCAGATGACCAATAGACATATGAAAAGCTGCTCAGCAACACCAATCACCAGGGAAATACAAATTAAAACCACAGTGATATATCACCTCACACCTGTCAGATTGCCTATCATCAATAAATCAAAGAACAAGTGTTGGCAAAGCTGTGGAGAAAAGGGAACCCTCATACTCTGTTGATGGGGTTGCCAATTGGTACAGCCACTATGGAAAAGTTTGGAGATTCCTCAAAAAATTGTACTTCTGGATGTTTATCCAAAGAAAGCCAAAACACTAGTGTGTAAAGATCTGTGCACCCCTATTTCACACAACGCTATTCACAATATCCAAGATGTATAAGCAACCTAAGTGCCCATTAATTGAGGATTTGATAAAGAACAACATGGATGGACCTAGAGGGTATTAAGCTGAGTGAAATAAGTAAGACAGGGAAGGTAAATACCATATGATTTCACTTATATGTGGTATCTTAAAAACAAACCAACAGACTCTGAGACAGAGAACAAACTGGGGATTGCCGGGGGAAGGAGGGTTAGGGGCTGTATAAAAAAGGTGAAAAGACTAAGGAGTACAAATTAGAAGTTACAAAAGAATCCTAGGGACATGGAGTACAGCACAGGGAGTATAGTCAATGTTATTGTAATGGCTGTGTGTAGAGCCAAGTGGGTGGGTACTAGAGTAATCGGGGGAGCACTTCATAAATTATATAAATGTCTAAGCATTGTACTGTATACCTGAAACTCATATAAAATAATTTAAAGAAAAAAAGTCACAGATTGAACATGTCTCCTTGCCATACTGTCGAAAGAAATATACTATTGAGCCTAAGAAAAGTTCACCATAGAAACACCGGCTAGACTAAAAACAGATAAACAGATAGTTGTAGCATCCATGAAACAGGAGCAGGGGTCACAGAGAAAGCAAAGGCTCAGATGAAGATCGATACAAAGGGAAAGCAAGACACAAAAATACTTTTAAACTCCAAAGAAGGGGTTCTCAACTCAGAATGGCTTTGCACCTTTTTACTCTCCCAGGAAATATTTGGCAGTGTCAGGGGACATTTTTGATTGTCATAACTCAAGGCTAGTGAATACAAGCCTAGGGATGCTGCTAAGTATTACATAATATGTGCTGCTGTGTATTTTACAGGACACTCATCACAACAAAGAATGGTATGGCTCAAATGCCAACAGGACTGAGGTTTAGGAAACCTATAAAGGAAATAGAAACCAGAGATATTGATCATCAGAAGTGATACTACAGAAAACTGAATCATGCAGAGGATGAGATAGGAAGGGTCTCCACTAATTCAAAAGAAAAGCATAAAATTGCTAGAAAGAAAATATTACCTATAGAATAAAAAAGATGATAAACAACCTATGGAATATATATACACACACACACATATATACACACACATACATATATATGTGTATATATGTGTGTGTGTGTGAGTGTTGTATATATACATACACACATACATACACCCATACACCCATATACATATATATATACACACATATACATATACATAGACAAAAAATGAATAAAGCAATATAGAGGTGTATAATTGATAAAAAAATTTACCTTAATGAAAAGATCAGTTTTGTTCTTATTCCTAACAAAAAGTGCTAAAAAACCCAGGTGCGAAACAAGGATAGACTCATTGAACAGAACCCAAGTTGGCTTTCAGATTTTCCCTGCCCAATGTAACATGCCAGAACAAACAAATAAACCAACACCCCACAGGGAAACAAACTAACAAAAATTCCTGGAGCAATGTCTAGAGGAAATTAAGGGAAAAATGAATTAAATGTGAATTAAATGTGTATCCACTTAATAGCTAGAGTTAGATGTGCAGAAAAGATATAATGTTTTCAGCTCAAAAAATATTAATAATCCCAGCCAACAGAGAAAATAATTGAAAAGTAAGAATTTAATATAGCCATGATATTAAAAAAAAACTAGCCATTTATTAGAAACAAACTATATTTAAATTTTGGTAACAATGTAGATTTCAAATACTAAACTTATTCTTGAAAGTTAAATGGTATACACATCCTTTATGAATAGTGATCTACATCTAAAACTTCAAGATGAAATAACAAAGCCTAAGGTGACTAACTCGAAGTGATGAATACAAAAGGCAATACCTTATTCATGACTTTCAGTATTTTAAAAATTAATATTAAGAATGGGTTTTGCAAATCAAATTGTCTTTACAATTCTATTTTTAATCACTAGTAATTTTTAAAATTAATAACTTAGAATATGTAGCAAGAGACCGAGGTCACAGCACTTTATTTTAAAGTCATCAAACAATATGACAGAAATAGAAACAAAATATTAGTGTATTTTTAACCTTCAGATTACATAGAGTTGACTTTTGCACTGGAAAACAATAATAATCTCAGAATGAAGATTGAAAATCACTATGAAAATTTTTTCTCAAACATATAAAATAAAGTCTGTTATGAACACAATGCTAAATTGACAGAAATATTCAGCTTTTTAATAGACAGTAGTTTAAAAACAAACATTTCTAAAATCTAGAAAAGAATATTTTTAAACTTTGTATTCTTAAACACAGAACACAACTGTTAATAAAGTACAATTAATACACTCTATAAACAATATACAATTTTAAGAAGTGACTTTAAAATTACACTGTAAAATATTACAGTCTTAAAATTAAACATGTAAGACTCTCTGACTTCAAAGCTATCAAAGTACATTACTGCAAAGTAATAATAAAAGTTTAAAAAACAAAGCAAAATGAGAAAAGTAAAAGTTTGTTATAAATAAATAAATGGGAACAAAAAGACTTCAATTTGTTTGCAGCAAAGAGAAGATATTTTTAATTCAAAATCTGTGGAATGTATACAAAGTTATGCTCAGAGGCAAATATACAACCCTAAATGCTTTCATAATTCATTAATGTATATCAATGTTTGTTATTCAACTTATATAAATTAACACAACCAGCCTGAGGGCAGCAGAAGAATAAAAAGTATTGAAATTAGTTGATTTGATACATTCGAAATAAAAAATAAACTGAAAAATTTATTCTGTAGGGTAATAAAGAACATAGTGAATTAAAAAGGAAAAGAGCTTACTGTTTTAATTAAGAACAAAAGAACAAAATCGCAAATATGTGGCATTAGAATAAAGGTTATATTTTAACAGAGTGGTCATTAAAAAGCATAAAAAATTTTTATGTAAAAATCTATCCAGAAAATTCAAAAACTTTAGTGAAAAAGATATTTTTACAGTCTATTTTTAAATGAAAAATGATCCAAGAAATCTTAGAAAACAAAAAATGTCTACTAGGTTGACTAGGGTCTCATAGTTTTCTTCTAGATTATTAAAAATCATTCCCAATGCCATATGAAATATTTCATCACTTGAAAAAATGTAAAAAGAAAACCAAATTATTCTATGATGCTAATTTCACCCTGAGAAGCAAACCATGATTAATATAACCAATAATTGTAGACTAAAATTTATGAAAGCAATTGCAAAAATTTTAAATAACTTACTGATAAGCAGTATATTAGTAGAAGAATTTATGACAAACAAGTGGGACTTATTTCATTACTGTTATTAGGAAATTATTAAAAAATAAGCATAGATAAATGTATTTCTTCAACATGACATCTAAACTAACATGATATGAACTCTCAGTCATTAATGCTAATATTATAGTTACTGGAAAGTACTGCAGGCCTTCTTACTTAAATGAAGATTATGACAAAATTGCCTGCTATCCCCGTTGTTAACCTCACATTGTTTTAAAACACTGACCAAATTAAGGCAATGTGAAACACTAATAAAATCTGTAGCAATTGGTAATGAGGAGACAATTATCAATATTTATGAGTTGCTTCTGTGGAAACATGAGATAATTAAGTGAAAGAGGATTCAAGATATTATAAAGTGAATCAAAACCTTTCCAGTGCACCAGAAGTAGCAAATTGGAAGATGTAATGGGAAAATATGATATTCATGAGAGCAACAAAGCATAGACCCTGTGGAACATCTAGATAAGAAATGTGGAGAACTTACAGAAATTAAACCAAAAAAAAATTACTAGACATATAAAACATGATGTGATATACCATGTTTTCATATGAGAACATCAAATATTGTAAGAGTGTAATATCTCCCTAAATCAATATATATTTTTAAGATAATCTCGATCAAAATTTAAATTAGATTGTTTTGTTCTCTCTGGCAAAGACAAGGGAAGCTTGACGAAGTTATTTGAAAATCTGACTTGAAGAAAACACAACTAATGCTGAAACAAAATCATAAGTAGTAAAAGATAATCAGGCTTTAATGGATATGTAGTTATAAAATTATGACTAGAAGATAGTTGAATTGGAGTAAGAATCAGGACACATGTCAATTGGATGGAGTAGCTGACCTTAAATTGAACTACAGATTTTATTAGAATCTCATTATGATAAAGAAAGCAGCACACGCCAATGGGAAATCAATTAATTTTTCAGGATAAAATATTAGGAGAAAAATTAACTATATAAGAGAATAATAAAGTTAGATTTTTGTTCATAATTTAGTAACATATAATCCATATCTTCAAAAAACTGATATAAAAAATAAAGATCCTTTTTAAAAAAAATCTACTAAAAAATTTACTGACCTATGCATATATGTGTGTGTGTTTGTGTGTATAGAAGATAGATTTTCAAAATATAAATCAGCCAAAAGATATCCAAAAACTGAACATATAGTTCAGTAAAAGTATAAGATGCAAAATAAATACATGATTCGTTTTGCTAAAAAGTAAAATAAAGAAATATGTAGTCTTACATGTATATATAAATAAATGTACAGATCACAACTGCAGTAATACAGAAAGGCTCAATCACAACAGAAAGACTGATAAGTTGATTCCAAAGGATGGTGATAGGATTAGGTAAAGGTCAAGGTGAACTTCTGCTTTATTTTTGTTTTTTGGTATTTTACCATGAGGAAAATCAATTTTGTTTTAAAGATAAAAATTAAATCAATCGGTAACATCACCCAAAGATCAGTATATGTACAATGCACAATTTATAGGCAAAAAACAAAAATAAATTTATGAAGCAAATGGCAAACTAAGATATTTTTGCTACATATATTTTCACCTCATAAGAAGTTCTCAAGAAACAGTTTTATTTTAAATGCCTCAATGCAGAAATGGCCACTCAATATGAGCAATTTATAGAGGCCAGAAACTGTGTTGAAAAGATCAGCTTCACAAGTAATCAGAGATGCAAATGAAAGAAATATTGATTTTTCACTCACCATATTGAAATAGATTTTTTAAAAAATGTTTTTCAATACTAGGAAGAATGAATTTTATAAGCAGTTTTATATACTCCTAATGGGAATGTGAGTTTAGGTAACCTTACTATAAAACAATTTTCAGAATTTACCAAAAGCATTGCTGGGAACTTATTCTTGGCTCCAAAGACATTACTTTAGCAATCTATTAAAATTTAAAAAGAGATAGAAAGGGGGGGGGCAAGTGTTTGTGCAAAATGATGATCATTGCATCAAAATTTATCATAGTGTAAAAAAGCAAATCACTTAAGTTTCCCAAATTCTAGAATGCAGAATATCCATATGAGGGACTGATATACTCCCCCTAAAAATCACGCTGTGGAAGATGACCCTCCATTAGCGCGACAAGTTGTAAAAGAGACTGCAACTACTTTTGAACATTTTTGTTTTATTTAATAAACACTCAGAAAGATACTTCTAGAAAATAGGACAGAATATTCAAAGAGCCCATGAGTGTTGTGCAGACATGGAGATAAGGAGATATATAGTATAGATTATTAATTGTAGTTTATTTAATTGATATGAAGTTAGTAATGTTTATCTTCACTCAACTTTTCTCCTTTAAAATGGTTTTTAATGTGCATCCACTGTTTTCGTAGTCAGAAAAGAGAAACCAGCATTAAAAATAAACAAAGTATGAATGTCCTTCCTCGGTGTGTGTCTGCCTTTTCTCTGACAGCATCACATCCACTCAACCTTCAAACAAGCATCTTCTGTGACAGAAGATGAGCATTTAAAGACCAGGTGTATATAAATTCTCACATACCTCTATGAAGTGAGGAAGGAAGCAGCATCTTTCCCTCAAAAGCAGGCCCCCTTTGAAGTCTCTCCCTCACCATCTTGTCAAGATTGCCAAATGTCCCCCATGCTGCAAAGAGCAATAGCAATGATTGTTCTTTCTTCCTCGTAATAATAATAGCAAAGTGCCATAATAACCAGGAATAAGTGTACTCAAAGGGGAAACTGATGCCTGCTTTGGTCACTGAGATGCTTTTATAGGGTCAGCAGAAAGTCTCCACAGATTCCCAGAATCCATCTCTACCAGTTTATTGATGCAGGGGATATGCCCTCTCGTTCATTATTGAAGCAAATATCTATTAAGCACCTACCTTCTAGGAGCTGGATTTACAGCCATCATAAACAACAATAGAACCAACATTTCTAACTTCAAGGAGCTCACAGTCTAGTGTGTTGAATCGCTTCCCCCTTTTTCCTCTCCCCAGATGTCTAAAAAGTCCACCTAGTGCTGTCCTTAAAGGCACAGCTCCTTCCAAGTTCCCAGAACAGATATGAAACAAGACCAGACCCATAAACACTATGTATTGCTGAAAATTAAACCACACCCCCAAGCAATCCTGCAAGACTTTGTGGTCCTTCCCACCCCATGTGTGCTCGGACCATGCTTTCCGAGTCTCCATACTGCTAATCAAACCTCAGACCTGCTGTCGCTTCGGCTGTGCTGTCCAATATGGGAGCTACCAGCTACACAGGGCTATTTAAATTGCAATTAAAATTAAATCAAAAGTTTCATTTTCAGTCACACCAGCCACACTTAAAGTGCGCAATAACCACGTGGCTAGTGGGCATTGTAGTGGACAGCACAGACACAGACATTGGGAGAGGCCTTTTGTGTAGCTCTGCTCTGTAGTTTCACCAGGATTTGCACTGTTTTCCAACAGAAACCTTTCCCAGTCTCCATCTCTGTTTCCAGATCTTGTCGTCTAGTTTTTTTCTCAGATCTAGACTCTTCTCTAAATATCCCCCATCTGCTGTTCATTAATGCGATACTCAGGTGACCACCACTAAATGACTATATTTATGAGAGTCAGACACTCCACTTTCGCTGTTTTTCTACCCTGCGGTTCAAACAGGCACTAACTTCTGAATTGTGGCTGAGTCTACTCTGCATGGACCTTTGAAACAGAGATCACTCTCTACTTCAGACCCTTACTGCCACTTAATAGTAAACCATCTTCTTCTTTCTTCTAAAGGACTGCCTCATCCTTCGACCCTATACCCATTTATAACTTCTCTGGTTCCTAACTTTATCTCCTATCACTCAGTATAATTTATATTCTTTATGTGAAGAAATTTTCTCTGGCTTTTTTCAAAGGATATCTTCCCAAAGAACCTGGTTCTCAAGACTACAGCCTCCAGTTCAGCAGGCTTTAATATTGATCCCCAGGAAGTACCTGAATTTATGAATTTCATTGAACCTTGACTTGCCCACCTTGTTACACGTCTAGAGTCAAAGCTCTTTGGTTCAATCAATCTGTTTCCATGGTCCTAGAGGGTATGGGTGTGAAGGTCTTTTTCCAGGTTCTCCCTCCCTCTGCTCTTTTGATCATAGGAACTGCTTGCACAGCATATATATATGCCTTGCACCTAAGTCTTGAGTCATTCATCCAATGATATTGAAAGCTGATATTTGTTGAGCAGTTTCTATATGAGGCAGTGTACTACAACAGGATAAACAGAGAGCATGAAAAGTAGCTCTTTTCCTAAGGAGATCACTGTGTAATTATGACATGAATTTCTTTGACATGGGAGAAATTTTTTTTTTCCTACAGTGAGAAAGCATGCTCGAAATGCAAGTAAACATTAGGAGAACAGATTCACTTGTCACAAATTTACTTCTGCGTTTAAGGGGAAGACTGGTGAAGAAATAAAAACAGGGAGAACATTTTTAAAAAGACAGTGGCAACAACAAAAATCCTGGCAAAATTAATTCTCTTTGTGAGATAATCTATCCCTCATATATTTATGCTTTAAAAAAGATCTATGAAAAACGATAACTGGGGAAAATAATATTTACGGATTTTTCTATTTCCTTAATAGTTTCAATTTCTCTAATAGACTGGAAACATTCTCTAATTGTCTTCCAAACTCAAGTATTCCCATTCTCACCTAAATTTTAGATTATTTGGACCATTTATTTGACCCCTGCCAAGTCTTGGCTTCTATGTAGGCACTTCTCCTTTGTTCAATGCACCCTCTAAGTGAGTTTTCTGTTTTTAGACTGGTCTATTCTGAGAATATATTCCTTTATTTATTCAACAAATATTTATTAATTATCCAGAATGTGCTATCCTCCATTCTGAGTGTTGGGGAGACAGTAGTGGCCATGAAAGATGAAGTTCTTGTTTTCATGCATGTCACATTGCAGATAAACAAATACTAAAGAATCTGCCACTGAAAGGTGCCAAGGATAATAAAGCAGACAGACAGAGAGTAAAATTTGTTCTTAGGGTATGTAAGGATAGCCTTTTTGAGGAGGTGACATTTAAATAGAGACTAGGATATGAGAGGCTAAACATAAGGATGGATATCTTAGGAAGATTATCCCACACAAACAGCTCTTAAAAAATTCTCGAGCAGGTGCATGACACACTGATTTCTGTTTTAAAAGAATTTATCTGGCTTCTGTGTGCAAAGGCAAGACCAAAGCAAAGACACTATTAGGAGACTATACATCCTTAATCAGGTGATTCAGAGCTAATGTCCTCTACTCATGAGTCATCTTGACCCCTAAGGAGGATGCATTTTTCTTATCTGTGCCCTATGATATGTTCTTGGAAATTTATGAGTTTCATGTGCTTGTTTTGCCAATGTTAAGCTTAAAAGCTCAATCATAATATTTTGTAGCAAGAATAGGAAAAGCAGTTCAATTTGATTGCGTTTAGCCCTCAATTATTAAATCATGGCAATGCTTCCTGGAAATGACATTGCTTGCTATAAACTTGAAGTTTGTATTTCTACATGAAAAAGTTAAAAAAAAAAGATTAACTCCAGTATAGCCCTCTCCCTCCTGCCAAGAATAAAAGCCCAGCTTAACCAAAGTCCATCATGACTGCCTCGCCCCTGGTCCAGCTTGGTGGTATTTGTGGCAGTTGATTTTTTAAAATTATTATTATTAATTCACAGAATGCCTAAAGACGTTTACCTTTTCCCACTAAAAAGCCTGGGGAAAGGCCATAAAAATTACATTCATGCCAACTTTGCTAATGAGAGCAAGCATATGCTTTCTTCCTTTAAATGGCAGAATAGTAAACACAGACAAAATACATTAGTTACCATTAGCAACTGTATCAGAATTAGCAAATTTAGGTTATACTTGAAAAAATTATATATATATATATCATATTTTAATAATCATTTTCTCAGTATGAAGTCTCAATGCAGCTTGATGGGAAGATCTAAAATTAGACATATTTTTTGCATCAAAGTTGGCTGCAGTGAATCAGTTACAAAAAATTTTGAAAAAGAGCTAGTAATAAAACAAAGTATGAGTTGATTCTACTTTCTTAAACACATTATTTTCTATATTATAAATTCTCAAATATAATTATAATAAACCTGACTGAACTTAGCTCTCTAATTCTACTTTGATCTTTTTTTTACTTTAACACTTGTGCGCTTTGACCCACAGATTATGAAAAAGATTTAGCTCTCTGCATTAGCATTAGTAGAGATATTTAAATAGGATGTTGACAGATCATGGTATTTTGTCACATTTCCTCATGTGTCACTACATATAAGAAGTTACCACTTTTGTATGTATGTGCATTTTGACTGAGAAGGTCATAAAGTCGAAAATTGTGAGTTTATTTGCGGGAATTGTTTTTATTTGACAATTCAAAAATGTGAATGTTACTACTTCATATCATGTACATACTATAGTTAATATAATTATTTCAATAACTAAATTTTAATAAAAATATGTTCTGGTATCCTACATATAGAAAAAATGAATTTTTTTTTTAATTGAAGACACTCTATTTGGCAATCTTGTAATTAGAAGGAGGGGATAAAGAGTGAGAGATTAATGATGATTGAGGTCAAAAGTGAATCGCTTATTACCCTACCTAATGGCTCTTTGTGGCTTGTGTCTGATCTTGTCATGGGGACGCACACTGCGCCAGCACAGTGCTCGCCTTTGATGCCTTCTTTTGGTCATGATTCTTAGTAGTCTGGAATGTGCAGCAAACAAATTACCTCTGAGTTTTATTGCTGTCATTCAGAATTGAGGTCAGTGAGCATGCGTCCTTGAACACACCTTTATAATTTAATGGGATTGTCAACAGCACTTTGCACTAAGTAGTTGACTGCGAAAGATAATTTTCAGAATTCTGACTTCCTTAAATCATGTAATATGATCAAATAAAAAAAGTGTACTGTATTATGATAAAATTAACACTGCTGATTTGATGTTTCCAGAATTTGAAAAACATCATCATAGGCAAGGCACATATGTAAAACTAGTTGTATTCAAGGATATTAAAGACTCCAGCACCCACTGAGCATTGTTGTAAAGCATGCATTGAGCATGCTGGTTATACCAGCAGTCAATATTTATCAGGCATGGTGTAATTCATTTGTTATTGATCCCCCCTTTGCTATATTATCAACATTTTATAATCGATTAGCATGATGGCACAATATCCAAAAGCAAGGATGTTTCAGTTTTAAGGAGGGGGTTGTGAGAAAGGAGATTAGAAGAAGGTACAAATCAGAGCCAAGGGGTTTGGCAGGATCATGGATTCTGTCTGTCTATCTCCCAGGAAACATTTTTCTGTGCTTATGGATGGATATAGAGCAATGCCTTGTGTTTTTCACACTCCATGATGCTCCATTTTCCTGTAAGGAGAGTTGACCGAAGAACCTTGTTGTTCCTTGGGTTACATGTCCTGCCACAATGACTCAGTAGAACTTCCCTTTCCAGCCCTTCTCAAAGAGTACTGCAAAGGTAACAGGTGAGCTACACAAGGTAGATGGCAGCAGTCTCTGAGGCATCTGGGATTGAATTCTACTCAATAAGTTTTTCTTTTTTTTTCTTAGCCTGTGAAAATCCAATTTCAATTAACTCCTCTCTTGGTGGAAACATTACTTCTAGATGAACAGCAAGGAGGCAGAATAATTATCAGGGGAATAGTGATACTGAGTTCCTGTTCTGACCTCAGCTTGAAAACACTGGATCTGAATGTTTGAAGAGCTACTGGCATAATTGTACACTAATTATCTACATTCCGTTGCATATACTGTGTGTATCACTGTAGTGATCTCTGTCATGTAAAAAAATCTATGCAACTTTTTCAGTATAAAGATAGTCGATGGATCTGCCATTTTGTTGTACATTTTTCTAGACAACCCTACACAATGTTTATGTAGTACATTTAACATGACAAAGTGAATGCCAGAATGAACTCAATAAATTGAGTATGTGTTTTGGCTAGACATTACTTATCTTTCGAGTTACATTCGACTAAAAACCTCTTAAAATTTGATCAAACGAGTGTCACAATTTTCACTTTTTTTTACAAATGAAGAAATTGAAAATCAGAGATGTTGAATGACTTTTTCTAAAATCCCATAGCTATTAAGTGACAGGTATTAGGTATCAGAATATAGTTTTCTCATTTCTATTAAATCAGGAGTTTTTGGGACCCTCTTGTTGGCACTCCGGTTTTACCACAGTGTGGTCAGAACCTTCTCAAGTTATCATCTGTACTCCTGGGATACATATTGTTGATGTTAATTAAAGGCCCTATAGAGTCAAATCTGACACAAGGTGAGGAGAGGGTTATAGAGGCAAGGATGCAAATTAGACATTTAAGGAACTGTCAAAATGCCGATACTCCCATTTTCCGATGCACGCAGAACAAAAAGGACTTGATCACGGAACTGGCATTTCATATGATTCAGGCGGTTGGGATCATGTTTAACTTGAAGTGCTGCGAAGAGACCAGTCTAGGGCCATATGTGTTTCCAAAGTGTCCATAAGTAGCAAACTGAGATAAGAAGGTAGTAAAGAGAAGGTACATCCAGGGTATCTAGAGGAAGCCTGACACAGCCCATTAAAAGACAATGCATGTGAACCTCTTGGACAAGAAAGTGATAAATGCTTAAGGAATCACAAGGTGTGTTAAAAGGACACAGGATCTCACTCTTAAAGACTTGTACTGATCAAATTTGGGACAATTTGGGGCTCAAAATAAATTATAGTAATGGATTATAGTTCTTTAAATTTCATTAAACGTATTGGTATTACATTGGTTAATAAAATTGTATAGATTTCAAATGTACAATTGCAGAATACATCATCTGTATATTACATGGTGTGTTCACTGCCCAAATGAATAAAATAAGCATCCATGAGCTCATAAAGTGATGTAAATAAATGGATACATAAAAAAATGAAGAAGGGAAAAGTCTTCCTTACAGTGGAATGATACCTAATAGTTACAGGGGAAATGATGGCATGAGAAAATTAGCAAAGGATGCTAAAATTAGTAGGTGAAATTTTGATGAGAGAGGGTAGTTACCTCATCTCAACCACAAATTACTTAGTATCTCTTCATAAATTACATTAATTTCAAAGGGAATATGGTAATCTTATAGTGAAGAACAGCAATTTCACCAAGTGATTCAAAGCTCGCATTACTAATATACACAGGGATGAATCAATATCTGTGCTACTTGCTATGACACACTGTGATAGACAAAATCGTATATGTGATATTTTTTCAAAAACGTATAACCTGAATTTAAATAGGAGTAAATATTGAACAAACTAAAACTGCAGTCAGTTCTACAAAAATAACTGGCACCTGCTCTTCGAAACTGCATAGGCCAAGAAAAGATAGGCTGAGTAACTGATCCAGATTAAAACAGAACAAAGAGGAAAAACAACAAAAAGTCACATGTGATTCTGAATTAGACCCTGGACTGTGAAAAACAGTTTAAAAGCAATTAATGGGAACAATGATGATATTTAAATGTGGACTGTGAGTCAGATATTAGTATGGCATCAATTCTTAATATTCTGACCTGGAAACCTGTACTAAGATTATTTAGGAGTGTGCCCTTATTCTTAGAAAATACATACCAATGTATTTGGGAGCAAAGGAACATGTCTTGAAATTACTCTTAAATTGATCAGAAAAATAATAGGGCACATATGCATGTAATATAATACATGGGAGAGAGGGAGAAAGAGAATGATAAAACAAATGGGTCAAAATATAAATGGTTGGGTAGTCAGAGTAAAGGTTACATGTGAGTTTCTTCTACTATTCCTGCAACTTTTCTGTAAGCTTAAAATTATATCAAAATTAAAAATGACCAAAATTAGGCACGTTGCATTTCTGACTATATTCCACCACAATAAAGCATGAAAAATTCCAACTAAGCTTAATGTTAAAGCACTGTTGAGAGCAAAAATGACAGTGACTAAGGGATATAAAAACTTTGTTCAGCTGAGTCATGCTGACAGTAAAGTTTGTGTTAAGAGAGTTTGAAGAAGCACAGTTTACAATGAGCTATCATATTTATGCCCTGATAACTGAAACCATCAAAATGTAGTTTCTATAGTTGTAAAATAGGAACACAATAACTAACTTTCAAGGGCTTTGGAGGTTTATAAAAAAATGGAAATTTAGCAATTGGGATTGTGCTTAGCACATAGAAAATGCTCAATAGATATTGTCTATTTAATGTCTATCTCCCAAATTTTCTTCTCAGGCCAAGTATAAAATTTATCTAATTCAACCTCAAGGACATTCAGCCTTGAGCCTGTGGAATTCCATTCCTGGGACTCAGGCTATCATCTCATGACCCATAAGAAACAGCCCCAATCTTTATCCCAAAGGAAAGAAACATAACCTTTGAGAATTAAGATAACAACTTTCTTTTATTTCCATTTCAGAATTATTCAGATGTATAGTCAATGGACCTTAGTGGAAGCATATTTCTCTCTTTAATTTCTGCCTGAAGACTTTGTACCACATTTCTCCTTAGAACAAACATGGGAAAGTGTTCTGGGAAAAGGAGTATTTTAGAGAATCAATAAGTAGAATGTTTTCTTTAAAAGAACTACAAATTCTTTCCATGTTTTTTTTTCCTTAGAAACATGGGTGCACATGTTTAGAATCTAATCAGCCAAATTAATAGACTCCAGTGGCAAAGAAGTGAATTGAGAACTCACATTTGGGCATTTTTATATTACTTTCGTCATGGGCATTTCTATGGCTTAGTGTTTTAATTTTATTCTTCAAATGTAGTGAGCACCTACACTATGCTAAAAAGTGGGTACCTTGAGAAGTAGAAAAACATTCTTCAACCAAAATCATGCTGTGCATGAGATATACTATGCTTTCATAGGTCATGAAAAATATAATGTGATAGAAAAAGCAAAATGAATAACTCATGATATATGCTATAGATGAACAGAAATTCAAATGAGCCAAGTGGTTCAGCCAATGGAGTTCAGGGATCTGAGTGAAAAGGGAGGAGGTGATTAGAGATTTCAGACACATACTATGTTAGTAGAGCTCCAGGCTCCTGGGTAGTTTCATCTAAGTCACTTCCAATTGTTCTAAGCATTAAAATTATGTCTATACTAATCATATGATTTGTTCAAATAATTCAGAGTACAAATTTATTAAGAGGTATTTATTTCTGGATTTTGAATATGTTGGCAAGCCTATTGTTGCTTAGACACCATCACTTAAAACTGCGCACAGAAATGCCCCTTTGCTTTGTGAAGGCTGTCTGTAGAATTCACCACTTATATCAATCAGTTCCAACCACTAGTCTATCAAGTAGCAAGCAGGAGGAAAATAAAACTCAATCATGCATTTAATAAATATTTGCTGAATCAAATTAACAGTTTTAGAGGAGGCAGGATATAACAGGAAATAGATCTGGGTTTCTAGCCAGGCAAATGGAGTCTACATTCTTATTCTACTTTCAAAATATGTGACCTGCTTTATTCACCTTTAAAATGGGAGCAGTAATGCCTCTAAAACCAATCTCACTGAACTGTTATAAAGGTGAAATTAAATGTGTACACATTTATTTTCTAAACTGTAAACTGTTGAGTCTACATATCAGAATAACTCCTTTCTTTTCAGTAGTCATATTAGTCTTGATTTTCATTACTCAATAATTGTTTATTTCATATCTTTGCTATATATTTTTAGATTCCCTGCTATTTGTGACTAATAGAGACATGGGAATAAAACATATAAGAAACAACACAACTGTTTTTCAGAAAAGGGCTACTTGGAGGGTCGTTTGATACTGAGGGCAAGAAAGACCACAGAGGAAAGAAAGAGTTCCACTGTGTGATGTGTCCTGGAGCAATGCTCATAAAAACTCATAAAAACTAATATCCCCTCCAATAAAAAAAAAATCTCTAGGAGGCCTTGTCTGTATAACATTGTAGCATCTACTGCCACTAGGGTCAAGTGAAACCAGTTGTGCTATTGTGGTTATTATTGCCTGAGCCAAAGTCAATTGTGTTTGGACCAGCTACAAAAAAAAAAAAAAAAAAAAAAAAAAAAGACTAAATTTCTCTTAAGTGAAAGATGACTACAATGTAGGCTCTAAGAAGATAGGGTATTGTTAAAATAATAATGGATCCCTAGTACTTAGTTTCAGGTACATAATATGTTGTTGAATTAATACAACTACAAAAAACAAAAACAAAAACAAAAAGTGTTCTGGTGAAAAATTCTGCTCAGTGGGGTGATCCATATTGGAGAGAGACTGATCCATAAAGATCTTCTCTCTTTGTGTTATATAACTCATGATAAACTACTCAATATCACTTAGCATCATACCCTCTAGGTCCATCTATGTTATCGTAAATGGTAAAGTTTTATTTTTTTTAAAGCTGAATAATATTCCATTGTCTATATATATATAGCACCTCTTTATTCAATCATCCTAAGTGAAATAAGTCAGACAGAGAAAGACAAGTATATGATCTCACTTATATGCGGAATCTAAATAAATAAATAAACAAGCAAATAGGACAAAAACACATTCATATATACAGAGCACAAACTGATGCTTGCCAGATGGCAGGGGTTTGGCAAGCTGGGTGATAAAAGTAAAGGGATTAAAAAGTACAAATTGGTAGTTAAAAAAGAACCATGGAGATATGAGGTTCAGCATAGGAAATATAGTCAATAATATTGTAATAACTATGTATACTAGACTAATTGGGGGAATCACTTCGTAAATTATATATACATCTAATCACTATGCTGTACACCTGACACTAATATAAAATAATATTGAATGTCAACTCTAATTGAAAAATAAAAAATAAAAAAAATCAATCATAGTATTTTTTGGTTGGAATTCTAAATAATTTTTAAATAATTTTTTATTTTATTTTAATTTTTTGCTGAGGAGATATAGTCTCCTGATATGAACTATTTCTTTATATCCACACAGGAACCCTCTTACTAATGTAACTGGGGAGTATTTTGTCCTTGAAAACTTCAAGGGACCAATTATTACAAAGAGGAAAACAAATCTTCTCCTGGGTACTCAGGAGAAAATATATTATTTTGTTCAATACCTTTTCTACTATTGCAAGCACAAAGCATTTTGTAGAAACCCATGTACAAGCAGTCTGTGGAAGGCATTAGCAGAATGTTTGCACTGAGTTAGGCCCTGACTGAATGGTATCTTTCATATGAAGCATTAAATAATATCAGAAATGACCAGAACAATAGAAAAATGTGAATGAGATTTCTTATGGAAACCAAGAGTGTCTGTACTTTTAAACACTGAGTTTTGTAATACAATATTCTGTGACCACCAAGAGAAGGAGTAGAAAGAGCAGGAGGAGAGGAGGAAGAGGACAGGAAGGAGAAGGACTCATAACAAGAAATGACTTCGAACTGGAATATTACAGGATCAGGACTAGACAACAGGAGTGAAATCTAGATTTAAGCCATTTCATTACAGAACATGAGTACAAGAATCACAGCACAATTATTGTTGCATATCATTTGTAATTTGAAAGTACCTATATGCCCCCAAGTCACGTGTTTGCCAAGCAGTGAATTCACATTCAGGAGTGTGTGCTCAATCATTTTCAACTAAAGCTTTGTTATCTTCATGTTGTCATTTAAGTTCTAATTTAAGGAGAGACATAAGACTAAGTGTACCCAACTGACAACCCTCGAAACTACAAATACTGAGCAGCCCAGGGCACAGTCCCTTAAGTGTGGCATCTAGATAGGTCCTCTTGCTTGAGAGGGCAGTGTTTTCCACAGACACAAGATACTCATATGTCCCACCCCCATTCTCTGTACTTTCAAAATCTACTTATCTTCCAAGTTCCCTCCTACATCTCCCTTTCTTCACGAGTCTTTCCTCAATTACTCTGGAACATGTAACATTTTCATGTGCTGCATTCCCATAGATTTTATTGTCTACAGTACTTTTTTTTTTTGTTATTTCATGAGAACTTGTATTACTATTAACATGTAACATTTTTTTTTATCTCCTCAAAGAAGGAGAATGATTTGTTTTAGTTTTTTTGGGGGGAGGGAAGAAGACATCCCTCATTTCATATTTAACAGAAGCAGCGCCTGGATAAGAAGTCATTGAATGAATATAAAGAAAATTAAATGACTATTCAACTCCACTGTGTTTAGGAAAATGTTTTCTCTGGTTGTACACAAGTGGAAGAAAGGTGATAGAAAAATAGTCAAGGAGACAAGGAATTTTCCTCTGAAATCTCATTAAGGGTTTTGGCAAGAGAAGTATCTTTAAAACTACCATCTCAGCATTTAGAATTGAATTAGCCTTTTCAGGAGCAAAAAGGGAGTCATTCTATCTCATTTCACCAATATCAAGAGCCCGGTGAAATGAAGTAGAAGGACTCTCTTTGAACCACCAGACCAGAGTTGAAGTGGCAGAGATGAATACAATACTTGGTAGTGCACCCCTTAGTGGTAGCTGCTGCACATTTAAAAACTTTCTATAGATAGATGAAGTGTCACTACAAGGGTTTATTCTACATGAGCCATTTCAACCACACAGGGAGTTAATGGTCATATCTGGAAATGTCAGCTTGGAAATATTAGCCTAGATGAACAGAATTGCCAGGCCATGATTCGAGGGGAATACCTGTTGAGTTACTGCTGTTAGAGTAAAGCAACTTTGGAGTAGCTTTTTAGAGTAATAGCTTTACTGTTGAATTCTACTGGAAAATGTCATGTAAAGAGGGATCACCTTAACGTAATTAAATTCATGCTTCTTCTTGCTTATATTGAATTGCTAAGTTCTGGACTGAAGGGCATCTATCATGCTGAAGAATTTAACCCAGACCCATATAATTTGCTATTTTGATAAGAATATACATTAGAAATAAACCTGAAAATTTGATAGAGTTCATCATCTTTTCAGGATGCTATCTTACATTTTATTTATATTCCTCTAAATTATTACATACCCAATATACCAAGCTGTTCAACTCCAAAAAAAGGGGAAGAAAAAAGAAGAAAGAAAGAAGAAAAGAAAGAAGCTGACTTTTTATTGAAGGATTTTTTTCCTAGCCGTGTTCCTATCAGAGTATATGGTACTCACAAAAAATAACAACTAATTATGTGGTCTCCGTTATAAATTTCCTACCATTATTTCGGATGAATATCCCTTGTTATCTTCAAAAGGTTATACAGCATTTGAAATTCAAAAGGAAGGTGTTACCTGCTATCTTGCATAAATCTCTAACAATTGCAAATGGAATATATTATAGTCAGATACAATTGCTTATATCCAATCTTGTCTCGTCTCCACATTTGTAAAGGTAAATGCATGGTAACTTGCTTCTTATTTTCTCGGAATTCAAAATTGTGCATATAAATGAGAGTATCCATGTTGTGCAATTCCTTGCAGATTGTCTTTTTCCATTACTACTCTCATACAAGTACATTACACTGAATGGTGAGAAGGGTTGAAAAGCTTTATTAACTCTAACTGAAATATAACAGCACATTCTTTTTAAATGCAAGTGGGGGAAAACAAATATTAACTTCATTCCCTCTATTCAACATAAGGACTGCAAAAATACACAACACTTGTTTGAATGCTCATGGATTCTGTAATGTCATTGTATTGATTGATTATTGTGTGATTTTTGTACTGAAATCTCTGTGCAAGTTTTCTAGAGTGCAAATCTATTGGGACTGTTATTTGCATACTATTAACAATATAGATTATTAGATTAGAAGTACCTAACCCAGTCTAATAAGCACTTATTGAGAACCTACTCTTTACTCATCACTATACTAGGTACTGGGGGACAATGGGGGCAGGGAGTCAAGCAGAGCCCTGTGTCTGTCACGTTCACAGTTGAGTTGGAGAGAGAATGAACAACCTTAAAGATTAATATCCCTTGGGTTGCAGCAAGTATAAGCAGAAGGGGAGTTGGACATTTTCAATGTTAAGTCTGATTCATAATCAGAACCACCTGGGGATATTTAAAAGCATAAAGATTGCTAGCCCTATTCTAGACTTACCAACCCAGAATATCTTGCAGTATATTACCCAAGGATATGTACTTGTAAAATGCTCCCTGGATAATAATGATGATCAGTCAGTTTGGGAACCACCAGACCAGATGACCTTTTATGTCCTCAGAAAGCATAGAAGTCTAGTATTCTATAATTGAATTTGAGAAGCTAAAAATGGAGAAACAATGTGGAGGCAAAAAAAAAAAAAAAAAAGCCTGTCTATTCAGGCTTATCATGAATGAAACATGAAGCATTTTTCCCAACTCTTTTCCGACTAAGTCAATGAAATACTGTGTGTTGGTAATATGCCTGTCACCCACAAGAGGGCTCTCTGAGAAAAAAAAGAGAAAACAAAAAAAAACAAAACAAAACAAAATCAACCAAAATATGATAAGGCTTGATCTGTTTAGAGCTACCTCAGTGATGTACTTATCCATTACAAATCATACTTACAATGTATTCTGGTCAATATTTGAAAATTTTGAGCTCTATTTAAAGGGGCTCATGAAGAAGTAGCAAGAATACCAGCTATTTAGTCTACAACTTTCTAAGTATAAAGCCAGAATATTATTGTTGGAATGTATGGTAAGCTGTAATATATGGTAAACAGTAAAGACATCATCTTATAAAATTAGTGTATATACAGCCCATCTATTTTCTTTACATTTCTGGTCTAATGCGCTCTAAGACTTAACCGATGTATAGACAGGACCTAAACAGGGTGTTAAAGTATTAGCATCGCCCTAGATCACTTTGAAGAGGCACCTGTAAGACCACTGAGAGCAGAGTAAATATTTTTTAAGTATTAAAATCTGGACCCTGTACCTAATTCTGTGGGACACCTATCCAGTGTTTAATCTAGTGGAAGCACAAAGAGGCGGGTCATTTAGGGGCTAGTTAGCCTGACTCAGGGATCCTCCATGATCCAATCATTTAGTTTCTTTCACTTGGCTGCACTCTAATCACATTTCATTCAGGAAAAGTCCCTGGATCTGTGTTAGCCTCACGAAAACACTGAAATTCATGTCACTGGAGGCATTCACGATCTGCCATCGGGTTTCCTCAGAGATGCCTCACTGATGCATGCTCATGTCCCACTCTCCCCCTGCCTGTATGAGAGGTAGCTGCTACTCTCCAGAGGCAGCGGTTAAATGCCATTTTCTAGGTGGGGTGTCCCACACCTGAGTGCTGTCTTCCAGTGGACCATGGTAGGTACCTTTCTGGTCCAGTCCTTTGTCACAGATCTGGCTGCACCCATTAGACCTCCACATCACGTTTTGACTGTTGGCACTGAGCTCCTATGTTCCTTGGGTTAAAATGACATTGATATGGGTGGGTAATTTGGCACTGAAATAATCTCAGTGAAGAAGAGTTAATCCATCAACCACAGCTGCCTATTCCTCAAACTTTGTGGTTATTGGAGCAGGAGTGGCATGGACATATTCACTGTCGCTAATTCTGACATCATTTGCAGGAGCAAAGAAAATAATCCCCTTGCTTCTGAGAGCTCACATATCAGCCGACAGATTAAATATGAGAATTGTATTACCTGGATGGAGAAAAAAGGTAACTGAGCTGTACAAACTCATTTAGAAGTGTATGGATTCTGTGTTGCAATATATATTGATTGGCTATTGTGGGACTTAAAACCTTAATCTGTTTTGCTAACATAACAGCATGCAAAGCTGTTGGGCATATACTTTACTGCCTATACATAACACAGTAGAGGATAATGGCACTACCCATTTCAATCTACCCGTCATTCGTAGAGCCTGCCTTGGCTCAGGTTCCAAATAGGATTTAGCAGGGCATTCGTAGGTGATTAGAATTTCCCCAGGTTCTCCACCCACTCTGGAGGAGCTCAGAATACACCTACGCCAGGGAAAAGAAGGTCTTTTGAAGGGACCGGTGTGGACAGACCATAGCCTACACCACTAACTATTCAGAAGGGCAGTATGGCTGGGGGAACTAAGGTTTCTTCAAGCCTCAGGATGGGATCCAGGGTAAGGTGGGAAGTCAAGATGGAGCTGTATGGCCAGAGGTAGAACACGTACCTGAGGTCATCTTAAATGACACTAAGCAGCAGCCCTGTGAGATGTGACCACCACCATGTCACCACACATAGTTCCTGTTGTTTTACATTCTACACAAAAGTCTAAGCTGCCACCTCTTTTGTGTTCTATTTAAGCAGAGTTATCATCTTGTAGGAAAGCAATGGCTGTTTCTGTCATCTTTACAATGAGTCATGCACTATGTGTGGTAGGCAGAATTTTAAGATGAGCTCCAAGATCTTCACTGCTGGTGTTACTCCTGTGATTATGTTCCTTATATTTTGGCAAGAGGGAGATGATCCAGGCAGGTTTAATCTACTCACATGAGCCCTTTAGAAGCAGGGAGTTTTCTCAGACCGCAGGCAGAAGGAAAAGTCAGAGGAATTTCAAGGGTGACAGGAAATTAATGGGCCTCACTGTTTTGAAGATAGAAGGGGACATGTGGGAAGAAACGCAGGTGGCCTTAAGAAGCTAAGAGGGGCCCCAGCCAACAAGAGAATAGGGATCTCAGTCCTACAACCCCACAGAACTGAATTCTACCAACAACCTGAATGAACCTAAAAGTGGATTCACCCCTAAAGCCTCCCAGTTAGAGCCCAGCTTGATGGGCACCTTGATTTTGGCCTTCTGATACCCAAAGCAGAGAACTAAGTTAAGCCTGCTTGGACCTCTGACCCACATAACCATGGAACAATAAATGGGTATTGTTTAACTTCATGGAATTTGTAGTAATTTGTGACTGAGAAACAGAAAATTTTTTACTATGTGTGGGCACATTTGGACTGTGACTAAATTTTCCGTTTTGTAGTTTCACTTGTCAGTTCTTTCACATTTTCATTCTAAAATGACAAGACGTCTGAGGCAGAGAAATGCTGTCTGTGTATAGATAGATGATAGGCTTCCCTGAGTATCATGAAAGCCCTTTGGCTGTTTTTTGGTAGATGGGGTTTGCAGCTTGGATCCATCTACCTTTCATGCTCCTTTCTGTATGGAGACTATTAGCATACGTGAGGGGGTAGCTGAAGGAACCTCAGCACAAGACCATGGCCAAAATGCCCTGACCTTAGATTCAGTTTTATGTCTTAAATTTACTCTTTGAAATAATTCAGTGAAATGTACTTTTTACAATCTTAGTTTTTATATTTTGATATCTCCATATGACTCTGGTACATTTGAGCCTCCTCCTCTAAAAGAGTTGATAATCTGCATAGTTTGTTTTTATTCAACTTATTTTTATTCTGTAGAATACTTGAAGTGGTTTTGGGAGCCTGTGAGGACAGTTCCATAAGTTTAACGCTTCCATAATAGACATTCCAGATGGCTTAACCATTTAGGACAGGAAATGCGGATCCCTGCCACAAGAATTTTTGGAAGCCCTGCCATTTTCTCAGGATATGGCTGGGACGTGGGCCAGACCCCCAAAGGCTCAGACTTCTGCTAATACCTCCTTTTCCTTGCTGGGTTGCCAGAACTAGAGGAAACATTTTTATTTTTATTTTTTCAATCAGAATGAAGTTATACCATCAGCCTGAAACTTTTTTGTAGTCTTAGGGGCCTGGTGCAGTGCAGCTGTTCTTTCACTGTAGCTAGTTGATGCATCCTCCAAACTCTTTCTTTTCAGTTCCTGCAAAGCGTAAATCCTCCCTTGTGATCCCACTTCTGCCAGAAGAATGAACAAGCACCACTTAGAACTTTTGACCTGGTATTTTCTGTGCATTTGAATCCATTCCATGCAGAGAAAATGGCCTTTGGCATCACAAAGTTTTCCCTACTCATGAACTAACTGGTATGATATAAGGGTCCCCCTGCAAGGCAGTGTGGCATGCACTTGACTGAGCCAGGACAAGATTGTCAGGCAGGCCTTTAGACTTCCTTATTAAACCTTAGGTATAGCAGCACAATTCCCCAGCTCCACAAGGGATTCTACTAAACAATTCTGGCCTGTCGGGCCTTCCCCATACCTCCCAAACAGAAGCTCTCTCTGTTTGCAAAAACTGCTTTTTGGAATGGGTAGGAGGTATGGATTTAAAAAGCCTTATTTTGCTATTTCTTGGAGTACAAAGAGGGAATTGGGCTATTGAACAGAGTGACCTTCACAAACAATCAGCATTGCAAATAGCATCTTAACCAGGGGACAGAGTCAAGGCATTGGTGGGGGGACGAGAACTTGGTGGTCTGAGGCTCCATGAGTGGAGGATGGAAATTTATAAAAATGTCCTGCTGCTGAGCTCGAACATGTGACTGTCACACACCTTTTCTCCTTATGCTAAGAGGTGTTTGCTTTCCTATTTTACAGGTTGTGAAGCTGAAATTCAGAGAGAACAGTCTTGAGCCCTAGGGATATTTCTCGTTAGGCGAGATTATGTAAGTGCCTATGAAAAAGCATCTCTTGTGGTCTTAATTTTTCTCAACAGCTCTGCATTCAGTCACCTGATGAGTTATATATGATTGTTTTAGTCAACACCCACTCCCATTTTCCCCCTCCACCAAGAAGTCCTTGGGGTAATAATGCAATTTTAAACAGAGCATAACTTAAGTGCATGGGCATCTATTCATCTCAGAGGAATTAACTGAACACCATGTAGCAACCCCAACATCTGGATTTAAAGGTGGGTTCATTTTTGATTAAGCTCTTGTCTTGGCCCTTTTTATTCTTAAGTCAAATTGTAGCCCTTCTTTCTTACAAATCCTCAAAAAATTCTGCTGCCTAAGTGAATAGTTATATGCAAAAGATATAGAGCTCTGATATTAATGATTAACTGGGAAAGAGGTAATAAATAGGCAACAGGTGTCATTATTTTGTACCATCACCCTGGTTTCTTTCAGGAAATGTCCAAGGGTAGAGCTGAGATAGAAACATGGTTTTGATTACGGGAACTTTATTTAGCCTAAGCCTCGGTCTTCTCACCTGCAAATTGAGACTGATACTATTGACCTTGGAGAATGGTCGTGAGGATTGACATAGTGTATGTGTATAACTTTTCAGAGCTCTTGCCATGTACTCATCTTTTATTAAACATCAGCATCTATCTTCTTAGTTCCCACCCATGACCAATGAACAAACTAACCATTCTTTGTTGAATATCATCAGTGAGCTAGGTGCTTGAAGAAGAAGAAAAAAGAATA
The DNA here is from genome assembly GCA_030015415.1 of Cynopterus sphinx. Taxonomy (NCBI): domain Eukaryota; kingdom Metazoa; phylum Chordata; class Mammalia; order Chiroptera; family Pteropodidae; genus Cynopterus; species Cynopterus sphinx. The sequence continues at coordinate 13,959,483 of CM057383.1, read as the reverse complement.
TCTTAATGTCATCCTTGAAGAATTTTCAGTATGCTTACAGACAAGATAAGGAATGACACAGAAAAATAAAAATCCCTGGGTCAATTTTTGCCCCATCTTTCCCAGTATCTCAATGACACATTCAATGCCACCTCTCATTTCCAGTGAGCTATATTTTTTTTGTACAAACATCAGTTCCTATTACAGTGAGGAAAAGGCCTTCCTGTGGACAATTTCACTTTTCGCAGTGAGACTTGCATTTACCACACACCCTTGAATCCTCTGTGGTGAACGGAGCACATCATGAACTCTTAGCGTTTAATTGATCATACACTGTTAGGGTGTTAATTATAGTATTTCTTCTAGCACATGATATTTTCTTTTTATTATTAATTACAGAAAAGAGAAATAATAATTCTGGGACAGTTTCAAGAGAAAATATTTGTTACTACAATATTTAATGATATGGTTTCTCAACTAATGTTGAGATTCCTAAAACTTTCTTTAGTAGGAATCTCAGAGCACTCAGCTCCTCCCAAAGAGACTCTCCAGCTCTAGATTGTGGATGACTTTTTATAGTTTGGATAGTTCTTTACAAAGACAACAAATAAGTTATGCAGAATCCAGAAAAACCACATACAGGTAGGTCCGAAACAGTTAAACAATAAAGTTCTAATAAGTTGGCAATAATGGAAGATTGCTTTCTTATTTTTTTCACTCATCCTTTTCATTTTTCTCTTTTTTTATTCCTTTTTATTCTAGCAAGATTGCTACTTTAACCATGAGAGCATTCACTAGTGTAATACCCATAGGAAATAAGCCACGAGGACATCAAAATAATGAAGATACTTTAAGGCACCAGTCAATTCAAATGTCTTTTATTTTTGCCTCCTAAAAACAAGGTTTATAATACAAAGAACCTTCCAACCACTCCTATAAAAACCTTTCATGGTATTTAGATGTGAGATCTGAACAGGAAGATACGCATTGACAGAGTCTGTTTTTATTGCATCTCTACCTAATGATAACATAAAAGATAAAAATAGAACAGAAATAATACCTATCATTGTGCATTTTCACTGTATACTAGGAACTGTTCTGAGTGATTTATATTTATTCACTTCTAAAATTGTCGCTACTCTAAGAAAATTTCATTTTACAGGTGAAGAAACTGAGGCACAGAGGTTAAGTAACCTGCTTAGGATTATCCAGTGGAAGATAGCAGAACTGAGTTAGATAACTCTTTCTGGCAAGATAAGGGCAATTAAAAAATTTATTTGGTCATACACAAACATGGAAAACTAGTATCATTCTATGCAAGTGTATCAACTGAGAGGTGAGGATGTGAGCAAGGACATGAGCTCTCTATGGCAGGCTCGTAAGGACCCATGTCTGAGGCAGAGGTAATGCAATGTAGAAAATATAACCAGATCAAGATCACTAGAGTAGAATGGATGCAGCCAGAAAAACTCTTCTGCCATCATTGGGACACTAAATCTAATAAATTTTTCATATCTGTGACAGGTGTTGCACTTGACTCCGGATATTGCACTGTGAACTCTGTAAGAGAAGGAACCATGAGCATCCTTCATGGGTTCTCCGTCAGCAAATTATGAGTTCTTTTAGGTCAAATGTTATGCCTTAGTCATCTCTTGCTTTTCCTTTCCTTTGAATCCAGGACTAGCAATAGGTTTGAGTGGTGTGTATTAGCTGGTCAGGAAACGGTAGATAAAAGGCTGAGTGCCTGTCAGAGCTTCAAAAATACAGAAGGTACTTTGCAAACATTTAATTTTCTGATAAATTAAGGAAGATGTGAGATACACATGGAGAAATAACTGGTTATCCTTCACCAAGCTCTTCTGCCTAGCCTGATTTACACTCCTGTTTACAGTGAGCTTTGTGGCTGAAAAAATGGGCACAGTATATAAATATTTAAAGAAAACAGAGAGAAAAATAAATTGTAAGGTGATTAATGGAGTTAATTATCTAATTATATAATAATGGAGCATTATGTCAAAAGTACTTCATTAAAAAAAGAACAATTACCTATAATTAAATTTTAAATTTGATTGAAGAATGTTGAATTCATTACTGCGTGGAGGAGCTCCCAGGATTACTCCTTTCTCCTATTAATTCTGTTTCTTTGAGTGTGAGGCTTCATTTCATTTGTAAACTTTCTTTATTTTAATAGAAATTTGTATTTAAAAAATATTCATCCAAAGACAGAATCAGCTACAGAAAAGAAGTTACAGTGTTAGAGGATGAATGATTTGTTCATTATTGTAAGAGGCAGTGTGGGGGCTAGGAGCTGGATAGCTCACCAAGAATAGCTCTATATACCATTATCGCCCTCTAAAATGGGGATATTTTGGAAGAATGCCAAATACCACCCACTTGAGAGCAGATATTTCGGTAACCACTGAGACAATTAAAGGGCATAGAAAGTAAATTTTTTGTTCTTCAGTGAATACACTTTTGTGTTAGCTCTATACACCTAGGTGAGGTGCACTATATGGTTGAGACTTCTGGATCCTTTATTAGTTTTCAGATTTCCCTGGAAACTGCTTAACTGTAGCCTATTGGTAATTGGTAAGCAGAAAGTAATCATTGCATTTGCAATTGTAGTAGTGTGGGCATCCATCACCACTCAGGGGAAGGGAACAGGATTGGAAAGCTTTATTCCCAATGCTCCCCTAAGTGGCTTGGCCAAAGCACAACTTCTCTTGTTCTCTCTGAGAATTTACAAAAACAATGTGAGTGTATGTTCCTCTCTAATGGCTGTCAAACAAGTGATGTATGTGACACTGCATCTGAGAACCTATAGGTATTGTCCATGTATAAGTTATGAGATCAGAAAGACCTGACTGATAGTTGCCTTGTCCTGGATACCAGCTAGCTTGACATGGATCCTTTTCAAATGCTGAAGTCATGAGGCACATGTTATGTTTTTCATAATTCCAATTGCCATCAAGAATTGTCGATGACGTAGAGAGAACATTGATTTTTCTGGTGGTGTTTACATGCACGCTTTCTGCAGCCATTAGTGGTCCTCATAGAATTGATAGCTTTTTGAACCGTGTCAATGAGATTATCGATTCTTGGAAGGGCCTTAATCTAGGAAAACTTTTTAAATGTTTGCTATTGGCTTTTATTAACATATAATGTAGCAACAGGATTGAAAAATTCAAGTATTGTGTGATTGCCTGGAAATCTCAAAGTAAAAAATCAATGTAACTGATCTATTTAATAAGTCATGAAACATATACGCATGCATGCGCGCGCAGACACACACACACACACACACACACAAAATGGGGAGAAGTCAGTTAAGACTGATTATCAGGAAGGCAGTTTTGTGTGAACACGCTTTGCTGTGCCAGCTAGTTTTCTGGCCAGTTCTCTGTCCTTTTGTGCCCAGCCATCTTAGCCAGAATTTAATATACCGAATTCTCAGTGGCTCCTTGAGGGCTCTCCATTTCCACTTCGACCCCTCTTTCATTGTCTTGTCACATATAAGTCCCCAGTCCCTTCATCTCCCCATTCTCTATCTTCTTCCTCTAATAACCTAGCAGATTAGAAAACATTATCATTCAGCTCTTTAAAAATTCTGTATGAAGTATGCATCCTAACCATCGAGCAAGAAAGAGAAGCTGCAATATCTTCATGAACACAGGCTTAGTAATGGCTTACAATGTCTAGGGCACCAGGCATGTGAAAGTCAGATAGGATAATTTTAACAAACCAAGATAACTAACATTTAAATGTCCGGAGTGATAGTAAATCAGACAAGAAGTGCTACAGGGCACGGCTTACTTACCACAAAATTAACAATGAAAAGAATGACCCTCAAGTATCTCACTCCCTCCAGCACACACTTTTAATTAACAGAATCTTGTTCACCTCTTTTTCCTCAGAACCAGAGAGAGCGAACACAGTGTAACCTTAAATAGTCATATCTTAAAAAAAAAAGAAAAGAAAAGAAAGAAAAATGTTGACATAGGCAAGAGAAATTAAAATGTAGCGTGGACAATAATCTAGTCACAGTGAGGAAAATCTCTCAAGTAATAATTTTGGAATTCCTACTAAGTTATCAAAAAGAGAAGAAAAATCCAATTCCATTTCTCTTCACAAATCCATTTATCTCCAGTTCTATGGAAAACAATAAAATGTATTATTAAGGCAGATAAATCTGGGTGTCCCTTGGTGATAATAGAGGTATGAGGGGAAATAAAACAGGGCGAGAAAATGGAATCACTTCTATATCCAAATTTCAAAATGGGTGGCTAAAGGGTAACTAGTGGTTATAATGCTCTGATTTTCAGAAAAGCCTATTGAGGCAATCCTTAAAGTCTTGTGGAGTTAATCTGAGCTTTGGGCATCTCAAAAATAAGAAGATAACAAGGCATCTACCAAGTAATGTCTCTTTCCATCCTGCAATGTCTTTGGAAGCTTTACCTACTATACACACACACATGTAGTGTGTGTGTGTGTGTGTGTGTGTGTGTGTGTGTGTGTGTGTGTGTTTGGCAATATTGGAAGTCTGGACAAGAGGTCATAAAAGGCTACATTCTGTCTTTTACGGAGGGGTTAGCCAGCTTTTCCCAATAAATACTAAGGCAAATACAATGCTGCCCCCATAGGAGACCATCTTTTCTCTATACTGGACATACACATATGATCTATGTCTATATAATATATACTATTCTAGGTGCAGAAAGTAGAAGAGATACAGGTGATACCCATAGGTTTGAAACAAGGTTTTGTGCATGGATGCATCTTTAATCCTCACCGACCAAGCATCCTACCCAATGGCAGAGCACAGAAAGCTGTAACATCATATGTGTCCTGTCTTTGCTGCCACATTTGTACAAGGATTTATCAGCCACAGAGTAGCTAAAGGTAAAGTTCGACAGTCCTGGTGGTTAGAGGGAGGCGTGGTTGCACGAGTGTGACAGAGGCTGGACTAGACTTACACTAGAAAGGGCGACACTTGCTGGGAGGATACGGGACGGTGATGAACAACAAGCTCCCTGCAAAGCACTCCACCGGTGCACTGAGACTCTCTTTCTCCTCCCCCAAAATGCCTGAAATCATTAAGATGCCTCTCATCTGAGTGGTGCGCAGCGCAGTGAGAGGCATATGAAGGCTTGTTCCTGACAAGCTGCCAATAATTACTCCACGAGAAAATTATCCCATTATGGAGGCAGCAAAGCCAGGGAGCTTTTAGCCAGAGCTATGACCTACAAAGTTCTTCATCTGTCACAAAACCATTCACTAGAATTAATTTCATAATACACGTTATGATAAACATATTGTAAAGCGATTTACATAATGTTTCTTGCCTCTGCTTTATCACTTTTAATCCTTGTGACACCTTTATCATATATGCATGGTTTTACTCATTTTGCTGATGAAACATCCAAAACCCAGAATATAAGGGCTGTGCTTTAAATCACTCAGTTTATTGATGTAGAGCCAAAAATAGGACTCAGATACCTTAATGTGATGTTTTTGTTTTTAGTAATCCTAAAAATGTTGATCAGGACACCTACATTCTAGTCCTGGATCTGATTCCAGATCTCTGATTCGCTGTGGACCAGCCACTTACCCATTCCTGATTCTTCCCATATTTAACAAGAATAAGATGGGATGGCTAAACATTACCAAGTCAACCTCCTCCACCCAAATTTCTGTTTTGGATTCTCTATCCTACCAAGAAACTGAAATTTAACCATTCACTTTCTGATCTCTCCAAGGCAATGGACATTCCTGAACAGAAATCAGAGACTTAAATTAAGGAGCTGAAGCTTCCCTGGGAGGATGCTGTACACTACCAGCTGGTCAGGGAGTAACTGGTAACTATCAAATTTTAAACAAGTTTTGAAAATTTGAACATGTGAGCAATTTACTTGTTCTGAGCAATACACAATCTTAATATTTCATTTACTCAGCTATTATTTACAGAAACAACTGAGCTAGACATTTAGAATATTAATCAGGTATTAACATAAGATTCTCACAGTTAGTGAAGCTAGCCAATTAATGTTAATGCAATACAGTTTGTGGCATAGGTATGACATTTCTATGTAGGGATTTGCCAGAAATTTTTACAAAAGAGTTAATATTTGGATGAAATGTAAAGTTATCATGAGTGATTATATTAGATATAGGTGTAGAACTAGGGGGCATCAAAGCAGGGGAAATAGCATCTATAAATGCACAGAAAATATGTATGTATGACTGTAACTTAGAATACAGATTTAGAAAACCTCAAAAAATGATGCTAGAGAAGTGTGTTAGGACTTGGTTGTAAGATAATTTTTTTTTAACCAGGCCAGTGGTTTGGGACTTATCCTATAGGAAACTAGAGTTTAAAACAACATACCATCTTAATTAAAAAGCAAAACAAAAGAAACAAACAAAAACGCTCTCCAGTGAGTTCATTCTTTTATCAACATCTATGAAATTTCTGAAGTCATGCTATCTTCTCAAAATGGATAACCATAGCATACAGGAACTCACACATGCAATCTTAACACCCAATGGCTGAGTTGCTCTTAACAGTTATTTTGTCAGTAAGAAAACATTACAACTATGACCAATGAGATGGGTTAAGAATCACGAACACACTTAAGGGAGAGAATATTGGGGAATAAACCCTAGGAGTGCATTTAAAAGACTTTGGGAACTAAAAATGATCAAAGACTGACTTTTACTGGTCACCTGTCACTTTCTAATACTCTAAAACATGGACAAAACCAAAGCTACAACATGGAGTGGAAATGATTTGATGACATAATACTTTTGCATCTGAGCTTTGAAAGCTCTTGGGACTCTTTATAAGAAGACTGAAGATTTCAAACAAAGACCAGCAGCCTCCAGAATGGCCCATTTTAAGTGGGACACAACAGAGCTGAGTCTTTCTCCAGGGAAAGAAGCGTGATCCCTCTCAGAGTCAGGCACGTGTCTGTGTGGTGACCCCTTAGAACTGGTGGCCTGCAGGCAGTTCTGGGGCTTTCTTCAGGCTCGGCCATCAGGCCTCTGCTGAATGAGCCTACCCACTCCCTCTGGATCCCTAGAAAGATAAGTAAATGTCACAAGAAAGACAGGCTACTAATATTGCAGCTTGAAGTCACAACTGTGTAAAGAACGTAGAAGAAAAAAGCCCATCCATCCATTTACCTCTTACACTTTTCTTGTGGACTAGCCAGTTACACAGAAATATGTAATTGTCCCGGAAGGTCTTGCTCTTGGAAGGTGCCTACATGTCAGAAAAGCCATGATGAATGCCACGGCGGACTCAAGCAGGCAAGACCGTGAAGGCAGCAGATACAGGAAGGCTGGGGGTAATGCCATGTCAGTGTCACCACATCGTAGATGAGAAAGAAAATAAAATGAAAAATATTTTATTGACCCAAAGTTCCCTCTCTAGCCGCAGCCTAATCTGGCCCATACTTCTCATGCTAATTTCTGGAAGGGTTTTCCACCTTCTGTCTAGTTTCCTTTCCTTTTATTCATGACAGATGTGTACTTTTAGGGTTACCAATGACCTTCATATTGCTGAAGCCAATAACTTTTTGAATTTCTTACCTTACCAGACCTTATCTATGGCTTGGTATTATACCTTCCTCCTTTTTATGATAATAATAGAATGATAGCTAATATCACTGAATATTAAATGTTTGCCAGACATTGTGCAGAACATGCATCAACATTCCACTTTTTATTTTACTTTTTTATTTTTTTTTACCAAAGAGTAAATGTGGCATATTCCCTGGAGAACAGACAAGGGCATGTGCCATACAGCAGGAGCTGAGTACAGAGTTCTCTTGAAACTCTTTTACCTAGGGACCACCCTGTTGAAGAGTACATCACTGATTCCAAACCCCATTTGCTGGTGGCACTAAGGCTCTGATTTTACTGCCCTCCTGGCTGCGTGGCTTTAGGGAGGGGCCAGAGTTCCCAGATAAAGACCTGGGAGAAGCAGGAACTAATGCATCAGGCAATAATAGATGCAGGTAGGCTATGACACACCTACGACCGAATATTTTTAATGATGGCCTATTTCCTTTCCCATTCTGCTTCTCTCCATGATAACTTTTGCTCTGAACTTTGTGTGACCACACAGAGAACAGGTCAGCTAAGACCGTGAGCCATCACTTCACACACAACTTCAGTTCTGTTCTAGGGAATGAGGGCTGTACAGATAGATAGTCCAGGAGTAGGTCAATAAGGCTCAAATGCAACAGAAATGAGGCAGGTTTGTTGATGTTGACAGGCCCTGACAGAAAGAGGAAAATGACAGATGCAGCATAAATGCCAATGACTATGTCCTTTGGGCTGGTACAGACATGCAGCCAGAGCTCCAAACGTCTGAGGCTGCATTGCAACTGCACACAGCTCCCCACGTGCTCTGGGCCTCCCTGTGTCATTAAGGCAGTTTCTTTGTAGTTTTCATTAGCGTGGATAATATCTTGCTAATGTGTTTGTTATGTTGTGTTTCAATCTGCTGCATGCTTTCTCTCTCTTGGCCTCTAATGCTATTTACCAGAAATACCTTTAAGTCTAACTAAAAAAAAAAAAAAAAAATTCCTCAGATTTATTTCTATTGAGGATGTTAATTATCCAGAATAATAATAATACATTTTCTCTTCATATTCATATATTAATGTGACCACATTATTTTCACCCTTTGTTGTTGTTGTTGTTGTTGTTGTTAAGCAGGAAAATAATGAATTCAGGGAAAATCACTTTGCATAAAATGTCCTGTGCCTTTTCCCTGTGCCTGAAGATGTGAATTTTGCAAGATTATCTTCTGAGGAATCAACATTTCTGCTCAGTATACCTGTGAGTGCAATCAAGTGAGGTTTCAAAATGGTCCACATGGATAGCAATAAGAGCATCTTTTGTTTGATTGTCTTTGATGTGTTATGCCCGTTCTATGAACTTTGTGGATGTTATCCCACTGGATTATCATAACAACTCTTCCAGGTCAGTATTATCAGCCTCATTTTATACATAAGGAAATTGAGCTCAGAGAAATTTTTAAAATCTTCCAAGACTGCACAGTCAATAAGAGGTAGAATCAGGTTTTACACTCATGTCTTTCTTACCCCGAAGCTAGTGTTCTTGCTCCTGTGTCATGCATGCTATCTCTGCTTTCACACTTCATCGCTGGTGTCTGAGTTTGGAAGCTTATGATTTCTGGTTAGGTAGAAGGAAGAGTGATCTAGACACATACAAAAAGGTAGTTAATGTGCAGAACACTGCATGTGCTACTTTTTGTGGAAAAAAAACTATCAGATAAGTAGTAGTTTGGAGAAACAAGAGCTTTGTGAACCAAAGTGGCCAGGAGTAAAGGCTGAACAGAACTGTTGAACATAGCCTCCTTTGTGACCAGAATATAAATATTAAATGAATTAATTAAAAAATGAATGATACTGTGCATGAGTGTTTACCATACCCTTGAGCTTTGTAAAAAAAGATTGCAGGCTCACTCTCAAATTTGAATGAAAAATATGTCAACGGTGTTAGAAATAATAGCCCTGGGATTATCTTTTGTACTAGTTTTTAAACTTGGATGTGTTTTGGAATTGCTTGGCTGTTTCAAACAATGTGCTCAGGTCACATCTTATACCAATTATTTGAGAATCTCTAGGGGTGGGACCCAAGAATCAGTAATTTTTAAAGCACCTCAGCTGATTGCAGTGTGAGACCAAATTTCAATGCAATGGGGAAGTGTTTTGTCTTCCAGCAGAACATGACACTGAAGTGCCCTTTGGGAAGAGCCATAACCCGATATAGGGTAGAGATATATAGGGGACTTTAGAGATCTGGAAACTAACAAATTTGAACAAAGTTGACTTCTCTCAAAATATAATCTATGACACATCTCAGTGACATATTAGTCACAGTTACTGACTAATTAAATATATTAGTAAGAATTAAATCTAAGAAAAATGGACTGACATCAAATACATTTGCAAAATGCTTGCTCAACCACACAGGGGTTTTTCATTATTGATGTTTTTGTTATTGTTTTAACCTGAGGTCTTTCCAGAACATTTAAAGTTCTAGCATGTGTAATAACTATCAAACACAGATGTAGTATATAGTTTTTTCTAAATTTCTCTTTCTCTCAATATATATATATGTAAATACTTACTTTTGATGTAACTAATGTTTCATGGAGCATTGGAGCACATTCTAGGAACAGCAACAACAAAAGGTAATAAAGCCAACCACAACTTTGAGGTCTAGGCAGTCCATGTAGTTTTTTTTTTTAATATGTTGTTTGATTTGATACAAACAATACTATGATTAGTTATTAGCAGATGCATTTATGGATGAGGAAATGGATGCTCCAGTGGTTAAATCACTGGCTCAAGTTCACATAATAATTAACAAAGCTGGAATGCAAATCGGGATTGTTGGTCCAATAATATTTCTTTGTATAAACAGCTTCTGTAGATGTTCTCAGTAAGGCCCCTTGCCACTCCAGGTTCAGCATAACTGCAGTTCTCACACTCTATCAATACTGGCCAGGGCCAAATACTTTGTATTCTTTTAGGCAGTTCAATGTTGAGTTCAAATTTTCCTGTTACCAACTTTCTGGCTTCTGTTGATCTGACTAAATAGATTTCGTGTACATTGCAAAATAATTGCCCATAATTGCCTTTGGCCCTTTTTTCACTCTCCTAAGAAACCCACTATTTACCCAGGCTTCCCATTACTTACATCCCTTTTCCTGCCTCCCAGAGCTCTTAGGTTCTTAGGTATTGTCTTCAAACACTCCGGTGACACTGACTCATTTTTTTTTTTCTTTTAATGATTGAATGACTGTGCAGGGTACTGCGGGAATATGCATGAAAACTTAATTATATTTCCTGCCTCAGTTGAGTGAACGGTGGAGAGAAAGATGACTCTGCCTATGGTGTAAAACATCACAGAGATCAGATCGGTTCTCCGGCATTTGCACATGGCTGATAATCAGCTCTCCCCATAAACAGGCAGACAGATGAAGCCAGTTATCTGAAAAGGTGTCAGCGTCCTGTTAGCATCTGCGTCCGTCTTGAATTTACACTCTCATAGCAAACTCAGCGGCAGGCTGAGCAACTCAGATCGTCTGATTGGGACAAGTCCATGATGCTGCCTGGAAATAGTCAATACAGAAACACTTCACTTTGGGGGAGTCACAGGAGAATCAGCTACTATCATGAGCACCTTTGTCAGAATTACCGAAACTCCTGCGTTTTTTAAGTGCCCAAACATGAAGCACATTCAACACTTTCAGACTGAAAAGTCTCATTTTTTCTTGATGTAACACTCATTTATTGAGCACCAACTATGTTCCAGGCTCTTTGACAATTATTGGGGGAAAAATAAGGATATGAAGTTAGGTGTTATTGTGAAGGCTCAAAAATATTTCATTTGAATAAAGCACAGATTCTAATTACGAGCCTCGTCATTACCTCCATTCTGGCTGTTCAGAAGAGACTTTTATTTCCTTTCTCACTCCCAGTTGTGATCTATGTAATAGGTGAGGCTATTGGATAAGTGACTCTGAAGAGCCATTTTGGTAAATATACTGCCATTCATTCTACAAACATTCCCCAGGTGCCAACTATATGCATGGCGCACTTTAGTCACTGACCATACTATGTTAGATAAAACAAAACACCTTTCCTGTAAACAAGAGAGACAAAAACTAAGAAAATTGTGGATAGAGGTATGTACAGAGGGCAGTGGGAACATAAGAACTATATCTACATTCAAATAGTCATATATGTTTATGCATTTTCCATGCATTCTGCAGGAGCAGGATGGTGCATATCATGTGAAATAAAGTGAGCCCTCTGATGTGCTCCTACTTAAATTAGTGCCCCTTCCTCTATCTCAGAGAGAACTGACATCATTTCTATTCACTCGTATGCTCACCAGCCTCCTTAATACAGCTTCGGGGATTAACTGGTTCCCAACAGACAATGCAGGTGTCACTTCTGAGAAACTTGCACACTCTGTTAACACTAAAGGTGGCAGCTAGTTTTGGAACCATAATTGGAGCCTTTCTTCTCCATTCCAGTCGCATGATTTCTTTCTCTTCAGTGACTTCCCTAACTTTATAAATAAATACAAAGGCTCAACCTCATGCTGCAGCAACAATATTTGCTTAATCTCTTTAGCCATCTGTAAAGCAGGAGAAGTACACTCTATCAACCCATCAGTTGTGTGTGTGTGCGTGCCTGTGTGCACGAGGGCATGATACAGATAATGCATTAAGCAAAGGCCACCTGGAAGCCCATGTGTGTTTATTTAAAGATTTAAATAATACAGAGCAAAGCCATGGCTTTTGAGTCTAAAATAATCCTCAAAGTTGGTAATTCTCATTGCACATTTGCATATGGATGTGGTCATCGGTCATGAATTTTGATTCTAGGTGTACAATGAGATATGCTTAAGAAAGTGTACTACATGCAATTCCAGAATTTGCTTTGGCCAAATTCAAATTCTATCCAGTGTTAACTCATTTGTTTTTCATTAAGTTCTTTATTAACAGCCAAATCCCTTGATTATTACACTTCTCTGAACCTTCTTGTTAATCTTACTTACAAGTCACATAATGCCTGAATACATTTCTCTGAAATGTTATTGAGATAAAAGAGCTGACAGTGACAGTAATTAACTTTTAAATAAATATTAAAATGAGAAGGCATTATAAATACCCCCAGTGCAAGGGGTACATGCCCAGGTCCCTAGAACATTAGACAGCCATTTGAGCTGAGGGCAGCTCTGCCACTGATAGTGGGAGATAGTCCTTTATACTATTTAGCCTACTTAGCTTCTTCTATTTCTTGGTTTTAGCTAAAGTACATATTTCTTAGTTTGCTTTTCACACATTTGGCCTCTTAGCCATATGTTCTTCTATCCAATTCTCCACAGCTTACTCGCATATATAAATTCTCCCTAGTTAGGGAACAAGTTCAGTGGTTTCTTCTTCTCACCTCTACCCCGTGGTGTTGTATCCTTGCATATAGCTGGCTGGAAACCCAACTGGTACTCCACATGTCTATATTGAATTAAGGTACATTTGCTCATAAGATATTCATCTCAAATCTGTCAAACAAAAACTGTGAACATGCCATGTGATTGGCTGTCTGTGCCACAGGAAAGCAGAACTCACACCAGCACAAATGTGATGTCTGGCATCCAACTGGCGGGGTTGAAATACTAGCTCTGACCCTGATCAGGAGTGTAACTTTGGACAGGTTACTTAACATCTCTAAGCCTTAATTTCCTCACACATGAAATGTGGAAAAAACAGTACTTCTCTGATAGAGATGTCAATTATTAAATGGCATAATACAAGTAAAGTGCTTCACTCAGGGCTTGGCAAGAGCTCAAATGTCGGCAGCTTTTACAATCTTTATTAGGAGCTCAGATGAGAGATCTCTGGGCTGCATCTCTGTAGAAGACTTCCTGCAAGCGGTAAATAAGAGAAGCTTCAATCACTTAGATTTACTTGGGTATTTTGACTGTTTTCTCTCTGGTTACAGCAATAAATGTGATGAGGCTTAAGGTATGTTTTCAAGAGAGTCTTATCTTTTAGCTCCAACGACTTGTCTTTTAGGCACAATGTACTATTGTTTCTCTCTGACCCTCCTCTATAACCTGTGTGCCTTTCTGGGAGGACAGATGTGATAGGTGGGTGGCTAGCACACTGCCTGTTGTTTGTTTTGTTACCTACATGGCAGAGGGTGGCTCCCAGCACAAGGGGCTGTGTCTCTGTCAGGTCTTAGCAAGACCAACTTCTTCCAGAAGTAAGACTGACACTGTTTGATTGCATAGATTCCTTCCGTCCTTGCCTAGGATTTATTTTTCCATTCTCCCTCCAATACTGTTTCTCTATATTCAAATAGTTTTCCTGTCCTCACCTGCAATTTTTATGTTCAATCATTTATAATTTCTTAATTTTTTTCTCCCAATATTATTCTTTCCCTGTGTCATAATCCCTCCTATTTTCTATATTACTATTTCATTTAATCTTGTTTATAATTTATTCTGTAAATGTGCTACCTGTGATAGCCTTATATGAAATGTCATTTCTGTGATAAGACTAAGGGCCACCATTCAGGAAATATTATTTCTGCTTCTCTTTGATCACCTTCCACAAATAATTCTATATAATGCTAACTAATTTGTAATTGGCACCTTAAAAAGTAGCATTCCATCTATAGCATGAGAACAACGCAATTTTAGATCGTTCTGCCCTGACACACGTTCTTAAAATAAAGAATTAAATGTGCTTAAAGCCAAATAATGGAAGTGCCTTTCCAATGAAGTTGAAGTTTTATTTCCAGGTCCTTTATAATTTCTCTCATTTTTCATGGTCTGCTCACTTCATCCTTCAATAGCTGCAAATAACCTTGTATAATATGTGGGGTAAAATAGTCCATTGTATTCTACACAAAGAATTAAAATTCATCCGTTCTGCAAGCTCTTGTGTGGTGTCTACTGAGACATCATGAGCTGTAGGACAAAGGGCACTAGACAAGAACTAAGAGGTGAAGCTTCTTTCCTGCCTCCTCCTCTGTACTTTCTGCATGTACTTGGGTGAGTCGTGGATATGTCTAGATGTCAGTTTTGATTCTAAAATATTGTGTCAATCCTAAACCTCCCACATGGGAAGCAGGTAATATCCTGCATGTGAGATGGATTCACGCATGAAGTTTTTACACCAGATTCCCTACTGGACGTTACCACTTGAAGGTAATGGAGCCATTTCAAGGTTCACTCAGAACTCATGATTCCCTCACCCACCCTTGCTCTCTGTGCTTCTTATTTCAATACACAGCACCACCCACAGAAGCTCGGATGTGTAATCCAGGAGTCTTCACATTCCCTCAATAATCATATCCCATTAATCAAGAATTCCTATCAATTCTACTCTTTAAACTTATCTCAAATTCATTCCTTTTTTTTTTTCATTCTAGCTGCTTGTCGTTTGGCCTGATTTTACTGACTAGATCATGAATACAATTTATTAATCCTTGTCTCTACCTACAGTCCTGCATTGCTTCAATCAATCTTTATATTTACCAAGAGGACAGAATGATTCTTTTATGAGACAAACAGGATCTTTTTATTCCTTCATTAAATCTTTCAGTGGTTTCTTTCATATATAGTCTAAACCCACTATACGGCTGTTCCAATTACATAGTCTTTTTTGCTTTTCCCAATATTCCATGTTCGCCCTCACTTGTAAAACTTTGTTTACCTCATCTCTTTTCCTGGACTACATTCTCTGCAGGCAACCTCCACTCCATTTTCCTATTTACCTTGCCAATCCTACTCATTTTAGTTTAAATATTACTTTCCATAGGAAGCATCCCTGAATTACCATGCATGGGCCGGATCCCATTGCTGTGTTCTCTCACAGCATGCTGTGTTTTCCATTAGAGTTGTGAGTTGTTAATACTGATTATAATTTTTTTTTAAACATCCTTCTTCTGGACCATAAGCAGCATGCAGAAGAGAATAATGTCTATCTTTCTCGTCACTGTTACTCTAGTGCCCAACACATTTCCCAGTAAACATCTGTTGAGTAAATGGAGTATTATAATTATTCAAATGAAAGTGAAAAATGGTTTCCTCCTTCAAGAAGCATAAGATAATTATTGACAAATCACTATAAAGCAATATGACTAACAATAATAAAGGTAATAATAATGATAAGGCAATGATCTTAGTATAGCATTTAATCTATTTTAGGTACTCTACTAAGCCATTCATATATGAGTTTATTTTATTGTCACAGCAAGCCTATAAGGCTATAACTTGATACTGTTATTATTTTCATCTTCGTGTCAGACCAAGAGAGGATCTGTGATTTGCTAATGGCCACTCACCTGGTATATGAGGGCCTGCATTAAAATTCAAGGTAGTCTGGCTCTAGAGTTATGTTCTTAACCTCATGTGCTACCCTGACTCCTGTCACCTCCTTGCCTCTGTAGGAAGAGCTTTAGGCTCCCTCTTCCCAGTCCCTGGTGCCCTGGGCCCTGACTAATCTTCCTTTATCCTGCAGGGTGGGGCAGTGGTAGCACTGTGGCCTGCATTCCACTATTGCCCTCTAGGTTTGGAGGGATGCGGGGTGTAGGGGGGCCAGGGGATGAGAGAGAGAAGGATTTGGATGGAAGTACAGAAGAGTCTCATAGTAAGGAAGCAGAGGTCCTTGCCTTGGGCTGGCAATGCAAAGTATGTTCACTGGATGATGAGCTGGGGACTTCTCACCCTACTTCAAGCCAGGTACTAAGCATATTTCTGAATAGAAATATGTTTAATATGTTTAAAGCTCCTGGTTCACCTGTCTGTGATTAGTTTGTACAGTGAGTTTATGAGACAGGGAGACTTTGACCGGAATCTTTCAATTTCATTTTGCACTGAGACCCACAGATTACACAGCAGGCCCTGCTGTGAGGGTGACTGATGAATTCTAATTGCTTAGATCTAATCCTTGCACACAGTAATTACTCAATAAATATCGTTAAATGGATGTACACCAGAGTCAGGCCATCACCCCTCCCCATTTCAGATCTCCTGAGTCATGACTGTGGCTAGCAATAAAAAGAGACAGTTTTGATGTAGTTAGGAGATTTTAATTTTAAATTGAATTGGATTGACTTTTAATAACTGACAAGATAGTTATGAAACCTGCCCAAAATATTGTCAGCATCTATATTTGTCAATAGGAAGAGGATATATTTATAGCATAGTTGGGCACAGCTATTGGGGAAAAGTTAGATTGAACCTCCACTGTCTAGTTTATGAGCTTGTTTAAAAAGGTGATTTTCATTGTGGGTATGCTATGCCTGGAAAGACAGAAAAACTAGTGTTGAAATAACTTGGAATCAGAATCTGAGAGAAAAGTGAATAGAATGAGAATGTAGGCAAACTACAAATGAGTTAGAAAGTTAGAGAAGACAAGAGAAGAAAGCTTTGGTGGGAGACTTCGAAGCAAAGGAGATGGCAAGTTCAATGCCTGAGTTTAGGCCAGGGACCTGTGAGCACACTCTTTAAACAGATTCTGGCATTTCCAAAATAAAGAATCTTAAATCTCTAAGCATAAAGCTTGGAGTCAGAGTAGGACACTAATTTTGACCTGAAATTTGGAAAAATATTGATACTCTAATTTTCTCATTGATAAGCTTTTTCAATGTTCAGGACTAAATGCATTGGAATGAGTGGGCGTAGGCTCTTACATCTCAAGGTGCATAGACTATGAATCAATTTTGTTGTTTTGTTTAATGTAAACTATACTATTAACTTGTGCTTAACTTTGGGTTGTCTTTGCTGAGGGTTTTAGTGATCTTGATATTATCTTCCCTGGTTTTCCCATTTTAAGAAGAATTAAGATGAATTAAAATGAGCACACACTGGTTGAATGCCTAATCCCTACAGTGGCCACCGAGGACCCTATTATTGCTATCATATTTCCATCAGCAGTGCTCAGGTTGGCTGAGTATTAGCTGCTGTTCTGAGTTTCACAGCACCCTAGTGCCATAGCCATGGGAGAGTCATCCAGACTAGCCCATTCCTCCTGGCTACTGAAGTGAAATAGGTTTATACTCAGAATATGAGAGAGGCAATGAAAAACCTAGAGCTCACAAACAAAGCAATATATATATATAATATAACTATGCCAACTAAAAACATTCTATAGAGTAGAGACAAATGTATGATGGCTGTTAGATAAGAAAGGACATGGTCTTTAGATGCAACTTAAAGATAAGAAATTCATAGTAAAGCCAAGAAAGAGAATCCGTTTCCAATCTAAGGATATTACTGAATTGACATGTAACTAAATCAAAAATACCATGAACCCATGAGCCCCATTCCCCCAGTGTCAACTACCAATGAGGTCTGAGGGCCATAAAGTCTGAATCTAAAACAATTCTACCCTGACAGTCAAAATTATTTATGTGCACTCTGAATTCCTCATAATAAAGGTTCTATTTATATCCAAACTAGCCTCCTATTCAAAAATCTTAACAGCTTCTATTGTACTTTATACTTATTTAATATTTACATTATAGTTTATGTTTATAGTTTATGTTTATAGTTTATATTTACATTATATAACATTTATCATTTTTTTCTTCTCATAGGGTAAAAATTTTATTTAACCATTTACACAACGGAGAATGCTATTTAAAGTGTCAACAAAAGTAAAAAGCACAATTTAATTAAAAAGTCAAAAAAAATACTTGTGTCAAATGATTATTATAAAAGTTAAAAGGTAGTTATTACTCTTGCAAATATTGAACTTATTTAACTTACAATTGACCCAACATAATTTTTAGTGACAAACATCTCAGTAGAAAATTGGATGAAAATTTAAACACACCAGGTCAATCTCAGTGCAAATCTCAAAAGGATTTTTAAGGAATTTGACATCATGTTCTAAAATAATCCAAAAGAAAAAAATGCATATAAATACCAAAATTTAAATAATAATAAATGTATGGAAGCCTTCCCAGATGTCAAAATGTGTCACAATTTATTATAATTATTTCTGAATAGTACTAATGTAGCAATAGGTTAATACATATATGGAATACAAAGTCCAGTAACAGACCCATTAGTGTATTTTTTAAAATTATTTTCTAAATTTATGTGATATAATACAACTAGGAAAAAAAAGACAAGTTGCCAAACAAAACTATAAGGGGCTTTTCATGTAAAACAAAATGGTTGGTAAGTTTACAGGAAATATTTAAAATTTTTGAAGACTAAAGAGTGAATTAAAACAATTATAAAACAAAATTTTTGTCCAACATATGAACAACTTAATTGATACTAAGTGAAATATTTATCTGACATATTTATTTATCTGCCAATTTATCTGACATATTTATTTGTGAAGCAAAATAACTATGTCAATTTCACATAATATAAAGAAAAGTGTAAATTGGGACAAATGTTTCTGGAAATTAATTTGACAGTTTATAGCAAAGGATTTAATAAACTTTGTATACACTATCCTTTCATCTTATAATTTTCTTGTAATTTAAGAAAGCATCCTAAATGATGATCATACATACAGAAAAACAATTATGTACAAAGGTGTTCTTTGTCTTTTCTTTTTTAAAATCAAAATCAAAATTTCAATTTTATGAGATAGTAGAGGATGTAGAGAATTTAACTGTCTCATTGATATGTCCTATGTAAACTGACACCCAGTTTTTTAGGAGATGAATTAGGACCACAATATGTGAAAGTTTGTAATATCACACAAACTCTGTGATTTAGCAATCTACTTCTAGGAATTTACCCTGAAAATGTAATTACAAATATTCTTTCATGTCCTAGTGTGAATCATGGTTCCAACTTTTACTTTATGTACAGGTCAGTAACTTTTGCTTTGAAAAGCCAGAGAATAAATACCTTAGGCTTTATAAGCCATTTAGTCTCTTCTACAACTGTCGTAGCACAGAAACTGTTATAGATGGTGTATAAACAAATGTGTATAGATGTGTTTTAATCAAAGCTGATTGACAAAAACAGGCATTGATGCACTGTTCACTGCTCTATTTAATTACAGTGCAACCTATATAAAATGCTTCTTTGTTATTTGCCTGTAGATATTCTAGTTGTCTTCATAAGACTCCACTTAGTATATTAAATTTGTTTTAATAGTTAGCCTAATACAATAATTTTAAAATGATTTTAGGTAATGTCTTATATTGGAAAAGAAAGAGGATTAGTCTTTCTTATGTCTATTTCCTCCTCCTGCTCTACTCAAAAGTGCATTTGGGAAAGTGGTTTACATGACCTCTTGCCCATATGCTGAGAGTCTTCAGACCAAAATGCTGTCCCCCAGATTTACTTTGAGACTGGCTTCAGAGACATCTCTTAGAGTATGTTATGACTGCTTTTATCTGCTGTGGTTATATTTGCTGTATTACAAACTATCCTCAAACTCAACAACTTAAAATAAAAATTAATAGTTCTGTGGGTAGTGAGTTAGGCTCAGCTGAGTGGTTCTACCTTCAGATCTCTTAGGGTTGTAGGTATAGTGCTGGAATCATCTCAAGACTCATCTGAGCTGGATGCCAAGATGGCTCATTCACATGGCTGAGAGTTGATTCTGTCCAGATGAAAATCCCACACATGTCCTCTCCACATATCTTGGACTTCTCATAATATAGCTGCTGGTGTTTTAAGAGACCAACATGGAAGCTTCGAGTCTATTGCATTAGCTTTAGAAATCCCAGAACATTATTTTACCATGTTCCATTGGCCAAGCAAGTCCCAAAGGAAAATCCAGATTCAAGGGAAGCAAAGGAGATGGCAAGTTCAATGCCTGAGTTTAGGCCAGGGACCTGTGAGCACATTCTTTAAACAGATTCTGGCATTTCCAAAATAAAGAACCTTAAACCTCTAAGCATAAAGCTTGGAGTCAGAGTAGGACACTAATTTTGACCTGAAATTTGGAAAAATATTGATACTCTAATTTTCAGACAGGGGAATGCATAGTGGAAAAATATTGATACTCTAATGTAGACAGGGGAATGCATAGTGGCCATTTTGGACACAAGCTGCCACATTACCTATTGACATTCTACTGATATCTGTTGCTGATATCTTTAGCTGGTAATACTCATATCAATTTCTTCTCATTTCAATTAAAGTTTTATGATCTCTCCGCTAACTCTATTGCTGTTCTGCTCTAGTTCAGGTTCTAGATATTTTGGATTCTATGTTATTTTCTTTCATCAGACAACTTATTGTATTAATCCATCTCTAGTTTATGTCATAAGGTAACTTTAACTGTTACACAATGTCCAGGCCACTCAGGAATTAAAAGAAACATATAAAAGCACACCAGAACCTTCTCCGTTTAATCACAAAAAGTCATCCATTAATTAGCAAGTCTCCCTCATGTTTCTATAGGACCAAATGAGGAGAGTTATCTCCCGAGCCCCCAATTTTTTTTCAATCAATATGACACATTTTGACCTCTGTGGGTTAAAGCCTGACAAAAGAATACTGGGACACCCATCTGATCAACTACTATATTTTTCCTTTGGTTTATTATCTTTCTATAATACTTCATGACAAGGGTATATAGTTCCTTTTTATTTTTATTTTTTTTACATGAAATTCTCCTTCCTAAATCCATACTTGTAGTTAAACCTTAATGAAAGTAAATTTATCATTTTGAACTAAATGAGAGGATTTATATTGTCTTGTAAGTCAATCTTATTTCACAAAATAACAAAGGAATTTCAAGCATTTTCTTTTTATATTAAACATTGTTTGCAAGCCAGTTGTCCTGCTAAAAATTTTTTTATTTTCTTGCTCTGGGACTGTATAGCTATTGGCTCAGATTCTAAGGTAGAAGGCTGAAGATAGATTAAAAAAACAGATTTTTTAAAAAATAGTATAAATAATATTCAATACAGAAGAATGATTAAATGGTGGTATAACCTCTTGATGGAATAACTGAACATTTAAAAATATTTCTTTATAGAAAAGAAAAAAAGGGTAAAATGTTAATAACTCAGTGTTGACTCTAATGGTCTATGTTTGCAGTGGTGTGTCGTTGGCTTTTCAAAATATTTCATTTCCACCTGTACTTACTTTATTTGTGCATATCTTTGTATTCTTAATTAGGGATAATTTCTAATGCTCAGTTTTTGTTCTCAGTATCCCTCTCAGTAATCTTAGTCACTTCCATGACATTAGCTACCATATCTGTGAAGATGTTTTTAAGACTCAATCTGTACTCTGGCTGCTCTTGTGTGCTTCAAATCTTTGTAACTGTGTGCCTGCAATTCTTTTTGAAAACCCCATCTCTTTGACCAACTTGTGCCAAACCAAAGCTATCACCTTTCTGAAATTTCTTTGTTCTTTTCTTATTTTTCTCAATAATAATCTATTTTCCCAATTTCCCAGGACATATGGTCTGTAATAGTTTCTGACTCGTCCTCTCTCACTCTTATCTGCAGACCCTGTATCTGTGTCAAGACACTGTTTGTCACCTACCCAATGCCACTCCTTTGCCTTATTCTTGAAGATTGAAATTAGCCTTTTTTTTTTTTTTGGCAGTATCAGAGTTCAGTTTTTCATGTCTGATCTAACTCTTGATAAGTATAAATTAATAACAGTAATTTTATTTTCTCTGCCCATGATTAGTTAGGACTGGGTATATAATGCAGTTCTGAGGGGATATTTGCTGAAAAATCTTTTTTTTCTTTCTTAAATGTGACTCAGGAAGAGAAACTGCTTTTTTGGGGCTGTATGATGGGGAGGCAGGAGGAAAAGGGATTCCTTAGACATTAAAGTATGAGAATGCGATGCTTGTAGCCATTAAAGCGATCCTGAAAACAAAGGGATGAACCTGAGGATGAAAGTCACCTTTGCTGAGAATGATAGGAGAAAAATCGAAATAACCTGGGCCTTGGATGAACCTCTGAATTAACCAAGACTGTGGCCTCTTCCATAATGTTGGGGGTTTTCAATTAATTTAATGACAAGTCCATTTAATTATATAAACAATTCCAATGCTGTGGGAATACAATTCATATTCATAAAAATGAATTAGTTCTGCCACTTAAAAGTTGTGTCATGTCAAGGAAACTGCTTAATTTCCCTAAGTTCCTACATCTATAAATTAGAAACTACATTATTCAAACATTTAATTGTTCTAAGTCCAGGAAAAAATACACACAAAATAACTTTGGAACGGTAAAGCACTGTATCAATATCAGGTTAACACTTTATCTTTTGAGTTTGATGATTTATTGATTGCTGAGTCACTTTTGTACTGCCACTACTTTTGTTTAGTACTTTATCCTATTTTAAGGCAGAGATGTAAATGTTAGCTCTCCCTCCACTTTCTCAGGTCTCTAAATCACCTTGTCACCACGTCAATATTTATAATAATTTCCTTGTTTTTGAAAAATGTGCCATTTAAGGAAAAAGCAGAGAATTTGAATCAATTACCAGACTTGATTTTAACTGGTAACTGCTCTACTCTATGTCCTCTAAACAATGATTTCCAATTGCCTTTGAAATATTTAGGAATAACACTTATCATATTCTACTCAATAAAGAAAACTTAAATAAATTGTAAACAGTAAATACTTTATACACAATGAAATACTAACAGTAAGTATTTACCATAAGATCTCCCAATACCAGGTCACTAGGAAATGAAAAAAAATCAAATATCCACTAAATAATTATTTCATCAAAAGTAAATAAAATTGTGATAAAAATCTATTTCTCAATAAGAACTGTGAAAAACTTCTAGTAAAACTTATGAGATAAAAACTAATGTATAACTAGAGGAAATTTTATAGATTTATAGACTTCTATTTTTTAAAGCTTAATTTAATTAAGTTTATAAAAGGGCAACACAGTAAATCTTATGACACTTAAAGAAGTGCATTTCAGAAAGATGGAAACATGATTAATACAATGAGATAAATAAATCATAATTGATATACTCAATAACTACAAATTTTAAAAAACCCATACAAACAAATGCTTGCAAGCATCTTCAGCAAAATGACAGGACCTACTATTCTCAGCATTATAAATGAGAAAGAAGCTATAAACATATAATAAAGTAATAGTATGAATAAATATTGTAGTAATAATGATACTAGTAACTAAAGGGTCACTTGATAAACTTGGAACATATGGCAATCCAGCTATTTCATGTCATTCGTCAACATAAATCACAGATAGGTTTTTTTTTGTAACCAAAGCCATAAAGAACATTGTAAAATAAGAGCAAAAATTATATAATATTGAGAACAGGGAAAGCTTTTCTAAACATGAAACCAAATGCTGATACCTTAAATAAAATATTAATATATTTGACTATTTACATTTTAAATTTGTCTCTATTTTAAAAGCTATTTTTATATCTAGAAAATATAAAACTAAAAATCTAGGGTATTAGAAGAAACTCCTAATCTTGCAGGAGTTGCCTTGTGTAGGAGTGACCTCTATGCAGATCCTGTATGCTTGGTGGCATTGGCAGACTGGCTTCAGCCCGAATAGGAGTAGGCCATTGCGGAAAAAAAAAATGAACAAAAAAACCCAAAACAGAAACATATTATAGATATAGAGAACAAACTGATGATTGCCAGATGGGAGGGTAGGTGGATGAGTTAAAAAGTTATAAAATAAATATATCATGGGGATGTAATGTATATAGCACAGGAAATACAGTCAATGATATTGTAAAATAACATTGTATGGAGACAGATGGTTACTAGTATTATCATGGTGATCACTTTGTAAGGTATATAAATGTCAAATTGCTATGTTATACACCTGAAACTAATATAATATTGTATGTCAATTATAGTTTCTGGAATTTGAAAAAAACTAGGGGAAATATTTTTAATAAATATAACAAAGGGAGTGAGAATTTTACTCTACAAAACATTATTACAAATAAACGAGATCACTTAATTCACAAAAGAGGAGATACATTAGCATTAAACATGAAAATAGTTAACTATTTTGGTTAACAATCAAAAATTTAAATTGAAACTATAATGAGTTAATACAGAGATTAGCAAACTGTTAAAGATAAAGAAAAGATACTAATAATTTCTGGTTAGAGTTTAGGGATATTGATCGTCTCAGACTCTGACGGTGCAATGCAAATTGGAAAAAATCTTTCTGGAGAGTGATTTATGATAGCATATGTCAAAATCCTTAAAAATATGCATATTCTTTGATCCAGTCATTTTGCTGCTAAGAACTGATTTTTTCTTTTCCTGGAGGTGTGTTTGCAAAGATAAAAATTCACGCAGCTTTATCATAACATTTTTTTAAAATGTAAAACAAACTGTTTACCAAAAAGAGAACTGATATTATTTAGTGTTAAAACTTTATTGTTATTTAAAGATATATGACAAACAGATACTAAGCAAACAGAAAGCATAGCTTAGCGATGTAGCAGATTTTGGAGTCCAAATGCCTGGTTTGGTTCTCAACTCTGCCTGTGTTTTCTTGGGCAAGTTATTAACTTTTTTGAGTCTCAGTTTACTTATCTGTGAAACAGAGGTGATAATAACAATCTCATCAAATTGTTCTGAAGTTTAAATTGGTCCACATTCATAAAGGAACGGTGCCTGGCATGAGCTAAGTGCTAAAAAAGACAAGTTATCAATAAGTGATGTAGAATTCATTTAAAGCATTACTTTTATCATGATGCTTAGTTATGATAGAGAGCAGCTTCTAAATGTATAGAGATCAAGTCTGAGCATTTCCTCTTAGCAAAAAACTTGCTTTATTGCAAAGAGTAAAAGGAACATTCCCGGTGGTTGGGCATAGCTGCATGCTTCTGTGTATTTCTCCCTGTGGTATTTGTCTCAGGCACTACTGCCAGACATGACGCTTCTACTATCTCCTCATCCATCTTGCATCTCTGCTTCAGTCAGTGCTCTTTCTATCACTAGGGTATCATGGCCCTTGCTTTATTTATCTAGAATAAGCTGGCCTTCAGCACTCATGAGCTTTCTTTCCTCTCTCCAGCCCACAGAAATGATCAGAAACAAAGAAAATTCTGACCTGTAAATTCTATACCATGTTTTCTGGCCTTTACCATGTACTTTCATAAATACATGACTATCTAACTTCCACCTAAAAAGTCCCCGAGGGTGGGCTCAATGTTTCTTCTCTCATAAAGCCTATTTACACCCCAAACAGATGCTATATATACCAATTAAGACATGCACTTATAGTATAATTTTAAAGCACAATCTTTAAACATATATTTTGACCTATGGCTCTTGTGGTCCAATCTGTAGGAGCATTAGTTTCTCATAAAGTAATCTCAGAGGCTTCCAGACTGATTGTGATAAAGATAAAGAGCTCGGCCATACACAATAGCTGGAATCGACTGGGAAATGTATGAAATAGGATGCCTTCCTAAGATTTATGTCATACTCTTCCTGTCTCTATAGAACCCACAGATTTCTTCATCTAGTGCAAAACTGTGCTTTCATTCCCTTATAAAAAATAAGGTGGAGAGCATTTCAGAAAGAGACATGCGCACTGTGCATTAGTTCCTAAGTTGTCTAAAGGCTTAGAAAGTCAAGAGAATGGTCTCAGTTTAATCAGAACGCATTTTCTCATTTTCCCTTCAAATAATTTGATGTTTGGGGATTGCAAGGACCCCACGGACTTCAGTGTCGGGCAAAACCTGATCAACTCTCAAAGAAAAGTTTCTAAGTACTTCTCAGACTAACTGCAAATACTTCCCATTTATCTGAACCAGGTGACAATATCAAATCACATTATGCTCATGTGGGAAGTAATTGAAAGGCAACTCTTTAGCTCTGAATTCAGATGTTAGTCAAAAGTCTAATACTTTCAAAAACTATATCATTTTGAGAAAGTGAAGAAAATTACATTTTTTCTATTTTTAACAGAATCTAACAGTATCTTTTATTGTATTTTTAAGGCACCTTGGCAGATGCTATTATGTTGATGGAACAAATCAAGGACATAAGGTTGAGAGTCACAATGTGGCAGATCTCAAACAGGAGAGCTGCTGAGTGCTTTGCTACCATTTTTTTTTTTTTTTTACTTTCAAAATAAGAATTGAAATAATAGGAGAAATATGTAGTTGGGTAAATATAATCGAAAAAAGAAAGGTCAAGTAAAGCAGTATTTATGTATGAACAGTGGTCCAAAATCAATCCACCCATCCATCCATCCACCCATCCATCCATCCATCCATCCATCCATCCATCCATCCATTCACTTTTTAAAAACGTTTAATTGAACAGCTGTTGTTCCCAGTTCTCTTCTAGGTGCTGAAGAAGCAGCATGAACAAGATCGACATAAACCTTGACCTCACAGAGCTTACAGTCTAGCAAGGGAAGAACATATTTTATGCTTTCATTAAATCATCAAGAAATAATGATGAAGCACTAAAATGACTTTGTGGGAAAGGCAAAATGGTGACCTCCTCTTAGACCACTTTCATGTTTCTATTCTTGAACTCATTTTCTCTCCCACAGGAAAATGTGAGGCCCTCGGGGGTAGGTTCTATATTGAGTTCGTGGTAGTATCACCATAGCCCCTGGCATAACTGCCTGCCTTGTAAGCTACAAACACCTATATTCATGTAAGACATCTTACTATAATATTTGCTGTATTTACTATAGTAGACATTCAATAAGCAACTATTTTTTCATGCAAAACTACTCACACATACAAGAATTCTTTGAATTCTGGCTACTATCTTGATTACACTGTATCTCCATTTCCAGAGTCTTCTTCCCGGCCCTTGCCCTGCATCACTTCATGTGCCAGCTCCTTGCCTGTCGCATATTTCTAACACTAATCATTTGACTACTTTTTCTCTGTTGTAATTTATAGCCCTATTCAATTCAATTCGATTCGATTCGATTCGATTCAATTCATATCTGAACAATTACTATGTACTGGATGCAATTATACACTAAAATTCAGCCCTCAGCTGATGGATCTAAACCTCAATCGTCTATTGAGCATCATCTCTTGGGTAACTCATCCCTAGCATATCTAAAATTAAACTTATTGTTTTACTCTGAAAATAATATCTACTTCTTACCTAAATTAATGTGATAAAATTAATAATGCAGATATTATTCAAGCTACTCATATATAAATCACTTTGTTATATTTAACTATTTCTTTTAAACATCCCTTAAACCAAACTTAATTTTATTCCATTCACAAATCACTTCCAATCTCAAAATGCCCTTAACTTGCCTTATTGCTTTTATAATCTCTTCCACGCCAAGCTAGACAGCATAGGCACATTGCTAGATTACAAAAATTGGTCAACTTTAATAACACCCACCTTCTACCGAGATGTGTGTAGTTCCCTCGGTTTGGGGTAAAATAGGATGGGTTTCAGTGCCTTCACTGTCATTGTTGTCTTTGCTACTGTTGCTCTACATATTCTATATTCTAAAGTAGCCTAGATGTCTTTCTGAAGTCATGTGACTTCTTGCTTCTGAAATGTTCTCCCGCTTTTCTTACCCTTTGGCATGCCTACCTCGGTCATTCTGGGTATTAAAATTCTTTGCACATGGCTTAAATCATACATTCCTGATGACTTGTGCTATGATGAAAACAAACTTAGAAAGAAATAAAGAACATGGCCTTAGTAGCATGTAGACTTGAATTAAACTCTGAATCCACCACTTGACATGCTGTTTGATCACTGGCAAATTACTTAAAATTGTGATGTGCTTCTAAGGGAAAATAAAAAAGTTTTATATCTTCAGAATGAAGATAATCCTACCTGTACTTTGAAGTGAAGAAGGTGAATATATGGCACTATTTGACTGAAATAAGTGTGAAAATGCACAAAGGATGCTGGATTTCAACATCCTGAAATTTAAGAGATTGTTAGTTAAAAATTTACCAGGAACCAGGATAAAATTTATGCATTCAAGTCTTGATTGTGATTCCAAGAAAGAAGAGTTTGTCCAGAGAGAAAAAAAGTTTGTATATTTTTATTCACCTTCATTGTGTCTTGATAAATTTGCAATTCAGTAGGCTGCTATTTAAAATCCATATTTCCACCCCTGATACAATGGGAAAAATATTTCCTAAAGTATGCAGGGCTATTTCATTTCTGGATACCCTTCCTTCCATCCTCTAATGCAAACATTATCTTTTACATTTATTCTGGGGCTACAATTCAAGTAAATTTATGGCTGGTAGTGAAATTAAGGGGTGGCCCTTAAATGAGTTGTAGGGGTGAGGCACACTAGTGGTTTTAGTTTTGGACATATTAATTCTGGCAAGGAACTAAATATAAACTCTTTAGGTTCCTTTCTGTAGACTAAAAAACAAAATAAACAAAACCAACCAAAAAATCATATGAAAAAAAACAGATAGCAGGACAATTTCTATCAGAGTTATAGAACACTAGAAATTTGGAAAATTATGTCTATTCACTGTTCCCCCAGTTAATGATCTTAAAAGGTGGGCAAGTTAAAAAGATCTATGCAAATTTATGCTCTTACCCAACCATGTACTGCCAAACATTAACCCAGGTTGACTGCCTTCAATTAAATGAATAAATTAAAATACAAGTACCTAAGAAAATATTTGAGAACATAAAATTTTCTCAGATTATAAAGAATAATCCATCTTAAAAATATTTACTCTAAGAAGCAGAAAGGTATCTTAGTATCAAAGATGGCTTCTCAATAAAATGACAGCATGCATGCCACAGTATGTAAAATAAAAAAAATATGTGTATATAATTAAGACAGCTGAAAACATCCAGCTTGCCCAGCTAATCCAAATTCAGTCATTTTTATCCTTTAGGCTTCTATTGGTTTTGTGTTGGTTAACATAAAGCTTGGATTTTATCAATCTCCTATGAAAGTAGAGTTCTTATAATTGATATTTGGAAATTTTCTATGCTTTGACTCTTTGAAAATATATCCAACTATTTTCTCTCTTTCAGGGTTGCCTAAAAGTTCATGGCTTGAATATTTTCTTATTTTTTAGTGTTTATATAAAATTATTTTTTCTAGTATTTTTGTCACTTCAATTAACTTTCAGTGGGAAGGGAAACATAAAAAAACCTATTTGTAATCTCGATCCAACCCCTCCAATATATGTTATTTTTTATGCAGTAAAACAATATTACTTTTAAATTATTACAATTATTAAAAATAAAATTAAAAGGTAGTCTTGCTTATGTGAAAAAACCAGCTAAGCGGAACACCTCATTTCTGAGTGATAATCAATACAACGAGGCATTTCTGTGCCATGTAAAAAAAAAGCTTGCTGTAAACAATTATTTTTGCAACTCACACGCAAAATCTTTAATTTTCCATAAATATTTTCTACTTTATGCTGTTCTAAAAAGAGTAATGCAGGATTATATAGGATTTATAGTAACATAGTAAATTCATGTCTCTCTTCCATGGTTATCAGGGTCAACCTTTAATTTAAATATCAAATATGTATCATGCCTCAGTTGAGGCGACAGTAAATAGCAAAACATCATTTCTAACCCATTATTCTGAATCCATTTCAAGCCTTGAGAACTATAGTGCTAAAATTATTTGCATAAGTTTTGGTAAATAGGATTAAAGCATAAGCCATGCTAAAATATTTTGAACACTTTAGCTAAATATGTCATATCTTTAGATCATGTTGTATCGTCTGCATTCCATGAATGAAAATAATCAGGTATCATTGTCCAGTCTCAGATGTATGAAGATAGCTTAGAATAAACATGCATTTACTTGATGCTGACCTCTAGCACATATCACAATTTAGTGTGTGTGTGTGTGTGTGTGTGTGTGTGTGTGTGTGTCTGTGTGTAAACATATCCTTGCCTTGTTCACCTTTCATTGCAACAACTAAAGTACAATATGGCAAGCATTGTCTCCTTGTACTAAAACCGCATCCCCACCACCCCGTTTGCCTCTGCTTTATAATATAGGAGTGGGAAGACTAGAAACAACATTTATTAGACTCCCTTATCGGTTTGATTCTGGGATTGGGTCCTAGGAACAGAAGCAGCAGAAAAAGGATGGAAGAACTAGGGGTACTAATAGCATCTGTGGGGTGGGATGAGGAATGAATTCCACTTTCTCACTTTTCCTTCTCTAGCCCTGGGAGGAGCGGTAGTGATCGCCTCTACTTTCTGACCTCTGGATAGAACCTCCATTCCCTATAGTTTCTATAATCTTTTCTGACAATTTGTAGATATATTTCTGTACTAAATGTTGTTTAAAAGTTTTAGAATTGTTTCTATATTCGTAACTGGGCCCTGGCTGATACATGTAACAGATACTTCCAACTATATAAGCTGAATGAGGAAATTAACTTGGACTAAATTGTGGAACTATCTACAATGAAATCTTGGCAGTATAGATTACTTCTTTCTCAACAGTGTCCATACTGTAACTTGAAGGAAAACTTGCCTGCTTTGTTGTAGATGTCAGTCCTAGAGACCTAGTGGTGTAGGAGATAGACAGCTCATCTTTATGCTCACCACCTAATTATATCTCTTCTGACTGATTGCTGGAGCATATCAGCTCTCAGAGATTGGTTTTGTCACAGCCAGGATACTGCTTACTTCTGTGCCCATAACAGATGTGGCCTTTACCGTGGCCCTCATATTATCAAAAAGCTTGAAGGATGCAGACAAAAGTGATGTGCCCTTTGAGATGGTATCTTTGCTAAAATCAGGATTGGTTTCAGATGAGATGTCATATTTTTCGTGTGCAGCATTGCCTGCTTGATCCACTTTGTCACATTACTTCTTCTAGTATGTGTCACATTATGTTAGGTCATGCCATCAGAGTTAACAATGAGACATGCTGTTGCCAGAATAGCAGCACATAGGTTGCCACCAATTCAAAAGCCCTGGATTTTATGTTATCTTTGAAGACACATGAGCTGGATTTTATACCATCGAGCCCTGTACCCACAATACAAAATATATCATATTTTTCCAAGAAAAAAATTAGTACACAGACATGAACAAATCATAAGGTAACATTCTGGAGAAAATAACGGCATCAATCCTGAATTTTGAACTCCAACGCTTTGGCCAGGCAGAGCCTCCTCACATTCAGCTCTTGGCTCCTAGCAGTGGCAGTCTTTTTGGATAAATTGTGCCCTGACACTTCAGCACCAGCCAAATTCATAGGAGCATCTTTATAGATTTCAAAAAAGAGCCTACATTTAGAAAAAGAAGATAGTCCGGGTCTTTTCACTTAGATTCATATTTAGAATCAGAACAAATTTCTCTTTCAGTTGCTCGTGGAAGACACGTTTCTCTAAATCAATGTCTGGAATTGCTAAATACATTTCAAAGAATAGATTTTTGTTTCTGACCTCATTTGAATGTCTAGACATTTGTGGATTATTAAATCTAAACCATCTGAAACATCAAGGCAATTTTCCCCAAACCAAATTTAACCTGTAGATTAAGAATGCAATGAAGAATTGTAATATCAGGCCATCATCAGTGCCAGACTTGTTGGGGGAGAACTGAGAAAAGAAACTATTATTTAAAAGGTTTCCAGCTAAATGGAAAAACAAAGGGGACACAGATAATCAGCAAACAATCACTGACCCGTTTTATTGGTGCTGATATGAGGGCAAGAAGTGTACAGAGAAGGAAGGGAAAAATTAGAAAAAGTCAAAGTGATTGGGAAAACTGCTAATTACACCTCAGATAATATACATTTACATGGAAATATGTTTCACACTGACAGAATACTTAGCGATTTTTCTTCATTTGAAGTTTGAATAATTTTAAGGCCATTTTATTCTGTTACCAATTGCCATTAGATGGCATTTTAAAGAAGAAAGAGACAGTATGACCAGGTGGAGGAGGCTGTACCAGCATAGCTGGGACTAAAGAAAAAGCTTCCTTCTTCCTCTGCTTCTTCCAAGAATAGAAATGGTCCAGTGGAGAGATCTCTAGAAGGGGTGACGATCCAACTTATTGGAAACCTTCATGAATTACTTTCAGTTTTGACAAGTATCTCCTTTAGCCAAGAGGGAAAAAAAGGGGGCTATTTCCCTTCCAGCTCATATTTAAGCATCATATTTGTGGATATGATTGCAGCACTTCTGAAAAGGACTTGGAATGAGATGCCAGGCTGCAAGGGATTGCATCGAAAGCCCCCTAACAGTTAGAGTGTCCATTAGCTCCTCCACACTTAGCATCCGTCAGAGAGAAGAAGGGCTGGGAGCCCCGGGCGAATTTCTAACTAGCCTAATGAGGAGAGAAATTCTAGGAGCAGAAAAAGTTCATTTGCTGTATTTCCAGCAAGAAGTCACTTCAATATTGCTTCTAGGAAACACTGACAGGCTTTGTTGGTAAGAAATCATTATGCTGAGAGAGAAATGGGATATTGTTATATGAGGTTTTTAAAGAAAATTCATTTTGATAGATGTCTAACTGTGCATTCAATTAAATTTCCTTCTCTTTCTTAAAAAATAGATGTCAGGTAATTTTACTCAAGTTCTGTAAGCTGAAAAGTGTTATCCTTTCCTTCCAGTTATTAAAATTTCTTTATCAATATGTGTCTTTCTCGTCTTTATTCTTTGACTTTGGGGGCCCCTCAGTGAAAATACACGGAGCTCACCCCTCCTGTTCTGTGGATGTGTGTGTGCCTCCCAGAAGGGCGAGTAAAGATGGATCTTTTTGGTGAAAACTGACTGCCACGTTTAAGTGATGTAGGTTCTATGCCCCAGAAAATTGTTCTTAAATTCAGTGTGCACGAGTGACCACTTGGTAGACACAAAATCCGTTTAGTTATGTAATCACAAGTCCTTGTTTACTGTGATGCCCCACTATTTCCTATGTATCCTTTCATGTCATGATGGTCCTTTTGAAGCTCCTAATAATGATCAAACAACTATTATTCAAAGCGCTTCCTCCCTCCAACCCGTTCTCTTACTCCCGCCAAATTCATCATTCTAAAATATAGCTTTGCAAGTAATTCACTCCTGCTCCTAAAACATCTAGACCCCCAGGCATCTATGCATCCATCATCGGGAATAACCAGATTTTCCTCTTGATTATCTAGTTTCCACTAATGGTACTCTCACATTCCTAATCACCCAAACACATATTCTTGGCATCATATTCATTCATCTTCCCATTTTCCTTCACATTTATCAGAGGTACTCACCATATTCCAAGCTGTATATGCCAACTCATGCTGAATTCTACCTTCACAATGTGAATCTCATGTGCCCACTCCACTTTCTGCCCCTTGTCATCTCTAATTCCTTCCGACTTTTATTATATTTGGTCTTGGCTCTTTTAATAGCTAACACCTACTCTCCATATTTTAGATAATTCACACATGACAGCCATACTAATTTTAAGATAAACTTTAACCACATTACTATCTCCAAATGGACCTCTAGGACACACTGTCTACTGGATTTTGCATACATTTTAGCATTTAAAGTTTTCCAAAATGTGATTGACACCTACATTCCAGGATTTGCTTCACATTTTTCATCGATGCATGCTAAGCTCCCACAAAATATAGTTACACACCATCCCTATCATGTCTCACATGTTCCTCTTTGTATCTCCACTCATAATCTCTGTGAGAAAGGGCTGTGATAGACTCACCTTGACGTCCTAAGTGTTCGGAAAAAGACAAGGAGAGGTATCTGAAAACACATTTATTGAATTCACTGTTAGGTCCCCTGTCACATGTCTGACACTAAGCCCTACTTACTCTTAGGTAATTTGCAGTGCTCTATGTCTGTGGTAAATATTTTAAGATCCACTCTCGGCCCCTTTTTCTTTTACAATATATGCACACATCTCAACATAGCAGTGTTAATTTATTAAGCTCAAGACTTGAAAGTTATTTTTATAGTGTTATTGCAGATTACATTTTCGTGTATGGCATCATGAAACACAGATGGACAGATTCATGAAAGCTTACTTAATATTGGAAT
Organism: Cynopterus sphinx; assembly: GCA_030015415.1. Taxonomy (NCBI): domain Eukaryota; kingdom Metazoa; phylum Chordata; class Mammalia; order Chiroptera; family Pteropodidae; genus Cynopterus; species Cynopterus sphinx. The sequence goes on along the minus strand of CM057383.1, from coordinate 13,925,003 downwards.
ATAGTACTAAAATTAGTATTATATTCTGTATCTGTTCTTATATGGACAAGCTGAAGAGAGAACAACCATCGAGAGGTTGCTATGTGGAAGAGATCACTTTGAAGACTTCCAAAAGGCTCCTTCCTGTAGGACAGCCAGGTCTGACTTCCTGCCTCCCACTGGCACAATCAGACAAAGGTAAATGTGCATCGATGATTGAAAGGTCATGGGCTCTGGAAGCCTTCAGAGGTCATTGCCTTGCAAGTCTCCATGTTCTAATGAGGGAGGTGGTACCTGATCACCTGATAATATTTCAAAGGATGACTTTTTCTCAGGATTCCAGTGCAACCATCCACCTCCCTTTCCTATTGGTTCTCCCAGTGATCCTTCCAAGCCAGAGATAGCACACTTTAAAGTCAAAAGGGTGTCAGTTGCTTCCTCTTTCTTCATCATTGGTGCTTTGTTTATCCACATTTTCTCTTCTGATCCCATCCACCAATAAGCTCAATGTAAATCACCTGTCATCTTCCCCCAAACTAGGACCAGCTTTGTTTAATTGTGATCCCAGGTTTTAAACAAAAGGAATTAAGTTGCAGAGAGATTGTTCTAGAATCATTAGCCTATGGTTATACTATCTCTGGTTTTCAAAAGGAAACACACATGCGTGCACACACACACACGTGCACGCACACACACACATACACACCAAACTCAGTTCTCTAAAGCCATTCACTGGTGGTATAATAAGCTCCTTCATATCTTTATAGTAGGACGGGCTGTTTTACTCAAATCCCTTTCAAGGTTCGCTCTACAAAACAATTTGTTTACAAGCCAGAGAGATGCTGAGATTTGGCTGATAGGCAACCACCAACCTCACATAACCACTATTACTCAGCATTTTTAAATACAAAAAGGATGACTGCTTTCATCTCTGACCTCAGCCGTGGCATGGGCTATTGCTGGAGCCGAAAAGAAGCTGTTCTATAACTTCTGTGTCTTGTTGATTATTTGTTTTGGCCTTTTTCTCCAGCACGGCCCTTGGTTTCCAAAATAGTTCTCTGATATCAGGTGTCTGTAGCATGGAAAAATTGCAATTATTTGGCTTTGATGCACACTCTCTTTAAATCCTTCAGTCTTATCTTTCAGCCAACATACAGAGCATCCTCTGGACATGATTCCTGTTGTAGAGTTTAATCATTTTGATTAGATTATTGCTTTTGCTACAAAATGTAATAGGGGTGAGTACAGTAATAGCAACAGTCTTACAAATTGTATAATGTTTCATCGTTTTTGAAGTTCTCCAACATGCATCCATCATTTGTGCATCAAAACAACCAAGTGAGATAAAGCAGCTGCAACTTTCTCTCAAGTTAGCGGACAAAGGGGTCAGAAAAATAAAGGAACTCAATCTCGATGCCATGGATAATAAGCAGCATTTAAGATATAATGACCAGAGATTGTATATGAGACTTCAGTATAGCACATTAAAGTTAAAAAATTAAACACATAAGATCTGATTTGAAAAGAAGCAAGGGTTGGCTGAAAATGACACCTGCCAAAGCATGAATGAATCTTGAGTAATTAGTAATACTTGAGCTATTATCTGCATAAGCAGGAAAAAAAAAGAAAGATCACATGTTAAAAAAAAGTAGGCTTCAGAGATGAAAACATTAAGAGAAGGGACTGTTAGTTTCTAGTTGTAGTTTAAACTCTAGATCTAGTAGTCTATTGGGTCACCTAGCACTTTATAGCTAAATGAAATTTTGTATCCATTACAGGATATGCAGATTTCATTAGAATTTTTATTACTACACACATTACCAATTCCTTGATATTTTGACTGATTAATGTAAACATGGTTTATGAAAACGGAAAATTCCAGGTGTCATTGTCAAAATATCAGTTGCAGTTTGAACTAGGGAAAACGTGTGGCACAGAGATTCTGTGTTATAAAAAAATATATAAAATATATGTCAGTATTTCAGGAAACTGCTGGCTTCATCAGTCTGTGTCAGAGAATTAATTTTCAGCCGTACATCCCTGCTGATACATCTGCAACCTGAGAAAGTCCAATTTCCTTCCTTCATATGTGTCTAATAGAGTATGAATAGTTCAAGTGCTTGAGAAAAATCAGAGGCCAAGCCACAGACCCACTTTCCCAGTAACGGGGACGGTGACTTCAACCTGCAGAGTCTTGCATCTTCCTCTCCCCAGGAAAGATTGTCACACCTGGGTGAGGTGAAAATTGCAGTCAGAAGAGATGGACCCAATGGAAATAGGATGGACTATGGGGCTCAGGGTGACTTCCTGCCCGCCCTTTCACATCTGCACACCACTCCGGATTGCTGAGGGAGAACTCTGAGCTAATTTTCCTCTCTCTTCACCCTGGCAGAGCTCCAGGGTTGCAAAAAGGTCCAAAGGTAGAAAATTTCCATTTAAGAGTTGAAAGAAAATAGAAGAAAGGACATATGCAAGTTGTAGGCCACCCCACATTCCCTTCCAGCTGACTAACCACCTGCGAAAGTGAGAAGGGACCCTCACTTGAAGTATTTCTAATTGCAGGCAATGCACACTTGAGAATCATATATAAGGGATTCATTCATTAATAAGTCTTACATGAGTTGCTGTGTTCCTGGTCATGGCCCATGTGCTCTACGGTTGTGAGCATAAAAATTATTCATATGCTCTATTTATGAAAATTATTAAACGATGATATAGTCTATATCATAAAGGTGACTGCTTTTTCAGTATGTCACGTCGCACCAGAATGCATTCAGATTCCTTTAGCTGGCTGTGTAGAACCAGAAGGAGGGAGCTGGGTGTGGCCCTTGAAGAGCTGTGTCATTCAATGTTATGGCACTTTGGAGTGGAAGGAAACTATGAACCCTGATTTCTATCTGAGCACAGCCAAGGTACATTGTTCTGCTCATTTTTTGAAATCAGCAGGACATGTGGCTATCTAGAGGCAGCAGTGATGATGAATGCAGATTCTGCCAGCATGCTCAGGTGTCTGCCAGCATGGCGGGAATCCCAGGGCTACCTGGGATCCTCAGGTGTAAGCACCATGTCAATAAACACTGTAATTCTTCCAATTCAGTCAACTCTCCTGTGGAACCCCAGCTACGAGTAATAATGGAAACCATTTGCTTCTCTTTTCCTGGGCAGAGAAAGCTTTCTCTTATATTTAAGTCCATTGTTTGTTTTCATCATCAACATAGGAGTATTTTCAGAGAAATGTGAGAGTAAAAATAATAAATGATAACTGAGCAGAAAAACAGATCTGCAGCAGCATCTTGGCAGCATGCTCAGGATCTGAGGCTTAAGTTCAAACAGTGAATAACAACCAGAGGGCACAGATCTGCTTTGGACAATGTCTGAGTCTTAACTTTCTGGCCTTCCTGTAGTAAAGCATGCAGGACATTGCGAGCAGTGAGTATCAGGAATAAGTGTTGATGGATCTAGTTCTGTCTTCTCCACTAGGTCCTGTGACAATCACGTTACAAAGGAAGCAACTATTTCAACACAGGTTGGCATGAGGCGTATAGTGATACGAAACACAGGAAAGAATAGGAGCATCTACCTTATAGGAAGAAATCCTTTATCTTGTAGCATGTATTTATTAATTCTCACAAGTCTTGAAGGTAATATATCAACTGTTATTATCTTTATCTCGTAGCTCATGGATGTTGAAATGTGTGCCCATAATTTTTTTGCATGTAAGTGGCAGAATCCAGACTCGAACTCCTACCTGTCTCATTATCTTTAAAGTCAATAGTCACTGGTCCCTAAATATCCAGGAAGGAGCCTAAGGGATGGGGAAGAGATGGCTGATTAACCTCAGGGCCACCACCCAGTGCTCCGTCTTTAGACTCAGCAGCTTTTCGTCGCCCTCCCTGCCACACACACTCTTTTCTTTCTGTCAGACTATGGGCTTGGTTCTCAGCAGATTTTGTTAGAAGAAAGAGACATGTAGGTAATAAATAAATAATATATATTTAAAATAGAATAGAATAAAGTACTTTGAAAGCCTCTGCAGTGCTTTAACAATGAAAGAAATATCTCCACATACTGCCAACATCAATTTATAGTTTGCTAAATACATAATTATGCTTAAGTTAGAAAACTACATAGAGTTATTTTATAAACTGGGTTTAGCCATTGTTACTTAATCCTTATTACCCTTATGTAGGGTTCTGAGAACCCCTTCAAGGATTGCTAAACATAGGTTTTAGGCCAAGGAGGCAATTATCATCAAATTCTGGAGCCCAGATTGGTAAGGAGAGGCAAGTAGCAGCCCCTTCACACACACGTGTACTTTCCACCAGATTCTGCCTTAATAAGCCTTAATCTACCCTGAGTGCATGAACTGCAACGTTGAAGAATTTCAAGCTGTAGAAAACGCTGTGAGGCGGGATCTCACAGTGCAGGGGGCACAGCAGTGCAGAAGCACATGGAACAATGAAGGGCTGACGTGATAAGCTACCTGGACTGTGCAGATCGCCTGCACTGGGGTGTGGGGGAGAGAAGATCAGTGCAGCCTGGAGTGCCCAGGAAGTGTGGAGAGGAGATGGGTTCACCCCTCCCGATTAAAGGAGTGACTCTGGAGGACACTGTGACTCTGCTTCCTGGAGGAGGGGTTGGGAAAGCACCTGTCACTCCTGGTCTCCAAGGATTCAGGGGATTCTCAGGCACCACTTCCATCGTGGCACAGGGGGTCTCCAACAAACTCTATGCTGGGGCCCACAAAGCAGCATCAGCAGCGTGACAGAGATACCAGAGGCGACATACATATTTGTCAGGGAGTGTTCTAAGCTCTTACCATGAGCTTACTCATTTAATTTTCTAAATTTTCTAACATGTCCTCTACGGATGGTACATGAATAGAATTATTTTATAGACGAGTAAACTGAGGCACGGGGAGGTTGTGTCACTTGCCCAGGATCGCCGTGCTAACTGCGTCGCAGCAGATATCAGAGACTTGGGGTTTAGTTCAAGTTCTGTGGACATTTGTAGTCATAAATTCAGACAACCTTAGGGTTCTATTCCTTGCTCTCTTCATCACGTGGGATCCGATGAAAACTTTTCATGAAGAAGGAAAAGGGCTTTGTGCAGTGGCAAGGAAAAGGCCGCTTGTGTGTGTGTGTGTGTGTGTGTGTGTGTGTGTGTGTGTGTGTGTATTTTTTTTTTTTGAGGCTGCAGAAAACAATGGGCTCTGATGCAGGGGGAGCCTTGCCCAAATTGTTCATGTTCTCAGCACAATACGGGTAGCAAGAAAACCGAAGAATATACACCAGATTATGCTCTTTAAGCACAATTCAAGAAGAGTTTAACAAAAGATTTAGGGATAAGTTTTCTTATTCCCAGAGAGCACTCACTTTATAAAAGAGCAAAGCACGCGGGGATTTGTTAGGTTGTCAGTTACCGCCATGCATTTCAACTTACTGCCTGACACAGTAGCTTCCAGAAGCTCAGGAGTTCTCTTTGGGCAGTTTCTCTGTGTAGTTCATCTGGCTTAGTCCCTGGGAAAGATTTGCTTGGTCCAAATTGCACACACTCACATACACTCACACACAAAGTGGATGGGAGGAGGATTTCGATCAACTCACACACAGAACTCAACATCAAGTGCTTGGGAATGAAAATGCAGGACTAACTTTCCTACATGCCAAAACGTGAACGGTTTCAGAAAAAAGCACTTTGATTTGTGATGTTTACAATCGTGTGGTAACTGCTTTCCAACACACAGACCTCTCTTACCCGCCCCAGTAAAAAAGTAAGGCAGATCTGCAATTTTAGCAGCGAATTAAACAAAACCCGCTTCATTTTTGCAAGTATGTCCTGCCACATGCTGTCGGCTCTAATACACAACGTAGAGTGTTCATTCATGCATTCATTCGATACATGACTACATTTTCACTTTGGTAGAACTCTCAATTTATTTGAAAATAAACATTTTGAAGATATGAAATATTCAGAGTATTATTAAATTGCTAAATCGACTTCCCCTGCCAAGCACCTTGGTGCTTTTGAACAAGCTAAACAATTTGTAAAAGGACATCTCCCTCTTGACCCCACGTGTTAGTCCCACTGAGGTACCAGTCGCACGAGAAGAAAAACACAGACAGAAAACTGTTAATCTCACCACGTAGGTTGCCTCTATGAGCCACAGAACTACAACGAAGAATATCAGAAGAGAAATTTCTAGAGAGTACCCTTTGTGGATAAATGTCTGAAAATATGTTTTTCTTTGTAAGACTTGCTGGGAATTGAGACATAAGAGGAAATAAAAAACACAGATCTTGTACTTAAGGAGCTTGTGAGTTCAACAAGGTACGTAACCGCCCTAAATTTCCAACAGCAAGTCTACTGCGAGTTTATTTAAAACTCTTTTCATTCTACCTTATGTTTCGTTCCATCATGCAGCTGTATCTTTTTTTCCCCAAAAATGTACCTTGGAGAAAAGTGCTTCATTGGACTTATTTTTGCATCTTCAGTGATTCCAGTGAGTCCTCAAATATGCCAAGCAACATGAAAGAAAATCTGTCTTCTCATAAGTATGATTCTCTATAAGAGAAAATTACAGGGCTATCTGCAATTATTACATTGGGAACCGAATCAGGAATTGGAAATAGATGATATGTTATTTCTACTTAAGCGTAATATAAGCAGGTATGCCTTTTTTTTTTTTTTGACTTTGCAGAGTAGAAGTTAAAAAAAAAAAGGAAGAAAAGAAAACTTGTTCATCCTTAAATTGATTTGTCATTCAAATACCAATCAGTCGATCAACTTGTCTTTTTCTGTGAACCTACTATTGTACAAAGACATTGTAAAAAGACACCATCTCAGGCTCAGATTACAGTTGGACAGCACTAAATGAGACAGAGTTGTCAGTCTCTTTCTACTTGAAAAGACAAGCCTTAAATATGTCAGCAGACAGCTATACAGATACTGGGAGATCAGTGCGAAAATAGCAGACGGAATTGTCAGAGGTGCTGGGAAAGGGGGGTTCCAGGCACTTGAAGTACCCTAGTACCAACCCCCGATATCACAGCAGCTGATGCCAAAAATCAGGGAAAACGGAACATGTCTCGTTCTGGTCTGTGAGAACCCTGGTGGGCACACGCACATGGCTACTTAAAAACAAATTTTCCTTTTCTCTCTTCCCTTTTTAAAAAAAAAATTATTAATGACAGCTGTAAAAAAATAGCATGCTCTGTGTTAGTTTGCCACTGATAACGTTTGCTAATTAGAGCAATTAGTTTTACAGTGCTAATGTATGCCATGATAATTTTACTAAAGAATGAATGCAATCGAAAATATTTTCCCAATTTCAGCAACACCCAGATTCTGTTTTTTGTAGGTAAATGATTAAAGAAGGTAGAAATACATGCATGCCCCGGGTAAATATGGTACCATACATGATACTAAAATGATACCCTCACCCTTCCTGCATATAGATTATTTCTTCTATTTTATATTATTAAGTTACTGATAGTGGCCAAATAAATTACTATATGGGTCAATTGTTGCATCTCAGGGTAATGCTCTATTACTTGGGGCTCCTAATAGCCTAGTACATAAGACCTAAGGGAATATCATATTAACAGGATGAGCAAAACATAGGCAGGGCTACTCTGGTTCAAATTAAAATGCTGTTTTGTTGTTGTTCATCATTATGTGTGTTGAATATTGTATCTTTACCTAAGGGATTATGTGAGGTTTGTAATATTTATAAAGAGAATAGCTACTCATCTCAGGGCCATTTGAAGAATATGTATTATTTATTTCCTGATCTACCCCCTCCAATGTTCAATATCTTTTAAGAACTGTGATTAATAAAACATTCCAATTTGAACAGTGTGGGTTCTATTCACAAAACATGGTTATTCAGTCCATTTCTAGGCAGACATCACCAGGGAGAGTACTTATCACCGAAAAAATGCATAATCAACATCAGATATTTTGAATTAATGATTTTAGAGAGGAGGTTCATTAAACTCTTTGCTTCATCCCTAAGTGGGACTTCTCAATTAAGTATGAAGAGATTGGGAAATAGAAGGGACTTGTACATTAAAAAATGGTGTGTCAAGTTTAGTTAAAGCTGTGCTAAAGCCTTTCATTCAAGATCTGTCAAGAAATCATTATCTTTTTTTTTCCTCGGAGTTTTTTATAACTGAGGTTTAATGTATTATTAATAGAAAAAAGGGGATAAGTAACACTAGACAGTTATTGTGTAGCGTGGCAGCAATCTTAGGTTTGGGTAGAAGCACTAGGAGTTATTCTTCCGTCTTTAATAAATGTATGGGCTGGAGAATGGGGTCTGTGCTGATGTGAGCATGAAACACCACCAGTCAGAGCCTCTCCCCTGGGTGGGAGATTGTCCTTAAAGCAATTTACGTGGCCTTCACTTCACAAGATGCACAGTACTAAACCCATACAAATATTTAGTGTCATTATGTTGTGGGCATCAAATGGCATTTTGCATTATGTTGAGAGATAGAACTGAAAAGAGCAAGCAAATTAATCAAGAGACCATTATCAAGCACCTAGCTTGTCCTTTTACCCTTTTGTCTTCTCCAGGAGAGATAAAATGACCCTTGCTCTTATGGCCAGTGACATCTTAATGGCGACCGGAAAGGCACAGGTCTGGTAACATTTTTGTCAGGAATTAAAGATCAAATCAAAAGAAAAAAATCTTGAATTTCCTCTTTGTTGACCACAAAAGCTTGTTCTCAATATGATGATAAAGCCTTCCTCCCCCCACCCAACTCTTAGAGAACCTTAGAATTTTAGGATAATATGAATTCCTTTTATGCAGTCCCCCCGCAAATGCTTACATGGTTATTTTTCCTCATCCATCAACATCAAATCTCTTTAACTTGCCTCTATTTACATATTACTCTGTTCTGAACATTGAACAAAGAAAGCCCTCTGGCATTCTGTAGCCTAATGTTTTATCTAAAAATGCTACTGTCATAATAGTTTTTTAAGTATATAACTAAGGGTTTAATATTTGCAAAACGTATTTAAAAAGAGCTTTGCCATGAATATCTCATTTCACATACATTATGGTATGAATTATCATAAATAATACATATTGTGATTATAATCATTTTAATATATGAAGACAGTGAGTTGTTTGAACAAGGTTTCACTGTCGGTCAGTAGTGAAGGCAGGACTCAAACTCAACTTTTGGCCTCCTCTATCCTGCTTCTCTAGTGGGATAGCATCTGTTTTGATTAATATCTTTAAATAATCAAGTTAAAACAAGTTAAAAATAAATAATATTATTGGTGCACCCACTATAAAGAACAGTATGGAGGTTCCTCAAAAAATTAAAACTATGACTACCATATGACCCAGGAATCCTACTTCTGGATATGTATCCAAAGAAATGACAACAGGATATCTACACACCCAGAGTCTGCAGCATTATTCACAAGAGTCAAGATATAACAACCTCATAGAAACAGAGAGCAGCAAACTGGTCGCCAGGAAACGGGGGTTGGGATATTAGCAAGAGGCTGATAAAAGGGTACAAACTTCCAGCTGTAACATAAGTAAGGTCTGAGGACATAATGTGTAATGTGGTGACTATAGTTGATAACACTGTATTGAATAAGTGAAATTTGAAGAGAGTGGAACTTAAATGTCCTCACACACACAAAAGGATAAATACATGAGGTGACGGATGTGTAAGCTAGATGGGAGGAATCTTTTCATAATGTATGTATATATTGATACACATCACAATATACACTTTAAATATCTTACAGTTGTTTATGTTAATTATACCTCAATAAAGCTGAAATAAATAAATATATGAATGAATAAATATAAATAAATACTGTTGCATGTTTACCAGAAAAAATAATAATACTCATTTTTGGCAAATTTGAATATTCAACACAGATACATATTACACATAAACAAAAATCTGCCAGATTGTTCCAGATGTCGTTTATGTCATCGCTTCTATAAGATGGAAAGAGGAGATTTTATGCATAGATCACGACATCTCAGTCACTTTACCCGGGACCTGTTTGTTTGCTAGATAGCAACATCTCAAAGAAATGGCCTGGGGCAAACTCATCACTAATAGGATATGTAGTTTTTATGATTTCTGAGATGATTCTACTAAAAATCCATTTTGCAAAATGACTTTAATTCAAAAATTCAACTTATTTCCACATTAAGGCAGAGAGCATTTTCTGTGCCTCTGAAGATTTAACACAGCCACGATGAACAAGAACATCAGCTTCTGGCCAAAATGAATGTAACTGGAGAGCCATGTTGCGTGAAATCAATCGCGGGCACAGCTGAGGCTCCTTGGAGCTGTCAGTGGATGGGATGGAGTAAGTGTTGCTTTGGTGAGAGTCTGACCTGGAGGCCAGGGCCCATCAATATGAGTCTGTTAGGGTGAGCCCACGGCTGGCTGAGTGGTTTGATCTCTAGTCACTCCGGCACTCCTAGAGAAGGTCTTGATCACGATCACTGGACTCCAGAGAGCTTCAAGGTCATGCCAGCAGATGCAGAGTAAAACACACAAGGAAATGTCCATCGACCTTTCCCACTTGGTCAAGTTTGCATCACCCTGTCACAAGGACTCATGCATGAGACTGGACAGGAGAGGGACTGTTTACCCATCTCTTCACTGTGGATGTTGTCTTGCTTTAACTGGTTTTGTCAGTTCAACTTAATGCTTCTGACCTGCCACTGGAACAAGGCCCATATCGCCCAGGGGGATAGTGTGAGCAGAATAGGCAGCAGAAAAAATCCAAATCCACTACATTAGATTGCTTTTGTTCTTAGATCACCAGATTCAAAATAAAAGAAACTCAAATTCTAGTGCTCTTTTCCCTTAAGACTCTGAAGAGTCTGGAGGTAGGTAGAAGCCTACCTCAAGATCAGTAGAGCACACAGAGCCCTGAATCATTTCTGGCCCCAGGCTAATTCTGTCAATGGGGTCTTTTCAAGGGGATATTATTTCTCCATTGTCCCTTTCTATGTTCCCAAAATTGCACCCCACCTCCCCAACTCTAGTTCCTGTTCCCACTTGTTTTTTTTTTCCCCCAATCTTACTTTTGGGTCTCTGGAAAATTCTAAAGATGCACATTCTTTTATTTATCAAATTTGAGCATCAGCTAATGTAGTTTCAGGCTAGTGAGGGAAATAGTAATAAAAGGATATTTATTTCTTCACTTCAGATTCGAAGCAGGGACAAATGCTTTGACTTTTTGAAAGTGTTTTCACGTGGGACTTTGGAGTTAAATGGGATTAATTAACATCACAGGAAATGTATAAGAATTATAAAGTTACTTCCAATTCTGAATAGCTATTTATCACAGAAAAGAACGCTGTGTTGAAGGAGTCAAGGAAATAAATTCTCAGACCCTTTTTCCCCTTCTCTCCAACTTCCTGCTGAGTCCACCTAATGGTTCAAAAAAACTGAAGCAAGAGAGCAGGGGGCCTGGTTAAAACATCCCTTAGACATCAGCCTCCTGGAGTTCAGAGAAGGATAGAAAAGAGTGAAGCAAGACAAACTGATAATAAACAGCACACACATGCCGAAGGTGTTTGTAAGGCTCCATTAAACTGGGACAGCTTCAGAAATGTTAATATTCCTTCTGTGATTGAGTGCTTCAAATCTCAACCCTTGAACTTCTTTCTCTATGCTCACTCCCTGGAAGATGGTATTCAAACCCATGGTTTTAAATACCATCTGGATTCTGATGACTCTCAAATTTTCCTTGACCTTTTACCGTGTTCCAACTGTGAGCTTGACATCTCCACGGGGATGTCACCTACCTGCTACAGGAATCGAATCTATGCCTCATCCCCTCTTCCAACACAGTCTGACTCATCCTTCTGTGTTCCCCGTGGCAATAAACAATAGCATCATTTCTCCGTTTGCTCATGTCAAAAAAATCAATGAGTCATCCTTAATTCTCTCTCTTTTTTAATCTCATTCCTCAGTCCCATTTCATTTGCAGGACTATATTCACAATATACCCTAAATTTATCTACAATTTCTGTCCTATACAATGATTGAGTTCAAGAATAGATCATGGCAAATGCATCCAAACTTCCCTCTCTGCTTCATTTTTGTTCCTTCTCACATTCAGCATCATTACTTCTTTAGAGAGCAATGACTATTTTTTAAAAGATCCTCAGGCCTCCCATCACGGTCCAAGTAAATTATAAACTCCTCATCTTGGGCTTCCAAGGGCCCACGTGACTGGGCCCTTCCCTGTCCCTTAAATCCTTTGCTTTTCCCTTCATTTAATCTGCTTCCACCTCAATGGCTTTCTTGCTGTTTCTCGAAAACACCACGGTTATTCCAGTTTCAGGGCATTTTCACTTGCCTTCAGCCTGCTATGCTTTGTCTGCAGACTCTATACTGTTCATTTCATCTCTTTGTTCACATCTCAGATGTTACTTGTGAGTCTTTCCTGACCACCTTTATCTAAAATGACCCTACTCCCAGCATTATTTTTCAGATAGCTTGTATTATTAGTTGAAATTATATTACACCATATCCTATCATATTGTATATTTAATGCTTATTTTCCAATTACCATGCAAGCTCAGTCAAGGACTCTTTCTGTTGTTGTTTTGTGCTGATGCAGTACATAATACCTGCTCTGAATATATTTTTTTGACTGATTATACGAAATAATATTGCGTATTCAAATTTTAGTATACATATTCACAAGACATTTCTGTAACTACAGCCTTTTTCCCCAGCTAAAGCCTGGCCAAAGTCAGGTTCAGATAGCTCCCCCACCCCATCTCTACCCTTTGTCCTAGAGAAACACAAGATTCTGGTAAAATAGGGTATAAAAAAGACCATTTAGGAAAGCATGCATCTCTCTCTTTTAAATTTTTCTACACAACTCCCTACTAATGTCATTTTAGATTGAAAATCCAACTCATTTTCTTATTTACAAAGACACGCATTTACTAGGGCAAAGAGCAGGAAGTTGTAATATTGTAGGATTTATAATAACAAATGCTAAGCCTTGGTGAAGTCTACAATCCTGTCTCATTCACTAAGTATAATTACACACATTATACTTAGTGAATGAGACAGGATTGTAGACTGGGATAGATAGCAGATAGGATTTGTGGGCATTTATGGGAGGGGTTTTGGGCCTGAGCGTGAAAGAGGAATGATCAATACTACAGTGAATACTCAGCCTTGGTGGGATGAACTGGAAGACCGTCAGCTGATGGAGTCAGTCAGGGCTGAGGTTTGACTCAAGGTTAGCTAAGCTGACTTCGTACAAATTGGACCATTCCCCACTAAGCCACTCAGTATATTATTCGATGCCCCACTAAAGTTATACGTTCACAGCAGCATTTTCCCTGATCTAAATGTGGCAGTGGTTTTCCTTAGAATTCCCATAGTGTTTTGTCTGTGCCTCTTTCTTGGCCTTTATCACACGTAAATAGTTATATGTATCCATCCCCGGCCCAACTCTTATGAATTATTTGATGGTAGGGACTGTCTTTTGTTTCTCCCATCTGTCAAGCACACAGCCTTCTCCATTAGAAATGCTCAAAAAACACCGAGTAAATGAATGATCCCAGAGGTGTAACTTGTCTCAATTAAAATTAATAAGCATGATGTGCCTAACTTCAAGACCAAACCCAGAGTTGCAGATAGAGAAATTAGTTTCATGGAGGGAAAGATCCCAACAATATTTCCTCTTTGAACAAGAATTTTGCCTTCAGAAGAAGAGGAAATGGCACTTTATTTGGCAGTACACGTTCCCCCTATCAGAGTGCTGCTCAGCCCTGATGCTGAGTCACCACTGATATTTCCAGATTCCCAGATGTCCACGGGAGTTAATCAACATTTCAAGGCACTTGTATTCAAGAATGAAAGTAATTATCTATGGCTTAGCTCTAGTCTTTAGTAGCTGTTTCAATCAGATTAGTTTCTTATTCACTTTGAGTCTTAGGTTCCTCATCTGTTCAATGAAGATAATGTCCCTTAAATCACAGGGTTTGTAAATGAAATAAATGAGAAAATAGTAATGAATTTCTTTTATGGCAATAACTTTGTAAGCTATGAAGTATTCTGCACATATGTGCAGGATTATCATTGTAGTGGATAGCTATTATCCTTTTGCTAGCACAAATCCTTTCCTCTTTAATCTGGTAAATAAATCTCCCTACTTAACACCCAATGTTGCTTCTGACTTGCTATAATAGAACAATTTACCTCTGCCTCCTGAACATCCCTCCTCCCCCCTGTCCCCAGGGGAGGTACCTGACTCATAATACATCAATCAAAGTTCTCCCCAGGATCTTAGAAACAAAATGAAAGAAAACTGTCTTTTGCTCTGACTAGCTGAAACTTAGGTCATTTAAATTTAAACTCAAGTCATTAGAAAACAGAAAAACTCCTCAGGTTTATCTGTTGTAAACTGAAGTTTATATCCAACCGCAACCCCCAAATACATATGTTGAAACCTAATTCCTGATGTGATGATGCTTGGATGTGGGCCTTTGGGTGATGATTAGGTCATGAGGGTGGTGCCATCATGAATGAGATTTGTGCCATGTGAGGACACAGAGAGAAGTTGGCCTTCTGTGAAGCAGGAGGCAGGTGCTCACCAGACAATGAAACTCTGGTGCCTGGATCTTGGACTTTCAGGTTCCAGAACTGTGAGAAATAAACTTCTGTCCTTTGCAAGGTAGCCAGTCTATGGTTTTCTGTTATAGCACCCCAAATAGACTAAGACAGGATCTTATGACAGCAAGTTCCTCTATGTGGACTAAGAAGCTGGGAAAAAAAGAGCTGACAGCAAGGAAAAAGAATGAAGTGGGTAAAAAGAGTAAGAAGATGTGGAAATGAAGGTGGAGATAGAATATCCTAGGATACCTACATTAATTGGGCCCCTGCTTCCCCAAATCTTGTATCCTGTTTTCACATTTTGTTTGCTTTTTTATTATAATCTGTTTATGGGAGGCTTGAGAATTCTAACAAGCAATTATCATTTGTATTAGGTTACTAACTCAGGGAGCTGTATGAACAGGCCAGAGTTCAAGAGCTGCCTGGGGCAGGCTCCCTGACCTCCTCCCAGCCACTAGTTTCCATGTTCATGTGCAAGTCTGAAGCTCAGAGTTAGGGCTAGAAGTATTGAGATGGGCATCGTTACCATGTGGGTGGCAAAACCACAAGAGTAGATTAGATCCTTAGGAAATGCAGCTGAATGGAACTAATGGCTGCAGATTAAACTGTTGGGATACTAGTATTTAAGAGTTGGGCAGGAAGATAGGTGCCGATGAAAGAGGGAGTGATCGAGAGTATTAAACCTATCATAATTCAGTTAAAGTGTTCATCACATTTACCAACGAGAAAGTCACTGAGAAGTCTGTCAAAGGGCATCACTTAAGTAAAAAAGAAGTCAATTGCTTTGAGTTGCAAAGTGAAGGAGAGGTAAACATATAAATCCAGTCTAGGCAGTATACTACTCTTAGAAGACTGGCTATGAAGAGCAGAGGAGAGATGTTTGAGAAAAAGAGGTTACAGAGAGAATAGCCTCCAGGGCAGCAGTGCCAGCATTGGTGGCTCCAGTGTAGTGGCTTCCAGGGCTAGTAGTATTGATGGTGTAAACTGTAGTGCTTAGTTCCAGTGTAGTATCTGGGGGTGGTGTACTCACTGTATGAGGCCTGAAGGTAATTCGAGCATCCTCTTGGCTTTATGTTCCTGACTTTGACTCTCAGTTCATCTGTCTTTTCTGCTGAAATCACCCAGAGTTAGTTTATTTTGCTCGTAAATAGTTTGATCTTCAGTGTCTAGACCAGTGAAAGCTAAATGACTGATAAATTTAGGATTTGAGAACTCCACATACAAACTCTGAGATCTAAGTAATCTAAAAATACATTTATGTTCTCACCAGTCTGGGGTGCTTTTTTTTTTGTTTATTTCACTGTTTTTCAACTACCCAAGTAACCAACTAACGAATTAACCAACCAAATACAGTTATCAAAAATGTACTGACCCTCCTTTTTCTCAGCGATGTGAAGAATGTAGGGAGTAACAGATTAAAGTCCCATAATCCAGGAGTTCACAGGACAGAGGGGTGTCCAGCTAGAATCATGAGGAGACAGTCGGTTGCAGCATGTATACCCATCACGAGCCTTCCCGTGGGAGACAGTGTTCCATACTTCATGTCCACTCGGTTCCCTAGAAGCACTTCAGGATTTTCAACAAGCCATGGCTACTACTCTTTGATCCTCTTCCATCCAACCCAAGGTGGATGGAACAGCAACTAAAGGCTCAAAGAAACTTAGTTGGGGACTCTTAACCTTATTTGTTATTATAGAATTTCCAGAAGCCACATGGGTGTCTTGGAAAAAGCCCCTTACCTTTCTAGAACTGACCTGACACCAATATTATGACTTTTTCAACTAACCAAAGAGTCTCAGTTTAATTACTCAGGACGTTCAGTGTGTCCGCAGCCCTACTTCTGCCACACTTTAATGAATGATTAATGATTCCTGAAAGACTAATTACACACTCCCGGTGATGGTATGCTCATACTCTCCTTTCATAGGAATAGCCTATATGATGTTACGATAACGTCTAATGTCTCACATCTCGGTGACTTAGCAAAAAGAAAGCTTATTTCTCTCTCCTGAAATCTGCTGTAAAGCGGTGGTACTCTTCTTCATTCAGTGACCTGGGTGGAATATTTTGACATTTTCATTTCAACTTGGCTCCAAAGTGAGACATGTCACTTCTGCTCATCTTTTATTTGATAAAACTAGTCATCAGATTAGAAGATATAGAACAACATTTATTTTTTCATACCTTAAACTATTCGTACATTCTTTTATAAGCACTATGTACCTGACTCTGCATTGGGTGCTGCAGATAAAATAAATTGGTTTCTCTTTGAAGCTGCCTGATGACTAATATAGAATTAAAAAAGAGACAAGAGATCTATCTATCTGCCTCTCTACTCTTTATCTATCTCTATCATTTATCATCTATCTATTATCTATTTTACAATCTTGGGGAGTAGTAAAACAGTAGCTGCCTGATAAATGCTTGTCTAATTAAATGTCCTTCAGATTTTTGCTCAGCTATTCCCTCATCATGAAGCATTCTCCAGTCATTTTTTTCTATACTGCATAGCACTCAGGCACTTCTTTTTGTTGCACTTTCGTTTTCTCCAAAGCACTTACTACATATCTGTTACGTATTTCTCTATTGTTTTATTCCCCAGAATACATGATATACTCAAAGAGGAGGGGAAATGTTTGTAGTTTGACTTCAGTGCTGTTTTGAAAGTTTCCACAATAATACCTAGAATATAATAGGCTCAATAAATATTAATTGAATTATATGACTGAAGGGAATGATCAAAGCATAAAAGTAGAAATGATAAACAATGAAGTTTTAGGTGAGAGCATTATTTTCAAAGGCATAGAAGTTCAGGGAAGGTTCGATGGTAAAACTGGATAGTAGATGGTGAGCATAGAGGCTTTCCAGGAAGAGCCCCTCAAAGCATGGTATTGTCATCAAAACGAGGGAGAAAGTAGTGGGCTGAGAGCTGGGTGGATGCACGTGGGCAGAGGGAAAGTATACTCTAATGACTGCATTCTTTGCTCATTAACCATAGAATGTGACATGAAATTCTTGTATTAGAGTCAGTCAGAAAGCTTCAGGAGGCTTTCCATGATTCGAGGAGAATGGGAGTGCTGGAAGGATGTAGAACTTTTTGTGTTGCAGAGAACAATGCTGCAGGAACTCATCAGAGTGAGTAAGCCTGGGGTTGGGAGGCAGGTGTCAAAGGTGGCAATTGTTATACTTGTTTATTTATTTCTTCATTTTTGAGAGAACTCAACTGAGTAACTGAATAAAACAGGAACACACTAATAGGCTGGCTGGAAATGATAAAAATTTAAGTATCCTTCAAGGACCTGCAGAAACATCACCTTCTCTCCTAATCATTTCTCTCTGTTTCTCTCTCTCTGAGGCAGAGACAGCACTCTCTACACACTTCTCCCTGGGCTTCAGGTGAATATGACAAAAGTTAATTAACTGAGCACTCACTGTGAAAAGAAATGATTTGTTGAAAGTATAAATATATTGGTTGTAAACGATAACAGAAATGTATAGCAGTGTTAATGGTTTTTAGCAAATTGACCCACTTTTTGTGACCAGCTTCTAGAACATGGTTGACACTCAATAAGTAAGTGCTCATTGGCTGAAATTTTTGATGTTCAAATTACATGCCAAAAAAAGAAAAAGAAAAAAATAACAAACAAACAAAAAACCCACAAAAAAAGAAAAGAAAAACCTTATTAAAGTCATCTTTCTAAATCAGAAGCCTGAACAGCAGCGTTCTATAAAATGACCACATGCATTGAAAAGTTTTAAGTGGTATCGTCATTTTTTGCTTCTGATTTATTGTTCATAGACAGTAGATATGCATTAACTGATTTTCTTTTTGCACCAGAGTTCTGTGCCCTTTGTGCAAGATGTAGAAGTTAATTGGCAGCTAACTCACTCTGATGACAACTTGGGTGTGCTTGAGGGACATATTTTCGTAAATTGCCGCATTTCTGATGGATTTTTACCATGACTGCTTTACTTGTAGATTGTTATTGCACTCCAGCAGGACTCACTGCCCCTGCCCTGCACAGATGATGGGGTAGAAACTCACGCTCTCTTCCTTCTTAGCAATGATGTTCATAACAATGTGAATGCAGTGTGTGTGTTTTCACAGCACAGCAAAGAAAGAAGAAACCCAAGAGCCCGCGCACTCATCGGAGCATTTACTGTGAAACTAGAACAAAGCACTATAATTTCAAAGATGCTGTTAAAGACATCTTGCCTTACAGAGAGGCACGGAAGAACACATCCATTAGACATGAATGTTTGTTAGATCTACGAGCAGCCGTCTCTCTAACAGAGGTCAATGATGTTGTTTGCAGGCTGCTTTCTGCAGTTACAACATGTTTGCTGGATCTCAAGGAACTGTATTCTCAGTGGTTCCAGGAAGACTGATCCTGGGGGCACGTGACTGGCTTTCTATGTTGAGTCCAGGGCTGACTGGAACAATAGAAGAATCACTATCCTTCTTGTAGCCTTTTCCCCTCATCTTTAAAAAAGAGAGATTTACAATTATGTAAAATTTGGCCTCCCAATTAAATTTCTCTTTGCTAAGTGTGAAGTCTCAGGTAGTGTGCGTGATGAGGAGGGGTGTTGGATGGATGGGAGAGTGTGGGCAGCACTGGATGCACAGCACTTTCTAACTTTATGGAAGGAGGCAGTAGGACCTGCAAAACAGCAAATTGCTCCAGGCCGCCCAAGTGCAGAAGAAAACCCTGAATGGGTGGTCATTTCATTTACAGAAGTACTTTCTTTACTTCTTACCACCAAGGAATGAACTGTCATTGTAATAAATAGCATTTTTACTATTAAAGTTTTCTCTAGAAAGCTTAATTAAAAAATAGTGGTTTTGCCTGAAAGTTTTAACCAAAAAAGAATTGCCCATCTATCCGCCTTGTGGAGAAAAGACAAAAGGCAAAGTTTAATCTTTCTGGGTGACCAGGACTCATTATTATTAACACCCACAGCTGTGGTGGGGCGGTGATTAGACTGCTGCTGCTCCAGTTATTCCCATCCTGGGATCTAATAGAGCAGGAACCTCTCCCTTCACCCCAAGTGCTAGTGTAAATATGCTGATATGCATGTGCGTGAGAAAGGCTTCCACATTTTTCTTAGACTGTTTCAGAGGTCCACATTTAAGTGGTTAGAAAACACTGAACTATATGCTAAATGGCCCAGATAACGAAGCTGATGGGACTGAAGACGTGAATTAAACAAATGCCATCATCTCCATCAGTGCTAAGCATAAAATGCATGGAAAATAGACTGTTTCAAAAACATATAGAATTGTAACTACGCTAGCACTTGTTGCCTTGGGGACTTAAGGAAGTTTTCTGATAAATAGAATAACTGAATTGCATGCTCGTTAATAGACTAGCAAAAATCCGCATGCTAACTTGTCATGATCTCATCCTTTTTTTATAACCCCCCCGGAATCTCCCATTGTGAATATTTGCTGCCTTGGATGTCATTAGTCACCTTGAAGTTCGCCTTATTATCCATCACTTTAAATAATATAAACTGTGCATATACTTCCTTGGGCAGAGATACAATGTAATATCTGGACCTGACATTTGAGGCTTCATTTTTTAAATCCAATTATATTGTAACTGGTAAGAATAATGGCAATTAGCAATGTAAAATGTAAAAGTAATTAATAACCATAAGCACGTGTCAAACCTATGAAAGGCCAGTCCCTACCTCTAGTCGCTCTCAGCACCTGCCAGATCCTCAATCTTGGTTATTATATTCTTCTAAATTCCAGAACTGCAAACACGGCACTTACTTACAGTATGATTTATTACACCAAACCCAAGCTCTGCTGAGCCCCTCGGGGTTATTATTAATAAGGTACCTGTGAGGTCACCATAAAATCTCAACAAGATACAAGGTTCTACATGCTAGCAATGAAAAAAAAAAAAAAAAAAAAAGAAACACCTTTGCAAATGGAAAAAGAGAAATTCTTCCAAATCTGAGCTCAGTGCATTTAACAAAATTAAACAAAAAATATATTCTGACAGTTGTGTGTATGGAGGATCACATTTTACATTATTTTAAATCCAAATACAAAACTGTGTCACTATATATGAAAACCATTAAGATAATCAGCCACCTATTTTCCAGTGGAACTTCAGAGTTCATTCTCACTGTTATGCGAAACATACGTGGCTGCAAATTAATGGAGTCTTTTTCCTTGGTACTGGGAGATATTGGGCAAGATTCGAGACTAGATATTTGCCAGAAGGTAAGGGAGGGCCCATGTAATTGGGGAAACACCAATTATATTCATGTTTTAAACAAAGGATTGGTCTTGAGAGGGGGCAGTTTGAGTGATGTCCCAGTAACATGGCTGAATTTCAAAAAACACACCTCGCTGAAAATTACTCTGAATTTATTAACAGTTATTTGGGGTTCGATGTGTCCTTGATAAGGGGGAATGTTTAATTCACAGATCTCGTTGTCCACAATTTTATTGTCCATTTGGAAAAATCAAACAGACTATTTAGTGAACAGTTAAGCACTGGGCTGTGTCTCATGTTTAATATCTGTGGAAAGCAGGTGTTCTCAGGATTGGTTTTCTGGAGGGTATGAGACTTGAACTCCACCTAGAGGTTACATTGGGGAGAAGGGAGGTGAATGGACAAAGGACTGACATGACAATAAAGAAACCGAAGAGAGGAGAGAGAGAACTGTAAAAGCAAAATGCCATCAATTCATAGGATACATTTCTGAGTTACGTGAAGTCATGAACTATGATTTATATACGTGTCTGTGACAGTGTGCAGAATGACTGATACAAAGTGAAGTTAAATATACCTGCTAAATGGACAAATTGATTATAAAATGATAGATTGAAAAGGGAGCAGGACTTTTTTGCACACTTATCTGTCTCCCACATTGCCATCACTTAGATGACCATTGTTTCATGAGTATGACTTCAGAATCCAAGGTTCGATATCAAAAACCTTGTCCCAGAATCTGGAAAATTTAAGATTAAATCTAGTTTTTCTGTTTACCAGCTGGGTGACCTTGAGTAATTCATTTTAACACTCTAAGCCTCATTTTTTCTCATCGTAAACTAGAGAGAATATTATTCATCTCATCATTTTATTATAAAGCCTGAATAAGAAATGATTGGTTCTTCCCTTGTGCTTGAGACATGGTAATTTGATATTAAAGTTAGACATACTAAGAAAGACAACTTAGCTAGAGAAAAAAAATATCTACCCACAAGTGAGTTTTATTAATAAATGTATATTATTTTGAATTACATAGATCTTTATTTATGGGGAAAATTGATTATTGGGATGTGGTAGTCCCCAGTGGGCTGTGCAGGAAAACAGATTCTGAACTCTTTGAGCTCCTGAGACACCAGTGTTGGGGTTTTGTCATCAGTTTTGAATGCATGATGCAAAGAGGAACACAATTGAAGTACCCTTTCTTCAGTATTCTCACTTCTTCCTACATTTTTTAAAGCAAACCTGGAGTGCAATGCTGGTTTCTAAAATTGTTGGCTTTATCACTGGAAATAATACGTGCATGAAAGCTATCTGAGTCAAAGTCAGACATCTACCTGTCCTAAAGAAGAAGAGCTTGGCTAAAAAGTTTGGAATGCTTTGCTTAACGGAAACTAGGAATGGTCTAGAGTCACTGCCAAGCACATTAGCTGTGAGAGTTCCATTTCTTACTTATCTTCATTACATCACAAAATAATGGCTTGTATAAAGCAAGCTCACTCTTTCTCCCTCCCTCCCCCCGTTTCTGCCTTCCCACCTTTCTTCCTTTCAGTATATACTGAGTCATAGTCCACCATATCACTGTTTGCTTTGTTGAAATGTTTATATGTATTTTGCTGTCCTTCTGGATAAAAAGAATGTAGGGTTCTGGATCCATACAGAAATCTGTGATGGTTTTTTTTCTTTCTTTTTTTTATACTTTTTTTTATTCTGTGTATAATTTTAGGTGTTGAGGGCAACAGCAGAAATCCAGTTATAGAGTCTTGATGACTACATAAAAAAATTCTAGCTTTATGATGAGTAAGATGGAGTGAAGAAGTGGATGAAAACTGTGATATCCCCAAGATCAATTTACAGATCAGCAAAGGCCGTTTGTCAGGGGATAGGAGAACAGAAGAAGAATTCGAGGAAGAAAAGAGCCTTCCAAAAACTGAGAAACATACTTCAGTCTCCTCGTGCTCATACTGTGCCTTCCATTGAAATGCACAGACCGACACTAGGACAGAGCTTTTTGGGTGGATCAGTGAACCGATCAGGGCTCTCCAGAGAAACAGAACCAATAGGAGAAAAAGTGAGAGAGATATTTATTGTAAGAAACTGGCTCATAAGCTTATGGAGGCTGACAGATCTGTAGTCAGCATGTTGGAGACCCCCCAAAAGCTGACATTTCAGTTCAAGTCAAGTTCAGTTCAAGAAAGAACTGATGTCACAGCTCAAGACAGCAATTCAGGAGGAGTTTCCTCTTACTTTGGAGAAGGTCAGCCTTTCCATTTTATTCATCCTTCAACTGACTACATGAGGTTTACCTACATTAGGGAGGATAGTCTGCTGTGCTCAGTCTATAGGCGCAAACACCCTCATGAGTACACCCAGAGTAATGTCTGGACACCCCATGGTCCAGTCGAGTTAACACAAAAAATTCACCATTACAGACATACACAGTCGTGGATATCAGACAATCAGTTATGTAAGTGCTCTGACAGTGGAGGAGGAAGAAAGTCTCCTTATTCAGAAGGTGCTTTGTGCCTGTACCTTGAGAGGTGTTTGTCTTAGCTTATCATGTGCACTGAGAGAAGCCCAGTGAAGAGCCGATATTTGTTAAATATCTTCCCTACAATCCACTTTTTATTTTCACCACTTCCCGCACATAAGCCTGGATATGGGGCTTTAGCTAAACACTCAATTTTCTCATCTCGTGTCTTATTAATCTTCCTCTGACCACTCAGTGCCTACTGTGAGCTTCAGGTGGAAGTGAAAACCCGCCTAGCAGTGGCTCATTAAAGGCCAGAGAGAAAACGTCCATTAAGTGTTATTTTAATGTTTAGTTTTGGGGTGGTCACCTATCAGGCCCCGCATATTATCACTGCTTAAAAGTTTTCCTCTGCTGCTGTGCAGACCTGGCTCACGCTGGAGCCAGTGAGATGATGAAAGAAGGCTGTAAATCTATGTCTGAGCATATTGTTATCATCCTGACTTCTTGGCCAAAGCTCTTTCATTTACTATTAGCAAAATCGGAGATGAAAAAAATAGCTGCCCAAAGCCACTCAAATCTTTCTCCCTGACAGAAACGCAGGAGGCTAACCCAGATGGTAGAAAGATGAAATGTGGTTAAACAAGCTAGAAATTTGGTTCTCGTGTTGCTGCATAATTGATTTGATTGATTTCTGAATTTGCCAAATTAGTCCTATGAGTGTTTGAGACTTTGCGTTCTTCCAGGGTGAAGTCCATTCTCTAATTTAAAATGTGTGTTTTGTTTTGTTTTAAAATAGTTCTTTAACCAGTTTATCAGTAGACCTTGTCCAAATCTGCAATGTGATGTCAAGGCGGCACGGATACTGTCCCTCCTGCTAATAGTGGGCACACACAGGACACTAAAGTTTCATGCCAAGAACTGGGGGGGAAGGTTCCCATATGTGAAATGGTTTTCATCTCAACTTAATAGGATGAAATAGAGTTTCAATATTTTGAAATGCAGATTTACAAATTAATGTGAAAACAAAACAAAACTCTTTGGAGTAGCACAGGATCCAGCTGATCTCGGAGAGGTTTGCTCAAAGCCAAGACTGTCATATTGTTCTACACAATCTTGGCTGCACAGCTGAGCCGTGCTGACGTCTGCAGAACATGCTACAAAGATAAAAAGACTGGAAGCTCAGAGGTGTGAAAACTCTGCTCAGGCAGTATGAAATGTAGAAAACAAAATGATCTTAACTCTTCCCACCTAACCTTAGTGCCTTTAAAAATATCTATTTATGTATTTGTTTATTTCGAACGAATTGCATATTGTCCGTTTTCATGTTAACTTTGCACAATTAAAATTAGGAAAAGAAACAAAGGCAAATAGGTTCAGCTTGAGAAAGAAAAAGTTCAATTGACCCAAGCAAGTCCCCCACAGCAAGGAAACCTCATGTTTCCAAATGTAAGCCTTACAAATTCACAGATGTTGTCACCTATTTATAGTTATATTTTCAGAATCTAGAACAGTGCATGGGACAAAGTAAGTTTCCAGGAAACATATTTGACTTAATTGTCCAAAACTATGCAAAGTCTATGAAAATATTTTTTTCGCAATTAAAATTAGGAAAAGAAACAAAGGCAAATAGGTTCAGCTTGAGAAAGAAAAAGTTCAATTGACCCAAGCAAGTCCCCCACAGCAAGGAAAATGTCCAAAATAAATAGCATCAATTCATGTTATTCCATTTCTACTCCCAGCTACAAGAGGCAGGGTTGCATGTCAAGACTAGCTGTGACACAGGGAGGTGTTGAACTCACTCATGGAAATGAATCAGATGTTTATAAGTAGAGCAGCAAGTGATCGTCCTCACTCACATTTAACTTTTAACATGCCTGGTCTGAGAATTAAAGAGCAACGTGTGATTATGGTGGGATCCAACAGTAGTGGGAGCCAAGGGAAAATGGAAGACTCCTCACTAGAGGAAAGTGGCTCACTGCTCCCTCCCTACACAACCCCTAGTGCTGTTAGGTGCAATGTTAGGATGTGGTCTTGAACGATACAAGCTAAGTGAATAAATTGGAGATGAGAAACTGAAGCTCTAGAAGAGCCACATGAATGAGAATGAGGAAAAATTCTAGAGAAAATATGGGGATATGGGGTCTTCTTATAAAAGAGAAGGGGCATCTTGTCTTTGACACTTGGAAAATGAGGTAAAGGTAACTAGAAATAAGCAATATATTTTATCTTGGTGAGAGTGAGGAAGTATTCAGAGAAATTGTACACAAATTTCAATATTCTTCAAGAGTAAAAAGCAAATTTGTTTGTTTAGAATAAATTTGTGAAGTTGGGTAAGAGATTTAAGAGAAGGTCTACATTTCAAAATAGTAATTGAGAAGAATCACAGCAATCCTACCCAGGAAGAAAAAACAAAAGGATTGTTTTTGCTGATGCTGAGAGGCTTACAATAGCAGGTAAACACGGATTTACTGTGTCACTGACAGACATGATGTTCCCCAAAGGTCTCAGTCTCTGGAGCATACAAATAGAGAGTACAGACTGTGATACCCACCTGGGCCCAGTCTGCTGGGAGAGAGGTGGCAGACAGCAAGTAACTGACAGCTCTGGTGAAAGAGGAGTTCAGATGTATCACCTCACTCAGTTGGTGGCACAACTATTCCCCCAGCCCCTGTCACTTCACACCTGTCATAAAGAGAGCAGAGTGATCTGTGTAAAACAGAATCACCTCTCAAATTCTTTAGTCATCTTATCAACAATAGAAGAAAATCCAAGCCCTTTTCTATGGAAGCTATGTGATGAGACCCTTCAAAACATGGTCTCTACCCTACCTACTAATAAATGCTCCTCCACCCATGATTGCTCAAATGCTTTGTGTCTTTTTTTGAATGTGGATCAATTTTTGCCTTATATATTAGAATACAGAGACTCCTACATGTAACAGCTAGAATGATGCGATCCTCCATAGCTTTGCACGATAGTTTCCCCTGCCTGGGGAATTAGAGTCATCCTTCCTGACGATCATCACACATCACTCTGATTGTCAAACTCTCACTTCATAATTTCAATGAGTTTTGATTTAGGAAAAATGAATTTCTCTTTTCTTTATACAAATAGTTAACTTGTCCATATTCCCAAACTTACTTTATTGTACTTACTTAAATAATGTTTCTACAACTAGATTGTGATCACATGGCTTCCTGGCATATTTATTTATGTTTTTATCCTCATAACCTAGGTAGTATATAAAACACAAGTGTTTCTCAATAAATATGCATTGGCCTGAAGACACAGGGGGCTGTAGAGTCAGATATCAGGGATCATGTGGATTTAAACAGGGAAGGGGTACTAAGAAGGCAATCTGTGAGAGATGCAAAGTAGAGACTGGTTTGCAAGGTAATAACAGACCTACCTTACAGGCCGCACACTGTGGATGCAAAGGTCGGATAAACCAGACTCTGGAAAACTTAAACACTACATAATGGAGATTAGATATAATAATTTTGAAAAGTAGAATCACAATGATTGTAATGGCTTATATTCTCTTTAATGGAAAACATTAGTTTAAGAGATGAAATTACTCAAAAAATCATGTTATACTAAGATATTTACTTGCTTGTCCTTCACTACAACCATATGCCAATGTATTTTCTTTATTCAATTAACTAACTTCTTAATAGACTGAATTATTTAAAGCATCAAAAAACTATTCCAAAAAAGAAAGGTGCCAAACTCAAACAAAATCAAGTTACAAATGACAGAAACTAGACACAGAAGAATATAATTCCATATTGTTCCACTTATTCAAAATTCAAAGACATGAAAACCCACTAACCTATGTTGTCAGAAATCAGGTATTGGTTACATTTGGGATGTGGTAGATAGAAACAAAAAAGGACTTCTTTTCAGGACTTTGGGATTATTTTATTTTTCTCCGAGTTAAGTGCTACCTACACAGATGTGTTTATATTGTAAAAGTTCTTTGAGCTATAACTTTTCCTGAATGCATATTCCTTTAATAAAATGATTTGAAATTTAAAAAAATGAGACTGAAAGTAAAGTGTGCAAAAATACATATAAAGCACAGAAAAGGTTGTTGTGTCTAAAGTTAAAAGAGCTCTAAAAATTCATTCAAAAACAAATCACCCAGGAGGAAAATGGACAATGAACTTTAAGAAGTAACTCATAGAAAGCATATAAATGGCTAATAAACGTGTTTTAAAAAATGTTTTTAATTTCTTATTGATTTGGAAGCTGTGAATTCAAACAACTAGCTATCATTTTTCACCAGGCAGACTAAAAAACATTAAAAAGATGGATAAGTCCATAATGACCAGCATTTAATGAGTACATACTATGTAATGACACTCTTCTATAGGCTTTATTTATATTTTTTCTTATAGTTCTCATTTCACTTGTGGTCTCATTTTTAATCTCAATTTTACAAAAAATATTAGTACTTTTTTTCCATAGTAAGTGGTAGAGTTAGGCCTCAAAATGAGAAGTCTGATTCTCAAAGCCATTATTTTAATTGCAATTTTATGTTGCTTGTCTTTTGGAATTCTATGTATCGGTAATGAACATCTCCCCTCCTCTATAGACACTGACCCATTCACAAAGTAGACACAAGAGTAGAATGAGAATTTAAAAATACATTAATTCTATTATGTGGTTATTAAAATTGCTACTTTAATACTTTTTCTTATTAGGGAACTGAGCACAAATATCCAAAAACAAACTTACAGACAATTCTTCCATGTTTTTATTTTAACTATTAATTAACAGAATTAAAACTAAGTCTGTAGTAAAAAGGCATTAAAATTATTTAATTTTACATCTATGGTGGAACAAATGTTGGGATTATATTTAAAAGAGAGAATTAGTCATAAATATTGAGAGTGCGGGAATGTAATAACCAAAAGCCAATACAACGTAAGTAGTTAAAAGAAAATAAAAATAGAAAATAAAAATTATAAATATTATCATTGCCAAATAGATATTCATTTAAAAGATCTAAGGGTTAATTATACTATATAATGTTATAGTTATCTTTTAAAAACCATTAAAAGAAAATGTACAAAACTTCAAAATTATCCGAACACATATACAAGATATAGCAAACAAGATCACCAAATGGCAAATGACCAAAAAAAAAAAAAATGAAACCAGAAAAATATTACAAAAAACTAAAGCTAAACATATCTGTCATATATGTACATGTGTAGACAGGCTAAAGCCACCAACTGAAAGAAACAATACCAGTTGGACCACAAATCATAACACCATATACTCTATCCAAGAGACACACTTAAAACAAGTGACTCAGAAAGTTTATTAAAGTTTTAAATTACGGTAGGTTGTCAAAATGTCCTCCACCCACACAGGCAGAAACAAGAGATGATGATGTGATTTGAGGGAGCAAAGATTAACCATAAGCCTCTCTGTTGACTCTGAACCAAACTGAGAACTTATTCGAGAATGAAGATGAGCCACAATACAGGGTGAAATTGTATTGAGGACATGGCCTAGACCCAATGTTTACTTTTCAATCCCTGAATGGAATGCCCTGGCCCTGTGAACCTGAAGCTGGAAGAAGTGGAAATATGCTTGACTGCAGGTGCCCAGATGAGGAGGGAGTGAGCAAGGGGGTGAGGAGAGAAACAGAAAGATGCAGGCCGAGGGTAAAACACGCATGTGCCTCAGATTGAACATGAAGCATACTTGGCCTTTTATGAAAAGTGACTGCTGGCGTCTTTTAAGCAAGTCTGTGAGTAAATGAAATGGTTAATCACAGGTATGGAACCAAAGTGGGCAAAAAGATCATACATCTGTTTTTTGTAATTTATTTTTTTTATTTTTGTTTAGTTGGTATACAATCTTCTATTAGTTTGCTAGTTTCAGGTGTACAACATGGTGATTCGATATTTTTCTACTTTACAATGTGATCACCCCACTAGTACCAATAATTATCTGCCAGCATGTGAACTTATCACACTATTACTGACTTTATTCCCCTTCACCTTTTCACCCATCCCTTTACCCCCTCCTTTCTGGTAACCTGTTTTATACATTTCAACTTTAAGGTGCTCAAGATGATACCTTGAAAAGACATGTGGGTGTATAAGTCTGAAAGCGAAGGTAGAGCTTACGATTTCTTCTACTTTCTCTTTTCTCACTGTAGGAGTTTTGTTATTATTTATTATGGATAAAATTAAAAATGGCACTTCTCCCAATGTCATTTCTGTGTCGTGTAATGTTTAAATGACATCAATGCTAACCACCAGTCCTTTTTAATACGCCTTCTCATTTACGATTTTGGCTAGGTTTCATGGTCAAGTGTTTCTTGCTTTTGTTATTTCTTTTTCTTTCTTTCTCTCTCTTTTTTTTTTTAAATATTTTTTCAGGATGCCTCCACAGGCAGAAGAGTTCACTGAGTTTATTTATCTCTGTTTGAGAATGTTTTCTTCTCACATTTGGACAAGAAAGATAATTTAGCTTGTAATATTTGGGTCATGTACTAATTCCTGCTGAATTTGTAGACCTAAGACTTTTCATAAAAATTCAGTATTGTTGAGAATTACAAAGGGAATCTGATTTTTTTTTCCACTTTGAAAGAGTTGCTTTTTCTACTTGGATGACTGAAAGTGTCTTCCTCCATTCATGAGGTTTAATAATTTCATGTAGTATGTTGAGGTGCTACCTGTTAGGTGTGAATTCTTCTACAAAAGACACACCCTATATTTGTTAAAAGCAAGTTCAACTGTGATTATCAGCAAAACTCAAAATAACAGTGGATTACCAAGATAATTGTTTACTTTCTTTTCATGTTCAGAAAATCTGGAGGAAGCCACTGTGTCAATAATTCAGAGAAATGCAAGAAAAACGAGCAAGTTGTGTTCCTTTGACAATACTTCTGAGAAGTCATAATACTCTTCTTGCTTATATCCCATTGGCCAAAATTTAGTTGTATGGTCACACCTGAGTGGCAAAGGCAGTGGGGGAAATGCTGCTTTTATTACAAGTAATCTTTTTACAAATTCTCTGTGCCTTGATATGGTCAACTTGAATTACTTTTAGCTCTGTCCCTCCCCATGTGGGCTACTTCTTAGAGCTGCCATTTGAGGATGAGATAGAATATTACCTTTTCTGTATCCTAAAAGGCAGAGATGGAGCTAAGGAAAAGGGAATGGCAGAGAGAATACAATGAGAGAGATGTGTAACCTATCTTGGAAGCTATGGACTCTACACTCTTTCTGAGATCATTTAGCTGACTCAGGAATTGATCCTATTGCCACTGAGTGATACCCTATAGTCACATCCAAATGAGATTGAGATTCCATCACAGAGAACCAGGTATGTTATTCATTATTCCTTTTGCTCGCTGGGAACATTCTAACACTGTGTCTTTCCTGCCACAAAGAAGTCAGAAGATGAGAGATACAGTGAAGTCTATAAAAAAGAGAAGACCCATTTATAATAATTCAATCTAAGAGCTAGGGGAACTTCTCTAAGGCTCTTAGGAAATGCACAGAAGTTGTGTAAAGAAAACTGAGCAACTATACTAAGGTCCATGAAAAAGACTTGAATAAAGAACACAGATAGAATATTGACTTAAATGGCAAACATATTATAAAATGTGTAAAAAAGAAGAAAAGGGAAATCTCTATGTATTAACTTACAAATATTATGCAAACCAATTTTATCCTGACATGATTTCCTTAAGAAATGAAAACAAACATCAAATTACATGAATGACTTATATAGAATTAAAAAAAATGTTTTTAGATTGAAAATAAGTTTTCATTTTAAATAAAATGATGGGAGTAGATTCTCTCTACCAGAAAATAATATATATTTTAAAGTTATAGTAACTAAAGAATGTGGTTTCAGACCAAGAAAAGGCAAATATATCAGTGCTGTAAGTTGAAAAATTCAGAAGGAATATATATACATATATAATCATACTAGTTAGTTCCTCAAATCCAGGGAAATGAGATTTTTTTAAAAAGCCTAAATACCTTTAAAAAATTAGAGTAAAATTTCTAATTTATATATGGCATTGCAAAGGGCAAAATGATTTAAATATTCAAATTTGAATTTTAATCGCAAATTAGAAAATGTGATTAAATAGAAGATGTAATTAAATTTGCATTAGTAAAAAATATGATTGTATATTATTATAACACATACCAGTAACAGTAATACCAGGAAAATTTGAGTAAGATCAAGGAATTGCATTAATGTCGATATCCTGGTTGAGATGGTATACTATATATAGTTCTGCAAAATGTTACTTTGGGGAGAAAGTGGGCAAATTTTACAATAGATTTTTTGTATTACTTCTTATATCTAAATGTGACTACAATCATTTCAATAAAATTTTCAAATAAAACTCTATGACATCTGAAATAGAACCTATGAGCATGTAATACAATAGACAAAGTCGAGGCTCCAGACCCAAAAAATCCTAGACCCATCCTCCAACCAAATTATTAATGCTTATACTTGTTCATTATGGCCTTGATGTCACAATCAGGGACACAGACAGAATTAGAATGGAGAAAAATCTGTAATATCAATGCCGATAAAACCACAATCTTGAGTCACTATATCTCTAGCTCCAGTAATGTTTATCAGATGTCACGAGATTCATGAAATTAATTAACAGTCTATAAACAAAATAGCATTTTTTCTTGTTAGACAGTAATCAAATAAAACTATGCATTAAAATTTAGAAATCAATCTTCATATGGAAAATATGCTGGTAAGTGAGAAGGGCATATTATGAAACAAAATGATTTGGGGGAACACATGTACATATACCTATGTATATGTATTTAAAACAAAGTGATTGCTATGTTTTTTCATTGAAATTTGGTGCTTTATCTGAGAGGATGCTTCAGATTCAACATTCTGATCTCAGCGAAGACCTATAACAGGGAATGTTCATCACGGAATGTTTTATGCACCAGCCCTTGCTGCCTAATTTCTCCATCCACTCAACTGACTGCTCCCTTCCCAAGCATGAAATTGTAATTGCAATATTTGGGGGTCATATTATTCAAACCTTGATCTCTGGCCTGGACTCATTTAATTTCTGACCGTAATATATTTAATAACCATCTTTGATCTGCCCTCATTTAATTTCTAATTCCAGTTCATTTGTTTGTAAAAACTTATTATTGGCAAAGGTATGGCCTCAGATGAATAGGTTTCTCTTTTAAAATTTTCAGAATTAAGTCAATGTCATTTTTCCTTTCCTTATAACCTATAAAAGGAGAAGGTGGAAGGACCATCATTCTGCTGCATGAAACGCTTCTGACTCAGCCTATACTACAGTTTGTTCTAAATGTTTCTTATTTTTTTCCTTCCTTATTACTTATTAGCATCTCCTTTTTTATGACCTCTTTTTACTTGATACTCTCAAGTTTTGGGAGGTTGAATATGGTATACCAACTACATCTTTCAGCATGATGCTGACACATGTTCAACTAGAAAATTATCCCCATTCGACTGCTTGTCTTAACAGATCAATCTGAATGTAAATGAAGAAAATGAGTGAATAGGGATTTATATTTTTATGAAAGGGAAAAATATATACAAAATAAACAGAACTCGGGGTCCTACTTTCTTGGTCTCAGATGCCATGTTTGGGTTTGCAGAGATAAAACCAAGCTCTCCAGCAGCAAAAGGCTTCAGTTCATCCTTTCCCACTGTCTCATCTCTATTTTTTATCCCAAACAGGCTATGGGCCTGCATTGTTTTCCTCATTCCGCTCAGATGTTTGGCATTTCTCAAGGCTCAGCTTCCATTCCTTGCCTTCCACCCACCAGATTCCTACCCAGTGACCAGACTGCGTTCTTCTGTCTGGCTTTCCTGGCCTTACACTTTGAAGATCTCTGTGTGTAGTTTTCTATTTCTGTCTTTCTATTTCTTTCTATTTCTGTGTGTAGTTTTCTATTTCTGCAAGTCTTCTCTGCTATAGGACCAAAAGAAATCACATCCTTGATCCACCAGGCGTTCTACTAGGGAGCCACTGAATATATTTTGTGTCATTTGTGTCATTTGAACCATTCTATTTATCATACAGGAACAGGAGAAAATATATACATTAATATATAATAACTCACTAAGGAGTTACAATCAAATCAAGGTGCCCTGAAATTGCAGACTCTGTTGGTAATGCACAGAATAGCAATCAAATGGTTAAACCTGAATTTTATGTTATAAACGCTAACTGGCAATCAGCTTGGGGCCAATTAGAAATACTGAAGAATTAAAACAAATCAATTTCATTGAATTTACCTCAGATCATATGGCTGATAGCTAAGTGCCTTCTGGTAGATTTTTATTTTTCTCTGTTACTATAACTAGTGAATACAGTTCCACCGATCAGAGCCTGGTGCAGTGGCTGACAGTTCCTGCAGGTGGAAACACCACGAAGGACATTTCTTGGAGAATGAATGGCTTGAAGTTACAGCTATCCTCAGTGAAAATGGTGGTAAATTTAATTTATTCTTCATTTAATAATTCACTATAGCTTACAGACACCCCTATCTAACTTCACTATGCAATAGTTACTTAGATAATGAGGTACAGGATTTTTTAAAGCTCTAAAAGTCTAAAATTCTGTGTAATCGGTATCCATATTCATAAATAGCATTTATGAATCTTCAGAACTATAATTTTGTGGTACTTTTATCATTGATGACAGTAAGGGCAGAATCACTTCTGAAATTCATCTATGACTTGTGACCCTTCTCAATGATATCACATATGCAATTAGAGTTTATGCAAATGCCATATAATTATGAGGACAGTAAAAGAGAATGCAGCTGCCTTTTATGGAATATTTACACTATGCTAGTTGCACATCGACGTTATTTTAAACATAATCATCAAGTTAAAAATAAAGGGACCCTGGAGATCTAATTCACTACATTCAGATATGGGCTTCATTAATTACCTATAAAGTAAGCTGCACTTTAACGTTCATAGTCATAATGGTATCTGCAATTGTGTATCTGGGCTTCAGAGACAGAACTGAGCTGACATCAAAATTCCATTATTTACTAGCTTTTTAGCCTGGGGGCAAGACTTCAATTTTTTATGCTTCAGTTTCCTCATCTGCAAAACAAGGAATGCAATGATAGATACCTCACAGAACTGCTGCATCGGTGATGTAAGAATCATGATCCTCACAATGTCTGTCCCACACAGATGTTAGCTGATACTGTTCATTGTACTATTTGTAACGTTGTTGTACATTCTCTCACATATTTATTCTTTAAACATCTTAATATTGACATGCGAGGCGCTAGAAATGATCAGTTCTATTCTTTCAGGTGGCGATGGTACCATTTCAGTCATGCCAGGATAATGATGCCCTCCTCAAAAATACACACTTCATTTGAAAGAGCTGAAAGCTTTAAAGCTCAGCATTAATGGTCTATTTCTACACTTCCAATATGGTAGGCACTAACCACATGTGGCTATTTAAAGTTAATTGAAATGAAATAAAAATAAAAATTGAATCCCTCGGTTGCACTAGCCACATTTCACATGGAACATTTTCATCATCACAGAGTTGGATTGGACAGCAATAGATACCTTTAATTGTTTCTTATTAAAGTGGAAGTAACCAAGAAATCATCCATTGTTTATAACTTTGGGTCAAAGCATGTTTAGATCTTTTTCTAAGACCATGTTTTGATATGGAGAAAAAAGAAGGGGGCATGAAAACACTAGAGGGAAAGTTTTTGGACCTTTCCATCTTGAACATATTCAACTTCTGTTCCATGTGTGCGCACTTACAGCATATAAAATTAAGTCTGTAGACCTGACACCTCTGAAGGAAGGCCCTCCGTGCTTCCTTGTGCTACCATTTTAATTAGCACGCCACTGGTTGGCATTCCCCAAGGATACTGGTGTGAGCTAACCTCGCTGATGAGGAAAAGATATCAGCCTGAGAACAAATGCTCTTGAGTCAAGATGGGAAATCAATCTGAAAGCTTGGTAGGAGTGAGATTGTCTGAAACACTTCTCTGCCCTTGGGTTGATCTCTCCCTCCCATACATCAGAAATAGCACAGACCTTGGAAGCCTCTAGATATTACACTTTGGTAAGTTTAGAACTTGCTGTCAAAAATGGACTGAAGTACCACGGCATGTGCATACACACAGAGCTATAAACAAACAAACAAACAATAACACCCCAAGAAGCCAGCGGTTCTATTTGAACAGATCTTACTTTCCAAATGAAAGTAAAACTCATCACTTCCCAGGGTAGAACAGCTGAGACCCATCAACCAACGGAAAACAATTTGTTCAGAGTAGAAGCTGTCACTGGCTATTACCACGTGGAACGTGAGGAGCGGCTGCAGACCTCAGCTCCCTGATTTGGGCAGGCCTGTTCCCATTTCACTTGACAGCTGTGGACATTGGAATAATACAAAACATAACCTAATCAACAGACTGTGAAAAATCTGAAAGCTAAAGACAGATGTTCAACTGCCATCACCACCTTTCGTATTTAATTATATTTATGTGAGGGAAAACGTGTGATAAGTCAATTCCTTTCAAAAGGCCTACTTTACTATTAGCTTAATGATAGAGTGGGTATGGAGTTCTCAGTCAAATGATGGTCCTCGAATGGCCAAAAGCTCAGCCCTGGTGGCAGGGGATCCTGTGCCGAATCAGTTTGTGTTTCATACAGCAATCTGCGTCCTTCCCGTGATTTTTAGCTACCGCATTCGACTTCACTGTTCTTTCCTAGACTAGTCTTCCAATGTCAGCTCTGTATCCAATAGTGACTGCAAGTGGCGAAGACACCTCAATCTTTTTGCCAAACAGACTGAAAGTAAGTATATTTTCTTTCCATCTTACTTGAAAACAACCAAACCATTTTCCTTTCTCTATTTCGAATCTACAGAGATCTCAAAGAAACCTCAGAAATGAAAAAATAAAAATGCTATATTGTAAGCTCCAGCATTTAGTAATTAGTATGCAGTGTCTAGACAGTAATTTTCTTATAAGTTAAACAGGGGTCACAAACTTACCTGCTTATAGAGAGCAGGCAAATCAAATGCACGAGGTGGGTAGTCTTAGCTCCTTCATTAGAGGCCTCACAGGGAATTAGGGGGGACTGTGGAAAACTGATGGATTCCTGCCTGTTTTTTTGTCTAGCCAATTAACTCCACTCAAGAATGAGGTCTAGGGCAAGATAAATAGATCTATCTATCTATCTATCTATCATCTATCTATCTATCTATCTATCTATCTATCTATCTATCATCTATCTAAAGTTGGAAATCTATAATTTTATAAAGCAGCTAATATTTAAATATTGGCAAGTAATTTTATTTTTTCCAACATTGCATGGGTCCATGGAACACAGGCAAAAAAAAAAAATGTGTGCTTTATGAATATAGCTCCAATTTTGTAAACTGTGACTTAAAAGAGTTCAGAATTACTAAATTTTTTAAAAAGAGTTTTTCAGAAGAGGTAAAGATAAAGAAAACAAAGCCTGTTTCTGGAAGGCAGCAAGGATCAGTTAAATGATGACTGAGCTAAAATTGAGAAGATAAGTAACTGCTCTGCTCAGCTCTTTTATTTACAAGCTGAGTAACAGGGAGAACCACATAAATAGTCAGAGACTCAGAAATTAAGAAGTACAAATTAGTAGTTATGAAACAGTCCTGGAGATTTGAAGTACATCATAGGGAATATAGTCAGTAATATTGTAATACTCACATATAGTGCCAGGGGGCACTAGGGTAATTGGGGGAATCACCTGGTATATTAATATAAAAATGATGGAAATAACATATTAATAAACATATTAATTATATTTAATAATATAAATAATATAATGCAATAATATAAATAACATATTAATATATAAATGATGCTGCTCACTGAAACTAATATAAAATAATACTGAATGTCAACTCTAATGCAAATGTAAAAATAAAAATAATAAATAAATAAATAAATAAATAAATAAATAAATAAATGAAATAGTCTGAGACTCGGTTTCCTCCTATTTACATTGGGGGTCTCATTTATCATGTCTTTTTTTATACTTTTTAAATATTAAATAATAAACATACTTTTTAAACAGCAAAATGGTGCTGCTACTAGAGAATATATCTTTTTTGGGTTTTTCAATAATACATCATCAACGACGAGGACTATCGCTCATTCTTTACATTACTCCCTCTGTCGCTCTAGAAGAAGGGGTGACTCTTGAGTACAAATAATGCCATCAAGTCATACTGGAAGATCTGAAGTAAAAGTACATGCTCTGCTCTTAAGTAATTCCCTTCACTTCTATGAAGATCAGTTTTCCTTTTTGCAAAATGTAATAACGATACTGTCCATCTTTATTTAGAGGAATATTATGAGGCTAAAATGAGTTAAAAGAACTGAATACAATGAAAGTATATAGTAACATTTTCAACTTTGATAATTCTTATTCACTACCATTTTCCTTTCAAAAGTACATTTTGTCTATGGGAAAAGAAAACAATGTTGCTATCATATTATTAATTATCAAGAGTAACACAATGCTATTTACTGCATAAGTATTCTATAACAAAAATGTATATAATATAAAAATCTCTCTAAAAGCGATGTGAGATAGACACTTGAGCTGGCCCTGCTAAGATCCACCCCTCGCCTTGTTTTTGCTCAGAGAGACCCAGTTTTATTTGAGCAGCTACATTTCTGGCTCCAGGCTCAACATTCTCTTCCCCAGAGTCCCTTGCAGTAAGAGGCGGCCACACAACAGTTCACACTGTGACAGAGCAGCAAGGTTCATCAGGTGTTATAGAAAGTGAAGCCTTTGCTCTGTATATGAAAGGAAGCAGAAAGAGTGAAGCGTTCATCTTATTTCTACTCCAGACACAGATACCATGGCTGAAGCTCCAGAAGAGGTGATCGGGGTAGAGAAAAGCCAAGGGAATTGTAGATTGGTTGCCATGACAGTGTCAAAGGAAGAAACTGATGCTGGCAGTTGACTAAGTCCACTTTTCTTTTTGTTTGAGATCTATAATCCTCAACTTGGTGACATCTCTGTAAATTGGCTTTCTGATACTTGTAGCCAAACGCAATTTATGAAGGAGATATTACTGTCTTTATTTTTGCTACCCAGCAAGCTCAGATGAAAGCCAGTCCCTGTGATTCCAAACTCCATGCTGTGTAGACCTATGCTGCAAGGCATGGAAGCCCCTGATTTGAACAGTGAAGTGAGAAGCCATTACTGTTTCTAAAAACCAATTCTTCCATCTATAAAATAAGGATTATAACAAATACTTCATTTTTGTAAGGGCCAACAGAAAATATTATGTAAAAGTATTTCATAAAAACTAAAAAAAAGCAATACAAATTAGGTCTATATTATTATTAATGCAGATTTAAAACTTCACTGATTCTGCTCATTATAAAATATGATTTTAGAACATTAAGTGGCACATTTCCTAAATATTCCACCCAGGGAAAATCACCGATGGCTGAATATGTTTCATGGTTCTCTCAAAAAAGCCAGAGATGCCCTAACATCTCTCCAGTCTATTGCATTCTCATTGGACACTATTTCAAACAAAAGATGTTTTCTTTGGCTTTCTGCAAATCCAAGTACCAGTTAAAATATCACATATTGCTTGTCAGCCTCCCATGGCAGAAAATTCAGGAAGATTGGTGAGCCCTTGAATTTTAATCACTTCTTTCAGAAGAAAAATTAGCTGAAGAAGGTATACAGGACAGCAGACTGAATAGCCACACAATCAAAGTAGAAGTTCTAAGCTGGATCCTAACACTAAAATATACAAGGGCCAGGGAGGACATTGATGTCTAGCCCTGGTAGGTGGAGGAAAGGGCTCGAAGGGAGGCATGGAGGCTGAGAACTGAGTCTACTCTAAGAAGAGCAGCCGAATTAACCAAACGTATATCATGCCTCATTCAATCCTCACAAAAATTGAGATGTGGGCATCATCACCTGAGTTTTAGAAATAAAGTTTAGGGCTTTTTTTTTTTTTTGCCCCAATCTACACAGCTTTTAAGAAATGTACTTAGAATTTCAGTCTAGATGGCCTGAATTCAGACAACCATCTCAGCCACAAAGGCACCCTAACTTTCAGGTCCCTAGTTTCACAGAGATGGGTCAGTTGCTGTGAGATGTCCGTGAAGCTGTGAAGGTTCATGGGGAGTACTTCTGAGTCAGCGGATGCAGATACCCATAGGGACAACCTGCTCTGTCAACCACTTTTACGTAGGAGACCATTATGGTATCTTCAGATGAGAGCACTCTGCAAACAGTGGCTGGACTAAGTAGAAATAAGCACGTGTGTTTAGTGTAGTATAAACCCTTAAAGCCTAGGTCCTGCATGGGACTAAGTTGGGGTCTGGATTTTGTCGCTTTCTGACTGTGTGACATTTCTAACCGGGGCATTAATTTAAAATCTTTTTGCTTCAGTTTCTTGATTGTTAAAATAGAAATAGTGTCGAGTCTGCCTCATAGATTTGTTATGAGAATTAAATAAGGTAATTAAAAGTAGCCATTCACTTTGAGGAAAACTTTAGAGTGCTAGGTCTTTATGGGGTTTATCTGGTGTCAAAATTTACTCGCACTTGAAGGGCAATAGATGCAAAAAAGACAGGAATGAAATGAACTCTAGAAATTATATACATCACCGTTAATTCGTTTTTCAGACATTGTTCTTGAGGAAATACAAAATAAATTTATCTAAAATTAATAATTGAAGATATACGGAGAAGTCCAGGAGATTATGTAAATGAGTTCCCCAGCTGTGGATATTCATATTACAAGTCATACATTATAATAGACAGCTTTCGTGAAGGAAAGCTCTGGCCATTTCCCCTCTATGAGAATTGTCTGTAACCCCTAGCACTGAAACTGGGCAGCTAGGTTGTAGCCAGGTGACCCCCGCCCCCTCACCAAAGCCAAAAGAAGGATTCACCCAGTTTTACCAAATTCAATTTTGTCTACCAGGAACCCAGAATTAGAGCACAGGTAATCTAGTTAATCCCTGTCAGACATTTGAACTAGGAAAATATGTGACATTGGGGTTGGGTGGGTCTGGGGCAGGCTGAAGCAGAAAAACAGAAAGGGAAAGTCAACAGAAAAACTCATGTCTGGATCTGGGTAGCTGGGATCAAATCAGGACTCCACATTTTACTATTACCAGTTTATGTGACTTTAAACAAGTTACTTAACTTCTCCCTCTTCGGTGTCTTCTTTCATGGGGTCATTGTGATGACCCAGGCACTTGGAAGGGGTCCTGGGGTATGGTCTACACTCTATCATGTGGCCTCTAATTATGACCATCTTCTTAATCCACTAAGCTGTTTCTGTACCCATCCATTATCATATGTGTGCAAGTGAGAGGGGACAGACGGGTCACCTTATTCCTGGGTACCTTTCTAGTTTTTCAGTGTGGTCCTGCATAGGAAGACTTTGTGCTTTTGGATTCCCTGAAACATCCCTGTATTTTTTCAATAAATTATCTCCCCTTATCCTCGCACCATTAATGGTGTTTTAGCTCTTGTAAACACATAATCTCCGAGAGAGAAACACCAATTTTTGCTGCCCTTTGGGACAGTTTGAACAAACTGTTCTTAACATTTTGGTGAACGATTTGGTATTGAGCACACCCCGGATCCAGTGCATTCACACTAGTATAGCAATGGGTACTGGATCTGTGCAGAAGTTTTGCAGTGCTCTATTAGAACAGTAATAATCAGAGAGTGCTCGGCGTAAGTGTGATATGAAGCTCACAGATCATAAAGATGCCTCGAAATTATTATTATAATCTACATCTAAAATCATTTCTGTTTCATAGCTCCCTCTGGTAAAAAAATAAAACTCATAATTCAGTTAGGTAGTTTCTAGATGCGGTTGCTATTGAAAGAAACTCAGAACATATTCCCTAAGACCCTCTTATGGGTGAGAG
The DNA here is from genome assembly GCA_030015415.1 of Cynopterus sphinx. Classification (NCBI taxonomy): domain Eukaryota; kingdom Metazoa; phylum Chordata; class Mammalia; order Chiroptera; family Pteropodidae; genus Cynopterus; species Cynopterus sphinx. The sequence continues at coordinate 13,883,708 of CM057383.1, read as the reverse complement.
TGACATAATCATAAAAAATAAAAATGCTATTAAATAGACTATAAATTTCAAAATGATACAGGAATGCAATAACCAGGCAGAGAGTTGAAGAAAATAATAAAAGCAAACAAAAACTAAATAGAACCCTGCTCCCCCTCCCCCCAAAAGAGATAATGCCAAAGCCACAAGACATTGATCAACGAGCTTCTGCAGTTTGGCCTTGCTCAATTAAAAATGTAAGGTTTTAGGGAGGGCTGGATAAAATGTTACATGGGCAGCCAAACTACAGTGCCCATAAATCATTAGAATTTAAATAAAAGCATTCCAAAATAGATTTATTATTTGTTTGTACATAAAATAAATACACTTTGCTAGAACTGGTAGAAAATCCGTATTTGTAAAATATGCAAACTCTTTCCATAAATCTAAATCAGGGATGATTTCGGGCGCTGAAGCTATGTGGTAATGTGCAAAACATTGTAAAATGCGATTTTGGGGAAACAAGTAATAAAATCAATTAAGAAAGTTTAGTCTTTCCTGTAAAACCTAATTAAGCAAATAAAAACCCAAGTTTTTTTTTTTTTTTGGTAAAATCCTCAGAGATAAGAGATCATTGCATTTGCAGCGCTATTATTAAAAGCATTTATTTTATTGTAGGTATTATTTCTCCTTGCCACTTAAAAGTATGTCTTGGCCAGAATTTATGACCAGTTACACAAGCTGAGCTATATTGTGAAAAGTGACCCTTGCAAACCTTTTCCAAAAAGTCAGGGCAAAATATGCCATGGTGTTAATCTTGTGACATTCACTAGTCATGTCCTCCATTGAATACCAAACTCTCAGGGTCAGTGGTACCCCAAACGCCAGCCTTGGTGACACTGAGCTTCCATATCCAATTAAATCTTTGTAACAGACACTGCAAATCCAAAGTTCCTCACCCATCCTTCTCTGTCCATGTTTAAGACACCTTTACTTTGTTCAGACAATAATGGGCTCTGCTCCAGAGAATGAATGATGCAATTCAGGCTTTCATTTTGTTTTTACCAGATTTTTGCTTTCTGGATTCTCCTGCAGCTAGTTATCTTTGTAACCCACTTCTGGACAATGAAACATAAAGTAGTAAAGTAAAATCTTTGATGTGAAGGTCTGTTTCTAAAGAGAAACAGATAAATTTGCTTCCACCATCTGTTTTCTACCAAGGAAGGCAACATGCATAGACAAAACGATATTTGAGGATAATTAAACAAAAAAGTGGTTAGTTCCCAGATCCTTGGTGTTATCACTTAAGCTGCTGAACCAATCCTGGAAATGCTACCACTGGACTACTTAATAAATGAGATATTAAATATCTACATTGTTTAAGCCACCCTTTACTTGACATCAAGTTTATCTTATTAATTAATGATGTGCATCTTTCTCAGTCCTCTGCAGATCTGACATTGTCTTGGGCTTATAATCAAGTCATCAGACATGCAGGTTGGCAATGAAATTGAGGATTTATCCATGCTCACTGCTTATTATCTGTAAGGTACTTGGCATGTACCTATCCCCAAACCCTAGTAGTGAGGCACTGCAGATCTATAGAAAGGAATTTAAAGAACAGAAATGTTGAAAAACATGCACGAAGTCACAAAAGTAGCAAGTGCAAAGGCTGAGTTTTGTATCTGAGGCAGAATTTCGAGTTTTGGCTTCAAAGTTATTTCCCCTCTCCGTCACAAGTCCCATCAGTCCCTCAGTTTCAGGATCAGGACTTAGCAATCTGTCACAAAAGAAAAGGAAGTCTGCCTAGATGGAGACATCAGAAAGGGATGCCAATAACCAATGAGGTAGATAATGTTCTCTTCTGGTGTGATTCTGCATGATATGAAGTTATTGGGAGGGCAGCCCTAAAATTACATTGCTAGCTCTGCATTCTCACCTCAGAATGAAATGAGCAGGCAAAGACATCTTATGCTTGGGCTGGTGAAATATATGAGGTTAAAAAATTATCTTAAATGAATAGGTTAAAGGAAAAGTGATCTGCATATCATCTATCATCTATCTATCATCTATCTATCTATCATCTATCTATCTATCATCATCATCTATCTATCATCTATCTATCATCTATCTATCTATCTATCTATCATCTATCTATCTATCTATCTATCATCTATCTATCTATCTATCTATCTATCATCTATCATCTATCTATCATCTATGATCATCCACCTGTCTATATACATACATAATTCAGCTTTTTTTAAAAAAAGGACATCTTGTTATTTGTGACTACATGGCAGAATCCAGAGAGCATTATGCTAAACAGAATAAGCTAGAGAAAGACAAATACCACATGGTATCACTTATATGTGGAATAAAAAAAAATTGAACTCATAGAAACAGAGTTTCCAGATAGAACAATGGTTGCCAGGGCTGGGGGAGGGGGATACAGGGAGAGGTTGGTAAAAGGGTACAAGCTTCCAGTTATAAGATGAATAAGATCTGAGAATCTAATGTATAATGCAGTGACTACAGTTGAGAACACTGTATTGTATACTGAAATTTGCTAAGAGAGCAGAACTTAAATGTTCTCACACACAAAAAAGGCAAATGTGTGAGGGAAAAAAACATCATCCTACAGCTCCAAGGTAACTGCTATTCAAAGTTCATGTTGTTTCACAATGTATATGTATATCAAACCATCACATAGCACACTTTAAATATCTTACAGTTTATTTACTAATTGTACCTCAGTAAAGATGAAAAAGTTCATGCTGCTATTTCTAGCTTTTTTCTATTGGTAAATGTTACATATAAATATATGTATTTTTAACAGAAACAGAATCACATTATATTTCATAACCTTTTAAAAAATATATATATAATGAATATTTTTGTATCATTCTGTCAATAAACATGTATCTATGACATTCTTTTAAATTTGTGAAAACAAAATAGGCATGTTAACCCAAAAGTACAAAAATCTTTCACTCTTTGAGTCATAAATTCAAATGGGTACATGACTCTTTAGTATTGGCTAATTCAAAATTTGCATAGTCAGATTCAGATAACTATAGTTACATTTAATTCGGTTCAAGAAGAAAAAAAATGCCTTTTTTTCTCTTTTTCCTCTAACTTGCCTCACCCTCATTCAATTTTTCCAGACTGAATTTAAGATAGACCAATAGAGACAAAAAAAAGCCTCTAGACTCTGTTGACCATTTTTTTTTTGTAACTCTAATTGCCACAGAGAGAATCTTCTTATTTAATTTATTATATGACCTTGGACCCTGAAACTGTTGCCTTATCCATAAATTGGGACAAAAATACCCTCCGTGGTTTCTTTCCACAAGTAATGTAAAATTCAATCTTTTGTTGGTCACAAAAAAAAAAAAAACCTTTTAAAATATGCAGTGTTATGTAAATGTAAGGTGGAATGACATTGTTAAACCTTTTTGAAAATGCCTTTCATGTGTTCAGGAGTTTTCCTAAATGTTATCACATCATATTTTCTCAATGGTTGTATTTTAGTAAAAAAGGATCGGATTTAAATGTAACTGAATTAATTAAAACTTGGTTTTTGTTTGTTTAGTAGGATTTATCCATTTTATATCTATCTGTGCTTGTGCTCTGTGATTGTTCTCTCCCTTCTACTTCATACTCTTTGTAGTTGACAAAGGATGGAAGTACTAAAAGAAGGCCATTCTGTTTTAAAATTTTTAATTAATGTGCTTCTAGAGACAGGAAAAAATCTGACTCTATCCTCTTACAGTTCAAGACGGCTCTTCCAGCGGAGGTACCTGCACGTTTGAATGACCACAGCAGTTTGCATGGGACCCTGTCATTCAACACTTAAACTAAGCAATCATGGAAACATTTAGAAATTAGTCAAAAAGGCTTGATGGACTCCTGTGGCTTCTCAGGAAGGCCAGTGTCGCCTGGGAGCCCAGGGTGGAGACTCTCTGAGAGCACAGTTGGGAAGAAGCAGGAAAACAGGTGACAACGAGGCACCAGAGATGAGGGACAAAGCCAAGTTCTATCGATTCTCTCATTCAGAATCTCTAAGTTGACTGACCTACCAAGGTAAAAAAAAAAAAAAAAAAAGGCCCAAAGCCATCTCAGTCTTGGATGTTTATTTAGGAGTTTGTAGAACATGAGCTCTGATACGGGTCTGGCGTCTTCAGTTCAGCTAAGAGTTGATGCACTGGCTTCTCCTCAGGTCTTGCGTGGGTTTCCACCTAGAAGGAGCTCCTCCAAGGAGAGCAGGGGTAACCGAGAATGGTTCAAACGTGGTGCAATTCTGCAATGGAAACTCCTTTCATTTATAAAGCCCTTGCCAATTTTTTTTTTTTTTTGTGAGAGGCTCACTGGGCCCAGGACTCCTGAAAAGGTTGACTTCTGGGGGGCTAGGGCTATTCAGTCAGCCTGGTTGGGGGGTGGGGCAGAGGGACAGCATCCACGATGCCACCAGCCATTTGGGTTCAGTTCCCTCCCAGGAATGCTTATGTGTTTTTCTTTTGTCCTAAATACATTTGTAGTTTTCATCTTTCTTGCTTGATCTTTGGCCCATTGGCTCACCACCTGTCAGTAATAAGCTCCCTTGTCTGAAAAGTGGACATCAGGGACAGAGTTGGTGGGAATGGAAACACCCTGGTGTTAACCTTTCTCCTCCCCCCACCAACCCCAGGCCCTAAATCACTCATTTTGGGAACTTCTGGGAAGAAAGTCAGTCTGCTTCTGCAGATAGAAAATTACCTGAGGGAAAAGGTATTTTGAGAGCTAGTATTTCATGGCATCAGATCATTCTGTCACTGAAAGGGACACTGTTGGTTTCCCAGATCATTATGGCAGCAACAATTGCACGAGGTCCTTGAGTCACACAGGTTTTAAAACATTTCAGGAGCACCACAGGCTGCAGGAGGACCAGCACTTTTACCCAAGGTTTTAAACACACAGTAACATAGGGGGAAGGGAAAATTCCCCTTCGCCTCTGAGAGGTTATAACAGTAGCAGTAGCATGGTAGTAAGGAATTACCTGTTGTCACTTCTTCTGTTAAGATAGGGCGACATTGCATATTTCCATTCCACTCCCCATGAAAAAGTGGGTTATAGGAGGCGTGCACCGTAAATAACACCACTTCACAAACCTCCTCAGATCTGCATGCAGCTGTAGCAGTTCTCGCTGCCCACTTCCATACTCCCACCCAGGATAAATCACTACAAAGTGCCACGTCCCCAACAGGGGGCTGTTAATTAGTTTTAAAGGCCCCTGCAGTTCCTCCAGCGCTTCAAGGAAGTACGCAAACCCAACAATATACAAAAATACCTTTTTTTATGGTCAGCACAGGCTGAGATTTTATGAGCTTCCCATGGTGTTTTGAAAGTTAAGCTATATGCAAATGTACAAAGAAAAGGCTGTTAAAATTGACTAGGATAAATGCTTTGTTTATCTTGCAGCTGGGATACAGCAGAACTCTGCTTCAGTGAAAGGAAAGAAGACAAAACCTGGCGTGTATTTGGCTGCAAGGCTCAGCTCAGGGTGCACAGCAATGCATCTCCAGATTTTATCCCATTTTGTACCTGGCCCAGCTTTGGTGCTGCCCTTTGTATTCCCAGAGAGCAAAAGTGTGTCGTAGTAGACTCGGGGTAGAAAGTCTGAGAATGTGGACATTGTAGAACTGGTATGGAGCTAAGAAATAGGGTATATTATCTTTCCTTATTGCCTTACCCATAAAGAAAATGAGATCCAAGAGAGCTGACCTCAAAAATAGTCATGTCTGCCTTCATCACTGCCCAGTAGAGTAGGCAGAGACCCTAGAGATGATTATTTACCAAGATCAAAACATATTGGGTTTGATTCCCTGTTTAACAAATGTTTATTAATTGTCCCCTGGGTTAAGGGACTGTGCTCTGAACACGGAAAGCTCTGAACAATCTCAGTGTTCAAAGAACATATATATCAACTTTTCTTCCTTCTGTGATAAGATGCTGTCCCTGTGAGGCCACATAATCTTTCTTGTCTTCCCTGGCTTGATAAGACAACATCTAACATTCCCCAGAGGGTGGGGCATTAATATTATATCAGCTAATATACAGCAAGTGTTTGCTCCCTGACCTGGACTGAAATAAGAGCTTGGTGAAATAAGAACAGTACAGGGGATATCACTGAATCCCCACTTCTCCCACCCCGACCACCAAAACAAATACTAGAAATAGGTGCATGATCACTGCTCTCATTTTACAAAGAGCACATCTGAGACATAATGAGTTTAATTGTCTGGTCAAGTAGGTGGTAAAGGACTTCAATGTATCCTTATTTTCTGAGTCTAGAATCTGAGTTCCTTATGTCCACACAATACCTCCCCTCCAGAATAAGTTAAGCATTTATGTATCGACCAGAGAAGATTCTTTGTCTGAGAGTCTCTAAATGTAGCAGAGGCCACGACTTACTCGGTCAGGTAAAACAATTCTGATACTTGAAAAAATAATAGAATTCCAGACTCTTTAAATAAAAAATAAAAAGAGAGATATGTGAATAAATGTAAAGATTTAGTAAAATAGCTAAAACACAACCAGCTAAATGTCAAAACAACAGCTAAGATTCACTTTTGAGCCAATAGATAAAATAAAAGAGTATGTTTCCTGTATATTCACATCTATTCATATCTGATTTACGGCCTTCCTTCTCTATGGTCAATCTTCCTAAAGACTGCTATTCCCTTGATGCTCATCCAGCCTCCACGAAGCCTCACAACCACTCCTTTTTATGTTTATGATTATGGAATTTACCTCTTTAGGGAATATCAGACATCTTAGAGAACACACTGCTTCCAGGTAACATAGAAACATACGCCCCAACTTCTCCAATCACCTGAAACAGCTTTCCTTTTATATCTCCTTCCAACAGAGACATGGTTATCCATTTCCTTGTCTTATTTTCCTGATCTACCTGGATAATGCTACTGACTTATCAGTCTTACCTGGCATTGTTCTATTATTATTTTGGTAAATAGAGCTAAGATGTTCAGTGTTATCAAATTAAATTTTTAAGAAATAAAGTTTCAAGAAGTCTTTGGTATTTTTACCTCGTGTACACAGTATATTTAATCTTTTTGGTTTTTTAAATTCAGATTTTTAGGATAGTCAAGTCAAATCGAAGGCAAAAAGGTGGGCTATCTTGGGGATGAGCTTGGGTGGTAATGAACACGGTCAGCATATGAGCATCAGCTGAGTTGAATCTCCAGGAATTAAGAAATAGTCAGAAACAAATGGGAAAAGTTGAGATTTAGTAGAAGTGGTTGGCAAAATTGATTGGCTATCAAATTATACCACACCACATAGATGCATGTCATATAAACACATAACAATAAAAAAGATAAAATGCTAAAATCATACATAATTAAAAATTCCGCTATTCTCTATGTTTCCTTGTGGATGGTAGACTCTTATTTAATAAAAAAGTGAATTAAAAATCTCATCAGGAATATATTTTAAATATATGATAAACAAATAAATAATGTCATTAATAAGTAATATGCCCTTGAAAATAAAAGGCAAGCACTAACACAATAATAGACAAATATATTATGAACATGAGCAAATGTTTTCAAAAGAAGAAATATAAATGCAATTTAGCTAATAAACTTGTGAGAGAATATTTAACTTTTCCAGAAAACAATAAAGGAGTGCTTATAAGAATTGGTGTTCTATTTGTTATCAAATATTTCAAGGTTGGTGGTAGTGCAGTGAGGCAAGCTTTTTCAAATGCTTCTATTAGGAGAATAAAATAACACAGTGTTCCTTGTAAATCAATTCATTCTGTTTCAAGATCATTAAACATATTTCTACTGTTTTACCAAATTCCTCCATTCCTCAGAATTTATCTGAAAGAAAAAACCTTTAAGTGTACAAAAAGATGCTCATAATATTTGTAATAGCAGAAAAAAAATGGAAACTCTGCATGTTTAATTAAAAGGTGTGGTCACTGAGTTTCAGAATGTTCGTATAAAGAAATGTAGCAGCTCATGTTTCCAAAAATACAGAATAAAGATGAGAAATAGTCATGTTTAAATAGTCGCTTATCGAAAAAAGCAAGAAAAAGATTTTAAAAATGTATTACCAGTGATTTCGGTCAAGGAAAAAAGGAAATTTTGACATTTCTCTTTTCTCTCTCTTTTTAAGAGTTAATAAACATACTTTGAAGAATTTAGTTATCATGTTACAGACTTTTTTAATGCAAAGGAAATATAGCAAATATACAGACTTGACAAATGTAAAGCAATCTGTTCTGTTGAGAACAAGATGCTTGTTTAGACTTGACTCAAACGTTGAATCTCGTTATCTGTAGACAGTAATGTGTACCTACAACCTGTAATAATTAGATTACGAATCTTCCATCTGGAACAAGGACTTTGTACCATGCTGATCATTGCAAAAGAGAAGTTGGACATGCAGGAGGCATGGCCAGATGACTAAATAGTGTTCGCTGCCCTAGACTGCACGGCCAAATCAGGGTCTGCATGACCCCACAGTTCAAATGATGCCTTTGTGTGAGGGAGAAAAAGCCACCTGTTCCTTAGGGCCGTCTGCCAGAAAATAGCATTTGATTGTAACTGCAAAAGTCAATGGCGCCCCCTGGTGTTGCAGTGCACACCAGCGTAGCTTAACGCGGCAACCTTGGGCCAGGTTACAGGATGACAAAGTGACTGCTAAGATCAGAGAACAGTAGGTCTGGAAGAGACTGGTGGGGCCAGGCAGTGAGTAATGGGAAGAGAAGATACACCCTCACGCCCTGAGTGTTGCAGGGGATATTTATGCCTAGAAGAGCAGGAATATGATCACGGCTGGCCATCCTGTAGCAAGAGACGGGGTGCCGGGCCACGAGGTAAACAGGAGATCTGAGTACATAGTTCAGAAGTGTACAGTCAGAAGGAACACTGAGACAATAAAGTTAGGAAGAAAAGTCCTCTCTTGCGAGTTCATTGTTAGGATCGAATGCACATGCATTTGTCTATGCCTATATATGTACTACTTGGGAAATATTACCTCCTTAAAACTGATGACAATGGCATAAAAACCAGCTTCATCCCACTAACGTTTTAGCAAATTATAGAGAAACTCTTACTGGCCCTTTTAAATGCTCCTCATGCTGTGTTAGGAGGAGCCAGGTGGCCACACTTCTCTTAGCATTGGTAAAGGGTCAGTTCCACTGCTACTAGCTACAGGGTAAATCTCTCAAACTCTCCAGACCTCCCTCCACTTCTTCATGTGTAAAATAGGAAGAGTAATACCGCCCCTTTCCAATGTGATCCTGACTATAGGACTCTACACGCTGTAAATATCCATATATATGCATAGGATGGTGTGCGCATGTGTTTGCACGCATATGTGTGTCTGTTTCTTCATAACCCCTCTGTTTTCACTAGCAGAAAAGACCTCAGGAAATTTTAAAAGGAGCTTGCATGCTTTGTTTTAAAATAAACAGGGTACCTGGGAAACGATTCTGCTTTGTTTCTCTTTGGGGAGGCAGAGGAACCCTGGAGAGAGAGCAGAAGGCCGCAGCCAAGTGTTTGAGTTCTTGAGGGTGAGAGCAAGCAAAGAGAAAGGAGAGAGGGGTGAAACACCGTTCACAGTTTAAAACCTGAAGATCTCATTCCTTTAACAGCATCCAGCTGCCCCATGGGTGCCATTCCCAGTGACTCCTGGGAAGCTTCCCTTAAAGCTGGTAATACCGCCTTGAAGCTGAACGACTATGTTCCATAGGTAAGTATGTCAGCGTTTTTTTTGTTTGTTTGTTTGTTTTTTGATTTTAGAAAAATTATTCTAAAGTATTTTATTGTTGTTTCTGTTTATTTTCAATTACAGTTTTAACAAAGAGAGGGGAAAATCTATTTCTGAGCACACTGTTTGCACAGATTGAGACTTATGTTGATTGTGTCATAATTCCTATATGGACCCATAAATTCCTGCATATTAATTAAGACTGTAGATTTTTCTGCAGACAGGCAAGTATCTAACATGAAGTGAATGTGGAAGAAGGATTTATTACTCATCTGTCTCTTATTTTAATAAAAATGCTAGTTTGTGCTAGTTTTGTCAATAAAAAGTTAGACATCAGTCAATATCAGCAACTTCTTTTCTGGGGACTCTTTGAGACTTTGCACTTTCGTCCCTTATGCTATTTCATAGATTCAGAAATCAAAGGGTACCAGATGAAAAAATTTCTTTGGTCTGGATATTCACCTGTTAGCACAGATTTCATCTAAAAAAAGTATTTGCACAGATTCTTCCTCTTCTTCCTATGCTTATTTTTGATGTAAATGACTTGCCTACACTGAGCTTCATTAACTCCAAAATATGTGAACCTTATCTTTTTTTCTGTTTTCAACTTTCAAAAAAATGTTTCATAGATTATGAAAAATTATTTTTAGTAAAACTAAAGTCACAGCATGTGGGTGACTTGGGGCACAGGCATCCGCATTTTATCGTTCCATAAGCTCACAATAAACATAAAGGCAAATGTTATTGCACATTTCCATATACATGAAAGGGGCAATTTCCAATTCCAAAGTTTAGTATAATAAGGTCATTCAGGTGTTACTTTTTTTTTCCTTTTCAAAGTTTTCTAAACTCTGCTTTTTCTAGGCAACTTTAACAAACTTACAGGAATACTTATGCTTTAATGATAGTGGCAGGTGGCATTATTTCCCTGTGGCACAGAGTGATGATTATGCCAACATGAGATTTGGGTTGGGGTGGTAGAGATGTCAGGAAAATTGGAGGAGACAGTATCTGAAGAATTTGGAAGATGCTAAGACTGCTCTACCGTCCAAACTGGATATCAGTTGGCCTTTTCCTCTAATTTTGCCCCCAACCTGCTACAACACAGATCTGTATGGCTTCCAAAAGTTAATCTCTGAAGATGTAGCACTTTCTCTTAAGCTTTAGGAGCCAGCATTGACCTTATTATCTTCTCAACAAGCCTGGATTCTGTGGACTAATGCCCTCACGACTTTCTCTCTTACAACCTACATCATTCCCACCTACTCTTCAACACGGGCCCTCACCATGAGCTAACTAGAGCCTGCACTGCTTTCAAATGAGACAGTGTCCTACTCTGTGTTCCAGAAAGCCATGCACAGAGTAGCAGTTCAGTAGGGAAGAAAAATTCAAGGTACAGGTACTAAATTAGATTATACATGACCTAATGAGACCCTTTCATGCAAACCTAAAATATAATTTTATCTTTGATACTTTACAATTGTGAGTGCCATGTTGTGCACCTATGCGTGTTTCAGGTGAGTTTGAGGAACACTGCCACCTTCAGCTTTCAATCACTGAATGATTCAAACAATTTACTGAGTACCTGCAATGTCACAGACTCTCAGATAAGTCTTTGTTTTTGTGTTTAATACCCATAGTGAATTAGACAAGGCTCCACTTATCCTCATTTTATAGTTGGATACCAATGAGACTAAGTGGCCTACTTAGGACAAACAGCCAGTAAATGAACCAGGATTCAAACTTAAATTTGTTTGACTTCTTTGTCAAGGTGGGCTTCCTGAAGGAGATGATTAGAACTATTCCTGAATAGACACTTCTCCCGAGAAGACATACAAATGGCCAACTGACATATGAAAAGACACTCAACTTTACTAGCTATTAGGGAAACGCAAATCAAAACTACAATGAGATACCACCTTATTCCTGTTAGAATGCCATCAACAACAGGACAAGTGATAGCAAGTGCTAGAGAGGTTGTGGGGAAAAAGAAACCCTCATACACTGCGGGTGGGAATGTAAATTGGTACAATTTATCCTGTAAAAAAAAGGATGGAGTTTCCCCAAAAACTAAAAATAGAATTACCATATGACCCAGAAATCTCTCTTCTGGGTATTTACTCTCAAAATTTGAAAACATTTATCCACAAAGATACATGCACCCGAATGTTTACAGCAGTATTATTCACGGTGGCAAGGACATGGAAGCAACCGATGTGTCCTGTGATAGATGACTGGATAAGGATGATGTATACAATGGAATATTACTCAGCCATAAGAAGAGAAGAAATACTGCCATTTGCGACAACAGAAACAGATCTGTGCGAAATAAGTCAGACAGAAAATAATACAAACTAAATGATTTCACTTATATATGGGATATAAAACTGAAAGCAACAAACAAACATGACAAATAGAGACTCATGGACACGGGCTGTGGAATAATGGCTACCAGAGGGAAGCGGGTGGGGGAAGGTAGAGAG